>JAVFKF010000002.1:40117500-42617500 GCA_036926295.1 Pachydiplax longipennis
CGCTGAGAGAATAGAGTAAATACTTCAGCTAAAGAATGAGCAAGTTATCAGTTCACGAGTAAAACAAGATAATTTAGATTAAAATCATAATGAAAATAAATATTAAAGTTCATTTACGGAATACAAGTACACCTATATGCTTAGGTCACTTCCTTGATAGTGTAAATATAACCACCGTAATGTCACTTTACAATCCTTTCTTTTTAGTTTGGCTTGACTCAATTAATAGAACTCTGAAAATCATTTCATTGCTAATAATAAAAAGCTATTTTACGGTTAATGCAGATTACATAAGATATTAAGTACTATAGAATCTACAAATTCAGCAAAAAGCAAATGAGATCAAATAAAATTGATGCGTTCAAGCTTAACTTTGTGAAATATAACGTACACAAGAGAGAATCTCTCTTGGAACCGTACTAAGATTTCATTCCTTCTCCATCATCTGCAAAAACCAATCAATCTTCCCTATGTCTCTCAAATTTAACTAACTGCAAACCAACATCTTCTCAAAATTCTCCGCAAATTAAACATCACCAACACCCATCGCTGGGCCACAGATTTCGCGAACAATCTAATGGCACCCACCGAAAATTTACGTCCCTCCACAACGAGCGCGGAAGAAACAAATGTCCAATTTGTTACACCGCTGCTTCTATTAACACACGCACAATTTGTAAATTCCCTCCACCCGGGCGCTTTTTCCCGCTCGTCACCAAAAAGGAGAAGAATATTCGATAGTTATTTGTTCGCCAATTTATCCTTCCTCTCTCTTCCTTCTCCTTCGCCGCTCTTCCGCGCACCTTCTCTCTCCTCTTCCGAATTCAATCCGTCCCTTTTCTCCGTCTCAACAGATCAACCCACTTGTTTTCCCCTCCCTTTTGTATTCAATTGAAAGGAGCAAAGTTGTGGGACGTGTTCGGAAGTATTGATGGAGTAGAAAGAGGGAGGACCGCGGTCGTCGCCGTCTCCTCGCAAAAGGAACCCTACGGGAAGAGGGGGGGAACGGTCGCGATGCCGTGGAATGAGGCGGAATAAAGGAATTCTGAGGGAAAGAGGTAGCGGAGGAGAGATGTCTGAGGGCTATAACAAAGGGGAGATTTGGGGAAAAGGATTTTGTGCATTGTTTTGAAAGAATGAAAGTTCGAAATGGGAGGTGGACAAACATCTGCGGAATCCGAGTCGGATTCGTCATTTCTTTGGGATATGATGAGAATCGCCCCTTCCAGAGTGATTCCATAAATTATGGGATTCCGGGAGACGAAAATTTCGGCTGGGAATATTTTTCGACTTTGACGCTGTTGCGATTCGATGGGTGAATGGGGAAGCTATTAGTGCTTCGCCCAGACTGGAAACATGGTGATTATGACCATAAACAAACAAAACAAATTCTCCTCTGAATTTTTCAATAGAAAATACTAAATTTCTTTTATTTGCTTATGATGGCGTTCTACAAAGTTCGGCCAGAATTCCTTGATTTTATATGTTGATTATGAATTTCGGGGACGGAACTGCTTGGGAATAAAACCAAACCACCAGTTCCATGGTTTAAATCCAAAAGTAAAGTCACTCAGAGAATGCGGCAAATGAAATTAAATTTAGAAAGAAGGACTGGACTGCACAAAGAAAACAAGAATTTACACGAGAAATATAAGCATCGTGGACGAAATTTGTGCAATTAATTTCCTTTTGCTCGATTTCAGACACTTGCTATGCAAAGTGGAGATTTTACTATACGGGTCAGCTAACCTCACATATGAAATTTGTAACTTAAGTCCTAAGAGTAACTAAATAGGAAGCCGGCCATCCTCTAAAGTTGATCCTTATACTTAAACATAAGGTAGGCTGATAGTAAAACCGCTCACAAAAAGTAGAGATGAAATTTTAGAAAGGAAAGAGACCTTCGGGAGGACAAAGTAATGGTCCAAGATAAGAATCTGACTAAACCTTACGACTATACGAAACCAAATAATTTTTTACTTCCGAATTTTATGGCTAGTTAAAACAATCGTTGGTAAACAGCGATTACAGGAAAGGAAGTATCCTGTAAGCCGATCATCCAATATTTCCAGCATAATCTTCAAATTATGTTTCCTTTTTAAGTCTTTATGGCTAGGGAAGCAGACGGCATACCTTCGAAGGGACGGAATGAAGGGAAACTGGACCATGGGCAGGTAGAACTGCTTCACATGAAAACGTCACGAGAAACAGCTATTGAAGAAGAACTGGAAATCGCGCCTTACCACGCTTTATAGTATCTTATGGAATTTCAGCAGCGACCGGAAGATCGGGAGCAAAAGACGGTGCTTGGTTTCTGGGAAGAAACACAAAAGGGAAGCGGTGTAAAAGAAAGAGCAGGGCTTCTCTTGGGGCAGACAGGAATGCAGAGTCGCAGAGACGCTCAGATTGAGAATTGCTCCTTTTCTTCATACTTCCCATCCAAGTTTTGGGCACAGAAAATTTCTTTTCGTAAAACACACATTTTTTGTGTGATGAACAATTGTATTTAACAAGAAACAGAATGTTCTACTCGAATTTTTCAATCCACACATTTATTTACGACTTTTTAAACTATTTTCTGAATTAACTATTTATATAGTTGGACCGTGTTTAAGCTACCACACTGATGATCTAAGTAAATTATTAAGGATGTTAAGGCTATTTCTTGGACTGTAGTTCTTTAAGTTTCACTTTCTTTTCAAGTAAGATTGCTTAAAGTAATACATAATTTTATTAAATTAATTTAATAAAATTTTATTATATTTGAATGAATGAGTTCTACCTCCATCATCATTAATTTCTAGTAATAATAAGCATCATGCGTATATTTCTCATGACTTCATACTTCCAAGCAATGTAATTAGATTGGTATTTGATATTATACGCCTGAGAGAAAAGCAATTTCAATCATTTATCATCCTTGTTCTCACGTTACACTTTCTCCTAGCCTAGTTCATTTCAGCCTCACCGTACTTACTTATATGCTCCTCTTAAATGCATTTGAGTCTTATTTTATGGTATTAATAATAAAGAAAGAAATATAAACATGAAAATATAATGAAATGCTTGCAATTAAATCAGTAATTACTATGCTTTGAAACATCTTCATGCGGTAAAAAAACACTATGAGAAACTTTAAAGCTGTCAAACCAGATCAATCCACACTGAAAATGATTACACTACCTCAGAGAAAATTACTAGATTAACTGAGACTATAGATAGACTATTAAATATTACTACCTCCTTTGCAAGATTTCTCAAAAGCACATTAAGATTCTGCATAAATACTTGTTATTCAATGAGCACCATTAGAGAAAACACTGTAGCGTTACTACTGAAATCTTATTCTCTCTAATACAACCACCACAGACATCACCTTGACCCTTTTCAATTTACCTATCCCACCCGATGAATATAGAAAACCCCGCCAAATTCCCTTCTCCCTCCCCCTCATCCTCGGGTTAACCGCAGCTCCGCAAATAGTTTCATGAACCTCCCCACCAACAAGTGCAAGTGAGATATTCTCCTCGCAGTCCGCTTAAGACACTCCTAATCTCTCTAACCCGAAGGTAACGGCCTCCTTTATTCCCTTCCAACTGGAAAAAGACTAACATCGAGAGAAAGAGCTTTCGTTAATCAGATAGAGCGATTCTGCCATGTTTACAAGACACGTGAGGCGCACACACCAAAAACCACGCAACCTATTCCTCCACCCACGCCTGCCCTCTCCACTTCTTTTCCTTCGCTCTCCCACCAGCCACAGCTCCTCCAAATCCCTTCCAAGGTCTCTCGCTGCCGGGGCGAGTAACCCTCCTTTAAGCCTGATCACCACGGCAGTCACAAAAGACCTCAGTCAGACCTCGTGTGTCGGATCCGCAATGCCTCCTAACTTCGCGACTTTTTTTCCTCTTCCTCTCATCAGGAACTCATTCTTGAGTAGCACAACGACACCTTTTGTGAACCAATCTCCCACTCGCTCTTCCTCTCCTTCCTTCTCCCTTTGCCTTTCTTCTTCCGACTCTCTCGATTCATCCATCTTGTCTTCTTACGCTCCAAAACTTTGCTTTTCTGCCTCTGTCTTCCCGCCGTCCCTTCGGCTGCGGCTAAGAAGAGTTCGCGAGGGACATTTTCATCCGAGGTCGAGGAAATCTTCCACGAGTCCAATATGTAACTGTCCAATTATGGATTACCGGCTTTCCTCCCGGAATGATAGTCTCAAATCTGTTTGAAGTAATCTGTGTGCGATGACAGTTGCCAAAATTGTGATCGAGAAAGCGGATCTAGAGGATTCCTCGGGAACGGGGAGTGTCATGATGGTTTTCCTTGGCGTCGAGAAGATCATAAATAATTTTTAATGGTCTGCATAACTTAAATCTCGAGATCCGTGAGAAAACCACGCTCGACTAAAAACTCTGCGAACGTTTAAGTCGCCTTCGGGAATGCCTCTGCAGAAATATAATATTAAAATGACACTTTTCTAGGAATGGAGGCTTATTTGCACTGCGATTGAAATTATCTTTATAAGCGTAGCAGAGCTAGATTCATTTGGACGTCTATCAGTATGTGTGTTTACCATTTTACAACTGCCTAAAATATCGAGGGATGAGAAGAGAAACATTTGTCTCGAATCGTTTTCGAATTTTAAGAAAATGATTGACTGTCAAAGAGTTATCAGAATACTTTATATAAGTTCCCTTTATGTATCATCTGAAAACAATAATGAAAGTGAAT
The DNA here is from genome assembly GCA_036926295.1 of Pachydiplax longipennis. Classification (NCBI taxonomy): domain Eukaryota; kingdom Metazoa; phylum Arthropoda; class Insecta; order Odonata; family Libellulidae; genus Pachydiplax; species Pachydiplax longipennis. The sequence goes on from JAVFKF010000002.1 coordinate 40,122,232, forward strand.
TATATGTTAAAAATGCAGCCAACTTTATTTTGCTGTCATTTATTTGAGTATGGCTAAGTACAGGAGTAATATAAACATGTGACTGCTTTAGTATTAGTGTATCGTTAGATCCTAAAGAATCACTTAAACAAAACAGAAATTTCCCCGGACAAAAATAGTATATGCGAAATATATAAAGATTCAATTGGTAAATAAATTTGTAAATAAAAACAAAAGTAATATGGGTCGAATGATGAAAAGAACTTGAAATATCTGAGGAAATAAATAATCAATGACGTATCAAATATCTTAATTGCGAGCTGAACAAGCAGATATCTCAGTTTTCCCTGTTATTTATAGAAGTCAAAAGTAAAGGCCATATTAGAAACCAAATAATAAAAGTTAACGTTTCATTGCAATCATCACACTACAAGCATAACAAAAACTATTTTTCAAGACACAAAATCCCCTAAGTATAATGGAAAGTTTTAGCATTCATGTGTGTATAAATTAATTAAAAAACGAATTTTCTTAAGGAATGAAGAACCTTAATGTGCCGTGTATTCCACGAAATGTAAGGATCGTTTAAAATTTCTGAAAACGGCAGTTGCTTCTTGCCGCAAATGATTACATTCGTATGATATTTCAATCAAAGCTAACGGTGTTAATAGAATGACATCAGGAGACCTATGATATCCATTAGCGGAGTATTTAGAAAAGATCAAATGATCAGCAAGATGAATCAGCGATCGCGGAATTCCATACTGCAACTTACTTCCGTAACGAATCACTTCGGTGCGCGACGAGCGAATACCGTTCTTATTGCATAATAAGAGAGACCTGCAAACAAAAAACCGCATGGCAACCTTTTGACGCTCCGGGAACCGAGCCAAATCTTCTAACCGTATTAAAAAAACGTTTTATTTAAGAGCGCCAAAGCATTTGCGCTAGAGCAACGGAATAAATTACCGCAACTCGCTTTTCCACACCTCGCACCGCGGCGAAGGAGGAAGGGAAGCAAGATGACTATCAAACGCTCATCGGTGTAATTCACACGCATTGTAAGGAGCAATTAAAACGTATTCCCACCGCCGGAATAAAAACTCCTCGAACTTTAACACTGAGCAATTGCTCCGCGACCAGAGACCGATCCTGTGTTCGTTTACGACAACCCTTCAAAAAAATCTTTCGATCTACGCAGCATCTGGAGAAAGAGAGGATTGTCTCCGTGAGTTTTTATCCCATTTCCCTCGGTCGTTACGATATCGCGCCATTTTTTCACCGGTGTAATGTTATGCGGTTCCTTTCCCGTCGTCCACCCCCACCGCCCCCAAAGGGGAGCTATCTCCCTAAGCGTACGATCGCTCTCTCGATATCAGTCACACACTTTACGGCGAAAGAAAGGTCCCAGGCGGTTTCAGTTTCTCACCTGCCCACCACTTTGAAAGGCAAAGGATTGCCCTCTTCGCTGGGTGCCGCAAACGAGCCGAGATTTCGGTGTGCGGCTCCCCACTGCTCCTCCTCGGGAGGAAATTCCCTTCCCACGTCTTTCAGAAATGCCTCGCAAATAACAAGATCGCGTTTATATCCTCCGGGTCGAGCATTTGCAGAAACGCGACGCTCTGGGCGCTCCGAAACACCGCGGGAAGAGTTAAGTGGCTGTGCTACTCACACGAAAAGCATCTTAGAGAGCGATTTCGATTTTAAGGAAATTTCCTAACATGATTTTCTGCTGTTTGGGTGTCATCAGAATGATTCTTCGGTACTATTCAATTCTAATAAGGGTAGCCATGCGGGAGGCGAGTTCGCTTTCGGCGGAAGCGGTCCCGGGTTCGAAACCAGGTGAGGGCCAAGATGTTTACCCAGCATCGAAACAATTAGGAATTAACGAATTTAAGTGCGGGTTTATGTCTAGAAAAAGCCAATTAAGGCGGTGTAGGAGTCGATGCACTGACAACATGTCGCTCACGGTGAATACCGCTGGCTTAGGCCAAATCCCACATAGGAATGTTGCCCCATGACCTTTACTTTTACAATTTTAATATATACCCAAATAAGAGAGCATAACCAAATCAAGCAATCAATAAGCACAATCTAATCCAGGACGTAATCATATTTAATTTCCATCTGCATGCCGGTTCAATAAAAAAAATAAATAGCATTTATGGAATAAGCAGTGACTTAGTGGAACTCCATTTTAGGGTGGATGTAACAAATTAAATAAAAAGCTCTTTTTTATCCCACAAAAATGTTCTTGAGTAGGAAAAACGAAGTATTTTAATTAATTTGTTAAACCTACCCTAAAGAAAATAAATCTTACCACAGCCCTGACTTTACCAAAAATGGAACGTCCGAAGGCCAGATATTGTCTTTCATTTAAATGTGAATCAATTATTTCAGTAGACCAACCGGACTTAGATTTAGACCGGCAGATCCGGATACTTATTCCATCCCAGCCAGTCCACTCCGACCGCTCTCCGTTGCACGACACATATTTTTCCCTGCCATTACGAGTCGGACTCCCTCGAAATTATGTAAACGCTTTCGTTACCTTAATACAAAGCATACGCGTAAATTCGTTAGATTATGCGTAACGTCTTCCCCGACCGCTTTGTTATCTGCCTCCCTCCCTATTACTCCCACTCTCCGACCGATGGTCTCCGCAACCTTCCGACCAACCTGTCACGGTAATGGCGCGGACTCGGGGTGGGAAAGGGACTGGAATTTTTCGAAATTAATAAGGATTTATATGCAGCGAGAGGAGAGTGGGTAAGGAGAAAGCGTATGGGCGGAAGGGATGTATTTTTTTTAAGGCTCACTATGGAGCCGGGTCAACAGCGTTACGGGCGATGTGGATAAGGCTAGAGAGACATTTAGGAGAGGAGATGGGTCCATTTGGGCAGGAAACAGGATCGGAGGAATAATGGGAGAAGGTTGATAGTGGGAGAGAGGGAGGGAGAGAGAGAGAGAGCGTGGATATCAGAGGCACATGACGATCTTTCTCGAGCATGTTTGGGGCCAGAAAGCAACAACCCAAATTATTTACGATCCTCGAGTTGACAGTCTCTCCCGAAAAAGATGGGGCTTTTATACCGCACGAATGAAAAGTTTAAGGAGAAGAAACTAGATATCCATCGTAAGGAATTTTATGACAGACGAATTTGCTTTAGGAGTGGAATAAAAGGGAATATTTTTATGTACGTGGCCCGACGGAGGGAGAAATAAAACGATTCCCGGACATTAACTGACAAAGACTAAGTATTCCTTACTGACAATAGTCTTAAGGACATAACGATTATTGTCGCATGACATATTTTGCGTAATAAAAATGAAATATCTGAAACAATGATGGCGATGGAGAGGGCTAGAGAGATATAAAGGGCGAAAAGGGAGAAGTTTTGAGCTCGAGAAAGGAAAAGAGGAGTGGTGCAAATTCCTGAAGTAACTCCCTTGCTGTCCTACACGGCCTTTCTTATGATTTGAGGAACCCACAAATTTGTCAACGCCGAGAAAAGCTAAGTGGACAAAAAATAGCGACAGCGGGGATGGAGTTGGCGAAAAGAGAGAGAGACTGGAAAAGGTGGTGGAGAGAAATTGAGAGAGTGTAATGGTTGGAAAGAAAATAGTCAACTGTTTGACCAAGAGCACACTCCCCTTTCAATGTCTTCTTTTATAGCTGAATCACTTTATTTGTGAAATTTGTATCTCATATAAGTGGTGATAGCTTTTGATCGAATGTAGCAACATTGCATCATCGTTTTTTTGAATATTTTACGAAACATTAGACGAAATCAAACTACGCAAAACATTTTATGGGAATTGAATGGTTTAAGACAATGAATAGCTGTAGGAGAATTACGACCCAACGAATGAGCAAAAGTTCTTTCTGAATTAATATCATAAATAGAGAGTATTACGTAGTTTTAAATTGGAAAGAGAGAAAAGCTGGTAAAGCATCTCTTACTTTATGGAGAAAGATTTCTCAATTATAAATTTCATTCACTATGCCTAAATATAAAAATAAACTTTTAAGTCATTTAAAGCATCATAAATAGAATTGGAGGATGTTCGAATAGATTGTTTGCTACATATTCCAGAAGTTAAATCCCAAGTAGCGTAAAACGAAGAATACATTTGAGATTTTCACATACCTAATCATTTATATTATATAAATTAATAATCATTACCAAAATATATTATAACATGCGTTTACATATTATATAAGGATGCACAAGGAAACATATTAGGAAAGAAAATTGGAAAAATAGCATCTAAGGAAAGGACTGGTAGTTTGCCATCGACAGGATTAGGGAACTGGGTCATATTTAAAGTCATTGCGAAAGTCTCAAGAATCACTTTAATGATAGAAATGTAAATTAATTAATTATAACTTTAGAAATTTTTCCATCCTTGGATAAAGGATAACTTCAACTACAAATGAATAGAAGTAATAAGTTTATCCGTTAAAGAATTAGTTTAAATTAGTTTAAGAATTAGTTTAAAGTTCACAATCGTATATTTGAAAATGAAACAAATATCATGAGAATGAAAGTTTACAGTGTTAATGTCAAATGTCAATCAATATAAAGTGCAGCTATAATTTCAGGGCATTAGCATAATTTGCCTGATTAGGTCGTAACGTATTTCATAGTATGTAATAATTATAGCTAAAGCCACATGAACCTTCAATCTCCTTAAAGATAACTTGACTTAATTTCTAATTAAATTTCTTATCATCTCTGCAACCGAAAAATATTGAGAAAATATCACCCGATGTTTATGCTACCCGCTGGTATATATTAGTCGACTTAGCCATTTCTTTTGAGGATTCCAGAAAGAGTAGCCCAAAAAATCCTACGACTCACAACTGTGACAGCAAACATCTGCTCGAAAAATATATACGAATCAAGGGCGACTTTTCCCAATTTTCAACCCCAGTTTTACCCTAAACAGCTTCCAGAAAGAAGTATGTGGCGGTATTGGCAGCGAGGGTAGGAACGGAATTGAGAAGCGATGTGATTGGAAATGCTTTCTCAAGTGCAGACAAAAGCAGCAGCCGTGGAAGCAGAGGGCGGAAAACTGAAGAGAAGGACTGTAGGTGGACGAAGAGAGCACTCTCTCTCTTTCTCAACTTGCTTGCCGTTCACTCCACCCGCAATTCCAGAAAAGACGCCGTGGCAGACAATGCCCATTTTGTTCATAGGTCCCTTTTCCGGCAGGTGATTTTTCCGTTTTGTTTTTATTCCTGCACGCGGACCTTTCTTCGGAGACCAACAAAAGGGAACTGGCAGAAAGAGAGGAAGAGAAGGGCGTGGGAGATGAAAAGCAGAAGGAAAAATGTCGTGAAAGGATCCCCACGCGGATAACCAGAGGGAGAAATTTTGACAAGTTAGAGACCCTCGAAGTGACACCGGGAAAAGGGCATAGAATTGTTCGAAACGGCTCTCGCCACGTGTTGGGCCGATTTAGGTACCGCGGCAACAGCTCCAAAACAAGTGTCTTCCTCCGAATCTATGATCACCGATCGAGAGCCACGAATGACGGAGCGTAGAAGTCCGATCCGGAAGCGGTAAATAAACTCGTTTTGCGTTTGAGTCCCGGTATGGATGGCATATGTCATCGGGGTGATAAAGCGAAGATAGAGAAAAAGGTAGCTTTTACATCTGTCTCATGCCTCGTAATCGAGGGCGTAATTAACGAGAATAACATTTCGTATTTTACGAGACTGGCCACTCCTCCGAAAAAATACCACAGATAAAAATATCGAGTATCTCCGCTCACGAACGCGACTGCCATAAAGTTTAATTTTCACCAGCAGATCAGAGCCGGAGAGGGACTGATTAGTTCGACATCCACGCACGGTAGCCGACGGCTCTCGGGTATTCCGGACGCTGACTTTGTAGCAGCGCCGTAGTATTAGAGTAATAAAATATCCAAGTGGCACTGAAAAACCTTGGACGAACGCTAATGATTATCATTTATCAAATATTCTTTTAAGTGGCTCGAAAAACCACAAAAACGCCGAGTTATTTTTTATCAAAACGCCTTGCCCTGCCCTGCTTTCATGAAACGTTAGTGGGCATCTAACTGGAATTTATACCACTCCGAAAAAAATCGGATCTAGTCTTAAATGTTTTTTTTTCCTCCGCTCCGGGGAAACTTATACACTCTAAATAGAGAGAAGCATAGCAAATATTCCGCAGAGTCACTTTCTACGGAGTATGGCCTTTGGCACGGTTTTTTCCAAACCCTCTTCACCGCCCTATACTCTTCATTCCTTCTTCACTTATTCTTCCTTCTCTCACGCCTCCTTTTCTATCCCTCCTCCGCTCCCCTCCTCTCTTTCCTGCCCCGGAGTCCCATTCTTTTTCTGAAGGCGGGTGGGATAGGGAGGGGAGCAGTAGGAATGCTGCAGCAGTCGTCGTCACCGCCACTAAAGTCCTTGAACCTCCGCATGAGTGCTTTCTGATCGATGGTCTCTCTCTCTCTTTCTCTCCCTTTTCTCTATCTGCTCTCTTCTCTTATCTTTCGCTCTCTCCCACACTTTCTTCTATTTTCCTCGCATTTCTCTTCTATCTCCCTCGGCTATCGTCCCGGCAGTTTAATCCTTCCCCCCACTAACTCCTCTATTCTCTCCCAGCTCGCTATCTTCCACCATCGCCTCCTTTGACTTGCTTTATCCCCTTTCCCTCTGCCTAGTCTTTCGTACCGGCGCGCTCTAACTCATTCTCCTTATTTCCCTTTCCGAGAAATTACTCTAGTTTTATTTCTTCTTCGAAAATTCCCTGTCATCCGCCCACGGTTCCGCAAAGCTGCCTTTCCGATGCAAAGTGGATCGGTCCTAAATTTTAACAACGGTGGAATCCTTTTTCAATTAAATTTTGAGATCGAGAAGTAAACTCGTGAAAGATTGGAAGATAAAGAGGAATGAATCCGATGGAATAGAGTTCTGTTGTAATCCTTCCTTCAGCTTAATTCTATCGCAATATGTATTTCCAAGATTTATGCCTTTAATCTGGCAAATCACCTATCATGCAATAACACAAACATATAAAGTTTGAAATAGATGCGACCGGATTGAACTTCTTAATTAAACGCTGAAGATAATCCTTATAATTACCACATATTGTGAAATATTTTCAAGATATAATACACTGAAATTAATATACACTCACTGTTATTCATTTATGATTATTAACTTAGAGACTTTGCCATATTTTCTTAAAACATTCCATCACATTCGCCTCAATTCGATATCGCGGCTACTGAATTAGTCGAATCAATGCTAAGACCAATAATTTATTAATTTCATCGCACCTTAAAGGCCTTTGCAATGACTGTAGTCCTGTATTGAGATGCTTTACCCTTATGGAAACATTCTAAACTAATTCCCTGCCTCAATAGAAGTTATAAAGAGTGGAAACTATTACCTCTGCAAGACGCAATCATTATAATTATTATTATTCGACCCTTTATTAGGCGAGGTTAGGCCCGAGTGGGCCTTTCTTCCACCTAACCTTCATTCATACCACAGATATAACTTTCGTATAATCATCAGGAAAAGTAATTCATAACCATACACAATATTTATTATGATTTAATTTTGATTGGTGTCCAGCTCAAGAATGTCTTTCGGAGACTTTCCCAAAGGTATTCTTGAATGTAGGAGGAGAGCAGTCCTCCACTTCTCTTTTACTGCAGGTTTTACTCCACCGATGCTCTTTGCATCCATATCTGGTTACTTCTCGTTTCTTTCGTAAAACCATTAAACGGCCTCCCGAATTCCTTCACATTTTATTGCCAAAATACCGTCTATTTGGACACTTAGGGGAGATATAAAAGCGCAAGTGCGTTAAATTGATAAGGAATATTTTATAGGAGAGTCCCGGGCACGACTTCATAAATATGCGTGAGCGTGCAAGTGACACCTTTTCACACCGTGCGACGATGCGTATGACCGTCCCTAACCACGTACGCGGCGAGTTATGAAAGCGTTCCCAAACAAAGGTCGAAATCTGGCGATAACCTCCCTGGCATCGCTAAGATGTTCCACTCTCAAAAAGCCTCGGCCCTACCATTCGTGAAATCCACACTAAAAACTTGTTTTTTAAATTTCCAGAGAGGAATCTTTTATCTGATTATCTCACCTCTCCGTCCTCCATATACATTCCCGGCCCGAAAGACACTTCCACCCAGGCCAATTTTCCCAAAGCACTTTGGATTTTATTATCCGAGTCATCTAGGCTATCCTCGACCACGAAGCGGACCCTAGTGCCTTCCCCCTCGCCTCCCACAACGCTCCCCCTTCACCCCTTCCTCCAGAACACCACTGCGAGCAAAGATCAGCGCTGCAACCTCGTGAGGGTTGTGGTGCGCCTCGTATGCATGCAGAACTGCTTCGAAGTTGAAGAAATGAAAAGATCTCTCGGAATTCCACGGTTGGGAAGATGGTGGCGATGTTGGTGCTGTTCTGGTCTCACGAGTTGGAGAAGGAAGTGAAGGGATGGATGAAGGGATGGGGATACATCCGAGAGAGTCTGAAGACTGCTGAAGAATCTTCGACGAATTCCGTGAAGAATTATTTTCTATTTTAAAACACCGGGATCCCCGGTTTGGGTTACCGGCAACGATTGTGAGGAATGAAAAAGGATGCTAAACATAAGGATTTTTGACCACCGAGCTCGCTTAGTTTTAAATTGAGAGAAAGAGAGGTGAGATCAATATCCCTACGCAATCATAAAAGGTTCATCAAAGGAAGCCAATAATAACAAGGATCCTAGCGATAATTAATGTTAATCGAAGAAGAACCGTAATGAGTATCACTGAAAAAGGAAATCAAGGAACAATTTTAACTAGAAAGAACACCAATACATTTCTAATTCGACAAACAGATGAGTAAGCGTATAAGATTTACCGAAGGTTGGCAATTTATTCATTATACAGAAATAACTGCGAAGCAACTTAGATTGCAATGTGAGAACGTTTAATAATCTTGTAACTACTAGAAGAGTCATTTTATATCCATAACGAGAAATCTCAAACTTCCTGTTTAGCTTAATTGTCTTTCAATAAACAGAGAAGGGACGTTAAGCTATATTTTGAAATCGAGTCACTAAATTTATGATAATTGGTGCAACACAAAGCGACATATAGTAACGAGGAAACTAATATTGACTGAATGAAAAGAAATTAAATTTCACTCGAAAGAAAATGAAGCTCAAAGACGAAGCACAGTAAGCTAAATGAAAGTAAATGGCGCAAAATAAGGCAAATGGACATTTAAGATTTCCTATTTCCTTTTATTTAGATGAGTTAATCGTCTCTTTGCTAAGCTAAATAGTATTCGAAGGATAAAACAGGTTTGCACTCTACGCTAAGCATATTCTTGTCAGCGATATTGCTTATGGCACAGCAAAGTCCTAATTTTACGTTGATTCTATTAATTAGATTCGAGGAAACAGTTACCAGATGTTTGATAAATGATTGAAAGACTAAATCTCATTAAAAGACTGGAGTAAATGAGAGAAAATGGTTGGAGACCAAGTCTACGAAAGGAAATATAAGTTTGATTACTCTTTGCTGCTTCAAAAGGCGTTGAGAAATGATCTCAACATTCATCTCATATTGGTCAGTCTAAAAAAGAGAAAAAGAAATGAAAAGGAGAGAAATCCCAGATACAGAACTTATGGTAATTCATAAATCTCGAAACTACTTCCGAATAACGAAAATAAAACATCTTCCACTAGAGAACGTTTTTACTTCCGTGCTATAATGATTTCAATGAGCGAAAAGTTACTTCTCTTCACTGTTTACAATAGTTGATAGGCTATGTAACGGTACATAACATACATTGTTTGCCTCGATTCAGGCAGATTCTTTGAAGAATGAATTAGAGCATGCATTTCCAAGGAATGCATCCAGACATATGGGCGTGCCGTGTGATCTCATACGGCCCAAATATTTCTTAAGTGACATTATATTTGCGTTTATGTTTGTGGGATGGGATAGGATTCGCTTCAACAACTTTAAAATTGTTTTAATACTCTTACATTGAATATATTAAACGTAGAAATACTGTTTATGTTAATCAGCGAATTAGAAAAGTGATTCATGAAGAATCACGACGAAATACATGGTCATCCTTATGAGAAAGGATTTGAAGTCCATGGTGGTAAATCCAAATGAGAGGATGGAAAGCGAGGGAAGCAGAAAGAGAAGATAGACCTCCAATGGAGAGAGAATTCTCCCTCGGCCGGGTCATGGCTGAAGGGGTTGTCTCTCGTGACCGCGGGGCTTACATTTAGCCTCGCCCTCCACCACAGCTATCACCCACACTCGTGCATTAGCGAACTTCCAGCCGCCCCCTCACCTCCTTTCCCTTTGCTTGTTCTCCTCTACGGTCGTGAGCTGGTAACCGAGGTATTCCTTCCCTTGGCCCCTCACCACCACGCTCTTTAGTCCCCCGCACAGCTGAGTGGTAATCAAAGTGTCAAAAGCCGGAATCGAACGTGAGACGCTTTATTGGGGCGGACTTGCGGTCTTCATATCGAAGTCGGTGCGGATGATTGGGTCGGAGGCCGCGCCGCCAGTCGCCGCAGATACACGATAGCAGATTCGGACACAATAAGGAGCCACGCTGTATAATTCGTCCCGAACCACAACATGCTTATGTTTTCTTTCCGATATGACACCGCGATTCCCGGTGCCCGATAAAGCCACTTGGATCCGTCGATCGGGTAGGCGATCCGGAGCAAAACGTGCAAATTGCTTCGGTACCAAAAAATTACCTCTCACTCAATAGTTAACAGCCACGTCGGCGCCAAGAGATAACCTCATCACACCGAAATTAACCTTAGCTACCACGATTTCGTTCGTGTGGCATCGTAAAGTTCAAGAAATAATTTTATTCGCCGTTGTCTCTGACAAGCACGATTAAACGTCGTAGTGCGCTTAGTTTTTAGTGAGTTTCTCGCTAGAAAATCTCAGATGAAATCTTAGTGGGAGAGAGAAAAGGTTACAAAAGAGTGTTACGACATTAATGGAACCTATTTATCTCTCAATTCATGCCTTCGTGCAAACTTACGACCTACCTCCCGAAGTAAATATCACTATCTCAGAGAGCATATAGAGGGAGAATCTGCTGTGTATCCACTGACTGTTTATATTATTGCCTCAAGCCTTCCGGTGATAATAATTTTCACTGGAAAAATTTGAACGGTATGGAAGATGATACAGTTCATGTTAAACATTTGAAGCAATATGAGGCAAAGTTCAATGCACTCCAAATTTTCCAAGTAAAAAATAAATCCGCCTAACATTTTTACGGGCTATCTTATTTGTTCTCCAAATAAATCCTATCTCAGGTAAATTCTAAAAAGGAAAGTGCCCTCGCATCAGTGCGGAAGAATGTCTGATAAGATGTTCGCACATCAATGTAGCGTGTTATCGATAAAGGAAAAGGATCCTGCAAAAGAACACATTCATAGAAATGTTCTTTCGAAGCAAGACAATTTTCGCATCGCGCGTTCAAGGAACGGATTCCTTTAGTTCTTTACGGAAAGATTCTCCCAAGACATTCTCACAGGATCGAAACATAACATCGATCATAAAAATAGAAACCTCTAAAGAAGAGGGTACGATTTTCCGATCTTTAAGCCGAGTGGATGCTTCGGAACAGCTTGATCTTCACCTCTACTTTGACTCACATGCAATTATGATGGACGCATGACCCATGTGCAATGAACGGCTTAGTAAATGAGAGGGTTGGCAGAAAGCCGTGTACAAGGGTCACTGAGGTGGCAATATGCTATTTGTCAGCTTAGCCGAGCCTTTTCCGCGAGCATTCCTCTTCTTTTACGACGGGTTATACGCTGTTAAAGTAATAGTCGGATCGGATTCTTGGGATAAGTTGTTGTTTATACACGGTTTTAAAGTTCGAAGACAAAATTACAGGAAATTTTAACCTCTACAAACACGCCTCGATGTATCTCAATACCTCCTGAAGCATTGGATCCCTTATTACCGATTATAACGGTTCCTATTTAGCATTTTAGAAAATGCGTGTGCAACAGTAAACGTTCCTTAGTCCATAAATTTAAGAAACCGTCGATATATCCGGATAGAATCCCTTATGATTTTAATGGTCCAATAAAGATTTCTAGCTTACATACCAGAGGAAATCTTTGTATAAGACCATATTACCTTCGCTATCATTGCGCGAGGATGAGTACCGGATTAATTCCTCACTTTACACCGAAACCATAGCTTCGCGAAGGTATTAGCTAGGCTATGATTACTGAGGAAACTTATCCAGAAAAGGGCATCCAGCCTCTATCAAACCTATTCCTTCCATCGGTTCGAAAACACGGAGCAACAGAATTGCTGGAGATGCTATTTACAGCAGTTAAGAGTCCCGCCTCTCACTTCAATATTCGGTTAGTTTACAGTACCCCCTTATAAAAGGTTTTATTCGCAACATTTTTACACCGCTGGGTGGATGTCCACGTTTTACAGCCCCGGTTCACGTAGGCAATCTTAAAAGTGCAAGTTGTGGCTCTCACACAATAAAAGTTTTTAACGTCTTCCTCCCTCTTGACCCTCTCTCCTTCTTCTTTCTCACCTCTATCTTCAGAGCTCGCAAACTCTAGCGTAGGTCGGCTCTCTGTAGACGAGAGCTGCTTCGCAAGGAGAGACTGAGTTTGTCTGTTGGCGGCGAAGGTAAAGTAGACAACTCAAAGAGGAGATTTTCATTCAAACGGCCACCGAGGAGTTTAACGAGAATATTCGAAGTGAATCTCAGATATGTTCAGTAGAGACAGTTTCTCAGCAAACAGAGTTCAGAAAAGAGCTTCCAGATAGACAAATGTAAAACGTGTTCGACATCGGTGAAAAAGGTCCCGGGCTCGATTCCCGGTGGAGTCTCACGTGCGAATGACCTCAGCTGTCGAAGCACTTCAACACTATTTTTTAAAAATATAATTTGAAACTAATTTTAGGAGTTTAAAAAATTGAAAGGATAATCAGTGACTTGAAGAGAGACAAGAAGTTATTATCAATCATGCTCATGTATATTAAAGGCTACCATCACTAAAATTTATTGTACTGAGCTTGAAAATATTTTCAGAGGTATGAATTCAGGCTCAGGTTGGTTTCTTCAGATCATTTTCTACCTCCAATAAAAATTATCTTACTGATCTTGTTCAAAGATTTAAGGGATATTTATTCGTAGTCTATTTTTACCAATTATTTTAAACTAAATGCAAGCTAATAAAATATTGTGAATATTTCCTTTTGAAAGAATATAAAAATGATAATTTTGGGGTGAAACTCGTCAAATCATAAAAAAGTATTTGTTTTCCAAAAAAACTTGCACAATCGAGGATAATTTGAGCAGACATTGTGAATAATGAGCAACGATGGAAACAGATGTCGGTTCAAATGGAATAAGCCAAAGCTCTTTTTCATAGAAGCGAGATATTCATCAGAGAGATCATTCGAGGCAATGAACGGTCGTATTTTATAATGATCCGCGCTGATCTCACTTTCCTAGAAAATCGTTAACTGACAGGAGGGTAAATGGGCAGTTAAAGGACGAAAGGAATACATTTAGGACTTCATACCTCGGAAAATGATGCGAAAATTCTTAGAAATGTAGATTTCATCGATTGCGACTATCTTTAAGTTACGAATCTATCAGGGAATTTGCTTCATACAAATTATGATATCAGAATATACTTCTCTTTAAAGCGATGGAAACGGTACTCTGAATAGAAATCCTGCAGTAGTTATCTCAAAACCAATTTAGAAAGATGGAACAACGGTAGAAAGTCATTCAAGGAGTACGAGAAAAGAAAAAATCCGCCTTGAACAACGCATGCATCATGACCTCGATGGAAAAATAGAGATCATTAGCATAAGATGCATACTTACTTTTGCATCACGAATGATTTAAAAATTCTCCATACTTAAACGCGCTCATAAAAGCACAGAGACTATTGAGATATTTTTACGAAATTCAATATTTTTTTTAGAGACATTTCAAACTGACATCTACCATTTAAATATTTCAAAAATCAAATTTGACCCTGTACTCTCACCATAGGATACGATTAACCTCATCTGAACGAAAATGAGACAGTTGAGGAACTCATGCCCATCACCAAATCTCGATGTATCAATAACTGTTATGCAGGCAAGACAGTTCGAAATATTCATTGCCACCTGCTAAACGCCTCTTCGATCAATATAAGCTTCTACGTATCCTATGAGATGGGAATGCAGCGTCAGCGAGCAATAGGTACCGCCCTAAGGGTGCAGGACAAGGGCCAGGTGTCTCGAATGTGTTTGCATTCGACCTCCTCTTACCCGTAGCGCTAGTTTGTTTGTGTCCTAAAATCTCACGAATTTGTTGGCATAGCGTCTCCCCTGGCAGCCAGCGTTTGCAATGTCATCGCTACTGGCGTTCTACCATCTCCATTTCTTTCGGAAATTTTCCTTCCCACCGCCTTGTGCTTCCACGTTGCATTCTGTACAAGTGGTCCCGCCGGATTTTTTTCCGAGACGCCCGAAAATTCAACGGAATGCGTCGAAAAGCTAAGAGACCCGAACAATACTTTTCCAACTTGTCTTCTCCGGATGTTTACCCTCGCTTAAGGCGATTATCATCGTGATGTTCAGCTTTCGACTAACGTTACTTAAACGGCGATATTCGGGGATGGAGATTCGGCATAGGTTATAATGAATCGCGTAAAGCTACGCTCCCATTTTCGCGCAAAATTTGCCCAGCTCCCCAAATAAGAGGCAGCCTGCACTTGTAAGTCCGAAAAAGTTGTTCTTTCCCTGATGGGCCGTTTCCGTTCTCGAATCGATGTGGGGATACGGTTTGATGCACGTGGTGCGTCGGAATGCTGTCGGCTGTTTTATTGCGTTTACTCCTTAATTCAGCGGTGGGAAGGTCACGCTGATAGGAGAGAAGATGGGCAGAGAGTGTTCTGCGGTGTTAACTTTTCTAGGAATGTGTAGAGACCGTTAAAGCAGAAAATACCGGGGGAATTACACAAGAAATGTGGCTCGTTGATGAAATTTATGGTTACCGATGTTGCTCAGGAGGCTTATAAATTATGAAAGGTATTCATCTGACAAAGACAAAACATGTTAGGAGGGAATAAGTCATAAAGAAATAAAAGAAACTGCATTTAGGGAATGTTCGGGCACGTGCACCAACATAAAGATAGAATGCATACTCATCTTTACGAATGCCTTCAGCTACTAATGGCAATCATCAAACATGGAGCACTGATATTATGGCATGTAGTTTACAACAAGGGACACTGAAATCATTAAAATCGATTACCCAATTTTACAGCCGTCTATATTTTTAGCAGCATCTGAGGATCGTTTTCTCATCATTAAATTTCCTTCATTATTAGTCTTGGATTTTTGTCTAACTATCTCAAGGTAGAATAAAGTACAATTGATCAAATAAAAATCTAAAACCTGACTGGAAATACTCCACTTTGAACGGTAAACTACTATCGATGTTAAAGTGAACAGGTTTACCTACAATTTATCAGTTTCACTTCTATTAGAATACAACATAAAGAACTATGTCGAGGGAACTATGGCTGAGTGTAGCGATTGCTTTCCTCCTCCAAAGAAATAACCACAACACTGATCTGATTCGATCGGAGATTGGAGAAAGGCAATATACAGATTTGCCCACGATTTCCTACTCGAGTGGAAATTTAAACGAGGACAGTGCTGAAACGCCGAAGAAGATATATACGTCTAGCTTCAGCGCCTCTTGGTGTAGTTTTCTCATTGCTGCCGCATGAGAAATCGTGTATTCGTAGAAGTAAGCTACACGGTTTGCAATTAATGAACAATACCATTTCAATGGAGAACAGAAGCACAGGGACAAGTGGAAAATCCCATCGAGAAGTCACAATAAAAGCTATTTCTCCGATGATTTCAAGAGAATTATAAATTTCGCTATAGCAAGAGCAAACTTAATCTATTATTAACAAAGCTCTTGTCATAAACTCATTATTGCAGTTAAGTGTCTACGCAAAAAAATTATCTCAAGTTTCAAAATATTTCCTAAAAATGTCTTAAACTTCAACATGACACTTAATCTGTGTTCTGTATATACAGCAATGTTTTCCTCACTTTTTGAGCTCACCCTTTTAATATATATATATATATATATACATAATGTGATTCATCTTATGTTTTCTTTATATTTATCGCAATTATCTCATTAATAATTGAATGTTTAATTTGACAAAAATGTTAAATTATTTGAAAGCTGAACTTTTCCTTTACGCTATAATTTTCACGAATAAATCAAATGAAGATTATGATAAACATCTGCACGAATAAGCTGAAAGACAGACACGCGACTCTGAAATAAATGCGGAAAAGAAATGCCAACGACCATTATAACGCAACACTAATAAGCAAACACTCGCTATTTCCTGATTCGCGCCTACAAAAGATGACATTTTGCAACAAATAATGATGAAGATGCATTTAGCTGAATACCTAAAGCGCTAATAAAGAGAATATTCAAAGTAAGTGAAACCTTCCTCCGTCGTTAATGTTATTTTCTCACAACAATTGGAACAATATATGAAAGAGACGCGGTAGGAGAGGTTAGAGGACGACTGGGATCCTTCGCAAGTTTCTAATGACTTCAGAAGAAAAAGCACTAAATTTACACGAATCTTGCGCAATCCCAATGTTCTCAATTATTCTCCCCTCGTGATCTAAATCGTCTCCTAGCCATCGGCGAAACTCGCTAGAGAGGTATCTGCAAGTTGAGAATAAGGGAAACAAGGTGTACGAGGAATGACTTCTGTGAAATCTTCGATGGATATCCAAATTGGCTTCCAAAACTAAAATTTTCTTTTCCAAACCGATCATAACACTCAAAATATATGTGAAAATAGAGGTGCGATATTTAATAATTTACACAATACCACACTCAATTGAAGTATGGGAAGGTTTCGATACATACTTATTAAAAATTAAAGGTGAAGTAAATCCCGCGTCTATTTACGAAAATTTTTAATGCTATTGGGATTAGGAAATCTATCGGTGACCATAAATCTATACTGTGAAGGATTTTCTTCCAATTGCAACCATGAGGTAATCACTAAATTATGTAGAGGCAATAACCGTCGACTGCGAAAGGTTGACTAATCGTTTACTGCAAAATCATTCTCATAAGCAATAATTAAAGGATAGAATCAACTGCTTGGACCGTGACTTCGTGAAATGGTGCCATCAGGAACTAAGTAAAATGCAAACTTATACAATCCACAAGAGTGTGGAATGTAAATGTTTCATTTAACTTTATTCCTGAAGTAAAAAATAATCTTTTCTCTGGCTTACAGGGGTTAATTGTCTCTGTAAGAGTATATTTATTAAAGGAAAAATATTTGTTCCACGAAAAAATTAGATCTTTGGTTTACAATGTTAAATATTCTAATATTAATGCTGCAAATGAATATGCAAAAAATAAAGTACGTTCAAGAAATTCCTCCTTGACATTATCATCGGCTTAGAAAATATAAATTATATATTTATAGATTCAGAATAGTAGATAATAATATATAGATATACTAATGTCAGCAACATATGGTTTGATTTAAAATTGCTCCTTGATCCTCGGCCTTCACCTCTTTAAAATCGCCAAAAAAAGACAATATATTCACCGGAATGAGAATTATTGGATAAAGTAAAATAAAATCCTGATACGACAGGGAACTTCCATTGCTTGTGATACCTCAAACCCACCGTCATAACGAAAACAATGGACTCAAATGCTCCAAATTTTCAAGTAAATCTTTCAACAATCTATCCTGAAGGCTATGAAAACGTAGATTTCTACCGGAGTGTGCAACTTTCTTTGGAATATCGATCAACGTCTATTAATTAAATCTTTCCATAAAATAAGTTATAATCAGTTAGTCGAATTGAATTAACAGGTTATCATTAGAACATTTCTCCGCCTTAGATTCTCATTAATTAGAAATTTTCATTATGCAATTATGAATTATTTTTGCCTTTTTCAGGAAATATTTACTTCAATGAGAAATTTTCACTTGCTAGACATGAATAATAAAGTGACAAAGATGGACTTCGCTTGACTTGACACCCAATAGTAATAGAAATCAGTAAAATTCTCTCATAGAAGCAGAATCAAGCATATAAATCAATAAAAGAGGAAATAATAAAGGAAACGTGACACCTAAGACAGTGCTGTTATTAGCAGTTGTAGCTATGTTAATATGATAGGAAACTTTAACATAAGATTTTGCAATCATTAACAAATTTACAAATCTAGACCATAACCTACCAGCTTCGTCATTCTTGGTCCTAATCTAGGCTTGGATGAAAACAAATATTATTTATAAATATTCGAATGAATATATAATAATTCACATCTATGAATGACTAGCAAAAGCTAAAATAATTCGCTTTATCATTAGCAAGTAAACCTACACAGGAATTCCTTCTACGAGTAAGAATGTTGTGGGAGTAACTATTTACAAGAAATACTTTGCTGGGTGCTGACAAACCCAGCCCCATGTTGCATCAGCAATTAGGAAGACGACTAGAAATCTCTAGTTAGCATAAGAGTTGTGCGCTTCTTCCCAAGCCTCGTTATTCCCACCTCGTCCTAATGTTTTAAGTCCACGGAGACAGGAATATCCTCAAACGAGGGAGTTTTTCAAGAGCAAGGAAAAATGAAAGTACACAGTGAGTCAATCATCTCTTGCGTGCCAATTGCGTGCGAATGCGCTCCTCCTCGAGTGCATTCATTGCCCATTGAGAAGAATTCCTACGCCAGCGCCCTCTTACGGGGGTCACCCTCCGAAGAAAGGAAACGAATGAGCGCAGCTTCAACCCGGACATTTCTCTCCACCAGTTCCATCTCCGCGCTTATTTTCCCTTCGAATTGAGAAAAATTCCGATTCCACGGCTCCGATTCCTTCTTGAAAGCAGTATGACCTTTTCAAACATGGCGAGCGTATTCCCCTTTTGAAACAAAATGTAGCTTTCTTTCAGCTCTTTTTCGCACTGAATAAAGAGGAAAACGTATCCGCACACTATTCTGGATTCACGGAATGCATTACATTCAATTTTGACAAAAATATTTGGAAGAAGTTTCAGATGACTAAAAAGCTTAAATTGAAGTTATGATTATTATGAAATAGCCTATCCTTATAAGCTGAATAAATTTTCAAAATAGAAATACTCTCTATGATGCTTCTGTGTATGATTTTTTTTATATAGGTAGCTTACAGAGTGACAAATTTTATGTAAGATTACTCATCGATATAATTTTCTGCATCCATTGGCAAAAATTACACTATTTCCAATAGCCTACGATACTGTAATTAACAACTAAATAAAAAATTTTATTAAATTAAGGTTTTTGTTTCATTTTCTAAAGGAAATTTTCCTAAAATGATATGTCTTCCTATCAAAGATAATCAAATCCCAAGATGTCCTATGTAGAACATAGAGAAGGAAATGAAATAAACTCATTTATTTACTCCCAACTTCATTCTCTACGGCAGGACGATCGAAATCTTTATAAATTTGAACGCAACTGTAAGGGACAATGTTGGCAATGGTGGTCGTCCTGTCGTAAATTTTTACTTCCAATCCCTGCATTCTTCTTCAAAGTAACGCGTTCTGAGATTAAAGAATGATATGCATCTCCTTGGAAACCCATGCTTCCGTGGTTTGCTTCCTAGATGAAACTGGAGAAAGGAAAAATAATGGAAATCTCATCGCCTGGAAACATATCCTCTCCTCGATTTCGCCTCCATTTATTCTCTTTACCTCCCTCCATGTTTTATCCTCCACCCGCTCTTGTCTTGGTTGTCATGGAAACAATCGCTTGATGGTTACTCGTTTGTTTCTTCACAACCCCATCGTGCGGTGTAGATGGCTCAGAGGGAATAGCACGAGATGTCGGTCGGTTTACCGGGAGACCACACCTTGACCTATCTCGGGTCAATTGCACACCGCAACAGGTCCTCGCTTACTGTCCTGCGTTGTGGAACCGGAGAGGCGCGCGCAGGACCTGCTCCTGCATGGGCTTCTTTATCCGGGCTTCGGTTGCATTTCTGCGGATTACGGGCCTCGAAGATGGACATTTCTCCAGTGACGTCTTTCCTTATTAATCACGGAAGTAATGAAACCACTCTCGCAAGAGTTCACTATTACTTCACTCGAGCATTGCAAAAAGTCCTCATGAAGCCCCCTTATTACATAACGTTGACTTGAATATGAATATTAGCGCTCCTACTACCATACCACCCTAAACTGCATATTTTTTACCTCCTTTCTATCCAACTACCTTCAAACTTAAATGACGGATAAAGAGTGTCTAAAATCAATATATTGGGATTTTTGTATATAACTCTCGACTCTTTTCCTCAAACTTTAGAGCGCACAGCTTATCCTTATGTTTTAATCATTCTGATCAACATTTTATAAGCTTATAGTATTTCCTTGGTATTGAACTTATAAAATTTTGATGTGGAAAAGAATTTCCCAAGGAAATAAGCTTATAAAATGTTGATGTGGAAAATCAAAATAATATTAAATTCATTCCAAAGTAAATGTGTATGAAATTTAAAACTATCCTAAATAAACTACACTACTTAAAACTCCAGCATTCTGACAAAAATAGAGGGAAAATTTTCCCATTTGGATCAAGATATGTCATTTTGCTATTGCAAAACTGATGTTATCATACCGTTTGAGTGAAATTCATACAGGGAATTAACATCTTAAGCCATATGCTAATGCTAACAGTGCGGTCTAAATATCCAAGACTCCATTCCAACAGAATTAATTACCAACAAGTGTAGAACTAATTAATGAATCCAAGAATCTTAAAACACTATACTGAAGCATGAGAGAGCGCAAAATCTATTTTATTTTCTCTTCTCCACTATTAAATAGTCGTACTACTATTTGGACCACTTTAGAAGCCCTAACATCAGTGTCTACATTTTTATTTAACCTTTTTCCGCAAAGAAGCATAAAGTATCATTAACCAACGCATGTAAGGTATAACCTTGGCATATAACATATTTTACGATAATGAGGTCATAAAATTCACTTAGTTTCCATGCATTGCGAAGCATGTTTTTGCTTGTAGCAGACTTGACATCATTATTTAGAACAAACTTTGTATTACTATAAGACATTAAAGTACACGATTTCATTGTCGATTCTCGCATAACTGCTTGTGATCACCGCAGATTAGCATCACATATATTAGTTCGCCAATTCGATTTTGACTTCAAGTTTTTATCCAGAAAAGGAAATAGAACGGTCATATTTTCAAATAGAAAATCAAAGAATACCTGAGATTCTTTCCCATTAAAAAAAATAGAGAGATCCTGTTTCATCAGGCGCATATTTACAATAATCAAAATATACTTCTTGATATAATCATTCATCGATAATTTTTTCAAACTGAACTTTCATTCATTGATGGAATATATAATGTATAACTAAAGCACAAATTTTGATATTCTAAATAGAAACACAAAAAAGAAGATGATCTAGAACTCTAACTTAAGAAAAATTTCTTCCATGGCTTAATCAAAGTATGGAGGATGAAAGGAAGCGAGGCAAATGATAAAAATTAAACTTAATGAAAGACGACTTTAAATTTAACCTTAAGTGCTGAATAAAATATGATTTAACGATGAATAACAATCGCTCAGGGCTACCTATAAGGATCCGTTTGGCTACTGAGTGCAATTAAAAGATTGTCATAAAAATTAAAATTTATCGCTGAGATTAGCAGCATTTTATGAGCAATCCAAATATCGGTTTGATAAGGAGTATACCACCTATCTTTAAATGATAATCTACTCGTGCGTCAAAGTTGATGACTATTACAACCGAATGGTGGAAATGGCAATAGATGATTAAAGCGAAATTGCTGAACGGTGAAGATAAATTTTTCAAAGTAATACCCCAACATATTGTTGGATAGAACATCCCTCCTCACAACATAGAAAGAAAAAGGACTCGATTCATTCACAACACTAAGCGAAAAGAGAAGATAATAAAAGAATAGGGAACTCACCCTTGTCGCCATTGTCTGCGGAGTCAAGGAGCTGACAACCACCGCATAAACTTCCACGTCGTAGGCATCCGCGCCGCCCTCCCGGTCGAGTACCACCGCCGTCGATATGACTCCCAATTTGGTGTCGATGTCGAAGAGCCGGTCCACCTGCTGCATGCTGTGCAGCGAATTTATGCCGTCTCCAGTGCTGCGAGATACCGTCGCCACAGTCACATTCGTCACATAGTATTCGACCTCCGCCAGCGAATTCCCCGGTAGCCTAGCACCTACCGTCACTATGCTAGTCCCTATCGGTTCGTTCTCATACACGCTCCCTAAACGCGCCTCCCCGCCTTCGAACACGGGCCCTACGTTTCCCATGCCACCTAGTCCGCCGCCGTTGGATGGAGCCGTGGCGATCACGGTCACGTAAGCGTCCATTGACTTCCTTTCGGCTTGCACCGCCTCGTCGGTGGCTTTTACCGTCAGCCGGTATCTCGTTTCCTCCGGAGGATCCGGAAGGGATCTCCGCAATCTCAACTCGCCGGTGCTTCTGTGCAGCTCGAACAGATCAGAGTTGCCGCCCACTAGCTCATACGTTACCAACCCATTGGTGCTCGAGTCCAAATCTCTGGCATGCACTTGCATAACGAAGGCATCCCGTGCCGCAGGCCTCGGCAGCACCGCCGCGCTCATCGAGACGAACGTCGGCGCGTTATCGTTCACATCCTCAACAATTACGGTGACGAGTTTCTCGGCCGAAAGGCGGACTGATGATCCCTTGTCCGTGGCAACCACTGTCAGTCTGAATGTATCCACTGCTTCCCTATCGATGGGCAAAAGGGTGTGCACCACTCCTGTTGTGGCTCCTATTCCAAAGTGATGTCCCGGAGGCTCTTGTCTTGCAATCGCGTAGGTTACACGTCCATTGTCTCCCGAATCTGGATCTTCTGCGGTCACTGTCACTATTGGAGTCCTCACAGGGATACCCTCTTGGATTTGCCTCACGATGGCCGTCGATGGGAAGGCGGGAGGGTTGTCATTGTCGTCCTCAACACTGACTCCGAATGGAACGGTGGTCGACAGGGAGGGATTTCCACCGTCGCTGGCAGTGATATTCAATTTGTATTCACGTAGCTCTTCGTAATCCAGCGATTTATGCAGATACAGCTCTCCTGTGGCAGAATCCATCCTAAATGTGTCTTTTCTATTGCCAGCCGCGATGGAAAAGGTCACTTCGCTGTTGAGGCCTAAGTCCGCATCCGTGGCACGGAACTGCACCAGAAGGGTACCGACAGCAGTCTTCTCCGAAACCGACACATGCGTAGTCGTCTGAGTGAACTCCGGTGCGTTGTCATTTTCATCCAAAACGTCGATGGTGACGGTGGTGGTGACACTGAGGGAGGCCGTTTCCCCGGCGTCGTATGCTGCAACTGTCAAG
Organism: Pachydiplax longipennis; assembly: GCA_036926295.1. NCBI lineage: Eukaryota > Metazoa > Arthropoda > Insecta > Odonata > Libellulidae > Pachydiplax > Pachydiplax longipennis. Next base: position 40,145,760 of record JAVFKF010000002.1, read on the forward strand.
ACGTACTTCGGAGTCACCTCTCGATCCAAAGATCCCGCCAAAGATATCTGGCCTGTCGCCTCATCCACAGCAAATCTTCTGGCATCGTTTCCGGAAACAAAAGCGTAGAAGACATCTCCGTTGAGTCCCTCGTCAGCATCCGTAGCGTAAAGACGGAGAACTTGCGTCCCTACAGAGGCGACCTCCGAGATCTGCACCCGATAAGGAGTCCTCAGGAATCGAGGTGCGTTGTCATTTACGTCGGTGACAAAGACGTTTACCTTGGCACGGTCTCGCAACCTAGGGGATCCATTATCCGTCACTATGGCTTCCAAGGAAAGAACGCTCTGTCCAGTACCTAAAGAGACAAGATTCTCGCGATCGAAGCGGCGAAGGGTCTTCAGGAATCCATTGTGTGGATCGATTGCGAAGTCATCTGCCACTCCTCCCGTTCCTCCGCCAGCCAAAGAAAACGTTAGCTCCGCGTTACGCCCGATGTCCATGTCGGAAGCAGTGAGCTTGCCAACAAAGGTATCTGGAGGCTCGTTTTCACGGACGTAAAAGTTGAAAGTTGCGTTGAAAAATTCCGGAGCATTGTCATTCTCGTCTATTACATGGACTACAACGGGGACGTGTGATGATCGAGGGGGAGAGCCGTGGTCGTGCGCCCTCACAACCAATGCATAGTAATCGCGCTCTTCCCTATCCAATGGACTCCGAACGTAGAGGAAACCATCAGGAAACACTCCAAACTTCCCATCTGCATTTCCTTCTGCGATGTCAAAAGCGATGCGTCCGTTCTCTCCGAGGTCGGCATCGGTGGCAGATAAAGCGAAGAATCTTGCGTTCACCTGGGCGCTTTCCAGCAAGGAGGTCTCATATGAAGTATGATCAAACACAGGCGTATGGTCGTTCACGTCTTCTATGGTCACGATTACGGAATGGCGGGAGGAAAGAGATGGTTTACCGCTGTCTGTTGCAATCACTTCCAAACTGAGCGTCGTCCCTGGTTCCGATCGAATTGGCTTGTTGAGGTAAATGACACCTGTCTTGGGGGATATCCTAAACTGACCTTCAGGATTAGATGCTAATCCGTAGGTGACTTGAGCATTCTCTCCGGCATCTGGATCAACAGCTTTAGCTAAGTAAACCTCTTGGCCGACAGGAGCGTTCTCATTCAGCCTGACTTCATCTCTATCCCTTGGGAAAACAGGAGGACAGTCGTTCTCATCTAAAACTGATACATGCACTGACACTGATCCATATGCTAACCCTGCGCGAGCTACGGCTGTCAAATGATAAGTGGCGGCGGCTTCCCTGTCAATTCTGTTACCCGTAGTAATAATTCCAGTGCGCTCATCAATACGAAAAGCTCTTTTAGGATCTCCAAGTGCAATGGAATATCTAACGCCATCTCTAAAGCTCCGGCCACCCGCAACACGCACCCGACCTACTTCCCTACCCAGAGAAGGTTCTCTTTTGGCATGATCTTCCCTAATTTTGAACTTGTAACCACTCTCTGCCGATTCGAATTGTATCCTCTCCAATCTACTCGCCTTGACTATTTCAACCGTGGCATCTTCGACAGCTCTCCTGTCTCCTCTATCCTTTGCAGCTATCCGAAGCCTGAAGAGTGGTTTAGGCGAAGAAGAAAGTGGTGCACTCAATATAAGTGCACCATTTCTAGGTCCTAACCGGAAGAGACCTTCACCTCCATCTCCTTCAATTGAATATTCCACTTGGGCGTTTTCTCCTTCGTCATCATCCGTCGCTGTAATGGTTAACAGCGTAGTTCCTGTGGGTGAATCTTCCGGTACTGCAACGAAGTATTCCTGCGGGTAAAACTCGGGGCTGTTGTCGTTCTCATCTTCCACGAATAGCATGACCGTTGCCGTTGACGACTGAGGTGGTATTCCTTGATCTCGAGCAATGACACGTATCTCATACTCCGCGATACTCTCCCTATCTAGCTTCGTTCTTGTCGTCAGCTGACCGGTAACTGCATCGAGGGCAAACAATCCTGGATACCTCTGAGCAACGTCGGAATGCAATCCATAAGTAACACTCCCGTTAGTTCCCTGATCATGATCTGCCGCTGTTAAAGAGGCCACAAGAGTTCCTGGAGGAGTGCTTTCAGATAACCTCACTCTCACACTAGGCATGGCAAAACCAGGTCTTTCATCATTTTCATCTAGTACAGTAACTTTTAAAGTTGCTCTTGCCCACTTTGGATTTGGTCCACCATCCCTCGCTGATATCCTCAATTCTACTGTACCCCTCACTTCTCTATCCAAAGAAGCCTTTGTTGTCACAAGACCTGAAGCACCATCAATATCGAACCATCCTTGATCATCACCTGCCTCTATCGCGTAATAGATGTGAGAGTTAACCCCAGAATCTTCGTCGGTGGCATGTATTGCAGCCACAAAAGTCCCTACCGGGGCACTTTCACTCAAAACAGCTGAATATTCGCTCTTCTCAAACACTGGTTCGTGGTCGTTTATGTCATTCACATGTATGACAAGGAAGGCTGTTGCAGAACGAGGAGGAGATCCCTCATCTGTGGCCACCACAGTCAAATTATACTTGTTTAGCTGTTCCCTATCAAGCACATCGTTAACTCGCACTATGTCGAAGGATGTCTTTGCTTCCAATCTAAAGTGACCCAGTTCGTTTCCAGCTCGTATTTCCACTGATGTTTTCCCATTGGGACCTTCGTCGAAGTCGATGACCGACACGGCTGCCACTACCGTTCCATTGAAAGCATTCTCATCAACAGTGGCAAATGCAGCAGTCGCGGGGAAATATCTGAAACGTATGATGGGATCATGATCGTTGGCATCCACTAAATTCACCGTCACATAAGTCCTTCCATCTTGCCGAGGAGATCCATGGTCCCTGGCGAATACCGTGAACACACAACTTTTCGGACACGAACCTCCACTAGAACCGATCCCACTACCTCCGAATCCACCACTCACTTGCTGCTGTATTTGTTGTTGTTGCTGCTGTTGAGGACAGTTCTGAGGGCAGCTCAGCGTCTCCATCGTTGAAATCGTCCCCGTTTCCGGATCGACGGAGAACTGAGTTTCTGTGTCGGAGAGGTAGTAGGTGATCTTGGCGTTGTCACCCGCATCGCTGTCGGTGGCCATCACTTGTAGGACGGGAGTCCCCGGCAGAACGCTCTCGTTGAGTGACACGATGTAGTCGCTGTGGTCGAAAATCGGCGGGTTGTCATTCACGTCGAGGATGGTGACGTTGACGAGAAGGAATCCAAGTTTCATCGGCGTCCCTCCGTCCCTTGCAGACACGTTGAGGCGGTACGTCGCCCTCGCCTCCCTGTCGAGCTGCCCCGTCGTCTCCAGATGCAAATACGACGTGTCACCGCTGGGGTTCGCCGTCACCATCAACCGAAACTTATCGTCCACATTCCCTGATTCGATCCTATAATCGTCCGACATTCCATTCACACCCGTGTCGCGGTCGGTCGCCGTGTCCAAAAGAAGGCGAGTCCCCGCACTTGCGCTCTCTGAAAAAGCCACGGCGATGCTCGGTTCCGGAAACTCGGGAGCATTGTCGTTCACGTCCCCCACGATTATCCTCACTTCTATCGGGTATGTGGGCTGGCTTGACAACACGACCAAATCGTACCTGTCGCTCCTTAAGGCTTCCCTATCCAAAACGGCGGCGGTGGTCACCTCTCCCGATGTCGCGTTCAGAAGAAACTCTTTGGGAGGCTCGTTAAACCGGTATGTGAAACCTGGCTTCGTTGGTATGAAACCCACCCTAGTACCTTTCGGACGCCCTTCTAGCACCTCTAATGTTACCCGAGTGTCCACAGCCCTCGACTGCATCTGATCTTCCGACGCCCCCCGAGGTGACATCGGAGGAGGCACTTGTATCAGGGCAGGGCCTGTCATTGGGGATCGTTGTCTCTTGCCTACTTGCCCGGGGCCCGGCCCGCGACCCTCCGCAGTCACCAGTAACGACAGCACCAAAAGGGACGCGAAGATCCCATGTGGACTCACGAAACACCATCTCCTCATAGTCCGTAACATTTTCGTGCTCCACGACATTTTTAACTCAGTCACGCCCCTCCCTATGAGGGGAGTGGAATTGTTCGTCTTTGAAATAAAGGGATTTCTGCAATTGTTCATCCGTCGAAAAATTAATTCACGCGTAGGATAAAAAGTCTCGAATAGATTCGTTTTAAAATAATCTAGTTCACAATGTCATCTAATTTTCTAGATACCCATTTGTATGCGACTTTACCTACGGAAAAGAAGAAGCAAGAGGATAAGGAACAAAGGCATTGTTTTCTGCATGAGAGATTCCACATGCATAAGCTGTTTACAATTATGAACCGAATCGTTGCAATGATTCCCTCTCATTATAATTCTTTCGACTCCGGCAAATTCCGCCATCACGTATGAAATAGTTATTCTGCTCTTTTGTTTTCAGAATGAATTGGCATCGCTGTGACTGAATCTTATAATTTGTACTCAATAACAAACCGGATTTTTTAATAGTATTTCTTTCTTAGGAACTTTCCCAATAGCAATAGATGTTATTATCTATTACCTCTTGCTTCTTTCTGCTTTATAACCAAAATTTCAGTTTTGATTTTTCCTTGCTCGATCCCCTTTTGAATTAACTTAGAAAATATCAACAATAATTCAGTTGATATAATAGCCCAAAACAGTAAATTTTAATTTAGAATCGAACTTTTTCACACTACCTAGCGAAACTAAAACTATACGAGTCTCAGTTAACAAATACGAGTTGAACTTGAGCCCTAAAATTATTTCACAGTAATAATGAGTTACTTTTTAAATAAAGTCGCCGGCACTTCTGGCAAGATAACTGTAAAATCCCTTGTAACGGATGATTTTCTGCGTTCTCACCACCCATAGACGTCACCTGCCCAGATGAATGTGCACCACAACTCTTTCGTCGGAGGAAACCCACTCACTTACACCCTAAAATTTGCACGATGTCTCAAAATTGGCACCTTCGAAGTTAAACGTCTAAAATATCCGAATATTCGAGTTGCGCGCTCGGCCTGCTACCGTGGCCAGAGGTCGCACACTGACGGGCCGGCAAAGCGATGTTTCCCCCGCAGGCAGGAGCCTCCACTGCGAAGGCGATGACCAGCAACACGCACTAAACACTCCCGTCCCGGCGACTCCGACACTTTGCACCAACACTCTTCAGAGGCCAAACACAAAGCCATTCACACCCATCACCTCGTTCTCCCGAAAAGAACACATTCCTTCACTTCTTTTCGCCAAGAATGCGGCATCGGCCGCCCCAAAGACCCCCTCCGTCCCGGTCCCGTGTCCCCACCGTACGTATCCACTAAAAAATGCAAATATCCGCGGTAGAAAGATACACCGTGTCACGCACTCACACAGTTTACGCCAAAGTCGCCGTCAATGCGGGATCATTCACTTCCTCCCGAACGCTTTAAAACAACAACTCGCTCCGGGAGTCGACACCACTTCACGCACACAGAAATCAGTTGGGGATCTTTTCTGCACGTCACGTTCTGATCCCCCGCAAACGATCGCGTTGGTGCATCGCACGCTCCTTGTAACACACGGGCGCAGAGCACTTGTACCCGAGGAAGGCACCGCACACCCGCGCCCAGCACTCGTGTCCCCGCACCGACAGCTCCTTACTCCGTACGCGTACTCCGCGCGACCCGGGCACTCGAAAACTCACGGTCGCCTCGAGAGCGGCGGCGGAGGGCAACGGGGGCGGAGCCTCCTCCTTCCAGACGCTCTCCACCAATCGGATTCTTCCCTACCTGAGGCGCCTTGCCCCCGCGTTGCCTCTTTTCAAGGAGTCTTTAGGGGAGAGAGAGCCATTCCTTTCTCTCTTTCCCTCCACCTGTTGTGCTCTCCGGCACCGGAATTCACCCGAAAGAAAGCCAACTTCTCCCAACAAGCGTGGTCAAACTTAAATACCAAACAGAAGCGTCCCTCTCTTCCAACAGCGTAACTTTAGACCGCTGGAGAGATGGAAAATACTGAGTTTTAGCGCGGAGACTTCAACGCCCGACCGGGTCGATTTTTGCAGACAGGAGCGGGAGTTAGGGGGAAAGTTTATTTAATCATCGGGATCGCATTCCGTCGATTCGGAAACATCTTTTGGGCGACGGGAGACGGGAGCATCATCTCCTTTTCGTCTTCGGCGTCGCGTGAGAAGATCAGCTTGAGTAGTTCGGATGCGAGAGGGGGAGGAGGCGAAGACGATGGAGAACCGGCAACAGAGCGTGGATTCTTCGGAATGGGTAAGGCTCGCTTGGGGTTCGTCTCACTGTGGGAGAGGTATGAAAAAGAAAAGAGAGAGGAGAGATGGAGCTAGAGGTACTGAAAAGCAGTCTGAGAGAGAAAGAGATAGACACTACTCGCCGCCCGCTGACCGGCCTTCGCTGCCCAAGACTCACCAGCGACCCTCCTCCTTCCCCTCACCCTAATCTCTAAACCACTCGTTCCTCCCCCTCCCTCCCTCTCACCCCCCTTTACTCCTCGGGCGAACGTGGATGCTGTCGACCAACGCCACTCCGTGTGGGCAGCAACCTGCGTTTTCTTCGTGGGCATATGTTGTTAGGTCACTCAACCCTCCTCCCTCCTTCCTTCCACTACATGCCTTGTCCCCCTCACTTGATCTGCTTAGGTTCGCTCTCCTAAGGCATAAGAGTATGGTGATTTGGGGGACGTGCGATAAATATTCCTCCAAGAATCCTAATTTTCAATTTTTTTAAATAAATTCCGGAGCAGGTTCGAGATATGCCTCCTTTAGTTAGTCATGAAATGCTTTTGGATTCGTTAGTTGAGTCCGATGGTAGTGCAGAAGAAACGGGAAGCTCTTGGATGGAGCCTTGGGGCCATGGATGGCTCCTCCGATGCTGAATTAGGGGTAGAGATAGCGCCGGAGACACACTGAATTGAAGATTCGAGCGAGGAAATGCTCCCACCATCTAGCGGAAACGCTGAATAACCACTTGAGACTCCGCCTGTGCTCTCACCCTTTATCCCTCCTTCTCCGGTGAAACCTGTTCCAGGACGCCCCGCAGACTATTTTTTGCTTTTCTTCCCTCCGTATTTTTTTCTTCATTCTTCTTCTATTCCCTTCCACCCAAATGGATATCTTTTCCTGAATACGAATTTCTCCTTTATCCTTGAGCCTACCGAAATCCAGCATCGGCCTCCCGGACCGCTTGTCTCTGTATGCTTCGCTCTAGAAGATTGATTTGTCTGGAATATGTGAGGCTTCTTTTATGGAGGAGGTTTCCTTAGGAGGTAGTTATTCAGAGGGCAAAGAGATTCTCCTTCGCTGAATGTTAACCTTCCAGAGCGTGCTTTGCCTAGTGTCGTAGAGTTGCGGATAGTGTGTTATAGAAAGCTCAGCATCTTTGCGTCACATGTTTTGCATTTCACCTGTTTGAAAGAATTCGATATTTAGTGCATCAATTATTGGAATATTAATAAAAATATTATGGAAAATAAATAGCAAATATGAATTTACTGAAATATCTACCAATCAAATCATTCTATAATGAGTAAAATTAATGTTTTGTCATGAAAAAATTGATAAGAAAATTATCAAAAATTATTTTAGATAATTTTAAGATGTATGATTTTCGGGAAAGATATTACTTTAATAATAAAAGTCAGCAGTTATGGGTAAGGTAACCTACTTTTTCTGAAGCAATTATTGCATTGATCATATTTTATTCACTAGCAGCTGTACAAATAACCAAATATTTCAAAGTAAATTTGTAACCTAATTATTTTCCGGGATACAAAAATACATACATTTAAGATATGTATACAATATCTACGGAAATTGTTAGCTTTGAAGTTTTGGACCTAAAACTATCAAGTCATACTTATGCCATCCATTTTTTAACAAAGTAATAATTCTGAAATTCTGAAAATTTGCAATCGCACCAATTTCTCTAAAGTAGGAAATGGGTCGTGTGAAAATTGAAGCAATTTATAATCGCAGAATATTTGAATGAATCTTTTGGAGGATGATCTTGACACAGTTCTTCAAGTGCAGACTAGGTAAGAAACCTTTTAACTGTAAACAATGAAAATGATGCTCAGGATACTTATTAGAAAAGAAAATTTAATTAGTGTCACTTAACATCAATCGCCATCGTTTCTTCAACATATGAAAAGTGATGGGTTTCTTATGTATCATTACATTTCGCGAACATTTTCATTTCTTAAATTATTGGAGACGTTTTCAGTGATCATTCCTACCTAGAAATATTTAAGATATCAAGTGCGCGATTTAATCTGTTTTGGATAAAAACGGTCCCACGTAACTCGGGATTATCGTGCACCGAGCAGCTTTCTCTTTTAATTGGCTCCACCAATACGTGCCTGTGAAACGAGCGAATCTCTCCCCTTCCCTTCCCCCCTTAACCCTGCAATAACCCCGTCCTCGCACTCTGGCGTCAGATCCTAATTATTTTCTCTAACTCATTCCGTCTCCTCTTTTCCCATTTCCTGTCCGCTCTCCCTTTTATTTATTCCTTCTTTCCTCGCCACTCTTAAATATCTTTAATTTCGTTTTTTTCCCAGCGATGTGCTCATTCTCGTCCCTAAGTCACCTTCGTTAAAAACTGTTTCTGGGGAATTCTCCCAATTTACATACATGACTAATTTGTAGAACCATAAGAATTCTAGTCCTCTTTTTAGCTGGGCGATCATTTTCGCTCTTGGAGACGCTAAGTTCTTCGGATGGAAGGAATGAAGTGATCATTAAGCGGACAAATTTCTCATAAATCTATTTCTCTGAACGGTTGGCATTCAAGTATGTGTAAGATGATGATTACCATCGAGGAATTCAAACATCCACAGAAAAAAATGTTTTTAGCTAATGCCATTCTATAGTGCAAACTCTAAATTGATACAAAATATGTATTGCTTGAGAAAACCAAAATCGAAAAATTATTCAAATCGCAGATGATACCTTTTCGTGTTACAGTGCTCACTTCTATAAAGGTTGATCCCTGATTGCTGATTCCCCTAATTTTCGTATTACACCATAAAATATAGAAAAAAAGTAGAAATTCAGTAAAATTAAAGAGAAATTAACAGATTTCTCTCGAAGGAATTCGCGCATATGATTCACTTATATTTTAATATCACCTAAATGATGTTCCAGAAATTTTTTAATGTTCTTGAGAAATTTACTTTTCTGACACTACATAAATAGGTGCATATACATAGGTTGGTAATGAAAAGGAAAACATTTAGTAACTACCAAAGCAGAATTTTAAGTCGACCTGTTTCGTCAACGGGTTGACACCTCCAGGTGGATTTCATCTTCACTGGTAAAGATATAAACAGGTTGACGAAACAAATCGATTTCAAAATCTGCTGTGGAAGATACAGAGTGTATTTCTTTTCAAGATGATTCTTTCGAAATCCCACGAAGTCACGGTTGATCATAATAATTTTATTCATAGGGTAATCCTACTGCAATTCTCATCACTATGATTCTTTTGTCGGTAATTGTTCGTCTGAAAGCTAAAGTAATAGTAAATAAAACATGTATTCCTTAATCATAATGGAAGTTCCATATCCTAAGTAGTTTCATCTCTCGCATATTGTTTATGTTTTTTATTGTTTATTGAACTAAATATTGTACATTATTGGAATTACATCAACTCAAAGAAAAATTCACAAAAGAAAAAAAAATCAAACACACAACAGTGTGCATAGTGCCTGCGACAGCCAAAATATTATCAAATATTATCATATAATATGCTCAGCAATTTTGAAATGGGGAATATGAAGGCTTTGTTAATTCATAAGTGTAAATAAACTTCACAGTATCAGGCGAGGTTCTGTGGAAATCCATGATGGAAAAGAAATAGATTCATATACATACTTTTACCATATATTTCTTTCCATAAAATTGTGTGGGAAAAATGCGAATTGACCTAATTGTCCTTGTTCGACATGCTAGTAATGAAAATGGAAATAAGGGGTAAAGGAAAACAAATATTAGGGAGAATAAATGAAAAGAGAAACGTGAAACGCGCGAGAATAATTTATAATATTCCTTGTGGAAATTGAAGAATCAATTAAACACACAAAATAAGATAAAGCAGGAAGTTCTTTACTTTAGCAGCTTCCATATTCGTTTATTTCTTAACTTCGAAGATCACTATGTAGCTCTTATTAGACCATGTACTTTTAACCATAAAATAATGATATTGAACGTTTTAATAGAAAGATGATAAAATCCGTCCAATTCCTTGCCGTGAGAAAGACACTTCCGTAACATCGAGTATCCATTATCTCACGGAAAAATTTTATTAACTACACAATGCAAAAATCCTTGAGATAAAATGAGGACTACAAAAAGAATAAGCTGGATCTTCAGAATCCTTTCTCTTACGATTCGCTTCAGCTCTCGAAGAATACACATACTTTATAATCGGAACGAGCGCGGGACAACTCCAAGAGCAAATGCATGATCGTAATAAATCATTTAATTGACAAATATTACGGCCATTAAAATACATATATGATTTTAATCACTTAGAAACAAAAAGCAGCAAAAAAGCCTTCATCTACGATATTCCCATGGCGTTCTCAAAAACAAAGAAATGAAAGAATTACTACTTGTTAATGCGTATTTCCTCTCCAGTTGTCCCCGTAAAGAAGATTAATTGTCTCTGTAAGCTTAATTACCATTATATATTCTTATCCCATTAGCATCTTGATAATATCACAAAATCAAACTTTGGTCATGCATCCAGCGAGGATGATAAATCACTTCTGAAACTGAAAATGCTTATTTATGGCTGTAAACGCTACTTGGGTAATTTAAATTAACTACAATTTTATATACTCACGCTGCTGAAATAGCTATAAAACGACACTGGAAATCATAGCAAGAGTAATACTTTTCCGGATAAATTTTTCACGCTGCGAAAATTTAAATAATTCTCAAAAATAAATATATTATCTTAATCACGCCAGTTGTCTTGTTCTCTATAACAACACTTGTGATTTAAATTTCATTTTAACAGCATGGTTATTTATATCAAATCCATAACAATGATTCTCAAAAACAGAACCATAGTCAAACATTATAAAAGCATTAAACATTGCATTATATTTTTAATGGGGTGGAGAAAAAATTGTTTAAAATTTCTCTGAAAAGTATTTTTTCCGGTCGCAAGCGTTGCAGAAAGAAAGTCTTCTATTCTATAGGCTAGCTTCATATAGAAAATAATGCATTGCTCATTGAATCTGATGTCATTTATTATTTACATTAAACGATGTCGTGGAAAGCTTCAGCGTTGAAAGATTCAACTCTCTCATCGCATCATCACACATGTCACTTGCTAGAACCGCAACATATACTTCCGACATTGGCCAAATAAATTACCCTCAAACACAAAGTTAAGCTTCTCCCAGTTCCATTACTGTCACAATTTTACTCTCGTATATAAATATAATTCGCCAAACGCGAAACTCTGTTACGCGAGTTCCGCATGCATTAGAGACAGAATGAGTATTCAGCCCGCGTAAAGGGACGATAAAAAGGACTGGTAAACAAATGGGTTCGCGGCATTAATGTATTTTCTCCGCTATATTTTCAAAACACGTCATGCTACCCGTTTTTCATTTTAGCCCCTCTGACCTCCCATGTCAAAACTCCCCCACGCCCACGAAACCTCCGATTAATGAATCGCGGAGCGTAACTCATTCAAAAAGCGCGGCGAAAGAAAGTGGTGAGAGTTTCCGATGCGGGGGAGGCGATGGTTTGGTATTCAAGAGGCGTTGCATGTGGGAGAGGTGGGACACAGGATGTGGACTTCCCTCTCCTTCTCTTCTCTATCTACATCTTCCTCGCTCCTATGACTGGGACGGCATAAATTGATCCCTGAGATCTTATCCTTTCGCACAGATGTATCTAGCCTCTACACTTACGAAGATTAATTTGAGAAAGCACTGAGAGGGGCGAGTATTTGGCAGCCGTGATTTTCTCGTGGTTACGTAAAAGGGATGGTTTGCGCCTCCTGCAATTCTTCCTGGTACTTTCTTTTCTGTGAATGTGAAACTTTTCTTGGAATATGGATTTACAATTGGAATGTTATATTAAGCCCTCTCAAAGAGAAATTGAAAAGTCTAACAAGCTTTCGGGATTACTTAGAATAAAATTATTATCGTAGTAGAATAACTATTGAGAGACCAAAATATCGCTCAGATGTCAAGATTTGCAAAACTTTCGACCTAATTGAGTAGGTACTCATTACTTTTCTGTCAAGCATCACGACTATAAATTTTCATTATTATTTCTATGAAATAGTTTTCATTCAGGAAAAAACTACTTTGTGATTATTATAGGAACATATATCGAAGAATTCTATAAACCATAAAAAGGAATAAACATAGACATCTGTAATGAATAAAAAATATTTTTGCCACTCAAAATTCAAATAAACTAATCAAGGGTGTGTAACTCTTCATTTCTCTGTAATTTCCCGAGAAAACAATCGATGTATGCGGCCGTGATATTGTTTAACGTTATAATTAGGGATAGATGTATACTTTTCCACATAAACTAATGAAAGATAACCACATAACTAATAAATACATGTTTATGAGGAAAAGTATAGATCTATCTCTAATTCCAGAGAAAAAACTATTCGCAAAACTTAGTTTAAAATCCGCCTGTTTCACTCCTATTTACAACTATCACCAGAAAGATCGTCGCAAAAATATTCCCAGGAATAAATTTCGAGAAACCCTCTCCCGATATTCTCTTGCGTTTACCGCCTAATTTTCCCCGCACCTCAATTTACCTTCCCTTTTGTACCATCCTTTCTTTCTATGTCCTCTTTCCTCTCATTCTTCCTTCCCCCTCTTGTCCCCTCACCCTTTCCTGGCTTCTTTCATGGGACTGCCTCGCCCCCGCGTCCTCTCATTATAAAACACGTGATTTAGTGCCATCTCTCCGAGCAGAAAATCAACCTCTCAACCCGACTTCTTCATTTTTCCTCCTCTTACTTGAGAACAATCCCTCCTCTCCCATTCCCACTCCCTTTCTCCATCTCTTCCAACTCATTATTTCTAACTTCCCTCGCTTCCTCTCTCTCTTTCCGTCTCATACTAAATCAAAATATTTCGCGATTCCTCCATATTTTACGTCGTTTCGCCTCCCTTTCCTCTCCGTGCTTAAATTTCGCACTCTCGCCCGTTTCGCTTTTAGCGGCAATTTGTTTCGTTCCGAATTTGTCCAAACACTATCCCATTATAGCCATTTGTTTGAAAAGATCTCAAAGGAAAACAATAGCACGCTAGAACTTTCTTGAAAAACTTAACCTTAAATAAAAAATTGTTATTTCGATGTGAAAAACGTTATTTCACGTCTGTTTGTCCTGCATATTACCCTGGGAGCGCAATAATATGTGCAAAGTTGATTTTCTTCTTTTCCTTGTAGTTATTTTTTACGAACTCCGAAAACTTCACATCTATCGTTCTTAGTACCTCAAATTTCCGCACCATATTATAATAGTATTCCAGTCTGAGAATATAATTGCGGAAACCTCATTATTTTCAGTGTCAAAGATCATTATGGACTTGAAATGTAACCAAGATTGTCTATATAAATAAATGTATGTGCAAGTGCCTATATCTGTCATGTATTCTAACGCTCCTAACAGTTCCAAACAAACCTCAATCTCAATCGCATATAAATAACTGAATCCAAAAATCATAAACATATATCATATAATTAACGAATCGGGATGTCTTGTAACTAACTATCGACTGATCTCAAATTTAAAGAAGAGAAAAAGGCCGAGAATACTATTGTTTTTTACTTCTAACAGTTAAATTACTTCATATAGGAAAAAAGTTATTGGGTTTAACATAAAGATACCTTAGTAAAAATCACGAATTAAAAGAAATTAAAGGTACATACAAACTATGACTCGATTGACGAGAAAAACGTTGAGTAATCAGCGGATCTGAGATAAGAAAATAATTTGAGAATTATTAAGGATTATTATCAGTATCGAATTTACGAATAATTCACTTTATCTTTAATTGCCCCTTTTCTTGAGTACAGAGCATTTGGTCCTTCCAGGAAATAAGATTATTTCTAAAGAAAATCGATGAAAATAAATTAAATAATAGCAAATAAACTATTTATAAGTATATCAGGACATAAAATTATTGTAATACATTTTTGTCTTCTCAAAATTCCATTTGAGTTTTTGAGTAATTTATCATAATTAAAATTTCAATTTAACCTTTGTTAGCGATTATTTTAGCTGGAAATAATTTGTTGAAGAAACATCTAGCAGTTTGCGGGAATATATGATTCAATCATAATGGAAGCACGCAAACATTTGAAATGAATGATCTCCAGTACAATCTAGTTCATCTTTAAATATGATCACTTACTGAAGCTATTTAATTTATATCATTACTTCCATCATTAATTTTCATTTAATCTAATACACTAACCAAACCATCAATTGCATCATAATTGATTTAAGGAAGGAGGACATCAAAGACTTTCCTCCATTACCATCGATTATAATAATCAACTGTGACTGATAGTTCATGACGTAGGTTAACCGTAAGATATGTCAACAACGTGTATGCTGAGAGGATAGAATTTCATAGACACATAGTATTGCGAGGAAATAACTCCATACTCAATTCATTAATTCCTCATCACTCCCATGATAATTACTAGCGATATAAAAAACAATATAAATAAATTGAGCGATATAAAATCTGGAAGAAGATAAAAAGATTAACCTGAAGGATATAACAGATTTAAGGAAGAAGAGTGTCTGAGAGCGGTATATGTGAAATAATGCTGATAGTTATCTGGAAAGTGAAAAAATGTGCACAAATAAACCTACCAAACTCCCTGAATGGTTCTTCGGAGGATATGTCCAAGAAAATTTAATAAATCTACTATCTGTCAGGGAAAATCAAATAAATCTAAAATATCTTTACAATACATAAGAAACGTTCGTACTGATGTTCGTAGATTGTTGCATATATACAATTATCTTATGATCTTTGATTCATTGCTTCACTTGATCTTTTCGACATTTTATTCTCGTGTTACTAAGCGGAAATTGGTTATTCTGATTAAACTATTAAAACATTTGGAAAGGTGTGATTGGACACACTGAGGGAAATTTTTAAATCTCTAACCTCTCAAATTAAAGTCTACTAAAGAAATATAATTTTAATATGTTCGCTATTTGGTATACTTAGCTAGTACAGAAATAAAAAAACTATGCTTAAATGATGAATTAAAACTGTAATTAAACGATTTATCAAAGATTTTTTATAATTATTGATGCTATACAAATTGTGTACAATGAGTTATATTGCGGTGTTCTTTTTTTGTTACTCTTTTTCCATGGTTAAATCGCTACGTTACTGAGCGAATCAGTCGACTTTGGTTAGAGGCAATATTATTACCACAATCCATACGCAATAATTACGGTTGTCATTCCTTTATATCTACCGCGATCTATATTTACATATCATACGCTATCACACATGTTTTCTTTTCTGTTATTCCTGTCAATCTAGTAGCAGCACCATTAATTACTTAGTCTCAAATGAATTTCTGCATCTCTTTCTGCAATTCTTCTTCTACCGTTAACCAGTGCGCAACTATAAGCACCCCTCCAAGGCATTTTAATGTTGAAAGGCAATTTTCTCCGATCTCGTAAACGCAATGCTGAGATGTAGTAGGTAGACAAGTCATTTTTCTTGAAATAAGTATAATCGCTCATTGTCTCACATTTTATTGCGAAAAATTTAGATTTTTATGTATTTTTTATTGATATTTTATGCAATCGTAACTATTATCTTTAGAAATGTGTACTTTCATAGAATAGGACACTAAAGTCGATTCAATAAGTCTGGAGCAAAAAGAGGTTATTGTATATTAAAACAGAGATTATGGTATATTGGAAAACGTCGTCTTGCGGGATACAACAGCGTCGTCGGATAATTAAAAAACACAACGTTTCGCCAACACTACCGTTGGCTTCTTCAGGTGAAGTGGTATATTAATAATTATTAAGTGATATATTAAGATAAGATTATTAAGAGATTATTAAGATAAGTGAAGTGGTATATTAATATTAATTATGGTATATTAAGTAAAATACGAGTACATATCAAAAAAGATGAGGCACCTTCAAATCTTTCACCTTTCTTTGTCATTTTTAAGACCCTTTATTTGTTCCCATTTTCTCAAAGATTATAAAAAAGACTGATTAAAGACTGATAAAAGAATGATTTTCATATAATTCTTCATCCTAGTTAATAATTATGGATACATCTACAAATATTTTCATTTCCTTACTTCCACTGATAACTACAAATCGTTGATAAACTGATGCTTTAGTATTTTAATGTTTATTAATTAGTTATCGAAATTCTTTTTATTCCGCATCTGGAGTTCCAAAGGAAGAGAATCGTCTTGGAATCAGATTCGTCTTAGATTCATAATATAACGGTATTTCCATTTACAAAAACAGCATTCTTTTATCCCCTTAAACTGTTCCATATCTTCTTAGCTGATGGTGAAAAATCATCTAAAAATTATTTGAACTGATTCTTTCACGGAAGTAATCCCTGGGTTTCTACATTATTAATTTCCCATGCTCCATTACCTTACCTGGAATTGCTCTTCTACATCTTGTTGTATTGTTTATTGCTTTCTACATTTTATTTCTATTGTTGTTCTGCATTTTTATGTATAAGTGCTGATTTTTTAGATTCCGTAACGAAAAATATTGCTGTCCAATTCAAGAAACCTTCCAATCACCGAAGATAATTCCGATTCGAGGAATGTGAAATCATGCGTAGGCAGAGGAACATCCATATTTCCACCCGACAGGAGCAAAGAACACGGTTTCCTAGCCGCGCACAACTTCAACAATACATCCGGAGGAACGCTCAATCAATCTCCTTCAGCATAAAGCTCCCGAGAGCAATTCCTCATTATTTATCCTCCTTCGAAATCTTTAATAACCCATCCGATTCCGATAAAAAACACGGCGGAATATCGATCCTATCAGTTACAGCCGACCCAACTCCATTTGTAGCCCGCTTTTATTTCGTGTTACACCTCAGCGCTTCCTTGGCCGCGTGCTCCCAGTCCTCGTACCCACTGGAAGAACTCTGCATTCATTCATCTGACCCTCTTGACGCGACTGCCCTCCGAAGCCCACATGCGAACCAAATCTCCGCGGCTTTTATTTATAACAGGTATCAAGATGATTGAAATATACTTCGCTCCGGGCGTTATTTATTACCGCACTCATATCGGTGAGGGTTTCTCTTCGCAATGTGCGAGGAAGGGGAGAAAGCCGACTTTTCCTTCCTCGTTGCAACCCCCATCGGCGAAACAGACCCCCTTTTAAATAATCAACATTCCTCTATTTTCCTCCCTCTCGGAATGGATTTCGCCCTGAGAACGAACCGCATGCAGTCGAGTGCGGTGCCCACACAGGTGATGCATCCTCGTATATATTTCACTGCGGAACGAGACAGCGGCGCGATTGATGAAAGGTGTAATTATAAAAATTATTTCCACTTCTTTCTTTTCCCCGTGTTTTACGTCTTGTAAGAGGAGATGCGAGGTGCTATTAGAGGACTTTAGATATGCGATAATAAGAGCGCGCTGGAGAGGAAGAGGAGGTGATGTTGAAGGCGAATAAACACATACCTAAGTGACATCCTCGAGTCGAGGGAGATATTTGTATTATTTATTCCTAAATGCGTAATGATATTTCGTAGCCTCAGAAAAATATTGCTATTCTGTTCTCCTTGCAAAAGATAACAGGAATATAGATTCTAATATTTGTACTATAATTTTTTACCCAAGAATAATCTCGCAGGCCTGTGCACATATGCCAAATCGGTACGTTTACTCGAGTATTCCTCAGGTTCCTCTCATTCCTTTCCTTACAATAATTTACAGTACGATCCATTAGTTATTTCAAAAAGTTTCCTTCGTTAATTTGGCCTTTGAATTGGATTTAAGTTATAATCATTCTTCAGTAAAAGATTGACGCAATTGTGGAATGAAATACGCAACTTGTTTCGATTACTTTGTGAAATACAAAACTCGTATTTCTGGAGACGGTACCCGTGATGCTCATGTAATGTTGTTATTTTACATTTCATTCAATAAAATATAAAATAACAACATTACGTGTTGGAAGAGGAAATAACGTTGAGTTTGTAGCATTTATCAGAATCCATTAACCGTAAAATTTTTATTTTCTCATGTCATCCTTATTTTGCCCATGGATTTAGAAAATTAATAAATGATGATGAATTTTCGCCGAAAAAGCCAATATAGAGCAAGAGAGATAACAAATGATAATCTTAAATAGATAAAATCAACAATTACTTTATTCATTTATAGATTTTTCCGCTGCTGTCGTATTGCTTCCCGCAACCCGATAGAATTCATCGTATACAATGATGTAGATGAAGAAACTTAACTTGAATTTTCATGCGTAAATCAACGAAACGTAGAGAAACATGTAATGTATTTCGAAGTTTTCTTCTCGATCAAATTTTCAAATCAGAGAAAAAATATTTCGTGCAATGAACATTTTCCACTCTTTTGCAAAGGTTTTTTTACCATGCGCCGGTGGGATTGATCAAATCATCAAATTTGATTGTTCTCGTTTTCACTGAATTCTAAGAATTTAGAATCTAATTTTGAAGAAAAAATTAGTTCCGTCTCACCAAGCCTTAAAATTTAAAGGAAAAAAGTAGTCTCTTTACCTTTTTAGACGAAAGTCATGAGATTTTTTCCATCGTTGGGAAAGATACCGCGAATTACACATGGCTTTTAGTTAATTTAATCTCTGAAGATTCATCTTCTACTTCTTCAATAGCTGAGACCAGTGCTGTCGTTCCTCCACTACCTACGAAAAAAAGGAATTGAGATTTGATGGACTGAGTTACTTTATACGCAAGTTTATTAGATAAATTTCCTATTCACAAAATATAGAACTCTAAGGAGGAGTATACATTAAACGGAAAAGTTTATTCCACCTTATCGAGATGAAATGAAAACGCAACTTAATCGATATATTCGTAAATGTCTCTCGAAAACATTCGATGTAAATTATATGTTAATTCTTTCGAAACACTTTTTACCAGAATATTAGCAGTACATGACATTTTTTTAAATATCTTAGTTATTAATTACATGGTTACCATTTTTCCATTTCTTCGATTACCGTATTATAAATTTTTGATATTTTGAATCTCAAGGATTACTAAGCAATGTTTTATACGCTTATTATCGTATGTACTTTGGGTCAAAATTAGGAAAATTATAAGCGTGATTTATGTCATATTAATATACCTTATTGTTGGTATTTTTCAAATTTTCTCACGAGTACAATCTCCTCATTTTCTATTTAACTATTTTATACTTCACTTCCTTTTTAAATATAATATATTTTACATAAAATGTAAGGGCTACTTTTGGTATATTCCGCCAGACAATTTTTTTACTAAAAAACTATCAGTTAAGATTACCTTGGTTTAATAAAATCCTTTCTAATAGTGCCAATTAACAATCGTCATTCCTCGGCTATCTGTATGAGAAATTTTCCCTAAGGCAATGCTAATATCTCTCCCAAAATTCTTCTTCATATAGATATAGACATTCCGGTTACCCCACCTCAGCGTCTGATTCCCCTTTAGTGTAGTAAGTAGCAAACAATGAATAGTTAACTATCATAATATAATAAGGATATTATCATTCAATAAGAATAATTATTATAAAATGACATATTAAGTTAGAATACTACGGGATGACCTATTAAAATATATCGTGAGAATAAACTGAGAATGAATATTATTAAATATTACTAGATTATTGGCGTCATATTGATTCAAAAACGGAACACTTGCAGAGATGTTTTAAAAATAATAGAGAAGAAACGTCAATCCATTCAGATTGAAAGTAGTTATAATAAATAGAAAGGTTATTGGCACTCGATTATAAAATTTCCTAGCAAAAGAGGAAACGTTTCACAGCGGAAACAATGAACAATGTACACCCGCTGGGTAGGAATCAAAGTACTCTAGATTTACAAGCAATAATTACTAATGGAGTCAAATTTTAAACCAACACGTTGCAACGTTGCTGATGGAGAAATTATTCGATTGGAATAATTTCATTTTTATCATATTACATGTTATTGAGAATCTTACTGTATATAATAAACAAACGATTTTTAATAAATTCATGGTAAATAATTCTTGCAAATGAGCTGCTTAGGAAAAGTCACAGCCTCACATGCATAAATCCTTTTCTCTTACTTCCATGCCTAATAAGCATTTACAATTTTGGATGTAGCGAATCCAAACTCAGAAATAATGAGGGTATGCCGATTTGGCAATGAGAATATTTAGAAAATATCGATTTCATAATGAGGTGGAGGGTTAAAATAAGCCGCCTAATCTTAGTTAGCCTCAAGGAGCGCAGATAAATCTTGCTATTCGCCATTTAAGACTTTATGCCGTTAAATATTCATTAAAACTCTCGGCTGGTTCCTTTTTTATCCATCCACCGACAATTCAGAGGAGGAAATGTAAGGATCTTATGTCCAGTTACCGCGGCCGGCGGATACGAAAGAAATAGTACAGAGACAGAGGGAGAGAAAGCCGAGGCCTTAATGAAATGCCATTTTTCAATTACGCGTGATTTGTTGCAAGGTAAAAAACAGTTATTCAAAATGGTGGCTTCCCATTGGTGCCAGACGTAGGGGTAAAAGGCTGACCGGGCAGCCCTAAGCAGATGATTTTCTTTTCGAGGCACTTGGAATTGAAAAATGCGCGAAGTCTTCAGGGGTCCGACTATAAATCTTCGAGAGTGACCACGATGGGAGATGAAGAATCGCCTCCGAAGTCGTTTTACACGACCTTATGGCCCTCCTCCTTTTGTCCGATGGAGCGGCGGGCGGTCCTTCTAAAGGGTCATCGGCAAGGTCTTGGGAACTGTTTTGGCCGCGATTCGTTATCTGTTTGTAATGAGGGAAATGATCTCGCCGCTACGCAACC
Source organism: Pachydiplax longipennis (assembly GCA_036926295.1). Classification (NCBI taxonomy): domain Eukaryota; kingdom Metazoa; phylum Arthropoda; class Insecta; order Odonata; family Libellulidae; genus Pachydiplax; species Pachydiplax longipennis. Next base: position 40,166,870 of record JAVFKF010000002.1, read on the forward strand.
GCTGTCATAACTGAGGGCGCGAGGGAAGTAACGGAAGTTGAAAGGTCGCCCAAGTTTGGCCACGATCACCCGGGTTACGGATCAACGCAGTACAAGGTATAACACTAAACGATTTTCGAAAAACATGGAAAATTCCACGAAAGGCAAATTATTATCCATCGGAGGATAAAAGGGGAATAAGTTTCCTTAGAAGCGGGATCACCCTGATTCTTCTTTGAGTAAAAGAAAGAAGGTACCAAAAAGGATTCAAAATTCTGTGTTGCTTGGTATTCTCAATATACATTGATTATGCTCGGACATCAATTATCGATTATTGCCACTGTTTTGGGTACCTATCTCACTGCAAGTAAATATTCTAATGAAATTCATGAAAGAAGTATCCTAAGATACAGTAGATGGAAGAGGCCTTAGTGGAACTCCATAATGCGAATAAAATATTGAAACTATTTATTAAACTTTGTGGATCCTGTATAAGTATATTAATAAATAGTTCCAACATCTTAGTCCCCCTAAGATACCAGGTTTTCTCCATGGTATATCCTTGCTTGAATTCTAGTTATTGCTACATGATTTTCAGGTGGTGTTTTTCTCTCTAATAATCTTAACATCTTTGCATTAAATCCACTCAACTCTGCTCATTCCAAATTCCTAAAGGAGCTTTCTTCTTCGCAGTACCCAATAGACCTTTAGGCATCATTTCTCTCATAAACTACAACTTATCTTCTCTTTCATAAACTACAATTTATCGTTCACTAACTTTCCCGTGGCCTCTTTTTTCAAATGATAGACGGGAATTAAGCTAATCACTTATTTTTTGATGCCGCCATTATTTGTTAAATTTTCATCGCTCTACTATAAAAATGTACAAATAAGTCTTCGTTTAAGAAAGGAAATGCGAGATGTCAAATATCACGGTATAGAGGCAAAAAATTATTACATTTTTTTAAGAAAACATTATTTTACCGTCATAAATACTTTTCAGTTATTGTTCTACGAATAACAAAAATATCTCAGCTAAATCAGTTTCTAAATGTTTAATATGCGAAATCTGCCATAATAACAAGGGTCTTTTGTGTGTATGGGAACTACATTACATCACAAAATGTTAGCGAAGTACGTTTATTTTTCTCTACTGTTTTGCTCTATACTTCTCGGCGAAAATTTGATATTTTCGAAGAATAAGGCACTAAATTATTCCTCTCACAATAAATCTACTCTATGTGTCCTAGGAAAGTTGATACTATAAATATGTTTTCTCGATTCCTATCTTCGTTTGTGAAGCTCGGAATTATTTATAGCGTTTCGACGAATACCCTTTCACGTTCTGTATAAATGGGAAACAACATCCCAATTCCAAGTTGATGTTACCACTGAATTATGAGTCCTTCTCGTAAACGAAATCACGCTTCCATGGTCAAGCTCTTCATCAAATCTTCCTCAGGAGTCCCTTTCGTTTCTTTAGGAGAAATTATAGATGCCTCTTTTTAAATACTTTTATGCATGAAGAAACAATTCTCAGTGGCGAAATTGATCCACGCATAGGCTAACCATAGGTCCCGTTTTCTGCGATACAGTTCCGTCCTCCAACCCTCAGGCACATTTTCTTATAGTAAATACGTATTTCGAAGTTTTCAATACCTTAATTCCGTTTCCCGATGAAAATATACATGATGTTACATTTTCATTTTTAAAACAGAAGCATGATTTATATTCAAATTCTTTACGATGTTTATTTTTAATAGATTATTTTCGTACATAGATATCTGCAAATTCCTGATTGTCCAGTTTAAGTTATCATCAAGAATATAGTCAAGACTCTTCCAAACGGAATGAATATGGAAGTTATGATCATCCATCGATTATATCATCATCATTAATATTAATGACCCACCAAACATCAAGCAAGTAACTCGTATTGTTTTATTGAATTATAAGGTCCCTTTTTTCTGCTAATTGGGATATGAGCTTCTTTATAACGTGATAGAGGTTATCCAAATGCAGCAATATACTCGTTTTCCAATCTTTCGGGGAAATGAGAGATTCCGTACGATTTCAGAATATTCAGATTTTATATCATAGCTACAGGAAATCCATGTTCACGGTAAGAGCACAAAAATCTTACTATTTTCTATCAAAAACATTTATCTTAATAAGCCTCAAAGAAACTATTCGGAACTATTGCCTCAAAGAAACTTGTCGGCAAGAAATAATCATCTTTGCAATAAAGCTGAAAGTGAAATTCAGCTAAACAGAGACTTCAGAGATTAAAACTGCCAACATCGCAATAAAAAATTAGTTCTACTCAAACACTATTCGCATTTTTTATTGAAATGTTACGTTTCAGAATCAGAAAATTTGCCCTAGTATTTCGACTTCCAACGTTCTTGTGCCTCTTACTTGGAGGTCTGGTTTTTGCTGTCGTTGCTTTTCTGTCCAAATAACTTCTCATACTTTAAATCATCCTCGACGGATGACGGAAATAAAGTGAATAGAGCGGGCAAAGAACAGTGCTCACTTATAATACGGAATATTTCACATCTCCACGTACCATGAGTCAAAATAATATAAATTTGCACTATTTAAATAAATTTTAACGCTATTCTCAGCAGTAGTATATAAGTGTTTCGACAGCTGGGAATATTTCGCACACATCTGTCCCCCAGCAGGATTCGAACCTGGTACCAAAGTCACCAATTGAGTGATTTAGTTATTAGGTAGCTATTTTTTCCTTCTTTTAGTTTTTTTTCTTTTTAGCAACTTTCCGTAATCTGCGGAGTATGTTATATTATGTTTATCATCCTCAGAATACCCTTAACATAAAATGTTCGTAAATTTTCAAATTAAAATAGCGTTCATTCAGTTGGTAGAAGACATAATATTAATATCGTCATTTTTTTAACTTCTGAACTGAAATTTCATCCATGTAAGCAATTTTGGGCCATTATGTATTTTAACTACTTTTTAGTGATTGTTTTAATGAACTGAATAGACTTTTTAGCTGCTTTGTAGGGTGCATCTAGCGACATTTTCGAAAATAAATTTGCATCTCTGTAATTACAATGCCCAATGAAAGTTTTGAATTTCGTTAAAGTATCATTTAGTCATAATCATGATGATAATGCACACTAATGATTCTGTTAAAGCATGAAATATGCGCTTTCGTCAACCATTACACTGTCAATTCGCAATTTGACGTTAGTTCATTGCTAAAAGTCAATTAAATGGAAAGTTCTTCAAAAATATACAACTGTTAAAATCTTAACTAAGAAAGCCAGATATTTTAAGTAATAAATCGAATGCAATTTAAAAATATATAAGTATCAAGGAACATGGAGGCCTCATACTGTAAATTACATTTTATTACCTGAATTCGGAGTAATGGAAAATTTTTCACAAGGTTAAACCATAAAGTAAGATACTCACTCTAAGGTAAAATTCCGTTTTCTTCATTATCTTTGATAGCACCAATGCTGACCACATCTTAAGATCTCACATTTGCATTAGGACATCCAATTCACGTACATTCCTTAAAGTAGCATGAATTTAGATATCAATAATATGTAGTGAGAGATGTGTATTTATTGATAAGTAGAAACGACAAACTGCTTTAAACTAAAATTTTTTAATTATAGTTTCCAGGAAGTGATACCAACCTCACAGCCAACAAGGTTTCATACTCGTAAAATGAGTGAAGCATCACATCAACATCACATTAACCTCTCTTGGCTGCTTCAACGTTTCACCATTCTAAACTTGAACAAATTGAAAATTAAATTCAATGTGAAAATGAATTTCGTACAATTCAGCTTAACATTTAGTCTAAATAATAAACAATAAAAGATTATTGATTGTGAGACTATGATCAACTATCTCTCGGTGGAATATCATCACCTCATACATGAAACTTTATAAGTCGTATAATCCCGCAGAATGTTCGTATTCGTTGCGTGCATAAGGCAATCAAATTATATAAATAGTAGAAGCTTCACCTCTATCGTAAAAATCGCATAATGTGCTCTATAATATAATAGTTCGCTGTTACTTGGTTTGCTGAAAAGATTTATCTATTTGATCCCGGGCACCTGACCAAATTGCATTCTGGGTCGTAAACAAGAGATAAATGGTGTGAAATAAATGAATTCCTGAAACACTTATGCGGTAATTCATTTAGTCCTTTAATCTATGGTGGTTGAAATGGTAGAATATCTTGTCTCTAAGATTCATTTTATAATGAATAAAAATATGCTATTTGACATACATCGCCCAATTCTGTAATCTCTTCTATAACAGGTAAAAAAATTATTATGGATTATTTACGGAAAACAAAGGTAGTGGGAAACTTACGAATGTAATCGAATTTAAATAGGTACTCAAAATGTTATATTCGAGATTTTTGTAAACTAAGCACGTTTAATTGTCATCAATCTAATTTCTTATTCTTCAGAGTTATCAACTTCCTTGATCCACGAAATCTCATTCTCTAGTTATGGCTGTTTTCACATTTTTATAACTATATGGGCAGCAAGTTTCTCCATGTACCTTTCGTGATCTAAATTGGAGCTCTTTTTTTTCAAGCTTTACTTTCTTCAATGGGCTTCTTTGCTTTCTTTGAAAGACTGTTATTTGTGATTCTGATTCTATTTATTAGAAGTTAATAATCAAAAACTGTGTAAGGATAGAAAATTAGATATGCCTAGTATTTAATCTATATCTAGTCCATTCAAACTGATTCAAGATGTGATACCAAGATTAGACTTGAAGCTATAATTATTCTGTTTATATAACCTACAATTTTTGTCTCTCTTAAACGCCTAAATGTTACAGAAGTCATTGGGATGCAAGTCTCAGGAGATCAGCACTTTCAGCCACTTACTACTAGTCGATTAGTGTAAAATAGCAAGTGATTGTCTCCATCCCTAGTGACACACTAGGGCACATTGCTGTAGATAATTAGCTCATACATAAGGCAAGTTAGACTACTGATAGGAATAGGCAACAGCAAAATATTGGATGATAAACAATTTTGATTTTTTAGATTCATTACAGTTTAGAGAATAAAAAGATATTTTGAAGGTGATTTCAACAGAAATCATATTTAATTATTTTCCAGTGAGAAAGAAATTAGAAATTTCCTATATTGGAGCATAAAATGTTAGTTGCACTCAAAGTGAATCATTTGAAACTTTTCATAGACTTCACATTAAATGATTAAGTCCTCATACACAACTTGTGCTGGTGAAAGATCTTTCTTGTTCTTGAAGCAGAGACAAGCTTAAAGTGTTGTATCAGAACAGTAGGTAAATTCATTACTGATACTTGTCTATCCACGCTGCATTTCTTTTTCCATTTAATTGTTGTAATAAGTGAATCTACTGCTACTACTCTCTAGAAACAAGTGAAAGCACATCCTTCCTAGCTTTCATAAGTAACCTTGTCCCAAAAAACCTAACAAATTTCATTTTTCCCCTACACCTTTTGCACAAAATGTGTATTGTTCATCACCATTTGGTAGAAATGGAGCCCCAGCATGATGTAGTACCAATGGTTATCTTAAAAAAAATGCATAACGTAGAAATCTGGTAGACTTAGAGAATACCCCCATATATTTTACTACTTCAGTTTCTGAGCTAACTCTCCTAGTTTTCCTATTCCTAAATAATTCCCATATTCTGAAAATATCATATGAACATCTCTCTCGTTTTTTCCATTTAAATGCACCCCTCAATTATTCTCCTTCCCTCAGTTTCTTATTAGTTATTTCTACAGGAATGCCTCTTGGGAGAACTGCCTGCCCCTGGGGAGAACTTTATTTAGCAATCTATTATTTTTCGTTGCCAACACCGCAGTAACAATTATCTACATGAACTTGGTCCATTAATTTTTTTACCTTAAGGGCAACTTGTGAACCTTTCCTGAATGCCTTTTTCATATGTTCAGTACAGAAGACATAATCTGAATAGCATGGATGGTATATATTCCTTCAACTTCATGCAGTAAAACTTAAGATTAGAACCTACAGAAGGCAAAAAGAAAATTTTATAGCTCACAAAAAAACGTAAGAGGACAGAAATCTGTAATTAATCACAAGTTTTCTGTTATCTTCATGGTATTTAATTAGAAGTAGAAATCATGGGTGAATCATTTTCGAAAAAGTAGTTAGTTATCTCTTTTCCATGATAAATCTTTCAAACATTGCTATATCTAAATGTTTTTGTAGCTGACTGGATAAATATAAAATTATTTCATGTTCTTTTCGTGCCATAAGTTAAATATGCAGGTCGATTTATTCACTCACCATTTTAATCAATATCACAAATAGGCAGCTCATCTGTTAAGAACCTTATCATATTCATTGCACTTTATTTTCACCTGTGAGTTTCTCACACCTCAAAAACAAATGTAAACAGGGTATCACAGAAAAATAAAGATTGTAAGAAAAAATGATACTGATAAAAGGCTAGTATATGAATGAATTCCATTCCAAGAAGACTGTTTTCTGAAAAAGAATTCATGCATCTACTCGTATATTCAAGTTGGAGACCTGCAATTTCCTCTATATGTATCAGTGGCAAGTTCGTTACAATGCAGAGGCAGATTTCACTCTGAGAATAAAGTGGAGATATAATAGGATACACAGGTGCATTCTCTCAGCAAAAAGGTGTTAATGTAACAACAATGAAGTATACACAAGCATACAATTGTAAAAAGATATTTTATTGGTAAAAAATCAGAAAGACAAATATCACCATGAAATTCACACTGACTGATGAAAATTAAAGCTGAAAACTGAGACTTCCTGTACAAACCTGAGTGCAAAGGAAGTGTAAGATCTTGCTCCATAAATTTTTTAACAGAAATCATATTTACATAGGCACATCATGTTTACAGGTATATTTCCTGCTAATTCAGAAAAATGCATCCACACAATCAATAGTTGAAACTCATTAGTTTTTCCAAATACAATCTACCAAACACTGGAAAAGAATTTTATATTTTCTTTCAAATATTATTTCTATAAGACAGTTAAAAAGAAATATAAGTACAAAAAAGTTAGGACATAGGATCCAAAAAATCCAAAATTCAAATGGAATTACAGAGATCTGATAGTATATAAGAGATTCACAGAGCTTCTCAAACTAATTGTTTTCAATCATTATACTGAATGGGTAAACTCATTTCAAATATTACTACTAAAGGAGTGCATAGACACATGAATGTGAAACCATGAATCCTTATCACAGTTTCTCCTGACTTGACCACTCAAATCATCCTCTTTATGATCCACACATCAAGCACTCATCTTTGTTCTCAAGGGAGCAAACCATAGCCTTCATATTTTGCTCTTTGGTCTCCTTATCAACTCCATTGACTCCATTTGTTACAGCCTTCTTCAGCTTTGTTTTGTCAACAGTGAACTGGATTGCAGCAGCAGCTGGTTTAGTTCTCAAATAATACATTCCAGTCTTTAAACCCTGAATACAAGAATAAAATTGTTAAAAAAATACTCATATAGTAACAAAGCTGTGGCTGGACTGAGATTATTTTAAAGTTTTCAACTACTTACGGATTTCCAGGCAAAGAAATGCATGGAGGTAAGCTTTCCATAATTTGGCTCAGCAATATGTATATTCAAAGACTGACTTTGGTCAATGAATGCTCCTCTATCTACAGCCATCTCAATAATGTTTTTCTGAGGAATTTCCCATACAGTTCTGTAAAGTTTCTTCAGATCATCTGGGACTCCAGAGATATCCTATAAGTGCAAGAAAACAATAACATTGGTCAGCAAGTCCAGAAGTAAAACAAGAAGTACAGAAACAGAAGTAAAACAAGAAGTACCAAACTGATAAACTATTAAAAGCTAAGCTCAAACCTGGTTGTGACCATATGTATTAACATTAAATACAATATTGCCCAAGAAATTGTGAATACTTAAAAACTACCAAAAAGTTATTTACCTGAATAGATCCACCATTTGCAATTATTTCATTTTTCATGTCATCGTTCCACAGACCCAATTCTGTCAGATCTCTAAGCAAGTGATTGTTGACAACCTGTAAAGCAAAATTTCTAAGGTAATTCATAAAAATTATAAGAATATTAAACCACACTAAATAGAATCTGGAAACAAGAACTAATAAGTGTTGTTAACATAAATTAAATTAATTAATTTACAATAGTTCTGATAGATCTAACACCTTAATATAAAAAATAAAGGCAAAACACCGAGGAAAAACACTAAATAGTTCTTACAAAAAGGAAAGCAAAATCTTCACCGATACATGTGAAATACAAATTACTTCTTATTAATTACATTTTATCTCAAAAACAGAAAACTAGTTAAGCTATAAGACCGATATATGAATAAACTAATTGGAAGTGAAATTTTCTCAATGACTAATTAACTATATTTAGGCCATGGCCATTACTAACCTGGAATTCTCCAGAAAGCACTCTCCTTGTGTATATATTTGAAGTATACGGTTCAATTGACTCATTGTTGCCTAAGATTTGGGCAGTGGATGCAGTTGGCATTGGGGCCATGAGAAGTGAATTGCGGATTCCATGTTTTGCTATCTTTGCCCTCAATTCATCCCAGTCCCAAAGGTCTGATGGCTTTACATTCCACATATCATGTTGTAAGATCTATGGAAAAATTTTTTTGCAGTTTATACTAAGATGTCTACAGTATAGTAAACTCACATCCTTATCTCTGACAAATACTCATAATAAATCATTCGACTGAATGAAAGAAGCAATGGAAGTTATCAATTAGATTTTAACATACCCCCTTGCTGACAGGAGAACCCTGATATGTTTCATATGGTCCAAGTTGTTCAGCCAACTCACAACTGGCTTCCAAGGAACCATAATAAATGGTTTCAAAGATCTGCTTGTTCAACTTCCTGGCCTCTTCGCTGTCGAATGGCATCCTCATCAAAATAAATGTGTCAGCCAATCCTTGAACACCAATTCCAATGGGCCTGTGCCTCATATTTGAAACCTTAGCCTTTTTAGAAACAGCAAATTTACATTGATTACAAGGGATAGATAATAAACTGGAACAATAAAAATCTTTTAGAGCAAGATCTTACCTCAGGAACAGGATAGTAGTTCACCTCTATGATTTTATTCAAATTCTTTGTGATTACTTTGGTTACCTCCTTAAGCTTCTTAAAATCAAAAGTTCTGCCTGGCCTAACATACATATTTAAAGCAATGGAAGCTAAGTTACAGACTGCGATCTAGAAAAAAGCAAATTCAAAATACAATCAAATACACATAAACATGTAATTTGGCAAAAAAACAAAAGGTTGTCACGAACCACAGGACATTATTAAATGGAAATGTATATTATTTAGTCTTATACACATTTAAGATGCAAAGTGTACCTTGAAAGACTAAAAGAAATGACCAACAAGGCTACCTGTTTAACATCTTTTCAAAACTTTGGTTCAAAGTAAAGAAAATTTTCAATGGGAAAAACTAACTACTATGGAAAATTGCGGAGTATTTAACAAGTTGCATACCTCATCTGGAGAGCTGTATTCCACAATCTCGGTACACAAATTGCTGCATTTGATGGTTCCAAGGTTCTGCTGATTAGATTTTCTATTACAAGCATCTTTGTATAGCATGAATGGAGTTCCAGTTTCTATCTGAGATTCAATAATTGCAAACCAGAGTTGCTGAGCCTGAACTTGCTTACGATAGCGGCCTTCTGCTTCATACCTGATTTGATCAATGATAAATAATGAAAAAGGAATGACAAAGAAGGCTGCAAAATATTCAACATTAAACCTGTCAATGCAAGGATCACATCTAAAGATAAATAACCTAGAAAACTGATTATTTTTACAGCAGCAATTGAAATAATTTACACTAGCAAACCAAACTCCTAATCCATCCTGTAAACATTTATACAATAAATACTTTTTAAAATCAAAGAGCAAACATGCTAATCTTGACAAAATAAACATATGTTAGTTCCATAACAACCATACCCAATAATAATATCTTGGAATAGGTGTCTGTGAAACTATTTACTCTTGCATGAATCCTGAAGGATAATAGGGATGAGCTGGACGATTGACCATTCCCAGCTTATTCCTAAACATGCTTTGTTTATTAATTCCAGTAGGTTCTTACACTTAACAAGGAAAAATAACAAATGTAGCAAGTTAGATATTAACTGCTTTGCATACATATCCCTGTATTATTTTTCACCAGTGAAATCTTATGAGATTAAGACTCATCAAGAATTTTTGATACCGATGATATACTGTTTACTTAAGAGATAATTTTAATTTATATCTATTCTCATGAAGAGAATAAAAATTCCTATTAAAGACCATTTCATTCAAAACCTCTGAAATATACCATTATTAATTCTAATTCAGTTTTTCAAAACAGAGCAATAGCATACAAATGAAATTACAAAAGCACATTTGCATAAAGCTCTAGCTGTAGCTAAGAATACTGCTGTTGATGAACATGGAATCCCATCTTCGATGAACAGTAAATTTTCATAACTCTGTATAGATAAAATAAGGAATCTGAAGGTATATTTGAGGTACCTAAAGAAATACCTACTTTGTGTACAACTTCTCAAATTCTTCACCCCAGCATTCAAACAATCCTGGGCTTTCATGGGGGCACATCAAACTCCAGACACCATTACTCTCAACTCGTTTCATGAACAAGTCAGGGATCCAGAGGGCATAGAAGAGATCACGGGCTCTTACTTCTTCTTTTCCTGTATTCTTCTTCAAATCCAAAAATTCGAAAATGTCAGCATGCCATGGTTCGAGATATATAGCAAATGCACCAGGCCTCTGTAAAATAAATGTAACAATCAAAAATTACTACTGAAAAAGATACTATGAGTATAGTACTATGATTCACCTAAAGACACCTTTATATAGTGATAATAGTCATGTTATAAGGTAATGAACATGTGCACAAATATATTACATAGTTGTAAGTATAAGTTTCTCATCAGTTGATATTCATGCACTGACATAAATATTTTAATATTAACAAAGTATCTGTTTTCTTAATACTGTTAAGAAGCAATACCTTATTTCCTCCTTGATCTACATATCTTGCTGTGTTATTAAAAACTCTCAACATAGGTACAATTCCATTAGAAACACCATTGGTTCCAGAGATATAGCTTCCAGTAGATCTGATGCAATGCACATTCAGACCTATTCCACCAGCAGACTTTGAAACCATTGCACATTGCTTCAACGTATCATAAATTCCATCAATGCTATCTTCCTTCATCGTTAGAAGGAAACAACTGAAAAACAAAGCTTAAATCAGGCAATGCATGATGTAAATAGAAAACAAAATTACATGGCTTCCCGATTTGAATAGAATCATAGATTTGAATATAACTCCCATTTTTGCCATTGTCAAACTTGGAATTTGCAAACAGGAAACAACCTTAACAAAGCTAACAAGCTCAATTGGGAATATATAATTTAACGTTCGAAAAACTTACAAATTAGAGGACAAGTACTTCTGCAACATACCTTGAAAGCTGAGGATGAGGAGTGGCAGCATTGAATAGTGTAGGAGAGGCATGGGTAAAGAAACGCTCTGATAAGAGATTATAAGTTTCAACAGCTGCCTCCACATCTTCCCCATGGATCCCCACAGCTACACGCATCAACATATGCTGAGGTCTTTCTGCTACTTTACCATCAATCTTCAGTAAATAAGATCGCTCTAGGGTCTAGAGGGTCAAGATAGGTTAGTTTTTTTGGTTAAACTCTTCATAAACAAGATCCATGAGAATCCAATATTTGAATACACATAAATACCCCTTTGAGGGCAGACACGTCCAAATATTCTACATAAGATAGCTGCGATTAAAATTAAACCACTCCAAAATATTTTTACGCTGAATCAATAAACACTCACCTTGAATCCAAAATAGTTGTAACTGAAATCTCTATCATAAATGATGGCTGAATTAAGCTTTTCCGCGTTTTTCATAATTACTTCATGATGAAAATCTGATATCATTGGAGTGTTCTTCTTCGTAGCCGGGTTGATCATTTTATAGAGATCATCCATAACCTCTGTAAAGCAAGCAACGAGTTCAAAATTGACTCACTACTAAGATCACTTCAGTGTATAATGAATCCTTACCGCTGAAACTCTTCTTCGTTTCCTTGTGGAGATTCGAAACCGCGATTCTGGCGGCAAGTACAGCATAATCGGGATGTTTAGTAGTCATCGTGGCAGCTGTTTCTGCAGCTAAGTTGTCAAGCTCTACGGTGGTAACCCCAGAGTAAAGACCACTTATTACTTTTAAAGTGATGGAAGGCTGCAATGAAATTGGAATCCAATGTTATTCGTTATACCTCTGAGAGGAATAATTATTATCTATGTCTATCAGCAACAAAATGCTGATAAGACAAAAACTGCACATCACTTATGGAGAGAATAATATACTAAACAAAATATTTACAACGAATACGAAAATTAGGGACCTAACGCCGAAAAATTGGCGCCAGATTTTTGTAAATAGCTACTCTTAATTTAACTTATAGTTTACACTTACTGGGTCCACAAAATCCATGTTCAACCCATAACAGAGCTTCTGAATACGAGAAGTTATCTTGTCGAAATGAACTTCTTCTTTTCGCCCATCTAGTATAAAGAGATATGATTAACACCAAGACTAACAGCTTCGGGGAAAACGAATTTTTCACTATATTTGATATTTACTTACCTCGTTTGACAACAAACATCTTTCTAGTTCCAGCAACCATGATGATAGTAGTTAAGAGAAAAAATTAGAGTAAATAACTAAATTAGATAGTTGCAATAGACAGAGCAATTCTTGGTGGACCACGACGCTGTTTAGCGGTGCCGAATTTTGAGCGGTTTCAGCGATAACGTTTTGGCGGGTAACACATCTCAATAGATATATCGTAATATATCGCTTGATTTTAAATGCAAAAAATGTATAATCCGATGTAATTTTAAATTGAATATTGATAGATAGACATAATTATTAATAATCTGTGTAAAATAGTAATTAATGAAAAAATATCCAAGTAAATGGAATTTATAACTCTAATCGATACATCAAAATGTTAGAATCTGAAAGGAAATTTCGATTAGCTCTTTCTATCGATAGGTAAGTCATCTTCCGATATCGTCGACTGCTATGGCGGTGTTAATAAGTCCGTAGCAAGTTACGTATTATTTCAAGAATGTTTGTTTCACTTTGTACCTCAGTTAAAAACTTGCGACAATTTTGAAAATGTTTCACTAATATCTGTAGTATCAAGTAGACTTGGAAGTGTGACATTTGGATATTCACGTCCCTATCCAGCTTGTAAGAAGTCAAGTGTTGTTATTCATTGTGTCTAAAAGTAATATGAATAACTTGGAGTGTCAGAAAGATGAATTGTCAGCATTGCAAAGTATCTACACTGAAGATGAGCTTAGTATTTTTGAAGAGGAAGGATATGTCGGAGGAAAATTTTTGTCTGTTCTAGAACTTACTTCTCCATTCGTTGTAGCTCACAAGGAAATGAAAGGTGGAAATGGGGGATAGAAAAGTCAGCAAGTTGGCTGTAAAGATAGTAAACCTTGTGTAATAATTGATTTACTCTCTATCTTAGATGGAGCTGTTGTCGACGGAGAATTCAGGATTGAATTTCTTCCTCCGATTGTCTTACAATTCAGCCTTCCGGAAGATTATCCATCTGTGGCTCCGCCAAGTTTCACCCTGTGTTGCTCTTGGCTGAGTAGAAAACTGGTAAAAAAAATTTGGTGCTCTCATTTAATATGTAATTTGTAAATGTTTCTACTCTATAAAACCGACGAAGCTGGTTTTAAAGTATAACACTCATAATAAACTTTTATTTTCAACTTTTTGGAAGCATCTAAAGCAATTTTTCTTTATGTGTCAAATCTGTTTGGTCTGAAAGTTTTGTTTTCATGATCCTTTGATTTTGGCACAATTTTCTATGCGCATATGGTCATCAAAGTTTTCCTTTAATATTCATTATTCCTTTGCAGTTAAGCCAACTCTGTATGAAACTTGATGAATTGTGGCGTGAGAATGAAGGAATGGAAATACTTTTCCTGTGGTTCCAATTTCTTAAGGAAGAATCATTAAACCACTTAAATATCAATGGGAAGCTGGATATTGGTAAAGGTCATTTCCAGCATTCCGATCATTTGGCCTCTTGTGATAGAAAGGCTTCTCTCGATTCGAAAGCTAGTAACGCTGAACAGCAAGAAATCATGAAACAAATGAAGCTTCCCAGCAATGGCCTTAATCCATCAATGAATGCTGCCGACTCCAATGACGATGTATGTAATAATTCAAAAGGAATGAATGCGAATTCATCTTTGATTGACGGTGAAAGCCAAAGGAAGATGTCATCGAACAAAGTAGTTTTAGATCCGAGGGCTGTGATGGAAATAAATCCTGCAACGACTATCGTGACGTTACTGAGAGAATATGACGAGAAACAGAAAAGACTCTTATTTAATAAGAAATTAATTACCTGTGAGATATGCTTCCAGCAGAAATTGGGGCAATATTGCGCAAGTTTTGATTCGTGTGGCCACATATTTTGCAGGGATTGCATAACCGAATATTTTGCTGTACAGATTAAGGATGGGAATGTTCGAAGCTTAAACTGTCCAGAGCTTAAATGTGGCAAACAAGCATCACCCTCAATGGCTAGTATTCAAATGTGGAGTTAGTTTTATTGACATCTCTGTATCAACTTTACAGTTTTTATTCTTTTGTAAGTCTCATTCCATGTAATTTATATCACAGGTGAAGGAATTGGTTTCTCCAGAACTCTTCGCCAAGTATGATTCAGTGCTTCTAAGTAGTACTCTGGATACTTTGACTGACATAGCATATTGCCCAAGGACATTCTGCCAGTATCCAGTAACAATAGATCCAGAAGAGAAAATGGCTCACTGTCCTAATTGTGAATATAATTTTTGTATATATTGCCGAATGGTGTATCATGGAGTTGAGCCTTGCAAGTTCAGATCAGGTAATATTTAAATATAAGCATATCTTTTGTGTGGAGTTTTGAAAAATTAAGTATTTTCAGTATTTGTTTGAATTTTTGAGATGGAGTTTTGGATATGTTGGTCAATTATTCCTTTTATTTCAAAATTCCCCTAATCTTGATTTGTTTCTTGTCTGATCCTTTTCTCTGAAGCCAGCAAAGTATTACAGAACTCAGGATGGTTGCTTATTTTATCAATTTTTCCTCTGAGATTTTAAAAATCTTTCTTAGGTAAATTTCTTTCCCAAAAAACTATGCTGAGTGTTATTTGCTTTAGAAATAGCAATTAAACCTCAGCCTTCATATAGAATGCAGTCCTTATAATGCTGTTATGTTCAAATTTTCAACTGTCCAAGCAATCTTTGAGATTATTCAGTTATTTAGTAACCTTTTTCTTATTAATATGAGGAAAAGAATTGATAAAAAAGTTTACTAATATGTGATTCCCATAATGCTGTCATGTCATGACTACAGGAAGGTGAGGTTCTTACTATCACTCTACTTTTTATTGTAATTTTCAGTGACTGAGGTACAGGGTAGGTTGGGTTAGAGTATTTAGTTTTTAAGAATGTTGTGGGGAAAGCCTCATTCACCTCCTTGTTATAATTTCTTTGAATTTTCTCTAAGGAATGTTTATAGTTTCAATTTTCTCTATCTTTTTGACACAGATAGGATCACTCATTCCTATTGCCCATTGCCTGTTCTTATTCCATAGTAACTTTCAATGAAGGGAGTACAATATTTGGTTACAACTACTACATCCCTCTCAGCATATGTTAAATGGTTAATTCTGACCTTCCCATAGTAAATTGCAGGTTCTGCTTTGAAGCTTCTGTACCTTTTAGATTATTTTTCACCTACAGTTATTTTAAAGGTGGTTGTATACAGAACTATGTAACTTTTTCCCTGATACTCACTTAGTACTTTCTTATAACTTGTGAGAGGACGAAAATTGTCTATTGAATGAGGCAAATGATTGGCTAAGGCAGATTATAGTGCATCTAAAGTTGGAAAAGATCTGCATCTTAAGCAGTATTTTACCTTATGTTTCGTTTGAAAGGGACTGAAATCAAGAATAAAATCTTGTGTCAAGCAGGAGTGTCTTAAACAGGTTTTGCTATATTTTCGAAAATTCTAATGGTAAGGATTGCTGGTATGAAGTAATCATGTTGAGACAGTTTTTACTTAAGGATTAATATGTTCTATAATTGAAAAAATGCAAAAATTATGCCTGAATTCAAGAGATGTTAGTATACTTTGATTCATTTTGAACTGCTCTTCTCTATGGAAAGTCATATAAGTGAATTTGTTTTGTTGTGTGATGTATAAGACAAAGATATTTCTAGTTTAGAAAATATTTCCTACTCTTGTAATAAGTTTAATTATCTTTCTCATTTACTTCTTTCTCTTGAGAAAATTAAATCTCTAAGATAACCTTCTCTTATGGCAATGCATTAATTTTCAACTTTTCTATTTCAGTAATTTCTATTGCTTTAAAGAAAATAACCACAATTTCATTTATTTTTCCATCAGTATCTCAAAAGAAGTTAGCTGAACAATATAGAAATGCAGATGAGGATGAACAGGCTCATTTGGAGAAGAAATATGGGAAGAAACAGCTTCAGCTCTTGCTGGAGTCTTATCTTTCTGAAAGTTGGATTGTGGACAATAGTCAGAATTGTCCAACGTGCAATGCAGCTATTGAGGTCAGTAAGTCCTCTCAAGGATTTCACAGCTATTCTTTGCGCATTCTTGTCTGGTGGTGTATATTTTTAGAGGAAATTAGTTATCTTGAAATTGGAGGAAGTCTTATTCAGAAATAAGAAAAATAAACTGATGCATATTCCAAACTACACAACTGCTCAGCTGACTTTGTTGGCTTATACAATCAGTAAAAGCATTTCAAACATTTGAAGGATTGTTCTGGATTGGAGCATTTCATTTTTCATACTAATAAATTTTCCAGAAGCTTCATTCCTTCTATAATTCTTCTGAAGAGCAATGCCACCTAGATAGGTTTTACTAACAGTTTGGAATGAGGGTCAAGAGAGACCTGGAAATATAATCCTATAATATAATTTAGTAATTGTAGAAGCATGAGAAGTAAAAAAATAATTTTGAAAATTTTGGATGATTGAATACTGTTCTTGTCCAAAGAAGCGTGGATTATCTTTATAATTGATATGAAGAAAATCAGAGCCTTTATTTGGAGAATTATTCTATGAATCTTGAAAAATACTGTGGTATTCATTGGGTCTACTCTTGGCTATCTTCCATGTCAGCATAGCATGGAAATGGGGTTTTATACTAATGATAGTATTATTATTCTCTCTAACATATAACATTCTAATATTGTGTAAGATGTCTTTTAGTATGATTTAATTAAGATATCAGTGATAAATATGGAATGTATGTCATCAATTACTCCTGAGTAACATGAATTCACTTAATACTGAATTTACTTTAACACAAGTAGCTATTTGTGAATGTATTTGCATAACATTATCAAATTTTCCACTTTAACACAAATTAATCTCATGATCCAATGACAAGATATTTAATGATTAAATTTGCTCTATAGATTTCAAAAACTCTCTCTCTCTCATGTCAAGAAGGGGAAATATACAATTGATTATCCCATTTTTACAATGTTATAATGCAAATTATTTTTCTCTGGTGTGAATGCTCTTTTGCAATTTTTAGCATTATTTTGCATTCAGAGTATATTATGTATAATAACTTGTTCTCTATGTGTACATTCATATTCTTAAATTTATAATATATCCAATAACTGAATCATAGATTCTACATGCAATGAAAGTCTTCCATGCTAAATCAAAGAATTCAATGCTCATCTTCTAGATTTGTTCCATATCCAAAGTTATTTACTGTAAAAAAGCTTCATTATATACTCGAATATTCTACCTCATAAGAAAAACATCAGGCACTTACGGATTCCAAATGGATTTTTCAAATATTAATGCTTGATGTGCTTGTGAGGAGTGATTGTGGCATAGAATGGAAAAAGTAAACTGAATTGATAGAAAAACAAACTCAGGGGCTCTAGAGATGGTGGGAGAGTGATATAATTGAATTAATTAAGAATTGACAGAAGAAATGGATGGGAAATGGGACAGTATTAGAATGTCATGTAAGTTTTGGGAGGATAGGGATTGCTGAAGAAAGTGATCAAGGGAAGAATGCTAGGCAAAAGACATAGGAGAAGACAAAGACAAAAGATGTTAGATAAATTAAAGGGTGGGATGAGTTACCAGGAATTGAAAGAGAGAACATTGGATAGGGAATTTGGGTGCAAATGTAATTCTTGATGTTTCCATTAATATATCTGTTTATTTTTCAGAAATCTCAGGGATGCAACAAAATGGTGTGCTGGAAATGTAATACCTACTTTTGCTGGCTCTGCAAGTCAAAACTCAGTCGACTTGATCCATATCTACATTTCAGGGCCATAAATTCACCATGTTACAATTTGTTGTTTGAAGGAGTTGATGACCAGGTTGATGATGAAGAATGGATAGAAGAATATGTACCTTTTTTGTGAATACTGTTTGCTTTTGGCCTTTTAATAATATTTTTATTCAATAATAAACATCAGCTGCATCTTTGACTCATTCAGAAACTATAAATTTCTGTAAGCACATATTTTGTTATAAAAATGGGTGTATATTTTGTAAGTAAATATAATTGTTTGATGTTATCAGACTGCCATGTAATATGTTGTTAAAATGCTCAGAAATACAGATTACATCCGTGATTCTGGAGTAATTCACTGCAAACCTATCCTGAAGTATGTTTTTACGTCTATTAGATAGTAAATTTAAAACATATCGATGTAAATTTACAGAATATTTCTCATATCTAGCTTAATCAGGTATTGATGATCTAAAATCAAGAGTAATATGCTGTAATTTTCTGCTGTGAATACAGAAGCATAAATGAAATAGATATTGTTAGAATACCTTAACAAAATCTTATGATATGTTTTCAATCATGGGTCCTTCATAATGTTACATTATCAAAAACTTGTTTGAAAATGATTTCAATTAAAATCATCCTGAAATTTCTTTACAAAACTTTCAAGAAAAAAACAAAAAAAGTATATCACCAAAACAATTGTTAAGAGAATTTTAATTTAGCCATATAGCTATTTCTGAAAGAATAAGCATTAAAGTACTAACAATAAGTAATGGTGAATTATATCCTGATCTATGTCTGTCTACAATCATAGTATACCCCTTCTAAAACACAAAAAATAGCTCTTAGTATCAATCAAATATAAGGATGTTTTTTATACAGCAAAAATATGAAATTCTAGAACTTTGGTATCTATAATTTATAATAAGCTAGTACTTCCTAAAGAGATCAATTGTGTTCCAAAGAATTTTGTGGATCAGCTTAAAGTAAAAAGCAATTATGATTAAATGGAATATCTGAAGAAGCTTTTGCCCTTGTAATTCAGTTGACATACATTCCATATTCACGAGAATTATAAATTCTCAATCTCAGCCTTTAAGCTAATAATTTGCTCAGAAAAAGGCCAAAATAGTATTGGATGTGTATCAGTGATATAAATATTCAACAATGGGGGTATAAAAATATCTACCTGGCTGTTATACTTTTTTGTTGGCAAAAGATATTAAGTATTCAGAACATAGGAAAATTTTCATTTTTAGCAATAAGTCTGAATTGCTCTTGTATTAATTTAAGTGAATTAAATATAGTCAATATGCAGTTATATATTTAGAATTTTTTGTACTCTACAGTAAATGAAAATAACTACATTTAATCTTCCTCTTTCACAGCATGAAAAAAGTAATCACTAAAATTTTATAACGATTATCAGGGATAGTTTACAGATATAAATGATTAAGCTTTTATCAATTATGTAGTGGAAACTTTTTTTTAGTCGAATCAATATTTAGTCTTTCATACGTAAATACCTAGATTACTTTTATAGATAATATGTTAATAAGACGAACATTTTAAACGATGAAATGCTAGTCACGTGACAATCACTCATCACTCTATTCTTTAAATTAGACCGCCTATGACTGCGTTCTTCTCATGTCCAAGGTTGATAACATTATGGTCCACTTGGAACCGCTTCAATCTTATAGCCTTACCGCTATAGTGTAGTGGTATGTGAGGTTTTAAGTTGGATTATTTGAATGCTATATAAAATTTTAGCGGCCCTCAATTCCGTGCCAATGGGCATCTAAATATGAAGGTTACCATCAAAAGTAAGTATGAGTTATTTTGAGAGCGATGAGTTATGATTCAAAAGTTCGGTAAACCTTGGTGACTTTCGGACTATTGAAAATTTCATAATCTTTTGTTACGATTTCTTTTTATGGATACTTTATGTATAATATCGTGAATTGTAGTGATTTAACATATATTTTATTTAAAAAATTTAGATTGGATTGGGGTAGCAACTTGGCGATGGGTTGCTAATGATGATAACTGCGGAATTTGTCGAATGCCTTTTGACGGTTGTTGTCCAGAATGCAAGCTTCCCGGCGATGATTGTCCTTTAGGTAAATATGAACATTAGAAAGTTAACCATGATTTTCATTTACATAAGATACATTGCGCCAGAATTTAAGAAATTCAATGTTTGTGCTATTAAGAAATGTGTGCGCATATTTCATTAGCGCTGTCTTTATGACTTCTTTTACCAGCAAGGGAAAGTTTTTTGATGGTATTTACATGTAAAGAAGCAGTTTTCGCAAAAATTTTTGATTAGGATTACGTTAATGAACGGTTTGGATTGTTCTCTCGCTTTTTATTCGTTGCATAATTAAAGAAATGCAATTATCTGTAAGTAACCAACGGTATTCAACTAAACCTGAATATTCAGAAATATTTAAAAATTCTACAGTTGTAGCAGCTTAAATCTATTGCGCATTTATGTAAAAATGCGTCTTGTATTGGAACTCGTGGTAGTTTTTACAAATATTTCTAATATACGTAGAAACTTACTCGTTGATAAAAAATTCAGCTAACCAGTAGTAAAAGCTTCAATAAAATTTCGAGCGGAATTATCGGAGGCTATTCTATATAAATTTCTGTGTATCCAATTTAGATGCATTCTCTTAAAGATACAAATGTTATGGATATTCATTTTTGGCGGATTTTACCTGATCTAGGTTTACTTTTTAAATATATAGGGTCTGTATTTTCTGAATCATCTTATACAAATAAATGTTTTTTTGTTTACTCCTAGGACTGAATATTATTTCTAAGTGAAGTCTAAATTCATAGTTAATTTATTTGATGTGGGTGATATTAAAGTGAATTTTACAGACTGCTATTTTTATGCATGAATTAATAATATTACTTGTTTTTATGAGGAAAAAATTGCGATTTTAAGAGAAAATAAATGATCATGTTCATGAAGTAGTATAGTATGTACCTCAATGTATGCTATGCAAATTGTTTTCCAGTTTGGGGGCAGTGCTCCCATTGCTTCCACATTCACTGCATCATGAAATGGCTCAATTCCCAGCATGTGAACCACCACTGCCCTATGTGCCGACAAGAATGGAAATTTAAGGAATAGATTACTTTGTAATTTGAATTCCTTTAGGTGAGTGTATCATAAATAATTTCCATATTCATCCTGTAACCAAAATTTATCTCCCATAATTTCTTTTAGTTTGTTTTCAATGGGAAAGATTATCTTTTTTTATTTTGGTAGATCTCTTTTATTTTTCATTTTAAAACAGCAGAATGCATTATGTTTGGAATATTCTTAAAGTGCAATGCTAGATTCAGTTTTGCGGTAACCCCAAGGCTACATTTTTTTATTCTGTCAATTATTGAAATTTCCCTCTAAAATCACTATTATAATCATGTAGATAACTGTTTGGTTTCCATATAGTTGTTGCAACAAGTTATCCAATAATTTGTTAGCAAATACTACATTTGTGATAAACATTTCGTGTACTTCACTGCATAAAGTATGATGTTACTCAATAGTGATCTGTTACAGTTCTTTGCAGTAGTGCTTTGCTGTTCTATTTCCTTATTTATTATTCCTTCATATATTTTTCTGTTTCCTTATTTTTAGTAAAATAAACTGTTGTAATTTTTTAATTCTCATTGCTTAAGGACTTTGTAACTCTTTCCAGTATTCAGTCTTCCTTACCCCATTGATTGCTGTGCCTTGAAGTTGTTGCCTCTCTGTCTTACTGTCAGTAGCTGGAGGAGGAGATGAGAGTGATTGATATAGTAAATTTCAGAAAGACTTATTTATACACTCAGCTATGTGATATTATATGTGAAACCATTTTTATTCATTCTGCTAATTTGTGGAGAAAATCCTGATTGTTAGTTTATTTGTGAAAGGAATACTACTTTGAAATAAAAAAACACATTTTCTATATCTTGATGGTAAAATGAGATATCTTCAGAGGAAGGAAGTAAGGGATTTGCAAGGAACAAATGCGTAATCAATAGCCCCAAATCAAATGGGAGATAATTCTCTTATGGTAGATCAATTGATAAGTATACCTGACCATTTATATCAGACATTTTTCTCTTTTGATTCGTCTCTGTCAATAGATGAATTGTAGGTTTTTTCTAACATGTCAGCCAGATTTACTTGACCTGTTTATTTCACTTTGAAGTATTCAAATAGCCATATCTTTATGTAGCTTCCTTACTATATTCTCTCACTTGAGCTTTTTCATTAAAATTATCACTTGTGCAGAGATGCTGAAACATAAGGAACTCATATTACTTGCTATTCTAATGACTACAACTGGAATTAAGAAAATTAATATT
Source organism: Pachydiplax longipennis (assembly GCA_036926295.1). Classification (NCBI taxonomy): domain Eukaryota; kingdom Metazoa; phylum Arthropoda; class Insecta; order Odonata; family Libellulidae; genus Pachydiplax; species Pachydiplax longipennis. Next base: position 40,189,747 of record JAVFKF010000002.1, read on the forward strand.
TCAACAAAGAAAAAAATTTTTAATTAAAAATTAGTACTAATAATTAGAATTTACTCTTGTGTTTGGTGGACTACCCATTCTTCATTGTGTGCAAGAGTTTGAAAAATCATTAATACTATTATCTGAAAAATGTCACAGGTAGAATATACTAGTCTATATTGGCAATCACTGAATTCATAAAAATCTTCTTGCTAATGTAACAAATAAAGCACTATACATTATAGCTCCATGAAGAGCCCATGCTCAGCATATGGATCAGTGTATTACTTGGGGAAGATTGCACTGTTGCAACTTTAGCATTGAAAAAAAGAGTTGATTTTGAGGAAATTCTGCATAGAGTAAAATTAATTAATTCCTAATGGAATCATACAATTTTATCAAGATTATATAGTACTAAAATCAAAAGAAAATTAAGAAAGTGATACCATCACTAAAATTGGGAATAAGTTGGCATTTTCTTGGATTGAAACTAATGAATCTCTTGCATATAATTCTTATTTATACCACATTAACAAAACTAATATCTCAGTATGTTAGATATGAAGACCTTAAATTAAATACTTAGTTATTTAATGATACATAACCATCAGTTATTATTTAGAGCATTGTAGCTCAAAAAGAATTTTTACTGTCACCCCATCTAGTGCATCAGTGATTAAATTTGACATATCATCTAGTTATAAGTTATTAATGTACTTCTGTCTTATTAAGACTTTACCACCAGACCAGGTTTGCCTATACCCATATTCTAGGAGTATTTAGAGCTAAGTTCTCAAGGATTAAAAATAAATAGGGAAATAAATATTTGGAAAGCTTAAAACATCTTAAATAGGTTTTAGTTTCTTATGTAGAGAATGAATAATTTTTAAAACATCAATTTTAACATGATAAAAATAAAACTTACAATCCTCAAGCTCAGCTCCTTGAAGAAGAATTCAGGATGTGCACCTTCATTTTACTTATATTGCCATATCCTGAAAGAGACTAAAGACTTCTGAAGGTAAACTGTTCCAGTCATCAATGTTTGTGTTTAACAATGAATATTTCCTTGAGTTCATTTTTAAAGTTAGAAGTCTCATTCTATGCACATTGTCTCTTGATGCTTAAAATTAAACTGAAGATGTGTCACCTGAAATCTTTCCAAATGCTAATGCCTCTCCTTGAAGGTCAAAGTTCTAAACTTCCTCCTCTAAAGTATTAAAAATTGACCTTGCATTTCTTAATCGATGATTTTTGTTTAAATTCTTTTGACCTTCATACCATTTGAGCATAATGTTTATACTTTCCTGCTGCTTTAAAGCTCTTAAGTGTATGTTTAAGCTTTTGTTTTACAATCTTGCAAGATCAGCAAATTTTAGTTTTCAATTTCTCAGCAATTTCTTCATTGTTTACATTTTCCTCTTGATCCATAATTGCTTGATACTTTTGCAATTTTTTTTTATTTAAGTGGTCTTGATTCTTTTATTAATGGTACACAGGTTCTAATTAGCAAATATTATCCCTTACATAATTTTTATGTGATCTTGGATGGTAAGTTCATTCTCAATGCTGTTATCAATTTTATATCTCAGTATTTGTTGTTACAGAATATAAATTTTTATTTCTACAAAAATAAATGACCTCGCAAGACATTCCCCCATATCAGTCTGGTCAAGAAAAAGTTTTTGTTAAAAATCTGTGAAAAGCTCTGTTAAAACTTAAGTTATAATTTCACTTAGTTCCATTTAGTAAAAAGAGAGCACACTGTTTATGATTGCATATGCCAATTGATCAAGGTCATTTTGACATCTTCATTGCACTTCCTTTGGTATCACAGAAATGAGCGGGACAATATTCAACCTGATATTGGTCATAACCTTCATATACAATATGCTCGTACAAGACCTATAGATGATTTTTGAGCTATTATTTGGGGAATGATTATATGCCTTTGCTAAGTAAGTATAGAGAGGAAAGAAATTTTGAAAGGAGTATACTGAGGAAGATCAAGTTAAATAAAGAATATGGAATTTCTGAATTCTAAAAATAATGCTTCAGGGAATGGGTTAAAGAATGCATTCCTCAAATTCAGAAGTTAGTCATTACCTCGGATTTTGTGGGGCTAATATAAGTATTTTACAAGTGATAAAAATTTACGAAAATAAATTCTAATTTGATGAATGCTTAATCATTTTCTTGCTTCTAATAAAGTTAAACCTTAAACCATCTTTTTTACGACTTATTTTTTACCCAAGACTGTCTTTTGCCACTACAAAGTTCTTCGTTGGCAGGATATTTTCTAAGACTTTTAGACTTGTATATTTATCAAATTGTATGCATACTAAAACCTGGAAGATACTTCATTATTTGTCAGGAGTTGTTGGTAGAGTTTTTAATGATTATCATTTTGTGCATTTTCCTTTATTATTTAGAATGAATTCAAATGGAGACTTAGTGACTAATTATGCTGTGAGATACGAGTTTCTGTATGAGTATATTGTAGAGGGAAAAGGGTTGAGTAGGACTGCTCTGTTTATTGTTAATAAATCCACAGTGTCACAAGGTTTCCACAGAATAGAATGTAAGTGAATGCCCTCTTTATAATTGAATGCTTGGGTGAAAGAGGGCATGGGAAAAGATAAGATTTGGATGTGAAATGGCTTAAAAATGATTCAGTTTGAGTAAGAGCTTGGAACAGGTAGATATAGTCTGCAGATGGAAAATAGTGATAATCAGTTCAAGAAGGTCTGTAGGTCATGAAACCAGAGTGGAAACTTTCAGAGCAATTACTTAAATCTAAGCAGAACAGCTCCAAAGTTTCCTTGACAGTTCTATATGGAGACAATTTTAAACATTTCTTGTTTTGGGGGGTCTCCAGATAGCCAAGTGGGCAATGCAATATGCAAGCTTTAGTGAAAGCGGTCCCAGAATCAATGCTGTGGGGGCTTATGTGCAAAATGATTTCAGTTTCAAAGCACTTTCAGAATAACTACTTATCTTTTTTGGTAGCTCTGTAAATATTTTCAGAGATAGTGGAACTTTCCTTAAATTTGGAAAGGTTCAGTCTGAAATATCCTGATTTCATTGATGTTGAAATGAATGAAATCATTTTCAGGCCTTTGCATTTATTGTTTCAACTTGCATTGCGTTGTATTTATGATGCTAAAAAGAATTAGCCACCAGTTATTGTTTGTTCGAGCCCTCAGAGTTGTCAAAGAATTCACATTCCTACGTAGAGTTGGCTATTAGAAAGCATTCTAACTCCAAAGTCGTTTGAGGGTTAATATTTCCATACAAATCGCATAAATGAATTTCGTCTTTATTTTGGGCTTTTGGTATCCTCTTCCTCCAATGCCGAAGAAAGTATTTATTATATTAAGTATCTGATAGAAAGACTTATCTTAAAACTCTTCAAAACTATTTTGATTCATTTATCATATAAGACATGGAAGTGATGAAAATAATAGAGATCAAAAGAGAAATAAAATCCTTACACGCTGCATTAAGATGCACTAGCAGTAAGAATATGCGCTCAATTCTTTGGTTGGTTTAGAGATTAGCACGTTATCGCTAGGAGGATGGTGGTAACGCGTCGAAGATAAGACCCCTACATTCTGTGGGGTTTCCTTTTATGCTTCCCGTAAATATTCCAGTAATTTGTTGAAATTATTCTTAATGCAAATTTTAATCGTAATAGTTAACGTGTTTATATTGAAGTATTTTAGCTAGTATTTCCGCAAAATTCGGAAAACCGCTTCTATGTACGTATTTACGGTATTAAATAAAAGCGTTTATGGTAAGATCTTAGTAAAGGGATTAAAAATTCACGTACTTAAATACCTTTTATTATGATTTTTATTTTAAATCGTTTAATTTAGTAATGATTTAACAGAGTTCCTTCACTTAATAAATAAATGGACCTTGTTTACTTGCTGCAACACCCGAAAAACTTGAGGAAAATAGTGCATGATGAATCATATTAGCACGCTCCTTTATAAATTCACAAATTACTTTGTTCTTTAAATTTTATGTTTTGGTGAATGTTGAATATATTCCAAGGAGTGTTCGAAGCGAGTTTCATTATACGATGAGTTCATTGTTTTATTCAAGCGTGTCGATGTCTTCCTGTTAGAACTTCATAATTAAATAAAAGGAAGTCAAGCGTTTCTAATTTCTTCCATAATGCGCATGGCATTTATAATTAAAAATAGTTTAACTATAGACCATTCTACGATATTCACGATCATTAGAATATCTATTGAGGGCTTCCACTGAGTGGAGTACCGTTCATTACGAATAAGGCGATCTTTATTACGCATTATCATTAGCTCGAATCTTATTGCTCGCATAACGGTGCGAGCGGAAGTATCACGGCCTCTGACCTTGGATTGCCTCAATTATTTTGAGGTTGTAGAATACCAGCAGTGAAAAATCTGAATCAGTATCGTGATTTTCGCCAGTGAAAGTCTCACGCTCCAAAGGCAGACAAAGGCTCTTTGTGAAAACCTGTTTTTCAAACTTAAGGAAACGTCGAACGGTTAAAACCATCATAATCTCATGTTTGAATGGTTTTACCGCGGAATCAATCTTTGAAATCCGTTTTGGGTTTTATCGAGACCCATGCCAGCAAAGAAACCGACCATATGGCTTCGGAACTCTTGTTTTCCATTGCTCGCTTCTCGGAATCTCTCTCGCTCTCGACTGTTTTCAAGCTTAATTCAATTGTTGACCTTGGCGGGATGTACTGTACCTCGCAGTTCATTTCCATAAAAAATGCCGTGAAGGGACAACTTACGTTACAATCAACGGTCATTACGGCCGACTAGCTTTCTCTGCGGTGTCGACATTCTTTCTGGCGGAAGCGCAAACAGTTGTTTTTTCATGCATTCATATTCATATGCTTTGTAATTCGTTCGCCGCGTGGTGGGGCTAGATGACGCGCTATTCGGTGCATCCATACCTCCGCATGCTGTAGTAGGAATCGGGATTACTCCCCCCTCAACTCTGCGAATTTTGGCACTCTTTCCGCGCTATATCGTCCCGTGCCGCATTCTTTTTTCTTACCTCCAAAGCCACCTCTCCCTATCCCGCCCTCTTTCCTTCTTTTCCAATTCCCCTCTTCCACTCCCCTACCACTTCCCCTCTCCCTTGCGTCACACATCAACACCGTCGCATAGCTCCTCCAACGCGTCAGAAGACCTCGTCAGTTCCACTAGTGAGGTTTCGTTCCTTCCGTGTACGTTCCTTGGCATTCTTTCCGCGAACCCGTTGCATGAACAATCCCCCGTGAGAATAAGGAGCTCGGAATGAAGTGCGTCGCTTAGTCAAGGCGTTGGTGCTTCACTCGCCCGTCTGGCATAGCTCCGTCGGGAGCTTTTTCGGGATCGTCGGGGAAGTCGCCCTGTTCCGCCACCCCGAGATGACTCAGGATGTATCCGAGGGGGGTCCTGTCAGATCCCTCGCTCCGCCCCCCGTGCCTCCGCGTCCTAGCAAGGAAGCGGTGGCGGAGGCTATGGCTAGAAGCAGGATGACCTTCGCAGTGCCCTTCGCACGACGAAATGCTCCCGAAGCACCGGCGAGAGTTCGGCCCGTAAATCGCGGGGATAATCACAGCCAGGGCGAAGAGAAGGAATGTAGGAGCGGCGGGAATGAATCGCCGAAGGCGCGACCAAAGCCGCGGGAACGGGAAGGACAGGTGGTACTGCGGGCGTGGGCGGACCGCGCAGAGATCCCCGTGTCGGTCGCTCGGCTCTCCGAAGACCGAGGACGGCCGGATCGCCATCCCGCGGAGGCAACGTGTTCGGCCGCTGGCGAGGTCGCTCTCGCCGAAGGGGAAGGCGTCAGCGGAAAGAAAGATTGTGATACGCGCGGAGAATCGATAAAAGCGGTAAACTCGCGTGACGGCCACCGTGCGACCGAGGTTCCTTCCGGGAACGTATCTGCGGGCGATGGGGGCTCTTCCGGCGGCGGTCGCGTCGCCCAAGCGGATCCGTGCGAGTCGGGCGATCTGGAAAAGGGGAGGGATGAGGAGAAATTCGGTGACCCCGAGGTGTGTTTCAGGAAGTTGGCGAGAGGTGGTGAAGAAGAGGTGGGCGGGATGGCGTCGCTGCGGGGCCTTCCTCCTCTTCCCAAGAGCCTCAGCGGGGTGATGGATTTGGAAGGGGTGCGGATGATGGAGACTGAGATGGGGGCCAGGTCGAGGAGGTCTTTAGGGGTGACGGAGGAGCACCCCCGGCAGGGGCATTCTGGTGCTGCACCACCCTCTCCTTCTGCACAACAGCAGCAGCAGGATGTTCGGCTCTCTGTATCTTCTCATCGGCACCATCAGTCTTTGTCTTCACACCCTCCCCCACTTTACCTCTCACAGCACCAAAATGGGCAGGAGCAGCCTCTTCCCCCCATTAGGGGAAGGAAGCAGACCAGCTTAGATACACAGCTTGCACTTTTGAGGCAAGAAATGGTGAGTTAATATGTTTTGATCTTTGTCTTGAAAGTATGAATGGTTGCCTAACATTAGTATTTACCTAAAAGACAGAATTTAAAAAAATATTTATTCATGCTTAATCAGTGTTTCTATTTAGTATTGCGGGATTTAGTCTTTAAATATGAATTTATAGATACATTTTAAATGGTTAAGGTTGACTTGAACCTGGTGAACAATGTTAAGAGACTATCTTTATCTTCCTGGAATGGTTTAGGTAGAATACATTTATTTATGCAGATACATGTTTGATTGTTCTTTAATTTAGCTGAAATCATTTAAAAATTAAATAGAGTACTTTAGGTTTCCCTAATGAATTTTATAATTTATTCTTTTTATTCTATGGAACTATGAGAAAATTTGCTTTTAAGTTTTTAATGGGTAAGGTTGCCTTGCCTTCAATTAATGAGCGAAGAATGAAATCTCTGTGCAAAGAAAAGGGAAATATCTTTATTGAATTCAAATTATGTAGTCAGCATCTCACTGACCCAAGAACATCCTGAATTGAGTGCTCTAAATTTAAATTCTCCGTCAAATGAGAAATTAAAATTTAAACTTTTTAGTACAATAATAGCCTTACTACTGTTTTGCAAGATATTTTGGTAGAAGAACTGGGTTTAAATTTTCTCTATCCATATGCTATCTGCTATTCATTTATAACAGTGGTTATGTATAGATCAAAATTATCCTTCAGTAAGTCTGAATTTGGGATTGCTAAGCTCTTAGAGCAGTATCTGCAAAACATTTTTGCCTCATGCCATACTGGGGAAGGAAAACTCATTTGGTGGCATATAACTTATAAATAATATCATTTATATTAATGCAAGTAAAAATTAAGATGCATATTGTGTATGTGTATACAATCTATTATTTGCTGCTACTTATGAATCTATCATTTCAGTGCAACTTTTCTTAGGATTTCATCCCATAAAAAAGTTCGCCATTTTCCTAATGTTTTTCTGCATAGTTACTATCTCTTGAATCACACAGTTTAGAATATCCTGTCTTTGAGGAATCATTTATCTTTGAAATATTAGAATGTTTAGTTTTCATTTTTTAAAAGTCTAATTTTTTTACTTTACCATTGTTTACTCATTGAGAATTATAGAAAAAAATGTTAAGTTGTTAATTTTTTACATTATCTATCATTGACTTTGCTGAAGGCCTTGTCTTGACTTCCATTAATATCAGAAAAGTGTTTATGTGGTATTTCTATCTTATAAAGACGTGAATCATCTGAGGATGAAGTCAATGACTCAGATGTATGAGTCATTCCTTTGATAATCAATATTCAGCCTGAGTATCTGAAGTTGGCTTTGGTAATACTAAATTGCATCAGCTCATTCTAGTATGACTCCTGAATACAGATTATATTTTCATAAAGGTCAAGTTTTTAGTATTACTTTTTCATTGTTTTCTATGAACTAGATTGTTGCTTGGCCCCTTTAGTTGACAAATTTAATAAAATTATGTGTATGTGATTTTAATTTAGCTCCTCAGTAATAGTATATGTGCCACTCAATGGTTCAATTTCATTAGTGCTTTAAAGTTAAGCTCTTATTCTGAGTAAGGAATGTTTACACTTATTTTCTACCTAGATAAGTTAACATTTTTGAGCTGAAATTTTTGAATTAGAATAAATTTTTCAGTTTTATTCAGTTTTTGTGTAAAACGTTTTTCTCAATTTTTGTACATTTACGAGGGTGGTCTGAAAAGTTTCTGACCCCAGATTTTTCAGAAATCTTCAGTAAATTTTCAGAAAACATGTCGAGAAATGGCAAAATGTCAAAAACTTTTCAGACCACCCATATATGTGTACCTTTATATTTTCTTATTCTGTGGAATTGGGTTTGAATTCTTGTTATTAATTTTTGTTTAATTTCCATTATCATGGAAATAAAACTAAAATGGTCAATCTCTTAGTAAACATGTTCATACTTAATTATAATCTAATCTTACTCAATCATGTTCTGTGCCAGAAGCTTCCATAATATTTCTTACTCTTACAATTTAATTTCAAATTCATTGACTTCATGTTATAGTTGTGTTTTTTTGTGTTCCATTAGAAATTCTATAAACTAAGTTGTCAATGCATAAGAAGGTGGTGCTGTGAAATAATATAGAAAGGTACAGAATGGGAAGTTTTAAGAATAATTTTTGTCAGAGTTAACTTATTGTATTTATTTCCTTTAAGCTCCTACTGTTAAAGAATGGTTCATTCCAGTACATAGTGTATGGAAACCTAGAATATTGCACCTCAAGATGGTCACTGTTGAATCTTATTTTAATTTTTGTTTTGTATCTCGGCAGGTGGGTCTTCGTCAGCTGGATCTCTCACTTCTGTCACAATTGTGGTCTCTCAATGAGTCCATTCAGGAGTTTCGGGTGCTCCTTCAGGAAGAGCAGGAGGATATGGGCTCAGCCCTTTCCCCTCCTTCTCCCTCTCCATCGCTGTCATCAGGAGATGAAGAAGATGACGATGGAAATTCAGAGTATTACCAAATGCCTCGCCAGCAGCAGCTTCATTACCGTCAGAAAAGACAGAGACACCAGCCGTCTGCTCCTGGTGAGGGTCCCAGTGGCTTGAAGGCCTCCGGTGGCAAATCATCTTCTGGGAGTAAGAAGTTAAACCTTTACCACAATGACTCTGGACTAACCAAGCATTTCACTCCTTCGAGTCCCTCAACACCCTCCTCTTCGACACGATCTAGCTTTGAATTTGGAGAAGTGTGAGCGACTAATGCAGTATAGGAGTTAGTCCGTGAGTGAGCGGGTGTATGTGTGTGCATGTGAATATTTGTTTCGGCTATTGGTTGAGGACTAAGTGTCAGGACAATATGTTTCAGGATGTTTATCAAGGTTTAAGCTTGTTCACAGATTGTCAGAGGTGAGACAAGCTTGCCTAGATTTTGTGTGTAAATAGTATTCAATTCTGAGATATCTTCAACATGTATACTGGAGATACTCTTGGAATATTGATTGAAAGTGTAGGATATAAAGTAAAAATTTCTTCTCGGTATATTGGACAGTACATGCGTACAGTAACAAATTAAATTATTTAAATGTGTGTTTACCGTGTTTTTTAGACTTAACCTTGCAGTGAAATTTTTTAAAGTAATTTATTTGCCTACAATTTTAAATTTCACGATGTTGCTTGAAAGAGTTTAAACAAGCGTTTTACACCTATTTTTTGTAATTCTTTTCTTAAGGATCAAGAAAATGTTTTTGGTGAAGTTTGATTCTTGCCTCTGATTAGAAAGTTATCTCAGAAATCTTTCTTTGTACCAATAAAATTAAAAGAAAGACATAATAGCTGAAACATTTGTTTTTCCTTACTGTTTCGTATCTTACAGGTGTTGTCTTGTCGTTTCCCTTGTCACGTGTCTTTGCATTAATATTCCCTTTACAGTTAATTTTACATTTTTCATATGACTGTATGAAAATAGGTCCTCAATTTTTGGATTATTTCTGATTTTCCAATGTTTTAACAGGAATTCATGTTTTACAGTATTTTATTCTACAATTTAGCTTTGGTAAATTTCACATTAGGTGCTCAATCTTTGCTTGATCCTATTTTCTTTAATTTTGTCATGGTCCAGCATTGTCACTGTAAGTGTTCTAAGCCTTCATTCACACTGAATTGTATATCATTCCAATATAAGTTACGCTATACATATTTCAGATAGTAGACAGTAGTAGTGCAGTAAACAGTAAATGTGAAATCTTGCGACAATCATGGCTATGACATGTGCTGTACACAATATTTGATCTTAAGCTGTGTGCAACAGCTCTGGTCTGTCTCACTAGGGAAGGCCCTAGGTATTCTCTCAGGTGCAAATTCATTTTAAGTTATCCTTTTATCTATATATTTTCACTGACATTAGAAGAAAACATACCCAGGGCTATCTAAATACCTAAACTCATTGCTTATTATTTATAGTTGACCCTCTGACTCACAATGTAATGCAATACACTGCTCTCAGTCATGGGTAGAGAACCTCTCTCTATGAGAATGCCTCATTTCCAGAGCTAAATCGTATGTTTTTAAATAGCCTAATATTCTTCCTGTGCATAATGAAAGGAATTAAATTGCTAAGAAAACTAAATTAGAATAGTCTCCATTTATGTGAGTGGTAAATGAAGCTGAGTAACATTAACTGAACTAATTCAAAGTGATGAAAGAAAGATTATAAGAAGAATTGCTGCATATGGCCCTTAATGATTTCCTTCTAACTTTTTCATGCTTCTGCCCCCTTGATTCCATACCAGCTACTGTCATCATTGCTTCCTAGAAACCAGTGAAATTTAGTTGAAGAAGAAAGAGGAGATATACACTATGAGATGGGTTTAAATAGTGTCAAGCACCTTATTAGATTAGTTCAGTATCCCATTGGGACAAAATTGCCCTTAATAAATCAGATAAAACAGTTCTAATTGACTGCATTCTTGTGTATTTAGATCAAAAGTGAGGTTGCATTCCCCCTTATTTGATTTTATTACAAGACTAGTTAGTGCTTTTCTCAGGATGTTATCAGGAGTTAAGACTAAAAACTGAATGTGAAGTCTTTCTTAAATCACTAAATATCAACTGTAATCATAAAAAATTGTATTCTTAATTGTTCATTCATAAGGAATTCAATGTATGGAATTAATGTTCCATGAATATTCTAACTTGAGGATGAGTGTAGGAAGAAATGATCTGCATCTGCCCCTCCCTCACGTTTCTAGATTTGCTTTTTGTTTTTGAATATACCACCATAGGTACTACCTCTGATGCCAAACCTGAGCTGAAGACTACTTTTGTCCCACTTTTGTTTTTTGTTTCTATAAAAATCACTTTTTCTTCAATTCAATGCCTGCGTACATCTTTGAGCAGTTGATTCTGTTAATATTGCTAGAGTGTTGAACAATTACATGTGTATCTGTGTTTAAAAATTGCCATTTCTTTGCCCTCTTGGCACTTCCATCTACCTCTCCTTATATAATTTAAAAAATGTCTTCGTTCTATCGTTTTACTGCACTCTTTACTTCCAAATTCTTTCTAAAGCTATTTCATTTCACTCACTCTCATTTTCATGTTTTGTCTTTTTATCATTTCTTTAGTTAAAACCCTTTCATTTTCTAATTTATTTTAACATCAATCCTGCTTACTTATTCTATTCCATGTTACATCCAAAACTTCAAGGCCTCCATTTTTATCTACCCTACATCCTTGGGGTGCATGCTTTGTAATCATACACAAAACACTCCAGGTGAATAATCTTATACAGTTTTGCCGAATATCTTTCTCAGAACTCTTTGTCATATCACTTCTTAATCCTCCACATGAAAGCTTCCTTCACTAAAGCTATTCTTCTTTGAACATCAGTTTCATTCTTCTCATCCCAGGAAATTTAGAGATACATTGATTGTCCTTCAAGTTGAAAATGTCCTAAGGAAAACACTATATTAACTATCAGTACATATATAACATGCATCAATTTTCCAGGAAAAATTCGTTCATGAAAATATTTGTCTTGTATGCTAAAAAATATGGTTAACATTCAATTCAAGGTTAAGGTTGCATAAAACATTTTCAATGTTATCTTTTATATTGGCTATTGAATTCTCAGTCGCATCTCACTTATTTATTACATTCATCCAACATCTCTTTGTTATTGCTTTGCATCTCTACCAAAAGCACTTAGTTCAGAAAGCTGTATTTCATATGGATTCAGACAAAAGAGTATTCCATTGACAGTGAAAATAAGCATTATGCAAGCTGGGGTGGTTCTAGAAACTTTCCAGGGGGGGCAGAATTTTAGGATATTCCTTATGAACTCACTTCCAATAAACTTTTTGTCATGATAAATGTAGTAGATAAGGTGATACTGGAAAAACCTAAAAATCTGGTTTCAATTCAAGCTCCACATTAGATTCTAGGCAGATAGCTATCAAAGTCATCAAAGCTTTTTCTCCTCAACCTCTCTTTCTGGATTCACCAATGCCTTTCATTCATTTAGCATACTTTCAGGTAATTCAAAACCTTTATAGCAAATTGATTTCAATGAGAATGAAAGCATTATTGAGGAAGACTAAATGTATAGCATAAAGAGTGTGAATTTGTGCAAAAATGGCTACTTGAGATTTTTAAGAGGCCTTTCAGAATTATGTGCTTTGTGAACTCACTACCTGTTTTGGTGAAAGTATGGACATTTTATGTGGGTCTAAAGGTAAAGAAAGTGGCAAATAAGATAACTATGTCAACCAAGAGCCAGATACAATCATATTCTGACATTTACTTAAGCATAGGATACTTTGGGAATACCAGAATCTTTTTTCTAAGCCTTTTTCTAACCTTCAAGAAAGTTTCAAGTACAAACTGATAATTTGAAGCGGATCAATAATTAATTTACAATTAAATCTGCAAGAAAAAAGGGAATTATATTCATTAACTTTATAAATAAATAAAGCATCCAGAAAGTAACCATAGTATAAATACATTATTTTTTATTATTTTCTGTTTTAATAATTTAACAGTTATTTTAGCATTTGCGATAAATAAGCTCTCATTGTTTTTGCTTTGTAAAATGTAAGCTAAATCCTCATTTTGCAAATCATTTTCTCTCCTCCATTGTATTTTCTTGTTTGCCTTTCACAAATAATTGAATGGGATCCAATTGTGCTTCGTTTCACCATTGAAATTGACCTTTGTTTATTACTTTGTTAATTACCCTTTTTTATTGCATTACTGCTTCCTGACTCACTTTACCACTTAATTGATGGACTTTAATGGCCAATTACCTTAATTAGCTTTCTGAATCATAAAAATCTCTTATCTTTAATACAGTGGAGCAATTAGGAAAACATTAATGGATTCCACCAACTAAATCAATTAAATTTCTTCTTTTATAAAGCAGATAAATCTTAATTCTCAAAGAGATCCCTTGATGGCGGTCAATTCACAACCACCAAGTTTTATAGCTATAAATATAAGTTTTTCATGGGTCTATAACTATAAATACAAGTTTTTCATGGGACAACTAAAGTTTTCAGAATGTTTATAGGAATTCTAATTAATATTATTATCCCTCCTTTCACTATTGAGTATACTTGGAGTAGAAATTGAGTATCCATTGGGTAGAAATGAAACAATTCTATCCATATATTTGTTTAATTTTTAACTCCTCATAAATATCCATCTAAAATCTTTCCATTCCAATGAATATTTATGTACCATATTTTGCCAAAATTTAAGCAAACCATATTTTAAAATTTCTATGAAAAGGAAAATTATTTTTTTTACATAATATCTCATTACTCATAAAACTCATAACCATTAACTTCCTTTATGCTACCCACACCCAATGGCAGGCTTGCACCTCTGTCCATTGAGCTGCAACTGCAAATCAGCTGACTCCCTCCGTACAGTGTTAACTGCCTCGTCTACCATCATTTTCTGCCATATACTAGTGACTGATGTCTGTTGATCCCTGAAGTTATAGCTTTCATCCAATGTCTTTAGTGACGATTGATTTAAGCTTGATAGTAAATGGGTTAATGTGTAAAAAAATTTGGTTTAGATGGCCCATATCTAATATGAAATTGGGAGGTAAGTAATTGCTTTCTTCATCATTTAGTTTGCTATGAACTCAAAAAATATGGTTCACCAAGTTGTATTGCATCTCTGCTCGGTCTTATGAATGAGGTCTCTCTCTGGTGAGTATTGCTTAATTATTTGGGTCACTCTCGTTTTTTTGGAAACTCGAAATCTTTATTGTACTTCCCAAGTTGCTATAAATTATTCTATCTGTGGTCTTTCGTGAAATGATCTTTTTTGATCTAACCAGAGGATTGCGAACGTAGTGGAGTACGGCATTCCTCCAATATTTTTTATTTCAATAAAAAATATTGGAGGAATGCCGTAGTCCACTTCTTTTTTCCTGGCGGGTGGCCCAGTATTTATCGAGGGCATCAATTGGAGCCCTTTACTGCACCACGCATTGCCTCACATCATTATTTACCACGGTAAGCAGTCCAGCTATTCTGCCTCGAATCGGAAGCTTAAATCTGGCGCTAGCATCCCGGAATCTCTGATAATGCTTCGTTCCATTGTTTACCCGTTTCAACTTGTTATGATGTGACGTTTATTATCTTTAAGGCCTTGGCTATTATATGGAGATGGGGATTCGGAGAATGGCTGGTATTTTTGGTAACCATTCCGAGGATGTATATAAAACAAAAGCTTCGGATTTACGTAATTTAATTCATGTTTATATGAGAAAGTGGCGCTGGTGGTATGTAAACGATCGTCTAAATTAAACTGCGTCGTATAGGAGCAAATAACTTGAGCGCGTGTTGCTTAACTTCCGATTGACGCAACTCATCGCGCTGCGTGAATCACTCTAAGCCCCCGCATTGATTTTTTCCTCTTTTCACGAGCAATTAAATCTACGCTCATCTCGAGCACAATAGAATGGAGCCAGATCACGAGGATGCGAGGCAAATAGGGAAACTGGCAGAGGGGACTTGGCTAGCGTCAAGGCGTGTGGAGAAGAAAGACTGTTTCCCTTTTCAACGGCATATTTCGCGAGTACGTTAATCCCGCGGGAGCTGTTCCCCCTTCTTCCCATTCTCCTACCCCTGTACACTCATCAACCCCCCTATCGCCCCTTCTCTCCCCACTCATCCCTCCATCTCGTCATCCCCTCTCCTTGCGAGCTTCCTTACTACGCCTGCTCCTTTCAGTCGATAGCTAACGATTAGCGATTGCCGTCGCCAGGCTACCGTCGCCCTAGTGATGTTGCCCGAGTTCGCGACATGCCCGCGGAACCCTCGCAGTCGGGGACTTGCGTTTTCGTCTACGCGTACGTGAGCGTCTTATCCGTCGCTGCGTTTCTATTGTACGGACCGACGTTGGTGACCAAAGATGGGGCCGAAAATGATAGCAGTAAGGCACCCGGTAGCCGTGGAGACATTCCGCGACTGGACGACGCCCCGGTCTTCGTCCCGGAATATTCCGAGGGATTTTGGGAGGGCGTCGATGGAAGTCCGGAGGGACTGGAGTGCTCTGACATACGCATGGCCTCCGATCTAGAGTTGGTCGGTGGAGGATGGACCAAGGCGGTGTACAAGGCGAAGATCTATGGTAAAGACGTTGCCATCAAGACCGTGAATTTAAACGGGCGCGATGTGAACGAGTGTCGCAGGGCTGGAGAGTCTCCAGCTGTTTGCTACCGCCGCGCCGCCGAGAAGATACTCAAGGAGATGGTATTACTAACTCGAATCGGTCACGAGAACGTGCTTCAGGTATGTGCGTAAGGGTCAGAGATTACCCATCTACCAATCATCGACCCATAAAACATTATACCCCACTCTGGAGGACTTCAGCAAATAGGGTCTGATTACATTCACCCAAAGTTCATTCGAGACATTCGAGACAATTTTTCTTTTCGCCAATTGCATAACTTGCGATCATGTTTGACCCTATAATAAAGATGAAATTCTTAACTAATGTTAAGGAGGTTTTTGTTGTGTAAATGATAATTTTATGTATTTATTTTCTCTTAGAGTATTATTTTATTATTAATTTATTTTATTAATGTTTGTTTATTTACCCTTTCGTGATATTCTGAATCTTCTTCATGACACCAAGATGTAGTATAGGAGTGACAACTCTTGCATTAGAACAATAATACCATGAAAACTTTATATACGTTTCCACCTTTAAAAAACTTTAAATTAGAGATCCATGATATAAATATGGTAAATTTATTGGTCCTTTAGGTATGAAGCTTTGTGACTGCTGATGTAGAGAATAAGGTAAAGAAGGTTCCATTATACCCTCATCCAGCCTATTTTATATCTAAGCAAAGTGAGAATTGGCTAATTTGCACAAACTCTGGATTTGAGTGCCAGTCACACTGTTACTTACAGTCTTGTTTATACCTTGGGATAATGAACTTGATTTATTGTTAATTTTTATTTATTAGTTAATTTTGTTGGGCAAGCTACCAAATTAATATTAGAAATAATTATCGGAAATTTTAAGGAGTACTGGATTTCAAAATGTGACATGCAATGGAAAATAATCAAGATCTCAGAAGAGTAACTTTCACACCATATAACCCAGCAGAGAAAGTATTTTATATCCTTGCATGCTTCTTCCACTTCAGAAATCAATACTTCCATTTTAAATTCCCTTTTTGGTCCTTGTATATGAATCCGTGTTCATACCAATAATGCAGTATTAAATCCAAGATGAAAGAATGATGCATAGATATTGTCAAAAAAATTAAGATGGAAATAAAAGATACATTAAATGAAGTAACACTAAAACATTCATGAAAGAAATTAAAGATATGATGATAGTTCCTGTTTCAAAAGGAGACTATTTAAAGTTGAATGATTACACTGTTCCTATTGACTAGATTTTTGTTACATATAAGTGATGAAAAGTGGATAGATTCTTTAAAGAATATTAGGGGTTTATTTGAATGTAGTATGTGCAAATCCTATAATTATGTATGGAAGAATTTTATGAAAAAATTATCTTTTAACATGAACTTAACAGATAAGGATGTTTGTATAAGGAGAGGTCTTATCATTGAAGAAAGGAAAAATTTCATTCACCACATTTGACCAGAATTATCTGTTGCTTCTCTATTCAATACTGTACTCATTTTCATTATCTTCCATCTTTACCATCTGTTTCCATCCATCCTCTCTTTATGTTCAAATAACATAACACAGGATGTCTCAGTAACATTAATACCCCCTTAAAACCCAAAATTTTGGGGTACTTATGGGCAATTCAAGGGTAAGGTTTTGTTTCAATAAAATAAAAATTGTTGTTTCTTTCAGTAAAATCCATCTAAAATAATTAGATTGCTAACCCAAAGCTTGAACCAAATAAAAATGATGATGGGGCACCTGGGCAGTGACTAGGTGTGCCATTGGGTCAAGATACCCCTATGAAATATCCTTTTAATATTGACTACTCAAATTTGCTTGAATGTCTCTCTTTCATTGCTCAATGTTCTAATTTATGATAAGCAAATTAATGAAAATTAAACCTGAGCTGGGCATAAAAAATAACAAAATTGAAAACAATGTAATGCAAAATAACCTCTTATCTACATGTTGACAGTAATGAAGGAAATTGATATTTGTCTTCTGTTTCTTTTCTATCTACAATCTCTTATCAAATTCAATAAAACCTGAGCTGAGCTTAAAAAATTAACAAAATTGAAAACAATGTAATCCAATAAAATCTCTTATCTACACACTGATAATAGTGGAGGAACTGATACCTGTAATCTGTTTTTCCTACTGTATCTTTCCTCTTCTTGTAATTATCAATTATCTGATGTACTATTGAGTTTTACAAATAGCCTCAAGTCTTAGGAACTTCCTCAAACTAGGAAGCTTTGGGATTTCCACTAACATTTCTCTTACTGAGAATTTTAAATAGCTACTTTATGAAAATCATAATGATTCTATGATGATTTTGTAATGGTAGAAGCTATGTGGTAATAATCTCACTTCTTGAGGAAGTCATCGATTTAAAAATTGAATAAAATATTTCAGAAAATATATCCCTCTGTAATAACATAATAATAATCTCACCCTATTTGTTATATATTTTTACTCTATTATTTCAATGATTTAGGTGTTTGGTGCCTGCTTCAATGAAGCTTTGAGTCCTATTGCTGTTGTGACAGAGCTTGGAGAGCCGTTGGACACACTTAAAATTCTTCAACTGCCATGGGAAGATAGGCTAAGAGTAAGAAGCCATAGCATATACTAAGAATTTAGTTAAAGTACCCCACCCCTAACTGCTTGAAATTGTAAATGCTAAAGGAATTAATGTCATCATAACAATATTCCTTTGTGTGTTTTGTAGTTATGAAGCATGAAAATAGCCATAAGCTAAATCCCACCAAAGAGAATATTTAATAACAATTTTTTAATGCATATTTTAAATACTAAATGAATTACAAGATGATAACCTATCAAGGTAACTTTTGTTTAATAAATTGTAATTATAAAATTAATAGTTTAGAAATTAGTAAACTAGTAGGAAGTATTAAATTATAAAATAAAATGAATAATTAAATAAGTAGTGGCTCTATTATAAATTCAGCTTGGAGATACAAAAGGCTGCAGAATTATTTGCAAGTTTAGATGAGGAATTACATCTTAAAAGGTATAAATGAAGTATGAAAATTTGTAATAATCTGGACCTCTATATTTTTTTGCTGCAGATACTATTTTCCTAGTGTTCCCCTGATTCTGAAGGAGTAAAAGTTACTTGCTTCTCAACCTTTTGTCCCCCATGAAACATGCATATATTCACTCAATGGAATACTAAGCAAAATATATGTTAACCCTCAGAGTGGGAGAAGCATGATTGTGCTACTATTATCATTTGCAAGATATATGAGGAGTGATATCACACTCCTGTAGTGTCCCTGCTAGATGCTAGTAGTTTCTAGATTTTTGACCAATGTCAGTCTTCAGTCTTCAAATAATATATTTTCAAAAATGAAACAACATACAAATAAGTTTTTCTGATTTTTGGATTTTGTGACTTTACTTAAGTGCAGTACATAACTATTTTCATAAACTACTCTAGAAGTAGCAATAAAGTGTTAGCTCTTCTTGCATAGTTTTCTGGAAATTAGGTTAATAATCAAAGAATAAATGTCTATGTAGTATATTCAGATTATGAAAGAAGGCATCACTGTAATGTTTAATTCAGGATTCAAGTTCATTAATTACCAATTCACATCACACAACTAAATTTCTCACAAAAGAAAGAATATTTGTAGTGCAGAATTTGTTGACAATACTTCCCTTGGATTTTATGTGAGGCTCCTAGAGCTAACCTGCAGCAAACATCTGTGCAGATCTGCACTGGTTGAGAATCTCTGCCAAAGTTAATGGCAGCCTGTAAACAAATTAAGCCTGAGTTTCAATTGGGAATTGATCCCAGGACATAAGCTTATTGATTCCCCATATCTTCTTTAAGTTTTATATGAAAATTTGAAATGGATGATAAAATGAAGGACCTAGTTCTTGAAAAAATAGAGGACCTTTCTAAAGGACCTAAAGGACTCCTTTCTTGGCAATTTCCATGATCTTTTGATGATTTAATTCTCAACTACTAATACGATGGAATATAAGTCATTCAATTAACTTAAAGAAACTAATGTTTCAACTTTGAGCTCAGATAATGATGAAGCACAAACATATGAGTCATCCACAGTGAATGGATCAAAAAATTTTGGGATGTGAATAAATTTTAATATTTTTCTCATATTCTTTGAATATTTAGATGGCTCTAGGTGTGGCTCGCATCCTTCACCGCCTGGCACATTCACCCATAGGATCACTAGCTATGAATGACTTCAGGCGCCAGCAGTTTGTGCTTGTGAATGGCACAACACTTAAACTCTCAGATGTAGATGACTTGGGCTTAAGAGAACCAATTTGTAATACCAGTAAAGACTGCTCAATACATCTGCCTTTGGAAATGGCCAATGATTCCACTGGTGTTCATCCTCCCATGTGTATTGCAGGCAGCTGTATTGGTCATAATGAAAGACTAAATGTTTGGCATGCTGGACGCCATTTTGTTCAGCATCTTTTGCCAGCAAGTGCACCTCCTTCACTCAAACCACATATTCAGCAACTGCTCAATGGCTACCAAAGTGCAACATGGAATTCTGATGAAATTCTTAAAATGACAGAAAGGCTTGTGGCTCATTTTGTTTCTGGTGAATATAGGAAGAATGGAACTGAAGTTAAGAAGGGACGCTCATTTACTTTGTATGATTCTCCTCATAAGTCAAAATGGATGATAGAGAATCTAGGTAAGTAATATGCTAAGTTATGGGGCATATTTATATGTTCCATCCGACAATGAAAATAGTCCACTGAATGTATTTATAATCCTAAAATTTTTAAGTTATCTGATTTTTGGTAAGCAATACAGATCAGTCTGAATATCACTCAGATATTTTATGGAGAGTGGATGTTTTGTTGGCCTTTGTAGGGTGCCATTTGTTTTCCGTTCATTAACCCATTAGCTTGGGACTTTGAATAAATAATCGTTTGAAGGGAAGGGTTGCTTCCTATGCTTAAGGAATCTTATCAGCACATCTTAAGATCCTTACCTCATTAAAGGAGTTAATATTCTCTGAGGTAAATATCTCTTCTGTCACAATAATAAGCATGTATGGATAGTCTACCTCTTTTATGTTCATGTGTTGCAGATTTATCCACTAAAATTTCCTATTCCCAGTGAGAGCCCACCTGCTAAATGACCTTAGCTGTTGAAGCATTTTTAGCAAAAATACCTAAATTTCCTCTTCTAACATTTTTGTTCTTACTATGCTTGTCTTTCCTTCTGTCCTTTTCCATTCCTCAAATTCTCAGGTACTTCCTGTTTTAATCCACCCCCTCTCAATATCATTCTATTTCTATTTATTTCCTCAATCTCATTTTCTATATGGTTCAGACACAATCTCCTGCACTTCCTTCTATTTTCCTGTCAGACATTCTTACATCTTCTAGTCTATGCCATAGCCTTAACTTTTTCTTCCAACTTCTAATCATTTATTCTATCAGTCCAAGTCATCATCAGTCACCTCTTGCTGGAATTTATACATGGACTTTCACAGTATTTACTAGCTCAGTTATTATTTCTATTGTCATGGTTAATAACTTTTCAATTCAATTGGTGACAATTGGAGAGTGGCCCCATAACATAGGCAAGCAGGGTGATTCCCCAGGGTGCCAAGGTTTGTGGGACACATGTCATTAGGCCTTGAATGATTAGGGAGGCACAGAAACCTGAGTGGATAATTGTTACTTGCATAAACTAATTCAGTGATACACTCAATCATTTCTGGGGGTCATCTTTTTTAGGTAGATGAAGCCCAGCTTAAGACTATTCTTAAGAGTCATTACTTAATTTTGTTGGAAGTGTTCAAGCAACCACTAAAACAGTTCATGGCTAGAAGTTTCTCTGTAGAATTTTTCTAGAGTAAAATCCTTGAATTAATTTTGAGTAAACTCTATCGATTACAGTTAATAATAATAATGGGAACCACTGCTAGAAATAAAACCCCTTTCTTAAATTTTAATTTTGTACTAGTGAATTCAAATGGAACAAAACTGAATAATTCAGATCATAGAAATCCTATTCAACCTTCATAATAGTTTTGCTTAATTATGAAAGTCAGTATTATCTGAAAACATTCAGAATCTTTTAGATAACTATGCCATTTCTGACTCCTAGAATGGAAGAGATATAGAGATATTTATGATGGACACAAGATATTTATAATTTAAAAGTTTTATGCGATTATGAATTTGCTTCTAGATTGAAGAAATTGAAATTTTATTCCAATATCTTCTTCCATAGATCTGTAACATATTTTAAATGCATGAAGTATAATTTTGTAATCAAAAAGAGGAGCTAATAATTGTATGATATCACTGAAGTGTTAGACTTTCTCAAATTGCTGATTTATAATGCCATCTCTTACTTTTGACTTCTCAGGGTTTGAAGTAATCAAAGATAGTGATCTACCAGGAATGTTTGATTATCACTGTGATGATTCCTCATCAGCTGCAGGATGCATGATTTCTGTATTTAATGAAGTTGAAGCTGCAGAGATATGCTCAAGGGATTCCAAATGCAAAGCTGTGGTGCTTGGACAGCAACATACGTGGACAGGTGACATTTTTACTATTCATGCAAAACTGTATGTAGAATTTTAAGTAATATAGACCAGGGCTTTTATTACATCGCTTTAATTATGTAACCCCCTGAAGAGTTGCAAAGCTGTTGAGAGGGGGTTTGGTAATTATAAATAAATTATTAAAAGTATTCATACAACTCACAAACTATAATGTAAAATAAGATAATGAGTGTTATTAGGGCTAGGATATTCTGTGTTGTAATATTGTAACATTTCAATGGCATAAATATTTTATATATAAATATGTTGTTACATTGTAGGGGTATTTTTTAGGATTTTATCAGGTTTAAGCAGGTTATTAGAATATATCAGAAGCCTTGGTATAGATTTTAAAGAGACAAGAGTTTAAGGTAAATGAAGTTTGGGTAAAAATAAGCATATAAGTACAACTTTAGGTGAGCATGATCATGCCAGTAGGAGGTACCGTTTCTGTCCACAAAGAAGTCTATGTCATTACCACGTACTGATGCTATCCTTGAGGGGTTAACATTATGTTTTCAAAGTATACTATATAGAAAGCGTATGCAATGAAGAAGATATCATGGAGCTCATGTTGATGTTTCATATAAACTTTATTCAAATTTTAATCTATACATTTTCAGTGATTGTGAGAGTTCTCATTTAAATTCATGAAGATCAAACATCATAATTTATCCCCATTTTTCATTGAAGATGAATCACTTAAAAATAATCTATATTTCATTGAAAATGTTTATATCCATTTTTAGAAAAGAAAATGCCAATAACAAGATTTCATTTGGAATGTTTTTTCTACCATTTAAAATAATGCCTCACTAAAATTTATGGTACTTTTGCATTTTTACATGGCATTATGTGATTATCAGTCAGGAGATACCATAACTTGGCATTCATTGTGGATAATCTCTGTTGCCCTAGAATTTGTATTGGAAATTCAGACTCACAAGTTAGGAACTATGTTTCTTTAATCTATTTTATGAGGCATTAATGGAAAATTGGGTCTAATAAATTCTGCCTGTAGTATGTAATTTATAATTTGAAAAATATTTTCAGTAATTGGTCATGTATAACAGGGGTGGCCAACAAGTCAATCGCGATCGACTTGTTGGCCAATTTTGGTCGATCGTCGATCTCTCGCAATGTCTGGGGTAGAATTCCGTGTACTCCTTGGCTTAGTGACTTGGCATTTCTTACCGATTTTACTTAAATATTAAGTCATTTAAATTTAGAATTAAAAGGTAAAAATAAAACAGTAATTGATATGATCAGCTGCATAGACGCATATAAAACAAAATTTATTTTGCTAATAGAAGATCTGCAACAAAATAATCTGAATCATTTTCCAGATATGGAAATAATTAAATTATCAGCCATACTGTGCATTTTTATTACAACTTTTTTATATTTTCGAACAAATAATACAACAACTTATACATTGCAGTTGATAAAAAATTAAATTGCATTTTAAGTTAGTAAAAATCTATCTCGAAGAAGTGTCGGAAAATCGAATTTTTTAGGTACCCCATGTATGGAATGCTGCTATCAAATTTGGGTCTGGAAATTTATTTTCTTCAGGAGCCTATATCTCAAAAACTTAATAAGTGATTTAAAAATAAAAAATAGTTTTGAACATATATTTTACTTATCTACCCATACCTCACTGGAATGCACCTTATGCTGAAACACAGTGAATAAACATAGTATGCATTTCACACCCCTTCTTCCCCCTTAGACTACGCCTTTGACAATAAGTCAATTGCGACACACTTTTAAGATAAAAAGTAGATCTTATATACAGAAAAGTTGGGCACCCCTGATGTATAACATATGTTTAAGTGACCATAAACTGGAAGTAAAGGGGTAATTTTTGAAAAGCCTCTTATATCAATTGTTTCATGAAGAATTAAATTTATATATATAAACTGAGATTCTCTTACTCTTTAGGCAGAACTGTTGCCATCTTTAAAAATGGACACAGCACTCCCACAGAGAAAACAGGATACAATCTGCTCTTGAAGAAAAGATAATATTCTTCTGTTATCTACTCCTTTCAAGATCATCATCTAGTCATCATGTGATACTTATTTGTCTTATTTGACAGTAATCTAGACTGTGATAATCAAGTTATGAGAGAGGAAGAATTGAGAGGATGAAAACAAATGGATCTAGCCAGGATGATATGAATTTGTTCAGTTGTTTTTGAAAGAATTAATTGTAGAACTTAGCTCAATGTTTTGATATTTTGCTGTGAATTTCACTGAGTTACCTATGTAATTATCAGTTACTTCTCTATCAGCTCTTCATAAGGTTTGTGATTAGTTGGAGAATATAGATGTTATAGTTTTTTTGAATATTTATTTTTTTATTTATTAACCAAATTTCAGAAAAGTGTCATTTCTGTCTGTTGGTTCCTGCTGACATTCTGAAAGCAAATTATTATTTATCTTAAATTGATGGTTGTATTTATTATATTTAGTTATTAAATACAATGATATTATCAATCAGTTGTTTGTGATTCATTAAATAGTTGAAATAGAAAACCTTCATTAATTTTTCTTTGTATTCATTCAATCAAAGGAAGTAGGTAACTATATTCCTCTTGTCTAAATCTAGAATCCCATGGTGTAAGTCTCACGCTCTGCAGTCAATATGATCTCAGAATTTTAATTTACTCTATCTTTACCATTCAAACTCTTGATAGTTCTTTGAGCAAATTTTATAATTTGCACTGCTTGCTACTATCATTAAATTTTTGAAGTTATTTATGAATTAAGAAATTCACCGAATCTTTTTTTTATCTTTCCATCTCTTATATCGATGACGGTTAATTTTGTTTTTAGAGCCTACCTTTCTACCCTTCTCATTTCTTGCAATATACATTCATTTTTTATCTTTTAATTACTGGGTGTGTTTCACATTTTCTGTCTTAAAGCTTAGTCCAACATCTGGTAAAATCTTATCCCTTTCTTTCTACTCCTCGAGAATATAAGTTTGCTGTATCAGATAAACGATTATAAGTTATAAATTGCTGTAAAAACAAATGGCATGTCTCAATGAATTTGTCTATGAAAGTGTTTATAATGAAATATAAGATTAAAAGCTTTATTTTCATACCTTGATCATTGCTGAAGTTTCTACTCTCAAGTACAAATAGTGGGATTGAAGCAGTTTTTAAGCATGAATTAGAGCTCTTTTTATTTCCTATGTACAAGGAAAATGCTTAATTTCAGGATAGGTTTTGATTTAAAATTTCAGCCTATATATATCAGTCTACTATAGTTGCAATTACATCTATAAAATGAATTTTTGAGTTTCAAGATGGTAGAACTGCCACACACCAGTACTATAAAGGCTCATATAGTATATATGTAAAAATAAATTTTCCTTCATTTTTATGAAATTTTGAGCAAACTTTGGATGCCCCTGGATCATAGATATTGTTATGTTTTATCCATAGCCCTGAATCCTTGCCTTTGACAAAACTCTCCCTTGTCTACTCCACAGCTTCTAAATAAGCCTTAAAAATGATGTTCCTTACTTTCCCTGCTTTTGGATTTCTGTACTTATTTTACAACAAATAAAAATGGATCATGCTAAGATTTCACATTCAATTCATCATAAATATTGTATATTATATTTATTACAAAATTTGAAAAGGATAGTATTTATACAATTGATGTATAGTTGTCTGCCAAAATTTCATATTTTGGTTACCGAGTATAACTGATGTGGTTCAGCCTTACTCAGTGGAATGACATAGAGAATAAATGAAATACCTTGTAGTTTCAATGGAACAAAGTTTTAATTTTACAAATTTAAAAAATAATTTTAATTTGATAAATTGACTCAAGTCATCTTCAGGTCCAAACCTTCTGGTCAAAACTACAGATTGAAACATCTTTTCAGTGGAAACTAGAAAGTGTTTTATTTCTTCTTTTTTCATTACCTCATAAGAGCAGTAACTTGTCACCCTTATGGGAAGCTGTAACCCTACTATTTTACAAATACTTGTAGGTTGGTTTATATATGTGTTTTACCTTTAGGTAAGTTCATATGCCCAAACATTCCCTATATAATTCCCTCTCCTTCAATTGTTGGTAACTCATCACCCCTTTGTTCGTCTAACAAATTCTGTCTTTGTCTTCCCTTCTGTCTTTTCCCTAGCATTCTTCCTTCGATCACCTTCTTCAGTAATACTTCTCTCAATATTTGACCCTCCAATTTCTTTTGTTGATTTCTACTTACTTCAATTAACACCCTCTTCTACCTAACCATCTCTAGCACCTTATCATTTGGTTTTCTATCAACCCAGCTTACTTTCTCCATTTTACACCATACCCACATCTCAAAAGCCTCTAATCTTTTAATATCCTCTTTTCTTAGCATCCACATTTCACACCTATACAACATTACACTCCACATCAAGGATTTTACTAATCTTCTCCCAATTCCTTTATCAAGGCCCTTCGTCATCAGTTTTTATCTTTTATCATTACAGTTTACTTATACATTACTTTTATCATTACAGTTCTATCCTTTTTCTAATTCCTGTTGAGCATCTTCCATCCTTAGAAAGAAGACTGCCCAAGTATGGAAATTCATCTACTTTGTCTAATTTTTCCCCATCCACCCTTAGCTTTCTTTCACGTGAAAACCTCATTATGTTAGTTGATCTTACATTTATTTCCATCCCAAACTCTTTTGCTTTATCATTTAGTGCATTTACTAGGATTGCAAGTAGGTTTATACCACAATTTCTCCTCAATATCTCATCATCGTCTTAAATCTAGTTCTCACAAGTCAAAGGCAGGTGCTGCTCTTCTTGTAACTTTAGGTAACATTAATTGCAATAACTTAGATCCAAAGATATCAGTGTGTTACTGAAACAGATACAGTTAACTGTGCCAAATGCAATGTGGGCATAGCATCACATTATCTGTAGGGATTAATTACCATTAGAATTTTGCTGCAAGAAATAGGCAAGTCTAATGATATCAACAAATGTAACTAAAATGAAATCCCTAAATATAAGAGGATACATATGCCATTACGCATTACTTCGCCGATAATGACCTCTATGCTAATGCCTGATTCTTCTTAATTATGCTTTAAATTATTTATTTTGCATCTTGATTCTCACCAGTAAATACGAACAGAGCTTTCTATTTTAAACTCATAGCATTCGCTTTTCATCAAAATTTTCACTAGTTTATTCGCATAAATAGCTTAAGAATTTTTTAAAATCGCACTATAATCTAATTTTGACGAACCAAGTAAATTACTTATATAATTGTAAACAAATATTTGTAATATATTTCAGCGCTGTTAAAAATAAGTAAAATATAATTTGTGAAATATGAATAAATTGAAATCACGTAATCGCGAAATAAAAATCTTAATTAAATTTACTATGTAATATTTTGAATATTTCAAATGTCGTATTTTTCTCGAAGTTCAATTAAATCAAAACGAAATTTCATTATCAGTAAATTTCGTTTATCTTTTTTACCCATGGTACCTTCTCCCTGACGCTATATAAGGTAGGTTTAGCTAACAGCTCGTCATTTTCCCGAGGATATTGGCGACCTGAGCTGACTAATTTACGAGGTATCTGCATCATTCCGTAGCAGTGGTTGAGGGTCGACGGCGTACTTCTAGTTGAAAGGAGTCTCATTGCATCGGCATTGCCTTTAGGTAAGGACAAAGCGTAGGCATAGGGTGAGATTTTGTTTGAATTTAATGTGGCTATCACGCTTGAAGCATATCTTCGAGTTTTTAAGATTAAAGTCGCTTTAGAGATTAATATCTTAGTTTTGCTATACAAATTCTATACTTCGTTGACTAGGATTTCAAGAAAAATTTCTCCTTAATTGCAGGTTAATTTGGCCAGGTGCATGGTTTCTTTCGCACGACGCTGGATGTCTTCCAAACTCCAAGATGCTTCTCTATCTCTTACTTGGTCAAATGGATTCAGATCGGAATGCACGTTGTAAGTTCTCATTGTTTTTTATACTTCAATTGTAAGCAAAATATCGTCTTGGATATCTCTGCGATTTAGTTACGGATTATCTGTCGTGTGGTCAGTTATATTCTTGGTGCGGGTTGTGTACTTTAGGTGCCCTGCTTTGACCGATTTCTGAGTAAGTGCGTGGTACGTTCCATTTGACTCATTATACATCGCTCGTTTGAAGTAGGAACGAATGCGTACTTTCCCAGTTAGGCTGCAGCGATTCTTCCGCAGTGCGACGCAATTTTTCACGGTTAATCAAATCAATTGAATTTCAGATTTTAGAAAGATATGGTCATGATGATGAATATTTTAGTTCATAATTTGGTCACCTTTAATGCAGATAGGATCAAACTTAGTCTTACGCCGTAAGTTACTAATTCATTTTTTATCTAGCTTAGCACATAAAATGTTGCTGGAACGTCATTGATGAAAGCTAACCGCACTACGTTGCTTCAGTTGGGATTGGCTTTTAATGTTAGATTTGTAGAAAAGACTGAATTTGAGGCGTGGTTGCCTGTTCCTTTTTATATGCGCATTAGTTTTATTGCGAAAACGTGTTTTCATTTCTTAAGATTGTTTAAAACGCGGATTCAGAGAATAAAAAAATTTATCTTCGAACTTTCATCACTCCTGGATGAAATTCACCAAACCTTGTCAGTTTAAATTCTTTTTTTTTCATCTAATTATATAAAACTAGAAAACAGAGGACGATTTATGGTAGAAATTATGATGGTTTGGAAATTGTTGCGTAATTCTTTGGTTGATAACTTTAATATGGAAGATTTTTAACGACTTTCTTTTATTCCCAACACTATTTCAAACTTAAGTTGCGGAGTTAATGCTTGACGATCCATTCTTCTGCCTGAAATAGTGCATTTTTCTTATCCATTTTAATCATTATAACCTGAAATCATTAAATATTTCAGAGTTCGTGTTTTTGTTCAACATTGCGAAACCTTTCGTATTTCTTTCCGACAAGTTTTATAGACATGGGCTGTTTTGAATTTGGTCCCTCATGAGTTCACCGATACTTCGAGTTATTAAATTACAAATTGTTAAAAGTTGAAAAAGTACAAATTGTTCTTGCTCATCATGGAATATTTCCACAAGACAACGCCTGAAACTGTGAATTTTATTCGTAAAATTGTTGAATTCTTTTCTCGTCGGAATACGAAATTTTAATATCTATTCTTGTTCAAACTCAAATATAGTAGTTTCATAACTTCCTAAGTTGAGGTACCCTTTTTTGAGGATAGCAGAATATAAATCTGAGACCCTTAAATTAAAAATCTACTCGCTAATCTTTGCTGGAGACCTCTAAGATCAATCAAGTACTATTCAATTCAATTATTTTACTTTATAAATTCGTACTGATATTTGTAGCATTTTGGTAATAAATTTTACAGTATTTCAATGTGAAGGAAGCTAAGTGAATAGTAAATGCTTTCATGATTAAATGCTTAGTTATTACAATTAATTCTTAGCACAAAAGTAAAATTTCCAATTATGGTAGAATTTTTTTAATTGTAATCTTTAAACTAAAGCTACAGTGGGCTAAATTTAGAAGAGAATATAAGTTAAATTTTCCTTAAAAGATTAAATCCATCTTGCAGTAAAAAAATTATCTTAATCTGGAACTATTTTTCACTATCTTAAGTTTGAAAAATTAATTTCTTGTTTGTATACGAAAATTGTCTGATCTTTTCAAAGTCAAAATTTAAATTTCACTTGCAGAATAAATTATATGGCTTCCTTTCGTTGAAATTTTGCTAAGTGATATCTAAAAGTGTCCATTACTCATGGTACTTGCACCCCCTGCCACACGCCGAAAGGCGGCTTGCAGAGTACGTATGTAGATGTAGATTTAATTTTTCACTGTTGCCAGCAGCAGGAAGGAGAAATGAAGACTTCAAGCAACTCCTTTAATGTGTAATTTTATTGCATGATTTCTAAGTGTACATTTATTACAGTGCTCAATGAAGAAAATTCCAGAGGGGGCCTTTTCAAACTCCACTCAAAACCTGTCCCGGCCCCAACCTCCAAACGTTCCTGGTATTGGAAGAGCCGGAATGGCCGAACCTATCTCGAAGATTTTGACGTGTCATTTGTTTTCTACTGTTGCAGCATCCATCTGGACCATTTCTGCCATCTGCACTTGCACTCCTCGAGGGCAGTGCTACATTAATGGCTGCCTTGAGTATTATTCTAAATATTTGGAATAATACTTGAGGCAGCCATATTGTAGCACTACCCTCTAAGAGTACAAGTACAGATGGCAAAAATTAACCTGAAATGTTAATGTAAAATTAAAATTCAATAAACACTAAAATAATAAACATTCTATTTTTTAACCAACCAAATGACCTTGGGGACTTAGAATAATTTTTCACTACTAGTAGGTGTGTTGCGGGTTGCATATGTTCAAGGCGCACAGGATCCATCGTGGGTTGCATACGTTCAAGGCGTTTTTTTTTTCCACTGAGATTTCTAGCTGTTGAAAGACATTTTTCAGAAATTTCTAGAAAGATCTCACAATATTTTCCAGAAATTTCTGGAACCTTCTAGAAAAATCTAATTATTTCTCCATTGCTGTGATGAACCTTTTTCAAGAAGGTATATTTACTTGAACATGCACAACAGAAAATGAAATGAGCAATAGCAGCAGTAATTGATTGAGCAGTTCAAAGAGAATTCAATTTTGGTGATTACAAATCTCAGAGACCAATCAAAAAAAACTTGAGAATTTTTATGGTCCAAATTCAAGAGAAAACTGAGCAATTTAAGACAAGAAACTAGATCTTAAAAGAAGCAACAAACTCCTAACTTACGAGAAATTTGAAGAGCAGTATCATTCCGCTCATAATAAAATTCTGTGAACAAACACTTTACTGTAGGAGGTTCTATTTAATGGAATAAGTGAACCACTGATCGGAAATTACTATCATAAATCAGTTCAGCAAAGTAATGAAACCTATTCCACTACTGTGAATCTGATATTCAAAAACAAAACAAAGATGAAGCTATGACATGTTGAAGGAGTAGTTATCAGGATGACAACTGGATTGCTTCACAGAGTGAGGCAGATATTTCAGCTACTATCTCTGCAGACAAATCTTGCCCTGAAGATGGGTACAAAAACAGCAGCTAAAATATCAGCCTCACTCCCTGAAGCAACCTGGTAGTCATCCTGAGAATTACTACTTCAACAATCTATCCACTATGGAAGCCTGAAATCTTAAGCTATGACATGTTTTAAAGAAACTTCAGAAAGTAGAAGAATTAATGTTTTAGCCTGAAAATTTTGCTCTTCTAAAAACAAATAAAATACAGTGTTGGAATTGCAGTGATTATTTCTAAGAAAAAATTTAAAAACATTTTCTCTTGACAAGAAAATTTAAAATAATATCTATTGTGGAAACAGTAAAACTTGTTTCTAATGCAAGTGAATTACATATCCACTTATATATGCAGATGTTGAGTAATACTGTCAGGAGCAAAACATTAAATTCAATATATCACTTTATGTTACAATAACACCTGTCACTAACGAGATATTACATCCTTCCATTAGCTCATTGATAAAGTAATTATGTTTATATTCAGACACTTTTGTCTCCAATGCTTGTAAAGAGAGAATTTTGAACATCTACATGAGAAAAAGAAACCAAAACTTTTAGTAAAAATACATGATGAAGAATGCAATCAAATAAATCAAGGGGACATAGGAGGTTACATAAATAACTATGAACACTGCTTGATAAAGAGCTTGAAAGTATATCCCTGAATTTACTAATGTCCCCATAAAGTTTTTCCAAACCATGGTGAAAGAAGTTGAATTGCCCTGACGGAAGGGGGAAAAGGATAATGACAATGAAAACCTTGCAGAATAAATGAATTTTAAGAAGCTTTTTAATTTTTTCAAACATTTCAAGAAGCTGCGTTTTTGATCCTAATACTGAAAGGAGCTTCACCAGCAGTGGGATTAAAAGATTTTCAAAAAGTTTCTAATCCTCAGTGGGTGGGCAACAGTCTTAAGCACTTACATTTTCTCCAATTACTCTAATTTGAAAAAATATTCATGACACTTTAAGATAAAATGAGAATGAAGTATTTTATTATCAAACATTGAAACTATACACTCATTGTAACGAGCAGATCGTAATACCTCTAAGCATAAAGTTCTACTATTATCATATCAGATTTGGGAACTAGTTTGGGATACTTGGAAACTTCTAAGAACTGGTGTGAACCAAATTCAATCACTTCCCTGATGCAAACTCATCCTAATAGATGGTTTTCTAATGTGGGTATGTAAATAATAATATAAAATAAAAAAGTGGAAATACAATCAAGAATAGATTTATAATTTGTTCAACGTCTGCATAATCATGTATAATATTAATTGCGATTATTGTTGGTTATTTTTGATAGATATTGGTTTCAAGAGTAGAGAAAAGTCAAAGAAGGACAAAGGACAACATTCTTATAAGAAGATCACATGAGAAATGGCACTTTCTATGAGAATGAAGCAAGCAAATTGACAGTCTCAGAAAAATATATTTGTGATATCGGAAAAGTAAGGATTCAATCGCAACATGATGGCTAAACTTCTCTGGCAATTAAGTTTGAAGTAAGACAAGGATAATAATTTGAACCTGATGACTCAAATGTTCAGAGACCCTATTCTCTTGGTAAAATATAGGATGAATTCAAAATGAACATGAAAATAAGGAAATCACGGGCAATGCGAAATAGGTAGAACACAGTATCATATTTTGTTATTATGAGCAAGATGAAAGGAGAATTGATAATTCGTACTACTTTCGATGTACTCATCACAAATATCGACATTATTTAAAAGAAAATTGAAAGTAGGTTATTTCTGAAATAATCATAGTTTTATTTAAGAAAATTTCGTTTCAAAAACGTTCTTTTCTGTCTGATAAGAAGAAAGTAATAGGTTCGCACGAGTGTGTGCACTATACTGCATTTTACTTTATCGCGATCGAGTAGGAGAAAAAATTTATACATTAGTAAATATGAAAATTTCGATGGCTGATATTGCAATAAATCGTGAGTAACTAATAGAAAATAACGCACTGAATTCCCGTCTTAGATCAGCCATGGACGAGCCTGCACGAGATTCAGCGTAACATTAACCGTTCGACAGGCTGGCGTAGTGGGTCGAGGCACCTAGGTGCGACGCTAACTGTCTCGGGTTCGAATCCTGTCGCGAGCGCTTTCGGGATTAGAGGGCCGCCTACCCCACCGAGAGTTTTTTCTTCATCCTAACTTCGGAATAAAAGGATTCGAGCCCGTACTTTAGTGTTGCGGGTGCCCTTAGACCTGCACACCAGCCCTCGAACCCGCTTGGCGCGGGCGGCCAAATCGTTTATTTCTATCATTTTTCTCAGATTTCTTTTTCGGCTGCAAAATTTTCACTTTCGAGTCATTTCACTTTACCACTTTCAAAAAATTGCACTGCTGGGCTCAAAGTGCGGTGAAACAATTTTAAAAACCAGGCAACCAACCCACAATGTGGGTTGTCTGTATTTTAAAAATCATTTTCACGGCTTGTGCCCAGCAGTGCAACGTTCTGAAAGGGAAAAGGAATAACCAAAAATTTTATGACACTGAGTCATTTAAATCGCGCAAAGGATGAGGCAAAATATTAAAAAGAGAAACACATGATTGAATAAATACAAAACTTATAAGGCAGACTTGGAAAAATTATATGGGGGAAAAATATCTTTATTAGAAAAATATGCTATGAAATTAAGTTGACCACCAATCCAAAGTTCCTCTCCTAACCTAATTCCACGAAAAAGATTTTTCTGGTCACCTTAGGGCACTTAAAATATACTTATTCAGCTTCTGTTAAATTCTCTACATTTTCATGTAAAATTGCATAAAACAATTACAGCTCTACCAATATTGTTATTTCTTGAAATTTACAAAGGTAAATTAGAGGAGATGCAAGTAACCATGAATTATGAGGTATGACAAGAGGGTTAACCTAATTCGAGCAATTTTAAAATAGTTCTTGATAACTTTCTAAATTAGCTAAAAATTGCCTTGATTGGCAAAGCTATGTGTAACATATATATTCAATATCCTTTAAACAAATTTTTGTACTGTTTCCACAACACTTAATAACCAAAGAGGATGCATTTATCTTTACCAAAAATTGAATTGAATGCCTAAGAACAACTAAATATAACACTGCAAATTCCAAAACATTTCCAAGAAAAGTAAGACTCAAGATAAGGGATTAAATGAAATTCTTAGGTAGCTCAATAGAAATATCTCCTAATCCATACCTACAAAAGTGAAATTCCACTTCTACTTGTCAAAATATTCACATTTACAGGAAGAATGCTTAACTATCCATGAACTCTTAAATATAACTGTGTACTCATCAATTTCTTCAAAAGTAATAAAAAATGACAAAGAAAATATTCTACAAAAACCTATGACAGTAAAAGCAACTTTTTGCAGCAAAGAACACTGAACTAAGTAAGTCTTATGAGAGCACAACATTTCTCTGATTGTTTTATTGGAAAATAAGTTAGCAAATGCAAGTAAGAGAAGTCATTCTGAAATGAAAAAGTATCGGTAGTCCTATATGAATATAATCTGGAAGGATACTCTTCATAATTCCTCATCTTAAAATATGCAATAAAATTTCATGAAATTAAGATGAATGATTTTCAAAAGGAATTGGAGCTATTCCTTCTTTGAAACAAAAATGAAGAAATATAAAACTTTGTGTATAACATAACTGAACTCAATTATGAGAACATAAGAGAATTAACTAAAACACTAATTTATCGATTTTCCTGATTATCGAGTTGAGTAAAAGAAATATTTTAATAGAGATTAATTCTCTTAAATAAATTAAATCATATTTCATGAAAGCCATAAATACAAAAGAGGAATGACTTTCTCTTTTCTAGTTATTTTTGATTCAGACTCCTAATTTCCTTACACAATTACATTCATTAACTCACGCAATATTTGTATAGAGAAAAAATAACTGCTAACCTTTATGCCAATAAAACATCCATCCCACAATAACAGCAGGAAATCATAGAGTTAAACCACTGTGAAATAATCTAAAAAGTGCTACCGACGCCTGGTATTAACTTTAGATGTCTAACTATAACCTCAAGTTTATGAAAGATTGAACCGAGTTCTGGCATTAAAACATATTAAGCTATTGACATTCGATCCTTAATTTCTTAAACATTGCAAATTGTAAACCAATTCCTTCATGAAAGTATTTAAAAAAAAAAGCACTCACCCATGATAAGGACTACCTCCCTTCCTGGAAGCAGTAGACTAGCTGTCAATCTTGTATTCTGAATCACTTCCTAGGGCAAGGCACTTCCTTCCCACCGAACGAGATGAGTTGTATTTCACCACAACTATGAAGGAAAAAATGATTACTAAAGTAAAAAAACTGATAAGAAATTTCTAAGTTTAACAGAGATTGATCATACACCTAGACAGTAGCTTTGATAGAATCTACAGATGATACTTTCCCTTTGCCTTCATTGTCTAGGGTAACATTATCTCTTTGGGAGTAAGTTTAAATATTACAGGATCAAACGATCGTAAGGGAAAAAAAATTAGACTGAAAGAAGCTTACAAAATGTGTTATCAAGAATAAATATTGGTTATTCTATGCATCTTAATTTGATGAATAACGTATTTAAAATGCATAACCATATTCTTAGAATTAATTAATCTCGTAGGAAATGGTGCAACAATAACGGCAATGTAAGAACTCCAAATGATCAATTCAAGACAGGATAGAGAATTATAAATACGATCATGCAATTTAGAATAACACTTCAATTTACAGAAAACGAACATTCTAATGATAAGCAATCAGCCTTAATTAGATCTGTTTTTCAATGAACTACTAACACTTTTGATCATTCCATTCTCTCTGCGTTATCCAAGATATTGCCAGTTTTAACGTTTCATTACATTACTGATAGATAAAAGTTTCTGTAAATTTTTAAAAGCTCATTCAAGAAATTTAGGAAGGGTAGCAACCATAATTATAGGGAGATGTTTTCAATTAGACATAACATTAATGAAGAAAATATTTACCAACAATATCAGCCGCTTGATAATTTCCCATCTGACTAGTAGCGGGCAATGCATATTCTCCGGGCGACAGTTGAGACTCGATAAATAGACGACAGCGGGAAACTTGAAGTCAAAAATACTCTGTGACTTTCTCTCGTGATGTTGGGAAACAACATGATATAAGCTAAACGCATATAACAACGATAAGAAATTGAAATCTATTCTCACGATTGCCGCAGTTACTAATCAATAAAATTGCAAGGTATAAGCCTCCATTGATAATTAAAGAAATAAGTAATTTATGGAAATGAACATCTCTGATGAAATTAAGGAGCAACTTGGTTAACTTAAGATTTTGTTGTTGTTTTTATTTTGAATAATTTAAAGAGAGCGAAGAATTTTGAGTTTAACTTACTTGCAAACTTATTCTACAGCATCATATATGTATTATGCTATGTCTTAAGCTAGCAAAGTAATGTCCATCTTACTATAATAACTATAAATATAGTTACAACTATAGTTTATGAAATTATAATATATGATAACTATAACTTTAGACAGTTAAGCAGTAGAATATATTAATTGAAAACATTCACTACATTGCCCATAAATACTTATCCAGTTTCTTTCTATTTTGGTTTCAAATGGGCAATTCTATAAACAGTCTTATGGGAGCTTACGCAATCCTTCCACTATAAATTATGTTTTTCTTTGACACATGATCTTTGTTTCACAACAGTGTAGCATGTTTACTGTGTCTTGATTGGATTTACATTGACTCAGATTAAGCACGGGATTGATATTGTCTCCCAAAGTATATGATTTGAAAGACAAATAATCGCTCTTTTGAACATATACATATGACGTCTCCTATGGCTATTGCAGATCATCACAAGGAAACATGTCAAAAGTTGCTAAATTTTTCCTTTTTAAGAGCTTGCCTTCATATGCGGGTCCCTGTGTGTATGGTTATTTGAGTTATTGCTATAACTCAGATTCTTCAAGAAAAAGTAATTTGTTTCCATCTTATAAAAATGAGGAGAGAGTGCCTGACGTATCATCAAATTCTATAAAACACTTTTAAATAACCTAATTCATGTATTCCAATCTCCATTACATTACCATTACTAAACAATCTTTTATATTCCACTCACCTCTAGAATAGGAACCTTCATCTTCAGATACTTCTGCATAGTGAGGTTCAACTTTAACTTAGTTCTTCATTATTTTGATATATATTATTTATTTTGTTTTACTGCTATGATAATACAGTTTTGATACAGATGTATTTTTGTTTGCTCTTTCTTGTGATATTTGTATACTTTTTGGGTATATTTTGACTCTTTACTGTTATAATTGAATATGCTGTTAAATGATTTATTTTTCTATGATTTGTAATGTATTATAAAGACCTCATGCTGTTTACAGGTTTTATATTAACTAAATAAATAAATTAATTATAATACTATTCTGCTATGTTAATTCCACCAAACAATTGATTGAAGAAGGGTATTGTAATACAAATAATGAATAAAGATCCAATCAAATTCACCAAGTGTCTCCAAAGTAGAGGATCTTTTCCTTCCTTTTCTCTAGGCACACTCACCTGAATTCACTCTCGGTTGCATACCAAGGTGGTAACTTTTCTTGGAACTAGCTGCACATATTTGGTTTATTTGTCTATTTTATGAGTGTTTTAAAGAAAATTATGAAATTATATAAACAATATTTATTGATTCTTTTGGTTCCTGAGTTTTAGGCAATCATTCTCTCAAGTAGGACAAAATTAAAAGGTTTATTAGTGTGACTGATTTTAAGACCCATATATTTTGTATCAAGAACCATGTGTAATTCAGTTAAGAAATAGTTATTATCCTTTACAAATTTTACATTAACCATGTCAAACTCCAGTAAAATTGTGCCTTTTGTTTTATTCCATCGTTCTTCTGGAATTTAACTTAAGTATGCAAACTTAACACCTTCAGCTTCTGCAAATTTAAAAAAATCTTCCTAAAGACACTAGAGATAGAGTCATTCTGCAAATGCCAATTTTAAGATAAACATATATATGTAACTGACTCCTTTTTTATTGGTCATTGATGGTGAGGGAAAAGTATGATCATGACTAATTCTTCTCCAACATTGTGTGGTTTATATTGGAATTAATTCCTTTATTTTTATTTTCTTCTTGTATTTTGTTGCATAGTTGCCTGTTCCTTTGTTCTGTAGATATGTCGATTAATAATTTTTCCATGAGTTTACCTCTTTCTTCAAAAGATTTAGTGAATTTCACATAGATCACAAGATGAACCACTTCATGCTTCATTTGTAATTAGATTCATAAATTTTGCTGATATATATTTGATATGGAAATTATAATTCATGGCAGTCAGTAGATGTCTGCTTAGCCCTTTTATTCATTCTACAAAGTCATTTGTATAGAATATTTTGAGAGGCTCCTGAATAGCACTTCTTTTAGATGAAAGGTATGATTCCCAGAGGTTGTCCATATGTGCAAAATGATCTCAACTGTTGAGGCACTTTTAAATTGCTAATACAAATATTCTGAGCCTTTTATTTGTTCATAACAATTTTTGAACAAGGGGGGCAAAAACATTGTTAACTGCTATAATCTCTCAAATTCTTTTAATCTGGTACCATATCATTAATTGTATTTGATCACTGGAATATGTTGAGGTAATTAATGAAGTTTAGTATACTACCACATACTATGTCATTACTTTGGAAAAATGCAAGAGTTATGGATTGTTTCTGCAAAATTTTTATAATTTTTAGCAAGGAAAGATAAATTAGTTTTGCCTCAGTATTACTCCACCAGGAAACTGAATGATATACCTTTGAAGTAACATCTACCTCAATAAACAACTCCTGAAAATTGCGTAGGTGTTTATTCAGGGTATTTTAAATAAATATATGAAGGCAAAAATTATTTTACTCAGCTATAGAGATTTTTATTCTCTTAATTTCAACCACAAATCAAATATCTGAGAGAATTTCTGGTTTAAATATCAACATATATGATGAATATTTAACAAAACAATAATTCTTGATGAAAGGGAGGGACATAAATTATGAAGTTATTGTTTAGAGCTGTATTAAAATAATACATGAATGAATGACATTGAATGAAAGATATTTCATGCAAATAACTTTTTCATATGACAGATTTTAGTTTTATTAAATATTCAGTGGCATGGAAATGCTAAACAGGTCACTTTAAAAGTACATAAAATAATTATAAATAACTCATTGTCACACCAAAAGATGATATTAAATAGAATTTGTCTTAAAGGCCCAGTTTTATGCTAAGTTACCTGACTCATTTTAACTAATGCTTTGATACAACATTTAAAGATTAAAAATTTTGCTCACAAATTTCAATTTCATTTGGAAAAAATAACTATTTAATATTGAGTCAAGTATGTTGGAGAGACTAACAGTAAGTTCATTCATTTATTGACATGTGCATAAATAATAAGAGTAAAGTTCTGTGAAACCTAAACTTATTGATATCGTTCGTCTATCATAAGACATGGGAAGTTGTTAGTATTCATGATATATTTCATCTCACAAATCAATATATACACATATATACACCATTCTTTATGTTCTAACATAGATAAGTAAGAAACAACATTGATATACAACACCAAAACGTAGCAAAAAAGTTATTCATACAATTTTCTATATAATACACTGACTCGTAGCCAAAGAACTGTGGTTTCACTTAAAATAGTTTTTGTTGAATAAAAATATATTACAAATCGCCCTTTGATTTCTACATTAAGTAAAACCAACAGTGCTACAGGCAATCACAAACTGTAATTGTCTTTTCTTCTCATTTTATATTTATCACATAAGCTCATGAATTTGAGCTTCATTTTTATTAAAAACACTACTACATAAAACAGCTGTCATTGAAGATTTAGAACTTTAAACATTTAGGAAATGGTTTTTATTAACCATATATACTGTCTTTGTGATAAAACCATATCTTCTTCTTCTGATTACAAGTTGAAGTTGTATCACTTGAGATAAAATAAAAACTTGACTCATCAATACTGTTTTTGCTTCCTTTTCAGGATATTTCTGAGGTTTCAGAAGCTGTGGTATAACTTTATCCAGAATTGATTGGATAATACTTTTAAATAGTTAATACCTTTACGTCATTGGAGAATGCAA
Organism: Pachydiplax longipennis; assembly: GCA_036926295.1. NCBI lineage: Eukaryota > Metazoa > Arthropoda > Insecta > Odonata > Libellulidae > Pachydiplax > Pachydiplax longipennis. The sequence continues at coordinate 40,230,251 of JAVFKF010000002.1, forward strand.
CAAAAATCCACATATTTTCTGAAATAATATGTCATTCAACCACCAATATAAACTAGCTATGAAAACAGACATCACATTTTTACACCTATCTGCACTTTTACAGTTGCTTTTATATATTCAGAAATTTCATCAGTACATGGACTTCTGGCACACAAGGAACTATGGGTTTATTAATAAAAAAACTTTGGTTTCATGAGTCTGTCAAAACCAACAGTCATCATTCATTAAATATTTTTCAAGAATAAAATCAACTGAGTTTAAGCACAAACAATTGCACATATTAACAAATGGAGGATCGATTGTCTTTATTGGGAGGCCACTTTGGGCTTCGACTGGGGGTCATTGAGATTTTTTCCTAACCAGGAAATAGTTTTTGACATCATCTGTGGGGAAGAGGAACATATTATTCGTGCTGATGGGGATCTTTAACTCCCACCTAGCTACATCCTTTTCAGCAGTTAAGTCTCCTAGGCATCAAATTCACTCACTCTTTATTGCCTGTTGAGGTTGGGTAGGAATGGATGGGGGGCCACTGGAAGCCCCATATGTATGGTGGCCAGTGGTCACTAATGCTAATGGTGCACCCATAGCGGGGGAGAGTGGCGTTGCCATTGAACCAAGAGAGTTCTGTGGTGTCATTGATGCCATAGATGCTGCTGCTGCAGCGGCTGCTGCATACATCCCTGGAGTGGCGCCTCCAGAGGAGCAGATGGGGGTTGGACTTCCAATTGATGCATTTGGAGGATTGATGCGCTTCTCTTTCTGCCGTCTGCAAGGAAGATTAATTTTAATATAAAAACTGACCATTAGAGGATTTTTTTAAAAGGAAAAGTACTTTTACATTTCCACAAAATGGTTCCTTGCTAGCTTAATCTACTCAATTATTCTTCTTAAGTTAAAAAGATAAATAATTCTGTTACAAACAGATTTCAACTCCATATTTCCATTTCCAAATGGAAGCTTTATGAGCAGACTACAGCATGACAAATAATTAATTAATAACACGGCCACTTAAAGCAAATCATTAGTCTGTAACTGTTGAAGAGTTTTACAGAAAAAATGAAGATGAAAATTCCCAATGAAGTATATATATCTATTAATTTTTGTATTTTATTATAATAATAAGTAAGATTTCATTTGGGAAAAAATTACAATTTTCAACTATTTTAATTCATAAAAATTTACTATATAAGATTTATCACTTCAACTAAATGAATAATAACAAATAACTAATATTTCGTCTTACCTATTGCAAAACCAGACTCTGACCACCTCCTTCTCCATTGAAAGACTTTCTGCTAGAAGTGCAATTTCTTCTGAAGTAGGCTTTGGATTTTGCACAAATGCCTTCTCCAAAGCTACACGAACACTGGTTTCAATCGATGTTCGTTTTTTGCGACGTCTCCCAATAGCCTCTGGTGTTGTCAAAGGATTGGTTAGAGAATTTGGATTGTTGAGAGTATTATCTGCATCTTCCAGCCATTTCTGAAGCAAAGGCTTCAACTTGCACATATTTTTAAAGGATAAATTCAAGGCTTCAAACCTTGATATTGTTGTCTGGGAAAAGTCATTGCCATACAGTTTTCCCATGGCCAATCCAACATCACCCTGTGTAAAACCTGTTTCGAACAAATAAAATTCGTTTATTACTAAATATGAAGTTGACAAGGCTTAGGACTGCGATTTGTGATGGATATATTGATATTATTCTAAAAGAGATGATTCACTGTGTATTCCAATCCAACACAAACCAAACATTAAATTTTTTGAAATTTTAGGGTGAAATTTAACTTTCTTCTTGAGGATGAAACATTAAATACCAACAATCTCCACTTACTCAAATTTCAATAAGTACCATTTTATGAAGTGACTTTCTCAAAATAATCTTCTAGTAAGAATAACTAATACCTCATCGTTCAATTGTCCTTCTCTTTAAATATTTATTATTCATTCCCATCAAAGAAACACCAATTAAAAAACCTGAAGCTAATTTAAAATATCTCTTCATATGATAAAAATTTTTATATTTCAAAAGGATTTGTGAGTGATCAATGAGAGCTTTCTAACATAAGACAAGCTTTCTAAATGACCAGGCAGTATTACTTATTCATCATTTAAGGAATATTTTCCAACAGAATGTCGATGACAAACTTACCCAACTTTATTCTCCTCTGCTTAAATGTTTTGGCAAATTGCTCAAGCTCTTCTAGGTCAGTAGTCTCTTCTGGAGAAGGATCCAGAAGCCTGGACTGAGAAGTCTTGACATGACTTGAAGTTTGCTGGCCCTGCTGCTGTCCAATACTAGATGGTGTTTGATGATGATGCTGTCCTAAGTGCTGATGATGATGATTATGGTGCAAGCTCTGTGAATTATGATGATGATGATGACTACTTGTGTTATGATGATTGTGATGGTGGTGGTGATGATGATGTGATAAATGGCTTGTAGGAGTGTGAGCCTGCTGGTGATTTGCGTGAGAATGCGTTTGGGAGCTTTGAATGGGAGTTTGTTGTTTTTGTAACTGCTGCAGCTGCTGAGCTGCTTGTGCTACGGCTTGCTGTACCTTGTAGAAAAAGAAACAATTCATTAGAAAGGATACCAAATACAGCCCCTGAAGATATAATGCTTTATAACCATACAATAATTATGAATAATGTCATAAAGTGAAATATATTGAAATTTTTAAGAAACCTAAGAATTGTTAACAAAACTTCGATGCTTTCTTTGAAAATGTGACAACACTTTTAATACAAATTATGATATCAAATTGGAAATATTCTCAAGAATTAGAATAGCAATGTCATAAATTTAATCAAAGGGTGAGCTCTTTTGGTGATTCTAGTTACCAGAATATTAGAAAAAGGCGATCGATTAAAATATAAAATTCTTTACTGAGTATATCTTTATACATTTTCAAAAACTGCAGGACTTTCTGGGTGAACCAATAAAAATTTTAAGACAATATATAAAATGGAGGAGGATAAAATATATAAAGGAATATCTACTAACTTATTACTATTAGAAAACTAACTGTTAAAATGAGAAAATTAAGGTAATTGTAGTTGATCACCAAATTAAATATTATATTAAATACAATTAAAGAATGTAAATGAAAAAGAATTGACAGACTATAAGATAGCTCACCTGATTTTGTAGGAAAAGCTGAGCTTGTGCTGGAAGTTGAGCACTTGCTCCTGGCTGGAAAAGCACAAACTGCTGAAGCTGCTGCTGGAGTTGCTGGTGTTGCTGAAGAGCCTGAAAAGGTTTAATAGAATGGATATTTAGTGATAATCAAAATAACCATTAATTAATATCTCTAATACAAGTATATTTTCAGGGAAAAGTGTGACAGATTGGTACTTACTTGTAACTCTTGGGGAGTCAGAGATGACAGGTTTGGAACTGGTATTTGTCCAGCTGCTGCAGCTGCTAAATGATTTTGTAGTAACAACTGCTGTCCTTGAGTGCCCAAGTTGATTAACTGAAAGGAGAATGAAAGCTTTCATAGAATAACAGAACATTATCAAGTTCACAGAAGTCTCTTAATTATATGATTGCATGGATGTCATAAATCATCTGTTCCTATTAAAATTACCTGGTTCAAGGACAGTTGTCCAGCTTGAATAGCCGCTAAAACCCCACTTGCGGCAGTATTTTTTCCACTGCCACTGCTGCTGCTACTGGCAGTGCTGCTTGCACCTCCACTACTGTTGAGTGGCCCATTGGCATGTGCTGTGGCCAATGAAGGTGATGTGACACTACTCCCAGGAGATGCTGAGTTAGTGCCATTTGTGTTGGTCGATGAGGAATGTCTTTGGGAAATATCTGTGACCTGAAATCAAGAGATGATAATGTTGAAAATGACATCAATTACATTTTATGGAAATAAAGTAATAGAAAAAAGTAACAGGATTATTTTGTAACAGAAGTATTGTTACTTTCACAGTCCATTCATAACATTTTGGAGACGTGGTTTTCTCCTACTAGGAAAATTATAAATTATAAATTGCCTCAGAAAAATATTTTATGGGTAATTATTCAAGCAACTGCCATGAAGATATAGATTTACATTTTGTATTTATTATTTTCGTTATTTTACTAGTATTCAAGGCAGTCATTTCCACAATTTTAAATAGCTACGTATTTACACAAAACTGGAGAAACTTAGAGCAAATATTTTTATGGCTAATTCCTTAATAAATTAAAATATTTTAATTCAATAATTTTCTTGAATACGAAAGAATTGGCACAATAAATTTAAATGCACAAGCATTATAAACATAAATTTGAATCAGTGCGAAAAGGGATTTTAAAAACCCTCTATAAAAATGATTCGCAACAATATTGCTAATCGTAAAAGTAAAACATTAACATAGATAAAATTCGATCAAATTCTTATTTAATGTCGAATCCATCTCATAAACAATCGCAAAGGGCTGATCATTCCAGGGAGAGCGGGAGAACTTGCCCTGATCGTAAATAATAATCTTCGCAGACAACCGAATCCTTATACGAAGAGCTCGTTCTAAGAGCGGACGGCGGTTACCATAGTTGCCACTCCTCTCGGGGCAGAAAGATGACGTCGCAGGAGTGCATTTGTTTGGTCGAAGAGAATGGAGAAAGATTAATGTCCAAATACTAACGCGGAAGGGATGAGGTAGGGAGAAAGGGGATGAGGGTAGGTGTGTCTGATATTGGGACTTAGAGAGGGGGAAAGGAGGAGGTAGAATGGAAGTCCTTTGCATTCGGAAACAGTTCGAAAGGATCACTTCTCTGGCTGAGACTGGAGTCGGTCGGGTGTGGAAGAGAGATTCGATATCGATGGAGGGAGAACAAGAAATAAACTGAAGGAGGAAGGGAAACAGACGATATGGTGAACGAGAAAAGACACCGGTCACATTCAGCGAAATCGTCCCATAATCATTCGATTCTGAGAGATTTTTTCGAGTTATTTTACGGCTTAGAGAATATATCGAAAGCACTAATTTGGATGAAAGATGGGTCTAGTTGGTCATCCCGAGAACACTGTAGAAAGTAATCTTTTACTACAGAACCTTTCATTGACGTAAAAACGCTACCTCTTTAACAACAGGTTGCAACACCGATTCGACTTACGGAGGTGAAGTAAAACGCATCAAAAACTACTTCTGGATGAAGTAGTTTGCTTTATGATAAGAGTAAATGAGAACCTTGGGAGATGTAATGAAGTAAAGGCATAGACTAAGATTTTAAGATCTGCTGTCGATTAAGTTTATCTTTCGCCTAATAGTCATCCCAAAAAAATGATTAAAAGGTACGAGAAATCGAATTTCCGTCATTGGAGAAAAACGATTCTACTAATTCGATTAATTCTACTGCACAGCACATCTTGATACACTCGAGGTTACAGCATAATAGAGGTAGCTGCGGCGGAGTAAGTGCGACAAGAAATCTTCTTATTGGTATTTTCTTTTAAACTAAGGAAGTACCGAAGGAAACGGCGTCAATATTAACAAGAAAAAATAAAAGAAAGAATGAACATTCCCTTGAAGTCATACCATTTTTAATCAATCAAGATGGAGACCTATTCATTAAAAATGATAGATGTGATGAATCTACAACCAACGGTAATAGCATTAATTTTAAATCACTGAAAAATCTTCCCCACAGAGGTTCTAGAAGAGTTAATAACGTTTGATTAATGACATTTTGAAAATGATCTGGTTTTAATTTATCATCAAATGATTCTAATTATTTTCTTCGCCTATCGGAGAGATTTTAGGTATTTCTTTGGGAGCAGACAAAATATATCTGGAGTATGATGCGGCAGTATCGGCTCTCCGATTTCCATAAGGGTTTAATTTTGTAATTTATGAGTTCATTGTGGATTTTAAGGTCAAGATATTTTATCGTAGCATGAAGAATTTTGCATTAAACAGGGAAAAAATATTTAAGGAGCTCGTAGTATGACCAAGGGTTTTCCATCAATAATCTCAGCATGATTTCAATCCAGTAAAATTTGAATTTACGTATTGTTGGAGAATCAGTTAGATATTTTAGGTCTGATGTTTGGTTTGGTGAAAATACCTAGGGACGTATAATTTTCCATTACTTCATATTCACGTAACTAGAAGTAATGGTTGTATTTAGTGAGGTGGAAAGTTAGAAAGTTATAGTTGCAGCACAATCGAAGCACATTTATTCCCACCGTAATAGTTCACAACGATTAGGTTCGGAAAATGGCTGACATTAGTCTTTGCGCGGATTCCCATTCATTCCCCAGCAGAGGGAGGAAATACCACGAAAAGACACGGAGGGAAAAGAGAAACTCTCGGCTCGTTATGAAATTCAGATATTTCAGATCGCGGATTATCATTGCAATCGAAGGGAGATGAATTACCGTAAGACGTCCATGAATAAAACATCGGCCGCCTTTTAAACCGCAGTTAGAGCAGAAAAATGGACGTAGGGATAGCTCGCTCGGAGAGTGACATTCCGTTTGTTGCAGACGAATCGAGAATGAGAGGAAAAAGGGAAAAGAAAGGAGAGAAAGTATGCGGGGAGGCGTGGGAGGGGAAAGGTGATGGAGTGGGGAGAAGAGAGAAATATGGAAACCTCCATCTTTAGCGCCTTCTTTGAATCCTGTCCACTCCCTCTGCGTAGAGATCTTTCCGAGAACGGTGTAACGGGAGTGACCGGAGCATGGGGATGGGATGTCCCGTTCTCTGTCTCTTCTGCCTTGGAGACACGAGTGGAGAATACTTGCGTGACGGACGTTTTTCAATCCCATTACCCCCCTCCACTCCCATTACATTCCTACTTTTTCTCCTCTCATTCCTCGGCTCGAGAGTAACCTCTCCGGACAAACCTTTCATAGAATAATTTTTCTTTCTAAGGTGTTCCTGTTATTTCCATTAAATTTTCATGCGGTTAGGTACTGGCGCTTTAGGTTTCGCTCCGGTGCGTTGAAGGGATGAAACGCCTCCATTTCGGGAATTGCCTTAACACTCTAGAGGTATTCTCCGTGAACTTGAAGCAACTATCTCAGCGAGAGCTTGTCAGGCTCCAGGATAGCCAAGTGGACAGCTCGTTTGCCTTTGGCGAAAGCGGTCCCGGGTTCGATTCTCGGTGGAAGCCCACGTGGGCGAAATTACCTTAGCTGTCGAGGCACTTTTAACAATGCAGTAAAACATGAGATGGTCTCCTCATTAATCCGTCACCAAATATTTAAAGGTGCATCGTAGAAAGAAATGCAAGAAATTAACATATATTTGAGAAACTATGTGCAAGCATTAGCATGAATCTATTAGAATCAATAAAATTTCTAATCAGATAAGCCTGACGAATTTAGAAAATACGATAGATTGGTATACAACACATTTGTTTACGAGAAAATCCAGAGAAAGTAAATTAATCATTCCATAACAGAAAAACGAGTGAGAATTAAATAAAAAATTCTACGAATGAAGTCTCAGATATTACGCCACTGAATGTACTAACGTAACTGTACTATTTTTATCTTGAGGATACCAATATTAAATGGTACTTCCATTTTTCCAAGATAAGTCTTCCTTTGCTATTATTCTTGTTATTACTTGAGAAGATTTATCCTTACTCTGAGTGAATACACGATTAGATGTAAGAGCACATCAGAAATACTAATCAACTCATGCCGTAGCAATTTACTTCCTAAAGAAATACTGTTTTTAAGATTTATCTTTATACTAACGAAATACCATCCGCGGTCCACTACAGTTAATAAAAAATAACGATTAGAAATCTGTATAAAAACTTATGCAACTGCTGGAATACGTAGTTTGCTAATACATTAAATAATACATACATTTCCGAAAAAAGTGAATATTAAGACAATTTTAGCTCAATTGTAGAGAGGTCAAAATGGAATTTCGGTCACATCTTTGTCTTTACCTGATAGAATGAGCTAGAGACAATATTGGCAATTTTCTAATAAGGAAAAACTTATAAAAGCGACTTCTACGATTTACGTTTTATGATTGCATAAGTCTACCTGTCCCGAAAAGAATAAAAACTGCGGAGGTTTTAAGAAAGTCTCTAAAATAAACGATGTGAAATGTTTATGACGGGATACGGACACAATGACGGAGTGATTCCTTTGTGATGGAGCTAGATAATTTTCAAAGATTATCCCACGTTGCATACGCATAGAACCGCTTAAGCACTTCTTGGCGCCTCTGTCATTAAATCTTGTCTGAGATCTACTCTAATTGATTGGAAGAAGATTAAGAGGAGCAGGTTTTTACATTCATAATAATACTTTGAAATGAAAGATTTCGTAATCAATAATTGTCTCGTTATCTCGCGCAAGTAATCGACGCTGAAGTGTACCAAAGATCACTTGAGCAGATGAATGTTTGAAGGATAGCTTAAGTGCATTTTTTTAATGAGGATGTTCTTCCTACGTTATGTTGGCTATTGGATGAGTACCGTTAGAGAGGACGAGGATCATGAATTGAGCTTGTATGAAAGTATTATATCCCCCTAAGTTATGATGTGTAGACCGAGAATAAGTTGACGGTAGAGTATGGCTTGAGATGCGGAAATAAAATGACCTTTATCCTTTCAGCGACGGATAGCTCACAATTCAAAATTTGAAATTTTCAATGAAATGAGTCACCAAAGGAATTTCCGGTTGTAGCAGTTATATACTCTTTATTATCGATTTATTTTTATGTTTTTCATTTTTCAAAATTGTTGTTTACGATGAATGGAATCTTTTATGTCGGTAAATAAATGATGTTTTGAGTTTGTTATCACTGAAACTCATCGGTTCGACAGCGTATTATTTTATTTATGTCATATAACTGATATATCTTATATGGCTGATAATATCTTGCGGCATTTTTGTGATAGCAAACGAAAAACTTAAACTTATCAAAAAAATCTAAGACGTCATTTTTTTAAGTTTTCGAGGTTATAGCTCTGATCGAATTCAAATTACTGGTTCCAATTTTAAGAGCAATTACTTAAGTCACATAACCAGTTCTTCTAACTACTGAGACAACTGCTTTCAGACAATGTATGGTGGATAAACGGGAATACTAATTTCGCTATATTTTAAGATTCCTGATCCAATGTTCCAGGAAAAAGCAACCGACATAAAACAATGCATGTGTAGATTCAGCCAAAATATTGAAAAAATTGTACGTCCGTAATTGTAAATCCGTACGTCTTCTTCGCACGTGTGCTACAACATGTGCTCAATATTTGTGCAACTATACAAAATAAATAAATGGATTCGCGAGATAGTACCAAACGGTCGTGTCCATTGAGGCCAGGAATCGAACCACACATCTCCCGCTTTCCGGACAGATTCTCTAACCGAATTATTCTTATGCAGAAGTGTCACTGATAGTTTTTCGAGAAACGGAATAAGTTTGAGATGCATGATCCGATTCTCGGTAGACTTTTTCAGAACCGTTTATACCTTGGTTATTCTAGGGCGCACACCAATATTTCGGGTTATTTAATTTAATTATTAAATTTGGATAAATTTATTTTCTTCCTTCCTTGTGAGGTAGTATTTAGTCTCAACTTCGCCAAAATAAAGTCGATTTATTATTATTATTTGTTCTGTCATATTTAGAATGTCTCAACACCGCAAGAACTAATACTTACTAACTGAAAACAAGCCCGCTTGGGACAGCCACGATAGTCGTGGAGGAGGGCATCGTTGACGATAATCCTCCCCCTTTATACGCAGAAGTTCATGAGGAACACCACTAGATATTCAAAGTGGGACGCCTAGTGTTCAGATTAGGCTTCCCTAAAACAGGTAAAGCGACATGCGTACTTACCAAATTGAGAGCGCCACTGGCCGCGCACTCCTCACGCTCGTCCGCTGAGTCGAGGGAGTCATCGCGATGGTCACCGCGCGGGTGCGGCGAATGGCGGGAGCCGAGGCTGCCGCGCCCCACGCTGCTCGCCCTGCTGCTGCTCGTGCTGCCGGCACTGCTGCTCCCGTTGCTGGGGCTTCGTTCCGCCCCCCCATCCTCCTCCTCCCCACTCTCCTCCTCCAGGCGGACAGAGAGCAGGGCGCCCCCTGCACCATTCATTCCCAGAGGCCCTGCAAATGGAACAAGCACAGCGGTCAGAAGAATACATTCGCCTGTGCACCGATCGCCAGACGACTGGAGAACGGCCGCTCGCCGAGGGGAGACTTATCAGAGTCGCTGATAAGACGCACGAGTACGCATATGCTCCTTCGACATGCATGATCTGACTTACATGCTACATATATTAGAATGGTATTGCGCGGGACGTGCAAGCGCTCACCGGGAGATACTCCGTTTCGCCAGGATGATAGGAAAGTGCAGGTTGACTACCACTGGGAGATTAAAGCGATGGAACGGAATGAAAAGGGGACGGTCGTAATTGTTTCCTTCTCTTTTTTTAGGAGCGGAAATACTCGTTAAATTTGGAGGAAAGATGTGGATATTTAAATACGCGCTCAGTTACCTTGTCGTTATCTTTTCCACCTCATTCAGTACATAAAATTAACATGCTTATCTCGGTGAGAGAGTTGGTTAGCGCTGAGTTGGTCTTACTTTGGGAAACCGGTCGTAATTACTTGTTGCTACCATAGATCAATTAAATGCTGGAATTCCCCAAGTAAACCAGTAATAGTAAGTACTTTGTTCACAGAAAAAATACAATGTGAAAAAGGTAAGTTAACGAAGAGACGAAAGATAGTTAAATAGTTAAATTTACTTATATGCTGTTAACATTTTATATAATCGTCGTTGTGAGACAATCTGGCGAGCTATTGATTCACTCTTTTTAAAAATTAATTCAATCTTTCTTAATCCAATCAGTCATAAATACTAGCATACCAGATTAAATCATTGCGCAATTTGATTAAACGCCTCCGAATATACAATCTATAAGAACAATACATGCCAGATCCATAAAGAAAATCAAATTAAAAAAATCAACATCATTTTACTTAGATACGTTATCGATGATTGAGATAAATCGTCATTATTACCAAACTCTCTGTGTTGTGAAAGCAATTATTACTTTGTGTGTGCGAAAGCAATTATAACTTTGACAATTTCATATTAAAGGTATACGGAGCGATAAGGAACGCAGGAATGACTCCATGAATTGCTTCTCACTATAACAGCGTTAAGAGAGAATTTAGCATGGATTCCATTCCTGCAGATTACGTATGTTAGCGAAGAAATGCAACGAAAGGAAGATCAGAGGGCGCTCGATTGAAAATGACGGGTGCCGAAAGTTGGCTAGGGGCTGGCTGCATTTAAAATTCAAAAAAGGAGCGGAAATTCCGAGAGAAGGAAAGGAAAGGCCGACGCAGCTTCCCATAGCCTCAAAGGATAGACTCGGGAAAAGAGTAAGTTCCTTTTTCCGGGATAAAACGGGTACAAAATTGAAATTTACTGGAGCGAATGAATTGTTTGGATATGAAGAGGGGCGACATGACAGAGCAAATGCCGGGGAACAGTGGCGTTCTCTCGGGAGGGACAGACGTATAAAGAATTCCTTCTTCTGTTGTTTCCTCGGAAGTTGATTGATTCTTAGTTTATGATCAGCCCAACAAAAGGCGGTGGTGAGATTGGGGGAGGGAGTTGCTTCTGGAGTGATGGCGGAATATCGGCGTGGTTTGCAGAAGAGAGGGTTGGGGAGAGGGAGTGGCATAGGGGAGGCGAAGATGGGAGGAAGTGAACCGTTTGAGAAGATGCAGTAATTGTGTTCGCAGAAACGGAAAGATCGAATACCATTTCGGTGGCGGAGTCTGGATTGACCATGCAGTTACTCATAATTTTATGGAATATTGTTATTCCTTAGTGCTGTCACAAAAGAGCGAATGTAATGAGCGAGCTAGATTTTCCTGCTGTTATTTTTACCAGAAATTTGCACGTAGCACACTTATAAAATATCACCCTTTTGTCGATAAAAAAGGAACCAGAAAGTGAGGTGGCAGAATTAATATTTATGGGAGAGAGAAAATATCTCTTTCGAGCTCATTATACCGAAATAACTGGATATATTTTCATCCTGAATAACTAATATAAATGAAAGCTTATTTTCAGCTTTTAAGATTTAAATAATAAATCTTATTGAAACTAGTAAGAAGTACCCTCGTCACCATTCGCTTTAATATTAATTTAACACAACGTTTCCTATATTTCGATTCTCCGTTTTAACTTTTATTATATTATAATAATTTCAACCTACTTAGGCCATAAGAAAAATTATTGAACTGCTTTTCAAGAAAAATGTAAGATCAACCTAAGCATTCACTAAGGTTTAAGCTCATCCAAGCCATTAGCAGAGAAATATTAAAGATCACCCTCGTTAAGTAATTTACATTAATTCTAGTACAAAAAGCAAGATAAGAAGTCCAAACTTTTTGAAAATGTGACGAAAGATATGAATATTAATCTGTAGAATCTTTCAGTAGAAAATTAAATATCAAATTATCACTATCATTGAAGCGATCGAGGAAAATTGTGTAGATTAATTAAACCGAATACAATCCATAGCTTTCTTGTAGATTTAATTTTAAAGCATCCGTGATCAGGAAGTCCGAATTCGATGGCGATGCTTATTTCGATGTAGAACAGGAAAAAAGAGTACGTTGGTGTATGCGGAAAGAGGGGAGAGGATGTTGGAGAAGGGGACCGGAAAAGGGAGAAAGATCTCGCGTATTCCCATCGAGTCCCAACGGGCGAGTGCGGCGGGTGCTTCGATAATCATCGCTAAATTATTGAACAGGGATCGGCCGCAGGAATATGGGAAGTGAGTGACCGATGGTGTTTGGGGAGGCGGTCAAGTGGGGCTCTGCAGAGCGTGAGGGAGTGGCCGAGAGAACATGCATCGGAAGAAAAAGAGATGATAAAGATCGGGGTTACTTGTAAGGAAAAGAAATGACAAAGGGATGGGGAAAAGTTAGTTTAAGTTCGGTATCATAAATGATATCGGAGCATAATTACTGAAATCTTTTACTAAGAGGTTTACAGTAATTTTACAATTCTTTAAATGTATAGTAATTATATAAATATGAAGTTAGGACTCTTCTTAATTTAGTAAGTCTTCGCAGTGTTATGATTGTCTGCTATATATTAAAATATTAGTCTTGAACTCGCAGAAGAAATAGCGTTTTACTTGAAAACTGCTATATTGACATAGCGTACGATATTGTATTTTGAGACATATATATTCCTGAAAATTATTGGCACTAAAGCACATCAAGTTGATTACGTTCCTGATTCACAACAAAAGAGGTCTTCTATTGAAGAAGTTCGATAAAATAAGATAAAACACCGAAATTACACCAGGGCTATTACCTAAAATTTCTCTCCTTACTTTTCCATTGCCTAAGATCTAATGAGGAATACGGAAGTGGCTATTTTAGTCCTCTCTTCCTCGAGGCAAAACTCAAAAATACGACTCTTCCTCAAGACACGGTTCGTGCGAGAAATCATAAAAACGTACGAAAATGCCCACGAGCACGTCAAGGAATGCATTATTGCGCGTAAACGTCCGTTTGCGCGGGAAGACACGCGAAGAAAACGCGGGAAACCCAATCATCTGCGTTCACGCACAAACGCATAATAAACGCATGCATCCATAGACACGCAAACACGCACGCAGGAGCTGAAATAACAAGTAAACCCTCTAGAGATACAGAACAAAGGCTTTCTTTTCGTAAACAATGACGGAATCTATCTTTTGAATTGTGCGCGAGTTTCCAAACACATGTCTCTTCGATTCTTACTCATGATTCTGAATATTGCTCTCAGGAGCTAAACAGTATCACAGTCACTTACTTATGACTCCAGTAATAACGTAAATATTTTTCTAACGTACTCTGGTTTCAGTCTTAATTTTGAGGAATTACATAACACAAGATGGTCAAAGGAAAATATTTACGTAAGCTTTCCCGATTCTTTGTATCCTGTTCACTTTTTCACTACCACTCCTGCCACCCCTTCCACTTGTGCCTATTTTTTGGATATTTGTTCTCTTTTTTGGACTTTGTTGCCTGATGATGACGCCAGGCATCGAAACCATGCTTACACATGTTTGATATTCTGTGGAAGGTATATATAAATAAGTCTCCTTTGACCATTTTTCTAACAATTTGAATATCTGACAGAGATAGTTTACGCATCCGATAACCATAAAACGGATTTCGGATCAGATCAGATTATTTTATTCCTCCGAGTAGAAATGTACGAAGATCTCCAGCATATCCCAATTCGAATCTGCATTTCTTGAATTCTGATGAACGAGAGACGCATTTACGTGCAAGAGAGCACATCTGCGTCCGCGCATGTCTTTGCATGAGAGGACTTGCGTGAGAGCGAATATTCCCCTGATTGAGCAGCCAAATGAATTGGCGTGCGAGATGGAGAATACGTAGCGAAGTGCATTCCGTCGGATTCGTTCGCACGAGTGCAACAGGAAGTCGAATTGGGCGTTCAGAGCGTGCTCGAGATCGATTCGAGATTCGATAGTATCGCGAATTGGGTCTTTCCGACCCTCATCCTATCGGGGTCGCGCAATCGATCTCCGGAAGCCGATTGGTGTCCAAGAAAGGATCGAGACGCGTTTCCGCTATGCGATTGTTTTATCGTGGACGACATCTTGGCTTTTTTTAATTAATATCCAATGAGAGCGATCTTGCCCTAACTGTGAATCTGAAATTTATGAAATTATCAACTTAAAAAACGTAAATATTAGCATGAGCATTTAATGTAGATTACTTCCCACTTATACGGAAAATGCCATATTATGATTTTCATGATATGACTCAAAATTATATCCTATAAATTTGCTGGAGTTATTGATATCTGTGTTTTTGATATAATGAGCGTTGAATCTTCTCAAGAGGACTATGGTTCTACAAAAATACAAAACGAGTTAGGTTTTGAAGAATCCATGAGAGAATCAATGCTAAATTGTAAGAGCTACTTGAGGAAACGTTACCCATCATGAAGCATTACAAAGACATAAAAGACAACGGATAAGTTTATAGGTTATTTAAATTACCTCAGTGGAGATCAGAGTAGATTAAAATGGGAAGAATTGAAAAGATGAAAAATCTGCGATGGAAAATTTAGAAAGACAATGTAATTGTTAAATGTTTACTGTTGTTAAGATTCTATCTGAATAGGATTAATGAAAATGGATGAGTTGAGCTAATAGTGACTTACTACTAGCAGTTGAAAGAACGGGAGCTACAACACTATTAATGGGTATAGAGAACAAACTTGCTATTATAATGAAGTACTGAGCGATTTCTTTTCATTAAATCCCTTAATAAGAATCTGAATGAGGGAATAGAATGTCAAGTGGGCAGCGCGCACGACCGGTGAATGAGACCCCGGGTTCGATTCCTGAGAGAAATAACCTCAGCTTTCGAGGTGATTTAACTAATTGTATGAAGGAAATACTTGGGATGAGAGTAAGGGAAGAGTCGGGTCGGAAACGGAAATTCTCAATATTTATGCAAAGTAACAGAAAAACAAGTACTATTCCTACCTTTTCAGTCAAGAAACGAAAGATATCTAATCGAAGTGGAACACAATGTTACAATTGAAACCTACGAAATCACATTTTTAATAAAATGACGAAGGAAGTTCCCAATCCCGCAGTTTATGGATGTTAGCTAAGCACTTGCAAATAACCCATTAAGTTAGAAAATTCAAAACTAAAAATATTATTTAAATTACCTTGTCAGGATGCATAGTACCAAAAATCCCAAACAGCAACCACTAAATCGAATCACTGAAACCCGTAAACTCTTCGCGGACAAAAAACGGCGCATTTTAAAATATTCCTCACCGAATTACTTTCGCATCCCACAAGATAAGAATCTTCCCGCAGAAATCCCCTTTCTATAGCGCGGGAGAAGCGATTCTATTAAATAACAGGATATTGCACGAGTTCTTTTTCGCGGTTATCTCGGAATGTGAGCTCATCTCTCATCATTTGAATGACGCCCTCTCAAAAGAAACGCTTACTGGATGCGGTTAGCTCCCTCCCCATCACTTTCGACAGTGTTTCCTTGGCTTCGGACGCGGTTTTCCTCGTTTCTGCATCGCTTCCTCGACGGAGGTTCCCACACCGATCCCCATCCTCTGCAATTCTTGGATAAGGTCAGCCGCCTCATTACAAGAATCGGGGCCGGATACAAAAGATGAGATTTAGGCACTAACCGCAGAGTCTCCACTGCGATCAAAAGACCGCTTGTGAAAAGAGGATCGACTCGTTGGGGAGAGGATTAATAATTTCTGTTCCATCCTGTGGGACGCCTCGGAGGAAAGGATGAAAATCTTGCGAATTTTCTGGGGAAGCGTTAAAATTTATCCGTTACCTCCTTGACATGACCCGCTTGAGGTGGAGGTAGGATGAAAGGAAATCTAGCTCGTATATTTCCCTATCGTGATTTTGGAGATTTACCACAGGATTGCAGATTTATTCCCACATATGTTATTCGGTTGAACAGTCGAATTTGCCTAAAAATATTACTTTTAACCGGTAGTTACGGTATAGATATAGAAGAATTGAGATGCTTGGACGAGCTTCTTTCTTGGTAACAATCTTTCATCGAGTAAATAATAATAATCTATTTGCGTTATTGGGAAAGAAAGTCAGGAAAGGAATTCTTTAACTAGATGTATAATTGAGAAACTGATGGAAAAGTATATAAGAAATTAAACTTAAATGAACCATAAACGGCTGTTTGACCTATACGCATTTTGATTCCAAAGGAGGCAAAGAATGAATCAAAATCCTCATTCCTCATTTGCATGTTGGGATGTCTCTTTTGTAGTCAAAATATGTAGTAGTAAAATAGTCGTTTTTATCATTCATTGGAGTAAGTTTCGTAAACTGAACTAATCATAATTATATAAACACACAGATGCTCCAACTCATACATAAAAGCGACATAGATAAATATTTAAGGTTAAACGAAAAAATTTTGGATGTAGACAAAACGATGATACTATGAGAAGTTTCCAACTCGGTTATCAGTGTATTTCCCTTGGCTCCGGAAACCTGGGTTATATTCCTTCCGCTACCTGCTAATTAGCCAAATTAGGTGATAACAATTTGTACGGAGGCTTACAATTTGCGGAAGAGCAATCGTCCGATTTCCGGGAAAAGACTACTTATTAGACTTTATACTTACGAATGCAGTTCACCGAAATCAGTTACAGGAAAGCAACGCGAATGGATAAAACTGAATGACTTTAATAATAACTCAATTAATGTAATGTATATCATCGCTGGGCAGCCATAACTTTGCCTATGCAGATATTCGGACGGGATCGTGAGAAAGCAATGCATGGAGAATGAGGGAAATGTTGAGGGAAAAAGGTCAAGGAGATTGCGAGCAATGTTATGATTCGACCAAGATTATTTATCTCTTATTCTCTGCTAAAGCTGCGGAGATATGTGTAAGGGAAGTGCCCTTTAAAATATGCACAAGGAAACATGGGCAGCGTTGAGGGTGCTATCGCGAGATTACTTCAATGAGGAAAATAAGTCGAAATTATGATATGCTGTTGAATTGAGGGAGGGAGATAACGGTGTAGGAGGAAGGAAAGTGAGACAGACATGGGAGGGAGTCTTGGGCGAAGGAAGTTTGTTGAGCTAGATTTTAAAGAAAAGTGACTGAATGGAGATGTGCTAATGGAACTGTTAAAATAGACGATGATGACTGAGTGACCTAAGCCCTGTGGTAAAAGTAATTATATTACTCTCTGCCAATATTTGTTTGAACTGGCAGATGAAGATTTAGCCAGCCAAAGTTGTTCTCTCAAGTCAAGTTACGAATCTTGTGACTTACACTCTGTACTATGTTATTACTGGGAATAATTCAGCTTTATAAATCTGTATACGTACTCAGATCCTGCATAAAGCTGCCATTATAAAATGCACAGATTTTGTTCAGTTTTCCGTCCTTCTTGATAGTCATAAGGAAACTCTAAATATGTTTTTAATGTTCTTTCTCCTTCCTCACTGAGACTTAGAATCTTTAATGAGGACAGTGAACGTAATTTTAATATGTGTAAGAAAAACAGTAATTTAATCGATAGGGAATAAAAAAGATATCCATTCGGTACTACACAGTTCCAGGCACTACAGCAGCAATGAAATGTTAGAGTCGAGACTAGGGCTATTCAGAAGGAATATTTCTCACGGCAATTATTCTAGTCATTTTCCTGCTATAAAAGGGAACTCGTATACTAGGTTGTCCTAAATGCAATCGCATATAATATATGAATCAGTATTGCTGTGACAATCGTTGAATTACGGTAGGAAGCAAATTCAGTACAGGAAATGAAAAAGCATTTCTGGATCCCACAAATTGTTATCGGTATTTGAGTGAAAAGGCGTTAATTGGCCCTTAAGAATTATTTTATCGCTACTTCTTGTTCCTTTATCGTTGACGATTATTGAATAAAATTTTTTCAAATTGCGAATGAAAAATCATTCCGTTGACCGGATGAATCAAAAAAAGTTATCGCTAAGAGATAGGACAGTATTAAAGTCAACTTAGTCTTCATTTGAAGTCATGCTTTTGAACAGAGAATTAGAAGGCAAGAACTGAGTGTGAAAGAAATGACATAAGGGATATGAAACGAGCCTAAGAACCAAATGCAAGATTTGATTTAGTTTTCATAAGCTAGTATGCAATAAGCAACAAAATCAACTCTCCTATTGATATAATTCTATGGAATTATCTTTCTACTAATTCTATAATACGCTCTATTACATAGATACAGCATATTTCCAAGATTTAAGACACTTCAATTAAAACAATCAATATAATTGAGATTTGGTTTTCTCTTATAATATGAATAAAATTAAAGAATGAAATAACAAACAAGCTTTGATGGTTAAAACTTATACAAGGTCTAGAAAACGAGTTCATTTTATAAGAAAAAATTATTTCCCGACGTTGCTACAGGGAAAAGAGCACAGTTAATCCTTTTGTACTCTTGTAACGTTTTGCGTATACTCTTAACCTTTTGCATATATTCAAGTAAATAGAGGTATTTCTAATAATTCGCTGGGTCCGAGATAATGTTTAAGTTTCTGATAACTTGATAATTTTCTGTGTCCACCAATTTCCATCAAATCTGTGCAGACATTCAGATGCGCAGATGTAAGTTGAAGTTCAGAATAAAAATTATGGAGATGGTAGATAACTGTTTGGGGGGAAAACCGATCGACGAATACATTAAACGTATCGATTGACGTGTCTTGATTCATCAGATGTTTGTAGAAATTTGTTGGGATGATCTTCGAATGAGATCCCCGATGAATTACTCTTGCCAACGAGTATGCGTGAACTGCGCTCGTCAGCTCTCTAAGGTCTGTGAACTCGTTAGTTGATGGCGTTGGTAGCCACCGAAGCCTAGTTCCCGCATGTTTTTATGAAATTAAAACAATCTTTCAGCGGCAGCGCAAATTTAGTCCCTGCAAAACTCATTAAGTGAGATATCAAGTTGTTAAAGACTCGAGACTGCGCTGAAAATGTCTAATTGTACGCTATTTCAGAACATGACTTTTCCTCTTTTGAAGTCACTCCACGACCGCGATAGATAAGCTGTAATTTTGACAGGAAATGCACATTTAAAGCTTACGCATAAGCTGCCTCGTGACCGCTGTCACCTTTGTAATGACGGATCATATAACCAATGCAATCGCATATGATTATTTAACAATTCGCCCATCTCATTTCACCACTTAAAAGAGATTAAATAATCAAAATCATGAGAAAATCGTAGAATTTTTATCCGACTACGTAAAGTAAATCGTGAGAAATTTCTTCATTTGAAATTACGTTTTTTTAAATGTTATAGAATTTCATCGGCACAGGCTAAGAGGCGTTACGTTATTTCCAATAAATTTCAACGAGAGAGTTGGCGACACTGATGTGAATTTCACTCTATTGAATGACATCCTGCTATGGAATCCTACGGAAAAAACTTATACAGTAAATTCATCGGGATTCATATACGTGCGGATGTTTCCAATGGAAACGCCTGAACGATGTCGACAGGGAAAGCATTAAAAGATATGTAGCTGTTTCATCTGAGGAATGTTAGGAATTATACGACTCTTGCGAGGACTAAACGTCCCGTTGCCATATTTCAAAAGCAAGCAAGAGAATAACTCAGTCTTAAAATTGTTCGAACTTAGAATGGCTGAGAGCATACACACTATGGTGGTGTAACAGCAGTTATACATGATACATGAATAAAACTTGTTTTAGTAAAATTATGAGCTACATAATCATCTCTTGTTCATCCATTAATTTTTTATGTTCGATAAAGGTTCCTGCTGATTTGTACGTATTCTTAACTTGTTTATGTTCACTTCTGCTTAATGAATGACAAACATGGAACTTACAGATTCACTTGAATACCTAACAGATGAGAATATTCACTTAAAGATAACTATAACAGCAATTTTCTTACGCCGAGATTGCGTCAATGATACTACCGCTCAGTGCAACAAAGAAATTTAAAGAATTTTCTCAAAGAGATGGCCTTCGATTTTATCGCTAAATTGCGTCGCAGATGAGGTTCTAATGGATGAATGGAACGTACAAGATGCTTAAAGCAATGCTAGGCTTAAGATTCTCATGTAAGCATTAAATTCCTGAGCTTCTGCTAAGATAAACATGAGGCTTGAAATCCATGGCTTTTTTCTGTAATTCTGAATATACATATCTAATCGTTGTCAAGGCTTTATGAGGTAAAAATTAAACCAAAATTTAATGTCTGTATCATGCCCTATGTACACCGTATAGACATTCCTCTCAGATCGCACAGGGGGATATTTCAGATGGAATCTATTGGTGAGCCACTTAGAAAATCCTAAATGTTATATGGTAAGAAGTAATGCAAGAGTGAAGAAACATTCATTCTAAAATTCTTCCATTCATATCAATCAGATAGAAATGAAACAAGGCTTTAATGATATCAAGATACAAGCCTATTCTCTCCTAGCCGTAACTTACGGCCATTTAAAAATTTACGGATAGTTAAAGCCGTTAAATTACAGCTGGGAGAGAATAAGTATTTAACTTAATATTTAGTATTATTCTAATGATTATATCCTGATATTTTCTTTAGTTAATTTTTTTAGATAGATTTATTTTCTACGGTATGTTTATCGTCGAACTTTGCTCTTTATTTGAATGCAAAATATAGAATATAAAATACCGAATACTTTGAATGGAAGAGCATAAAGTATAAGAGAAATGTGTAAAAGTTAGTGCATACTGCAAATCTTCGAGTTGATAATATTCTGATACGTGTCACAAAGGCAACGCTAGAAATAAAATTAAGCATTCTGAAATTCATAGCACAAGCGCCAGTCCTAGACATCTTCCCAAAGGCGACAACTTCGTCGATAAGAGAATTATCTGAAGCTAGAAAACAACTCCGTAGGCAAGCATTATTGCGCCACGCGCTGGACGTGTGTAGGTCCACGAGAGCCGGATTAACAGATAGGTGGCGCTGCACACAATCAATATCACAAGTGCCTGATAATGCAGTGGAATATTTCCGAAGCATACCCTCCTTCCATTATCTCATCGATTGGGAAACTTCCCGCATAAGTTCCAACCGACATTCATTATATCAATTTACGCTCCCAATGACAATTGGCTCGTTAATTTTATCGATTGATTTCCTCCGCTCAAAAAACAGGACGATGATAACCGAAAGAAAGAGGAAAAGGCAATCAATTATCTCCATTATGGATGTTAATCCGAGATGATTATCTTGGATGAATTACGAGATACACTTATGAGAGATATTATACAGTTTATGATGGATAATTACGGTTATTTATCGGAGGAAACGATCCGAATTGCCGCGACTTTAGACACCTATAAATTTAAATGAAAACTAAGTAATATAGGGAAGTTCCGTTGGCTAACTTGATTTATCGATGACGGGTGATACATCATAAAGATGGATAAAACGATGAAAATTTGCTCCTAAAATGTATATGCAAAGTTTAATGGCTTACGTTTCTGCAGTATGTTTTGTTTCCTCTAGGGTTTTGGGTTTAGCCTGCATAAGCGCTTCAAAACCGGTTCATTAAAACGCTGTGCGAAATAAAACTACTGAAATGTTAACTCTTTCTGAAAATTTCTTCCGCCGAAAGAAATTTACAATGTCGGGACACGTGTTCCGAAAATGTATTCCAAGAAATAAAAGAGGCATTCTCAAAACAATATATGCGGAAAAATCCGAGATATTTCAGAAATTCAGAGGTAACCTCCATTTAAATTTCAACATTTTTCATTAGAATTCTGGTATAATAAAGATTTCATGCACGGAATATTGAAAACTATCAAAAACGGTATGAAATATCACTATGCGGTTCCTTTGACAGTGATAAACAACTGCTGCCAGAATATTGAAAAATCCATATGACATGGATCATGGCAAATGTATATACGTTCAACCTAGGGAAATCACTAGTAACTAACTTAGTTCTTACATTCATGAGAAGATTGTTTACTAACAGAGCGATCCAAATCTTCATTTCAAGTTTTTTTAAGCAAGTTATTATCGTAACTAGTAACTTCTATTTAAGAAAAAGATTATATAAAAACGTGTCGTTCAATTTCATTCCATACTTAGATGAATATGATTTTAAAAATTCAAAGGGGTTTCTTTACTGTAGAACGATTTTCCTTACTGCTTTTGATCAATATTCTTAGAGTAAAACATCAGACGAGGCATTCTCCAAATTTGTATGAAGAAAACTGCGTAAAATTTCCTCGATATTCTAATCGCCACAAGTACAACATTACCCTAAAAGTAGGACGCTTATTTGCCTATCAATTAAGCCAATTTCCAGGTATGACTTATGTGTTATGACTTCTGATAATCATACCTCGAATGTTAATTTCCGCGAAACACTTCGGAAGTCATCCTATTCAACATATCTTGGGGTAGGTCAAGATATAGCAATCTAAAATTGTTATCCGAGGACATTTAGCTCCCTTTTTCTTGTGATAAATCTTACAACTCAAATTATGGAAAGTTTGGGGGAATAATCACAATCTATAGCCGTCAAAATTTTATCATATTTAGTGTTGTTTACGGAAAACTTGTCGCTGCTGTTTTCCACATTGAACTGAATTATCGGCGACAAGTTCAAGCAAAAGCTACAAAAACATGATTAAATGTATAAAAAAAAGTTTAGAGGAAACCTACTGTAGATATGCCTATGAATTGTTTACAATGGGGAAACCTGCTTTGCAGTATATCTCATGGGCTTACCTTTCAAGACTTCCTCAACACCAGAGGATGTTAGGGAGTTAGAAAAACGAGTAAGGGCACTAGACAAGAGATTATCAACGGGACTGTCTTTCATTATGTAGATTTAAGACGTGCTGAGGACAGCAAAGAATATTTTTGGGAATTATAATAATATTTGAACGAGGAAAACTACGGTCTAAACCTCTACTTCAGGGAAACTCAAAGACGGGTCGCAGAAAGAGTTTTATTCTACTCGCGGACACTTGAGATACTGAAAATAGCTATATCTCACGATGAGATATTATATCAATTTAATTAATACATATCTATTGTACTTAGGATTTTCAATTCCAAAAGATTAAGAACTAACTCGTTTATTTCTAATTATAGTAGCCTGGCAACACCGAAGTTTGAATCATGATCGGGGCCTGCTTGTGATGTTATTTTAGGGGTTAATCATAAGAGAGATTATGCAAATCTAAAATTCGCCCAAATAAAGTCGAGACTGTTAATATTCATACGATTAATAAAAGGAAACTAAATCAGATTTCCTTTGGGATGAGGCCTACCAAACGCTTTCCCTCCACTTTTGTGATCCTCCTTTCAGGAAATATCGGTACCCTGCAACACTCCATCATGAACACTGTCCCCAACTCTTCCAAACCCGCTCAAGATCAGCATCCCGCAAAAATCCGCGATTAGCCCAAAACGAATTCCCAAACCATAATTTCGGCATCGAATTCCCAACGGGGCGTCGCTGTTTTCCTGGAAATCGGGCGGAGGACGCAATACCGTCGCGAGGTCTCCAGTCAGAGCGACTTCAATTTCCTACTATAAAGGGAATACAAAGCTGGAATCCGTGGGAGCAAAAAAGAAGTCATGCGGAGAAGAAGCTTGTCGATCAACGAGCTATCCCTCGGAGAACAGGTTTGTTGACTTGTCCCTCTCGTTGAGTGAATCCCTTCGCAGCCGCCCCATAAATCCTACGCCTTAACATCCGAAGGCCAAGACGCGCAATAACCGAGCCGAAAATTTCTTCCCGTGCGCATTGCGAAAGAGACAAAATCAAAGTGCGTATCGGAGAGGCTGTTTCCATCTTTCCCTTGGCGCGATGGCGATCGCGGCGCCGCCATCAACCTCCCGGAGAAGCCGCCATGCAAATTTTACCATTGAGGCCTTCTGGTGGATTGGGAGGGTGCTGAAGTCAGATGATTGACGTGTATTTCACGTTGGCGGAGAAGATGGTAACCTCAAGAATTTCTTCCATTAAGTCGGATGACCACTTTCATCAGAGTATATCCTGTTATTTTCTGATTTTGCTACTTTTTGAAAACCGCGACTGACGTAGCAATTATGATTTGTCTTAGTTATTAGCGTCTGCATCGCCATGGACCCCATTCTAATAGATCAGTGAAGTTTTCAATATCATCTAAAAAATCAAGGGTTTTAGGAGCGGAATATGCGTACATTTTATAGTTTTCTTTTCCTTAGCTCTTATCGGGAATCACAACTTTTCCAGCAAACCAGATTAGGGCAAAATTGCATGAAACCGCCGAGTCAGATTATTTTAATCGATATCAGCACAGAACGAAGAAATGGGTGGCCAAAAAAATAACTAAGCATGGAGATAACCTTGTGATTTTTCAACACAGGTCGGGCAAACTCCCTCGAATTTCAATAAATTTTATATAAATAGTTACTAAAAAATAAAAGGTGTATTAGTATGGTCATACAGATGATAGGTATGAGTATATATAAATGGTATTAAAATGAGTATTACAGAAAATATCATTCCAAAAGCACATCCCAGAAGCAAGTTACCGATCATTGTTTCAAGTAGCACAATTCTTAACTCAAGCCTCCGCATACGTGTATGGCGTGTGATGGCATTGTATAGGTGAAGCGAGATTCGAAGCGAGTTTTATGCCTCCATTATTTTATTTTAAGTATCGCGACGAGACACTGAGCATCCGACGTTCGAATGCGCGACCAACCGACGAGAAAAATGGAAGAGCGAGATCCGTACGCGGCCATCTTTAAGCACGGCTCAAGACGAAAAAGATGCTGACAAAGAAAGCATGAAGAAACCTTACTTTCAAAGAATCAAGGATGTTCGACCGCTATCGAAGTCTGGCTATAAATCACTTTTGATAAAGCAATAAAATATAAGGGAGCTTATTTGAGTTTCGATTTTTGCGGATTTTTAATACTATGAGTTTTACGAGAAAAAGGGGCACATAAAAATTAATACACCACCAAAAGTTCACAATTTATAAGATAAATAAATTGTTAACTGTAGGTCAAGTGTTAGTGATTATTTAGCTAACATTGCTAATGCTCGATAATATTTTTCCAAGTTATGCAATCGAACTGAATTAAATCGAAGTATTTCTCAATAGCTAATATTTTTTCATTTTTGTCATTAAAAAATAAACCTTTCTGTGATTTACTCTTAAAGTCAAATTCAATACCAAAAATTCAAGTAATCAAGTAATTATATATATTACATATAATTATAATATAAGCAATTCAAGCAAGTCAAATTCAAGTAATGTAAATAAAGTACTTAACATGGCTCCAAATGCCTTCAAAAATAGTCAATTACAGTCTGATTCTTAGACTTTGCTATGGGATGAAGATGTTTTCTATAACGTTGAGTAACATATTTTAATAGACCAAGAAATACAGAACACAAACGCAAATTCTCACAGAAACATAACAAAAGGTTTCCTTTCAGAATAGACACTTTCCATAAAAAAGATAGTAACTTTGTTTACAATTTTAGCAGGACCGAAATGAGACAAAGATCACACTTCTCTGCATCTAAAGAACGTCATTTAAAGGTTATGTTTGAGCATATTCGTATCGGAAGCGATAAAAAATGCGATTGGAATGAAAACATTACTTATTTTCCTCCACAAAAGTCCGGGTCCGAAGATCAAGAACCAATTTTTTCCCAACATTAAATCCAAAAGACTTCGAACCTGCGAAATAAAACTTCAAAGATCGGACTTTTCTATTCTTAATCAAAAGCGATGATGAAACTCCGAGAGAACAGATTAAAATAACACGACAATAGTATTATTATCGATCTCGGAATACCGTTATAAAGTGAATCTTATTTCGTAAACGCATTTCCTATTTCTCATCACATCAAGGGAAACACGTGGAAACGTTCCACGTTTATCGCAAAGGTTTACGTTTCCTAGATAGATGGGGCTGTGGGAGAACCTTATTGGATCTTTGATCGACGAATCATCAATGATGAGGAAGATAAGCTATTGATTGAATAGTGCCAGCTATATTATTCTTGAATCTATTCAAACGGAAGGGAATCTTCATTCTTCTTTATGGGGCAGAGGTTAGGAAGAAAACATGTCTAAGTGAAGACGAAGAAACTGATGACGAATTTGTTACAAGGACATGCTGTTTTGAGAACTTAAAAATTACACGCTGTTCTATTCTGGGACTCTAATTTTTGTTTTGGGAGGGAGAATGTTAAATGATTAACTTCATTTAGTGGACGTTGTTCTAATGCGGATCCGAAATTCGGCTTATCATATATGTATAACTCAAACTGAATCACCACTCGTCCACATTCACAACAGATTTTGGTATTTAACGATATTTTTTTCCACCAGTGAATTACAGATATGTAATATAGATATCCATCATTCTTGTAGTACTTTAAGCGCTAGAGCTGAGCTAAGGTAAGCGATGAAGCTATAACAAGGAAAGAAAAACAAATGCGAATTTATGGCTCAATAAAACCGAAGATTAGAAGTGAATAGTCCCATCGCAGTATATGATAACTATTGGCCAACCAGAAGATAGAGGTGAAACGCTATAAATAATTTTCAAATGATAGTTAAATCTTTTACAAAAGTTCATTTTCCCTTTGATCTTGATTACTTTACGCTTCTTTTTCTTTCATCCTATTCCGCACAAACCTTAAGCATTTCTAAAAATTTCATTTTTATATTCAATGGTTGTCTCGGGAAATTCTAACCAGTTTTGAAAACATCGATAGGTTGTAATAAGAAATATTTCATTGTCCATCTTCGAAAGAAATAACACGCAAACTTCGCCGTCTCTTGTATTTGCATTCCTTGTCCACAATTTTCTATTTTATAACTTTGGACCGATAGGAACAGATGAGAGATGATGAACAGAAAATTCCATGCACCACCCACCAAACACACGGTTAGTCTTGTTTCGAACGAGAGGCGAATTTTTTTCAATCAGAAGCCCTGGCCAATTTTAAGACCTCATCAAGAGATTATTCACCATGATAAAGGACGAAAGGACTCTTATAATCAATGGAAGAAGCTTTAACTATGTGGAACTCCATCGGGTGATGAGAAAAATTACCAAGTCTCAATTCCAATCCCCATCTTGAACCTGGGACATCTGTGCCCGAGGACCAGCTTTAACTATTTCACCTCAGTCAGCAATAATAACTTATGTATCGCCAGGATAAAATTTTTATGTTCTCAGTGAATCACGACATTTAAATAGACACAGGAGTTCATTATACACCACTGGGCTGAGCAATTTCATCTTTTGATAGCACTCACTGCCTTGGTTCTCTCCCGGCTTAAGGCCCAATCATGAATGAGAGGTAAGGAGAGGTGAAGGTATTCCACGACCGCTCATAAACACCGGAAACTCTTCCTTGGCCCACCCTGAGCAAGCGGAGTGAGATTCGGTCGCTTCCTTTCGGAGGATAAAGTCGCCGACGAGTAATAAAAGAAATTAGTGCGGGAGGGGCTGTGTTGGCGGACCAAAGGCGTTCACTTCCTCTTTCGCCCCTCCGCCCGACGGGCAAATACGATACGGAGAAAGTGCAGAGAGAACGCCGATAACGACGCACTCATATTTTACGGAGTTATAAAGCGGAAGGAGGCCCTCCTCAAATCTTTTAGGCATTAGCCTACTTTTTCGGGGGGAAAATGGTCCTTTGGTTTGGAGGTTTCGCAACGGAGACGTTTTCTTTGATGCTGGAAATGATATGTTGCAAAAATAGCGGATGATGACGTTAATTCTCGTGAGCCATCCTAATGGTTCATACTATTCAAATATATTTATATTTCTTCAGAGATTTTTTCGGACTATCTCTTTTAAGTTTTATATGATGAAGAATTGGATTTAAGTGGAGTCTAATTATTCTCAATTTCACCCGAATAAAGGAGTTTTATTTTTATTATTTGCCCACTACTGTGTAGTTAGAGGGTTACTACGAAATAGCAGAGTAATATTCCATCTAATTGACATGGATTCGACGATTGTGTGATAAAGAGTGGTATGTATAAATCTACGAAATACATATTTTTAAGGTACAGAGAAACACGGTTGTAAAAGAAAAATAATTTGTACAGATACAGAAAAACTAAGGTGACTGACTATTTGAGAACAAGATAAAGGAGAGATGAAAAGGATTATTTCTTTCCAAAGACGAAACGGGTAAAAATTCAGATGCATAATAGAAAATGCGTTTCTGCACAAGGAGCAAGGATTGAAGCAAACTTCTTTCTACTTAAAAAAAAACATGTTTCCTTAAAGAGATCTTTCTGGTGCGTGTAATGCAGTAGTTAATCATTGGAAATATTCATCCTTCGTAGAGAGCAATGTAAATATATCCTTCCAGTATCAGGCTAATAATCATCTCCTTTCCCAGCAGTGTCCAGAGAGACCGGTAAGGGAAGACCGAACCAAAAGCCGAAACAGCCAAAAGCGCCGAGGTCAACCGATAAAAATATTCAAAAACACCGCAAAGCGAGGCGCATGCAGAAGGAACTCTCTATCTCCCTCGTTCCCCGTCGATGGAAAAATAATATATTTTTTACAAAACTCGGGCATAGTACGTGGAAAGGGGGGGAGGCAGGTGAGGGGCAGTCCGAACGATGGGATGGGATACGACAAAGCGCGTAGGCATGGACTGAATCGGCAATGCGGCGTATTCAGATGGAAAAGAAGAGGGAACGGCATTCCTCCCCCACGTCCTCCCTCGGGACCAACGGGAGATATGCAAAAATGAGGAAAAATGGACTGCGCTCCCCGTTTGAGGCTTCTTCCCCCCTCCCTAAGATCTTTAGTCTTCTGTTTGGGGAATAAACGGCTAAAGGCGAACGCCCTTCTCTTCCGAATCACGCCCTGCATCCGATGCGTCCCTTGGCGGGAAAAAAGAACATAGCTTTTTCCGATCCTTTCCTCCGCTCGTTACCGGTTTTTCAGGAAAGGATCCGCTGACGAAATCGCGCCCCTCACACCTTTTGTTCCGCCGGATTAATTCGGGGAAATTTCGGTCGGTCCTCGTATGCGGGGCACGCGCGACGGACAATGTAGGAGAAGAGCTCCTTAACGGTGTTTTTCCGTTCCTCCGATTTGCGGAGGCATAAGCTAACTAATGAATTCCTCCGAACAATGCTCAATCAGTCACTTGAGGGAGAAGCGTTGCGATTTCTCTACTTGATGATGACAAATAGTCACCCAAACTGGTGCGAGGAAATGTAGTTATTTCTCTCGAGAAGGTCCATCGAAAACAATAACTCCCTCGCCTGTATTTTGATTTTATGCTAAGGCTGTGTTTATCTTTAAAACATTTAAAGGCATTTTAACCCCAAACTCCGCCAGTAATTTCCATGTTCGTAAAATAAAAGTTGACAGAAATACGGGATGAGATAGTTTCAATGACTTATACTTCAATCAGAACTGAAATTTGAATATATAACAAATTTTCATTTAAAAATAGTTTTTCCAGTTGAAAAATGTGAAACTCTCTTAGCTCTTAATTTAAGAATCCAATTCCTTTCGCAGCTGTTAATCAAGACACTAAAATTATACATTGTAATATTCCTATAACTTTTCTGTGCAAATATGCCACGACATTATAAAGCTCCTTTAATAAGATAAACCTTCTCTTTTACGATGAAGTATATTGTTTTATTCATCAAATACCTTCCTACTTATTCGGTCGTTTCACTGTTGTGGAAGTTACATTCATTAAAGGGTTTCACTCAATAATTTCCATATCTCAGATCTTTAACAGTCGTGGCGTGCCTTGACGTTCTTTCCCCTCAATGTGGTTTAAGCATTAAAAAGATTCATTTACATTCTAGGCTTTCCTATTAAGTTTGGTCTGCTTGCATTCAACCGACAATTCCACCAGAGCAGAATGATAATCTACCTTTATACTCTCCGAAAGGTAACCTACTAACTGTATTCCTTAAGCATTTCGGATTGCTTTGCCTATTTATAGCATCGAGTCATTTATAGATGAAGAGCAGATAATATATATGCCTCCATTGACTTGGAATCAGTTTTCCAACAGGAAGCAATATTCTTTCCTGTGATATACTGCACGAGGACAAACCAAATAGTCCGGAGCATGTTATAAGTCAGGCTACATCTTGAAGAACGGTTTAAGGTATTGTTTTCCATGCCTGTGGCTATTCTAAACAATGCTTCTTCTCGGGAAATTCAGAACTTGTACTCCCCAAAAATATTTTTATTGTTTCTGTTAACGAGTAAACGGATTCGCTAAAATTCGTAAGAGAACCTACACTGAAAATTCTCATCATGCACGAATATTTAATAACTAATCAAGTAACGATGCTTCAGATGTCATGCGCAGTGAAAGGGTCATCGAACTGTGAAAGGCCTTCGGAGATTATTCTTTATCTCCCTAAGCTTCAATTCTACCTATTGTCACAATATATAACTTTAAAGTAAGGAGCTGCATCTTTTCATGTTCCTTTATCCGAAATTTAAGACAAAATCTTTTGAATATCTAACAAGCTATACGGAAACCTTTATATTCCGGCATGTTAGTCTCTCGTGAACATATTATAGGATTATCGAAGCATAAATTCCATCTCATCAATTAATTGAAACAACCAAAGGTTGTTATTTTTAACATTGTGAAAGGTTGTAATTTTAGATAATTAATTAATAATAATTTAATCGGAATTAAAAACCACTTCGAACGTGAGGGGAAAAGTACTTCCACGAATTACTTTTAACAGATAAATCTATAAATTTAATATTCACGGTACGAAAAAATAATAAATAACGATAAAATAGAGAGTATAAAATAGAGAATAGATTATTCATATGTAGCGGGATGAAATAAATCACTTGTATTTATTGGCCAAAATGGGGAGAATTCCCCAACAAGTAAACTTCAACGCAACAAGTTACACCTGCTACAAGTAACGAGAATGACTCAAAATCAGTGTTAGAGATAGAGGAATCACCTCTTTGGGAAGAGAAGCTAAACCGAGTCATCGACTGTGCAACGCAAATGCAAATGAACGTGAATGGTTAGTAAAAGCCGTCTCCGCGATCCGAAGTTAGCTTATCGCCATGTAACGGCACTCCGCATAAAACAGTCGACGCATGCTAGGACGATAATACATAGAGGCCAAGCGCACGCAATAAAATAAGAATGGTATTAGCCGCGACCTCGCCGAAGATCGATTTTCGTCCACCTCTCATTGGCCAATCCATTACATCCCTTTGCAGAGCCATCGGCAAATGGCTTTCCAAGTGCATATCACGTCCTTGCAGGGAGTACCGAGCGCAGACATGAAGAAGACGCTGTTGGAATACGTGGAGTGAGTCGACTGATTGCCGCCGGAGAAAGGGGGCGTCGCAGGAAGGAAGGAGAAAGATTTCTTCAAGACAAAGGAGACGTGACGAATTCACTTATCATACAATTTATGCTGCATCTCAGACCACGACTGTCTCATCGGAGGTCGCCTCTCCCACTCCGAAATTTCATGCTCGCAACCGCACGGTATGCCCATTGCAATTACGGTTAAAGCCTACATGGTCGTGTTCATTATTCGCAGATGCATCCCTTTCCATACAAAATCGAATAATTTACTATCGCGGGGATTGTTCAATGCTCCATTTACTTCGATGTCTTGAAATGCTTCCCTAATTCCATGATTTATTTAGATATAGGAACAAGTGTTCTAAATATTGGGAATGTCAGGAATACTTACTAAAACGCTGAAATGTTTTCCAGTTCGGTTGCAAGACCTTCCTTATATCCATTTCTCGCTTCATTTCGCATCCAGAATTAGAACAAAAACCCTTCACAGAAGTCAAACTCAAAAAAATTTTGGTTGATCGAATGTTAAAGTGATAAGTACTCTAAGTGAGTAGATACATATTCACAAAAGAGTCAAGGTTTCGATGATTGAATTTATTCAAAATACTTGCAAGGCAGTTAAGGTCAATCTTTACCGCAAGTAAATACATTTTTAGACGGATAATTAGCATGTAGAAAATTTATTTGCGTGTGATTAATTGCATTTAAATATGAAGCTTATACCTGAGGCTAACTGAAACAGCAGCGGAAAAGTTACAATAAGAATTCTGTGATAGATCATCGACTGGTAAATGAGTTAAAATGAGCGGTCAACGTGTGCAAATATCAGCAAACGCTCCTTCAACAATCGAGGAAGTCCATTTGCTTCAGCTAAAGCAGTCATCCAGCTCCATTTAGCACGGCGCCATAGCGAAACCGCGTAAAGTCGCTTAGGAGTAATTGACCTCTCGAATAATGCACTCGGTTTCGTTTGAAAGGATCGATGATTTCCGTAATGGAGCAAAAGGGTCGCTCTTCTCCTCTTCCGGAGACTCGATTCTCGGAAGAAGCGATATTTCCCAATTCGGACACTCGACCAACTCTCAACAGTTCTTTTGCGCTATAAAAATCTGTCCTTTCGCAGAGTTTGGTCCGTTTGACGCGCTTCTCTTGGGAAATGCAAAGAGCTGCTTTGCTCATCTTTGCCTTCTCCTAACGTATCCTTACCTTGATGCGTTTCTCAAAATCTTTCCGTTCTTTTCTAGCTGATCCCTCTAATCGAGTGAATGCATTGTAAGTCATGTTTAGATAGTTATGAAAAGCAATTTATCTTTAAGTATAATATATCCATACGATTCTTATATTCTATAACTGCTAAATTGTTTCGTGCACTAACTGTCTGATCTTTACATAGAAGAATTTTACATCGTAAAATAAGAAATTAAAGATTTTCAAGTTGTTACAGAAACTATTTTCATCACGGATCTAA
Organism: Pachydiplax longipennis; assembly: GCA_036926295.1. Lineage (NCBI taxonomy): Eukaryota > Metazoa > Arthropoda > Insecta > Odonata > Libellulidae > Pachydiplax > Pachydiplax longipennis. The sequence continues at coordinate 40,263,628 of JAVFKF010000002.1, forward strand.
TTTCGTGAAATTATTCCATCCACACGCGCATAAGCCAATACATTCGAAATTAGTAATTAAATAAGTAAATAAAGTCGAAGGTTAGAGAAAAATTCACAATATTTCACTGAAGATTTCATTCTTGATGACTAATAAAATTGATGAAATTTCCTCATGATCAAAAGTCCAAATAACTTAGGAATACGATTCGAAGAATATGGAATCCAAACGCGAGCAAATCTGGAGATTCGTTCATTAATACATCTTTAGCGAGAACATCAGTAGAATTGGAAAACCAAATCGAGAATTAAGAGATCACACGGAGTAAAAAGAAAGAATTTCTACAAATTACTCGAAAAATACTACAGATTCAGGTCAACCATAGTCAGCAACAATATAAGGAGTTACTGACCATCTGCATTGCATTATAGAAAGATGGAATGCATTTCATAGCATAGTAGATTCTCTACATAAAAAATACCATACTCTTTCCACCTCTAAGAACAAGTGTCACCTTTCGAGAGAAGTAAAAACAATGGGACTGACTTCATCGGCTCTGAATCCGTGTGAAATCCTCCGTTGACAGTTGACTCGTTTGCAAAAGGCGACAGAATCTCATTGGAGTCGCGAAGGCGAGCCTTTTCGCCTCGAGAGTTGATTTTTAATTGGCCAATCGTAAAAGCTCGTTTATGCCCCACTCTGCATTCAATTGCATCTAGAACTCACGACCCGATGCCAGTTTTTTTCTTAAATTCTCATTCCTACGGAGAGCTAATTTTGCGTCGACCGTCTCAGCTCAGTTTGATACTCTTGAAGGAGTTTCATTGGTTCATAAGGGCTACAAATATCTCGTATTGCTTCACAATTAAACTACAGTAATTCTTGCATTAACAAGACATGTTACAAATTCCTCTCTTTCGAACATTTGTTGCAATTTTAAACCAAGAATAGGTGTTCTTCTTGAAAACACGGATGACGAAACTTCTTGCACGTCTGAACTCAGGCAAATAATAAAAATATGGCTTTTTTTTGGGAGCCTTGTAAGATTACAATACACTTAAAGTGATGATCAAATATTACCATTTGCTTTTAACTAAATAGTAGTATTTATTGAGGCACAGAAATATTAGTGAGTTTTGTTCATTCTAAAGGTGGAAAGACTGAGAGAAAGACATGCTCTTGGAGGTTGTAGCCCTCAACTCCAGATTTTCTTTAAGGATGCTCATATACAACAAACTTTAAGTAAAATGATATATGAGCCGAAGATCCGACTCGTGTATTTTTAACATAAATTATGGTTTCATATTCTCTCGTTTGTGTCAAGAAAGAGAAGATGCAGACAAAAAGATTGAAGAGACGGGAAAAAAAGGAATCCCGCGGGAAAGAAGACTGACTCAATTTGGAGGAAGGGAAGTAAGCCGATTGTTTGGTAAACGAGGAGAAATAGGAGAAACGTATTTAAATTGATTATCTGTCATTTTTGAGGGGCATTTCAATACAAAGGTCATTGTGTGGAAGATGAGGAAGTAGTTGAATCCACTGGGATTACGCGACAGCTGTCGCCGTGACTTGAATCACGATTCACCTTCGAAAGATAATCTAAATATTTACTCTCTCTCTATGGAAACCGAACTGAAACCGAAGTTCGGCATAAATTCCGGCGGAATAATCAAATAACTAGCTCGAATATTCTTAGGAAACATTCGAGGGAATCGAGAGGGCTGGAAAAAGAGGAAATGGAACGGCGGATGCAGGCATTTCGCAAGGGAAAGAATAATTGAGGAGCATTACGTCTAGTGAACACCAAAGAAATAAAAACGTTTTGATCTGGTGACGCAATGAGAGCGTGATAAGTTGCTAGCCTCAAATGCGTCCATCCGGACCAATTCACATTCTCAAAGGAAGAGTCTCAATTGTAGATCGGCCATGATCTTCCTTGGTAACAGACGATTTCAGAGGGCGTGCAAAAACGCAAACAAAATGTCCGCGGCGATCTCTGCGGAGATAACTTACTCCTTTGGAATGCGGAGAAGAAGTTTCTTCAAGTGCAGAATTTTGAGTCCTGCGTGCCTTGTCATATTCATGCGTCAAAATGACATTTCTTCCTTCGAGAATTCTAGCTTCCAGTTATGGAATTTCTGAGGTATTATCTCAATACCTCCAAACTTCTTTTGGGTCGACAGTAAAGGGTAAGATGATTGAGGATGTGGTATTGATGGAATTGCATTGTATTGTGAGTTTACACTGAGATGATAAGCGAAACGCGATTGTAAGTTGTGTATCGTAGGCAACATAATAGTATATTATATTATATAAACATAATAGTATATATAATAAATATATATATAGGGAATCAATACATTATTATAAGTAACATATCATTGGTAAGGTTCATAATAGAGCGATACGATTAGGGTGATCAAAAGATGGCGAGAACGTTCATGTCAGATCCCCAGCAATTATGAGCTCAAGTGATAAGAAAGAATTCATAAATGGACTGAAAATTAGTAAGAAACTCCCTACTGAAGAGGGTATTCTCTCGTTCCTTATGCTCACGCGTTTAGATATCGTACGATGAAAATCACTAGGAAATCAGTGACAATCGATACATCGTAGGGGATGAGTTGCGACGTTGTTTCAGTAAAAAGCTTTTTTTTATCGCCTTCCTTTAAATACAATGCATCCGCCTGGCCCATGTAGTTGTCGTACGTCACTTACGATGTATTGCTTACCGCCTTAGCAGCAAGTATACAAGGCGAGCAGAGTTAAGTGGATAATGCACTCATTTTCAGGAAGAGGTTTGGTGGAGAACAGTCCGAAATTAGAGTAGCATTAACATGCAGGAAATTTGCCGTCGGAAAAAATTTCGTCATCTACGAAAAAACCGGAAGTTTAGCGGTCAAGTTAAACGGTTGAGGAAAGAGCACCTTTTAGCCTAAGAAACAGCACCAGTTTTGCCTAAGCACTATTAAAATTCAAGACATGAGATGGCTACTACATCGTAGATTTTTGTATAATCTACACTTAAAAATCCTCAGTTAAGTACGAGCATTAGTTCTATTAATTAAATAGTCTTTGAAGTAGAATCGAATTACATACAGGTATGCAAGGGGTTCTTATTTTCCGATATCCAGTTGTAAAAACAAATGACGACGAACTACAGAACTAATGGAAATACGGAAAGGGAAATTGGATGATACCCTAGGAAGGAAAATGCAGATACGTGGTACTTGCATTACTTAAGCACAGCTCGGGAAACGCAAACAAGCTGCTTTGCCTCCCATACGACATGATCGACTCGCCGCAGAAATTGATTCCTTTCTTTTTCAGCAGCAGATTACGATAATACATTTAGTATTTGACCCACAAAGTTTCCTACGTTACAAAAGAGACATTTAGCATGATTCTATAGGTCGACTCGATAGTTTTACCTTGCCTGAATATTCAGTGATAATATTTGGAATGTAATCTGCAATCACTTCCGTATTTTTTTAAATGGATTTTTGAAGATTCCCGATTCTGCCAGACTTTGAATGGGGAAACGAATAAGGTTCGCAATGAAGATGATCTATCATTAAATTTATAATCCTGTTTATTAGTTCGTTTTATAATCTATATTAATAAATAATTTTATAATCTATATGTAATAGAGCTATCATCTTTAAATAGCAGTACCAATTTAGATAAAGTATAGTTAAAATGGTGCTGCAAACTATATAAGTTACCATATGATATGACAATTTATGTTACGATTTGCTTAAGGAAATACAATTCTACAGTTATTTAAACGAAGAAATCCAATGGTGAAAACTACATTCGTTTACATTCGAGCAGAGGAAATATTTTCATAAGAAATATATAATGAATATATTGTAGGAGTATATTCATAAGAAAATTACCCGGAGATCCCTAAATTATGCGGTATTCAGTTAACTTTGAAAAGAATTTGTCAAGATACATATATTTAAAGGGATTATTATTACCTGATAACGCTTGAAATTAAAAGTTAAATATAAATTAACAGTAAAATTCAAAGATTTAGGAATAAATTAAATAATCAACCACTTTACGTATTAAAGTTCCAAAAAGATCATTTAATAACGGATTAAGATACAGTCAGAATCCCACTAGTTGAAAGCAGAAAATTTCGCATCAACCACCACCATTATCACCAACTTAGGATTCTATTCGCGCATCTATTAGACCGTAAATCCTGAAGATTTCTCCAAGTCTTTCTCTCAACCTATCAAGAATCGTCAACGTGTCGTGGAGCGTCCCGCAATCGCTCCAAATGAATCACTTCCCTAGGATTCGGATCGCACGTCCCTCACGTACCACTATTCGGCGCCGCGAACCCGGAACACCTGCTCGGGAATTGCGCACATTTCCGGCTTCCGTGGTCGAGAACGAGAGTGGAAGGTCGGCGGGGAAGGAGAGGATCGAATTCCGTTAATTCCCATGTTCGGGGAAACATCGCTTTGGATGATGGAGATGGTTAATGGCGATGAAAAATGGGAAGCTACCGGAAGGTATATAATCGCCTCACAACTCTTGAGGAGCCACGCGACGCTAATTATCACTTCTCGGTCATTTCCCCAAAATTGAATTTATGTTTTCGCTTCGTTTTACGACGGTGATGAATGCGACTATCGAACCAAGAAAACCAACAGAATTTGAAATATGGAGATGCAGAATGAGACCAAACCGGTATGGGAAGGAAGCTAAAAATTTTCCGCGGACGTCAAAATGGCTCTTCGGCAATTTGAGATGGAAATCTCTCTCAAGCAAATTATAAGTTTCGCATATTCTCTGTAATTAATGTGAAAACCTAATTGATCTTCCCAACTTCGATCACATGTGATCATTCGATTACTCCTAATAACTAATTACGACATCAAAGAATAATCCATCAATATAATATAATAGAACAGATGCGAAAGAGACTACAGACTTAAGTTCTTTTGCATGACATCGGGAGCAAGTCGATGAGCAATCATTTAGATATTCCCAATGGGATATTTTCAATAATATCATTGGGATATTTTTAATAATTTTAATGGGATATTTTTAATAATTTTAATGGGATATTTTTAATGAGAAGATGAAAGAGAACTTGTATTCTAGAGGTTCCGCTTATACTATCAGGAGCCACGAATTCTTGTTGATGTAAATGGATATTTAAAAGTACTACACAAGTGGGGGATGCGAGTAGCATGTATAATAATTAATACTACTAGCATAAACGTTGATGTAAATAAGCTCGAATTACACAAAATACTTAATTTTCACATCTATCAATGCAATGCTGATTGCTGAGGATTGTATAAAAGAATATTTTCTCCATAATTTCTCAATTTTTCTGTTACGCTGGTTTTTAAACACGACTACATGTAGTTTTATTATTTCGAAATTCGTCATAGTGATTCGAATAAATACGAGGACAGAGAGCCTCGGAAAGAAAATCGATTTTTACGACGGATTACAATGCCGTTTAGGTAACTAAACAAAATATTTCCAGGTGCGTTGAATCACGTGTTGGTCTTCTTCCTCGGGAAAGTTCACATTTTGAGAGATACTTCCCGACTTCCTGGTGCGTGAAAGCAGTGTTTGATTTACCGAAAAACAATTGATAATACGTCTGGTGACACGTGGCAATAAGTGATAGCTTATCTACGAAGCACAGCTGCTGTCCGCGTGAATTCATCAGTCGTTTGTCTCCGAGTTAAGTTCGAATTTTGAAAAAGAAATGTGGATATTTGAAAAGGAAATCATGTATGAGAAATTATTTACCGATTAATGATCAAGTTCTCTCCGGTTATACCGAAGAATCAATAAATCAAGCGACGAAATACATTGTCCATGATACATCGATTCATACGTACCGATGATTGTCTACGTTAGGAAAACAATATGCTGTTATTCCAATATTTTAAATACTTTCCATAGCTTAAATAGATGAATATGAATCTAAGTGAGGATATTGTCGTTTAGTGAAGCAAAAATTCATTATTTTGTGTGACTTCGAGTAAATTTCGAGCTATCGAAATCCCCTGCGTAAAATTGGTTCTGTATCAAAAAAGATATAATAATTGTAATATTTTTTTAGTTCAAAAAGGCGTAAAATAAAAGCGAGCACATAAATGGAATAATTCAGATATTAATTATAATAATTTTCGCCACGACTAAATTCCTGAGACAATTTTACACATTCGTTAGAATTTTTGGAGGAAGTTTTAGCTGTTTAAAGCAGATTGAGGAAATTGTTACAAATCTGACTGGATGACGTACCACAAGGGACTCATAGTGTGAACCGCATTAAGAATAAACATTTTTGACAGGAAATTCTTTCTTTCCCACGGAAGGAAAGTAAAGCATTCGCAAGAAATGAGTAAAATTATAATGAAAAATAAAGGCATGAAATAAAAAGCCTTACGAATCCAAGAGTTGAAGTACCAACAGATGATTTTCCATATGGAAAAGCAGTATGTACGCATAACCTGGTTTGGTGGCCTCACGTTCGTCTCCCTATAGGAAATGATAAATTTAAATGGCCACTGAAGATGGGTGAAGTCCATCTACATATAATACAGCAGTACTTACAAGAACCGGAGGAAGTTATTTCCGCATTTTCCACAGATGAATCCAATTTCTCCATACTTAACTCATATAAATGGGAATTTTCCTTCCCAGAACACCGCTGAGCTAAACGCATGACATTTTGCGTATTAATCTTCGCCGTTCAATTATTCATCACAGCCTCGGGCAGCACGCGACCTATGAAACATATTTCCTACTTCTTGCATAGTTTCCTGCCTCCCATATGCCATCCATTATGAAAACCTATTCCAGGAATCATCGATTCCCCGAACTCTAAAACTCCGAATTCATAAATTAACAAATTTGGTCATCGCCCGACCTTTTCCTGCTACAACTTTTACCTCGTTAGATTACAGGGAGGGAATACATTGAGCAACGTGTTACACTTTTCCTGTTTCGTGCATGAAAACTGCAGAACAAAATCTATTTCCGCAAGGACTTCACAAAGGGCTACCGGACGCACTTGGCGAGGGGCAGTCGCATATGAGCACCTGGATCATGCGGTGGGCTCACCTGGCATCGTGCGTGTTTGGAAAAGAGGTGAAGAATGGGTGGGGGTGGCAGTCGTAAAGGACGGCCGGGGGCGTATGGCTGGTGGAACCAATTCGCCCCATCTTTGCTGCCATCGGCTATGGAACTGGCCATAGCACTCCAAGCGATGGACGCAATGCAAAGATATTACAAGAATAGCTCTTCGAATAAATGCAATCTTATTACAACGGAGTCTCCCAGAAGGATATCCTAAATTGTCATAACAACTTCTCCTCAGCTTTTCAAGTCAAAGCAGTGGAATTTGTACAATTATACTATTTTTATACAACTATTTTTTATTTCGATTCTTCCAGAAAACAACATTATGTAACTCAGTTTTCGACTTTTGCTGCCATTCTCAGGAGTAGAAGCGGCAAAAGATGTAGATCGCAAAGCAACTAATGAATGGAATCATTAAATGAGAAATTTTAAAGGTAATTACGACCAAAGGTATTGTTCAACAATCTCAGTTATTTCTCTTTGACTGCCAGTCTTAGCTTTAGCATGTAAATTTGACTTAACAAATAAAATAACTAACAGTGCAAAAATATAAGAATGATTCAAAATATTTATCAATAGTGAATGAAAAATATTCACTGTGCCTCAATGTTTACATTATCCTACGAAGGAAACCTTAGACTGATCCTAAAACTGATGACAGGGGCATTTATTTTCAGGTGAATGTCGAGGAATAAAACAATTTTACCTAGTGAGTCTAGTCTCGGGTTCGATCGACCACGGTTGTCGAAGCATGTAATATGTCGAAGTAATACTACTACAACAATCTTGCCAAGTATCACCGGCTTTTAAAATAAGTTTTTATGGCAAGTTGTCAGCCATGGCTGTTGTTGGATAAGATATTAAACAAACAAATTTTCCACCCATGAAGCGCATCTCTACGAATCTGTAACATTCGCACCGTTAAACCATAAGCTTAATAGAGCTAGCGAGCAAATGCTTGGCGAGGGACGGCGACCGACAACACGTGAATAACTCTCTCAGGCGAACCATAAATTGTGATACTGCCTGACATATGGAAAGCGCCACGTGGCTGCGGGACCCTCAATCCCTCCTCATCCACCCCAGACCACTCATTTTCACAATTAAGCATCGACTCTTTAGGATCCGAGCAGATAAGAATCGAGGGGCCGTGAATGATGTATGCAGATGAGCGAAACCAGACGAGAGGGTATTTTTTTTAACGAGTGAGAATCGGAGAGGTGTGAGAGTTAGGCAAGCGTGTAGGTGAGAAGAGGTTTATTGCTGAGAATGGGAGACCGTTGTTTGGTGGGCACGCGCCTCTCTGCATGGTCGTAGGTCACGCCGCGGCAGCTGCACCAACGCCAATGAAGTCATCCTTGGTCGCTCCCGATGACACAGTGATGGACGCGGTTGCCTTTCGTAAATGGGCCATTTGTGACGATGAGGATCTCCTCATCACTCACTCGTTTTTGCTTTGCAAAATAGAGGGAATCGCTTTTCAAAGGAACGGAGGAAATGGACGGAAATGGTTGTGGGTGGATGGAGAAATTCGGGAAGAAATATTGTCAAGCTGGACTGGTCAGCGGTGGGCCGACTACATCTCAACTATTCGAACACAAAGAATTTTCCATCAGTAAAATGGGAATATTTTTGCGAGATTTTATCGCTCCAATAGAAACACTTTTTGTTAGAATCTGGGCCATTTATATTAACTGGGGAGGGATGAGATCACTTCTTCCATTCAAACGGGCTCAAGGTTTCCAAGGTTTGTATCATCATTTCAATGTGACATAAATCTTCCTAAAGACTTAAGTTTCTGTAAGCATCTCAACATTGGATTTACGTAAAATTTAACATTCCTAATGTGAGTAAATTCACTAATAATAAAATTCTGGTTGTATCATAGATCTCTTTTTTATTATAAATTGTGAACTATTTCAGCGATAACTATTGAAGAGGATACTGACTTTTGTGGCCCGGTCTATATCGTCACAAATTTCAATTAATTGCTAACACAAGTAAGACCCAATACTTTTAAGCAATAGGTCCCCACCGGGAATCGAAACCAGGACCACTTTCAATCAGAATTCAAAAATAAGGAAAGATATTTAAAGAAAGAAAATGAAAGGAGAAGATATTCGTAGAGAATTTATCAATACGCTCGTATATTTTATAAGCAATAACAGTTATTAATGTATTATATGTTAGATATTACATCAATTCACTGAGATTAAATTGCTTGCAGATAATCCTTAAACGTCATCGAAAATATAAAAACCCTGTCATTAAATTTTATACCAATGGGGTTGAAAACAAAGATATTTTTGTGAAATGGTATTCTGGGTTTACTGTAGCTAATAGAATTGGCAATTATTTCTATAGAAATTCAAGCTAAATGTAACCATGTTACTAAGAAGATTCAAATGAATAATGCCAAGTTTTTTTGAGTCGGTTACAAAAAATGAATATTAGATTGGCAATAGTTAGAAATAACCCCTCGACTCCAAAGGGAGAAAGGAAAAATAGATGGAATGAGGTGAAGGAAACTCCGTCTATCTAATTAAACAGAAAAAAGTCGCATATAGGTAAATCTGAAGGCCTAACTAAAAATTATGAATAACGCATACTTAGGGAAGGGAAATTTTTAAATTACCTTCACTTACAAACGACAAGCTTGAGTGGTCTAGAATTTGCGGATTGTCATGTGGCAATAACGGTGACACAAATATACAATCAAGTATAAACTGCAGAGCGAAAATCCTAATTAGGGCATTTCATCGCAAATGTTACCGATTCGATTACATTCTCGAAAACCTGAATATCGCTGTATACAAGACACCAGCATGCTATAAATTCGGATAATAGTTTGAATTTAAGTGATGCAAGATTTCCAGCATTTCAATCAATTAAAAATCAACTCCATTCGATTGGGAAATTTATGGAAAATTCTTGGCCGAGTGATCCGATTAAACACGATAGAGTCCTATACCCTTGTACGACAGAGTATGTTAATTGAAAATGAAACAAGACAGGAATGTAGAAGGTAAACTGATTAAGAAATAAAATTCTGGTAAGTTGAGGCTCATCTATGGTAAAAAAATATGCATGAAGTATGTACATCAGAGAGAGTAAAAAATCAACCTCTTGTTAATTATACTGAAAGTCTTGTTTCTGTTAGTTATTTATTACGAAGCCTTTCGACGTAATTTCATCAAGGTTTCTTTTTCTTGCTCGTCTAGAAGAAGCGCATTTATTTGTCTTTGATCAAATTTATCAGCGAAAATTAAATCTTGTTTCTGTTAGTTATTTATTACGAAGCCTTTCGACATAATTTCATCGAGTTTACTCTTTCTTGCTAGTCTAGAAGAAGTACATTTATTTTTCTTCGATAAAATTTATCAGCGAAAATTAAATGTAAAATAGCTCCAAAATTCGGGGTAAGAATTTAAAAAGGTAAAAGTCCCAACGAGATAGTTTTTTTTTTAAAGTAATACTATCCTATTAATTGGTTGATATCCTTGCTAACATTGGGAGTTATTTTTGCCAGGACCAGTATTCCTGATAAACTCTAAAAATAAAACTGAAAATTAACTTTATCCAGTCATTTTAATCAGTGAGGCTAATCATTATAGAATTATAATTTCAATAAAACAAGTTTTACGAGTTAAAATCCGAGCAGCGAACTAGATTTGCTGACACTAAATCATCCTGCACATTTATCGCAGTTAATGAATTCGCGATAATGCGTTCAAATCATATTAAAAAAACATTAGCCCCTTCCCTTCTAAAGCAAATTACGTGATTAGCACTGGAAAGGATAGCTACGGCAAATTCTTGAGCTTTATGCAACGCAATTTTTTCTCTATAAGGAGAGAATAGAAGTAAATGTCATTGAGGAAGAATGTTATGCGCTCCATTAATCGAGGTCTTAAATATGTGGAGTAAGTGACATTAGGAGTAATTTCCTCCGTTGAATATTCTAAGAGAGTCAAGGATATTATGAAGGGATGGTAATTACCTCTCTAAGAAGGTAACGTGCATAAACTGCATAAATAACGTCTAATGAATATGGAAGGTGTTTTATATTAACTGTAGGAATGGTTAAGGGATTTTGATTCTGATGTTGATTTCCGGTTTGATTTTAAATGCTTTTGAAGGAGTTAAAATTCCATTTATGAATATAACGCTCTAAGGATAACATTTAAGTGCTACTGTGGATATTGAAATAATTTAAATAATTTAGTCACAACTAATAACAGAAATAATATAATAATTATAAGCAGCGATTACTGTTTTTATCACCAAAAAGACATTTTTAATCGATAAACTAAGTTGTATTTTTTAAAATAAACTTATAATACACTAATTTTAGACTTCTATACGAGTAAAACTTGGGTCAAAATAATATCGTGCAAGTGACAAGGATTGTAAGTATTATATTGACGCAAAATATTAATATTAATAACATAGAATATCCTATCCGGGAAAAGCTATCACCAACGATGACTACTGGAGGAAATTCATCAATTAACGTGCCGCATATAAAACATTTAAAATACGCGACACAGAAGTCCTCCTTAGATTGAAGATTCTCAGGCTATGACTAGTGGCTTGATTACTAAGTCGCCGTCAGCATAATGCGCCATGTCCACCAGCAAACTTGTTGTCCAATCACTCGTTGACAGCGTGCACTGAAGGACGGTTATCCCGTGATGAAGTGTTCGATCGAGAAAAGAAATTCTCTCGGCGATGCGTGCGTGAAATACTCGTCCCACAAAAAACGAAGTCCCAGCATACATTTACTTGCATTCTATCTGAGAGAGGATCGGGAGCTTGTTATGGAGTCGCGGCAACGGGATCATTACTGGGAAAGAGGAAAGTTCACAGGAGGCATGTTCCCGATGGAGAAAACCTGAATGTCATAGGCGAAAAAAGATTTAGAGAAAACGGTTGAGATGGTTTACTTAGTAAATAGAATGAAAGGAAGCTTTGAGAACGGGAATGATCCGAATGAATTGCGGAGCCATTAGTGCGGTTGGTTGGTATAAGAAGAAGGATTGCAATTTCGAAGAGACTTATTGATGGAAGATCGAAAAATTAGTCCTATGAAAACCAGTACAAATACAATAGTTTCAAATTAGTCAGCTCTACCGATTTATTTTGTATTTATGAATATTTCCAAACCATCAAAATAGAAGACTGCATGAAAGAGAGAGTAGGAAGGAGATCTTGGATGAATCCCAATTAGGAATATAATCGTGAAGATTTAGCAATCGCAAGTAACTAAAACGCATTAAGCATACGCTTGTTAAGAAAATATAACTTTGAAGGATATATCATGAAGTTTAGGGAATTATCTCTTTGATAATAAAGGAAAAAGATGTTTTGAGAAGATTAAAAGGATTTTTGTGGGTTTGACAACTAATTTTCAGAGAACTTGTGGCGATATTTATCAAAAATAATTTAGTATCTCTGATCTATGTTTCAGGAACCCAGAAAAATCTTGTATGACCATATTCACGTACCTTTTCTTAAATTTTAGTAATGGAAGAATGATATGATAAAGAGAGATTTATAATTACTAATTATTGTATAATGCCAGATATTGCTTAATTAAGTATTGTGTGAAAAACATAATCAACTGAACATCGTAAATAACGTATTATGATTAACGATTTAATTGTATGTTGTGTAAATAACACCGGACTTATGCCTTTCTCATGCGGGGGAAGTTTGTAAATAAATAATGTGCAAGTAAACAATCATAGTTCAATTGGACATTGATTGGTAGCGGTATAGGTGCAGATGCACTCAGGCTCTTTCACGTTATATTATGAAAATTAAATTGTATATTGAGTGATTACGCTGCCACCAGGCTTACTGCGGCGGAATTTGGTAGATAAATAAATAAGTGCGTACGTAAACAACCGCAGTTCTATAGACCATCCCATTGGTGGCGGTATAGGCGCTAATGCATTCATTCTCTCAAAGACTCGGGACGCCAAAATGGCGCCTAGCGAACGTCTCGTAAGGCGTCCATGGGAAAGAGGATGCATCGACGAGCTGCGATCACGAGGGAAGATGTTGATGGATGGTCCAATTATTGGGGTGGCGTCTGCGTGTGCGGGTGGAGGCGGCGGCGGCGTTCAAAAGAGAGAGCGCAAATTAAGAAGAGCAGGGTGTGCGGGTAATAAAAGAGAGTCCGGCTGAATGCGGGAGAGGTTAGGAAAGGCATTACGACCATGAATTAGAGCAGCGCGTGGGCGTACGAGAAGAGAGAGATATATATCTCTCTTTCGCCCGATCTCTATTTTAACTCCCTTTTGTAATTCTCCCTTTTAGTAAGGTTTCCGACGAGTTAAGAACCATCTGTCGGCTTATTCCGCTCCTACAATTATTTTTTTCCCTGTGGACTTTGGAAATAATTTTCGTTTCGGTGCCGAATGACGTTTACTGCCCGCCGTTTTTGTTCTTGATGCGGCCGTGAAGGAAGCATGACTGGGGAAATTTACGAGCTTCGTAATGAAAAGAAAATCGCGAGAGATACTCTCCGGAGCAGGAAGGGTGATACGCAGATGTTTCTCGACGGACTGAGGCGAAGATGAGAATTAGGAAAACGATATAAGTGGCGTTGGATAGAAATTCGTTTCGCGAAAAATTCAGACTTCGAGCAGTCATGCCAATTTAGAGATGAGGAATATTCACAACTGCTCATAATGGACGAAATATCGTCAAAGACAAGAAGGTCGTAACATACGACATGCTAACGAGGTTTCTATGTTGACTTTGATTGTAGATACTAATATTATGGGTGCTTTCAAGTATCATATAAGGGTGATTCCATACCTTCTTGATAAAAATAGAAATGATATTTAAATCACTAGGTTTTTAATAATAATAAACGCACTTTGATATTAAAATTACCTAATAAACCACATGGTTCATAGCTAAATTGGAGAAATCAAATGGAGATGTTTATATGCGAAGAATATTATTGTCTCTCTTTTCCGTGAAATTTTAGTTTCTCTCTAAATATATATTTCGCTGGTTTTTACCCTCGTGTGGGTATTTTTCTGCTCAGAGCATTTTTCCTAAGAACTAGCTTACGATTTTAAAATCGCAAATCAGTTTTTCTGTGCACTTTCTTCATGCTATCTCTTTCTTTTATTTGTTAATTGACGAAGGATTTAGGTGTAAGAAGAAACCTAACCTCGGCCAAACAAAGGCGTTTTATTATTCTTATCCAAGAAATCCTTTGCAACCCAAGTTCTTCTCTGCCTGAGCAACAAATGACTTATTAAATTATCTTAAACACTGGAAGCTTATGAAATGAGGCTCTAATCTTAGGACGCGTAAATCATAGAATTAAGTTACGATTGCTTAACAGCCTTCATCATTGATGACTCACCTATTCCCATATAAGTAAACGAATGGAACAGGGGAAGACCTTCATAAAATTAAGGCGCATCTGTCTTTCACATGGTCTTCCGAATTATCAAATAATTTAGAATCATTATAAATACGGCCAATATATGCAATGCTTAACCAAGAGGAACGATTCTCTCTCCATAAATTATGTTAAAGTGATACAAGGGCAAAAGTGAAGTGAAGGGTCTTTTGATAGGATAACGGAGAGGTAGAATCATTAGGTAAGGAGGAGAGAGGGAAACGGCGACGTGTCCAAATATGGATATTTGCGTCAGTCAACTCTGTATCATTTATATGGAAACAAGACATGCAATGGAAAGGAGGAGGTTGAATCAAGACTAAAGGATGCTGATGCAGCCATTGCAAAAGACGGCAGATAGATGGAATGACAGGGTTTCGCAGATTCATAAATTAACACTAACTTTCCTCATTCTTTTTATGGGGGGCGTGAGTTAGTCTTTGATATCTCAATTTCGAAATTTTCTTTTTTCTCGAGATTCTTCAATCTTACGCTATGTCTATTAGTACTCTGTATCTTCATATTCGCGCTGAAAAAATCCCCATGGCAACTTTTCTGGCTTTGGGCATGAAGATGAATAGTTGAACAAACAAGTTGTAAAGCACCGGCACTATTATCTTAGTCAAAAAGAAGGGAAAAGATACACGCTTCAAATTTCTGTGAGGATAAAGAAAATTGAAGAGAATGAAAGATGCCACATATACCTTGTAGGATTTATCCATCCACCCGACTCATGTTTTACCTTAGAAGGAAAATTTTTACTATCCGTGATATTAATCGAGATTAATTTATTTTGCCCCTCCCAATGCTGGCAAAAAGAGTTTAATTTATAGTAATTTTTTTTGAATAAGTTTATCGATTAGGAAATTAAATTAACTTAATTGTAAACTATCTAAAAATCTTCATCCCTTTCACAGCTTTTTAACTATCTGTGGAAGACATCTCGTCATAGACTACAATAAAATAAATCTTCAAAGATGTGAGCTGTTGTTTCAATGGTCTACTGCATTAGGTTGCTGTATCAAATCTCAAAATAACTTCTTCAAAGGACATAACCAAGTTAATCATCAACATCCGTACAATGTTACACGATTTTATTTACTTTATTAACTTTATTGCAGATTTTTGTAAACATATTGTTGATAGACATTCTTTTCAATTAACTTGATTGATGGCGGTCGTATTCAGCCTAAAAGATTAAGGCAGTTAAACCGGCACATTAACTTTCCTCCCGACATCACGTCTTTGCATCTAATCATACGTATTTCATTTTCTTTACTCGATGCGTCGAGGAAAACTGCACTTTCTATGAGGGAAGACATTCGGGTCACGTCCATAGCTCCTCGAACGATTCGAATTACCTTTGGTATTTACGTTTAACGAAATCCAGGTACAGGTTTGGCGCATAAACCGGAATTCCGTTCTGTAAAGCTGACAAACAATAAATGGAGAAACATTGAAAGGGAGCATATGTAATGCATTATTTATCAGAGTCCGCGGTCGCACGCTGCAAAAACCCCATCCTTAATGCGAGAAAATCTTAAAAATGGTACCTTAAATCGATATTCCCTTTCGCTTAAGCAAAGCGGAATTCCACGTCGGATGAGGGATTGCCTTCTCTATGTCGCTCGATTGCTCTATTTGCATTCCTTGATTTCTCCATCCTTTTTCCCCCGCCCGATGAGCATCTCTCTTTAGAATTTAATGACATCTGTCCCGACCGTTAAACTAATGCGTCAAAAATAGTTGGGAATTTCTTACTGCGAGGGATGTTAAGGTGACATCTGGAGATAAAATGCGGCGGGAGGAGAACGGGATAAAGGCTGGGAGGAGAGAGGTAGAATAGGGGAAAGAGAAAAAAAATCGGTTGTCAGAGGATTTGGAGAGCGTAGGTGAGGAAAGAGGGGGAGTTAAAGAAGAGCGGATTGAGGGTCCGACCGCAAATTTCCGAAGGGACACCCATATCCGTCTACGGCGGATTTTGGCCGTCATCTGTTTGGCCGTCTGTGTCTTTCTTCCCTCGGCACCTTGCGGAGGAATAGGCGTCGGACACGCGACGGCAGGTACACAAAAAACCAACGGTTTTTGGTGCGACGGAATTGCACTCTGGGAGTAATGATCCGTTGACAGCAAACGAAACGACGGCCATCGTTGGAATGAGTCCTTACGTTAGAAGGTTCATCCAGATCTTCTCGGTGAGAAAGCTAATGTTTAACTTCCTGTTTCTACAACTCCGAAACATCCTCATGAGCAGCATTGTCGACAGATTAACAAAGAGATCCAAGAGCTAAAGTGGAGGAACAGAAAAATCTGCATCGAAATGTTGTAGTACAAATTCGAAGACGCGGAAATAATATTTTACTGCCGACACGACTCGAAAGGTGAACTAAGGGAAATATGCGGATGTTAGTGGAGGCCCTTGAGGAATTATAACCAAGTATCAAGCCTCGCTAGACTAACGCGCTAATCCTTGCCGACGGAAGCTACTTCCACAAAAATCACCATTAATTTTGACCAATAACAATAAATTTGTTTCCAGAACAGATTTATATGGGTCTATATGCAATACATCTTTTTAGGCGTTTAAAAAATGAAAATTATGTATAACTGGCCGCAATTCAAAGGATTATAGTAACTAATATTGTTAAAATATCAAAATTCCAACACGCAGCACGGGTTTTAGTACAATATATTATTCCTGATAATAATATTACCGAAACACTAGTGTCCCGCAAAGATCACTGTCTTTATTCTGTATTTATATGTCAGCGTTTTATATGAATCTACATGAATGAATGTGACTCCAGATACCGATGAAAATTTCAACCAACAAATCCTTCCGGCGAATTCACCCATTTATAATAATATAATATACTCATTTGTAAATAATAATTCAACAAATGACACTGATATGTAATTACAAACTAGAAATGCTTCGCCATGATCTGAGAAACTGTCATCTTGTTCAGTGTAACGTAAATCAAGTCTTGGAGCTGTGTCATACCCTTGTGATCGGGGAAGAGTTATCTTAAGGAAGACAAAGAGACGCTGACTTATTCATTCGATATTTAAACAATTCAACTACAATCGCATTCCATGCCAGAGTTCAACTTGGATCTGTAATGACTTGAAATAAGGCAGTCCGTGAGAGAGGAAACCAGTTCAATGGCTCCATGTAACGTACGTGCGAGAGATTCGCAGAAAAGATGCGACGTCTATCACAACGCGAGTGTCTTTAATCTGAAGTAAATTGAGAATACTAGAAATGAGAGAAATCTCAGAGTCAATTCCGCATATGAGAATGGCACAGTATCTAATTTCACGCTTTTCTGCCATAAGAGGGGGTAAAGATTCGGTAAAAGTCACGCGTGCGTTGATGATGGTTCAAAGAACACGGAACAAATGAGAACCAGATCCATCGCCACACCCCGTTCTTAAGCGAGAGTAGCAGAAGAATGATATGTGTTATTTCTTACCCTAGAGAGTGGAATCTGGAAGGACACGTACCGTTAAGGGAGGAAAATATACATCACGACTAAGTTCCATTCGTCAAATACACACAGCTGCACGAAAACAGATTTATAAATGAAATTTGACTTAGGTGAAATAAAAAAGGTGAAACAGTTAATCTGCACTCTTCACTTTTTTTACATCGAGCATGATAATCTGAGTTCCCACAGATTCTACTCGTAGTAAGGAATAACATCTTGAATTTGGGAGTTTTTTCGCTTCTTGCCTTATCAATTCAAAAGTGAGTGCTAGTAGCGAATAAATATAATTTAAAACAATCAAAACGTATGCATGAACTCGGAAAATTTTCTAATTTCTGAAAATCACACGCTTTGGCTGAGGGTCTTTGTTGAGAATAGATATAAAGATATTATTAAAATATATATCTTCATTAAACCACAGCTTCCATGAATAACATAGAAAAAATATTACGTATTTTTCTAGAAATCTCAGCAGAACAAGCTCAGCTTCTGTGTGAAGTAAACAAAGTTACCAATATAACAACAGTTAAATTTCATAACGAAATTTATGCTTAACGATAGAAAATGGAATCCTATCCGCAAAAATATAAATTGCGAGTGATTGAAATAATATAATTAACAGATATATTTTTTTTAAGAAATAACGATGCTATAAGTTTCAGTGTATTAAAAATCAGTTATAAATACATAGTAGAAGTAGTACTGTCATTACTGCTTCGACAGATAAGGTCATATTGCAAGTGGTCTCCCACCGGGAATCGAACCCGAGACCGCATTCAGCAAAGTCGAACGCGCTGCCCACCTGGCTGTTCGGGAGTCTTTTAAATATATTTTGGGATCGAAATATAGCGTCAAGTGTACCTAAATTTAGGGAAACAATCTATCAAGTAATATATAGCATTATTTGCATGATACTCTGGTATCTAAGAACAAGGAAAAGACAAAAAAATCTTTCGATACAAACGACAATTTTAAAGAGCTATCTCTCAGGTTTGAGCGACTCTGAGAAAAGATTCGGACCTCAGTTCATAAAAAGAAACGAGCATCAATTCTAAAGGGAGCACACACCTGAGTTGTCGTCACCGATAATTTATTCACTAGTCAGGGGAGACAATGCGGGCCCTTTTAATTAAATCCCCCTTAGGATAGTGGACGGCGAACGCAGGAACAGAAGGGACAGAACTGGAAAAAAACCCGTACGCCACCTCTCCCGACGCCTTCGTTTCGGCCCTCCAATCCCAAATAAAAACAAAATACATGGAGTTTGCATCGAGAGAATCTATCTCGGCCCGGGAGTGAGGGTCCTTGAGGCGAGGGACAGTAGTTTAGGAAGGAGGGCCATCTGGGAGTCGTTGCGAGGACCCTCGACGGGGGCTGAGTTGTGTTGCCTCTGGGACACATTGCGGCCTCTCCCCCCAGAATAGGGAAAAGACATTTCCATCCCTCACCTCTCCACCCCCACACCAGAGGGTGCATAACTAGGCGATCGATAAGGAATCCATTTGGAATTCATTCTCGCGACGGTCATTTCGTTTCTCCGATTCCCTCCCTTCGTCCCACGGAATATATGGAGGTGTGGACGGTGGCTTTTGGGACGGCGTCGATAAAAGGGAGTCCGAGGAGTGCTTATTTGTGATCTCCCTCCGCTCTCTATCTCTTTCTCGGCTGGGGGAAGTGGCGGACCGCATTTTAAGCGAAATATTCCTCTTCGTCCCACTTATCATTCTTCCCTATTCTCGGCGTCTGGCGATCCGCTGGACAGGCTGCGTGGGGGAGGCGATGGGAGCATGCATAATTTAAAACGGCAGATGGAGGTCCTCTCTTTGAGAGCGCTGCTCTTCTTTCGCGGTGGTCTGCGTACGTGTGATTAATATGCGGAAATTTAGATTAATCTCCCTTTATTTTTCCCTTCGTTTTCAGAATTGATTACTCTGAGGTTAGAATAAACTTTTTAGAGGAGAATTTCAAATTTTCTGACCCTGGATGGACCTTAAATGATGAAAATCTGGAGTGGAACGAGAGAGACAAGAAAATGCCAAAAGCTCTTGATGCATTTCGCGCTTGATGGTATAGTGTTCTTGCCTTTAATATGAGGCATAACCGTAGAGTTTTGAGAAAATATAAAATATTTGTTGAGTCGAGGAAAATTTAACTCCAGCTGAAACGATTTTTGAAATTTTATAGGAAAGGAATTCTGCAAAGATATTCATAGAGAGGCGAAAATGCACACGCTTAATTGGCATATTTTTCTAACTTAGAAATTTAAATTTTTCGCTGGTTTTCAGAATCGAAATATTTTGGAAAATACTCAGCAAAGGGTTTACCATCCCACCCTACTTGTTTATTAGAGAAAAAAGATCAATGAAATAAATACAACGAATGCTGTTACTGCTATCAACTTGACTTAGATGGATACTTAACAAAACATAAAACCTATTTGAAATGTAAAACCTAGAAATTAAAGGCTTTTAATCATTATTAATAGAAGTAAATCAAAAGACGAAATGAATAAAAACTAATGGTATAAAAAATTATGAATCGAACAGGAAAGTTGAATCGGTAAAAATCACTATCACTAAACATAAGAGCATAGCGCGGGGTAGAACAGAAAGGAATACACATTTAATTCATTTTTAATTTCGCATAGAAACTTGCTATACTTTACTAATAGCGGCTCTTCTCATCCTGAAGTTGAAATTTTTAAACTAGTGCAAGAGTTATAGAAAAACAAAGTATAAGAACAGCTTGGGGAGGGCTATTTAAGTGAGAAAACGGAAACGGATCTCCTTTCGCAGGTGTAATGTTATATCGGCGAGCATCGAAATTACGCGTTGTTGCGTGCGTGCGTTGGGAACCTCTTGTCACGTCATTCATCCACAAGAGCAACGTGGACAAACACCGGATGGATATAACTGATGATATGTCCTCAGCCACCTTGTGAAACTGTAGGGTAGACACCTATTGTTTTCTCTTATGAGTGCTATTCACAAGTGAAATGATGAGCGATTAGTAACGTTTTATTTCGAAGCAAAGAGGTTCTTAGAGTTTTTTTGTGGCCTTACTTTTGCTTAAACGAATAATCTTCGTTTCGCTACTTTACTATAATAAGTACAGGGAAATTTTTTCTATAGTATGAGCGACAACTGGAATATACCCGAAGTTAATTCCAGTGTGCGTATTTTTTAATACCAATGCTAGCTGCTCAAATATATAATTACATAGTAAATTTTGCAAAATTTCTGTTGCATACATCTCCGCCATTATTTTCCACATATAAGCAACAACCATTGGTTTTTGATTTGTTTTGTTTTTATCTATTGCATCTGTTCATTTTGTTTATACATTTGTGTCGCTATTTATGTAAATATCAATTTCCTTACACGTAAAACTGCCAAATTCGTCTAAAATGCCCATCAGCAGCTTAGCAGCTTTTCAACAACCGCAAGAGAAATGCTGAACAAAAGACAGCAAAAAGAAGGAAACCGCATCGCGGTATGTTGATATAAACCTTCAAAATCCACTTCCACAACAGCTTTCCACAACGTTATGGATTTGAAATTAGCGACAGAGCAAAGGTCAAGTCAATTCCGTGGCCTCATCAAGAATTCCATATCAATTCCACATACATGTTTCATTTGCGGACTTAAAGGTCAAGGTGGTGGAAAGGAATAGGGGATTATGAGAGGGCTCTGTTATGAAGAGGGCAAAAATGAATAGCGGAAACGCCTTTGGGAGCTGGAGAGTTAGCGCTGAATGATGCAGTGGTTTGTAGGCGGGAGGTAAATGTCAGGCATATGCATGCGATAAGGACAAACAAGGGTCCATCCACCATTTTGTTAATAATAGAACAGGGTACCTTGAGAGGGCGTGAATACTATCACCGTTGTTTCCAATGCCGTTTACTTTACGAGTACTTTCAGGCATTTCAAACTCATCCTCAGTATTTTCTTTCTTTGACTGATTCAGACCTACGTGCCATAACGGAAATAACACAGTTCTTACCGATTCTAATAAATAATGTTATTATAATTATTATCTGGAGGACAATATAATTTAACGCAAGTTTTCAGTACGCAACAGAGTATGAGATTTCAACATTTATACATTATTCGGTGTGGCTAATATTTTGTGATATAAAAAACCCATAACCTTTGAAAAACCCAAATTAAATAAAACTCGTCCTAAATCAGGGTATTTAGAACGATTTTTTTTTAAGGAGATGAGCTTACATTTAAGAATCATCGTATTTTCCAATACAATTGATAAGGATGCATTTATTAACCAATTCAAACACGGCATAAGTATTACCACAACATTCAACTGTCACCGCCGAACTATTTTAACTATGAATTTCATCAGTTGTCGTTTATTTCAATCTATAATATAGAGAAATAAAATAAATAAATGCCTCAATTGTGGACGGAATTTAGACTAGAGAACTTAGAATTAATAAAGCTAAAGCTTAGATTAATAGAGCCTCTTCTTCCATTTAACCATTATATCAGGTATAATTGCAATTTATACATAAAAAAAGAAGGGCAAATTATAATAGAAAAGATACAAGAGGGCATATGAATCGAAATAAGGAAGGAATTCCTTTAATTATGCCGGTATGTATTCAATTTTACCCTACATATGACACGTTAGCAAGATGAAAGGTCCTGATACCCTCAGATTATATCGGAAGGCACGTGGAGGGAGACGGGGTCTCATAACACACGCGTACGTACCGATTTCAAATCAGCCGTCTCCGGACGGCCGTTTCGGAAGCGAAAAATGAAACAATTGAAGCGAAACATCCGCAGCGTGTCGGAGGAAAGTATCGGCTGTTTATATAAGTCCTTATCGTTGGGAAGGAAGGGCGAGGAAAAGGAAGGAAATGGCGCGTGGCCACTCTTTCACACACAAAGCATAAAAGAGTTGAAAGATGGCACTTGACAAAGGACGCTCGTGTGTCACCGATGGAAAGACCCCTCCCGAAAGGGTGTGCGCCCAGGTAATCGAGGAAAGGGTGACGGCGTATAATAGGGAAAGAAATCTCAGAGGGTTAAGTTTGTTCGCAAGACTGGTCGCGTGGCGATGGCAAATCAGTAGCTTCCGCTCCTCTATGGCACGAGGGACCGAATGTTTTTTTTACCGTCTTTTCATTCCCTCCTGATCGATGTCGCAGGGGCCGTTTAGAGCGATGAATGCGTTGGGATGGTACCCTGAGGTATGCTTTTTTAACCCTTCGGTTAACCGTAAGCATTCTTCTCGTTCGAGATATCATAAGGGGGTACTCATGGGCACGGGGGAACTTTTCGGCGGCGCGTTCTAGCGTTCTTCTCCTAACGTATTTCGCCGTTGTTGAGGCCTCTTCTTTCGTTAGGTATGGTTTGGCTCACAGTTAACTCGGAAACCGTGACGAATGGTAGAATTTAAATCAGAATTATGTATATACAACGCCGCCATCCCGAAATTATAAACGTCTAAGTACGTTAACTACTTTAAAACCGAGTTCCATTTTCGAAGAATGAGCCAAGAATAATTTTACTTTAAACTCAATTGAAATGAGTTATTATTTTGTTTAGATACCCCTAGAATAGTTTAGATCAACTGAAAAACATTCTCCATTATAAACCAAATATGCCTTTACTCGTAAAAGTAACTCTTAAAAAGTCTTCAACAGTTCAAATTATTTCGCACGTGGGCCCCCATCCGAAATTGAACCTGGAACCGCTTTCACCGAAGTCGAACGCATTGAAGGCCATCCGAGAGTGCCTTGATTTATCAGATAAACTATTGTAATGTATGTTCGCTGTGCTGATGTAAGCTGATATTGCGGTCTTAACTGGGAGGTGGTTTATTATGGTTCAGTTACATTATAAAGCAACATTTTCAGTCATAAAAAAATATAATTAAAACACATGAAAGTTAATCTTGCGGTTAGAAAATAGAGGTTCAAAGATTAAATACGCTTGATTTCATACATGTTCGATCAGGATAAAAACTAAGGCGACGGATTGTTGCATTAGTTTCCTTTTCGTTCTCACCTACGCCAGATGTATGGAAAAATATTCTCTCTTCAACATATGCAGTAAGACACAACTAAGACTATAAGGTATATAAGCATTATGAGCAAATATGATACTAAATTTTCTGTCCTTTATTTTTACCTGTACTCATTCAACATTTTGTAGATATGGTATAATATGGTGCTTAATTTTGAATAATTTTTGAAAAGTATTATCATTTGATCATTTGTAAATAGAAATTCGAGAGGTTTTGCGCGCGAGAATATTTGGTAGCATTCTTTGAAAGCATCCTAAAGAAAACTTTAAAGAGAAAGATTCTCGCACAACACAGTTTCGTCAAGTAAAAGTCACCTAGATGGATTTCAGTGATCACGGTAAAAAATGCCATGTTTCCCTCTAGGGGTGTAACGATTTTCTAAGTAACCTAGGATTCATCGTGCTAGAACGTCGTACCAGTCCTTTCTCTTAATTAAACCTTCATACTATCTGTCACGAAAGTTGGTTCGTTTTTGTTAAAGTCTTTCATTGAATTCAGTCTTGAGGCTTTTGGGAATCTAGACAAAAATAACATTGAATGAAATCCCCGTAAGCATAGGATAATGTATCGTTTGCTTCGCGCTCATGGTATATCGAGAATCTTAAAGAAACAAGAATAGCAGTCTTCAGGCAACCTCGAGGAAGTCTTGCTTTCTATCGTTATCTACCCCCTCTGGATCCCGCGGAATAAATCACATCTAGCCTATCTATAAATATATAGTATTTTCTATGAAATCAATTAAAATTTTCCGCCGAATGCTTGACGGGAGCGATGCAAGCTCATAATGGCGGCCGTTCACCAAGGCACATTCCGCGGGTGTAATAGTATCCTGCAGCTATGCAGCCACGCAGTAACTGCACTGCGCCACGGGTTGCAGAAGCGGATGGAGCCATAATCGAATTTAATCTGTCAAGCGACGCATTCCGCCTTTTTAATAGATTGATCGGAAACGAAAAATATCCACTCGGGTAGACATCTATGGTACTGTGTGAAGGATTTGGATTATTGGGCTACGTGGATTCATTACCTCCATTCCTAAGAAGATCGCTGATGCGCGACACCTTTTCGCTCCGAAGAAACATTTTCCACTTCTCTTTCCTTCTTTTTATTTGTATATTAACACCCGATTAAATGAATAACATATTTTGATAGTGTACTTCAAAATTATACTTATATAAAGTTCATTATTTGACCTAAAAAACTAGTTTTGTAGAAAGGTTAGTATGCTTTAGGTATGGATAAAATTTGAGAAGATGCATTAAATATAGGTAAACATAAAAACTTCGAATGTTAGAAGCAAAATTACACGGGATGAACCTCAATAACTACTTCATATAAGCTAGAGAATAAACTTCGATATAAAGTAGTTCTCCATCAAATAGCGATTGCGGAGGACGTAGACCCGACGTCTCCGCCGCTCTTCCGGAAAAGAAAAGAATTATAATAGAATTTCCATCATAGCTATATCGATTACAGTGGGGAACTGATGCGAGTCGTGATTCCTGCGCAAAAAAATTAACCAAGTCGAATGTCTACGGCAGGCAAAACCGCACTCCTCGCTCCAATAATTTCTCTCTTCAATCAATCCATTAAACCGTTTCGGGCATTGCCTTAGGAAAGTGGGGGAGTGTTTAATTGGATTAGATATTTCCTGCTGAAACGGTTCTTCGAAAAACTCTATATAGCACCGTCATCGCTAAATCATACCAAGCAATCCGGAACACGGCTAACGACCGAGCGGAAAATTGCTCTAATTACGCTAACATCTCTATATTGAAAATCCCTCGCTTCGCCCGCCGGTTCTTGGCACGGGAATCCAACCACTAAATTTAGGGTAATGCATTACGATATAAATTTCACCGATGACGGCAAGGAGTAAACATATCTCGGGCACGGTTTCCGGCGCCGCGACCCCAAAAATAAGTCGTTTCCGCTACGTATCAAACACAGGGATTCCTCTCCCTCTCTCTTTAGAGAATGACATAAGCGTTCCCGTCTCACTCGAGCGACCATTCTCCCTCACCGGCGTTATTCAAGTCATTTTCAGAGAGGCTCATCGGGCGAGCTCAGAGGGGAGTAAATGGAGGAGAGACTCTGTGGCGACCATCAATAATTAGCCAGGCGCGAGGCATTAATGCCTTCCAATCCCCCGTTTTCGGCCCTGGGACTTGCGGAGGGGAGACTCGTAAATTAATTTCGGAGTTGTGCGCGAGAGGAAGGCTTCGCGCAGCCGCCGTGGGACTGCGCCATCTTTGATGGTCTTCCTCCCGGGGATCTCGAGAGTGGATGGCGCTACTCGGTCGAATTTCCCCCGAGCTGGGCAAAGGAATAAGCGAATTAACGCCGCGCGTCGGTGGAATGTTAATTGGGAGAGGGACGCAATTGGATGGCGGATCGTACTTCTATGCACGGCGTTGGAGGAGGGAATTAAGGGGACGGGATTAAAGGAGTTGGGATTCGCCTGCGGTGACATTAGAGGGAGATTGATTTCGTTAGGGGAGATGTCGCTGTGGAGGAATTGGGGCTTGAAGCTCAAACTACGCTCTGGTCGATGACACTGATTCGAAGCTGCCATGTTTGAAAATGTGATGCTAGAAACTTCTGGTCATTAGCCATGAAAGCCATAATTAATTAAAAAAGTTCACAAATTGGCTGTAAAATTTGTAAAAAATTATCGCTTTTTTATAGGAAGCAATTGATGTGAGTAACTCTAAGAATCGTCATAAATAAAGAATGCTTCTCATGTATTTCGTCCCCTAAGGTTCTTGAAGTCGATCTTTAGAGACATTTGGGCAGCATGACAGAACGCCGACAATCTTTGTTATATATTTTTTCATCTTCAATAAGAATTTCGATATCTTAAAAGTTAGCCTCCAATGCGAAGATGTTAGTGTTGTTATATCTACGGAATATAATTCTTTTTTATTAAACTAATCTCATATTCGTACTATGTAATCAGGAACTTCTTCGATTGAAAATATTTTCGCAAATACATCATTTAAAATATGATTAAACCATGAAAGTAAATCGTAGTATTATACATATATCCGCCAGCATAAGACTCCGTAACTGTTATGAATGAATTATTTCTAGTGTGCTGGGCATTCATCGAGCGACTTGGAAGTAAACGAAGATAAATATACTTAAAGAATAAAGGAAGAATGATGAGGTGAAACTAAGAAAAACCGAAAAATACAGGAAAAAAACTGGAAAAATTAAGGCTTGACATAAACAAGAATGGAACAGAATCTTATCTGTAGGCTAAAATATCATCTACAAGGACACCAAATGCTTCATAGAATTTAGAAATCCTAGCTTTCGACATTTCAAAGATACTTCAAACCTCAATAACCCCACCATTCACCGCAAACTTCCACCACGTGAAGGCAGAATGAACGCGCACGTATGTTAAATAAACGAACTCCCAACTCCGTGATTCCAGCGACACGTAACACCCGGAGAAGACCGAACTTTACTTGACGTCAAAAATTTTAAACGAACCGAATCAAGGGGAGAAAAAAATCGAAGAACGGCGCTCGCTAAATTAATTACGGAACTCTAACAAGTTCGGGGAATAAGTAGAGAAGCAGTTTGAATGGAGCGGAGAAGTAAGGGGAATAGAGAGAGAGAAGTAAGGGGGTGGCAAGGAAGGAAGTGTTTGAAGGAGAGGGCGTGGTCTGTCCCCACCCCTCGCGCCGCCCCACCCAATTCCACAGCCTCCGGGCGCCCCTATTTGCCTGCCGAATATATCCCCTCGTCCCTCCTCACGTTCCTTTCCTATGCTACCGCTTGGAACGTGTTCCCAAGGAAGGAGGAGTCTGATAGGAAGAAAACATCACGTCTAACACCTACTATATGGCTCGATTCGGATGGCGTTCTCTTCCGGAAAAATATACCGCGATGAAATAATGGCTGCGGAAAGGGGAACTGGTGCATCTGGTGACACAATTTATTCGTTAAACGCTAGGAACGAAACATACATGCTCCAGACTATTTCTCACACAAGAAAAGAATACGCCATGACTTTAACACTGTCCTCACAATCTTTACAATTGTAACGCACATTTATGATATATGTTTAATGGAAATTATAAGCTTGAGGGAAACCTCCCATTTGTAAAAACAGTTTTCGTTAAACAAAAATTGAAAAAGAGTTTAATACGATAACGAAGGAGGGAATATTTGTTAGCTTTAGATGTCAAAGAGTAAAGTAAATCGACTTGCCAAACAAATTTCGGGGAACTATATGAAAGAGAGAAAATAATTGTCAGGACTTTACGAAGAATCTAAGATTATAACACTAGGAACAATAATCTAAGATTATAATACTAGATGCACTACTGACTATTTAATAATCTTCCAGCGAAGGTAAACCTCTTCTGCTTCTCTTTTCTATCACCTATTTCAATACATCCGATTCATTTTTAGTAAATATTAGATAGATTCTGGTAAACATTACCTATCTGTTATGTGAGAAAAGATTTTTTCGATAACCTGAATGCGGAGATAATTTTAATGCCAAAACACCCAGAAGCCACCCTTCAAAATGATGGAGATGGTCACATATTTATTTTACGGCCCTAAAATATTAATGCAAACATGCCTCCCGGGTAAGTTTAAAGAGGAAAAGATGGAGACCTTCTGGCGTCTATATTTGGGTAAAAGAGGAAATAACTGGTGCGGAGATGTATTAAACATTCAGACACACGTGAATCGATGACAGCATACGTGCTCGATATATTTTCCCCTTTTTGGCTGGCAAATGTAACTCGACGGCGGGGAATGGGAAGCAGACATAATGCGAAAAAAGCAGGAAGATAAGAAATGAGAATGGGTAACGAAGAAAAGATGAGACGTAACGATAGGCGATGTCTCCTCAGCATCAAAGTGAACAATGCATTTCATCCGACTAATTGAAAGGATTGCAAAAGAAATGACGCGTGACGTAGAAGGAATACCAAAGTTCGAGGCAAAAGTGGAAGACAAAAATATGAAGAATTGGAGGGATGAATTAAAGATGAAGATGAAACAGAATGAAGGGATGACAGGTGAGCAGTGAGCAGCAGGCAGAAGAATTTGGTAAGGAAATCCCTTTTTAGATTAAAGGAAAAATCGTGAATATCAAACAACGTATACCCGTCGTCATGGTAAAAAAATTGAAGAAATTAAATTCGGGAAGAGTGAAATCTACTAGATCACATTGAACAGGAGAAATGATTAGAATATTGGTTAAATTGTTAAATTAAAATGTGTACTATTCCGTGTATTTAAAATAGTGTTTAAAAATGAATTCCAGTATTTTAATGGGAAGCCTTCAATTTATGGAGCATTAATATTTTAAGAGATAGCTATTTTTGGATAGGAGAAGGTAATAGTCAAGATTATAAAAGACCCCAAGATAGAAATGAGTTTAGGTTTTAAAAAGAAGATGATTTTATGTTTAAGCACGCACTTCCAAAGATGTAAATAAATCGCATGGATTAAAATAAGAATATAAGACGAACTTATAAGAGGAAATTATATTTTTATGACGCGACAAATTTTTTCGAATGAGAATCTAAAATAATCTGAGGTAGGTCTGGATGTTATAGAGATTGCGGATAGAGAAAGGATAGGATTGGGATCGGGAAAATTGAGAGTAGGAGATAAACCGAGAGATAAGAAGATCTAAAAACAAGGAGTTTAAGGCGAAATGGACACAGGGATGGAAGAGTAGGATATTTCCAGGAAGGAGATTTCGAATAGAAGGAGAAGTTAGGATAGGAAAGGCATTAGAGATACGGCAGGAATTCCGAGAGTGGAAGGATTAAGGACGGAAAAGGGATTTGGAGGAGGAACGGAATTCAGGAATTGGGAGACAAACTGAGTGTGGGAAAAAATACAGGGAAATTAGAAATGGAAATTGACCGAAGATATGGGAATCATTAAAGATTTAAAGTAAATTCGGGAACTGATAGGAAAACGAGAATTAAAGGTTGAAAACGGGAACGGAGCTAAGGGTATAAGTGAGGAATTAGATACAGGGAAATTTACAACAGGCAAGGAATGGGTAGAAGAAGACAAGGTTTTGGAAATACGAGGAATTTGAGGGGGAAAGGAATTTATTATACTGGATGTAAGGAGTAATACAGAATAAAGCAAATACAGAGATTGTGATGAATTGATAGTATATGAAAATACTGGATTAAGGAAAATCAATAAGAAGAGAATACAACGTAAATAGGAATGCGATGGAACAGGGAAAATGACGACAGAAGGGTTATTATAGAATGCATAAGCAAGACAAGATATGATGTGATGGAAGTTTGGGGAAAAGATAAACACTATGGTATATGAAAATACTGGATTGAGAAAAATTGATAAAGGATAGAAAGGAAGTACAGAGAGAGAAGGTGAATGACGAAACGGAAAAATTACGAGATAATGCTTATTACAGAATACATAAGCAGGACCAGATATGACTTGGGGGAAAACTAAGCTTATGAGAATAGGAAAACATAAATGAGAAAGTATGTAAGGGGGATAATACGAGACACAAGCGAAGCAAGCTATGTGGGGTACACAGTGCGATAGGAAGTAAAATATAGTAAAAGATGGACGGGATAGAAGGGGGATACAGCAAAGTACAAGGTGACAGGGAAAACAGCGGAAATGCAGGATAAGAAGGAAAATACAGCATGGGGTAAGGGGATGCGGAATTGGGAGATGAGGGGTGGGCCCTCCCTCAGGGCCACACCTTGAAGGAGCGGGGGAGGGGAAGCGTGCTCGGCAGGGGCAGTTACTTCCAGTTTGTGTGGACGGAAAAGGCATTTTATTACTTTTCTCCCGCTGCCCACTCTAACGCTACGAGGTTATATCTATCGCCACACCCACCATTCGGAAGGGAACAGAGAGCGAAGAAAACCGCCGCAATTCCTTATAAATATTACAAAACGCGGCAATTTATGGCGGATCGAGAATGTGCGGTGCTCGAAACGTTTTTGGGACATCTCCAGAGATGGCGTTGCGCCTAACCAAACACCGCCATTTTCTGTCCTTTTTGCTCCTTCCTTAATTCAAACCCTATGGGAGTTTTATTCGGGTTAAATTCGAGAGTATTTATTTGGGTACCGCACGAGTAGCGCCATAAGATACGCAACCCATAACAGTGGCGTTATGGGTGAGGAATGTGCACACACCTAACAATGCTTTTCCCCTGTTTTTTAAATACTAGTATCTTCTTTGAACATCTAATACTTACATCTTCTAGCTAGTTTGCAGATTTGACTCGATGTTGCTCCAAACTGAAAGTGACATAATCTACTAAGACGCTGGAATGGATTTATTAAATCGGTATCAGCATTTCATCTTCAATTAAGAAACTGCTATTGTACAACATCTGATGTGAGTAACATAATTCCAAGGGTTATAAATTTATTAATTAACAAATAGATTTATTTCCGAAGGAAAGCGTTTTCCGGTTACCGCTGTGAGTACATCCTTACCTAAATTAGCTCCACTTCGAATTTATGTTTCCATAAGTGGAAAGCGTCTCGATCGGTTACTGATAAGTTTATGATGGTTATTTTCGGCCAATTGAATTTATGGTGCTGTTGTTTGAGACTTTATGATGATCCTGTGTGACCGATCACGCGAAGGCATTCAAAGAGATATGAAACTTAATCGGAAACAATAAAAGTAATGCTCTTCAGCGATTGTTGGAATTCCATAAAACGTTCAGCAATGAGACAATTGCGCATATTGGCCTCTACTCTACTCTAGGGAAAATTATGAGCATACATAATAACAACATCGTCTGATTACTAACGACCGATAAATAGGCTCTAAGACTAAAATAGGCAGTTCTGCTTGCCATGTAGAATATCCGAATGTAGTAGTTAATATCCTAAATACATAGGCGGATCTAAGAAATTGCCCGGGTAACCCTTATACGATACAATATATCTTATACGAAACAATATATGTTATATGATACAATATATCAGTACAGTATATTAGAGGTAATAATGTTAGTATCTTTATTATTGTAAAATTTCCATATTCACGTGAAAAATATAAGTTGAAAATTAATATTAACTTTTTTGCCATTAGTGTTTATCTTGGGTCCCTTGTCATCCGCTAAGAAAATTGCTCCCAAAAAAAATCGCAACTGTTTTGCAAAAATCAACAATGATGGGGGGTCAACCCCAATCTAGATCCACCCCTCCCAGTACTCGATTTATCCGACTTAAACACTTCATTAAACTTTCGCGACAGCGAAGAATTCCTGAATCGCCATTTTTTCAGCGAGAAATCCCTTAATTAAAGACTCGCAACCGTCCTTTCGTGCCAAATGGAGCGTAAACTTGAAAAATATCCCCAGCTGAGCGATTAAGAGCGGGCCAAAAAAAGTCTTCATTCAACCACGGAGCTCCGTCACGTCATCATATAGGCTAACCTTTTTCCCATCTCTGTCTTGCGAGCCTTAATAACGTTCTCGGAGAACGATTAGGGAAGCGCAAGACCCCCTAACTAGAGCTACGGAGGGGCTGTCAAAGACCCAAACGCCGACGAATGAGAAAAGAAACGGGGAATGGAGGAAGGAGGAACAAAAGGATGCAGCGGAGGAGACAGGGTGTCATTTCTTTCTTAACGAGGGGTGAGGGAAGGGACAGGATGCGAAGGTATAAGAGTCATCATCGCAGAGGGTGTCATTATCGGAAAAACGTCCGCCAGATTCTGACATCACACTCGAGTTGGGATATCACGATGGAATACGTGCGGAGAAGGGAGGCTAAGAGACAGTAATGACCGAAGAGAGAAAGAGGACGTCCTAAGACACCACCCCGTCCGTGGGGTGGATGCCATCCTCCTTGACTTTTAGCGGTAATGGAGATGGAAGGAGGGACACGAGGGGTTATCTTCGCGTCTCTCGGACCTAAATGAAAGAAGTTTTTACTTCTCCACGGACGAAGTGTCGTTCATATTGCGGGAAGTTGATGGATCAAGGGAGGAGGTGGACGGCCGATGCGGACTTCGGGTCTATTTTGCCCTTCTCTCATCAAGTACATATATATACACATAGCGAGTCAAGCGTCGTATTTCTGCTATTGCGAACAAATCCATAGATCTAAGCCTGAGAACAAAGCGATTTTTATGGGGTAATTAGAAATATTCCGGCATAAATATATATTCGATTCGTCGTATTAAGCTTAAATATAGGTCTATATCTATACATTCCTAATAGCTACGAGGTGTCGCAGAAATTGGCGGGTATTTTAAAAAATTTTTTACAGGTTTTGTTGATTGCAGTAGTTAGCATTACCAGATATGAAAATATCAGTCCTAATCCTCCAGAAAGCAGATAATAATGCGTACAGTCTGACGATACCCAAAGGATACATCTGAATATTTTTATATTTTCAATGAAGAAGAATAAATATTTTGCGTACTTGGATGATTACTACTTACAATTAGTAGTGTTGGAAGTCTAATTAACATTAGAGCTTACATTTGTCAATGAAAAAAATTCTGCCATAAATTCTATAGATTGAAATAATAGCAATTTCTAGTACTTCTGTTTTTAATTGACATTTCTAAGGAAAATACTTAGCGTAAAATGATTACTTTTACATTATTACATTATCTATTTCCTATACTGATATATAGAGATGCTGATGTTTACAAGTATTCTCAATTAGACGATCAAAAATAATAATTTTCAAAACAAAAATATATTTTGTTATGCAAAATCAAAGTTTACGGGCAGTGATCATATGAGGGTAGAATCTACGGTTGTACCAAATGTTAGGGATACGTATAATTCCTACAGGATCTAAATAAGTAAACATCTTTACCACCGAGGCAGTCCTCCATGCATTAGCCGTCCGTTGCCCTTCGAACATGGGCTGCGACGCCGCTCTCCGCGAATGGCAAACGCCTTCAAAGGAAGCGCCCCTTCATTTGAACTTCACGGGAATCCGAAGGAAAAGTCCGCACACAACGAGGCACTGGAGACCACTGGAGTGGCTCGCGAAGCAGAGGGAGTGGGGGAGATAGAGGGAGAAGAGGAGGGAGAAGGAACGGAGATAGGAACGACAAGGATAGAAGAGACGAAAAATGGAGGAGAAACGCCGAAATGAACGGAAAGGGTTGATAGAAATGGGGGAAGATGAAACCGGGGGGTGTGGGCAAGGAGAAATGAAGGAAGATCCTATAACGAAATCAATTAAAAGTGAGGGGCCGAAATGGGATATTAATGAGGGATGGAGAGATGAAAGACATTAGAGGAGGATGGAAGGTAGCTAAAGGGGGGAAGAATAAGGGAACGGAAAAAGGAGCAAATGTAGAAGGGACGGGGTGTTAGGAAAGAATACGAAGTTCTCGAAAGAAGACAATGACGGAATTACGCAGAGGATCAAGGAAATTATGAGAGAAGAAAGTCATATAGAAGACGAAGGTCTTAACACTTATGAGGATATGGAAGGAAAGAAACATGGATAAATAGTACGGTAAATCATACACGAGAAGGAAGGATAGAGGCGAGAAATTAAAACAAAAATCGAAAGGAAATCCATAGGATATCAAAATCTGATAACGTAGAGACTATGGGAAAAATAAACGATGAAAGTTTGAGCTACGTACGGATAAAATAGAGAGAATTACGTAAAAGGCAAAGCGATAGGTGAACGAAGAGAAGGAAAGAACAAGGCAAAGAATTAACAAAATAATCGAAAGGAAACCAATAGGGTATTGGAGAAGATTTATCAAAAAAACTGAGAATGTAGAGACTATAGGAAAATAAACGATGAAAAACTGAACGTTATACGGGTACACTAGAAAGAATTAAGTAAATGGCGAAGCGATAGGTGAACGAAGGCACAAATACGATCAGAGGTGAACGAAAAAGCGCACTTGATGTAAAGGAGGGAGTAACAAGGATGAAAGCAAAGAAAGACTCGAAGAATTTAACGGAGGAGTCAAGCAGGCTAAAACGAAAGACAAGGAGCGAAGGGGCTGAGGAAGGGGGAGGTATTTATAAAAAAAGAAAGGGGCGAATGTAACATCGAGGAGACGTTATTTCTTGTTTTTCCATGTGCCTCTCTGCTCGTCATCTGAATGTAATCGCATTTGGAATGAGGAGACCCCCTTTCTACGCGGAATCTCTCGATTCTCCATAAATGCAGACTTCGCTTTGTTCTGCCATCGCCGGAATCGAGTAAGCCCCATAAATGGAAACAGAAAAATGTTCACCCACTGTTTTTGAGAGATTAACAGTCTCGCGAAATAATCACATTATCGACAAAAAGTCTCGGGAATTATGAGCCGAAAGGTTCCTTTGTAAGTGATTGCGAGGATTACACACGTATATGCAAGTGTGTTTCTCGATCTTGAATTCTCTTCGGTGATTTAGTGCGACTGACTGAAATCAGTAGGAGATCTTTGGACGGCTTCGAAAGACTACCAATGGTATGGTCTCCAAATTGTCAAATATGACATGAGAATAGAAATTATTTATTCTGAGAGAACCGAATATCTAAGGAGGAATATTATATAATTCTAGAGTCCTTCGTGATGAACTATTCAAAATAATTTAAAGTAAAATTTCGCAAAGGATTATTCATTTTGTAGGCTTAATTATATCCACAAATCTGTAGGAACTAACACTTTTCATCGATACATCATTTTATGGAAATAACTGAGATACTAGATGATTATTATTCTGTGATAAAATGTTCTTCCTCGATTCTTTGGGATGAAAAAGATTTTTAATTATAATTAGTAAGCAAAGTACAGTAAGAGCAAAGAATAACTTTCAACTATTAAACGGGTATGATTCGCTTAAGGGACACATAATGTTTCAGTAATTCTATATTTGAATATAATAATAGCAATAGCTTCCTGACCAGCTTCACAAAGGAATAGAAATAATTATCATTAATTAGATAAGTGCTCTAAGACACAAACATTATGTAAAAAAGGGATACACTCAATACGAACAAAGTTCTCTTTTTCCCTTCATCATGATCTTTGATATGTACCATGAATATCGACGTTTTTATCTAACTACACCTGACACCTGAAGTTCCTATACTATTCATTACTGTAGTATATAAATGAGAGGAAAGTAAGCGTAATAACTGAGTTCCGATAAATCCGTCGATAGAACTTATTCAAAATAGCTTTTGGATACTTCATGAATCTTCGGACAAAATGCAGTCATGCTATTAAGTTTAAACTGGAATAAGATGCCATCTATGAAAGGGCTTGCATCGCTCGCAGTCAATTATGTGCCCCACTCCGCCGTACACATTGTCAGACGGCTCTGGACGAGGAATCACTATGTGTGGAAATCAATCGGTTTATTTTGTGATCGGCGATGGCTAAGAAGAGTCGCGGCACCTTCGCAGTCTCTTTTTTGTGGTTGTTTAGCATTGAATTGGAGGGGATCAAGAGACATGCTCCCCTCGCGAAACCCCACGTGCATCGAAAAGGGAGACGAATCAATCGCGATGGGGTGAATTCGATTGAGTGACGAACGTCATTTGAAAGAGGAATTGGCGAAAGGGGCACGCGACTTCGGCAGTGAAAGTATTTCGGGGTCAATAGAGGCGGAGGGCGGGATTGTGGGGCAGTCGTGCACAAAAGGGTTGCGACCCAGGGTCGCGGCAACCCTGCTGTTGGCAAACTGTGACGGGCTTCCCTATTACACTTGCAGATATAGCTTCGGGATGTCTTGGGCAGGTGCGGATGGTGGAACGGTACGCGTGATGATGTAAATTCATCAATGGGATGATTATCGGGTAGAATAATCAATAAAAATACCACTATCGAATTAGTAACTAATGGATGGAATTCATAGGCCATAAATATATAATTACATCAACATAGAAGTACTATTATATATTATATATATTAATATTTGGAGTTTCAACATAGGGTTATAATTCTTCACTTTAATACAGTAGGAGTATTATTAAAAGTGCTTCGACCGCAGAAGTCATTTCGCACGTGGACTTCTTTCGGGAATCGAACCCGGGACCGCTTTCGTCAAAGCCAAACGCACTGCCCGCTAGGGTATCCGGGAACCCAAGGGTTTCATTTCATGCTCACGAGTTTCATAATGATCATGGTTAACACGTTATTTTGAGTAAAAAGCTTTCGGAAATATTCCTACACACAAAAGGAGAAAAAACTTCGCACTTTCGCGATTTACTTACAATGAAGCAGTAATACTTTTTAAGGAAAAAATGACGATGAAATTTTTGGAAATAAAATTCAACCATGGGTTTCAATGGAGCTAGTACTAAAGGAGGAGAAGCTAGTCCTAAAGGAGGAGCTAGTACTAAACCAATCTGAAAGATCGATGATGTATTTGCAAATGATTTTCAATGACAGGGTTTAAGAATCCGTCGCTTAACATCAGAGGACAAGAAAGAAAAAAAAACATAAATGTATGCGGTTGAAAGAAATGATTTCTAAAGTTCGATAGCAATAAAATTCGCAATAGACATGCAGGCACTTAAATGGGAATCGAAAGGTATGTATAGGGAAGCATGGTGTGTGCGAACTTGCTTACCCTGCTTTATTCCGATTAAGCGATTCGCGTCATCAATCGAACGGAGGCAATGAGCGACTCTATGTCTAGGAAAGTGCATTCGGTCACACACACAGGATATTCTCGTCGCAGAACGTTCGAAATCGGCGAACCGAGAATCTGGAAATATCGGAGAGTCGTTTGACGGGAAAATCAAATTATTCGAGCGTTCCCGCCGTTAGAAAAAGTGAAATCGATTTCCGTGACAGTATTCAAAATCTGTAACAATTTTATTCATGAAACAAAATTTTCTTTAATTTAAGGACCTCATCGTTTCTTGTTTGATTTTCCCTGTTATTCATGACAAAAATGCAATTTTTAATGGAAACTTTAGGATCTCTTGACTATGTTAAACTCAGTTAAGGAGGTAATGTACGGATGACAGAATTTACCATCCCATTTATAAAATCATATAAAAAATAATGCGATGTAAAATTCCATCGATTAAAATAATATTCGTATTTGTTATGAAACTGAATATACTTTACGGTAAGGAATTAGAGCATTACTTTCATATTTATGCCGAGATTATTATGATTAAGCATCCACTACAGCCGTCCATCTTGAAAGGAAGATATACTTTCCAGATGCTTTTTGTAATTGTATCAATTTTTATTATAAATCGCAATAGAAGTTGGAGTATATTAACTGCTGAGTTATATTGTAACTACTTCGACATCTACATGATTTTAGCTTTGAGGGATGTAACTTAACGCAGAATTAGCTTAAGACCGCTTTAATTAATTGTAGATCAACTTATGGGTTTAATTGAAATCTTTTCATTGCGATCGGCTTTGGCTATAAAATTTATTCAGAGTCTTGGAAATTTTCGCCTCTCACGAATTTATTCCTTATCGTGAAAAGCGTATTTTACAATTTTTCCATACAAACTGAAAGAATCAATTGCCGTACGTGCAATTCCCGCTGAGATTCATCATCACCACGCTGCAATGGATTAACACCCGGAAAACCGAGACGCTCCGAAATTCCTAGCGAGCCAAAGTTTTAAAAATTTATAAATACCGAAATACCTGGGATACCGGAGGTATGGATTCCGCAATTTCCAAACTCCTAATTGCGCGATGAAATCACTCTCGAAGAGAATTTCTCGGATTTTTATTACCCGAGTATTGGAATAGTTTTAGTTCCGATTGCTCGGCGTCATCTGAAACGGCGGATTGGGGAAATGAAGAAAAAATAAAGGAAGAAATGAGAAAGGAGAGATTGAGAAGGGGAAGAAAAAAGGGGCCGAGACCTCATCGCGTTCCCTTATATCCGAAGGAGGTGGCGTTAATTAAAAGGGGCGATAATATCGATTGGCGGCTGCAGAAGGCGGAATATCACGGCAGCAACTTCGGGGAGAGATTTCCAAACGAACAGGAAGTCTAAGAAGAAAGCATACACCGACGGAACTTAACATTCCGATGGATTCTATAGCTAGCAAACAAAGGAATCGTCATGCTGTGTGAGCCGTGGGTGAACGTTTGCAAAAATTGATCGTTTCGAAGATGGTGGAATGTTAAATGGACTAATTGTATGGAGAGGGAGAAATAGGAAAAGATGGGGAAAGACAAAGCGGAAATACTTCAACGATTGTGAACATTAAAAATCTGTTCAACGAATGATTTTCTTAAAAGAATTCCTGATACCCAAACTTAGGTAAGTAATTCATGGATAACACAACTCACAATACATTAAGAAAGTGACCGTATGACATTCAGAGGTATTACATAACAGGTAGTACTATTACGTACTTGGCAGTATCGAAAAGTAATAGTATACGTAGTAGAATAACGTAGAAGTATTGGAAGGAATTCAAAAGGCATTCCGAGTTATAAAAATAGAGAAATATAGAAAAGTGTCATTTGAACTCTCAACTCGAATGGAATGGAATTAGAATGGAATTTCACCAAGAATATATTCCTTACAGTAAATAAAAGAGATTGAGAATTGCAATCTGTAGCAGAATACCCTGCGACCATGGCTGACGATAATTTATGAAATTGTAGATAAAATGACAGAGAATATAAAAACTAAATAAATAATCATTCTGAATTCTTATAGGAAATTATTCTAAAGCACTTATTCTCATAAGGGCACTGAATTTCAATCTGAGTTAGTTTAAAACATAAACTAAAGCCACAAAATAAAAAATCATATCCCTTCAGATTGTTAAACGTCACCCTATGGATGTGAAATGAATTACCGAAATCTTAGATTGTCACTAGCAACGAACATGGAGAGTATATTTAAATTAAAAACCAAATTTAAAACACTCAGAATTGACTCCCAGAGGATGAATAACTTTCTTTTATTACCTTTAGAAATGAACACCTGTTCCGGGTTTATCCAAAAAGGTTATGATTGCCCTTGTTTTTATCGCAGTTAATACGCTCAGAATGAGGAAATCAAGCACAGGAGCATACGATATAAAATACTGCTCAAACAGATCGCCATAATGATAATTAGCGCGTGGAGAATATGAATGCGGGACGAAACCCCCTACTTAAGACGGAAGCAATATTATATTATCTGCGACAAATTAAGAGAAATATTACCAATTACTGGTGGAAGATTTCAATTTTTAGAAACTGAAATAAAGTGGTATATCGGGTCAGAAGTTCTGCATTACAAAGACTCCTGATTAAAAACATTCCAAAAGATCTACCAATTTTATTCCGCGAATAACCGAATTCGTAACACCACCCGCGCCGATACTCGCACAAACCGGCGCGATTGGCCAAAATTAGCGCACTGCACTCACGACTTTTCCCGCCCTCCGCCGCGAAGAACCTCTTGGGAAGCGCCTTCCATGTCCATCGGGCCTCCGGGGAGAATTCGGCCCTCTGAAGCACGGCCGTGGCCCCCCGCTGCAGCGCGGACATCCGGGAGGGGTCAAAGGGGAAGAGGAGCTTCCACGGCACCCTCTGACTTTCTAGTCTCGCGCCCTGCGGCCGAGGAGCCGAAGGCGCCTGTCCAAAATGGCCTCTGAGCGCCTCCCCCGCCCCCCCAACCGAACACTTTTTCCCTTCGGACGATATAGATTATCGATTCCTCCAGGCCGGACCGATAGATGGCAGAGACTGGCCGGCGGAGACTTAGAATATCGGACCCTCGAGCGGCGTACGTGCAAACTAAGTGGCCTGAGTTGAGGGGGTGTTCTAAGGGGGAGGATGAGTCGGGGGTGAGAGGATATTGGCAAACAGGGTGGAGCAGGTAGGGGAGGCTTTTAATTACTACCACTGCTGTACCGTAAACTTGATCCCTGATCAGAGAATACCGTCTGCACAGATGCGTCTAGTCCAGGGTTGTGGAGATATTGGTGCTCGTTCTCTTCGAATGATAACCACCTTAATCCTAAATTTCTATTAGTACGCTATTCCTTATGTATTTGTAAATAAATGTACGACGGTACTACGTGAGGGTTCGAAGTGAATGCTTATGGTATAATTGGAGGTGATGAATGGAGATGAATATTTTGACACCTGGACTCAGTGAGACAATCATCCTAATAATTTCTTTACAGTTAGGGGAAAGTTCACAAATATAGCTAAAATAAGTAAAACCGCTGTCAATATCTCTGGGCGTGGTACGTTACTTCTCATTCTTCCGCTCCATTGAAAATTCTATTCGAGGATGAGGTTCAGTAGACTGATGACAAAACAGAAAGGCTCAAAAGTAAGAACACCGCTTTTGTAACCGTATCAGCTCCAAAAAGATTAACATAATCCATAAAATTTTTGATCAGAAAAGATACAGCTGCCATCATAAAGCGTTAATATATAACTTCAACGTGAAATTAATTAAGACTTTCTCCATGAAACTTTCTCCATGTGTTCTTGATAATTAAAGTAATTCAGCAATGTTCGTTTTATTACTAATATTAACCCGATGACATGGCATTTCATATTTGTTCGATCGAAAATCTTATTATCATCCACGGCAAATTAACATCTCCATGCTTTATGCGAGACCACCTTTTGAAAATTAGAAAGTAATTTCGTGGCTGAAACATGAGAAATATTTCTTGGCCTATCTTTAGTCGAATGCAAGAATGTTTTCGCAATCAAATAATGATATCAATAAGTGAAATGGCTTAAACCCCAACGATTAAAGAAATCTACTGTTCCTTGAGATGACTGATTGATCACGAATTGCCGTTCTTTGAAGTACGACTTAATCAGCCATGCCATCAAACCGATGACTTTGCACTATCTGCTAAGTAAAACGTTATATTACGTGTTAAAAAAGAGAATCATAGTGGTCATGTACACGAGATACGTTGAAAAGGTGAAAATTATCTTATGAATTTGTTTAACATCGCTGTTGCTAGTAAGAATCATACGGACTTCCAGGTAAAAAACGGAATGATTTCAACATTATATGTAACTATGTACATATATTAATTTTCCTAATTTTTGAATTAAACGTTATTCATAAAAATATGAGTTTTATTTTGCATAAATATCTTACAATTATTGTGTCTCCCTATATTCTTTTTAACACCACTAAAGTGTTAACTCCACCATATCCCAACGGCTTAAAAAGGAACATTTGCAACTGATACGCTTTGTAGTATACGAGTATATTTAATATCTTATCAACTCAATACAGCACGACTTGACTTTCTACTGACATAGGTTTGCATTATATCACATTGAATTGGTTATTCATGGGCAGTTTAACGAATATTAACTTGATGGCGTATTTGTAACTCACGATATAGTCCATTACGTCCAGTGCTTCATCAAACGCACTTAGCGACCAAATGGTTTTACACTTCAGGTCGCTTGTCCACATTTCGGATCCGATTAGCACTAACATTATTTTTCCGATGGACTCCATTACTTGACCCAGAAACCGATTCAAATACTTTGATGTACTTCCTCACCCTTTGCTCCACTCACATCCACTATCACTCACTGGAGCGCCACTTTTCGCCCGATCCAATTTCCTCATATAGGAGACCACTTGGGCTCTCATCGACCACTCTCTCCCCCTACGGTCCATCCCCTTCCCTGCAGAGAGAGCAACCCTCCGTGCGTAATCCGCTAAAAGAGCTGTTTTACAATTCGATTGAAAGTTCAAGTGGTGGGAGCGAAAATGATAGAGACAAAAGCGAGGTGTTTTAGGGGAGAGAGCGGGGGTGAGAAATAGGCAAAGGAGAGGAAATAACGTGCTGAGAGGGGTCTTTATTTTGGTTTAGATAGAAAGAAAAGAGGCTTTTATATCATGTGAAGGAGGTGCGGAAGGAAACGGCCGAATGATGGAGAGTCGATAAAATATATGGAGAAAAATAGTGTTGCGTAAAGGGGAAACAGGCATATAAATACAGAAGTGATCAAAGCGATTGAGACATTGGGGATGTAGACGGTGATTAATACAGAGATAACGGCAAACGAAAACGGTTTGAGAAGTAAATGAAAATATTACTAAGAAGGCTGGAATTAAGATAGCCAAGAGTGACACTTACATATTACATTTATACTAATCTCCAAAAAATTTAAGATTTCATTCGAATGTATAAAGACAGTCTCTTAGATTTAAATAAGAAGCAAGAGTGGGCTATCTTTTAGAAAAGTACATTATAAAACTATACATATATCATTTCTGCTATCTGACGCCGTAAAACATAACGTTAATTGGACGCATTAACATAAATATCTAGCATGTTAACAATGATGTAGATGCTAGTAAATTAGAGCCCGTAATTGCTTTATGAATCTTCTTTTTGTTCCCGTTGTTATACGGATTCGAAACGAAACAGCCGATTCTTTTCGAGATTCTTTAGAAAGAGCATTCGCGATTCTTGCGGATCCTTAATATTATAATACATCCCACAAATAAATTCCCACGATATCGGTAAATTTTTAATTACCAACCTCATCTGCAGGCAACAAGAATATTCAAAAGAAAGATGATGAATGAAAGGTCGAGAGACAGGAGCGCCCACCAGAACTCCCAAACTAATGTATTTCTCTCCAAATGAGATGAATTTTAAAAGGCTAATTAATTCCTAATTCCATTCCTAGATAACCGACTCAGAAACTAATCTCGGGAATGATACGCCGTAACGCTGCCCACCAGGACTTCAGTTCAACACGTGTATTACGAACTAGAAGTAGCGGAGATGTAGCTCGATAGAAAACCTCCGAGCAATTCATGCCTAGTCTCCGCCGAATTTCCCAGAAAACGAAAATCTTGCATTGCGCCGCGGATATGGACGCGAGATTATCTAATTCTTTAACTTTCGACATAATGACATCAATTCGTATATTCAATGTGAGCTATCTCCGCGAGATCGAATGGCAGAACTTGTTAAAATGTTTCGGAGGATGAGCAGCTGACGGAGGCGCTCTTAAAAAATCCGCATTATCACGACTTCCGGCACGAAGCCCCAGATTGTTCTCATCTACATCTGCGATTCTTCGGCGCAGATCGGAATAGAAATATGAGATAAAATAATCGGAGGAAACGCGGAACGGCTTACAAGACAAAAGTTGCCCGTTCTCAATGACTCTGGGTCTCGAATTTTGAAATGTAAATTCGCTGGAATAATAAAATTGTTGGGAACTGCTCTACTACTGTTCCAAATGCTAACG
The DNA here is from genome assembly GCA_036926295.1 of Pachydiplax longipennis. Taxonomy (NCBI): domain Eukaryota; kingdom Metazoa; phylum Arthropoda; class Insecta; order Odonata; family Libellulidae; genus Pachydiplax; species Pachydiplax longipennis. The sequence continues at coordinate 40,307,884 of JAVFKF010000002.1, forward strand.
CGATGAAGAGAACTTTGATGAATGGCTTTACGGCTGGGATGCACAGCTGATGAGTGCCAAATTCACGCATTTTCTGATACAGCGTGGAATCTCATCAGTTTAATTACCTTTTATAATTCTAATTTTAATTATAACGGATTTGATTCGAAGTAATAAGGAATTAGTAATTAACCTCCAAAAGGCCAAATTGAGTTACTCCAAGCATTGGACTTTAAGTCCGCAATTTCCTAAACTATTTGTCCATAAATATTCATTTATTCTATTTACTAGTCATTTATTTTATTATGTAATTCAATTTTAACAGGAAAACCATTTACGAACACGCAGCAAGTTTAAGGCCAAAGCTTTCATAATTTAATTTGGTAAATGACTTGATACCAATGGGTGAATATATTATTTTGGCAATCATACGCTATTATAAAGTTTTATTTTCACTGTTATTAATATTTCGTGATAAACAATGCAATACATGATATACGCTAATTAGAGGGAATTTATCAGACTCTAATTAAGAAAATAAACGCGAGTATTAAATTAGAATTCTTCGTAGAATTATCCCCGGGCCTTCCAAGCATACGCCTAGGAGTCATTAAGATTTTACCATCAACGTTATACTCTTGCGTTTAAAAATCATGCCGTAATATCACTTAGAAAGTATTGCTTGGATTCGAATACGGCTCACCAAAGGGAAAATAGAGTAAATAGCGTGAGATAAAGGTTCCACCCCCTCAAAGGAAGAAAGTTGGCTTTGTGGATAAAGCCCGTGTACTACTGAAAAAAAAGGTGTCTCGTGCGTCTCGGTTTGCTCTCGCTAATGAACTGGCGGAAATAATTGCAGATTCCGCCACTGGAGTCGCATGCGGAGGAGGTATTTGAGAGCTTAAGGAAGGATTTCGAGAGAAAGGAAGATTTCCAGAGATTTCCTTATTTCTGGGCTGGATAATCGATTAAAGAGCTATTTGGGTTGCAAAGAAGTCTTGCATCGCCAATTGCGCCATTTAGCGTTTCACAAATATCCTTATCAAACCCGCCATTACTTAGACGGTTCTTAGTAACCTACACAATAGAAATAAGGCGATAAACCCCTTTAGCGAATGTTAGTACTTATTGTGCCGATTTGGGGTCTAATACATTATTATATCTAATATATAAAAGGCATTATTACGTAAGAGAAAAAGGAATGACATTCGTGATCAAGGATCATGAACGAAGATAAATGGATGGATCATCAATTCTTTCGTCAATTTATAATTCGCGCACTGATATAAAAACAGCTCAAAACGGCTGTAGGGATTTTCCGCACTGATAATTAAGCCGTGTAAAATCTAAATAAGAATTTCATGGGATCTACAAGGAAATTTAGTGACTACTAAAAAAGAGGAGCGAAAGCTACTTAAGAAAATGATCCTAGAATCAGAACCATAGAAACTTGTGCTATCAGGAAAGATCTCGAGCGAAGATAGATTCTGAAGTAGGCCTACATCTTGATTAATCATAAATTAACTAACATTATGAGCCTACTTAGTATTAATTAAGAACCATTCTGAGACAATGACGCACTCACTGACGTATGATGACGTACTTTTTTCGAATAAACGATATTTTAGGAATGGAACAGTAAAAACATTTCAAGTTTCCCTTTGCAAAATTAACATAAAAAACAAATTTGCATTTTCCTCGCCCGTGATAGCGAGAAAATGATGTCTTTATTGGTTTGAGATAAGAAACATTTCCAAGAAAATGCGATGATACTGCTCACAATTTGAAAAATTCTCTATTGATAATGCAAAATTCAAACTTGTTAATTTTCCGCGAACTAAGGCACTATGAAAGTACAGAAAAATGACTATGCAAAGGATGTATCGCAACTGAACAAATACATGCTTCTTCAAGTAGTTTTGTAAGAAGTATTCAAACAAGTTACGCAAACTGACTGACTGCACATAAAAGCAAAAGAAACAGCGCAACAAAATCGTATACGACAGCAACAGCAAGGGCACTCCGTTCCATTCAAAATTACAGGAGACTTAGAGATAATCGCTGAAAGATACAGGAAATTCGATTCGAGGAGGTAAGAAAGAATTCACGAATTTTTACAGATCAGGATAGTAATGGCAACGAGATTTATATTCCTTCATACGTTTGCCCTCAAGCCAATACGATTCTTTCCAAATTGAGGTTCAAGTGCTTGGATACCCTTTCCAATCTTCAAGTACCCGAAGAACATTTAAATCGATCTCTAATTCAGTAGAGAAAATTCGAATTCCGTTATTTACCTAAATACGCAAGAGATTTCCTTCGCCGTCCTCTCTCCCTGGATGATTCATCGAATTTTTTTTTCGTTCGACATGGATCGACCGTTCCGAAGAAAGTCTTCCCCGATTCAAATGGCTAACGTCTTTCTCCTTTCAATCAATCGATTGTCCCCCAAACGGAGAGGAGCAAAAACTAATACAGCTATAGATAATATGAGCCATACTTTAGATCATGGATGGGCAGACATTCCGGACACCGGGTCGCGGGAATGTATTACCAGGTGGTAATGTGGATTGCCGAGGCTTAGATCGACCGCATCAAAGAAGATACCGACATCGTCCAAGGTTTAAAATATCAATTAGTCAGAAGAATGATTTGATTGAAAGAGCTGATAAGGATACTAAAGAATTTCTAATCTAAGGAACAAAAGTCCCAAGTTGTGAGAGGAAAATTAGTCTCTAAAAAGACAATATGAAGAGCGGAGTAATTTAAATTAGTTTTCTACACTGAGTCAAAATGCTATTAATGGTAAACGTATTCCTAAACAAATCATCAAAATGACAATGAATAAAAATCACCACAGCATTATATTGAAGAAGATGTAATAAATGCCAAGAATATCATGCCTTATACTCCAATGTGTATCACGTAAAAACCGTGAGCAAGACACACAGTAAATGAAAAATGAATTTTCCCTATCGTACACCGGAAGACGAATGAGAACGTTTAGTAAAGTTACGCAAAAAAATATCAGTATATTCAGCATCAGCAAACGATTAATGAGGCTATTAACAAAGGAGGACAAGCATGCAAAAACTTAACCCCTGCAAACATCCGAAATTAACACAGCGGGGGCAGTCACTTTAATTAAATTTTCAATTACCGCGACTATTTCGAAGGATCATTCCTTTTCGTTAATTGGCCTAAATAAATTTCGGCAGCTGGAAGAGCTTTTAGATTAATGATCGGGACAGTATGCTCAAACCGCTGAATTGGACCACTCGTTTCGATAACGAGCGCTTCTCTAACTGTTGTTAATCGTTTGCTGCAGTTTATGATCAAATACATCGCTCACGGGATTCGCGGTATAGAGGAGTACGATCTTTAGAGCATCTCATGCATGCTAGGTTTATTCATGAGCTTCGCAAAATGTCGCGATATTTAATTCGAATTCTCTTTTATAGAGCTTCAAGACATTCCGAGAAATAAGTTAGCGTAGGAGTGAGAACCTTTTATATTCTACAAAATTTTATAATCCTTATAAGAAGGGAAGGGGAAACTATCAGGCTACTTGTGAGGACAGACTCTTCGATATAAATAAGAGGTAAGAAAGCCTAGTATACAATAGGCTAGGCATACTAGGTATAGCCACGAAACACGGGTGGAACATAGAGAAAACGTTGCCTGTTGTCTATATTCAAATGGTTTCACATAGAAATTTTATGAGTAAAATAAAGTGAAAGAGAATAATTTCCGCTTTACATTTCATCTGATGTCATCAGCGACTAGAAAAAATAGTAATATTTATTTCAAGAAGTGACTAAAAGGCCGCAGGTTCTCCACCTGCGATTTAGTCGATCTTGGTCTACGTCGATCTCACTTTAGGAAAAAATCCTCTAAAATAAGGGTCCGCCATAAGCTATGAAAATATTCATTTGAGATCATTATAAAAGATTACTGTAAAAGATAGAATTTTTTAACACCACGTCGGATTTAGCGCGAATAAATTTCAGCTAGAGGGTTCCAAATCAGCTTGAAGCTTAGGAACTTCGCAGTATATTAAAGACCTGACTGTTCGTAAAATACGTTTAACTTAGATCCCCAGTGTAAACCTGAATGGACGAGAATCAAAAGACATTTATAGTCGAATACAGAATTTATCGAAGATTAATTATGCGAAGTATTAAAGTCTCAAAAAAATCTGCAATTTCGACCCGCTTTTCCGATTTCGATCCATGTAGTACGACGTCGCACGCGTGTCCGCGCCGTGTCTCGTGTCGTCGGCCGCACTCAAGAACAAGGGGAAACGGTACAGTTGCCGGGCGACGGATGCCGTTGGACCGCGGGATTCGGATGGCTCGCTCCCGATCAAAAAGCCTCTTTCTTACCGGGAGTAAAAAATCCACGGCAGGAAATGAACCGAGATCTGCAAGAACGGTACTTTTGCTCAAATTCCAGCGGCCAAAAAAGCGTGAAAATAGAGGAAACCGAAGTTGTAAGGAGCGTTGAAGCAGCACGGGGAATGAGTAGGGGGACCGACGAGAGAAAATTACGGAACTTTGCTTAGTAAGACATGGGGTGAGTGTGTAACATGGGCTTTGGAGAAGGAATGGGCTTCTTGATGATGATGTTTTGGTTGTCATGACTGTTGCCGACGAAGGCTGAGGAAATGAGAGAAAGATGAAAAAGGTAGTTTTTAACCCAGAACTGTTCGTAAGCGATCGGGAACGTTGCATTCCGTGTAAGGAATAGAAAGAAAGTGGTTGGATGGATAAATGTTGGTGTATCTTTGAGGTGGGAATAGAATATGGAGTAAAGAATGGAAAGAAAATACTAGAAAAGCTAGAGATTCATTCTTACGGAGAGTAAAAAGAAAACATAAGCTATTACGATGAAGTCTGTCGAAGAGCAACTGCAAGGACTAAATTAGAGTTTTGTTAGAAAAGAATGAACGAATCGACTGGGACGAATTATAAGAAAAACCCCTTCATTCCTCTTTGGGTGAAATACTGAACGGTTGTATCTAATACACTCTGTAAGAAATGATGATGATAAAGCTGGTGGAACGATTCTATTTCTCTATAACGAGCGGAAAACGCACTACGATAGACGTGAGTCCCTCTAAATTTAATTCACAAAAACTAAACTCCAGAGAGCAGTCCGTAGGATTAACCAGTTACGATAACCCACTTCGCCTCACGGTGAAACATTTGTATAATGGATCTGATTTTTAGATGCCTAACCGAAACTAATTATGAAAGGAATAAATTACAACGGGGGCCGTTCTCATTCGAATTTAATCTGCTGGCATTTCCTCTTCCATTATGATCGGCGGAGACTCCATCAAGAATCGCGCCTTGCGCTCAACGACCGAATGCACCCACTGATTGCTCTTATCAAGCAGCACAATGGAAGCAGTGGCGCGCGAACTGGGCCGATCGCCCAAGAACTCGCCCTTTTCTCTTCCTGAAATTGGACTCGAGATCTGAGTCATGCGGGAATGACAGCGACACGTACTCAGAGACGGAAATTCTAGAAAAAAGCAAATCCAACTTATTATAATGTATATTTGCGTTGGGAGATCAGACATCGCATTATTCGATTCGCAAGAATATAGAATTTCATTATTTAACCTCTTCGGCGCAGTTAGTGTATGAAGAACTTTCTGCAAGTCGTAAACTTGACCAAGAAAATTCCATTAAAAACTTAGAAGTTTGGGCCCTAGGAAATCTCAGTTGGCAACGCGTTCGACTTCGATGAAAGCGGTCCTGGGTTCGATTCCCTGAGGGAGCCTAATGTGCATAATGAACTAAGCTGTCGAAGCATTTTTTACAATACTACAACTACTACTTTGCAATATTACATATCATTTTGCATGAATGAAAGGATTTTGGATCAAGTCAATTCAGTAAATGTTCGATTTCGACGTGATACTTTTAAAACATACTAATTTAAATCTATCCCAACCCATCAAGAGCTGACTCATCACAAGAGAATACGTTTATGACTCACAAAATAAGGAAAACGTGGAGCCAAAGAATAATGGAATACTAATTAGGAGGAAGTGCTTACACCGATGGTGCAACTTACCCTTAATGTATTTGTGATATTCCTTCTGGCTTCCAGCAATTTTTCGTAAATGGAGCGTAACGCTATTTTTGCAAAAGAAAGAACCTCGGTATTATGAAACGTGGATGGATGTTGTAGAGTAAAAAATTTGGATGGAAATCGGGAACGAGGTTTTCGTTGGGGAAGAGGACTTTGAGAATCGCCATCATAAACTCCGGAGCGGTCTTCAAAAGGAGAATTAAGAGTTTATTATCTCAAAGTTAATAAGCTGAGGAGAGAATATCAGTTCTCTGATAAGAAATCATAGAATTTTAATCAAAATGAGGAGAATTAAACCAATGATATAAGAGTAACAAAAGGGGAAATCTAGCAATATTAGCGATCCGTTAAATACATATAAAAGAGATGTTTTCAAGAAGACCAACCTCTAATAATAATATTATGAGATGAAACTAAACCGCATTCAGAACGTCTACAGATACATACGTCTGTAGATAAACTTGGAGATATATTAAAGGCCATTGCTGTCCTAATTAAAGGAGAATTTTCTGTTTCTGTGGACATCAAATGATCCTTCCGAAGCGGATATCGAGCAGATAAGAGGAAGGACCGGGTGAGATTACGTATCTTGGTAAGAATCTCTGATGGAATAATCGATTGCCTAAAATCTCGAAGATCCGGGATGAGCAAAACATCACTCTTTCCAATTTAAGGGAGTTATCTAACACAGTCGATTATCTGAAGGTCTTTTGTTAACGGGATTTTTTCTTTTAATGGGAATGACCGCCTAAGAGGATGCAAATCTACAGAGAGATTTGGAGAGCCACTTCGAAATCTAATCGATATCAATCTTTAAAACGATGGAAATCCGAAGAACATTTGCTATTTGAGATAGACGTATATTATGCTCTTTTGATTAGCACTATCAACCAAGAACAACGAAAATCGATGAGTATTTATTTTTTTACTAAAACTTAGATATATGGAATGACCTACTCGTCAAGAGGACTTTCCGAGATAAACAAATAAAATACCATGTCATTTTCTTCACTTTTCAATGGCTTCAGGCACATTTTATCAGTGATTTGGAATTAACTAAGTGATAATAAACGATTGCATCCCATACGATTTTATAATTTACTGAATGAGCTCTACGATTAGTCTGAAAGCGTAAGTGGATTGGAAAGTCACTGAAGTAATATTTTGGTCTTCATTTGGCACTTTCTCGAAATCGTCAAATGTATTCTTGTTTAAAGACAAGTTTTCTTCCTAACACTAGGATGTATTTCTCCGATCAGAATTATTTTTGCAGGATAGCAATATCATACGAAGATCGAGTGTCCAAGCTTTCAGCCCTAGTTTTGGCTCTCATCGATTCCTTGATTTATTCTAAAATTAATATTAAGAGGACATTGAAAATCGCTAGCTTTCCGGCGTTTCCTACATAATGCTGAGAGTGAGTATAGGGTAAATCCCAACAGTTATTTGCTTTCCACTTTATGCATGAAGGGATATCGGAGAAAATCGTGTAAAAACATCAGGAAAGAATAAATTAGAAGCCCAAAAATTGTTTAAATATCCTATTAATCCTGTGGGCCGTAGGTTGACCTTTACTTTAGATGAAGAGTAACTTTGCACTCTACTAATTAAGCCAATTGACGTTATCTTTGTCTCCTGTGCCTAAAATCTAATGGAATATTATTCAGGAAAATAAAAATTACATTGTCTTCGTAAAGATTTAGTATAAATTTATGTTCTCAGTATGTGAAGGCACCTCATGGAGGCCACAATAAATTAACTAAACAACTGAAACAACAGGAAGTGGAAGTTTAAGAATTGTTTAATTAATTTGTGTTAGTATGATAGTATAAAGTTTCGGCAAAAGAAGAGTATATTTAGAGTACACAGTAGCTTTAGAGCCACAGAAAACGCACCAAAGCTAGTGCACGGAAAATTGTACGAATTCGAGATGGAAAAGGGAGGATTAGATGGAAACGGAGGTGTCTCCCGAAAGAGGGAATATAGCGAAGGAAGAAGGCGATAGAATGGTAGTAGATGGAGGAATAAAGAGGGAAGCAGGGAATGGGCGTCGGCCACCGGTCAGACGATATTTACACAGTATAAATAAAAGGGGAAGCGATGAATTGGAGAGGTAAAAGGGGATGAATATGAGAGGGGGCGGCGGCTGGATGAAAGGAGAGAAAGTGGGCGTGCATGCAGGAGAGGAAATAAAAACAGGAAAGGAGAATAAATTGGCCTATGAATTAAGCATGCGGAATGAAAGAGAGGAGGACAAAGGAATGAATGAAAGAATGCGAAGAGGGCGCAAAAAGTATTTGTCCACGGAAGAGGCGCGGGGCTTGTTTCAGAAGATCAGACGAAATCGATATGCAAATTTATACTCAATCCGAACGAGGGGCGCCGAATTTACATGAATATGAATAAACGCTGCGACTTTCTTGAGAATTTTTACGAATTTCTCCCGCTCTGACTCATGAGCGCCGCAAACACTTTCGGAAACTATCCGAATTCAATGCATTGGTTCGATTTATTGGGATATATTGAACAACGAGAAAAAAGATAAGTACTAGATGTACTAGTGTCTTTCTCACAGTTATAAAACTGTCTATTTCTCTTCTCTCATTGAGTTGGATTTCCACAATACGACGACTTCCTCCGTGGATATTTTGAACCTTTGATATATCCACTAACGATGGACTTAATGGTTACTGCGTTCATTAATTAGTAGTCTTATAATCGTTCGATATCATGCAAGAGCTCAACACGATTAATTGATTCGCAAATTCAGCACGAATAACTTTTCGCTGACGTGTTTCAAGTAAGCAATGAGTAGTCATTGGATGAGTCGAACTGGTGCGTAAAAAGAAAGATTTATCACCACTTGGATGCGGAAGGAAAAATAATCTCGACACTCAGCGGGTATTTACACAACCGCGTCTCGATCGAGAGGTTCAAAACGAAAAATTCTATTTTAATGGACTGGCAACGACATCGTTCCATTCGTAACGTAACAGGTTACGGGCATATTACGCAACGATCAACGACCATCAATGCTAAAAAACTCGGAGATAACATCACGCCATCGGATCGAAAAAAGCGCCGATCTTATCTCCCGCAATTAAGTATCCCAGCCGACGCCGATTCCATCCCGAAAATCCAAAAAATCGAGCGGACCGAACTCTGTAAACGTTGCATCCCCTCATTTCCATACTCCGCCGGGGGCGAAAGACGGCCTGCGAATTTCCGAGCATTTTCCCCTCTTTCCGAAGAAGGTCAACGAGGAGATGGAGCGATGGCTCTTTTGACATGCTAAAAACGTAGAGATGGACCGATGGATAGCCAATAGCCCGAGCGCTCCTCCTGACCCTCGTATCTCTCGCTAAAACCTTTTCCTCTGCAAACGTCTGCTCCCTCATCGATTCTACCCTCCTGAGGACCGCGCTCTGTTTGCATGTCTGCCTTCCCATAATCCTCTGCGCTGGGGTGGCCCTTCCCCGGGGAGAACTAGAATGCTCCGGCTCCACTTTGCCCTCTGCTTTCTGCAAACTGCCCGATGACGTGGCTTTGCGAGTCTCTTTTGCCGAGTGCGTCGCTGTGGGGAGAACGAATTTACGCTGGACCGCATTACCGAGTCTCTCGGCGGTATTTGGGTCGGAGTGTCAAAAGAATTTCCACGCTTAAATCCGGACTTTTTCGGGTGTTTTTCTTGTGGTAAAACGGCTTGGTCGGAGGAAAAAACCTGTCTGGAGATGTCATACGCGGCATACGTCTGAGCTATGCGTTACTCATGTTTTCCCTGTCCTACTTAAAGTCCCAAATCCCTAACTTGATGGTTGACGCGTCCCCTTTGTTTTGAATTGCGGTGTTTTCTGCTTTATAATGGATTACGCGAAGTTGGAAATTTTCTTGGTGAGAGTATTTGTTCGACTCATTTTCAGGATTATTTTATAATATTTTAAGGTGGATGAAAGACGGAGAAAATGGCACTCATCCGAATAATTAAGAGTGGAATACGTAAAAATAATTATGAACGTAATTGTAATATTTTAATGAAAATTTAATGATAGATCTCATAAAGCTACGTAAATTAAAGCATTAAAGACGAAATCAAACGCTTAAAATTTCCAAAATATTTAGATATCCTTACGACTTGGAATGATATCTTAGGTAGACGTTTATGGATAAAATTTAGTCTTTATAGTCTTTTCAGCCAGTACGCATGTTTCTTTCGTGATACTTTTATTTTTAAATTTTAAATTTATAATTAAATTTTATACGTGAATTTTATAGGTATAGGTTTCATATATTACTTTTCAGAGCTAAAGTCATCCTTTGGAATGAAAAAACACATGTCATTCCAGTTATTAAATCGAAAGTATCCTTCATTGCAGCTAATATCACAATATCCCAAATTAACAAAATACGCTATGAATAAATCTCATCACACAATAGAACACAATCTAAGAAATTTCGATCAATTTCCGTCTTACACCCTATCGACAGTGAACGTCTCAAGGCTCAGGACATTTAATCTTCTCTCCTCTCTCTTAGGGCGAACGCAGTCGGAAATCGTGCGAACGGATCGATTCCGAATCACTTTTCCCGCAAACTGCCCACAATTCATAGACACCTTTCTCAGGCGCTTCCAGTTTCCGCTTCCGGGTGAAGAAAATCCTGGACGAATCAGAGAAGTACCTCTTTAACGTTGGTTCCGGGGAGAAGATGCCGGGAAAATTGATTTGATCCGGAAATGCGACAATAATGTTTCGGGCGCGTCCGGTGGCGGCGCACGTGGGCAGGGACAGGATTTAGTGCTTGTGAAGGACAGGGTGCGGTGATAACGGCCTAGCTGACGCATCGCCTAATAAGGGACACTCGATAGGAATCCTGACTGAGATGAAGTGTACGGAGAAGAGGCTACGATTTTCAAAATGATGTGCCATAAGTAATGCACTGCCTTGTACTCACGATATACTTAAAGGGAGTATACCCCGACGTTTGGAATTCTATGGCTTGGAATAAGCCGGATTCGAGTAGATCGAAGTCGACCCTGACGCAAAAACCCTGATCTATTTTGGGCAAAATTCTGATGGAAGCTGAGTTCCATTTACTTCAGTTCTCTCTCAGTGACCTAAAGGGTATCGCCACAAAGGATGGAAATTAAAAAAGTTAAGCTAGTCACAGAAATGCATGTGATGTTACGTGAATTGGATAAATGTTGAATTTTCACTTTCAATGTGAAAATCTGTAATAGTAGTCATTAATTAATGAGCATTGCAAAATTAATGCGAACATTGCAAACATTCTCAGTTGGTCAATATAATCCAATTTCTTGAGTAAACTGCAAACTCATGATTACAAATCGATAAGATATTATATGAATGACTATAACATAGATGAGATATATCAGAGATAATCGAAAAAATCTTAAGCAATTTTAAGTGCTCAAAATTTTAAAATATTCGGTGTTTTGAAAAGAAACAGAAAAGGGATAAAAAGTATTGACGATAACCATAAAATATAGCACGGAACGGAAGGATTAGAGGCGAAAAATAAGATATTCTGTGAAATTAAAACCAGATCAGAGATAATATTTACTCTGAAATCCTTGACAGTTTTAAGCGCATTAATCGCAAGTTAAAAAAATAAGAATTTTCTTATGTTTCTCAATACAAAACGAATCATCGAAGGGATGAAAGGGAAATGAAAATATCATCATCCCTTAATCTACTAACGACTTGTGAACCATCGTAAAACTCTACCCCAACAGCATAGCTGCGAAAACACGGAATCCTGAGAATAATTGCGAATTAAATTCAATCAAGCGGACAAGAAATATTACCACCGTTTACCGAGGCAATTCCAATGCAGGGGCCACTCTAGTAGATAAGGGGGATAATTTAAATTCCGGTCAAAGTAAAGGCACAATCCGCGCCCACTGGGAACCGGGCCCAACAATGCGTATCATTTATTTTCACGTTGTTGTGGAGCCCACCCTCCTCGACTCCCCTTTTTCCAATACCCTTTTTTCCCTTTCGGAGTCCTCCCCCACTCTCCCCTACCCTCTTCCCTTCTAAGGTCACTTCCTTCTGTCACCACTGTCGCATAGGGGACGGGATAACGTGCGATCTGACAGTGAAATAACTTACTTTTCCTCCGTAGACGTATTACGTCTATCGTTTTGTGTTCGGGAGTTCATGTTTTGGGAAGTGACTGCTGCGAACTACATACGTAAAAATGGGAATTTGAAAGGATGACAGAGTTTGTAGCTTTTTCATTAGCGCAAATTTTTTAGACTCGTTTCTGTCTTCCGCCATTCCCGCACGGAAGCAGATATTTCACAATTATCTATTACGAACGATTATTACAATTAAATTATGTTGATAATGACTCTTGAAACTCGAACGTAAATAGCCTGCTTCATTATATTATTCTTATCATATATTTTAATTTTCCCAGCGATTTGTTGAATAAATATCTATATGACTAATTATAAATAAGTACTATGTATCTTCGGAGGTTGTTATAAAAATTGTTTCGAGATTAATTTCTGTATATTTATTTCCGTAGATTTTTTGAGTGGATTTATTTCTAACGTATATCCACCCGTTACTAAATCTTAAGACAACTCACCCTTACTCAATTTTTCAACCAATCGCAGAAATTCTGTTCTGTTTTAACCAAATCCTTACAAATCTTATACTCATTACACCCTGACAGAACTACCAAGTATTCTCCTATCTCAATACTTTTTGAAACACTACGCGAGACTTTACGGAATTTTTTTCGAGATGCTTTCTAAATCTTCTAACAACCTCCGATGATTTGGAGATAAAATGAAGAATCCGAATCGCTCTGCGTGAAATCTAAAAAAATTAAACGATTAACGGGAGATGAATTGTGCGGGTGAATTCAAAGATTGCCTCATCCCATCGAGGACATCTGATACGAGTTCCTTTCGGCCGCGATAATTCAACCCTTTGTTCCCTAATCTTAGGCGTGACTCTTTTATTAACACTTTGAGTACTGGTCCTTGGGAGCCTTAAGCAATTTCCCCAAATTTCGCATTCTCAGAACCTTTTCGTTTTACTTCCTTATCATTTCTGGCCTTCGCTAGAAGATTAACTCCGATTATTCATCAAGGAGAATGGACTTCTGGATTACGAGGAAATCATCAAGGGGCATTTCTTAAATACGAAAATGGTCACTATTCATTACTGCTTTTTATGAATCGAGATAGCTTAGGTGTCCTTCACGCAAAGAACTAGAGGCAATTCTTCCATTATTCTCAATAAGTGACGATGAAAAACTCTTGAATGGTCACTCGGTGTAATGGCAAATGATCACGTCTACTGCGATTTTCCTATTTATAAATAACATTTTCACATGTATAATCACAGTCTAGAGCTAATGTATCAAATGGAGTTATTATTCCTTCCCGGGATAAAATACCGTAAATGTACCGCTCCTTAAATCTTCCATGAAAACCTCCACACTATAAATTATAATTGGATATAAATAAAATTACAAGAAAATGCGAGATCTAAACAATCAGAATGGCAATGAAATCTACAGGAAACTGAGCCAAACGAAACTTACTGAAAGGGATAATAAAATGTTTGCAAAATTAAGACGCGATGATAATATTAACACCTCCAGTTTAATATTATTCTAGGTTACAGATATTAATAACGATAGACGAAAATTTAATACCCAAACAACCAGCTTGGCAATGAAATCTAGAGTAAACTGAGAAAAATGTAACAAACTAAAAGCCTTTAAAAAGGCTTAATAAAAAGTTTACATAACTAATCTGCTATGATAGCCCCTTTTGTTACAGTATAGGTTACAGACACGGTCAAGGAGGCTTTTAAAAGAAATAAATAAAAGACATAAGTCATCCTCAACGATCCGCAGACGTTGGCCGTCCCCAGCATATGTTTTCAACCTCAGATTTCATTCAAAACCACAAACAAACACGCATTCCGACAACGAATCCGCCCGTCCCGTTAACCCGAGCGACATTCGGACAAAACACGTCCACGGAAACATCTCAACCCACCCAACGACACTCCGTTAAATTCCGATCACTATATGAACGTTGGGCAACAACTGGTCCCAATTCCGAAAGGGATATATAGAGAAGGAGCGCGTATAATAAATGCCTCGACTTACAGCCCTCAACGCGACATGTGCAACATGTCCTGTGACGAGCGTTATAGAGTCCGGGCAAAAGAGAGGGAGGATTCGATGCAATTCGTGTGTATGAGGGGAGTGAATTTCGCATCTGTTCCGACGGAATCTGCCTCCCACTCCGTCTTGTTTCCCACTCCACATCGCTGGGGGACCCCACGCCGCGTGCTTTTTTATTTTCTCGGCATTTTTAGCACTGGTGCGGCACTGCCGGACGTCTTTCTTTGCTCCCCTTTTTCCATCCAGAGGTATTATTGTCGCGTACGAATCGAGATATGATGACGGAGGGCATTATTCGAAGGGGTCCCATCCTATGCTGAGTGATTCCGAAAGCTTCCGCCAGCGGGGCTGCGATTGCTGCTGAGATTATATTTATCTCCGCGGATTCCCTCTCGAGAACGTTGACACTGATGTTTAAATATCTACTTGTTACCTAGTTTATTATGCACGCGTGGAAAGAATCACTCCTTCCTTCGAGATATGTAATAACAAAAAAATCTAAACAAAATATTAACGTAATATTGCTGCGAGCGAAGGATAATTATTATATTATAATCGCGATGAATGAGGTTGAAAATATACTAAATTAAAATTCACAATCACTTGAATATGTAGGTGTATTATGAACGCGGAAAGTAGCGCTTGGCTTTCAGAGAGAAAGAAATAAAATTGATAGGTAGTTTCCAGGTAGTCCGACCAGTTTCGATTCGAGTCATATCTGATGTTGACAATTCCTTAGCGTTCTTTAATGATAGGCTAAATCATATCGATTACATTCTTAGCTTTCACACCTTAAGAATAAAAAAATGTACGGCAATAATGCACTAAAGGAAACCAGTAAACGATGAGGCAATGGAGCTACAATGGAAATTAAAAGCGGTTAAAGCGGATAGATATTTTACTGCGACAATTGCTTCGAATACTCAACATCCGCTGTCAGTGAATCAAAAAAATATGGGCACCAAAAAAACGACTTTTAGAGATAGTGAAACACTTGGTCTATTGAATGTGATAAATGCATAAAGTGACGAAATATTTTTGCGCTGCCACAGCCAACAGTATCAGCTACTATTTAAGAAGACAGGATAATTTAGATAATAATGGACGAGGGACAAGTAAGTAATAATAGCGAGAGAGAAACAATGTACCACAATTCAAGACTCCGCTAACATGAGGAATAAACCGCAAGTGGTAGAAACGTAAATTCATCCAAGTTGCCTTTCTCGACGATCACTTAAACGCTCCATTTACGTTCATAATCCGTCTAAATTCATCCTTCGCGGACAGCGTATGGGGACCTTATTCAAACCAAAAATCATAGAAACAACCGAAGCAAAACTCCGAAGAAAAAGTAAAAGAGAAAGGGCGGATAAAATTAAAACCTGCGAGCACCTCTTTGCGGATATCGAACGATTGAGACCTAGCGATCCCTTCCATATCCTCCGATTTTTCCCAACTCCAAATAGCCCTCCCCCCAATTCGCCCATCTCGGAGCGAAATTAAAATTGATTTCGCTTAAACATCTCCGGGTGGACGAGTGGACGCGATCTTTCCTCGGGCACTTCCGCCCCTCGGAGAGGTGATTGGATGAGAGGGGAGATTGCGTGGGGGAAGGGGATTGGTCGCAGCCAACACGCGCTCACAGATTAGCTCTCCTTTGCGTCCTCTTCGGCCACGCAGAATGGAAATTTCGCGCACCGACGGACAATTTGCCCTTCTGCGGGAGGCGATCACGACCTTCCCGAGGGGTTTATTTAAAAAGATCCCTGACGGACACCTTGAAGGTTTCGCGCTATGTCGAGACGCATCGGAAAGGGGATTCGAACGTTTGAATTTGTCTCACTCATCCATTATCACCGCCGATAGTGCGGAGAACAGCACCAGTGACATAAACCATAAAGAAATATCTAACAATGAGCATACTTCGATCTTTCAGGGACTTGGCAGAGAAGGAAAGTAGACGCAAAAGTTAGAAAATTTGACGTTGATCTTATGCTTTATTAGCGGCACGGAAATTGAAAAATATTTAAACTTTAATATTGGAAGGAAACTATTACTATTATGGACTGGTGTTTCTACAGCAATTTCGCACGTGGATTCCCCCCGGGAATCAACCCCGGATCACATTAGTCAAAGTCGAACGTGCTTCCCACTTGGCTCTCCGAGTCCGCGGAAACTTCTATTGTTCACTGCCTATACGATTGGCCAATTCCGATTAATTGAACAATAAAAGCTGCCGACTCAGCAGCTCTAAATTACGCAGATCGCTTTAAAAGGAAAAATTCGAGCACCTCTGAAAAGTATATGGCATTCCATATCCGAATAAATGGATTATTGCAAAGGCGACATAAACACTAAAATTTCCAGCGCTCGTATTCAGAACGACTCTGACAAGTATGTCTTATAGTATCGCAGCACTCTTATAAAATCTTGAACCAGATCAGCGTGCCATGATCGCAAAACGAAGGAGCATAAACGATTTTTTCGGAGAGGGGTCTAGTTTTTCAGCCACCCTTCCGATTTTCGGAAGAGATCGCTTTTAATATAGAAAGTTCCTCATAAAGAGGTGTCCAACTCACCGCTCCCGATGCCCAGTCGCGCATGTATCACTGCTTGCCTCTCGTCCTCGGGTCTTCCTCCGCGCCACGGCCCATCGCCCGGCCAGCACTTCCCTGCAAGAAAAAAGCGTCATTAGAACATGTGAGAAGATAAGGAGATGTCTGATATGCCTCGAGAGATTTCCACACGCCATGTAATTCGATAAATAAAATGAACAAATAGAAACCATTAATTCTAGAGGATGATTTTTCATCGATTGATTCAACGATAACGTAAGATTGATAGTTGTAACAATCAATTGATATTATCTTATGCCAACATAGATGAATATAACCATGATTTCGTTTATATTTGACTTTAAATTCGTAGTCGCCCGAATGTAAACGTTTATTACATAACTGCGAGATTTACTGAATTATATAGTAAGTCTCCATGCGGCAGAATTTCCAACCCTAGATATTCTGTCGTTTCCATCTATTTATTTTCAGTGGAGGAAGGAAATAACTCCACACAGTAAAGAGAAAGTATTCGAGAGAAAGAAACTTGTGTTGAATTAATGTATTTGAATTATTCTATCATCGTAGTCAAGAAGGAAAACTTCAGCCACCATATCATTCAGCTCAAAACCGACGGAAGTGACTACATGTACTGATTTTGAAAATATACAAGTACACAGATCACATCCTAAGCATATTTTCGTCATTGAAGGCACGATTAAATAACGATTTCCATCCGTATTACGTAGGCCTCTATTGTAAAAATTAAATCCACCGAATATATCTGGCTGAGAAAAATAAATATTTAATACAATACAATTTTAACGTTTTACTTGAGCGAAATTGGGATTAGAAAGTCACATCTTCCATTTAAGTTTTAATATAGGTATATATCATGTGTACTGGCTATAAATATTTATAGGCCTATATAACCCAATTTTAGGGATTCAGATAAGATATCACGTTAAATCCGTTTGTTTCCTGATGACGTTGAAATCACCAGAGACCGACATATATTTGACTCATATGAAGGATACGATTAATTTGATGACACCGATGAATAAATCAAATAAATTTCAACATACCTACACTCTATTATTTAAACTTTCATCGTTGTATATTTTTCCGCCACTTCTTCATAATAACGCTAATATAAGCGAGGTATCAATTTAAGAAAACAATAATGAATAAGCGGTACATCTAAGGGCTTGGCGCTTACTAAACGCATAACGGTGAAGCGTATTTAGAAATACTTCAACCATTAAATGGAATAGGATGGAGAGAATTGCCTTCCATCCTTCTTCATGGCTCTTTCATATATGATTGCGACACGCTAAAGCATGCGTATGCAAGTTCCAAGTAGAATTCGTATAGAAAAGATGAAAACCTGAGGAGTAAATTACGTTTGCATTTATCCAAACCGACGAACTGAATTAAAATTTATATAGTGATTAAAGTATCGTATATATATAGTAGTGACTATTTGTAGCTATCGTTAACTAGGGAATTATAATGCTGAATCCGAAAATATCGCTATCTATGACGTGGTATCCTAACAGCTGAGTCATGGCCGACTGGTTGGGAACTTCTGGGCTTGAGTAGCGGCCGCTTGATCATTCGGACCTCACTGACCATAAATCTCACATATTTTTAATCCCGCAGAACGCTAATATGAAGTTAATAAACAAATGTAAAAGTGATTACCATTAAAATTCAAGTTTATCAACTCTAAATCCATGTCGTTCGTGGGCCATGCGTTTGTGACACAAAGAAGATTCAGCATATGAATGGGTATAGTAAACACGAAAATTGAAAATAATTCACAAATTTCTTAATGGACCACCAATAGCTTCTCATGGGCCATCGGTGGAACGCGGAGCACCGTTTGACAACCACCGGACTAGAAGACGCAACATTATTAATTCCGAGAAAAATTAAACCAAAAAAATTATCAAAGAGCACTTGATCCTCTCTTCACTCCACAAAGAAAACGCTCGGAAAACAGATCGACGCAAAACCGAAACATCAACGAACTACATACTTCATCGGGCCAAGTGGAGCGGAAAGCCCCGCTTCGAAAAATTCCGTTTACGAAACAAAGCGACGCGGTAAGAAAGGAAGCGGCGGAATGAGCGAAAAAAGAATTAATTTCCCAAATCGGGGGACGCGTTCGCTGGATCGATGAGGCCAATCAGAGCGACGCACCGCGACGGACGATTCACGGATAGTTTCCGGGAACGCGCGGCACTTTTCTCGGGGGTGATAAGGCACGCTTATCGATTAGCGTCCCGTGATATAGGGGAGAAGGGGGCGATTATTGGCCGTCGAGAGGACGCCGTCTGGACATCCGGAGAGGGACGAATTAAGGAATGGAATGGATCGATATGGCTTGGGGATGGCGGACAATGGCAGTGAATGGACACTGGGGAATGGACGCTGTGCCGATGGGGTGCTTAAGAAACGGACGGAATACTCCCCCAGACTCCCTTTTGCGAGTTCGCGAAGAGAAGCATTTACCTCCCGGCGACAACCGCTTCCTCCCGCGTTCTCCGAAGGCCGGATCCGGTATAAACAGCGGTGATATAACGTGGAATATGGATGCTGTAACTCCTTAATCGGACGACGGCAGCAATGAGATCTCGAGAGGACTGAATACAGGAATAGTTTCTTGATAAGATTAGATGACATCTTGGAGGGAGATAAGGGTGGTCGTTGAGAGCATGAGATGCCCATAAACGTGGGGAGCGTTAAACTTTGGCACTCCGGATAATCGGTTTTTAATGTAAAAATTTGGATCGATGGCATAAATATTCGAAGAGCCGGGAAGTACTTCATCGACGATTATATAAAAAAGTGTTGTAAAAACGACAGAATTGTCATTTGTTAACAACTATGCTGAGAACCTAAGTCAAGATAAAGAACGTTAATGGAGCCTTATTGTATCTTTTGTGATTCTAGATTTCGGAAGATTGAACTATAAATAGATTTACGGAATGTATTAGAAAAAACGGACTCTCTTCTCTCCACTGGATATTCATTGCATGTGCTCAATGAAATGAATTGATCACTGAGAAAGAGATATCGGCACAGAAAATGCTCTAATGTAAAAAAGGCTCATTTAGAACAATTTCGAAACTTCTGATTTCTCCTTCTCCACGCAATACTTGCAAACTTATTTCTAGCTCGGGACCTCGATTCTCGAAGAATAAATCGCGCATACGAAAACATTCTTAACCTAAGTATCGGCACTGATTATTCGTTTTGCAATGCACACTCCATCCAGTATTTAGAAACAGGATTGTCTGAGTGAGTCCATACCTTATTGAACTTCCTCTAAGTTTTTAGCAGAATATCACATTATTTAACTTCCGTATCAGATACAACGACCAAAGGAAAAGGTTTTCAAAACACTTCTGAGTTTATGTTCATACATCTTTTTAAATTTAGAACAACTTTAACTATCCTTAGATCAAAATCAAGTAAAAAAACGTAACCTCTACTGATATAACACTAAGATGAAACAACTTATCAACAAAAAATAACTTTTAACGAGTAGATATCATCTATCTTTGATTTGAGATTTATTATTTGAAGCAATGGCGGATATAGAAACATGCTGAGGGGACGTTACTTACCAAAGGGAGGGCGGTACTAGCTAAGAGGGAGGCCATCTCCTTGTGAACTCATATCCTTATTGAATACCATATTGTCGTAGTATAAATATAGTAGTAGTTGTAGTAACAAGGAACAAAGAGAAACTTCTCAATCTGATTTCAATCGAAGCTTCTTGTAAGATCCTTCTTGTAAGATCGAAGAAGCTTCGGTTGAAATCAGATTGAGAAGTTTCTTTTAGTTCTCTGTTGCTAATACTACTACTTAATTTATATTACGACAAAATGGTATTCTAGAAGGGTATGAGTCACTAGTATCAGAAAGCAATCGAGTGGGAGGGGCAGTCGCCTCATTTGCACCCTCTGGATCCTCCAATGATTGTAACAGAGCGAAATTTCATTTCACATTTCGACCATCTGCATACATCCTTCATCGTGAGAAACTTCCCCAAGACATGTTGGCCATAGTAGCCACATGACCCACGAATTGATTTCCTCCTTTAAAATTCCTGTCGCAATTTCTCTCGAGGCGTCCGTTCGCCGGACCGTCCTTCTCGGAATATATTCCAGGAAGGAATACGGAACGTCTCGCAGAGCATATAGTATTGGTTGGACCCTTTTTGGCAATCAAATCTCTCATGCCATCTGCCTCTCCCCTTTCCTGAGGTGTACAACAGATGGAAAAAAGGCGCGTGTCGAGGAAAACACTTCGCACGCACGTCCAAATCAGCGCCGAGAAGCCGGACACTCGCACCAACCGAGCGAAAAAACAAATTCCCGAAGAAAGGAATGCTTTCAGGAGAAGGAAAATCCCTTGGACGTCTTGAAACCAAAGTGGGTGTTGAGATATGAGTCCCCTTACGTATAGGAAAATAAAAGCGGGGGACAATCTTTTATTCTCTCTTCGAATCAAAGTGAGAGGATCGTGAAATATAAGGTTTTGAATATGGTGATTGGTGTTCAACGCTCAATTCCGCCATGAAGATCAAGATGGTGGTCATATTGAAAGTGGGTTTGTTTCAGAGTCTAACTTCAGCACGAGCTTTTCGAATCATAAGATTGTCACAAAACGCGTTTTTTTTAGCATTTCAAAACGAGATTGTGATCTGCTCTTGTATGAATTTATTGATAGCAGTCATCCCTAGATTTTCTTTGTACGATAAACATCGGTATGCTCCGTCCTGATATTCTTCCATAACCGAATGTGTTAAATAAATATATCAGTAGTTTTTATTGATCCTTAATTGAAATGAATTCCTGCTGAGATGATATCTAATAAACGTAAAGAAACAATGGCATTGTCCAAAATAAACGAAAAAATTTCGATAAGGCATTAAGAGAGGCAATC
The DNA here is from genome assembly GCA_036926295.1 of Pachydiplax longipennis. NCBI lineage: Eukaryota > Metazoa > Arthropoda > Insecta > Odonata > Libellulidae > Pachydiplax > Pachydiplax longipennis. The sequence goes on from JAVFKF010000002.1 coordinate 40,329,657, forward strand.
GAAAACCAATCATTACGATTCACCGACGTATTCTAATCATTATTAAAGCATCCATTGATTCATGTATCATATAGTAAGACGGCTAATGATGCATAAAAATGAATTATAACTGTACTTTTGTACTGAGCTTTTTGTGAAAAATCAACGACAATTCTTTCTCATCCTTGAATTTTCAGCGATTTGTTCCTTTACGCTCCCGTCATAGTAATTCTGAAATAAAAATCGAACCTTTTCCAGTGTTATACACTTTAAGGGTCTCGCCGAGGGTCAGGACTCCATCTTGCCTACTTCCCTTTCAGTGAATCGGACTCCCTCAGTGGTACTTTATGCGATTTTGAAACGAATCTACAAAAAATGGAGTGCGACCTAACTGAAAAAGGAAGATAAAAGAATATATTCGATGGTCTTCCCGAAGTTAGGGTTTTATCCGAAAAAAGAAAAGTCGATATAGATGGCGAGAAGGAGATGTGAAAATAGGATGTGAATGGGTCATCGGGGTTGGAAATGGGGTGCGATGGGAAGGGGACCAAATGTATTAGGGAGGGGCCAGTGCGGGTGAGAATGGACTTCCATCCCCCATACGTAATTATAGAATAAACCCGCACCACTCATTTCTGAATTCGATAAAGAGCGAAAATTACTTCTGATAACAGAAATTTCTTTTTCAAGCGTCGGAAACGATGCATAAGATGAATGAGTTGTTTCGTTTTCAATAAACTCTCTTTACCGGCCGCAATATATTTTATTGAAAATTGCCAAACCCTGAACCCCTCAGTTCTACATTCCGTTCTATCACTAAACGTTCAAAGACTGATTAAATAAGCTTTTAAGCTTATGAAAGTAACTTTTCCCTATTCTGAGCTCGCGATCACATACTGCTCCAGCTGTTACGGTCACATAATTGGAAATGAGTATGAATAATTTGTGAAGATTGGAGATTAAATGAATGCATTAGCTTTCCATGCTCGAATTTGAAGTCAAAGAGATATATGAGTGGTCTGAAAAGTTTCCGACATTTCGCCATTTCTCGACATATTTTCTGAAAATTTTCTGAAGATATCTGAAAAATCTGAGGTCGGAAACTTTTCATACCACCCTCGTATATTCTCCACAAATTCTATAAAATTATTACTGAGCATACTGACAAATAAAGACTTGCCCGTCTCTTTCAGAAGTACTTATTTGAGCTTCCTCGAAAGAGTTGCATGCCTTTTTAAAATTACTTGGACTTGTTTTCGTAAACTTCGGAACGTCTTTAATGTTTCCGATGAATTGAAACATCGACAAAAATATCCATCACGTGACGCACAAACGCAAAAAATATTCCGATTGGCGCAACCCGAATGAATAAGATACCACTCGTATTTACTTAGCAATTTAAACAATAAATTACAGATAAGATCGGGGAAGCCCATCACTTTGAATCGATAAAACGAACATCTCCATCTTTATCTTTCGCTGGAGTTTTTTATGCTCTCTAATTCCCGAGTAAAAAAAGCGAACGTTACCTTTTTTGTCGAGTACATTTTCTACGGTTCCATCCTCACCAACAAAAAACCGCTAATGTTTACCCTCAAATGCCAACCAGGACCGCAAACTCCGCTCATAGGACAAATCTCGAGAGGACACTTTCTTTCAACCCATTTCCCATTATTATCGATGTTTATTTTCCTAGATCCGAACCCGATTTCCTTATTAGCGTCCATCGCCTTTGTCCCTTTCATCACGGCAACTTTCCATTCATGCACCCGCCCAGCCTTTTACATTATCCACAAGGAACGTGAAAAGCATCAGCGGTCGTAATGGCCGTGGGGTGCGGGAGGGAGCCGAGATGGATGAGATGGCTGCGCAAAGGTCGGCCTTTTCTCAAAAAGAAAGGAAAAAAGGAGAAGGAATGGAAAAGGGACAGGGGACACGGGAGAGAGGGACTTCTTTGAAGAATTCCACAATTCAATTCCGCGAGGCTAAGTAAATTGGGCGCCGTTTTTCCGAATTCCCTCTTATTCGATAACTTCAATGCCCCTCCTCTCTCCTGCGGTTCCTATGAACCAAATGCCATTTTCTTGGAAGCACTCACGGCGTGGGTTGGGGTAGTTGGGTCTGGCTGGAGGCAGCGGGGGCGGCTGTGTGTGGGGAGAAGGGCGTTTGTCCAAGGTGTGGTTCATATAGAGAGGGCCTCGAGTGCAAAAAGGGAGGAAGGGTAGATGAGGAAGTGAAGCACGGACGGAAAAACGATTCTATTTAAAGAGATAGGAGCGGAAAAGAGAGAATACAAAAGCCAGAGGCAGATAGAAACACTTGAACGAATGAACATGCACTTCTCTACATTTATTATTCCGTTTCTAAATTTCACGTCTTCCTCATACCTCATAATCTGTGTATTGCTTATTATTTTTGCTCATACTTATCAGGTTATATGTAAGTCTATTTCAATAAAGTCTTGCGTATGTAAAGAACAACAATACATCTATTCCTGTGACATTCTTCAAGTTCTACCCTGTTCTGTGATTACTTTTAATTTGTTATTTATCGAAAGTTACACGTTGTTTGATTTTGATTCACTATGTTTGTTTGTTTATCTGAGTATATACCCAGAGATGAGCTGGTTTTAACGTAACTCTATTGTTCGAGAGAAAAATGAATAAAATTTCTCCGGAAAAGCCTTAGTTTCTGTTTAAAAATAATGGCAAGGTGACGAAGAAATGGAAATCGAGAAAGATATACAGAAAACATCACCAAATATAAGGTAGAATAGGATAAAGAAAGGAATGTAAAGGAAAAGGTGTGTGTGAAGGACGAGTGTTAGCATATTTATAATCAAAAATGAGTGATTTCATATAATTTAAATAGGGGAAAAGTAAGAGTATGAGAAGGAACAGATAGATAAGAAAGAAAAGAAGACTTCTATGGATAAGTCGTAACCGAAACTTTCCATATCCCATCCACGTGAAAGCAATAAATGGAGAATGAAAAGGATAGAATGGAAGGAAAAAAAGAAAATAAAAAAGTCGTAGGTCTAAATAAAAGCTAATAAAGACCACATTCATATATTACCGAAGATGATCGTGGTCTTGGATTCAATCCCTTGCGGTCACCCTAAGGCGCCAAATGAGTCAGTTGTCCATGCACGTGCAATTTAAAGGAAAAAGTCGGAGAAAGCGTAACAAATCTATTCGGAGAACGGAAAAAACCGAGTTAGGAAAGAAGGGTGAAGTCAGGGTACGGGGAAAGAAAGAGAAGAGAGGTAAAGAAGGAGAGGGGGCGGTAAACATAGCTCGGGCAGATAAGGCAGGGAAGTGCCGGGTGCCGAAGTATAGCCCGTGGTGTGGGGGCAGGTCGTTCGAAAACAGTCACCGCGGCATTTCGCTACTCTCGACGCCTCACCAGAGACATCTGCCGTCTTGACCGCTCCTCCCACGCACGCTTTACCGGCTCTTGAGTGCACTTTTTCCGTTCTCTGGAGAGGCAGGATTCATGCGAGAGCACGACTCGCCCCGAGACACGCGAAGCACTTCGGAAGGTGGTCGATGGCCGACGACCGCTCTTTCAGCCGTCGTTAAAAGCGTGAATTCTATTACTGGACGCCTCAGAGGAAGGGCACGCGAGGTCCAGGGGTCGAATCGATGGCTGAAAGAGGGAGCGATTGAGAAAAGTCGAGGGAGGAGATTGATGGCACATACATAAGGACCTTTGCACATGGCGTTCGGGGTGCGTGAGGACCCAGAAGTATTTCCTTCTTCTAGTCTAATATCGCTCGCTACTTAGAATCATTAATCAGAGGCGAAGCTGTCCTCTTTTTGAAGAATTGTTTCAGCCCTATCTACATAATGCCCGTCGGTGTCACTGACCATGGAAGGAGACACCCGAACCCTCTTCAGTTGGGACACCGGACGCCGGGGTCGTTCCGAAAGAATTCTTCCTTTCTTCCCTTTTTCCTGGGGTCTTATGCTGGAGCACGCTTGACCTGCGGCGTTTTTGCATATAAACAGAAATTACCTCGCTAAGAGGAAGTGGTCGAGGATAGAAAAATGGTTCGTGTGGCATAGTGTACGAAAACAGCATCTTTTTCGGTGGTAAGGAATTCCGAACTCCCTTCACTGGAGGAAGAGGAAAATTTCGTATACTGGCAGTAGTATCATTTCGTTATCTGAGTAAAATGGATGATTAATACGCGTCATGCTCATAAGAAGAAAAACACCTTTTTCGACATTTGGGAAGGTTTAAATGATATAAAATTTTTAAGCCTTAAAAACGTGCATATTTTAGCTGCTATTGAGATCAATGTTGTAAATAAATTATTATTTTACCTGAAATGAAGTAGTTGCAATGCCTTATCTAACCTTTTCTTTGGAGAACTTCTTTGCATATACTGATAGACATTAAGTAATGCCTCAAATATTAAAAAGAAAGAGCCTTCCATTACAGCATACGAATATGTTTCCATATCTTAGCTTCCTTGGAGCAAGAGAGTTAATCCATTCCTATGATTGCAGAATCGCAAGTAAATAACGAATATGATGAAATGTTAAGATGCGCCTCTGATTCTGCGGAAAGTTACGTCGGAGTTTCTTCGTAAATTCCTCGCTGCGGAAATAGATGATGCAAGATTCATTACACAAATAGTCATCTTGTTTCTGAAAAGCACTCCGATAAGAGAAATCAGCGAAATTGAAAATACTGCGCGACTGGACGAGAGATGACAAAAGTGTAAGGTATGAATTAATGAGTAAGTTTTATTCTAATGCATCTTATTAGTATGCATATACAGTTATCATGAGCTGCCATCTCTGACCACGTAGAATATTTCATTAATTACTTGGTATCAAAAGATAAAAGCGAACTCTTATAATCGTAAGGACAAAAATTTCATTTTTTAATTTCCCCCCATTCAACGATGATACTCGATCTGAGTTAAAGGATTACGATCAGTTATGAAAATTCTATCTCTTGCAAATATCGGATAATAGTCATTAATGAGGATTACCCAAAAATAATGCTCTGCTCCGCTGACAATTTTAATAACTTGAAAACTTTCGAGCCGATATCACGATGTATCCGACATATTGTGCAAATCATACGAGGCAGCCGGCCGCCATTTTGTTCCTTTATCTCTTAGCAGCCCATCTGCATTGGGTAAAACTAACACGAGATCATATCTTCTGGATATTCCATCTCTCATGGCATTTGGGCCTCTTAGGATGGCGCCTTTTAGACCGGTCACAAACACCCACTAAAGTACACCACCGTTGGCCCAATCTGAACACGCTTTCTCTCCTTCTCTCTCTCCATTCCACATTCGAAATCTTTCTCCGAAAACCGCCGCCAGAATGCTCTGGTGCCGTTCATTATGGCCACAACATGGGGTCACGTAGCGAAGCTGGTGAAGGAATGAGAGGAAAGGATAAGGAGGCAAATATAAGAGGAAGGAGAGTGGAAAGAGAGAGACGAAAATAAGGGTTTTTGGGAGAAAGGGCCTTTTCACAGCGTGCAACCTCGGAAACGAGGGCAGATGTTCTGTCCCTTCACTCCTTTCGAGCAAAAACATCCCAAAAAGCGAATGCCTCAGGTAATCCGTGCAGCGCCACGCACAACTTGCTGGAAATGGCTTGATTTGTACCTACTGATTTACATTCGGATTCTACCGCTTCTTTGAGGGTTTAGTTAGAACAGTGTATTCCAAACCACGTCTGCAGCTCAGTAGTGTGTCACAAGAGATATTAACGGTGCTGCGTAAATTTTGAAAAACGATGTGTTTTTTATTCATAGGTGCTGGAATCCTTAAACACAGTCGCGACCGAAGTAATAGGTATAATCTTCATTTTTACTCGTTTTAATATAAATCTTGTGCCACTAAACGAATTTCCTTTGCCTAGTGGGGTAAAAAGTTTGGCAAAACTAAGCTAGATGATGCATGACTCAAATAAACAACTGATTATTTTTACCTTTAATGCGAACATATCCTATGTCATTTTCGAGCAAAAACCCTGTAAAGATTCAACATCAGCAAAACAAATCTTGAAGCCATCCTTTCTCTGTCATTAGTTATGAGTCGGATGAGTACGATAAAGCAGAGACTTTTCATAACTTTTGTTGTGTATAGTTTGGAAATATTTCAAGCGATTACTAAGTAAAATAACGTAAAGGTTAGTTTAACCACAATCAAATAGAATGGAACCAACTCTTGTAGATCACTTCTGACAAAATCTATGCGATATTATCCTTACAGGAAATTTAGAACGACTATTGATACCTTTAGTTATCATGCTGAAAAAATTCCCTTGAAACATTTAAAAAAGAATACTGAAAGCTAAAGGATTATAGACTAAAATATCCATATTTAAAGGAAAAGTAATTTAGAGGAAAATTTAAACGAACAGGAGAAATTAAAAACGTGTTATGTCACGGAAAAAATCTAGATACGAAAAGGAAAGAGAGGAAACAGCAGCAGATCAAAAGATCAGGACGAGAACAAAATGGAGAAAAGTAAGAAAAAGGAGTGGAAATATCGAAAAAAAGAAATATTTATCTACAGAGAATGGAGGAGAAGGAAAATGGGGAATTGGGGGAGGAGAGCCAATAGAGTAAGAGAAAGGGAAAACGTGAAATATAAACAGAATAAGAAAGGTCTTGTGCAAATAGAGAGGGCGATGTATAAATGCGGAAAAAATGGGAAGGAAGACGCGAAATAGGTGGGGAAAGAGAAGAAGGACGAAAGAGGGATGAAGAAAGAGAGAGGAATGGCTGAGTGGGGGAGGAAAAGAAAGGCTTCTGCTGTTGAAGAATGAAGAGGTTCTGACGGAAAAGGGCATATGGTGTCACCCGCCGAGTGTAAACTTCTGAAAGCGAAAGATGGCCGCGCAATCCACACCCCCGAGGCCTTCCTTATAATATACTTTACGAGAAGCAGCGGCCATGCCTATTGAATGAGAGATTGTGAATGGACACGCTCTTTCTCAACCACGCCTTTTCCCGGAATGTGAGTCGGTTCCATTTCGATTTGACGACTCCTAAATCAATTTAGATAAGGAAATCGTCGCCGTCAATTCTTATCGGGGAATTACCGTTTCCCAATCGAGAGAGCCATCTGGGCGTCGCCATTTTCACGGGCGTTTTTAAATTTTAATTTTTGAACCAGAAAAAGGCAAGCAATACGAAGATGATTTCAGACGCAAGTTACGAATCCATGGAGACTGAAAGCTAGATTGAGATTACTTGGAAAATTTAGAGACAGAGCACTTACAGAGGACGTATTCGGTATTATGTGACCTACCAGCTACTTCTACCGATAGGAAAATGAGTATAAAATAAAAAAAAGACGCTAGAACAAGTCGTTTTAAGGACTCATTCTTTCCGCGTACAATACGTGATCATAACAGGCTAAAGAGTAGCTCAATTGTTCGATGTTTACACTTCCTACCATATGCCGAAAGGCGGTTTGCAGGGTATTTGTGTAGATGTAGAAGAAATAATTCAACCGTTTAAATCCACATTCCTAGAAATTGTCTATTCCTTGAGTTTTTCCCCATTTCGAAATCGTAAGGAAGTGACATTTTCTCTTTTTTGCTAGTTTAAATTAGCGATAAGATAAGTCGCTAATTCATCGAAGCGAAAAATAGTTAAGGAATAGATGACGGGTGGAATGTTCCTTGTTCTCGGTTCAAAGGTGTCTCGTCGAACAAGGGAATAATTTGCTTAATCGCCACCCCAACCCCTTCTCTTAGCAAATGGGCAAAAAATTAACGGCTCCATTTTATATCCTCCGCTTCGAATCCGTCGTTTGCAGCGTCATTCGATGTGGTTGACTCCTAGAAAAACTTACGGCGCAGCTGTGGCGGTGTAAACGATGCGTACCCAAGAAAGATAATCATCGCCATCTTCATTTAATCGCACATAATAAAAAATTGTTTGCCTGCATCACCTATTTAGCTAACTCAAGGTAAAATGTTGGGTGTCATCTCCTTGCATCGTAGTTAAACATTTTACGGATACATTGCAGAAAAATGACGGACACTCGCAAAAGTATCTTAATGAGGAAGGCAATGGAAAAATTTCCGCATTTGTTTGGAGGAAAAATTGGATTAGTGAAGATAACAATGAGTGATTGACAAAGATAATAATCTGGATTATCAATTAATACCTTGGAAATATGTTTATTTGCATCAAATTTAGAGTGAGATTCTGATAAAAGGTGTCCATTTTCTTGATAGTTGCCTTACGTAGATCCACATATAATAAAGGTGAGAAAAATCTCGCAAAATACCCGACAAACACCGACGAAATAGTTTTCCAAGTTTAACCATGTACTTCTTAATAACAGAAAGAAGGCGGAACTTTTTAAAAGAATTATTACTACTGAAAGTGATAACAGATTTATATAGAGTATTTCTATCATATTCTGCATACATTGCTGTATTCCGCATGATAAAACATGGAATAAAATACATTCGAGAAAAACTTATCTCATCCAACACAAAAAACATGAATTGAAAATAACGTTACCGAATCCTTAGAATTTTAAAATAACGTCCAATTCGAAACATTCCCCTTCCAAAAGACTCCATCTTCCTCTGCTAGCTCCCCCACCAGCCCCACCCCAAACCCCATTCATAACGCACAGAATGAGCTTAAACCCTTTTAACCAAAGTCCCCGCGACAGAAATCGTATAAAGTACCCCTTTCATTGGGGAAAATATTTCAAAAATCCTCCAAACGGATCAGCAACGTCTTCAGACCGATTCAAAAGAAGACCTCCGTAATCCTTCCCATCGATCGACGAACATTGTCAGCGCGCGGACGGTTATGAAGACGCAAACACTGCATCGAGCGAAAACGTTGGTAGGTTTTTTTCTCCGAAAGCAGGCGGGGGCGAAAAAAGATAAATATACCGAAAAAAAGGAGCTGAAATTTTAAAGGATTCTGAGGCGGAAGGGAGCAGGGTAAGAATGGGGAGGGGAGGAGCCTGCAGGGGGTGGGGCGACCAACCACCAAACAGGGAAAAGGGTGGGTCGCGAATGGGGGAGGAAGGGTGCCCCGCGGAGGCCGTCCCTTAAAAAAACCCCGACGAAGAAGGGTGTGGGTTAAGGGTACGGGGGTAGGGGTTTGAGAGGGTCCTCCGAGAAAGAACCAAGGTAGTGAAAGAGGACTAAAGAATGAGGGTTGGGTACACACGAGGGGTGGGGGAAGGCATTCGAAGGCGAAACGCACACACGCACGCACGAGATATAAAAGAGGTAGAAAAAGGTTTCGTGGAGAAGGAAAAAAAAGGAGCGGTGGGTGAAAAAAAGATAGATTTGAAATGCGCACGTGAAAAAAAGTACAAATGGTGAAAAAGGGTGAGTGGAAGGTTATTTTATTCCGTGGGTTTGGCGGTGGAAACGGCTTTCGAGAAAGGGTATTATTCGTCGAAGGGTTATGCGAGGCAGACACACGAAAGTCGCGTGGACTCGACACCTGCCCCTCGGAAGGGTTGTTTTTTGGATGGAAGCCGACTCGTGCGGCCCTTTTCAAACATATTGAAACCCTTTCGAATGGAGGGGTGCCGTGGTTGGATGTCGGAGGGCGTCGGGTTCGCGAATGCGGCCGAATGATTGGACGCGCACTCGCGCGAATGGAACGCGCTCCCAAACGCGTTTCCCCCTGCGATTGGATCCGCACGTGGTCGATATGTCCTCTTGCAGATGCGTGCATCCGAACCGACGCTTTTGAAATTTATAATGGAGCTCGGGAGTTTGAAATGGGCGCGACTGTGCCGCCGGGAGACGCGTTAACGTCGCTGTGAGACGCGATTTTCCTGCCGAGCGACGCGATTTTGTCGCATGGCAACACTGCTGATTTTAAAATTCTCCTTTCCGTTATCGTGATTTTCGAGGGGCGAAATCTTTTGGGGCGATCTCGATCGAATCCTTGGGAATCGCGGAATAAAAGATCTCCTAGGGTTGGAGAAGGGCCGAAATTCTAAGTTTCCCCCTTTTTTTACAGGAATCCCATTTTCCGGAGACCCTGGTACCCTTTCCGTCCCCCATCCCTTTCCTTCCCCTTTTAAAATTTTTGGGTAGAATCACGGGGTTATTGCGAATTTCCGAGGGTTCGGCTGGAAGGGGTGTAACCGTCGATTCCTCATTGTTGCGTTCCGGGGTGCGTTGAATAAAAAAACTCCTTCCTTCACCACCCCTCGTTACTCTTTAGTCCCCCTAAGGGGTTAAAACGATGAGAATTATGGAAAAAGGGGCGTTTTGGCAAAAGATGGGTGTTTCCCTAGTTTTGGAGCCGTTCCCATGGAAAAAAGGTAAAATCACTTTTTTCGTGAAGGTAGGGGATAAAATACGGAGAAGGGATTCCAGTCGACGTCAAAGAACCTTTTTTCATGATCGAGGAGAAATGTCTGGAAGCATTTTTACCTAACCGGTCCGTTCTTTGCATTTTTAGAATAGAATAAACGGCTGCGTTTTTATGATATCTTCGATCTTTCCTCAACCAGTTTTAGCCACCCAGGCGAGGTGATCACTCATATCTGTCTCTTGGAGTGACGTCCACCAGAAGATGTCGAAGTATGGAGTTCGCATCGCTGGGCAACCGATGCATTTTCGGAAGAACGGTGGAATCATTCCCATGGAAAATGTCGCTGGGGAAGAATAAATTATTCAAAGTTTTTTCCATCGTGAGGGATTTGGGATGATGAGAATCTTTTTGAATCGAGATGGGAAGATGAAGGTAACGAACTCTCTACAAATTCTCGCAGAAATAGTAACAGAAGACATCAGAGATAAGATCATAAGAAGAATATGATCTTTATCTCAAAAATAGAAATATACAGGAATTTTCAGCAAATATCTCAGTGTGAGTTTTTTCATAGGTTGAAAAACGACGAGCATGCAGAGGTTGTATATCATAGCAAGCATTCATATTTCAATAAATATATACTGAAATCTTAAACGTAATTGCGTCCAGTTTTCCTCATATCTTTTCCCCATTTCTAAGCACGATTCGCATATTATTTAGTATTATAAACCTTCTAATATAGATTGCTTTTGGTTACGTGATTCAATGTAATGGGTAATAATGGGTAAATCATGAACAGAAATTTATAAATAGGTAATTTGTTTTCTTATGATCTAATTCTTAACAGAAGCCAATCGTATTCTCATAAGTTATGGAATTTGTAAATTAGACACTTCCCTACTTTTAGGCGAAAAACAATTTACATACGCCCAGTGCCATAAACTTCAACTACCTTTCGAGAGCAAAATCCTTCCGCGGGACTTCAAAAGTGTCCTACCACCAGGAAGACAAAAAAGCATGAAACTGCGACCACAGATAGAGCTGATCTAACCTCAAGTTTCCTTTCGGCACTCGCAAGATTAAACCTCCATTAAAACTGCTCTCGTACGTGACAAACGGGGACCGTAATAAGGCCGGTGAAAATGGAAGCAAACGTACATCTATTTCCCGCGTGACTGCTTCATTCCGCCATTTTGGAAGTAGCGCCACGGCGGAGGAAGGTTGCGTCTCGCGAACAGGATGATGGGAGATGAAAGGGGGAGGGGGAAAGCAGCTACTGCAACAACGGGTTGGATATGATCTTGTAAGGGATGGAAAGAATGAGAAAGGATGCGTTAAAGAGAAGAAACGACCGTTGGAATGAAAGACAAATTAAGGAGGTACTCCGCCGAAATCTCTTCCACGGAACCCCTTCTATTTCTTCTCAAAATAAAAAGAGTCTTCCTTTCTTTATGGGATCAACCATTGCCCTTACTCCCATCCTCCCCACGCCCTCACCCCACTCCCTCTTCCACCCTTAACTCTCATGCCGAATTTCCCCAAAAATCCTACGCTTGAATAAAAAAATTCTCCCTTTTCCCAAAGAAACCACCTTTTTTATCGGCAAAAATTCGAGGCTCCGCAGGTAAAGTAAGGTTCGGGCCACCATTAGCTCCTCTTTCGCTCGGAGGACAGCTGGTTTTTCCGTCTTTTTCACCGGAAAGTGCGACACGTAAAAAAATCTCCCGCATTTTCGTGGAAGGGAGAGTTTTTCCCCGGTGGGAATAAAGGGAAAATTTCGGAGAAGGAGGATAACTGAATTTCATTCGGTAGATTTGAGGGAAATTCGCAAAGGAGCCTGCGATGGGGTTGGGAGGTCGGCCATTTTGAGCTATCGGATTCAAAAAAGTCGGCATTTGATTAACGTGGGAAACCTGCGGGAATTCACTCTTTTCCACTCATTTTTGCGACGGCTTCCACCAGAAAGGGATGCGGGCTTAGTACGTAACGGTTTTTGATTTTTAAACGACTTTTTGATGGGTTTAATCGTGATTTCCTTGAGGATTACATAGGGGTAGAGTTTTTTACCAGATGACAGAAAGGATACATAAAATGGGCGGACACTTTTTTTAAGTAAACTTACCTAAGAGTATAAGTCTCAACGTCCTTTTTTCTTTCCTCAGCCATATCGATATCACAGAGATGAGAACGAACAAAAAATTCTTGTAGTTACGTATTTTTTCATAGAATCCAATTAAATTGGTATAGCACGATTTATTCACGCACTGGAAACCTAAGATCTTTTAACCTTACATATCAAAGGAAGAATAACTTTGCTGATTCAAGAGAACATTACCACTATGAATCAATTCTTAGATACTTATGTTTTCTCTGCATTCACCGATTCATTAAAGAGGTCTCGAGATATGTGGTAATGAAGCAAAAACGTATGAGAACTAAGACGTGCGCTATTTTCATACGAGTTTCTTGGGATCACCACTTACAAAGTATGCAACCGATTCCCTTAAGTTTCCCAACTGTTTGGTCACCATCTTCATCGTTAATATGTTGGACTCAAGCAAGTTAAATTTCAATCGAAAAATATTTAATGATTCCCAGGAACCTCCCATAATGATTCGTGCGTAATATCATAAAAATTCGTCTATTGTCCGGAACATACTTTGCAATATATTGTTGAAATTAAAAATCCTTCTGCATTACCAGCCATTAAGGATCTAAAAGAAGAAAAATCTTAAAATATTAGTGTACATTTCGAGATTTTCGAAACATTTCTCCGACAACGAAAATAATTGCTTACCGACGGAATAAACGCATAAAAATCTTTCCATAAAATAAAAGGAGATGAAGCTGATTGCGCAGAATTCTCCACGTAGAGAAAAAGTTTCTAGACAAACAACCGCATCCTACTTAGTAACTTCAAATTTCTCACGATATGATGCATTTTCTCGATAAGGCTCGCAGTAAGAGGTCTGAAATAAAAAGTTCTTACTGCGGATCTAGATCTCTCTTGTTCGGCTTCAGTTGACTGATTAAAAGGAGTAGACAACCCTCAATTTCCCTTTTCCACAACACAAAGAAATGTTAACCCCCCTCGAATTCTGTTCCCAATACCATCCGCGGGAGTTCGCGCTTTGTCACCGGCTGCACTCATGTCTGTTTGCCCTCAGGTTCTTACAGACTCCCTTTCTTTACCTCATAGGTGTGAAATATGACACAACGAAAAACGCCGTATTCTTCATGTTTAAACACTAAATGGAGTATATAAACATTTCTATGAGATTCTTTAATATCCTATAAGTAAATTGCTGGATATGCGTAGGTTGAAATCTTTAATTCCCGTAAAACAGTTGGATTTTTCGGACAATTCGAGTAAATCAAAGAATTTTCTTGATTAGAGGAACAATCAGAGACCAAATGGAGGAATATTATTTAAGGGAAAAGAATTCCAAACGAACTGACAGTTGCGTGATCCTATTCCGTTTACGAATTTCATCATTGAAGCATTAAGCCGAAAAAATTCTATAAAATATGGAGGAAGATACAAAGTACATGGTAGTGCGATGAACGGACTTCTCTGTAAGCGTAGCAACAAACCACTGTTCATATCACAGTTATATTTACCAATGCAAATGAATACCCACGATAAGTTATAATAGTATTCATTCCTCATCTTTCTTAAAATAAATTCAGATCCTCAGTTTCCTCAGCTTCGTAAACGTTTATAGTGTATATCAGTATTTAACTGGATTATTCCGATCAAGAACGTGAAAATATAACGAAAAATATGCATTCGTGTTCATGCACCACTAAGACAAAACTCTTAAATTCAAGCATATGAACTAGCGAATACTAATCGAAGTATTCGCAGACGCACCGAGAGCGTATCACAAAGAAGCTTAACCTTATTTCTACATAAAACCACGGGATGCTAAGTTAGTTACTTACTTGGGAAAAAGGAGAAAAATGTTCGGGCATCCACGCACATCGGTAAAGCAATTACCTCAAGATATTTATCAGCGACCCAAAAAATCAGCGCCTCTAAAATTCCGAAAAACCGAAAAACCATCGCGAGCTGCTATTTCGGCATAGCTCTCTCATATCCGTTCCCCTCCGCTGACCGCCAAAATGTTCCGAATTAGATTTTTTGTGATATTCATCCTTGAACCCACGGGAGCACGCTTTATTTAAGCGATGATCGACCAAACCCACGCCTCCAAAGAAAACTCACGATAAGTCGCGATCGAACTAATTCAGGCCATCGATACATACCCTCGGATAGCGCATGACTCAATACGAAACATGTAGAAAAACCCACGAGAAAACGTCAATCTAAATGCTCCCTCTCATACGAGGGGTATGAAGACGGTCACGTCTCCGGATAATGGCTCTTCTCAAGGCGATACTGATACTCATGTTATTATGGTTTGGAGGCGCAGATAATACATACAAAAGTGGTGTAAACGGAGATACATGTTATGCTTTTGTTTTTTCCAAAGGTAGAGGATGAGGATGGAGCAAGAGCGGCCCACGCAGGTGTCTTCCAACGACGAGATTTTTTCGTTATGTTTATCCGGACTCTGTATCGATGAGGGCGAGAGCTTTCTTCCACGTACGAGGTTAATAGAGGCCACCTGCATTCGCGATTAAGAAGATGAAGCCGAAGCCATACCCCTCCTTTTAAACCCTCCATTCTAAACTTAACTGCCCTCCCACAATTCCCTCCCATTTACTTAAAAATCCCCTCCTAAACTACCCTCTCTCCCCCTACGCTTCACGCCCCTTTCTCCGCCGTTGCCAATTTAGCCGTTTTGTCACCAGATTTATCCATCATCTATCGCCCCTCTGAACGGGTCTATTTTTTCTGGGATTAACTCCATCATCTACCATCTCCGTTGGAGGAAAGCTTCAATGTTTGCGCTATGGCAGAATAGGCCTGAGGAAGGTTTCACACATTACTAGTCTCTTACGCCTACTCTTGCGTTATCAGCTACTACATACATTTACGACGGTCCGTCTATTTTAAACTACACCCAAGATTCATATCATACTACGCTATACCATATATCCAAACCTCGATTTATAAATTTTTGTATTTGTATTTTACGGTATCGGTTTCGTATGAAATACTGCAAGTTTTAGCTCATTTTTATAGGTTATTCTTTCATCTCTTCTTTTTCATCGTGATTTTTAGGATAGATAATTGGGTAATACTAATTACCAACCGTATAAATTAAGGGTTCACAAATAACAGAAAACGTATTTCTTGCTGAAGTATTCCAAACATTATAAATATTGTGGGCTCAATGTTATAATTCCAACGGGCTAATCCAACTAAAACGTTCCATTTGAGTTAACTTTTTACTACACCATACAACATCAAATGGAACGTTTTAATTACACTAAGAATTACCACAAAGTTACCCCTGAATCAACATCGGCTAATTCAACGTGTGAACCCAAAGTTACGAATGTTGCAGATTTATGATAAACGCAAGTCGTCATATTCAGAACATTGGACACCTTGGGTAGAAAACAAACCTCCCATCTAGATACTTCTTGGGCAACCCTTCACTTTCCTCTTTCTTTCATTCTCACAATACTTAGAACACCTTTTCCATCCTTCATTTCTCACCATTCTCACCTCAATTCCAAGATCTGTTAATTCAGACCCACGATGCCTTCTTATATATTCCTCTTACTTTGCTATTATTCCATTAATAGCACGCATTACATTTCCTTCCACGGGGTCACTCCATCGCATGGAGATTCGAGAATTTTAAACGTCTCCATTTGAGTGGCTACGCAATGAGATGCATAATCAACTCCATCCGTTACGTTGAACCGAGGAAGAAATCATGCGCGATTCCATTCTTGAGAGTGGCTTTCAGAATATTTGAATCGACTCAATCCATTTTACTGTTGATTGTTGGCTGACTCTGAATCAACGATTCCATTGATTGTATGAATCGTCTCATTGCAATCACGACCGTTCATCCGGTTCGAGACCGGAAGGGAAAATTACTGGAAGAATTCTGGTATACGGTCGGTCGACGACGGAAACGTTATGTATGATGCTATTGGATTCTAATTGCGACAATTAAAGAAAAAAGTAGAGTGATTAATGGCTTAAGTTGAATATATTTCTTCAGCGAATATGACCAATTAAGCATACTGAATAAATTAGTTCTAATCCAAACTTTAAGTCAAATATAGGTTATATTTTTGACAGAAGAATTATTCGAGCTTCGAGCTGGTATTTGCAACCCATATTCTTAATATAAAATGAGTTGTATACTTGTACAAATTTTTGACCTCTAGAAGGAAACCAACGAAAGAAATCTTGATCATACTCGAGATCGTTAACGGACAAAAAGGCTTACGATTCTTACAGTTCTTCTTAAAACTTTGAAGGACGTTATATCGAAAAGCTAACACTCAGATGTGTAAAGGTTACACTCATTTCAGCTATATTGAAAATCAAAAGAACAAAATTATTAACTCAGCATCGGTCAGCATATAGTCATCGTTATTTTAATGCCATTAAACACCCTTCAATTGATCGCAATTCATATCAATATTTATGCAATTTCATGAACTCTGAAACCGATGGAACCCGCTTAATGGTGAAAATTTGAATATGTAACCAATTTATTTTAATCTCAAATCATAAATAAATTTCATTCGATTTTCCCTTCAACTTTGATCCATTTCGCCTCATGAAAGAATATAGATGTAGAGAGTAACTGGAGGTAAAAAGAGTCACTTAGGAATGTTAGGTGCTCATTAACTAATGACGATATGTTGTAAAGTAGCGGAGGTCGGCGCCTCGGCGGCCCTTGGGCATCTCGCGATAAGGTCTTCTCTGCAGAATCCTCAGCACGGACACGCAAAGAGGAAGAGCGTGGGTGGTCGAATGTCTCCTCTTGCAGATAACGGTTAGTTAAGGCGGAAGATGTCCATAGATTCCAATCACGCAAATGCACCGATTGAGATATCCCATTACCATTTGTCTAGAAAAGGGTAGCAAGAAGGAAGGGGATTATATAAGATAGAAACAGCGGGATTTTCGAACTACTTACTGAAAATGGTAGAGTTCCATTCTGATTTGTATTAGAAGAAGATGAAACAGCTTCGTGTTAGGAAAGCGGGTATCAGTTCTAAACATACATTATAAATCTACCATCACACACAGCCAATTAAGAAACTTCAAATCAGGTCATTTTATTTATCTATTTCTCTCCGAAAATGAAGAATTTCATGTCAATATCTGCCAATGAGGAAGCAAGTGCCAATGAAAATATCAGTAAAGGATTTAGGAATCATTTTGTAACGTTTCTTATGACAAGGTTAGATATGGAATTTTATTTTCTATCCAGCATAAATGACATTATGTTGTCCAAAATTCTGAACCAATTCCAAACTACATTGAACTACCTAACTACTTCAACTTCTTTTCAATTGCGGCTAAACCTCAAATCCAACAAGATGTTATGAAGCAATTAAATTTCACAAATCGCCATTATTAAAAAATAAATAGATCCGGATTATGTAAAATTCTGCCAGTTGGTTTTTGTTTTGGCGAGTAACTAATAATATTTTGGAAATTCACGAAACATCATGTATCCAAAATTTACCGAAAATGATTGGTATAAGCTTCACTCACCTAACACGAATTTCACGCTTCAAATGACAGCCTTATCTCCACAATTCTCAAATATTGTAGATCTAATACCTTTTTCCACCATTTCAATGTGAATAATGGAGTTACGCTACATAAAAAATAAAAAGTGGCCTTTTTTCGCGAGCGAATTCCGAACAATCCCAGCACCAATCCCAGCGACCCATCGAACTCCATCCCCGAACGACCGATTCCCCAAAATTACGAACATCTCCTCAAAAAGGGAAAAGGAAACTAATAGCTAATAATAGCGAGCGAAATGGCCGAAGAAGGAACGGCAGCGGAAGACAAGAAGCCGAGTTTAGCGCGAGAGAGAGCGGCAGTGCAAAAAAACGTCAACTCACCCTTAAAATTCCGAGAAGGGGCTCATTTGAAGTAATTCTTGGATTAAAGGAGTCAGAATATCGCGTAGGCGTTGTCGGCGAAAACGAGACACCAGTTAAAAAGAGGGGACATTGTCGGCAACTCTGTATATCGCCTCTCCACTATTAGTATGAGCGTTAATTAACCTTTAGCTCGAATCCGACCCCATCCATTTCCTCCCTCCGGCTTCGCGCAGCTGTGTTGTGTGTGCGACGAGAGCCAATTACCAAAGAGACTTATTTTCCTGCCTCTGAGAAACAGTGCATTCTAGAAGGGAAGGTGGACTGCGAAATAGTCGATCTCCTTTCGGATATTTCGGCACCACGATCGAATTAAGAGGCTGCATTGACGTCAGACAAATCTCTGGCCAGCGGGCTTAACCAGTGTTATGCTGCGGAAGTCGGGATGTCTTTCATTTAATCCCCCGTTTACTCTCATTCGGGTGTTGTAGAACAGACGTTCCTTAAGTGTAAAGCGGGAATCTGTAGTCTGCTATACTATTCAGTATATATAATCTGTAACCCATTCAACGCTGTTGAGGAAGAATATTAGTTTTGCAATGATAACGAGACATAGCTCCTAGTACCATATCTTGATGAATGGACAAATTTCACGTCTTTTGGTATCCATCCCTCATTTTCTTTTACTCTTTCCAGCAACTCTCGCAATTCTTGCACCTCCTTTCTCTTCGTAGGTGTTTTCATGAAGTGGATATATATTTTCTGCGATAAAATTAACACATTTTTCCTATGCGAAACAATTCTTTCCTTCCATATTTCCTTTTTACTGCTACTTGTTAAATGTATGTATATATTGTAGTTTATATATACTTACTTTAGATTTTAAAGAAGTATATATAGTATATGCACTTCTTCAAAATCTGCACTTGTGTTATGTGAAATAGCATTACATTCTGACAAGGATTAAACAGAAGATGGGACCTTCTAGTCCCAATTTCTCCCAATAAAGACGCTTCTACTGCATTGTAATTAACGGAACAAGATCTATAACGTTACTGTGTAACTCCACGTTTTCCGAAAAGAATCACATGAAATGCGATAAGCAAATCGAAATCACAATTGAAGATGGCTCTGATCGTAAAGGACGACGGAAACATGTAGGAATATCATTTTTCGTACGAAAAGAAGAAGAAAATAAACTTAATTTATCCACGCGGCCTTCTGTTTTGCTAGAATTCTCGGGCTGAATACAATCCGCCATACGCAAGAATGCGAAATTGCCCTTAAGATCCAGGAAAACTCGCCCTCTCCTGCATTTTGATGTGTTCAAGTGTTCGCTGACGTAATATGCCAATTGCTGTGAGGAATTTAACTTTCAGTAGATTAATGGCTCGCGTTCGAAGCTTTAATTTCGCTCTACACGACAACGAGCGTATGCAGAAATACTGGTTATTTTCTCACATTATCAAGAAACCCGAACAAGAGAAATTCCTCGAGATGAATGCAACCGCGACGTTTTTGTCTAAGGGGATCACGCAATAGAGCAATGTAATTAAAGAGTTGATACATATTGCACAATCGCTGGATCGAGAAAAATGTCGCTGAGGAAGGATTATGAGCTACTTTCAATGGAATAATGATGCTTGATAGGGTATAAATTATTTTTATGAGCTCCGAGAAATGTAATCTGGAAATTCTTGAGGATTATTTGATTGAATAAATGCAAGAAGAAAAAACGCTTTAAGAAAATTGGTTTGCAAATGACACTCATAGTAAGTGCATTTAACGGCAGGGGATACAGCCAGGAATTAAGAAATTCGTCGAATCTAAAGAATGGCTCTTATTCTTATTACATTAGCCAACTTTATAGACTTTATGCGAGAGAGTAGAAAAGAGACTATGAAATGTTACAGGTAAATGATTATAGTGTTTATAATCAACATATTGATGCAATGCAGCAATGCCATGCATTTCAACACTCTTTAGCATAAACTGATAAAACTAAACACCTAAATTCCGTTGTAATATTACACATCACCTTCATGAACAGTATCTACATTTAACACCTTTAATTGATGGTCAGATAATTAATTTAATTATAAAACAGCAAAGCCAAGAGAATTGATTCCATTTACCATGTTTTGACAGCAAGTACGAGTAGTAACATCTCGTTTTCTAGTCTTTCTGATTTAAAGAGGCCTAAGTAATGTTAATTACACTTTTCTAAGTACAACACAAACGTAGACGTGTCATATACAATGGCTGACTAAGCTTGATAAATAGCTTTATATATAATAAATGAAGAAAAAACGTGGCAGAGGATAGTTTCACGAGTACCGAAACAAAAAAATATTGTTTTTCAAGATATCTGTACTTGATTCTACTGAGAAAAATCACATCCTTAACCTACTTTCCTTTTTGAAAGTATCAACTGAAATTAAGATAGAGATTAATGAAAGAAAGCTTTGTCAAAATCGTGCACTCATGGGTTTAACGAGAATAAAAACCCGTAAAACTGTCTTCGTCATTTACATACATAAAAATACTACAAAAAACTTTGGAAAGGGAAAGAATAATTTATTTTTCACTTAAGAGTTTATATATGAATAGATTGACGTTAGCCAGTTGTTCTAAAACATTTTCTTTTCCTTCAAAACTCAGTTCCTAGGAATTATCTTAACGCTGCACAAAAGTGAGTTGCTAAAATTCCTTTCAGAGGAACTATACGAATTAGCGTTGCAGTAGAGCCACTGCTCTCAATACCAAACGCTCCGAAAAAAATATAGAGGATAACTACGGGTGATCACTATAAAACAAGAGCGATAGTCATAGCTGAAGGAGTACGACATATTTAGGGGTTATGAGACAAGGAAGAAATAATCTTCATACGTTTGGAGCGGTGAGTTAGAGGGCCCCGCATCTCTAAAATGGTTTCTCAGGGAGATTGGTTAATTTGTTCTCGTTACTTTTTTAACCTTAATTTCAGATACCCAGGAAAAGGTTTGAAAAATACCAAAAACTAGCAATATGATAGCATTACTATGCTTGATTACCTCTTAAGATACCATTACAATATCTGATTTTCACCTGCAGTCCTTACCACTTTACAAGAAAGGTTTCTCTTTTCAGAAATAGCTAAACCTCCACGAGAGAACCCAGCTACACCTTCGCTTTCGATACCGCTATGTGGGTGTGATTTCATTCTTTTCACGGGCCATAAAAAATACCCAGATACTTAGATAGAGATAAGGCTTGGGAGTGGCTAATCGGCTCGTTTTCAGGATATTCAACTCATAATGATATCCTAGTAAACTCGAGTGCCGCTCAGTGATTTCAAATGCTCAACATCACGCGAGATGGATCCCAGCTAAACCATAAACAATATACCGCTATACTTAGGATTTCGGATGATTTTTAATCTGCTGCACGCTGGAGTCTCTTCTGGGATGGATTAAGAACCCGTTGGCTTAGCCCACCGCCCGCGCATACGCCTCGAATTAGCATATAAAGTCTCGCTGCACATCCAATCTACATTGTCGGCACGCCATGTCCATCCTGAGCTGCTTCTCTGCATGAAAATGGGGGAAGCAGGTGGCGACACCCGGTCGGATCCGAAATCAGGCCTTGGGCGCGCCTTCGCGAGGCGATTAAACAGGCGGTTGAGGCGCTAAACGCTGCGGACGATAGGGAAATCTCCTCCCAAGCACTCGGCATATTTTGGAAGCGGCGGGTTGGCGAGCAAATGGATCTCACGATTAAGATTGAGGGGGCAGGGCGGCGGCGGTACGTGCGGCGGAGGCGATTTTGGAGGCCGCTATCTGGCCTCATCTTCACCGCATCGACGAGCACCCTCCGAGGGAGTACCGGTGCCAACGACGCCATTAGCGCGATGGGGATTTGAAAAAGAATGAAAAATGCGCGGCCGGGATATCCCGTAGGTGTGCTGAGGGAGACCGCGTTCCCAATCAGTACGACTCAATAGCCGGTATGTTTAGAGGAGGGATCGAGTTAATTTTAAAGAGGAGGCCACGCTCATTTTCCCCGTGCTTTTTCCAGTGCTCTCTCCTCGACGGAACACGTGTCGGATTTCGGAGGATGAAGATCGGGTAATTTGGCGAACGTGAGATGGTGAAAATGACTTGATGGGATTTTCGTGGGCGAAGAGACTTAAATAACGGTATGAACCGAGTCTCGGGAGATAGTTTTCTTCGGCGGCCACTTATAAAAGTAAACGTAGCGGAGCAAACGCTAGATTAAAAACGAAGTAGATACGATAGTGTGGAAGCTGAGGCGAGGGATTCTGGGAAAAACCAGCGGCGCATTCTGGTACATTCCGAAACTACCTGTATGCAGCCAATAGGAGAGGTTTTGGATTGGACCTCATACTGTGCAAAGAAAAAAATACACTTTATATTCTTCATTGAACCTCATAGCCTAAATTATGCAGAAGAGTAGTATTCATATGGTGCCCTGTAATTCACTCATGGGCATGCCGCAAGATTTTCGAGGTTTCCGAACCATAATGATAAGAAATTGCATATATAAACAAATTCGGAAGAATTTCACATAAGTTTCATTCTAAAATTAAAGGTACGGAGAAATTGATCGGAAAACCCATACTTATCTTTCCTTTCTCTATAAAATTGTATTCATACTAAAATTAAAATGTTCCATGAATTCCGGCAAAGTCGGCGCAACTACATTAACACGTCGAGCGATAAAAAGGTTAAGAAACATTACAGCAGAATCCCAGCTCGTTTCATCCCATCCGAATCGATTTTTTCGGTCGATTCAAATGAGAAATCTCGATTTCAGTACGCCATAGCCAGAAGAGAATCCGAATACGAGCGCTGCACAACACATTAACATTCCATCATATTCCCACCGCGACGAGACGAAAGAATCTTGATCGGTAACAAATTTTTCGCTTCGCGTTAATGGAACAAAAACATCATAATTAGAAAGCTCACTGCTATAGGTGTCAGTGAGGGCTTACTTCTCCTTTTTCCGACCGAATCCTAATTACAACGAAAAGCTTCCGAGAGACTTATAAAGAAATTCCCGATGCCTTTCCCGACGCTGCGGATCTCTAAAAAGCCATTGGTTGAGAGGTGCGGAGGGTAGCGCAAAA
Source organism: Pachydiplax longipennis (assembly GCA_036926295.1). Classification (NCBI taxonomy): domain Eukaryota; kingdom Metazoa; phylum Arthropoda; class Insecta; order Odonata; family Libellulidae; genus Pachydiplax; species Pachydiplax longipennis. Next base: position 40,353,067 of record JAVFKF010000002.1, read on the forward strand.
GGGTATCCGAGCCATAACATTCACCGCATGAGCGTATTAAATCATCGGATTAAAGAAAAAGAGGAAGAGGTAATGACGAAGGAATCCTCTAATCCAGCCAATCGGCAGGACGTTATAAAATTCCCGACCTCCCTTCTTAAGAATTAACAGCCCACTTTACGGAGATTCCTATAGGAGGAGTGATTTGCTGTAGCAATGATGGCCGATCGGAAGGGGGGGAGCGTTGCCTCCCCCGGAAGAAGACAGATGGAGCTAATGTTAATACCTAAACTTCTTTCTCTCGGTTCGCTGGATACAGGGCTATGGGAGATAACGAGGCGGGTCTGCGTGATCTCCAGGCCGTACAAACGGAAATAAAAATAAAGGAAAAAGGATGGAAATCGTGCTAAGGCGAAAGATATTGAGGGGACAGGAGGGAGAGAGAGTATGGGATGGAAGAGTAAAGGATGGGAAAGGAATGAAGATAAATAAAAAGGTAAAGAATTAGGCGGAGGAAGTGGGGGAAAATGGGAAGGAAAGAGAAAGAGGCGAGGATAAGGGAGTTTAAAAAGGGAAAAAGAATGGAAAAGGGGAAAGGAGAACGGGGAGAGAAAGACGGAGGATAGCGAGAGAAGTAAGGGAGAAAACGTTTGACGGGAAGGGAATTTTCTCCCGTAAAAATCAACGGAGAAGAGGACGTTGGAGATAAGGATGGACTAACTTCTCGAGTGTAATCAGCTGTCGAGTATGAAAGCGTACACAATCGGAACACACATTTTGGGGTACAATATATGTGCGTGGAGGGGCGAAAGAGGTCCTCGTGGAAATTGAATTGTACGGCGGCGACGTCTGCTGGACCAAAATGGACGAGAGATTTCGACGCCTGATTGAATCCGATTCGGAGTTTTCCATTCATTTTCGCTTCCATTTGGAGTCACTCCGGTTTTACGGGATTTAACGTTTTCGATTTCGAACCCGATCCATCATTTACAGTAATGCCTCTCGGAGATTTTCGAAACTTAAAAGCGGTACCGAAGGTCTGGGGGTTTGCGTGTCTGATTCCTGTAACAATCGTCGGTTTCGGAACCGCCCCGGGCCCTTTGATTCCATTCATAGACTTTGGAGAGACTAAAAGATTCTTTTAGGATGAATTAAAAAGAAATGGGTTGATAGTTAGGAACATTCACGTTTTCAACGTCTTCCTCAAATTTATATCGCAACTAAGCTTCGTTACAATAAAGAGAAGTCATCTTAGAAACACAGAAGTACTGTTCTTTTATATGAGCTGACAAAGGCTTAAAATTACGATAATGTTTTACATAAATTTTACAATTAGAGAATATATTTCGAAATTTACTTTTGGTACAGAATAATCATCTGGTAACTGCATGGTATTTGGATTGAGTTATTTAGTAACCAGTGCCACTGATGATAAATTATCCTATGTCTATGTTCATGTACACCAACATTTCATGGGTTCTGACTATCTTAAGCAAGCTGATAGACAATGGAAGGACATTTGCGATCTTGATGCACGAACAGAAGATTCAAATACCGCGCTTGAAAAACATTAATTCCCCCTTCTTCAGTTAATTTACTCTTCTGGATGAGAATAACCCCTTTTTTCACAGGTATACCTCATTGTATCGACGTTTGCCTTGTTATACTGTTTGGCCATGCTTTTCGATGAATAGTCGCGTGCTGGTTGGTTTTTTGCGTCTGTGATCGGTCCACATCTACAAACACCATGCTAAACCCTTTCCGGCGCGTGCCATAAGGTACGTGCATACCTACATCTACCAACCCAGGTATAATCGGTTCCCAAGCTTATCCCTTTCGCACGCTCTCTTCAAAGGATTACGGTTTTCTTTATTGGGTTACTGAGAGCATGCGTTCTTGATACACTTCTTTCAAGTCTTCAGACCTGAGCGAAGTATTCATGAAACACCAGTGAAATTAAGATTACAAACAGCATCTCTAGCAAACTAAACAGCTGAAACAAATGTAGAAGCTGGAGCAGTTGAAGGATAGCTATGATTTATTAGACATTAATTTTTTCGTGTTTTTGTTAAGGTTTTCCTATCCTTTCCGTGCGTATATTTTTAAGAGCTGAGGGTATTTCGCAAGTCTTGAGCCCCGCCGGGAATCGATCCGAGGACCGCTCATGTCACCCGTTGCCTACTTGGCTATCCGGGAGCCCCACTATCTTTTTCCATTCGATTTACTAATTACTCTGTTTTCAGTTCAAAACCATGCATATTAATCTCGAAACCAGAATAAATCTCAACACTAGCCACGGCGTCAGGATATAAATTGAGTAAATTTCCAAGAACAATACGTCGGCAGATATGACTGGCTCACATGGTCAGAAATCCCGACCATCGATGCGATTCCCAGCATTTGCTTAGCTTTCGGATGCAGACAGCTCCCGCGCCGGGGGACAGATCGGCAGATATAAACAGAAGCCCACGCATGGATCGTTCGGACACGAGAGGGGAAGAAAGTGAGGGCGAGAAAAGTGCAGCAGCAGAGGGTGGGGCTGAGCGGGCTTCCGGGAAGATGTCTTGCGTGATAGTTACCTTCGTCGCCTGCGGGAAGGACGCGGCGGCGCGGGGGGGAAGTTTGGGTAAATGGGAAGGGGGGAATGACGGGTTGGGGAGGCGAAAGGTGGTTGTAATGGGGTTGCTGGTGGTGGTTACGCAGGCTGAGGTGAAAAAGCTCCCTAAGGAGGATGGAGATGATAGATCGGAGGCCTTATAAAGAGGCTTCAATCGACGGCTGCAATGGCGGATGGCGAGGACAGTCGTAATGTTCCGTTATGTCTGATCGAGATATGATCGAAATCAGAGTGGATATCTGCGGATTGCTGAAATGTCTGCACGTCTTCGCGATTCCGCTCCTGTAATCTGGCATCGATTTCGTATGGAAGCACCTACTCGTCCGATTGGTGCGTGACTTTTTATAGAGACTTTCTTGAAGCCTTCGACGGCTTTCCCTAAGTCGATTATTAATACTTCTGTGATTCCGAATTGGCGGGTGCGATGTTCACTGAATGATAATGGGGAAAAACTCTGACATTACTATTATTGCTCATACAATTAAGTAAAAAGCATTGGCTGCTTTCGACTGATATATTTGATTATATAAAATAAGTAGATTTAGAAATTGATAAATATAATAAGATATTTATGTTGAAGAAGAATCAAGCAGTAAAAATTACACTGCATAGCTAAAGCCAAGGACGCAATAGGCGCTGGCTGAGGACTCTCCGTTGAAGAGACCGAATAATAGACGTTTTGTTCTTTTTATGGTGTATAACATCTAAGTGATAGAATCTTACAAAGTTTCAACGGAGCGTAACTTTTGCAATTTATTATCAAACCCTGCATTTGCAAAGCCTCCGGAGAAAACATCTGATTCGTACAGTAACGGAAATTTTCACTATTCAGAAATACTTCTGCCTGAGGAAATGCACTGTATCTCCTTTGATTTTAACTTATATTTCAAGGAAATATATATGACTCAATCAATGCTGAGTCGCACAACTACACTAATTATGATATTCTTTCCCACGGAAATATTTCATAGCGGTAAATCATTTTGAAACGTCCTCGAGAGAGAAAACATTTTGGAATCCAGTCGTCTCATTCTTCTCTCAATAGATTTTAGTGACGTTTTCCAATGACCTATTTAGGTCATCTCCATTGTGTTCCTTAAACGGCCAAAGGACACCGAGGCGACAATAAGTTATTGCGCACCGCTTTTCCCTCGCATTTCGATTAAGCAAGTGAATCGTTGAAATCTCTGCGATGACACAAACTCTCCATACATAAGCAGCTTCATCGCGTCTTAAACACGCCTTTAATGCATCGAACCGCGACGGCAGGAGGGTAATTTTCTCGTCAAACGTTTATCCCGTCGCAAAAATTACCCATCTGACAAGAAAATAAAGATGCCGCGTACCTCTGCGGTGAATCGAATTTCCATGGAAATGGGAGCGGAGAGGTTCAATCTTCCCTCCCTCCAATTTCCTCTCTTTACAGCACACTCCAAAGTCCTTTGACCAAGGAAGTCATTCCGTGGCACAAAGGCGAGCCCATATAGAATGGGGTTCGCCCCTCTCCGGCCAATCTCGCACTCCACGCCCCCTCCCCACCCCTTTACTCATCTATCCCTTAATAAGAAGCCTGCCCCGAGGGCCACCATACCGTACACACACCGCTGAGAGAGGTCCCTCAGTGATTGAGAATTCCTGTATGAAGAAGGGGAATCGCTCCTTCTCGTCATCCCTTTCCCTTCCCTTGGAAGCAGTGCTGCAGAAACCTACATCATCTCTTCATACGCCTCCACTCATATTGAATCCTCGCATAGGAGGGAAATAAAAGAAGGGTCCGAAATAGCGGATGTGGCCGAGGCCTCCCGACTTCCTCTGGGGGCGGGGGAGGGCCACGGAGGCATAAAAGGAAGCAGATTGCTGGAAAAATGAAAAAGAGGAGCCGTGGTGAGGTTTTTTTATACTCGCTGAGCGATTTAGCCTGTCCTTTTTTTTCTTTCTGGGGAAAGGAAGGGAATGGCAGATTATTACTTAGTGAGCGCGGTCCACGGAGTCGGTGGTACGCGGACCTTTTTCAGGTCGCGCGCACCCCCGCCGGGTGACCCTATTCCGATCGGAAATTATTAAGAGCCGATATTGCGTAGGAAAAACAAAATCCGACCTCCTTTGTGGTGCACCTGCCGGGAAATCCCGGTCGAAATAGCTGAGACGCATTCTCTTCGGATGGAACAAATAATTCACATAAGGACGTTTTCTCTCCTGAAGAATTGAATACCATATTCGTGATATCAAGATTCTGAAGATTTACTTTAAGATATCTGGGAAGTGATAAGTATACATTTTGTGAGGATCGAACAATTACTGAAGTAAGATCAAGAAATACCCTAGAGAAAACCGTGCTAGATGTTCTTTTGTTGATATAAAAGTTAAGAAAAAACAGCATGTAAGCCATGAGAGCCTATCAGGAACCATGAAAAAATCTTGTATGACCTACCATGTTCATGTTCTTTTTAAATAATATTAATGAAAGAGTGATGTGATAAGAGAGAATATTATACTTTAAATATATTTACTATCGTTCTTTTTATAGTAAAATGTCTAAATACTCCATTAAGTAATGTGCAAATAACCTAATAAATTAAACCTTGTCAATAACATGTTACTATTAATAATTTAATAGTATAATGTGAGATTACGCAGTCACCAGGCTAATGCCTTATTGGGGCGAAAGTTTGTAAATAAATGAATTCAATAATTTTCCCTCTAGTGTGTTCCGTGAAAAAAAAACTGAACGAATTTTGTTGCTTTGCACAATAGCTACTCCATTCACAGCATAAATAAATAAACATGATTTTGTATCTTAGATAAAACAGTTATAAATCAGAGGATTGTCCGCAGTCTTGAAACCACGCATTGAAATTATTTCAAATTATTATCTACATAGGAAGTTTAGTTGGAGAAGTATATAGCATATAGTGAATGCGATAGCAAAGGGTAAGTCATTTATAGCGAAGCGATTTACAGTAAGCCAGTATACATGAAAAGAGCACACAAAAAATGCATTCATTTACATCCGCATGGGAAATACAGTTACCTAGTCTCTTTAAAATAGCGATGCGGAATGAATGCAGCCTCAGATAGGAAATGCATAAAATTATTCAAACATAGCAGAATTCCATCCTCTCTGGATTAAGGAAAAATGAAAACGAATCTGTTAACCAAGGAAATGTCTACAGTAAATCTTATATCGTTTGCATAATCCTCGTTTGTGATATATCGTCTATATTTCAATGATAAAACCTTTTTGAAGGTGCCTCTGTAGTTAATGAATAATGCAATGATTAGCGTCTCATCTTATAGGAAATTCTTTCATTGTCAGTAAACTGCCTTCAGAAAAGCTTCAGATATCTTTCGTTTATAAGCTACTGGAGTAGAATGTTAAAAAATACGTTGCTGAAAACGATAAAAAAGCAAAGGAGACGGAGATGCCGTGTTTAAGCTAAATGAACCACTTAAATTAATTTCCGAACTAATTCCCACGCATGTAACAACCAATCTTTAGCGATCGCAACCATAAATTCAGAGAACGAATCCTTACAGCGGCGCCAAATTCATATAAATCTTTATCTGGAAGACACGAAAAAAAGCAAGCAGCCGAATACTGGCAAGAACAGCTCCTTTCCCAGCTGCGGAGACGATAAATGACAATAGCTGTTTAAGTAATTGCAATTTCTCGTGGCCAGATGCGCGTCGTAACCTGATTACTTCTAGGAGTCGTTAGGCTTTCGGGAAGTAGATAGTCGCCGGAGGGAATTATGGGGCGTGACGGTGGCGACACTCCGAGAAACAGACCAAAACAATAAATAAGAGAGGAACATGGCGGAAGGGCGCAACATTCCTTCCCCCATCCCCCTTGCCAAATCAACCAACTGTAAATGCCAAGCTGGTGCAGAGAGCTCCACACCCTGGCCCACCCCCGCCCTCGGACCGTTTTCTGCGGGATTCCGATGTATCAAAACACTCGCCAACACACTACCGAACTAAGTTCCGCTTCGTACATCAGCGCGTGTACCCTTAACCCCGGAGGAGACACGTCTTTTTCCGGGACGGGCAATTCGATTACCGGAATTTCGCGCGGGAAAAGAGTGGTCGGGAGGGGTGGGATTCGAGGTAGAATCAGCAGATTGCCATTGGGCAGCCTTCCACGGAGGGTCTCACTTGATGAGCCGCACTGTTCCCGGCAATAACAGAAACAGAAGAAGGCTTGTTAGCGCTGAGTTACCTGAAGGCCTTCGTTTCTCCACCCCAATACAAGGTTCTCTCCGAGATATTTCGCTCTTAGAAATAATCCAGATTCCCCTGCCGCCTCCTGACTGGAAATAAGAATCATTTCTTAGAGAGAGACTGATGCCGGGATGTCGCAAGGCAGGAAGCGGAAGAACTGCTTACGGCAATACTTGGGGGAAAGGAATTTGTCAAGAAGCGCTTAAGAATAGCGGATTCAGGTTACGTTTGGGTTATGATGAATTCATTACTTACGTTACTGATCAATGTGCAGAGGATTCGAAAGGAATGTGTATTCTGAATTAACGACGCAGTTTACGAAAATATGCGACACTAAGCGGAGAATGTAAGGCCAGGCAGTGAGGAGTATCTCGTAATGTAAGACAATAAATAAGGCTTTTACTTAATTTCAAATGCAGACGTCGATTCTCTCACGGTCGTACGAGTATTCATTGAAATACTTAAGTACGAATCACGCAGTTCTAGAGGAGTAATAAAACGGTAATTAAAGAGTAAAAGTTGTAGGTATGTTGGGAGATAAATAAAACATTGAGAGTAGAAACTGTCGCAGAAAAGTATCATAAGGACGCATTTTTTCGTAATTTAGGAGGAAAAATAAGCGTGCGGCGATTTTTAAACCTCAAGACGAAATGGGAAATAAAATGCCACTGCTAAACAATTAGAGTACTACCTACGAGATAATGGTGAATCTGGTAGTTAAAACTGGTAGTTGAACTTGTTTGTCACGATCTCCGTGTATTCGACTGAAGGATCATTTCAAATAGTAAATCAAAGTTCACAGAGCATTTTTGGAATCATCCTCATTCATTAGTATATGATTTCGAAATTTACATAAGTTGTAGGGTAGTTATTCCCATTAAGTTAAGGATATTTATTTGAACCATAATTTTTCTTCTTGGGCAATTAGATTTACGTATAATATTTTAAATATAGAGAATATTGGAGTAGAAAATAGTGTTTGCGAAAATGAATCGCATTTTTTAATAAAATATTGATTTTATCTGCAGAGAGAAAAAGTCCAATATTTCGTAATTATTTACACTAAACATACACCAAGTCGTTACGCCTAATATCATGGACTAAAAGCTATTCGGCATTTAAAACATTTCCTTTACAGGGCCATAAAGAAAAAGGGGGCGAGTCCGTCGATAGACTTCAAGATAGACCCGCCTATTGGCTAGCCTATCTAAGCAATTACAAGATCTCCTAACGCAGCAGGAAGTACCCGCACCTCGCAATGGGCTCGACCGAGTGGCACCATTTATTCCTAAGGAAATGGTGCAATCGAATCTTAAAACAGGGAATAGGGTAGAGAGAGGGAGGGACAATCGGTCATCGCAGGGACTATTTGGGGGATGTTGAGGTCACCTGGAAAGATTGAGGGTCTTGGAAGTGTCGCGCCGGGACCGTACTCGAGGAATAACTTGATGATTTAGAGCGGATCTTTTCTTCTGTTCCCACTCCTGGACAACGAACACCGAAATTGGATGGGAAATGATTTCCAAGAGCCCATTCGATGACGCCTTTCTTTATTCTCTCCTTTCCTTCCCTGGATGTTAGGGGAGGAAGTGGTTTGAACGAGAATTTCATTTCAGAAATAGATTGCCTGATTTTTCGCCAATAAAGTAGTCATCTGAAGGGAAACAATAACTTAATTTTCTCGGTTCTCAAAATTTTTCAAATGAATACACGGTGGGTTTAATTCAACGTGATCCATGTAACCATTTCTACACGCAGAAAAGCTGTTAGCAGGGCAGATGTAGATCTAACAACACTTAAAACTAGGATCATAATATGGGAAGCATGGATTAAGTCTTTTCAGATATTTTGCAATTAAAAACCTATCACCGTGATTCATCCACGAAGAAACAACGTCAAAATCTTTAGATAGAACGAGAAAATAGACGTTTCTTCAAAATATTTAAAAAACCAGAGTAGATTAGTAATTTAAGTGGAGGGCATCAAATCTACCCACAAAATCAAATGTATGACAAATTATGGATCATCACTAATTTGTGACTTTAATTTCCTTCATCGGTGGAGTAAAAAGAATAAAATAGTATGAACTAGTAGATCTTTCTCAATGCTAGTAATAACGATTACAAACTGCGCCTTTTTTTCAATATTATAGGGGATTAACACAACCAATTACAGATCAAAGAAAGAATTAGCATGCTAGGAATAAAGGCTGACTTTAGGAAGAGGTTAAAGAAACCTACTTATGAGTGATGTCTTCCTCCTATAACTACAGACTCCAGAAATGGAAGGAAGAAGTCGGCAGAAACCCTGATACTAAACCATTGGAAGAAATAGTGAGGGGAAGGGAGCGAAAACAAATATGATTGTAGGGTATAATTAAAAGAGCAAATATCATAAATTTCCAACGCGCTCGACGTATTTCGGAGAGAATTGCCAGACTATGACTTCTTGGGTAATGGATTGGTTTCTGAGGGACATAAAGCAACCCAAAAGATGGCCAAAAGTTGGAAGTTATTATGAAATTCTTAGAAAGACTTTGGGAAGTGAAGGAAAGAGGTTAAGGAACGGAAAGGTTAGGAGCAAAATGATTGTCCAATATGGTGGAAAATGCAGACTTAGATTTATGTCGATAATTAAAAGCATTCCGATAACGAATCAAGACTACTGAAAATATACCTTGGTTACAGAGAACCATATTCTATTTGTAAGAATGAATTCTTTCATCTGTTTACCATAAACGAGTTGATAATTTTAAAAAGCTCATTTTTCAAAAGATCATCACGCTATGGTTTCATTAAACGCAAATAAAAAATAAATAATTCATATCTTGGTAATAAATACACAGAAAAGAAAACTTCTATTTACAGAAAATTATGAAGAGATTTTCATGTTATACAGGAGCTGCTAATACTTGAAAATTATGAAATAGTGATTAGCTTTCCTCTGTAAAATACGTCATCGAATAGCCACCTAAATATAAGAAAAATGACGTGATTTTTAATAATGCTGAACAACTACCGATACCTATTTTACTACTTTTGGTGGAAAGGTATTGGTATAAGTGAGTTCACCTTGTTAAAGCCTGAATCGGTGATCTCAAGATCCGCACCAAATTTGTTAATGGCATCAATTAAGTATACATTGGAAAGATACGAATACATCCATAAGAATAAAGCTGGAAGGACACATAGGATACAGGAACAGAGAAAAGAACGAGAAAAGCGCGGACGGATAAGGTAAAACAAGAAAGATTTCAGACAGGGACGGATGGAAGGAAGAGAACGGCTATAATTCCTCATTTTTTACATCCCCGAGCGATACCTGACTGCGCATCGATAGAGAGGCAGCTCGCGGAGGCGAAAACTTTCTTTATGGGATTAGGATAAGTTTGACGTGCGCGGCACTGGAAGCGTATCGCGCGACGCTTCTGAAATTACGGCTCACAGCACCGCGGGGGGGAACAAGACGCTTCTGGGAGGGGACGGTAACGAGCCACGGAGGACGCTTCCCTTTCGGATCACGGATCGAACCGAACGATGCATATTAAGCCGGTCTCGTGAGTGCTGTTATGCATATTGCGATCACGTAGGAGGGGCAATCCTCGGGAGCAGGTCGCGTCGCCGAAAGAACCTCTTTTCGACAACCGCCAATCGAATATGCATAAGAGAATAAGCGGAGGAATTCCTCGCATTCTATCCGCCGACTCTGGAATCGGCGGATCTTTACAACGGGACGGTCGGCCAACATGAATGGGATGGGAAAGGAGGTTTCGGTGGGAAAGCGGGTCTCTGTGACGCTGCGTCGCGAAGGTGTGTCCACCGGTCTGTCTCGTGTGCGGATTCGGCGGTTGGGGGAACGATATTCGTGCACCGTCATGGGCGGATCAAGGCTTCATTCATGCGATACTGGTGCACCTAAAATGAATTTAACTCTATGCGAACCATCGATCCGATAATAGGTGGATGTGAAATGATTAATAGTCATAAATCTGTGATTAAGGGCCCATTTTTATTTCACAAACGGAAAGTTTAAGAGAAGGAAAGGTCCCCAAGGACAAACATTAAAAGTACACCTTGTAAAACAAATATCTCATAACATATTGAATATGACGAAAAGCAATGATATTTTTAGGCATGCTTTTAATATTCATGTCTTTCTGACCAAGGAGAATCACATTCTACACCATTCTGTTTCCTTTATCTCTGTTGTTATGACATTCAGGTTCAGATGATCGTGTTTCTATATTTTATGCTTGGGTCCCACTGCTTTATAAATACAATAAAAATACACTACTGCATGAATTAACATATCGTTAACTTTCATAGACATGAATTGATCACCTCATGTATTTCATCTCTTGAGAAAACTTTCGATTTTATTCCACTCCTTCTTCAGCTCATCTGTTATCTGAAATCTTCCCCACATTCCAACTTTCCTCCGAGCAAATCTTTGACCATGCATTCTCTTTTCAGACCATGCGCCGTCTGCTTTTCTCTTTCTTATCATTTCGATGAGTAAATATGTATCAAAATGGCTTTGTGTACCGGAATATTTTCCTTTGGCTTGCGTGCTTTGAAACATGAAGCTGAGCAACTTAGACTCGGAAGACAAAAGTGGACATATTTCCACTGAAGAATCCACTCGATGAAGGAGAAAAAAATTCCCTTCATTTTTTGCAAGGGGATATCTCAGCATCGTTCAGTCATCTCATATTTGGAAAAATGAATATTTTAATCCGAGAAGGAAATTCGAATTGTCTGAAAACTATACTTTCATAAATTCTTCAGAAATTCTTTAACGATTTTTCGGAAACGATATAAAATCTTCAGAAACTGGCATAAAGTTAGAAGTATACTAAAATACCAGAGCATCAATCTTGTAGGACGTGCGATTTGTTCCTTCTTAAACAAATTGTGCTTTTTAAGGAAATTTCTCGGTTATCTTTGAGTGATGCATAAAAAACAGTAATACTGCCCTCCGCTAAAAATTCCTCAACAAGAGAAATTTCTTTCCGTATGTTCCCAAAAGCGATGAATAATCACACAACAAAGCCAGTGCTTAAAGAACGAGCGAAATATTCATCTCGTGAGTAGACAGCGAGTTCGGCTAGTAGAAAGACAAAATATATATGTATGGATGGAAAGGTGAGTGAAAGAGATGAGGGCGAAAGTAGAAAAGGAGCGAGCGGCTCGATCCCAACATATAATTGAGAATCGGACGAGAGATTGTTATGCGATAATGTCCTCAATCCACTTCGGAGTAATCCGGATTTCACTCAATACACACGCACGCAGGTGATGTGAAACATGAAATTGGTGAAGAAGGAAATGAAATTTACTACTATCTTCCAAATGCTGCGCATACCAGTAGGTCTGGTTCATGAGTAAATCTACAAATTCCAAGATTGCCTAAGCCAATTTGCTGAGTTTTACGTAAAGAAGAATTCTTGAGTAAGTTTTATGGCTTACAGACTTTTACATGAGTAACTAAATAACATAAAAATCACCTTGCGTCAGGGTAAAATTTATATCTCTCTTGAGATGCCTAATTAAAAGCTCACAAGAAAAGTATTTAGAGGCGAGAATAAATGCTGAAAGCAGGTAGATGATTCGAGAAATAGAGTAGCTATAAATTCTGCGTGAATTCCTCTTCCTAGGTAGTGCATGACGAGTGAAGTGAAGACTTAAAACATACAGTTAAGAGAGGACACTTAATCTTTTTCACACGCAAATCCCTTCGAAGAAGGCAAAATCACCCGGACACGAATGTTTAGAAGAATTAATCTTCCTTTAACGAAACTCTTAATATATTCCGAATTTACACCGCATTTATTCATGTTCGACAACCTCCAAAACACAGCTTAATTAGCATTCATCATTCCTCCGGTAATGTTTCCAGAAAGTACCCAGTTCTCTCTTAAACTCCACGTTTTCTTCTCCCGAAAATTTCGGCAGGCAACCTGTACCGGCAGATTATTCAAAATACCGACCGTAATAACTGTGCGAAAAAATGAATTGGACTGAATGGATAGGGCAGGCCAGGGGGTCATCCAACTCGCTTATCTCAAATCTCTTGAAGAAACGGAAGAATCGGTCGAATCTTTTCCTTTCGATCGGTGGACGTGAGCCAGCGATGCTGTTCGCAGCGATATCTGGCGAATCTCTGCCCGGAGATCGCGAGGACCTGCCCAAGGACAGCGGCCCAAGGAGAAATCCAGGGATTTCTTAACTTGAGAAGGATTACGGGAATCGGGCTTTGTTACTGCTTATATTGCAGATTCTCTTTGCTGTGGAAGTTAATGTTCATTAGAAGTATTTCCTTAGACGCAAGTTCGATAACAGAGGATATGTAAAAGGATGAACGTAGTTAGCGTTATAGCTTCTGCGGTTCTCAAATTGATCTAAATAACCTTTTTTTCAAGGTATGAATTTAAGAATTGCTGGGAAATTTTTATGAGGCCTTTACCTCCTGTATGGAAATATAGATGTTAGCTTGGTATTGCTGAATTTCAGGCAACAGTTTTAGTTACAATCAAGTTATGATTTCCGAGGTCGCCAGACACAAAGTGTATATGTTTAGAATGTAGACTTCTTTGCCTATTATACCAATAAGAGACATAGGCTTATGACATATGGTCAAACATAGATAATATTCTTCCAGAGCATAGTCTTATGAATTATATAAGTGTGAAGTTTTATCAGTTTACGGAGTTCTGTTCTTTTAACGATATGGAAGGGAAGTAGTTTATAATTAACTTACTGAACCCATTGAGACGCGTTTTTGATACTATTATGAGTACTTACAATCTGCGCAACAACCTACGACTGATTCGCATTTATATTTTCTGCTTTGCGCTAGCTTTTCTAATATAAAACCAACATTGTTTTCAACAACATTAGCTCCTTCAGCGTGAAAATTCGAGCAGGAATTCGACCCTACAGTTTTGATATTTCTTATCAAAGTTTACCTTTCCGATGTGTTTTATTACTTCCATCTCAGAAGGCAAAACCTAGCATTAACCTTACTGGAAATAATTCACCGCACCGACTAAGTATTCTTTATCTCCCTTCCCTACGGACGGCAAAATCGTAAGCTTCGGACTTAATGACCGGGGGGTTATCTGACAGTCATCTAAATTCTCGAAATTGGTTTTTTTTAATCTCTGGTATATGTAAAACGTCGGAATAAGTATTCATTCCCATCCAATTCTTCTCTTCTATTAGCAGTTGTTAATGAGTCCCGGAACCAAGCACGCTAATGACCTTCACCTTTTCCTTCCCTCATCTTCATTGTCCTTTCCCGCTTATGATTCCATGTACCAACCCCATTACCCTCCTCCGCCCCTTCAGACCGCCTATAAAGCCCCCCTTCATCTCTGCGCTCTTTTTCGGCGTTTCCCGAACAAATTAATTAAACTAAGATCATTATGCCGAGATGTGAAATACAAATTTTCCTGATGGCATTCCTAATGAAGTGTTCCATCATTTTTCCAGCACGGAATGCACAGTTGAACCAGAACTTATAAAAAGGTTTTTATTCCCAATTATATGGAAAACTTCGCAGAATCAGATGTATTGTGGAAATCCGTAATGGGAAGAAACTCGAGCAATTACTTATTTCACAAAGTTAAATTTAAACAAATAATGCACGAAGAATAATTGTCCTAATCTGATGACCAGATGATGACGATAACTCGCCGAAACCTATTGTGTGTTATTTGTTTAAATTAATTAATCATGGAAATTATACAATTTTTCGAGTTTCTCTAATGCATGATAAAAACGTATTTTACATTTCTTTCCTGCCTAATGTGCTACAGATCACAAATTTCCATTTCAGCGGATCATGTATTTCCCTTCCATTTACATTAGACGGAGAAACTAAATAATTTCAATGTTTGAGTGTTTTTAAGTAGTGAAATGAAGATAAGTTACCTCCGTTACAGCCTTACTCAGCTTTTTCTTCATTTATTTCTTTCTACGAGTATTGTCTGTGGATACTTTACTTTTTTTATGTGAACACTTTCTAAGGATCTATGAAACTATGTGATACCGTATTGCATATGATTCATAAATTTATAGGGTCCAATTATGTTCATACATAGGCCTGAAGAAGTACCGCTGAATTAAGAATTCTCATCCCTTTTCTAATAAATAAAATATTATATACACTAAGTTAAACACTTGTGAGAAAATCAACTTGATACATTGCAATGAAATCCTTCCTTGCTTATATAACGCTTGCTAAGCAGCAAAAAATGTCACTTGTTAACATAACTTGTTTACTCCTTTTCATAAGGAAATTCTTAACTTTTATTACACTCGACTAAATTGTTTACTTGCGCCATTTCTCCTTGCATTCCGCGCATGATTAATCCACGGGGAAATGCGCTAAACAATAAGAGCACTAGCAAACTAAACGGAAAACCTTTGAATTAAAAACTCGCCGTATCCCGAACGTCGGATCAGGAAATAAAAGAAACGACGGCGATGGAGGCAGATGATTAAGAGTCGGTCCTCATTCAAGCCGTTTCCTGAGCCAGTGTCATTTTTTGCGGGAAATATTTATACAAGTATCACTTCTCGCTTAAACAGGCATTTTCCGAGTGGACGAATTGCCAAGAGATATGATCGGGGATATTTCCTCGAGTCGAGGGCTCTTTCGTGAGTTTGTCATGCTCGTTGGCTGCCACCGGAAGCGCTGAGATCGCGGGAATTAAAGAGTATAATTTTCTTCTCCGGATATTGAAGAAGCAATTTTTCTGGCCCCATCACCCATACAACTGCGGCCCGAGGAATTATGCTTACGGGTTAACGCTCGATTATGCAATGACCACGTACGGGAGGATATAATGACACAACAAGCTCCGGTAATATGCAAAGGGAAACTTCGAGCTTCCGTGGTCTCCCGAATTTTGAGCGCTCGACTCGTTCGTCTAATTACAACTTTACGTACCGGATCGCCGCTGATTTATTCGGCGCTAAATGTGGACAAGCGCGTACGAAAGGATATCTCTGAGGAGATTGAAATTTTAGGCTTCGATATCCCGACAAATTGGTTTAAATGTGAACGCCGGCTTGGTGTGGATATTCATTTAAATCCTTGCATAAAATTGAATTCTTATCCTGCTTTTTGAATTATGTTGCACCCTATGGAAATCCTCAGGCGAATTCCAACTCTTTTTATTTCTATTTTCACTGATATAATTATTATCACTGAAATTTACGGTCTACTTTTCACTACAATGCTGTACTTTTCTTCCCCTTGGGAATAAAATTGAAAGATGTCTAGAG
The DNA here is from genome assembly GCA_036926295.1 of Pachydiplax longipennis. Lineage (NCBI taxonomy): Eukaryota > Metazoa > Arthropoda > Insecta > Odonata > Libellulidae > Pachydiplax > Pachydiplax longipennis. The sequence continues at coordinate 40,369,177 of JAVFKF010000002.1, forward strand.
TATAATCGTCTGTATTTTGAATTTTTTTGCGCAATTCAATCAGTAAAAGATAAAAGCTAACATATATCCGAGAGTCTTTATTTAAAAACACTATAAAACACTGAATTACCGTATTCTTATGTAAATTATAAGACCTTAACAAGCCTTAGCAAAATATCTAGGTGAATTAAAACATAGGTTGAGAAATGAAGTATCACTTATGAATGACGGTTACAAAGTATATCAAAGTTTGTTATTATACACACATTTTTGTTAATATATTTATACCGACCATGTGTATTTTATTAATATATATTATATTTTGTGACTGTCTAATAAATGTATGAAGGGAATTAATGAAATAATTATGTAAAGAATTAGCGAAAAAATGTATAGCAACCAAGTCCTGAAGGGGCCTGAAGGAAGGGAAGGGTAAAAATATCTGTAGCCACAGCTGAATTGTGAGCCCGCGCTACATTATTTAGTTGGTTAATGTTGAGATGAAGACCCAGACAATGTAAAGAGTGTAGGGGCGCGGAATTCCTCTCTCGGACCTCTATAGCAAGATCAGACTTCCACAGTCGTAATTAAAAAACTTTATGATGTAGGGTCAACTGTAGCACGCGGTTTTATAGCGGGAAATCTTGGATCTAGCGACTTCCTCTGCCTCCCTCCAAACGTCTTCCTCCAGTAAATCTCCTCCCCCATAAGCACCACTTTCCACCGATCTTCCCCCTCAGAAGCGAGCAAACCTTATTCGCGATCATCGCCACCGCTGAACCTAACGGAACACTTCCTCGTTTTCTACCATATTTCCCCTTATTTATTCATATCCGCGCCGCTCTTAAATCCCTGTTATCCATGTTAATTGGATCTCGGAGGATAGAGTGAAAACACGGATAACGAGCGGGATGAATATTTTAAGATAGAAGAACTCCGCATCCGCCGAACGCTGTGAAATGTATTCATTTCTTTGAAAACGAGGCCACGCGTCTTATTCGCCGGAACGAAGCCGACGTCGATGAAGGCAATAATTGCTTCGTTAAATATTGAGATTCTGGGAACGTACAAAAGGACTCCGCCATCGAGCAAACTTACTAATTGGTAGGGAAATCCGCGAGGTGGAGAAAACATGCGCTTAAACCGACTTTGGGGATGAAGAGGAGGAGAAGGAGTATGGCTCGCTTTGCATACACGGCCAATTATCAGCGAGGTATGCAAATCTGGATGTGAGGTTGTGTTTCGCACGGAAAATATCGTGTTCCCAAGGAAAGTACAAATGTATTCAGAGTTTAAATAGCGGAAGAACACATTTTCGGCTGTTTCACATTATGGAGTTTATGCTTAGATATACGAAACCGGTCGCTCATAATTTTCGTTATTCCAGATAAAAAAGATATGATTACGAAGTTATTATAATGAACTAGTCGTGGCGAAGAAATACATTTGTTTGGGAACATTTAGGAGATTAAAACCATTCGCCATTTAGGAAAAGTTGGTGAATATCATGCCTGTCATAGATATAAACCTAATGGGTTTCAGAACAGTAGTTTCAGCAATATTTATCGCGGACAGAAAGTTAGGAATATCTTCATGTTGTTTCAAGAAACATACTCAAAACAGCAATTCTCAACAGGAGTCCGTGGATAAGATATGCAAAGATTGTTCGAACACATACTTTTAACAGAAATTTGATTTTACCGTCTAGAAAATTTAGATAAGACAACTCATGTCTTTTAGGCTCACGTTTTACTCCGTTGGGAATTTATGCATGGTAAGAATGGGTAATGGTTGTGCTGGTTACACATCTGAAACTTAGATACATTTTGATTACGACTGGGAACCGAACCTGGGACCGATTTTCCTAAGGCCAACGCATTACCCACTCGGCTATCACGGAACCCTTAATTTAACCATCTACCATTAGAACTTCTTTTAATACCGTCTCTCCACCTGTATCCAAACTATAGCTCATTCGAAATGAATATCAAAAAGCGGTGCGCGAAGCCAAACAGGTTGAGAAACACTGCTATTCCTCTGATTAACATTTCGAGTCGAAATCCCTCCGCTCCCAAAATGCCTTCCAAGAACTACGATATGTAAAAGAATTCCATTTCCTGAAAACCACAATCATTCATCATAATCGATTGAAATGAGGAATCTCCCGAGACAGGTGACACGGAGGGAGCAGACGGAACGTGGGAAGGAAGCGCAGGGATTAGTGAGGTAGATACGATCTAATAATGACAATTGCAGAGCGGCGGAGGAATCCATTTGGCTGGCCAAGCGATGCATGAAGGTGAACTATTTTCCGCGTGTTTTAGGACGTTCGCATGGAGTTGAGCAGGAAGTGAGGGCTTGGATGCGTGCGTGCGGTTGCGTTTCGATGCAAAGACAGAGAGAAATAAACGCGTCATAAAAGAGAGGAATAGAGAATTTCGTGACAGGGGTGGGTTTGTGACGAAAAACTTCACAAAACGGTTTTGCAGCCACCGCGGAAACAGGTGTTGGCGAAATGAAAAAAGTTATGCGCGGAGTACAGAAAAACGTGAGAACGTATACTTTGTACTGCTGACACATTGAAAAATCAGCCTAAAGCGTGTGCCATGGTAACATCGGCAAGTTAAAAGTTGGCCACTGATAAAAAAGGCTGTGTTTAGATGCGTTGTGTGCTTCAGTTTAATATAGTCAATTTGAAAGTTAAGGAAATCTGTATTATAAATATAGTGCGCATAAAATTATGGAGATATCAGTAGCTGACACAAAATTATTCTTTCTAAACTAACAGAAACTCGACAGAATATCAGTTCCGCTAGCGGAGATTCGTATTAGTTGTGACATGTTGAAAGCACTCATCGATATATCATGAGAAACATGTCCACCAGATATATGGAAAAGGGACATATGATTGAAAGAAAAAAAAAGCAAAATGAAACTCGGCAGTTAATGAATGAGAAACTTTAAAAACTCTCCATTATACGTACTAGTTCCAAAGGGTGGAAAAAGGATAATCATTCTGTTATGAACCCCTGAGGATGATAGCAAAGCCATCGAAATGCGCACCAGGTGATTCCTATGAGATTGGTAATCCGGGAATTCCCCTTTCCATCCGTTGAAACTAGTCAGAATACCGACATTCGGCTATCGGAGAGTTTTTCAAACCCCTTTGCGGACGTATGATTATTGAAATCCTAACAGTATAGGTTAATCTCTATCTGATATTCATAGCAATTAGAGCAAAACGAATACATTACAAGTCGCACAAATTGGATGAGACTGCATGGTTCATTGCAGCACGTGGCTGCATTGCAAAACGTGGCTGTATAACATCGAGGATTCGAAACGCAAAACAACTCAAATCCGTACGAGAGAGTTTAAGGATCGATAAACAACGCTGAAATCATTCAATCATTCAACCAATTGATAATGCTTGAAACTGGGCTTCGGCGAGCCTTCTCTCTTGACTAAACAGAAGCAGGGACTTTAACGGGCGATTGAAAGGTAAACGTTGAATGCATAGGAGCGCATGAGCAGTAGACGTACGCGAATACGAAATGAGATGGGATTAGTTCCTTCCATCGAATCCCCCTAATCCGGTCTGCGATTGAGGCAATTTCGAAGTATTTGTGGTTCGGCGTGCTTTTTTTATGCAGATGGATGGAAAACGTGTACGTATCTGTGGGCAGAGCGGTCACGGAAGGGTGGCGAGCAGTGGATACCGTAGTACGGAGGCGGGGGAGGGAAGAATGTCAGGATGTGAGAAAGACGAATTCACCTGAGCGTGAATCACCAAAGACCAGTGGCATTGTTTCCTTCTTTGCCTTCCTGCACTCCCCCTCCTTGTCTCCTCATTCCACGCCACTTTATCACTCCCCTCCTGTTTTTTCATTCATCCTCGCTTCTTCTCCATCGTAATCTCCCTTAGGAGACTAACTCTTGAATGCTTCGTGATCACATTGCATACATAATCCGTGTTCTTTGTATCAATCGGTAAGTGGGCGTGTGCTGAAGGCTTTATAAACGGAGGAATTCTGGTTTCCGTTATTTTTGATTCATTCGTTATAATATTGCAAAGAAGTTTAGCTGAAGTGGGTGTCAGCAGGAATACATATATTCTCATCTTTGAAGCAAAACTCTTTCAAATCTTGTTTCTAAAATAACTAATATAACATCATCTTAATCTTTCAAGTTCATTTTGGTCAATATTATTTCCCAAAAATTTCATTTCCCCTTCAATTCCACTCATTCGGACCTTAGTCGAAGGCAGATAAGAATCTACAATCCAAACCTAGTCAAAAAAACGCTGTCTACTAGTTCAACTGATTTTTATCTAAACTCGCGTTGGGGCATTCGTTTCTACAAATGGATATACATAGAATATATTAAAATTCAGTGAATTAATCTAGGAATATTCATAGAATAGTAGACCTGTGTTAGGATGAGCATCGAGATGAGCTGGTGATAACGTAGATAAATGAGAGCTTCCGTTAACAAAGGAAGGAGATGGATAAAGCAGAGGGCAAAACGTAACACTCATTAGGATGCAGTTAGAGAATCGTTTTGCGTGAACCAGAAAATTCATAAAGGAAATGAACATATATGCATATAGATTAAATGCACGGTATGAATAAAGGAGCGACTTCTCGAAGGGAAAACGGAAAAGTAAAATATGAAGCAGTTTAATGAGAGAAAGCGGGATTTTGATGTATGTTAGATTTTCGGGTGATAGCGCTCTGGGGAAAGTAAATACATAAACTCCGGAATATGAGATACGGAAAGATTAAGATAAATGTACAGGAAGGTTTTCGCCAAAGGTGAGTGAAGAATATTTAGCTTGTGAATGATTCAAGGAAGCTTGACAAAGTGAAAGAAAATCATTGTTTGGATAAACTATTGTAAGTGTTGGCTTATGGAATGTCATTAAAATTGAGTCTTCCTTCCACCCTCTTTTGCCTGCTGTATTTGTTCCTCTTCGTAAACCTCCACTCCTCGCCCTGCTCTTTCTCTTTTTTAATGCTTGTTGTCGAGGCAACGGTTCTCCCGCAAATTCCTGGAAGGAATCCGCCGTCGGTAGGAGCGTAAACTTCAAGAAAGGCCATGCGACTCAATGAACTCAATCCTCAATGTCTCTCTTCCTTTGCGACAATGATATTTTCTCTTTTCGTTAACAGTGACTTGCTCGCCTTACCTGACGAAATCTTTCCAAAACTACGAATTCTACTGGAGTCTGAGTATGGAATGTTCTAGGATTATGCAAATCTTTCCAAAATTAAGGACCTTACAGGAGTTCGGAGAATGGAATTATCTAGGATTAGTCAGATATTTCTAACACATCAGAAATGAATCACACTCAATATTCGGTAGTTTGAGAAATCCACCTGTTATTTAAGATGCGGCTGAACAACAGAAAAGATTCATCAGTGGCGAAGTTGAGATTAATGCAATTCTTCATCATTTTTACATCACCTTTCTAACATTCCTAACTTTCTCTGTGGCGAAGTTTAGATTAGGTCCTATGTAAATCTCTTCTCCTTACGAAATTACTCAATAGTCTCCCATTTACCCAGTGAATGCATTTACTACATTTGTTCGCCGATTTCTTGCATACTTCATTTTATGTTTTCGAATACAAATGCATTATTTTATATTACCTTGGTAAATTATTGAGAATTATCTGATTAGTTTTCGGCTATTTAATAACATACTAGTGCTTCCGGTTCGTCATGAGATTCATCGTTATGATAACTTTAATCACTTAGCGGTTTCAAATTATAGCCGATCGATCGGAATAATCACGGCTTTGACGTAAAAATCACGGAGCGTGAATCCCTCAAAGATACAGTGGACTAATTTGAAAAGGATTCCTATTCAACGCTGGGACTCAATAGATGGAAATGCACTGCTTCATGAAGTAGTGAATGCCGAAGGAATAATATATTCCAGATACAAAATGATGGAGAATGTTTTCCGTTTCGTTTTCCAGGAATTCCCTTCAATGAGGTTTATTTTTAGCGATTGGTTACAACTTATGAACTAATTAGCACTTGCAAATTTTATTTCATGCAACTCCATCGTGTGTCCCATAAGAAGTTTTTTGCTGATAGATTTCTGACTACATTTCAACAACAAATTATAATCGAGAAATTTCAAATCAAATTATCAGATACCCTTATTTTACAACAAGATTATGCTGAGAACGATTTCGTTACGTTATAACCCTCTCCTTCAATTTCAAATCAAATGATCAGACACCCTTATTTGACAACAATATTATACTTAGAACGATATCGTGATGTTATAACCCTATCCTTCACACGGCAAACAATTCTTTCTATTTCTATCATCTAAACCATACTAAAAAGTCCAAAAGATTCCCTGTATATATTTTCCCATGCTTTTACATTCGGCGTTTTATTCTGAGACTAAGAATGAATGCATGTTTATTAGTATGAAACGAGACCTCATTAGTACAACTAATTAACCTATCGAGGGAGAGGGGGAGAGGCATGAGAAACAAGATGAAAAGTGGTTTCTTCCGAAAGCCATCCATTTGGTAAAGGGAAACAGAAGGTAGGCATTCAATGGCGAATATGAAGGCCGTATTAAGCCAGCGTCAGGTGGGTCTCGAAGAATATTAGGACCCTTGCTGTTATACGCTGACGTCAGACACATCTGCTCAACGTTCCGTTACAATATTAGGAATCGTAGGAGACATGGTTATTTATTGCGGTGGCGATGGATCACAAACATGGACTCCTATGCACGTTTCCTTCCGCTAAGATATCTATTTATCCCGGAAAGTTAGTGTCTAAAAATGAAAATGAACAAATCAAATGCTTAATGCTAAAATCTTTTAAGAAGAAATATCTTTTGCCAAGGAACAGTGCTTATCAAGTGAGTATCAATTTTATTCACTAAGCATTACACTAGAAATTCGGGAGCCCTTCTGTTGAGCCACTGTCGGAGAAGTATACTTCTTAATATAGTTCCAAGGGTATAAAATCTTGTAAATCCACTCAGATTTTTAAAATTGAATACCTCAATTAACTAGAAAAATACATTTGGAAGGTACGTCGTTATCATTAGAAGAGAATTTTGGCCATGAAAAACTAAAGTGGAACACCTGAAGGATAAAAGTATTTTTAGGTACCTAATCAACCGCTCTATCTAATATCCCAGCTATTCTATAGCTTTTCCTATTCCTTCAGATTAAGCTTTACGTTCCTATTTATTTCCGTACGAAATTTGAGAGATATACCGAAATTCTATCAAAATCTAAGCTTAATAACACACGGGAACTATACTTATGCCATTTTGGATTAGTCCAATTATCACCATCTTTTCTAGGTCATTAGGTTTGGACCCTCAAGGAGTTGGTCTAGGTTTGCAGCCACTAATTATGGAAGAGCGGGTATCTGACCTGGCCCATGGGCACCATTCCACCTGCTCGTGCAGTCCCGTTTCTCCTTTTTTTAATTACAATACGCAATATTTGCGGCTTTGAGCTCTCCTTAACCTCACCCTTCGAACCTGATGAATTGAGCAGAAAAATCTGGGCGATAGGTAACAATTAGGAGTTAAACATCGATTACGCAGGTGGTAAGTGCAGAGGCCGCTCGGAAGCGGGAGATTTTGTGTGGTCTTTTTGTTAATGTTTCATTACTATGCAAACAACATGATTGTGATATAAGAGATAGTAAACATGATCTTTATCGGTATTTTTCCATGCCATACGCCATGCTGCGGATTGAGGTGTTATTATGTAAATGTTAATGTAGTGTAAATGTAATACAATAGGTTACTGCTAAGATAGATCTATATATCTTATCTATAAGAATTTATGAGCTACAGGAAAGTGATATTTTAGCAAATTTTAAAAACTATTCATCATTCTTAATAATATTGATAAATATACGTGCATAAAAGTTTAATTACTCAACAGTAAATGCACAAGAAAAATATCTGAAATGAACGATGCAAAATAATTCCTTGAACATGTTGTTAAGAATGATCTTAAATACTTGTCAGCAATGGAAGTGAAGCTCTTTATTCAAGGAATTTCCGATTTTTATAATAATTCGAACGGAACAAATGCATTTTGGAACATTTCCTCCGCGGAAAATAGCCTGAAATTTACTGAATCATTTCATTTAAAGATATTGATACAAGAAAATTAAGTAAAAGCAGCAAGTGTATTGAAAAAATATCGAGTTACAGTGTATAATTGATGTATAAGTATAATTAATCCAATGATCGAAAGCATAAAAAATACCGCTACTAATTTTCAGCCACTAATAAACTTCTCGAATATTTTGATAAGCACTTCGACTGCTAAGCTCATTTCGCACATATACAGGCTCCCACCGGGAATCGAACTCGAGACCACTTTCACCTAATTGAACGCGGCTCCCACTTGGCTATTCGAACACAAGTTTGGTAGACATGGGCCTCCTAATGAGAACACAGGTCCCTCTTCTCAGGTATGGGAAACCAGGCAAGAAGCGACCGCACACCGGAATGAATTTAAAACAGAAATCCTAGAAATCGTTTGACATCACTAATTGTTAGGGTAAGGAGCCACGTCCGGGGAATGATTCGGAGAGGCGCAAATCCCTCCTCCTGCGGCGACTGAAAGAGGGAAAAAAAGTGGACGCAAGAAAAATGAAAGGCTGAAATTTTAAAATTGCCACCTGGACACGCCCATCCTCCCTGTTTCAACGAATGGCTCGCGGAGGGCCTTCGTTAGATTTGTGTAGAGGGCGTTTTTGGGCCTCCAGATGGAGGGGGGGAAAGTTTAAAGAGGTTGGCAGCGGAGGAAAAATGTGAGATAAATAAAATTAAGGAATGGTGCTTATGAGGTTTGCTCGAGGCAGCTCTGCCGGTGATTATACGTTCTTATTGAACCTTCCTCAACGCTCTGTCGAAGGAAGGACCTTTGAAGAAGTCTACTGGAGAGAGAATGAGATATTAAGGAAAGGGTAAGAATGCAGGCGTATGAAGAGTGATAGGAAGCAATAGGGAGATCACGTGAGTGAATTAATGCGATTAGGATAAATAGATAGGTCAGAAATTTTTTTCATGATAATAAATTTAGAAAATACTGCTCTGTCTGTGGTAGTATTTCGCAAACTTAATTAGCAGGATGTGTAGCTTCCTCGTGAAAAATTTTCCTGGTTTATTTATTTTTCTGTCGTGGAACATTACAAAGTTACTGGCGAATCTGTGGAATTTATTAACGAATTAACTTGTATGTATGAAATGCATAAATGTTAGACATCCATTTACGATGAAACTTGTCCTTCAGAGAATATTATTCTTCTTGAAACTTTCTTCAAATTAACGATTCCACAGTTTTGGATCCATCGACACCATTGCATGGAAGTATTTTATTTACGATAATAAAATTTCTCAAAATTATTCTCGATGCAGAAGGAAATGTTTAGTTACGGCCATAATCTAGAGAAGAATATGACATTCTAACCACGGAGGAAGGAAACCAGTTGCTGGTATAAACAAGGGAATTCTAGTATCTAAAAACGATAATCTTAAGATTATGAGCTTGCATTCATGACGGTATGCTGCTAATTATGAACTAGAGCATCGGAAGTAAGGAAAATAAATCCCGAAAAGAGAAAATATAAGCCGTATTAAAAAGAATTGTCTTTTTAAGTTGAAGATTATTTAGTTTTCAACGGAGTGATGATGTCCATAATATTTACAATAAAAATTAATCATCAAAAAGGAAACTTGAGTATCCGAGTTCGAAGTTACAAGAGCATATTTACTGCCTTTCTTATTCCTGAAAAGGAAAATTTAGCAATAAATATGTGATGCTAATTATTTCTGTTTCTCGGGTCGATTTTAACAATCAGAAGGCCTAGGCGCAGGGGATACTTTGAGGCTCCACCAAGAGATTTTTCATATTAAAAATCGATTTTGTCCGGACTTTTATACGGTGAGGCCCTCAGCTACTACTGCGTATGATGGTAAATATACGACCCTATCCACTTCGCAAAACAAATCTACGCACCAGTTTACGAAAAATAACACGAGGAAGCATCCCACCATATTTCCTTAAGTAAGCAGGAAGATAGTCCCGAGGGAGTTTAACTCCCATATCTTGAAGGAAATACGACAGAAGGAGAGCTTTTCCTATTTAAAAATCCTCCATTTATCTTTGTGAGATATAAAAATCGAGCGAGGAAAAATGAGCGAAAGTCTTTCCGGGATGCGGTACAATGTGATTGGCTGCAGAGGCATTTCCGATTAGCGGAGCGGAGCAACAAGTCCACAGAGGAAGTGGAATAAGGAGGCGGACTCGCCTTATGAGGAGAACGCCCCTTTGCTCAGAACAAAGCTAACCCTGAATTAACCTACTTACTCCTCTGAAGCAATGGAATCTCTCCAGGAATTCGCCTATTTTATGGAACAGATGAAGAACGCGTCCCGGCCTTAATGTCCGACGAAGAGATGTGGGAAAATTTCCCGACTTGGTTTAAAGGCTCGATAGCGAAATCTCGCTTCCAGCATCCTTCTTTCGTATCACATTGATCGTAACTTCCCGCTGTTCCACTGGGTTCAACCACCTACTTCTGCACTTACTAATACAAATGGAAATGTCAACGCAAATTTGGCTTTGAAGTGAGTCTTCAAGAAATAAAAATAATCAATACAAACACGAAATGTATATTGTTATTTGTAATAAATCCAACTATCTTTATGTTTATAGCAGGGGATTAAAAAGGGAATTAGATTCTAGTCGCTGCTACGGAATTTTAAACTAGACTTTAGGATAGAATTTAGCATTTAGCTTTTATTATACAGGATGTTGATTGGGAATCGGCAGTAAATGTTAACAAACTACGCTGAATAATGGTTGATACGTAAACTTCCCCAGCAAATTTTTGATGTCTCATAGATTATTGCTTTACTTTATGCAATAGATTTCTCTGAAACTCAAAAATTAGTTAAATTATTTATATCAATTTTCACACAAAAAGATCATTAGTATCTTTTCATAGTCACTATATAACTAAAACTGGCCATACGCAGTAGCGAGAACAAGATTATCGACTCAGATTTGGGGGAACCTATGTTGAACTTTATACACTGAGCAGTAACGCATACATCTACCTTGCTTAAATTGCCTGCTTAAAAATAGTTTAAATTAATAAATTATTATATTTGCCAAGATATTCTAGCCTTAAGGAAATAGGATTTAGGATATTTGACACATATAGATGTGTATCTCTGCATTTTTACTGGAAATCTCTAAAAGACTGTAAACTCCAACAAGAAACGATCATTGGAATCAAAACTAAACTAGACTAGAGACAGGAAAACTTTCTCAGACTAGGAATTCGTCACAAGCTTTCACTATCCCATGAAAGTGTATGAATATACAGCACATATCTTAATAGGACCCGACTAATTTTACTTATGCAAAGGTAAAAGGTAATAAACCTAATAATACTTTCAATCCATGGGAGAGAAACTAATTACAGCTTGTACACTAATTTTAAGGAATTCAAACAGGGAAGTAATTTTACAGCATTACCAATGACTTCTTCGGTGACCTCACCAACTCATTGCTGTTTTAAAATTTTTTCGCACATTCCATAATGAATTTAGCTAATTTAACATGGACGTGGAGAGAAAGCTTTAGAATCTCTTAAAAGTTAGTATTTTCGGGTGCTAATTCGAAAAAGAATCCACCCTAAACGGGGAGTGACATCATTCAAATATCAATTCCATTAATTAATAGACTGTGGGCTATTTATTCCGGTTTAGGAGATGGGCGAACGAGTATAGCCAATTTAGACGATTGGGTCTCAGCAAGATGAAATGTGAATTCCTCATCGCCCGTCAATTGATGATGCTTTTTTGTTCTGTAATAAACAGAGTACAATCATCAGCAATAAAAATGCCATTGGATCATTTTACGACGATGGTCTACCGAATAAAAGCTGGAAGATATTTTCTGTCGGCATATGACTAATTTGAGGAAATACAGCTCCCTATCACAATGTCGTTCGGATTATTCATGTTGCTTCGAATGGATAGAAACCTTTGATATACAAGCTGAGAATACTGTTAAGGAAAACATTACAAACAAATATATGTAGATGAATGATTATACTTTGATTCTTGTCGATTTCCCCTGTAACTGTTACACTAAGACTTGCCACTCTGATAGAATGACAATGGGGAAAGAAAAACATGCCTGATAAAAGATATATAAGATTCTAAGTTACAGATGTGGTTTGGTTTACTGAGAATTCCTAATAATACGAAGAATACTTTCACTACAATGTATTCGAAATACAATCAGCATAGCAGCAATCAGCTAAATCATAAACTTCTCACTACCTACTCTAAAATAAAATGAGAATTGAAATATATCTCCTAATATTGATATCTTTTAGAAAATTGAACTTCTGGCAAAACAAATATCAATTATCTAGAAAATACTCAAAAGATTTATCATCTTTTTAGTGACGAAGAATCAGAAAAATAGAGCCATTTTTATTTCCCTTCTTGTGAGTCATATCCAGGATTTCCGTATCTTGTTTCGTACGGCAATATTTACAAATATTTGAAGTACATTGGGAGTGAAATGAATAAACTGTCACCAAAATCACAAATGCATGGTTTTATACAGAACAGGAAAGGAACGATTATAGTAAAATTAGAGTACTGATCTCTTTTCTCTGAATTCTCTTTTCTCTTTCCATGTCCCTCTGATGTGGACTCAGATTACAAAAATCATTGGAATTCATTGCGATTCTTACTCCTAAAAGCTGTTTTTCTCAATGGGTTCATCGTAAGGCAGAAGGCGGCCATTGAGAGAAAAGGGTAAACAGAGGACGAAAGAAAAGCGGATGTTGCCTCGCCCTTCACAAGTAACTGCCATCTTTTCTTGGAAGGAATTATTTCCGAGAGGGACATTAAACCGAGAGCAATATATGGTTTCGGGCAAAAAATGGATTCTCGACCACCGAGGTTTAATGTAACTTAGAGCTACGTTTTCGAAAGGTTTCAACATGAAAATCGCCGCGAGTAGTCGGCCTGCCTCCCTGTCTCGGATGTTTCCCTGCCCTCTTCTCGGACCCAGAATCATTGGGTGGCGATAAGTTAAACATCAATGAGGCTCCTTGTAAAGGAACCATACAAAAGTATCAAAATTACTGCCATATCACTAATTACCTAATGACTGTAGATAGAATTAATATTTGAATCCCCTCTAAGTACACTGTCAAAATGAAAAGGATGAATATTATACGCCTTTCTTATCTTGATGAACGCTTGATAGCATTTCTGTTGTGTATTGTAAAAAGTTTTCGTGAATTATTTGATGATTTAAGTTGTTTATAGCGAAGAAAACCCGTGATGACTAGCACAATGAAAGGAAGCAATAATGATAAAATTAAAATGCTAAATCGTGACTTCGTAAAGTTTTACACTATCTTAATAAGGTAACTTCTACAGAAGATTTTTTATTTGACACGTTTAGCCAACGTATTAAAAAATTTTCTATTTAAGATGGAAGCAATAACCTCTTCACTGCCGGGAAACCAGAAGGAAATAAATATTGCGGTACATTTCATGCTGCATTTGAAATAGTTCCTGTTATGTTTCTCTCATATCTTGGGGAAAGAGGAAAACAACAGTTTGATATCATGACTTGGATTACTCTTTTATTATTAACTTGGATATTTCATTTCTAAATACACTAATAAATTTACATTTTTATCATTATGACAAGCCACGAAATAATTCACAACAAAGATAAGTGATAAAAGAATGATTTTTACTGGAGTCGTATAAGCTTTTTCCACTATGAAAGTGTAATTGTAATTTACATTAACCATAATTGAACTTGAAGCTCTTTATGTCCTTCTTCATTCAGACGCATCTCTGGGAGCTGAACAGAAGACAAAGAGAACCCCCTTCCCTAGTGGGCAACCCCTCTAATTCCAGGCAACTCCCTGATTTTTATTTCTCCAATTTTAATTTTCCCTCTTCCTATTCTCCCTCCGAACTGAGGCACCCTTGATATATGCTTATTCTTGGAAGGACTGGAAAAGTCGACCGAAAAGCGGAGGGCCTTCCCGTCTCTCTGCCGCCACATCTCGTGTAATTACTGCTGACCCTTGGGCTCTTGAGGAAGTCAGCCTTTCTCACACACGCACCGTGAGGGATGAGGCAAGGTCGAAATTATACCGTCCAAAAAAATTAAGCCCGGACAATTTCGACCCGCATTTGAAATTTGGATCGAGAAAAGTGAGATTTTCTCTCATTAGCTCGGTGTTTCTAATAAGAGTTTATCGCGGTGATGCAAACGGAAGGTATTACGGCCGGGATGCTTTATGTAAACACGGAGTTGAGTGCACATCTATCACAGAAAATGATTTCCGAAATGTTTGCTTCAGCGTTTAACCGAAGAAAACAATCAGAAAAGGGAACATTTCTTAGTAATTTTATGCCGAATAGAATACATAATTGAGAATGGAATAAGCATTAACTATAAACCAAATGAGAGTCAACAATTACATGGTTGTCGCTTTTGTTATATTATAATTATCCGTTTAGTTTTCTTCTGTTGTTGTATATATTGCGAGGTCTAGCGGATACAGTCAGTTAGTAGATACATAAGATGACTGCAAAATTGTTTCTAATTTTATTTAAATCTTTAATACAAGATTGTTTGTTTTATTATATTGACAGATATACTACGCATAAATGCATATTGCATAAGACCTTTCCACCTGTCTTTTGGCCAATCCGCAAGGAATATTTTCTAAATAAATCAATTTTACAGTACAATAATGTATTTGGTTTTTGCTATAGTAGTACAGGAAAGCTTTATTTTTTACGACGAAGATATGAAACAATACCGACGAAATGTGAGAAGACGAAGAATTCATAGAAACGTTTAGGTATGACCATCAGACCAGAATAATCAGATGTTAAAATAATTAACCAGCGAAAAGAATCAATCTCTAGACGGACTAAATCAGAATTTTGAACAGCAACGTGAAGTAAATCCTAAGCCATGACTACACAGTCTATTCACTACCTATATAATACCGGTCTCCGATGTAGAATCTCGGTAAGTCTGCAAACATCTGAATTTGTATTTGATGAAAGATTGATGGGCTCGGAATCAAAAATCAAAGTATCCCTTGCAATTAACCGTACAACATCATCGAACCAGACGAACGACTTCAACTTAATTACCATAACGGTAATAAATTAACGAAGTTTAAAAAAAAAACGGTGATGAATTAACAAAGGCAAAAACAGTGACACGAGGAAGGCTCGTTCAGGCGTAACATCTTTCTGCTGAACTTTCAGCTAGGCAGCAGGTGGTCATTCGGTTGAGAAAAACTTTTTGATTCTACAAAACTCTCTTCAGGTTTCCCATTGATCAACACGCGAGCGATCCTGGGACATTTTTCTGTTTGTATCCTCAAAATGACATGTAATTGTCGGAAGAATGTGGAACTTGAACCAATTGAGGGAAAAAATGAGGCAAGTTTCATTTCCCTCATCTGCTAGAGGAACTGAGAAAGACCACTAAGTTCGTCGACGACTCGAAAAAGGAGACTTGATGAAAGCCGAGTAAGATTTGAATCTTTCGCAGCTACTTTTTTATGTATGATAGAATTATCTGCGAAAGGATTAAGATAGTTAAAGTTAAACATTTATTGGTAATTTAATGAACTTATTTTTGGTAATCCTAATTTTCGACAAGTTCCATATCATTTTGTTTTCAAATATACGTAGAAAAATGTAAGCAGTATTTTTAAAGTATCAACAGCAATATTAAAAAGCATGAAGTCTGAATAAAAAAGATATAAAAATTACAAGGCGTAATCTATTAATATAATTAATGAAAATACAGAGCTCAGAATCAATTATCGTCATATTAGTATACATTCTATGATACGATATGAGATACAAATTTATCAGTAATTTATCAGTAATTGATTTACTCAGTTTTATATTGACAACGTAATATACCAGCTTACTGGGTAATGTTATGTATTTTGGTCTACGTAAAAATTAATTAGGATTAACACGCAAAAAACCAAAGAGATCATTCAGAGGAAAATAAAAATAGAGAAACACTGTGGTCAAAGAAGAAATAAAATTCCGGCAAAGTACTTAATACAATCATCGCTGATGAAAAATGCCTCATAATGTCTAGCGAATGAGATATATGGAATATAGCCGAGAGGTCGATCCAGAAATCCCATAATGCAGCCAGACAAAACAATTAATTAAGGTGCGTTTGCTCTAAATTAAGAAATATACTTTCTTTTTAATGAATTAAATTACCTTTTTTAAATTAATTGGGCGCCTCGAGGGGGAAATCTGTAGTGTCACGGGCCTTGGGCTATGTGACTTTGTGTTTCGTCTCGAAAAAATATATCCGTGGTCCGTAAAATTAATGCTTTCTGCCTCGCATTCAACACTCCTTCGATCTCGAATGTAATGGCTGCGAATTTGCTTTATCGGCATTTATATAAATGACTGAAACAACATCAGCCATTTTTTATCTCTTCCTTAATTTGTGAAGTATGTTCAGTCTATCGCCCCGAGACTCGATTTTTTAGTGAATCCTATGGCAAATAACGTTTTCCTTAAAGGCAGCCGACGATCTTTTTGCAGTGAATTGCGCGGCGACGGGCAAATAAGATCAGAACCAAATTTGTTAGATTTTACGACGAATAATTACTACTAATTGAACTTCGCATAAAGTAAAAATTAAGCATAAAGTAAAAATGTAAGTACTTAAATGGCATATGCCGATCGATTTGAGATTGCAATTAAACTTACTTCAATTGTTCTTTTCTCTCTCGTTATTTGTAACGAATGGATATATGTGCTTATGCGTTAATATTCATGCGTGATAAAGGGATGGTACAAATACTTGTACACGGCATTCATTCAAAGAAAGCATAATCTGATCTCATCTATATTACCTAGAGAATTAAAATCTAGTGAAAAGTTAGACTGGCTGTAATCAAGGCATCACGTTTACGGTAAATATTCGAAAATCAAGCGCTGAGGACGAGAGGTTCTTCCTTCAATTTTCCTCGGAATGCGGTAGAAATGCATCGAAAAAACATCCAACTGTAGAAATTCATGTTTCCGATTCGAGGTGATACTAAAACAATCTATTTCTACGAGATACTTAACATTACAGTAATGTATAAACATTGAGGAATCTTAAAGAGGAGCAGAACCTCCAATTCGGCATCGGTTGAGAAGAAAAGCAGATGGCGATTGTAAGGAGTGATGCGCTTCAGATAAAGGGCTGCGAATTTTCTCCGAGAACAGAAAGATTCTGGGCGGAGGCGAGAGGGGGCGCTAAGAGAAAGAGAGTGCTGAGAACAAGGGCAGAAGAAAGACGATTCGGGCAGTAGACGCACATTCACTCCTCCGAATCGTATCGACGCATCGTAAGAACATGCGAAGATGCGATCGTTACTTATGATGTATCAATAAAACTCCAACTTCTTGAACGATATTACAAAGAGGGAATGCTCCCGCATAAAAGAGCACTTGAAAGATAGATTCGTTGTGAATATAAAAGGAGATTGCGGTTACGGTTTTAACACTTTCTGCATGGAACAAATCGTACAAGTAATTCAAGCAAGAATTCAGCACGATTATTTCGAAACGTTATTGATTTCGTCACTCATTTTTGTATGGTTTCCTTATAGCTTCTAAGGATGGAATCGGAATCACACAATATACAGTAGAACTGCGAATTATACAAAGGATTACTAGTTTTAAGTTAAGTTTCATCCGTGGCTTCCCCTCATCCAGGAAATCTTTCGGTAATAGTAATTCACGCAGTGACCCGCAAAACATAGAGGTTTAATCAGATATTACACAGCTGAATAGAGAAAGTTATTTGATAAAGTTATTGGATATCATTTGCTTCATACGCTGTTTTCCCATAGGGAATTAATTTCCGATAATCCAGCGATTCCCGAAACAAAGAACGATAGGATTATCATCGATTAATTCCGGCTCTTTAGGCTTTAATTCTTCGGTCTCATGACAATGATAGTGTGACGGAGTCGATCCATCCAACAGATCGCCCGTGGAATTCAGTTTTCCCTCATTTCATGTTCTGCTTCACACGAATAACAAGATATATACAAGAATAACGGAGTCGTTACGATTCAAACAACAATCCGCCGAGAGAAACAAGCGTGCATCCAAACTTCAGTTCCTGACGAATGACTTTCTAAATAGATTATCGATGAAAGTGGCGATGTCGCGAGTTGGCGCGTCGATTGGCGAGGGAGGAGCAGTTCGGGATACATTCCGTCGATCCACGGCGCTGTCCCTCCCTCCTTGGACAGGAAATGAGATGTTCAATCTGCTATAACCGAGGAAAAGTTCGGCCAAGTTTTACTTGCGGTAGCGGCATTGCTCCGGATTTTGAAAAAAAATATGCAGAATTGAGCGTGGATTTAGAAATCTGGCCATCGGACGGAAACTAGAGACGATTTCTCAAGATCGCGAAAGTAAGCGAGGGAACCGCCTAGGGATGTAGCAATCAATAAGGTGTACGTACTTGAATATACTATAGAGCTGTGCTGACATATACTAAGAATTAATAAAGATATAGAACTCTATATTGCACATTAGTGGAGTGTCAAGTAAATGAGATTTTCATCAATCATTTTGCAATGTGGAGGGTAATATATAAAGAAGAACAAATAATTCTTAGGGAAATGTTAGCATTATCTAATATTCGAAGGTGATATTAAGTATGAGCAAAGGGAAGAAGTACATCATTAGGATAATTAGACAATTAGTGTTGGCTAGAGGAAGACGGTACTGCGATCACTTAGACTTCTTACATTTTAATAATCATAAAACGACGTAACATCAAAGAAATTCCCTATCCAAGTGTTTGCTACAAAGAGGATCCTAGGCGAAGATTAAAGCTGCAATTTTGACTTAATATTTCATCAAATCAAAAAGAGTAATACTGATTTTTAACTTCACTGGTCTTGATCTTATCCGAAATCTATCGATTCGGATACAATATTCATGAACGTTACCGAATGTTTGAGAGCTTCGTATTGTTCCTTTACATCATTGCTAAATCTATTTCCACACTGAATCAAGTCGGAATAATTTATTTCATCTGGCGCTTGATCTATCCGACGGTATTAAAAAATAAAATAGAAGCTTCGGGTATAAATCACCGAGATCTTCATGAGATTACCATTCCTCAAGTCATAAGAATTTCAAAACCAGCTAGACGTACTCATGGAAATAGTTCATTACATCATTCGACTCTTCAATTCGACGGAATGGGAATCCATCCCATTAGAACAAAGAAAGTAATGATTTGTCTGATGAATAGCGAAATTACCCACAATTCTACAGAGTGGAGGTTATATGGAATTTAAGCCATCAAAGGTCGCTCGCGTTTCAGCCTCATGCCCTTCCCGGATAATTATTTCGCGAAATAACAGTCCTCTGAAAACCCGACTTATTTCCGAGAGAATTAGTTTTCCCGAAAAAAAAACGAAAATTGCGGTCTCGGTGGTTCCCGTCCACATTCTATGAATACGAAGCGGAGAGGAAGAGATAAGCAATGCAGAAGACACGTCAAGATGCGTGCCTCACACGAACAATGAAGACAATCCCCGCGCAGAGAGAATTCCGAATTCCCCGGAATTTATTGTTTTCGACGTCGGATCGCCGCGGAAACATTCGAAAACACGGCGTAATAGCAGCCCTACGAAGCGCGGCTTGTCTAAAAAAACACGATAGAGAACTTGCACGTCCACCGAAAAGGATCGAAACAGACAGCTGTGGCCGACCGCAATTTTCGAAGCATTAATCTGAAGGCAAAAGAGAGAAGGGGAGAGAGAGAGAGAGAGAGAGTGGTACAGCGAGAGAAGGTGAGGAAATGGAGGGAGACGCAGGAGTAACGAACGAGAGGATGGAAGAGTTTTAAAGCGAGTGGGTGCTTCGACAGGCACACATTAAAATCGCATCACAGCCCCACTAGCACCTCTGGCTACCTGGCCGCCTCGGGGCAGATCCTCTCTCCCGGGCACACATCCTTGTGGGGTTGATGGCAGAGAACGAATGACCTCCCGCCCAAATTTTTAAGTTAGGGACAACGCAACCGCCCTAGAGTGACGTTGGGCGGGGTGATGGGGGATGAGGATCGGGGCGTGGAATGGGAGGAAATGATACGGCGGAGGAGAGGTCCATCTAAAAGCAATTTACAGTGCTTCCCTAACTCGCATCCACCGACGCAACGAGATGGGAATGCATCGTGGATGGGCCGCTTTCTGTGAGTCGCTTCTTTAGAAGCGCGCTGATCCGTTTCCAGCCGATTTATTACGTAGCTTACCTTGTCGTATCTAGCGAATACATCGCGGGTTTTGTCCCTACGAAAACGTAAACAATGAGGGTTTTTTTTCGCAGCGTACGAGACGGGGCCTATAGCTGTGCTGTGAGGGACCCCTCCTACTGGGCGATGGACGCCAAAATGTTAGAGCGTAGAGTTGCTTCTTGAAAGAGAGTATAATTATTATATTAGGGTGTCGGAGCTAATAACAGAAATGGACCGACATCGGTAAGGAGGAGCACAAAGACGAGTTGACAAATTAATCGCCCCAGAATTCGTTGAGGATGCGAAAGGCATTATTATTCATAATGAATTCAGTGGGAGAATCCAAGACATATGTCTGTAGAAATCCACACACATGAGCATCTTTTGTTTCAGCCTCACAGAACGTTTCTCATGAACCTGAACAGAATTTGGGAGCCTAGATGAATAACGCTGGACCAATGGAAGCAAAAAATTTGGATGCTTGAATTTTAACGCATCGAGCTGACTCTCTTCTTAACGCTTATTAGCGCTGCATTCTCGTAAAAATGGATAACCATTACCGAAAAGGAATTTACAAAACGATTTGTAAGACGAAAGATGTACTTAAAATGTAATTTTCAGACCGCGATCGATCCTTTCTCAGGTGACCCACTAACCATAGAATGCCTCGACTTATTAGTATCATTACCGAGTTCATGTCATGAAAGATATCTTCGATGCAGAGGACTAACATAATGCCAGTGAAGTATCACTTTACAGATAATTAGCCATGTTAAGGTAAATGCACATCGCGCGAAAAGCGTATCTGTAGCAAAACTATTTGTGACTGTTAATTTCTCCTTAATCTTCCTGAAGCATCTCTGGTGTGGTTGGATAGAGAAGAGCGAACGCCGAAAATGACTCTGAACAAGCCTCGCATAGTAAATTCTCCTCTTATTTCGAATAAAGACACCTCGAAACCACATCCGTGTGATTCTGGGATCGAACTTGACGCAAAAACATGAGAATTTCGGTTGCGTGTGACGACGCCCCGAGAGTCGGAGAAGAATAGACTTTTGCTCGGTCATTCCTGCGATCATTTGCGTTCCCAGCGGAACCAAATGGAATATGAAATGACTGTGCGAGATGCGGTCCATATACGAAACGAACAAAAACCGGTGGAGGGAAAGGAAAGTGGCGCTTTGAATTCTGAAATTCGTACAATGATTGTCAGACTTCAGAAAGCGGTCCAGGGCGGCGTTTCGAGTTGACGGGATTAAACGGCCGGCCGTAAAAATCATTTGCGAATGAACATGAAATTCGCTTCGACTTTGAATATAATGATGCTCGGAAGCAACCGTTCGGTCTCCTTTGCTAGAGTCAGAGTAGTTATTAGTTATATTAACAGGTGTTTAAAGACTCTGAATCTATTAATCATAAGTATGAAAATTTAATATTAATATGAGTATAATATAGAAAATATTAAAGTAATATAATTCTTTAAAAAGTTCTAACAAAACTCTACGATAAAAAGTGATGAAGAATAGTCAAGGCCTTGCCAAGTGGCTTTTGAGTAAATTAGTTGCGTTAGTTTGTTAGTATTGCTGTGAAATCTAACCTTCTTTCTCAAAAGTGAAACGATCCATAGTGCATTTCTGCTTCTCTACTAAGAAACGATGGATAATGGGAATGAGTATTTTTCTTCGCATTGCAAGAATATACTCATTCCAAGTCGTTTCTTTATGGTGTTTCTTGATTTGACGATCAAAATTACAACTCGTAGCTTACGTTAGAAGATTTCGATTACAGTTTTCAGCTCCCCAACTGACTAGAAAAACTGGATAGCCCAGTGGGCAGCGCGTTTGACTTGATCGGTCTCGGTTTCGATTCCCGATGGGAGTCCATAACGATATGACCTCAGTTATCGAAAAATTTTTAAAAACGCTACAAAATACCAATTCTTAGACATTACATTGATTGGAAAGGTATGCCGAAGTTATCAAACTGATCGCTAAGAACAAACCTCAACTTTCACTACATAAGTAGAATTTAACGTATGAAACATCTCTTTGTAGAATATTCTATTAAATCGCATAAAAACTGATCTCTAGTAAGTGTAGTATAGCTTACGTGAATTGGTGTGCTTATACTCCCACCAGAAATTCATATTCGGAGCGTATTATCGATCATCAACCGAAAGAGATAAAAGTTCCGCACCAGAGCTATCCAACAACCCACAGCTCCTCACCAAACAGTCATTGCTTCTACGGATTCACAACCGATTTATGCGGCAAAACAATGATGGAAAGGCGGTGACGTAAAAGGAAGACCGCGAATACCTTTCTACTGGAGAGGGAAAGACCTGGATGAGTGTGGCAGCATAGAAAGGGGATGACGCGGCCCAAGGTGATGTGGATCTCTTTTTCCTGCGTGTCTTCCCTCATAATTCCGTTTCGTTTATTAAGAGTAAAGGGCTGCCTTCCTCCCCTCCTGAGGACGGCCCTTAATGAGGGGAAAAACGGACGACTCTCCAATTCCGCCTTGGGCACTTCCTCTGCCCAGACTTCGGCGTCCTGTTTGAAATCGCCTCTCTGATCATTGCCGCCCGCACACGTTCCGCAAACACGGCGCACTTTACATATCGCGGCGTCGAATCCAGGGCGTAAATCAATGCTCGGATAAAAGCTTCATTCGACAAATTCCGACGCTAAATTTCCGCGAGCCGGACGTAAAGTATGATGTCGGGGGGATTTTTATGGACTCATTGAAAAACAAGTGCCACTTCCCCCCCGAGATTTAACTGTTTAAAGGATTTTTAATGAAGGCGTAAAAAATGGCGTACTATGCGCGGATGGAGCCCGTTCATCCCGCCGAGGGGAGTGTCCGAAGATCGGGTTTTTGCCGGGCAAAAACGGGAAATAAAATACAAATGAAATCAGAGATACCATCTCATTAAGAGGAAAACAAACATTTTTCATTTCGGATCTCAAAGCTTTTGGCCGACCCGAAAAAAGATTGGAGATACAAAATGGAGTCTCCAACTAGGAAATTTTACCCTTTTGTGAAATTAAGAGTATCATAAATAACAAGAGTATTTCATACGATTATATTTAGTAAAATTAATTAACTTATCCCAACTCGCCACCTGAAATTTTATAGGTACGAAGTGTATTCGTAGTACCTAGGATTATCTTTGACATTCTAGTCCTAAACTTTCCCAATTATTTCCTCCGCGCATTTCAGAATGTAGTAATTGAGAATAGAAATAATTTTTACGAATCGTACGATATTGGGTACATTGTTTTCCAGGACGGTGAAATCGTCCCGATCGCTAACGAAACAAAAACTAATGCTTTCCCAATAAATCATTTGAGGAATAAAAACCCAATTTCCTTTTCATCTCCGAAGATTTCTAAGCCATCCCACTCGCCGAAGTTAATCTAAGGTGAAAGCCAATCTGGGCTCAATTCTCGATGGGAGCCTAAACCCGGTATTATTTTAAATGTCGATTTAGGGATGTTCTTTTACTGCCCCTACTATACCAAATAGATTTTAATTTGATATGAACATTTGACATCACAAAGATGTTATCAGATTTGTTTATAGCCTTAACTATCTTTCCTTTAAAACAATGCTCGTTTTAAACAACTAGACATACACATTCCAAGCATTAAGTCATTATATTTATGCACCTTCTTTTCCCAAACTCCCCCAAGTTCGCTTTGGTGGAATGGTTACCTCTAAGGTCGCCCTCATGAAAAGGGTTGCGCCTTCCTTGATGGCTTCTCCAATTCACACCATACCCAACCATAAGCACAAAGAATACAAAGGGAGATGGAGCTTCCATGGTAGCCCGATAGTAGAGAGCCTGCCTTTAGATAGTGGAGGATCTGTCAGCATGAGAGAGGTTCTACTTTCGATTACTTTTCAACCTTTTCAATCCTGGTTCTCTCTTCAGTATTGCGTAATTTGGAACAACTACTGATCAAATAAACATTCGTTCATTTACAAATACAAACACATAAATATAATCATGATAATTTGTATATATCTTGCCTTTCCGAAAGAATATAAATGATAAGTATATTTGTTTACAATATACTATACTTCAGTGTAAGATTCCACTATCGTTGTACGCTCCTAATATATGAATAAATTGCTGAATAAAGGAATTCAACCTTAATCAACCATAATAATGGAAAGTTAATTTTCATCCTGCATATACTTTTATTATTATATCGGTAAATATAATCATGATAATTAGTATCTATCATGCGTCTTAACGAGTTGAAATATATTAATACTCGTAGATATATTTGTTTACAGTATACTGTAACTCATTGTAAAATTCTACTAAAGTCGTACTCGACTGATGTATCAATGATTTACTATATAAAGGAATTCAAACTTAGGATCAACCATAACACTAGAAAGTTAATTTTCATCCCGTATTTACTTTTATTATAATACCATTAGCCTCATCGAGAAATAACACATCGCAGAGCAATAAATCACTCCCATTTAAATTACCGCACGAGCACAGCACCAAAGGAAAGCGACCGCTCAATTTCCCCAAGGACCACTTCTTTCCATACCGCCCGGGATAATCCCCGAAGTGTAACATTCCCCACGATTGAGCACATCATCTGAATAGCGGAGGGAAAAAAGGAGTCGAAAATATGAGGAGGAGGGAATGAACCTCCGGGCATCGGATCGGCCCGATTGTGGGTGGCGATTCCACCGCCTCGGGTCAAGGCTGCAATTTTCTCCCCGCATTCCTCCCCTTAAATGCGCTTTGCTCTCTCCTCCCAACACCTCACACGCCCTCCCCCGAGAAATTGAGGAGACCATGCGTATGGCGGCGAAGGGTGTTCCTCTGCTGTATAATCAAGACGAGTCAAGGACGCCGGAGCGGTGGGCGGGGGTGGAAGGGAGGCTGGACCTCACTCGGCCACTATCCTCTGCGGAGCTCATTATCCCATACCCCCCGCTCACCTCTCCTCTCCACGCAAAATGGGCATCATACCGGAAACACGATCGCCGAGACTTCTGCTACTCCGCCGCTCTCTTTCCTCAAAGTTGGCGCGCCCATTTCAATGAACTCCATTACAAACGCCGCCGGACGACACCTTTGCTCTCGGTACGGAGCGTATGGACCGCTGGTCATCATCGCCGGCTTTCGATCTTCCACGGTTCCGTTATGTAACTCGCGGCTTTCCATTTCCCCCGATTTTCTGATGCTGTATTCGGACGCTGATGGCCTTCCTCTTTCTTCCGTGGCTCATCTATTAACTGGATATCTTTCTAACCACTGCTCCACAACCCTCTTTTACTAGGCCGCACCTCGGATCACGTATTCTGTTCCCAAATTATGCTACATCCAGAGGAACGGAGTACTCATTATGGTACACTAACTTAACATGTTGCTAGTTCCTTTCGTTAGTGATTTCTATCTCTTCGAGTTTATTAATTTAGTTTCCCCTCATTCTATGTCTCACTGCAGTGCCTTTCTACAGATTTTTCAAATATTTCATTTAAAAATATAAGAAATCAGCGCTTTTGTACCCAGCATCTTTTCAAAACTCTTACACTGACATTATCAACATCTAGTATTTATATAATACTGCTTTATTTATAATATACAGCAATAGCAGTAACTTTGTATATTTTCAGAATTTCCTTCCATATTTTTTGTTCCATTACCATCAAAGTTTAAATTAAAAATAATTGGCATTTAACAATATAAATTACCTATCTATTTTAATCTATTAGTAATTGATAATGCAAACTATTAATTACCAATAGATAAAAAAACGTCGTAATCACGTAACCGATACCAGGTTTTTCATATTGATACCGTTGTCTCCGAATGAATTCTCTAATGGGGAAGGAGAATGGTTAATTACGTCTGCTCATTTTCGAGCGGAAGAGCACGTCCTAAGCGTCCAATTATGCACATTTGTACTCGGATGGAGACTTGGTCGGTAGTTGTGAAATAAGACTAAAAGAGTTACGTCTGAACAGAACGTCTCATTTATCATCTTTCATTAAAGTCACTAAAACTATTACTGAAAGGGAACTGGAATGAGGAGGTGTATAATGAAAATGTAATTATGGCCTGAACGAATTACTACATTATGTACTATTGGCCATTTCTCAGTAATTGGTTCTTTTCTGTGTACCCATAGAAATGAATAAGCTCATATGATCTGTAACGAGAGCGTTCAAATTTTCGGTACAAAATTCCTTTTCGGTAAAGCAGTTTCTTGAAGGAAGGGAAGGTTTCTTGATTCCCAAGAAGAAATCGTAAGAAAGTAACTCCTTGTTAAGAAGAGAAATTGTAATAAACTTTTAATTTTCATTCTAATTTATAACAAAATTACGCTGATTAGACTTCAGAAAATAATCCTGAGAAATCCGATTCATGAGCTTGAACTTTTCAGTAATCGGTACACACAGACTTTATGAATAAAAAAAAATCCCTTAGAAAAGGTTAGCGACTTCTGATAGTAGTCCAAACAAGATTAATTGGATCAAACGCCGAAAAAAACGGGAGGAATCGGTAAATGCATTTATTGGCACGGATTTAATAGCTTAGTCAGAAATCATTACGTTTTAATTACCGATTTTTTACAGATGTAGGTTTTCGTGTGGCCGCGGGCGCTCGAAATTCTTCGCCGGGCCACCGCCTCCCCACCGCCCGCTCATTGAAATCCTTCCGCCGCCTTAACAGACGATGTAGAACACCCGCCTAACAACTCGTTTTCATACGCCGTCTCACCCCTCGCCGACCTGTTACGCGCCGCACAGATAGTGACATAATGACGATGCGAAGCTTTTGCCGGGAATATCCCATTTCTCTCACGCCCCGCACGATTAAACATTCGGATGGAAAAAAGCGAGGATGAGGTCAGACACGAGGATTGTCAAATGGGGCTCACGACTGCGACTGCTTCGGTTCGAATGCGCTCTCGGACGCCTTTGCGGAGGCGAGCATCACGGCCATGGGGCCAATATAGCAATTACGGAAGTAATGTGCCTCCCAGTCCACTCTCTCTCATTTTCCCTCTCTCTTCATATCGCCTACCACTCCGCGGGAAAGGTGCCTCTAATTGATGCCGCCGAACCGGACTTTGTGGTCCAGGAGAGGGAGTCCGACTTGTATATACGCTGCTGATGGGGCAGTCCGAAAAACCAACCGAAGGGTTTTGAATACGAAATCGTACTCCAAGATCTGCCGTCGGTGTGTCCGATAATGATACTGGTATCGAGGGTTTGATGCTGCGATAAATTACCGAGAGGGCTGGAGGTACTCGCCGTAATTCTTGACTCGGTTTGAGATTTGCATGAAACAAAATGGCGTGCGAACAGGGCCGGCTCTTGGGCGGTGAGTGGAGTAAGCAAAGCATCGGGGTGTTCCCGAGTTTGAGGCGCCTTGAGATGATGAAGGATGGATATGGAGCGCCTTCGTATTATTTTTGTAGCTACCTATGCTGCGTCCCTGTTATTCTAGTCAGTTTGATAGCTGAAAACTGTAGTTGAAATCCTTGAAACATTTGCTACAAATAGTAATTTCAATCGCATGAAGACGAGCTGGCTGTTGTTACTATACGGAGAATAATACCTAGAATTTCTTTCCCATATAATTCATCATTACAGACTAGAAAAACTAGAACGTAATATAGTACCTAGAGCCGCTACTGCTTCGATATACCTCTATGCGACAAATATTTAGGAATTGTTGGTCAAGGATGCTGAGTACTTACTTTTAGGTTATCTACTTCTAGAGATGGATAGTAGACACTTGTAATAAAGCATCCATCTAGAAGAAAGTCGTATTATAATCAGCAATCCCAACGTACGTAGATCCCGCTCAATCAGACTAACTTATGACATAACCATTCATCATTTGTCATTCCTAATCATGACCGTTGTAACGCTTCGGAACACACTGGCATTGCCGGGGGCTCAGCGTAATGAAGGCCCTTACAATCTTGTTACAGACTCTGGATATTTGCGTTTTTATGTGATCTATTCATTGACTAACACCGATTTCAGCCATAAAATTATAGTATATTAAGCTCTGTATCTGAAAACTTACATTCATTAATTCTATAGAAAGGGCGTGCCTGTTGGCGAGGGTGGTATAAATACTTAGATATCTCTATTACTCACACAAAAGTACCAAGAATTTAAGCTATGGAAGGCATGCATTTCTTCGGCAGGTGATGCTATTTACTTAGGATGGGCTTACACACCCAGCAACCCTGTCTTTTATCACGTACAGCACGATCCTCACGGCTGCAAGGCATGAAAACAACGCAACCGATTGGTCACCCTATTTACCGTACCTTAACTTCCGAATACAGAAGGTACTGATGCAAGTTGTTTTCTCGCTGCCCCCGAATGAATCACATCTAGTTGTAGTTAACATTCCTGCATCGGTTAACGAATTCTCGACGTGGTGAATTTCAAGGTGATGAAAAAGGAAATAAATAAGAAGTCTCCTACTCTTTGGATAGCTAATGATTTTCCAGGGAATATGAGGGTTTAAGGGGA
Organism: Pachydiplax longipennis; assembly: GCA_036926295.1. NCBI lineage: Eukaryota > Metazoa > Arthropoda > Insecta > Odonata > Libellulidae > Pachydiplax > Pachydiplax longipennis. The sequence goes on from JAVFKF010000002.1 coordinate 40,398,083, forward strand.
AAAAACGTTATGGAAAGATGTTGGAGGACATTAGGCGGTCACCGAAGTTACTGAACGGAACGCATAAAAACGGTTTTTGGAACACTGAAAAAGGTTTCCGCGCTTGACTCGCCTGATAATTTAGCCAAAGGAAATGTAAACAAAAAGCTCGAGAGAAATATATTGGAGTCAAACAATTCTGAATTAATGCCGTGAGGCGAAGAAAAAGTTATTTCTGGGACGGACACACTTCATATAACAGACCGTCTGAGGGCAAAAAAGATTCAGTCTGGGATTGATTTTACCCAAAGTATTTCCGTTTATCATTTTCATACTGATTATTAACTCATTCTTTACTCTGCGAATTTTTAGATAGTCTTTTCGTCGAGAATACTTAAATACGCAGCAAAACGAAGTTAAGAGAGGTGAGACAAAACCAAGTGATGATAGTACTGCATCTTTACTACGCTCGTCTCTCTGAAAGAGTCATACACAAAAAAATTTTAAATAAAATATATACTTCTAAATAATCAGTATAGAATTTTTCGGAAAATATGTTATCATGATTCACTACAGCGTAAAAAACTGCAGAAAGTAACGAGAACAATTTTAATTTGTGAAGTAATGTATTCTCGCAAAAGAGGTGAATTAAACAAAATTCAAAGACCAAAGATAGGATTAAAGCTGCGAGAAACCTTAAAATGATCGTAGTTGAACAAATTGATGTTAACTATCAAAATGTCGATTAACTGCTACATTTCAAAACGAGCTAAGATTACCGAAGTGGTTTGCTCAAACCATATCAAACTAACCTCACCAAATAACGTCAAGAATTCCACCCTATAAAAAGCAAATGAACAGGAAATTTATTTACAGCGCAATTTCGTACCAGCTTCCGTTCACTATGTAGAGCAATGTGTAACCTATAAGGAATACATCTCATCAATGGGAATAATATATCCTTCAACGCATAGACCTATTTTACATACCAAATAAGGTAGTAAATGACTTTTGAAAGAGCGCTAGTAGGACATATTTCCGTTTAAGATATGCAGAGCAAATTAGAGAAAAATCGTTATAGTTGTATACGACCTACCAATGCAAATAAATGAATTATCATAGCAGTATAATGGCAGTTTCCGCACACTGCAACACTATGCAATTTGTAAAACTGCGCAAATCTCTAGTACTTGAAAGAAATTAATCAGATTTCGAAATATTTATGAGAGAGACTTGTTTGTTGAATCTAACCTATATCCATTCCAATAGGAGAAAATGAGTTTCTCTTGTTATCTTACCAGTATTTTACTCGTTTTAAGCTCCTTCCTTTCTGACCTCCAACAAAAAGACTTTCCACAAACAGAAAATACCAATACTTTATAATGATATGAAATCGCGACATTTTCGCTGAATAATTGAAAAACCTATTTAGAGGAACAGAAAGCTTTTCGCCCTTTCAAGAATTTCCTTAATGATTGTTATCGAATGTAAATTTCAGGGTAATTTACCTGCCATTTCTTTTTCGAGACAGGATCTTGCAAAAACATGCCAGTCAAAGCTTATTAGAAAAGGAAACAGTGATAAAACTTTCACATTATCAAAAACACACAAAATGAAATATTGTAAACAAATCAAGATATTTCATGTTCTTACAGCCTAAAAACTTCTTATCATGCCGTAAAGTGTGAATGTAATTACAGCATTACATTTTTTTCCTTTCAGACATGCAAAAAGGAAGTCCGCTACTTGATAACTAACCGTTTAGCGTTGAGATAATATGAAAGCCCATTTCGAGGAATTCAGACACAAATAAGTCTCTTTGTGGGACAAGCTTAGCATGTGAATATGTAAATTTGGAAGATATGAGGGAACCTGCAAATCAACTTCGCTTGCTCTTCCTTGAAAAGTCCTCATTGATTTGGGAGAATGAAGAAATATATCGCGTTTCATTAGTATTTAATGCATTGCAACCTCTTTTGGGACGTTATATCTTTCTTGGAATGTAAATTGAGCTTAAGAGTCCTAGCCGTCTGCATGATAAAACTGGCTTGAGTTCAATCAACTCGAAGCGGCTAAATTTCGAGAGGAGAAATTTTAAAATCATTTAGAATTTTATGAGGTACACTGAACAGGAAGACTAAATACAAGCATATTATCTGAAGAATCAAATAGAATTAAATTTCCTCCACTTCTCTTGTTTTAGCGACTTCTACAGTCTTCTATCCGAAACAAAATCTCGGTTTAGGAATAAATCTCGTCCACTAACACACTTAAAAATTATGTGTTCATAGATTTACAACAATATCATGATTGATTTCACCTACAAATTTTTTGGTTTGCAGTGTTTGTGCACAGTATTAGTTGAGTACTTCAATAGTATTACTCGAGTATTAATTTTCATGGATTTTGAGCTACATTTTAAACGATAATTTTGGAATTGTTTGTTGTCATAAAAAACATTACTTTACATTTAAACACTCCCTTTACGTTCAGAATTTTGTAAATGTTAATATTTCAGAATAAGTTATTCAGTTATAGTTATTAAGTTATAGTTATTAAATTATAGTTATTAAGTTTATTTAATTGTAATTTAGGTAATTAGGTTTAGTTAGCGTTATTAAGTTATATTAATTGTTTCCAGTCTATCTATTCTTCCAGATATTTTTTGCTACAAGTTTTTTCTATGAATTCGCTCTAAAATTGCAGTAAAGTTGAATCTATCGAACAAATGTGGTGGTAAACAGTGGTGGCAGACAAATTTCTCGCTCGGTACATTTTCCGAGATGAATCCAGTAACTCAACGAGCAATTCGATATACATCCATGGATGCTCCCGTCCCTGCCTCCCGGTAGCCACTACTGCAGTCATCCCCCGAACAATTTCGGATGAGAGACGCTACCGCTCGCACCATCCCTTGGGACGACACATCCTACGTTCAAGGTCGAGAAGAACCATCCACAATTCTAAAGGGCCTCCCACTCACGGATAAAGGCTGCGTGCGAGCGGTTACACAGTTTCAAGGAGTTCTTTGAAAGCCGTTCCTTGCCGATCTTTTGGGCCGGCGCGAGGAGGAGCACCGTGACAATGCACCGCTTTCCGCCGAAGTGAATTTTCCGAAATTCAAATGAACCAGGCTTCCCTGAAAGGGGACAGCTGCTGCTGCGGCGATTTGTCTCGGGAGGTGAGTCTATCTGCCTTCGGAATGGGATTTGGGCAACTATTACGAAGCGGAAATTTGGGTCGGGAGCGTATGCAAAGGAAGGCTCGAAGGCCACGGACGGTGAATGGAAAGATTCTGGAATCGAAACCGGATCGTGAGTGAAGTTTATCGAGATAAAAGATTTAACCCTACAAAAGGAGGGGAAACACCCTGTGGCTGCTAGGGTTGGCTGCTCTAAATCTCCTCCAGATTTTTGTAACTGTCAGTCACCACCTTTACCTGCGTTCGGTGGATTTCCAGGGAGGAAACACAAATGCGCGTGGGTAAAAAACGACTACACGGAAAACCACTATGCACACCATGCTACACCACGGCCACTTATGTAGAAAAGAACCGTTACGTTCAGTTTTTCTGAGCATAATTCTGAGCGTTGGGTATTTGCTACGTCAATAACAGTTTCAACGCGTTGCCATTTCCGTAAGTTTTTAATTACTCCAGAAAAATAATTCGGATGACGATACTAAATTTTGGAGGCAATTATAAGTGATGAAAAAGTTATCAGCGAAGGTAGAGAGGGATGTAATTAACCTTATTAATAATTGAGTTTGCAAATAAATGCAGATTAAGCGCGACGTGACCCATGTATGGGTCACGGATGTGAGATTCTAACCTTACACATAACGGGATTGTAAGAAGATTCTTAACGAGCCCTAATCTCCGTGAACATTGTGGATGTCAGCAATAATTATTTCAATTTTAATTACTTGAGGATTCAGATTAATTACTTGCGAAGTTGCCCTTAGTTGATTTCATAAAAACATTTTCCAGCGTTTTAGTTTCTTATTATTAACCTAAGAACTTTTGCCTCAAACATTTCCCTCTAACATTTACCTCTAATAATATCAAAAGAGATATTGAGACCCTAGCAATCCAAATATCGGCATTCATTCTTCCAATCATAGATTTTCGCATGTGCACAGAACACCAAAAATAGATACATATCTCATGAGAAGAAAAACTTGTATAAATATTTCAATAATTCAAGACATTATGAAATCAATAGAAGTAAAATTTCATTCTCTACCATAACATGAGGCGCTCAAAGGGGAAGGTGTTCTTATAGCCTTAAAGATACTTCGATTAGAGCAAATTGATGCATGAGTTACAATGCTCAATTGTCCATCGAAATAGGTTATGTTCGTCATATTAATAATGTCTCGAAACTAACAAAAACTACATCTCGCATTTTTGATAATTGTATAGGAGAAGGATAATTTGTATAAATATCATTAAGTCTCAATGAATTTCATTATGAAATATTAATACTAATTGTCTTCTTCTTTGGTGGACTGTATATAAAGCCGATTTTTTGGTTTATCGAAGACAAGATTAGTTCTGAGAATTGACTTTATTCATATATTTTGCGCGTTAGTCTTTCCTGGAATCAAGAGATGAAACAAGGACAGTCAATAATCAGAAAATGAAAAGAACATAAAAGAGCTACGGCATTATTCTGGAAGTCTTCACGACCTGGGAGATCTTTAGTACACAAGGAGTTGACAATCAACCTTTAACTTTCTTTTGAGAGGCCATTAACTCCATCTCGAAATGGTCTATAAAGGATGAAGTAGATATGTCGACGTCAATTTCTTCTTAGGGCACACTGAAAGAGTTTTTCGCGAGTCTTGGTGGAGCCATGAATTCGCGCGCATATTATTGCAATGAATTCAGGAACCCGAAATGAAAGGTTTCACTCTAATCTATGTCTACAACCTTCTAAAATCTCTCTTATGACCTTTGAGGTCCATGAATCAGATATTGTGCGTAATCTCTCGAATTTTAATTTAACTTTAAAATAATCTCTACAATTTCTCTTCATTGCTCCTTTTCGGCAGCGTTAGGCAAAATAAATAATTTTGCATAAATTCGTAACTATTTTCCTCAGAAACCTTACCGAAGTAATCCTCAAGAGGGTAATATTATTTGTGAAACCCAACAGACGGTCACTGCAGAAAATAATCTATACTCTAAAGTTTATACAACTTAAGGAATGGGGAAAATGAAATTAACGATAACCATTAACTTGATTTAACGCACTGTTCTCAGAGATTTTAGTAGGTAGATTTTAACTTTGCTCAGCGGATCAATAATAGAAAGTTTGTCTTACAGTTATTCCTTAAAAATTTACTTTCTCATATTTATCGAAATAGATCGTTTTACAGCCTTGCGAATAGCTCTACGTCGAAAGTTTTAACGCATAGGAATTGACGAATCAAAAATTTTATTTTTACAACTAAAAAATAATTTTTACCTGGAATAAACAGCTACCATTCAAACATACGACGAACATTTTCTAGCCAGAAACTGCTTCTACCTTCCATTTGAATATACGCACTTAGACACTTAAAGGACTTCTGAGGAATATAAATTAACGATCCCCACACCACAACCCTTATCTCAATCGGCGACCAGTCCATACACCGGCTTCTCCGACCCTGGGAATTGGAACATGCTAAACGAGAGAATGACAGACATCTCGATCGTTCCAATTTCTCGAATAAGAAAACATTTACCAAGCTTTCGCTGATTAACTCGATTACGGGCGAGGCGATCGATTCACTTTTGTCGCAAAAATGCATAAAAAGCGAGATAATGGGAAGAAAAAAACGGCGAACGATATGCGAGAGCGACCGCTATAGGGCTGCCTTCATTCCCACCGCTAATGACGCAATTTTAGAAGACCATTGATGATTGACGGCGTCATTTGGAACGGGAAACTGCTCAGCTATCAGTCACCCAAGGATGGCGAAACGCAGAGCATTCGAAGCACATTTCAATGTTCAACTTTCTATCTCTTAGCGAGGGAAAAACTAGCAGCGGTGGATTTTAATAGCGTAGGAGTTAAGGGTGGAAAAATGCATGAATCTATTTACTTCAAGGAATTCGAGAGATCTTATAGTTTAAATTCTACATTACGACTCGTTCTAAAATATGCGGAGCGATTTCAGATCAATGTGGAAAGATGAGGAGCTAGATAAGGCATTTAGGACTGCAGTAATGCCATTTAAGCTCCATGTAATTGATTACTGAATTGCTCCATGGACGACAGTCCGTCACCTCAAGAAATTTAAGGGCTGAGAAAGGTGAAATTCTAATCTATGAAGCAACAGCAGGAAATCTATAAAATACTTATAGTTGATTTTCGAACATTACTATCTTATACAACGATACTTATTCCATAATATGACAGCAATAAATAGGGGAAATTGTGGAATTAACATCAGGTTTATAATTACTATCCTAGCAATCCGCAAGTAAAAAACAAAAAATATGGAAATGATACAAAAATTATTATGAAGTGTTACCGTTTATTTTTACTACACAGATAATATTCATACAAATTAGATCGTACAAGATCGACCACTTTTCGACTAAAATCATAGAGAACATATTTATATTTCCATGAGCTAAGAACTGGGCAATGAGAGGAAGTTAGAATATTACAGAGTGTAGCATTGCAGAGCTATTAATTCATGTACAAATAAAGGTATGACGTACTTAAGTACAGTTATACGGCGATCAGAAAAGGGCGTGATTATTACAAACACTTATCTAACTGCGAAACTGAAATAATTCAATTAACGAATTCGGATTCAATTGCATTTCCTCTCCCATATCCCCTGTACTTCTTGCATAATTGAATTTAAAGAGATCCATCTTCACCTAGTTGCTACGAGAAATGTCTCCACGCTTTGTGAATATGACCGCTCAGTTTGTATGGGCGTGTCTCCGTGGATAAATACAGAAAGGGGAGAGTGACAGCGGCACGTGTGCTTTGGGGGGGCACGGCTTTCTAAAAGGGTGTCAAATTAAATACGGGGCTCGACGGGGAACTTCCCCTTAAAAAAAATGAATATTTAGCAAATTCAAACGGTAAACACGTATCGCGATAAGGAATCTGAGGCTGCTTTGGGGATTAATTCGTCGCCTGTCGCACGCCCCCAAATTTAAAACACGCACTTTTCAAAGACCTGTTGCAGGCGTCGCGACCAGATGGTGTCTCGTGGGGAAGGGAGTGGCAGGGGATTTAGAAAACCCACAAAGCAACCCCTGCTTGAGGGGGTGGACATTTCAATCTGATCCGGGGCGCATCCTTTAATTGGATTTCAAAACCCCTGAACCGAGCGAATAAAAGCTAATAGGTGTTGTGATACAACCTTAGCCTACAAGGGTAATAGTTATCCATAACAGTTTTCTTACGCGTAGCTATTACTTCGTACATATATTTGAGATAGCTTCAATTAAGCTGCAATATTTAGAAGTGATTTACAATTCTTAGTTTTATACCATACCTGAGATACATCTCCAGATTTGATTACGATATAATTTGATAAATAGTGCTTCCCAAAATAAGTATATTAGAAATCCTTAATCGCTTTCTCCTGGCCATTGCTTGCTCTCTGATTAATGAGAAGTAACCGTTATCTATAGTTCATAGATTACTTATATGCCTTATTATATTAATTAGAACATATATTAGAGATAGCTTAGAATGAGCTACGATATTAAGAAGTGAATCACAACTCGTGGTTTACTTCTATACCTGAGAGACCTCTACAAATTTATTACGATATATTTTGATAAATGATGCTATCCGAAATAAATAATACTAAAAATCCTTGATCGCTGTTTCCTGGTCATTGTTTTCTGTAGAACAGATCTGAATAATAGAAAAGATAACCATTTTCATCGCTAACAATTTTAATCTTTCCCTCTACTTTTCTAACATCGACTAAGATTTCCAGACGCATACAGCTCTGATGCAAATTTCTAGACGGTCCGACCACACGACTCGACTCGTTAGTGAGCGCGAAATTCTGGATCTTTTCCAAGTATTCTGATTAGGAAAAGTCCAGTAGAAGCTAGCTAAAGGGGGCTCTTGTATCGTAGGAAGAATTTCCATACAGCGATAATCCAAAGATAATTTCCTTAAATCTGACTAATACTCGAAAGACAACAACTACCAAACACTAATTGTGTTTTATCTATTGGTTCGGTGAATTAACTTTCTCGGGTGCAACGGCTCAGAGAAATAGTCTGGATCTAAATACGACTGAAACGGTTGGATAGAAAAAAGAGGGAAATCTATTGTTTTCCCTAAGTCTCGCATAAAAAGTGCGAGGAATTAGGCAAGAGATCTTTAGATTGGAAAACGGCGTTATTCATCCAGGCGTGTAAAAGTAACTTCCTCGATAAGTAAAGTGTCTAGTCATTGATAGAAAAGTCCCGTTGGTGGGAGATTATTAGATAGCGATGTGTAGGAATCGTTAGGTAGGAAAATGGGGACTAGAAGAAGAAGAAAACCTAAAGAGCACTACCGGAGAATTATAATTAAAGTTCCTTTCAAGAATGACTAATCATATCTGGCTGATTAGGATCTGTATTCCCCGTAGAGAGGTTCCGTTTAGCAGTCACCTTCGTATCGTCGCGTAGATTTCTTACAACCCTATGCTTTACATACATTTCAGCGCAAAACTCCGGAACCATCCTCAAATTTAACGCTAAGTGTGAGGATTAGAAACCTGGTTAGGCATCGTGGGCGGTGGGAGCGCGGTCCTTAGATTTGAAGAATAATTACCAATCGGGGGAAAGATTGGGAAATCGGCGTCCTGATCAAGAAGCCCAATTAATTCGGAAGACAGGACGATGAGAAGAAAATTCGAGAGATGGAAAGAAGAGCGGAATAATACACAGGATCGTTTTTCTTCGCCGCCGATGCGTATTAGGAGAGTACATAATTGATGGTTGGAAAGATCCGTTTGCCACACGCTAATCGGACTAATTCAAGGGTACGAGGCTGACTCGATAAAGATTTATTCGGATCCTTCCCCGTCCGCAAGAGCCCCCATTAAATTACCCCGGAAAAAAATCCGAATCTGATTTGAATAAAAGAAACTGGAAGGAATGTCCGTCCCTCGCTGGACGTGGGAGACGGCTTCCATGCATCATTGCACATAAACTTCGCTCTTACGGATACAAGTCACGGGACAAAAGGAGGGAAAATTATATTCGAATGCCCGAGTATGCGGAATGATCTGGTTTACCCTGGAATGTCATGTCGGGTGTGCATCTGTATTGTATTGTTAACAAATCTGTTCCCTTTCCGAATCCGTAATTTGTAAGTGAAATCTTCGGGAGGGGGGCCTCTTCGAAATTGTGACGGGACTGCAACAATGGGGGATATGCAGACGTGAGGTCCGCGGAGACATTTATGTGACCGCAAACTACTGAGGAGAGCGTAATTGAAAGCACCTTCCACGAGAGACGATTCGCTCAAATTTTCGTCTACGTTTCGGAAAAGAATAGGACGTTTGCTGGGATCGTTCTTTCCGTCTGCGATTTCGATTTTCTCGTAGAATCAAGGGGAATTACTCCAAGTCTCTACGTGCATATCATCGCAGGAATTTTGAAACAGTGGATCAATCATAGAGAATATGAAACAGTAAATATGAGACATTGATAAAGTTTTCGAATCCCTTATCGATATCCGCCTTTGAAAATTTTAAAACCCGATATTCTAAAAGTTTTCTTGGTGAACAAATTTTATTATTATATACTGTAATAAATAATGATTATCTTCGAATTAAAAATTTGCTAACACTTCAATTCTGGGTTAAATCTGGATTTTTTCCCGAGGATTGTCCTTTGAAGAATAGAAGTATGAAATTCCTAACGAGGTTTGTTGATAATACGAGCAATCTATTACCAAGGTGACATATTTGCTTATAATGCCTGAAATCTATCGATATATATAATTGTGGATCAATTACATAGAATATGAAGAATGAAGCGAGTTTCCTGAGACACGGCTAAATTCCTTGAATCCCTTATCAATTTCACTCGATGATACCATTTCTTTGAAGCTAGTATTACTAGGGTGATAAAATTTGTAAGCACATTGCAGAAGTAACGCAGAAGAGTCTGTGTGAAATTAATCATTTTTGTTTTTCAGAAGGATCTCCCGATCAGCTCCGTCATAATTTCTAGTTCACAAATTTGACAATTAAATGTCGGCAATTTGTTTCGGTTTGGTGTGGATAATTCATAAAGCAAAGTATTCAAATACGCAATGACCAATGACTTATGAATTTTTTTCTCAATAGTTAAGTAATAAAAAGTAATAATAAAAGGTGCCGTTTCCTGAATGAATTCCTGAAGTAGAACCGAGTTCCTTTTAGCAAATACATTTCCTAGAATCGCGAATAGCCGACATCTTTTCACCACGTCTCCCCCGCCTAACAATAGAACTCGCTATCCGCAGAATTTACCCACCCGTGGACTACAAAGTCATCTTTCACGAGAAGCGAGCACTGCGATAAGATGACAGCCCGCGCTGCGGAATCCAATTCCTCCCAAGTTCCGTCCGCCGCGAAACCAACCTTGCAGCCTTCGGAAGGCCTCAATTTTACGACCTTTTACACTTATTCGGGACCTTACTCCCGGTCGGCGAGCATCGCAAGGCCGCCACCGTGGGAATAAAAATGGAGGAAGAATCAAAACACACTTACCGTGATCCTTACAGAAAGTGCTTTCCCGGATGGTCGCGGTGGATTGGCCCACATCTGCGAAAAGATCGGAAAAAATGGATATTATCAAAGGCGTCGCCGGAGTGAGAGCGACAAGCACGCGACTCGGGAAGTCCTCTGGAGTCCTTCCGAGGAAATAAAGGGCGATGAATGAAAGTGGTTCGCGTGACTGTCTGGAGAGGGAGCAGTCGGCGATGCAAAGGGTAATCGGTTATGCATATGCAGATGGGTGAGTCGCCGGTGTGGGGGGCGTTGGGGAGCGGATTTAATTACCTCGGGACGGTGGGAAGTTGAGGGGAGTTCGCACGGGCCTCCGCGGGGGCCTCTGGTCCCCACACCGGCGACCCCCTCCACCACATCTCCCCGGAACGATGCCTGATGGCCATCGCGAGCACATCCCTAATTAAGCTCCGGAATGAAATTATGAAGGGATTTAAAAACATGCGGGGTTGCCCCGTGGACTCCGGTGGGGGAAGAGGAGGAAGGAAGCGGGAACTGCGAGATAGCGATCGCCCCGGAGTGGGAGCGGGGGGTGCGGGGGGCTGAGGGGGACGGGGGAGGGAGTCATTAGCGTCCGTAATGCAAATACGCGATTAAAATCTCGGCGCAACCATTGTTCGAGCGCGTAGCGGCAAGCGGAGGGCGGAATGAGGGGGCGGGCGACCGGGGAAGGAGAGAACGGGACAAGAAAGCCTAGCTCCCGTAATGTCGATGAGAAGGTTCGTTATTCAGGTAAAAGATCCTTAAATCCGAAATCCCGATCGTTCGGAAAATTAGCGCGCACTAGCTTAACTTGAAAAGCCACGACCCCATCTGCATTAATGCGTCCCAAGGGAATAGGAATTAACTATCCTTCGGGTTTGAGAAGATTTTGATAATATCTTATTTGCGTGTCTAAAATGAAATATTCAGATTATATTTTACACTGTCGTATAACCTTATTTAAATTTGGAGCCATTCATTGCTACGAAATAATTTAAGTCGTTTGCATATATTAATTCTTGATTACCATCGAAAGATTCCCCGAGGATGAGATCTGAGTCCTTCAGCGTCAAGAGCGATCACAACGGAAATATTCCGAGTGCTTCCCAGCGGTAAAAAATTATTTATAAATTATAATCCATCATAGTTTTGATGGTAATGCGCAAGGTTGCATACTGTAGCTTAAAATGTGAGGATTACATAAACTCTTTCCAGATAAGCTGATTTTAAGTACATACATATTCCTCGGATTATGTACGGTATTCAGTACTTTCAATCACCGAATAACTCACATTTATAAGGAGAATATTACTTGAATATTTGCATGAATAACTCTACTGAATGTGGAGTGAGCATGTGAAGTTTTCTTAATTAGAATTCAGTGTTATAAAGAACCGTAACTTACATGGAATTCAGTATCTTCCGGTACACTCAGTTTGGAATAAATCATATCTATATTTCATACAGTTATCTAACTGCGCTCCCTTAAAATAAGAGATACTTTACAATGAATTGGTTTGTCCAATTTAGCACTACTCAGGCATATATTTTAAAACAGTAACTGCAATCAAAACAGGGACGTTTGCTTCGCGAAGAAAACTGGATAGGTGAAACCAAATTTAAAACACTGATGAAGAAAATTCAACACTTGATACGTATTAAATTAGCTAACTATAGAGAAAATCCTCCTGAGATTATGCAAAAATTCCAGAATTCGTTGTAGCATGACATGGCATTCATAAAGCTAAGTTTGTATTAATAGGATGAGCTCAGGGTCTCAGTGCTCCATTATTCTATTCACCTCGAAATTCCTTTGGAGTAATGACAGCGGGAAAACACACATAATGTAACGAAAATGCGCATGAGTATGTTTTGGCACTTAATAATTTACCACACGCTCTTCCGGTGAATGAGGAAGATAAGATATCGCTTGAAACGGAGAATATTTGGATGGAGCAAGCAAATTACTAATACGTCATTTTCACTACCAAACCTAAAGTGCGATTAAATCCGAAAATTAATATCAATAAGATTGACATCGTTTAGTTATGTTTTATCTACAGGAAACGGTTCTAAGCAATATATATATAAAGTAAAGCTAATGTGTTCAGTTAGAAATTATCACAGGAAGACAAGTAAAATCCGAAAATATGGAAAATTCGATTATAAAAGATATGGAAGTAAATTTTATTATGAATAAAAATTACCTCACGCAACAACAGACCGCTTTGCTCAGAAAACTTGTGTAAACAAATTACAGAATCTTTAAATATCCACTGTAGATCTAGAATTGTGGAATATATCACGAATAGTGTCATATTTACTTTCTCATTTCATCATACACAGGTAATGAAAATCTCACCTTCTACAGAAACGATTCCTGACAACATGAAGAGTTTTCCACCACTGCTCTAAGAAGAAACAGAGAAAAACTCTTCCTAAGCGTAGAACAGGTTGATAAAAAACGGCTAATTTCTCCCTCGTTGTATAACAGTCCTCAATGTCAAACGGTAACTTTTCTAAAAGGAGAAAAACCCGCGCGTCGAGCAACTTCGGTCTCAGTGTCGAGGAAAGCACTCGACCGACCCGCAATTGTGGCAGATACCTCCACAACTTGCGATTCTATCTCATCGCAAGGAACAGAATAGGGAGAGGCATAGTGCCCCACCAAACCCTTTCCGCAAAAAAAATCAATTCCTTTCACGGCGCGCCTCGGGGGAGAGGGTACACGTAAGATTAGGGTTGGGCGCGTGCCTATCGTAGACCCTTAGGAAAGGGTGCGTGCTTAGGATCGCGCACGTGTGTACACAGGGGCGTGTTTGAGAGGGTCTCGTCTTGGCCCACCTGCTCTCTTATAACCCTTCCCGGCGAAAGGGGTGACGATGCGCTAAAACAGGTGTTAAAGTGGAATAATTTGTTGAGGGTGCGAGCGAATCCATTGGAACGGCCGACGCTCCCCCATCGCCGTAATTGGTACGTCGCCCTTCGTTGGGGAGATGAATGAAGAGGGGCCTAATGAGGAGGTGGAGGAATATGTAATGCCCAAGAGGATGGGGGACGTAACTGGATGGGAAACCAAATATTCGTATCGCGATGGATTATGGCATTGAGGCGCGACGGTGTTCGCGTGATGCCTTCGGAGTCTCCTAAGCCAGCGCGGGCCCGATCGAGTTCGGTGCCTTTGAGAACTGTTAAAACATGACCTCTCCGTAAGCTTTCGCGTTGAACTGCTTCCTCGTAAGCGCCCCACAGAGAATTAATGCAAGCAATAACATGATGGGCTCATTTGCGGGAAGAGATCGGTACGGAGAAATATTCCGGAACATCCGCAGGAAGCCGAAGAAGTAAGACACGGATTAAAATTTAATTAAAAGAGAACATGGGTAATGGAAGTGGAGGAGATTGAGATATGTATGAGTGAGGAACAACTGGAGCAAGTTAAAACGTCCAGAAATCAAGATGCGGGAGTAATGGGGATCTAAAGCAGGAAAGTTGAGATTAAAATGAAGGCTGGCATGACAATGGCCGCCGCCAAAGTAAAAGCATGATTTAAATGTTTTTTACGTCATGGTAACTGAAGAGCAAACAAAATGGCTTTACTTTGCTGTTAGAATGTTATGTAAAAGGTAGCTGACAAATAACAGTTAAGGAGAGTTAGAAAATTTGGAGATTAACGGATGATATTGCATGAGCAGATTACAAAGGATACGAAATCGTCAGAAAATAAGGAATAAAACATGCAAGAAAGGGCGATATGAGGGATTGGATTTGTCTTGGAGATTTTTTATTCCTAATAGATACAACAGAGAATGAAAGAAATAAATTATGAGGTGTAGAATTCGAAGAAAGAAAATTGCAGGCTAGTAATTATCATGTAGACTTATTTTGAATAGGCTAAGAAATCTTTATCCGCAAGTAATACAAGCATACAATTCATTTCCGGCAATCCTATAGAAACCTAACTTCATCCTGAATTAAGAGAGAAAATGCCGGACAACAATCGGCAAATTTCGCATTACAAAACCAACGAAAATCAAATGTGAGAAGACTTTTATTGAGTTCTGATATTTAATGACGGTAATTCAAAACCTGGGAAAGTATATTGATAAGTAAAACATCCCACAGATTAATATGAGAGCGGGTGGTTATATTACAGTAGCGGACGTGGAAAATTTTCTAATTGCGGATATTTTCCCAAGGAAGAAACGCTTCCGATACTCACAATTAGCGTCTGATATTATTCGAAAAAATAACCTTACAAATGATCATAATTAATCATTGAACCTGGAATATTCTTACGTGTACTGTCTTAATATATTAGTTCGAATAACTGAAACACAAACTCACAGAAAATATTCGAACATGAGCTTTTCGAGATTCCAGCCCAGGGATGGCGAACCTTTTGTGGTAAGAATGGAATATTTGATAAATACAAAGGACTTGCGAGACGATGTGGTGCCGCACCGTAGAGTAAGATATTGATATTACCTATTTTATTACGATGGTATTAAGATGTAGCAATGGACGTAAATAGCCATAAATTCCATGTTGAAATGAAAGATCCTTCGTAATTTCCACCAAATTTTATTCGACCGACTAGTTTCGTTGACGGGTCAAGATCATCAAGGGTGACAATCAAGAATATTATCATTACTGATGAACAAACTTCACATATATTTACTCTGGGGCTTTATGTGTAAGGGAAGAATACAAGTATATTATCACATTAGAGTGTATTATATCATTAGAGTTTCCTGCTAAATTTTATCTCTCGCTGGACAATTTGGAAACGCTTGCCGTAGGTTCGCTAAACCTGATCTAGGCTATCTAATCCTTCTAAGTTCCGACATCCTGTCCAGTTGTTAACTTCAAAGCCTTCCGATGTCGCTCGCACTGAATTTAAAGAACTGCTATCTACCATAATTTCAAAGCAGCAACTTTATTACCCTTAAAGTCACAAATACAAGAAAGTATAATCGCACCTAACGCTAATAAGTGCGACCTAAGATTGCGGCTTCACTTTGTACGAAGATAACTTGCCCGCTTGACAAGAAATGGATTTTATGGCTTTTCGAATGATTCATTCATTATGTGCATTAAAAGTAGAATTTCTGGCTTTATTCGAATGATAATGCAGTATAGAAACATTCAAACGTGTACAGAGACGAGAATGGCTGGAACCTTTCTTCCCTGCCGCAGGATATCGTGGAAATTAGCCAATTGCATTCCTAGAGTACTAACAATCCTAGCTGCGAAGTAGTAAATATTCATGTCTGGTCTTGCATTTTACATGAGGAACGATAAACTCTAGGTGTTTTGGCCTAACTTTGTGGAACGCCATCTAAAAACTCACAAAAGAGACAGTACTTAGTATTTTCCACAAAATTATGGATAGTATTTTATTTATTGTTGGTATAATTAAAAGTATCAGGTTGAATCTGAGGGAAAAATTAGAGTAAAGTTTCTTGTGAGTTTTTATGAGAAATTAAATCTATCTATTGGAAATTTCTACATAAAGTAAAGTCAGCAGAGGCAGCCTTGAGGATGTTGAAATTTGTTTCCGTTCTGAACAATTAAACTTAGATGAATACATTTCCACAATTTTTATGGAAAAATCATCTTCATACTTCCTGACCAGAACTAAATATAATCATGTTAAGCGGAAATCTGCATGTACCAGTACTGTCGAATACTTGTTAAAAACTGTGAAAAGCGTCGATCTTCATTCTTCCAACTGTAAAATTTACTCACAGCAGAAGCGGTCGAAAATTTAAACGAAATGAGACGCTAAACTTAACTTTGTCCACAAAGATTGAAAATATTTTTGCACTCAATGATCAAGTGACGAAGATCATAGTCGGAAGGATTTATAAACCAAGCAATCGGACATCCTATCTAATAAGATGCGATGATATCACAAAATTTGAACGCAGCGCGCTGTTGAGTTTCCTGGAAGGTATAAAGTAAGAGAAGTACTCGGAGAATTCTTCGAATCGCATTCGATGAAATTCGCATAAGCGCGTTTCAATTAAAACTGCGCCGATGGAACGACTGTGCTGAATGAAGTGAAGGAGAGTGAGCGCAATGGAGCGGAAATCACGGTTTGCCGCATTCCGAGGGACGTCGCTTTCAAAACAGAGAGCAGATCCCTATTCAAATATTGAGTGATGCAAACGTTACAAGGTGAACATTCTTGATTTTTCCGACAGATCCTTTCCAAATCTCAATTACTTGTTAATCTTGTATAGAGGACGCACCTCATGGGTTTAAAAAAGATTACATAGAGAGTCCAAAAAATTGTAAATGTAAAATTTTTCCTGAGCATATATCTCTTAGAAAAACTTCGACAGCTACTGTCATTTCGTACTTATAGACCCCACCGGTAATCGAACCCGAAACAGTTTTCTCCAGAGTTCAACGTGCTGCCCAATGGGCTATCTGGGAGCCCGCTAATTTCCCCGAATTATAGCAGAAGTATTTAACGAGGATTCTACCACTCAAGTAGATTGGTTCAATTACGGTTAATCCAAATAATTGACAAAACATGCCGTTAATACGATTATTTTATACTGGTATATTTTAGACTAACACGGCCATGTTATACTTCGTTATCATTTTATAAATTGAAGCGCTATTTATCAAAATTAACTGGAAAAATCGAGTAATTAGAAGCTTTTTGAACTCCCTCTTACCTGATCACGTCCCTATTACCTCGTGTCGAGACCCTTAGCTGCGCCTGTGCCCACTTACTGTGCCGATTTATAACAACTAAATGACTGTCTAGATATCATGCGAAATACACGACTACGGTTAAATACGATAATACACTTCAAAAGGATTCACCAAGGTGCAAAAAACGGGAGCAATCATGAGGGGCTGAACAAAATTCGGAACCTGATAACTCCAACCGATCAGTTATCTGCCAAACCTTTCGATTTAGTAGGCGAGCTCAAGCAGTGGTGATTGAATTTAGTTAAGCTTATCATAAATTTATACTTCGAAGAGTATAATGAGGAGTTTCCAATTGTATGACCTGTTTCCATGCGGTGTTTGAAAGCCACTATACTTAATTCGTGAATTAAGTATTGTGTCGACGTATCGACGTTAAGTAAACGGTGTTTTTAGAGGTGACTCCAACTTGAGAATGAGATAACGTTTAAAAAGCACGTTTATAGTCAGTTGCTAAATGCTTATTTTCTATCCATTGGTCATGAATTGCCAGCACTTATCAGAATTGTTTTCCTGGGGAAAGCTGGTCGACTTTCGAAGAGGCAAATTAATGGATTTTTACCACGCATACACATGGAGAGAAATGAAACATATGGCTTCAATGAACCATGCATTTTGGATTGCCCGTAATTAGGAAGGAAATGAGTTTTAAATATGGGATTATGACCGTGCTCCTACACTTGCCAAGAGCCAACTGCACTTTGGGATTGTTTCATTACTTTCTAAGTATTCACGGTTGATAATCGAAACCTCTCCCGAGTAAAATGATTTTTCTCCTAATATGAATGTTATCCGTTACTAATCTAAAAGCTTGTTTACTTCAACGACGTTAATTCTTAAGAAACCAAATAAGGAAAGTTATAGAAAGGGTAAGATTGACTTCTAAACTAACCGAGCCCTTGCACATTGCGTTATTAGAAGTAAAATTTACAACACAATACTTACAAATCATAGAAATGAACCGTCGTCTGACAAAGCTGCAGAAGAAATGTATGTAAAATTAATCAAAGTAAACCTACAATATTTAGCATTAGAGAAGAATACAGATCATTCGAAACATCGATCATTGCAATGACAGGAATGAGATTATAGGAAACCTTATACATTCATTCGAGTTAATAAAAGTAGCTACAAACGAATTTCTAAAAACCAATGAGAGAATATAGGAGACTGTTTCTTATTGATTCTGCAGCATCCAAGACTAAGATTACATGTTTTGTATATCCTTTATCAGCTACATCTATCCAGTTACCAAACGTGCCAACGAAAATCCGCGGTTACTGACGTAAAAATATTATTTTCCTTTCAGGACCGACTTTGCAGCGAAGGAAACTTTGATCTGCTCCCCGAGATGAAGTTAACAACCACAAACATCTCTCCCGGGCAAGATAAAATACCGAGCGGCGAAGTTTACATTGAGAAATATCACGAATTTAACGTCAATTACCGGCTTAAAGACGTGGCCGAGAAAGTTTCGATAATTTAAATTCATTCCCCCAGATTGTAAATTGCACAGCGGGATCGCTCAAATAACTATCATTTGATGTACCGTGCAAACCGCCAGAAATTCCTCGGAGATCTTGGTAGCGAACCGCCTTCTCAAAGGTCCGGTGACCCCTGCTGTATCTCGAGGAACATAATGACCCCCTGGGAGGGCGCACCAGCGAGGGGAACTTCATACTTCACTCCGTAGAGAATACTCCACTTCGGGATGTATTCCCGTGTATTGTTTGATTCGTTAAATATAAAGTGAGCCGGAACCTGTTTCAATTTTATCCAATCCCGATTTTGACGTACATAAAAACTTTGACCCCTGTCGAACATTAAATCTGGATTCCATTGTGTTCTCGAGGGGAGCCGAATGATAGGTCGGATCGGATGGGGAGGCTTTCATCCCCATTGGGAAGATAAGGGCGAGAGAAGGAAAAGAAAACGTGGGGGAGGGATTATTCGCCGCGTTTAAGCGGAGTTCGGATTCCGCCGATGAGACGGAAGAGCGTCGGTGAAAAATAAAGGGAAACAGGAGGGGACCCGAGCCCCCCTGCCCATTGCCGAAAAAAACCTTTTTCCCAAAAAATTCGGAAAGCTTTCGGGTGATAGGAAAAAAAGGTCCTTAAATAGGTCGGGGGTGCTTTGCACCGCTCTCGGAGGGTCCCAGATGGATGAAAACAAGCGTGGGAATGAGGGGAGAAGGTGTGGTGACGAACTGGGAGGAATGGTACGCTGGGGCGGTGTCCACGGTGTCTCGCGGGGGGTTTCGCCGTCGAACACCGGGCGAAAGTGGCTGCAAAGGATGGGACTGAGAAATCAAATATCCCATGGGGATGTTTAGTCCAGACGGGAATTGATACGTTGTCCCAATGATTACGGTCCCTTCACACGAGTATAAAAGAAGCTTTCGGGTATCTCCTTAGAACTACCACTTTTACGAAGCTGCCGATAAATGCACTCTATCATTCCACACTAATTAAAAATATAGAACTCCAGTTATTGGGTGTCTGACTCACGTGGAAGAAATAATATCGAGCGCCAGGAAGGATTGATAAAGTTAACGAGATGCACTGAATAATATCAGGCATTAAATATTGGGTGTATGAGACATACAACCTCGCAAATGACAGGTGCAGGAAGTGAGAGATATGCAGTGCAGCCGCACCGCAATTGCTTTGTGAGAAGCAATATCGCGGCGAGAAAAAAATCGGGACGAAACCGGCGAAAAGTTCATTTAAAAGCAGATGGTTACGTGCAAAGTAATTATGTTAATCTTTCTTGGTTTTATCGCGTGCATTTGCATACTAACCTTCCGCCCTCACTTGGGAATTGCTTCACACGGCGAAAATTCGCGAACAACTTCCTCTGAAGCTCCTCAACTGCTGCCGTTCCCACCGAAGGTGATCGATGTAGCCCTCGCTTTATTATCGCGTTTTCAAAAGAAAAAAGTCGGAGGAAATAAAAGAGCTCATTTCGCAAAGATACTCGAGCACATCTTTGTAGTAGATAAGTTACCGACTGTGAGTGGAGGTATTCGAACCGAATAAATTTTAAGCCATCGGTTTCCTTGCTTATTGTCCGTTTCTACCGACTCTCAGAAGGATTCAATACGCTTGAAAACTGAAAGAACGGGCCGAAAGATAGTTTCATCTATTATTAATCCTCCGAAAACATCTTTTCATAGGACGATTACAGTAGGGAACCTTACAACTAATGCATACGGACCTTCTGAAGGGAATGAACCAGAAAAAGCACGGTTATCCGGGGATTAAGCTGTAGTAATAGGCGTTGGTTGGCAAACATGCTAATCATACCGACACCGAGATCGGCAAATGGGTTTTGCGAATTCCGTAACAACGAAACAAATAGTAAATAAAACAAATGTAATTCTGAAATAATTACCTTCAAGTCACTATTTCGCAGTCCAAAATCGTCTATCTTGACATTTCAATTTAATAAAGAGCTTCATACACGCAAAAACTCGTTTGAAATTAGTCGTATAAAGATTCATTTCTGTGTAAGGACCAAGTATAAAACAGCATAAACTTCACACGCCAAAATTCACGGTTTTCTACGTTACGATCCCCTTCCCGAAAGAATGGATAAGAAATGATCAATGACGGCTTATACGGTTTGCAGTCGATCTCATTTCTCGGACCACGGTCTTCATTTTATGGTAAGAAAATGAGGGAGGGCGGGTCTCCATTGAACATCGAATAGGACACATTTTCCAGCCTAAGTGGAATTGATGGCAGCCGAGAGCATTGTTACAGTGGCTCCACCCCTCTCGACTCTGCCTCCTTCCCACAAATCCTCTGTCAATCCATATTTCATCCCTGCGATCGCATCATGAGAGCAACTTCTCCCAGCTATGCCTCGAACATCCTTTTAATTACACTTATTCCTAATGTGACGTCCGAGCAATTTATTCTTTGCCTCACTCTGCCCCTGGGCGACAAACTACTCTATGACAAAGCTAATGTGGACTTCAACAGATTTCGGTGTTGACATTTTGTAATGAGGCTCTCCCCTCCCTCTCCTTCGGAATGGATGGGTACAGGTTCCCGAAGACGAAGATGTTTGGTTGCCCGGGATTTGGTGATTTGTATTCATAAACAGAAAGTTACCGCTTAATTTAAGAGTGCGAAATTTGATTAAGTTTCTAGTTCCGAGCAAAAAGTCTACAACTTCTCCTAAATTTCTTACAAATGTCCTCGACATTAACAATGAAGTTTCTGTTCACCAAATACATGTTGTTTGATTAGAGAATCTATATCCCCGAAAAGTTCTACTAAAATTTCTCAGTATATGTATTATCAAAGAATTAGTAAGTAGCGCGGAAATTACAAGTCTTAATATTTCATATCTTTAGTTCAACCTTTATCGAGAAGTTGAGGATTTATAGCAGTGGTTAAGTCGCTCCTGTGCAATGTTCTCTGATAACATGTCACACGAGTGTAATTTAAGAGTATGGTGGGATAAGCACAGTTTTCCACTGTTGAATATTGAGTTGCATTCGCTAATCTACCTTTTAACCGGCTTATGAAGTTGGATACTGTATTCATAGTAAACGTGGAAATGCAAGACTAGTCTGTTGCGTTGGTGCTCCCCATTCATGCTCGCGCTTCTCCATGGATGGAAAAATAATAGGGCAGGGAACACGCAACCCTAACGTTACGCTGGGGATGAGTCCCGCGCAATTGTAATAATAACGGTAGACTCAGTAATTAACTCCTTAAATTAATCCAGATGTAAGTTGTTTCATTAAGCTATGCTTTAGACAAGGAGGACGGAATAATCTAATTATTCCTAACCTTTCTACATTGTTTCCTATTCTAATGCTTTCCGTGAATCTGTGGTAGAGTATTCGCGAAGTTCATTTCAAATTTGCCATTGCACTAGCAAAATTTTATCGGTAAAAAACAGTAAAAGCCTAATTACTTAATTGGTGAAAACCGATTGAAAGATATTTAACTTTTTGGACAATTATTATCTTTGTCTTAAATTATAACTGACAGTTCTTCCATAGCATACGCCAAATTGAAAGTAAGTGGTTATTAACTCGAATAACTTATTCGTGGGGAAATGACTTTATGATAAAGCAAGATATATTTTATCAACTGTCATGAAATAACTTTACTTACAAATTTATCCAACAAAAGTGAGGATTTCAGAAACTCCTGAATCGTCTACGGTAACTCTTAATCAACACCAACGAGGTATAAATTAAACTTTTGAAGATATGATACTACCTACAAATTAACCAACAGAATTATAGTTAACTATTCTCTAAGCTCGATTATATCCATAGTATTAGGAATCATCCAACTAAAATCAACCGTCCCCAAGTATATTTCTATAATCCAAGAATCAATTGTTAATAAATCAAATTTTAAATAATATTGAGATAGTATTCTTCATGGATTCAAGTTGCGGCAGATTTTTCGCATGCATTTCAGAAGCTATGAATACTTTATGCTTTCCGTAAAGGCAGGTATAAGTCATTTAAAATATTACACGTGGAATTAAATTGCCTTGCCATAGAAAAACATGAAGTTTACATGATTGTATTGCCTCAGAACTTCCCCTGCGGAATAATCGTACGTAATTCTTTTAGTTCATCTCCGAAATCAAAGTAATACATCACGATATTTGTAGTTTTAGATAAATTAGGAAGACTGAACGAAATTTTATTGTCATGACGTTGAAGACAAAGAGAAACAAGTAGGAAAACATATTCGATAGAGAAATTAATGAATATACAAATGATATAATTAAATAAGGAATTAAGAGAGTGACAGTGAGCTATACAACGTATATTTCTATGCAAACTAAATTGTTACTTAAATCTGACATGCAATAATGATAAATCTCTACGCTACAACGGATAGCTTCATAAGAGAGTGACTATACAGATATCGATAAACCTGCGAACCTTTTATTCCCTTCAGAAAGATTCTACGGAGAGGAATTTTCCTGCCCATTTTCTTTAGAAATTATTGCCGATATTCAGCCCTCGCATTTCCTAAGAAATCCCACCCAAGTAAAGTTATCTCATTGGAATATTAGTGGAGATATAGGTGCTAACTTGAGACGAAGTACTTATCGCACATTTCTGAGGAATGCATTAATCCCTTCGTTAAGAGTTTGTGCAATCTTTTCCAATCACTGCCGGAGAGTTTCCTTCATTCGTGCAATAGGTGAAGTGCATTACGAAAACGACGCAATTGTCACGACTGCATCCAAGGCATATTCATACATATGATGCGTTTTCCAATGCGAATGGTGATTATGAAGTTATGTTTGACCGAACAAAAGCATAAAGGATGGTCAAAGAAAGAGTGGACGCAAAAGGTGACCTGAATGAGCCACGTCCAATAAATATCGATAAAAATTGAGAATAATAAACCAATAACTATTGGTATAGTTAACAGAATTTAGCTATCATTCTAGAACTTAGTTACATCAGAAAATAGACCGTATTTTGTTCGCTATACAATCATTATTGGAAATAACCACTGGATTCGTAGCATCTTATACGCACTATAGCAAACTCAATTTCTTAATTCATACCAAACGAACACCAAGAAAAACGCAGGCGAAAAAATATCTTGAATCTTAATGTTTTGTTTGTTTTTCTAGCCATCAATGGGGATAAATATAAACCTAGTTGCCTTGGTAATGCATGTCCCTCCGATTGCAATGGAAGAAAGCCTTCGATTACAACTTCTTTCACACGTAAGACAAGTAAATACCTCGGCGTTGTTTATGGACAACAAATAGTAGCCAACGCCGCAAACGGTGGCGACGAGACGCATAGCTCTGAACATAAAACCCTCCTAATTCTGTCCATCGATCCCTTTGGCGCCAATCATGGCGCCTGCTTAAGAAACGCGCAACCTCCCAACGAGCCATTGCATACGGACTGATCAAAATCCATAAGTGCCTCGCGATTAAAATCTACTTCGACAGGAGAATGGCTACACGCGCCGCAGGAGAACGAATGCAAATTGATTAGCGCAGACAACGTACCAGAAACATTCGACTTTAATGATGCAAACGATTAATCCGACCTCACATCGCGAATGTCAAGTCGGATCTTGAGATATCAGCGGATTCCGTGCGTGAAGAGGAAACGGGCTCAGGCTGCAAACGATTAGAAATGGAGCGATATAGGAGTCCTCCGCATCCTTAATGAGAAAGAGAGGAATAACCGACGGAAATGATGAAGATTATGGCTGATTTGAAATGGATGTCGAGAACTAAACAGTTTCACCCAAACCTGAACATCGCTCTTTTAATTTCGAATTCTAAGGACGTAGAACGAAGATTAAAGGTATCGAAATCGCTAATTCTGAAGCCGAACGCTATAGGCATTCTAAGATGTGTTTTAAAAGTGACTTCTAATTCCCCAAGTGTTGCTTTTCTCCCTATAAATTGACAACAAATGTCTTGCTTACCTAGATTTTGCTACCGATAAGTATGAGCGATTCGCAGAGCCTATCTTACGAACTCAACCATCATTTTTTGAGATTAGTGTATGAATAAGGAAGCAGGTATATACGTATGTTAACTACAGAAATAGAACACATTACTGGTATTACATTCAATAAGTATTTCTTCATACGATTACGACCTCACTCCATAACAAGACATTCTTCAACATCAATTGCTGAATTCTACAACATAACACGGCCTAATGACATGACGATGAACTAAAATGCGGAGAATAGTATGATCAACATGACAATTTAGCAAAATTTGGCTTAGTTGAGATACTTCTAAAATAAACACCTCTTATTCGGTGAATAACAATTATTTATCCTGAAAATATACTCTGAAATTAGCTAGCCTACACTTCTTCGTCTGTCAGTTTCTTAATAGCCAATAGCTTTTCATATTTCCTCCGTTATATTTGTCCACATACTTTAACACACCCATCTTTCAAAATAACGCATCAAGGCATGTCATAATATAGCTCAAATTAGCCTTCTACGGTTTTGGACCATTCCACCATTCACGATCACAACTCATAGTAAATTTGGTCGCTTTTCACCTTTAACACACCGCACCCGGGATTAAAGACCGCCCTCCGACGCTAAAGGACCCTCTACACACCATCCAAACAATCCACACCCTTCCGACCCCATCGGAATCCCCCGCAATCCGCGACCGTCGTCTTACTCGGACACCGGCAAACGCGGTACCGAAGTCGGGACCCACGCATCGCGAAGACACCGCCTTCTCAAGGAAGGAAAACCTCACTCACCGTCTCTGGCGGCGGCCGGCGAATCGGGTACTCTTTCTTCGTCCGAAGAATCGCCTCCGGACGTAGCGACGGATGCCGCCGCTGCCGCAGCCACCGCGGCGGCCAAATGACGGGGCAGAGCCCTTCTCTGGGGCACCGCACCGCCTTCGGAACCGACGTTCCCCTGAGAATACTTCTTCATCGCCGCGACCGAAAAGTCGAGCGGCTGTTCGTCGTGGAGTAGCATGTGAGCGGAGCCGAACCACGGCGGCGGGGAGGAAAGCCAACACCAACTCCCGGCGGCCGCCGTCTTCGGAGGTCCGTCCTCTTCCAGAAGGGGAGCGGGGGAGGTGGCACTAACCCAGGCGTCCACCAAGGCAGCCCTCTGGGTAGCCACCCCGGAACATGACGGTGACACAAGCACTCCGCTAGAGGCCGCCTTCGGCCTATCCCGCGGCCACTCGCAATAAGCCGTCTCCGCGAGGCCCTCCACTGTACCGGTGCAGACCCCTTTGGAGGGCCCGCTCAGTGGACCCCAAAGGTGAATCGGGTGCGGCCCCCGGCGGGGTGTATAGCTTCCGGGGGAATTCGGACGCACTGTTTATCTTTCCTTCGTTTCCTTCGCTATCACTTCACCAAATTCACGAAGACGTCCTTTTGGCTACACGGGAATCTTTCCGGAAGCGGACCCCACGTGGATGCGCTGGGCGTCGCGACGGCGATGCGGAGGCGTCTCTTTCTCCGTGGGCGTGACGGTCAGGTCCTCCTGTCGGCGAAGATATCGGATTATAGGAGCGATGTTAGAGGAGAGAGGCGGGGGAGGGATTCGAATGCATATGAGGTGCGGGAGGGGGTGGAGTCGGAAGGGGGGCAGCGACGCGGGGCGTAGATGAGTGGGGGGGCGTCGATACTGGAAGGGGGCGGCGGTCCGCGGGATCGGGTGGGGGTATCGCGGGAGAGGGAAGCAGATCGCGGGAGGGGGGCGTGGGTGGGGGCGTAGGGGGCCCCTCAGAGTGGGGCGAAAGAAGGAGCCTCGGCCAATTGGAATCGCGCTCGGCGCCGACTCACTCGGCCACGTTCGTAGCCCCCTTCCTTCCCTCGCTCGCCCCCACCAGTACAAAAACACGTCATCAAGAGCATGAGAAATGCGCCGGCGCGCTCTCCTCGCACGGGACTTCTTCAAAAGGGGAAGAATTTAAAGAGAGGGCGGGAAATGAAAGGTTGTCGCCATTTGCATCTGGCGAATTACGCGCGGGTGGCCGCGGGGGCAAGTTGCCCCGCCCGGGGCCCGATCCCCGAGCGCCACCCTCACCTGCCCCCAAAACAAAACCCTCCTTAAATGAGATACCAACCTTTTAATCAGCTTAATCCACACTGGTCAGCTGCACACCACAACAAACAAGTTCGCGTCACTGGTATAGTTTCACTGGGGAAATCCTTGGGAGCACTGTTATGTGGAACCGAATTCGGCGAGCGATCTCGCGGTGGGAGGTAGGTTTTCTCGGCACACACAACCGCCCCTCCCTCTGCACGAAGCTCTCCAGGATATAACTACGTCCGCATGCGATCCCCAGGGCGGCACGCGGTTAACTGCCGAAGCGCTCGAAGCAGCACGTCGGCCCCTCATTCCCCTCTTCCCCCTCCGTTCCCTTCACTCCCTGCCCCGAGGCGAGCATTCCATGCACCGCTACCCCCGGGGGCCTTCCGCCCGGAGGGCCGCTACCTACGGGGCACCGCGCCCCCCGAGGGACCTTCTCTTCTCCCCTCCCGCTCTAGGCCGGCCCCCAAACGCCCCTGGCGATGTTATTCGCAGCGTTTTCAAGAGGTGAGCGCCGTGCTATAAGGAAAGGCGCCCACGAGATTCGACTAATCGAGCCGATTGCCCACTCATCGCGTTCACCTCCGCCGATTTCGGAGGGATTTTTTTGGGCGATTCTGTTAGCGGAGGATGGCGGAGTAATCGGGGTACTGGGGCAGATCTTGGTGCTCCGGTGGAAGGGGATGTTTACATTCGATGTTCCGACCGGGAGTATTGTTTGTTTGGGTCCGTCGGGTTGAAATCATCACTATATCGATTGATTCATGCATGATTCATTATGTCGAGCAAACTTTTCAGGGGAATGAAATGTTGAATAAACGC
The DNA here is from genome assembly GCA_036926295.1 of Pachydiplax longipennis. NCBI lineage: Eukaryota > Metazoa > Arthropoda > Insecta > Odonata > Libellulidae > Pachydiplax > Pachydiplax longipennis. The sequence continues at coordinate 40,425,898 of JAVFKF010000002.1, forward strand.
TGGACTTATGATTTCGAATTGTAGACAGACGTAATTCCTTTCGCTCATATTAATTAAATATAATTTTCCCACTGTTGTTTTGTTTGTGTTATTGATGCAATACTTTTCAGGCAAAATTGCGTTATAATATCCAAATATAAATTTTGTAAAATACATGCATGTCTTCTCGTTATAAAAGACAGACGTACTAGTATAAATGTGAGTGATATGCGTTCAGCTCGAATTCGCTCGATATAAAAACAAGCCTACATTCAACAACTCGACGATCTCACCACTACCAATTCATGCACCATAATGATGTCATATAGTCATATATGACAGGTTAAAATTCACGTCAACAAGAGAGTTTTATCAAGTACTTTTCTGATATAATCCCCTAGAGGGAATTTTCTATCGGAGTTAACATTATAAAGTTCTCCAAATAATTATTTAACAGAATCATTTCTGAAGAAGCACTATCTGTTCAAATTGTAAATTGAATGTTTTCCTGTTTTAAAAATAAAGGCTGTATTATGTGGGTTTTATTATCAATATCTCTTTTTATTTTTAGAATTTGCTGATGCTATTCTATTGAAATTGTCATCGTCATAACCTAGTTCCTATAATTAATTAAATCAGTTATGCTGTCACAATTCCATAAATGTTAAATTCCTTAAAAATTATCACCAAAAAGGAAAATATATAGTTATTATAGAAATTATTAATATATGGCTTCTGTAGTTATAGTAACTGGTGAGTTGACTATACGTAATCGAAAAATACAAAATGTTATTATGTATCTCTCAAGTACATTATTCCTTTCACGAAATACTTATTGAAATATTCAGACCATAACGGATTCCTGTAAAGCATGTAGTATCCCCTCGAAAAAAATGAAAACTAGAGAACAGTGAATGGCCCAGGAGGTTACCGTCGGCCTAGAACATCCTCCACTCCCAGAATGCCTCACCACTGATTACTTTCAGGTCGCACAAAAATTATTCACTGGCATCAGGGTTCCCTATTATTATGCCCCTCAGCACTGCACCTGTTGGCTTTGGATACGCTATGTCACAGGACTAATGTGAAATATTTTGTTTGTCTCCGTTAGAAACTCGTATTGAAATTACTTCAGGTAATCTATTTCAGTCATAAGTTTGAAAATTATTTACGGGTTATTTGCTAACGGACATTTTCATCATCTTCATGGAATTTTATTTCAAAGAGACACCCAATTATACATTTAAAAGAAAATTTTGATTTTTCGATTTCTTGTTATATACAATCGCCCAAAAATCTGTATCTTCAATATATATAAAGCAAAAGTTAAACTTTGTCTTAGATAAAGTTGCTCATTTAAGACGAACACTTCTTGTATACTATTTTTGTATATTTGTTCATACCACATATCATGCATTAGATGTCATAAAAAGCAGTAGATGTGTAGAGTTCAAAAATTCATAAGATTAGGTTATAAATTAATCTGAGATTCCTGATATGGACACATATAGAAAGCATTCTACTTCTTTAACAGCACTCAATAGATTCCATTTTTATCTTAAAACACCGGATAAAAATCTTCTAATTATTAATCCATATTCATAAAAAAACTGAAGTTCACAAATAAACTATCTCCAAATATCTAATACAGTGATAGAGGATCATGATGTTTACAAATTATCAATTAAGTTTCACAAACCACGAATAAAAATATAAAGTTAAATGGATGGTACATACAATGAGATGACTGAAAGTTAATTTGCGGATTTGATATAATATAGTTCAGCATATCGTGTTTTTTTTCTTGGTCGCGCAGGTGCATGACATACATTTGGGAAGAATTTTCGTTACAGATGAGAAATCATTCTGATGGAGACCAGAACAAAAATCATTCCGCAAAATTTTGATCGTTGTTTTCAAGATTCACAGTAGTGCTTCGAGAGTGTACAAGTATTAATAAGTGCCAGGGTAAACAAAAGTAGCTTGCAGATATCAGGTTGGGAGAGTCCGCGCTACATTTCATTGTTCAGTTAAACTTAGTGGTTTTAGCCTGTTTTCTTACTTTCAATCAAGTGAATTGGTGTTTGCTTGGTATTCTTATGTTTGTCGTTTTTTCTCCTTGTACGTAAGGAGTTGCTTGTGGGGTCTCTTTGCCTTAAGACTAACTTATAATAGTTTGAAACTGGTTGCCATATTAAAGAATTTCTCCTGTGGGGCATCCGCTTAGTTATTTCATAATGTTCCCTAGATTTTTCTTTTTCACGAAGTAAAAACTGCCTCTTCATCTCTCGTATTTGCTATATGTCTAACAAGTTATAGTTATTAACTCTAGCAAGTTATTTAGAGGTATTCAGATATTTTCTGTTAGTCTACTGCAGTTTCCCAAATCTCTTCCGAAATGTAAGCTTTCCAAATGACTAAAATTTCGAATTTTCTACTCTATTTGCTCGAATACGGCTAATGATCTTAACGTAAATAAACAAAATATCCTGAGTTAAAAACTTTGCTATTCGGAAAAACGCGAGGGTTTTGCTTACTTTTCTTATTGTAAATCCGTTAATCAGATTAAATGCATGAATCGATCAAAAAGTATCGAATAATATGGATCTTTGAATATTAGAATAAAACACGCAAGAAGAGAAATTTCCAACATTAAACGAAAGAGAAGTCATTGGGAAAGGAAAAGTTCAAACCGTTCTTATAAAAAAGTTGTGATAGTCTGCTTCAAATCATGCTTATTCATGCCAAGAGAAAGAATTAACAATGACTTGCATGTGCTGATTCCGAAAGGTATTTTAGCAGAAATAAAAAATCGCTCTATTTCCAGGACTCACATTTCTTGAAATCCAACTCACAGATTCATATAAAGGGCAATGAGATTTGTGTTATTAAGGAACAGGAATGAATAGACAAAGCTAAGCTCAAAACGATTTTCGAGACCTATCTTTCAAAATATTCGTATTCAAATTTCGCCTTGGATTCTCGATTCTATTTCAATTATATTATACTTTACCAAATAAAATTCCTTTAACTTGAATCAATTTCATGAATGCATATTTGATAACATAGGGGTTAGAAATCAATATTTCGAAACTATTTTAAATCATATGCTTTCTCTAAAACTCAAGTGAATTTAGTAACCGAAACTGCTTATTCTTGTAGTTAAAGGTATAAAATTCTTTACACATATTCATTATCTTAAAAACGAGAGAAAGGTTTAGCTAAACATATCATTTATCAAAAGAAATATATTGCGAACAACTCTTTTAAAATTTATCATACGGGTATGGGTATCTCGAAAAATTTTAGAAAACCGGTAAATTGGTTCCATATAATCTCCTACGCCGTCGAATCAAACATGTTCTTTGCTGTCAGCCCTAACACATTATTTGTAGTTTTGCTACTTCACAGTTGCTTGCGCGAATCCAAACTTTCCACTTTTGGGATGAAGTCAGCGTGATATTATTGAGGGTTATGAAAACGTTTCATGATCTTCCTTGCCGGCGATACAAAAAGAGAAAAACCTCTGCAGCACCTGTAAAAACGTGAATCTGGCCTAGGAATTTCAATTGGTGAGACGTGTTTCCCTGGTGATTCATGGAATTCTTCTCCGTGCGATGATCAGAACCGGAACAAAATGCCTTTCTACCCAAGAAATATAGAGAGTTGCATTCAAATTACCACAGGTCTCCGACAATTTCGTACACAATTTCGAATTTTTTAATGTTATCTAGGAAAACCAATGAAAATCCTCTTGAAATCGAAACATAATTTTGAAATTATTCAACTATCTTGCGATTATAAGTATACGAGGTTTCTGATTCCGTTTGAGGTAGGTATATCTCAAAACATTATTTTGACGCAAAGAAAGGAATCATATGAAAGGAAGAGCAATCCACATAGAGTACAGGATAAAGAGAATGAATTTCTGACGAGAGAAACGTGTTCCCCATGCTGTAATTTCTAGGAAACTATCCATTCTAATCACGAATCAGCTGAGAAATCGAAACGACTGAAATTTCTCACTCTAAATCTTTTATCACCTCACTATGTTTATCTCGAATATGGAAATTACTCTAAACAATATCTTTAATTGCATAAAAAAAGATCCATCATCTGAAGTACTTGAAGATTTGGAAAATGATCCCTTCTGGATAGGCATCTTTTAGCAGTGGAAAAAGGTGACACGAGGATATAGCTAAACAGCTGATCCCATTGCTACTATTTACATTCATACGACTTTAGCACATCCTTTTCCGATGAAAATTTAAGTGATCAAGGCGTTACTTTCAGAGCTCCCAATCGGAAATCAGTACTTGTGGGTATCTTTACCGGTGTCACTTAACCCAAAACTCCGCCTTAAAACAACCAAAGGAAGCGAGATAATGAGCCGGATCTTGAGAGCGTCATCTTTTGCACCACCCGTTGAGTATACACAATGCAGGAAGGTGCCTCCGGGAGCATGAACTCTGAGCCACCCTATGTTTTGGGATATTCTCCTCTCAAATACCACATTGATAATTGCCTCGAGCGTAAAAGGCTTGATCAGTAATAAAAATCTGAATAGTCTAAACGAATAGTAACATGCTTCGAAAAATCTTGACACATATTTTACTTTTCCAAATATGCTACGACTTATCATTTGTGTGTTATCAATAATCAAGCTTTGATAAAACTTCAGCATGACATTTTATTGAATATTATTTCCTTATATTTTATTAAGATTTATTTGATTTCTTATACATCCATTAATCTTCCACCTATCTGTCTATTCATGGGCCTAAAAATTCCCCACTGAAAGCCACTGTTTTTACTACGAGGAAACTAGCTTCTTCCTTCACATCATCAAAAACTCATGTATTTGTCCTCTCCCTTGCTTTTTCTCAAACCGACTACTTTCAATCACTCATAACCTACTTTGACAATACTTCTCCTCTTTTTATTTCACTCATCTTTTTCATTTCATGTATATAAAATTATTTCTTCACTTAACTGTGATTATGTAGCTTTACATTTTCTTTTTAATTATGATGTGGCGGATTTAGAGCCACAGTAGCATGTGTGCTGTTTCGGGGGACCTTGCATTGAATTGTCCACAGATGTTCGACCACCCCTATCCGAATTCCTACCTTAAATTATAAGAGATATTAGAAATTGACAAGAAACAGAGGAATGGAAGAAACAAAATTATAGATGTGATAAATTGCGCATTATTATTCAATTTCTTACCTTAATATCACTCTTTTAATGCTAAGATCTTCAGTTCAATTTTTTTATGAAAGTACCCGCCAAAAAACTTCCATAAATGTTTTTGTCATAGAATCTAAGTACCTGTCAGCAATTTGTTCCTTATCAGTAGTAGTAGTGATAATCGAATGTAAGGTATTCATCTCTCTGTTGGACCGTTTCTAATGCAGGTCCACCGCAATTGAATTCTTAGGGTACTAAAAGCGTCATATGCACATAACGTCTTATCCTGAACCCATCTGATAACTCAATTTCTCTATATTAAGATAGGAGAAATGTTCAAAAATTTTGGCCGACATTCTTTGTGTCCAGGGAAGATGCCTGTATACAACTTCACAAGGATACGTATATCGATTCAATTTCCAAAAACTGTTCCTCTTCTTTTACTCGTGCTTTTCGCAATCTCATACGACAACGCGAAGTGAACGGTGGCAGATACGTACGCCATGTTGTACTCTACCGGTATTGGTCTATTTGCAGAGCGACGTTACAGAGGGCGGACGCGTTGGTTGCGTGACCGCCGACACCATAGTTATAGAAAGATTAAGAGATTCATCTTTGCAGGTTTCAAGGCAGCGCTCCGACTCACTGGGCGGACATCACCGTTGAGACCCGTAACTGGTTTGGATCAAACTGGTCTGTCTTATTTATGGCATTGCCAGTCGTGTTGAGTTTGATTTTTGTGCTCTTCCAAGAAAAGTCGCGGGGAATTCTTTTCGAAAGATTTCTTACTCAGACCCGTACCTCTGATGAGCGCTCCTGCACACATTTCATAACTTATGCTGTCATTGAGAGCGACTTGGGGATTTGTTAATAAGCTTATAACTCGTGTAGAGAGTTTCTTTTTTTTAAGATCCCGATTGGAGTGGAATAATCTGTGTTGAAGGAAGCGAGGATGAGAATTATGGGGCAACGATTTTACAGTATTTCTAAAATCAACGGAGAAATTACCCATCGCAATGGTATCTTAGTAATAATGAATGAAATGTCATCTAAAACCAGTGAACTGAACTTTGTTAACATTTTCTACATCTGATGCTATAAGATATTCCAAGTAATTTTTTGTCGATGCTGAAAAATTCAAAAATAAGTTGATGAAGAAACTCTGAGGGTTGTAAGAATAATAATAATTAGTTGCGAATAAGTATAGAATAATAAGAATAGTTGCGAGGCATACTGACATCAAGTAACGAACTTTTTATCTGCTAAAGATCTGTAAAGTTAGAAAATTTAGCCTCTTCAAATCTTGTCCTATATATTCAATTTTATACTCTGATCATACTAATATATTAAATAAGGCAAATTTATTTCAAGATTAAGTGGGACATGACATTTCGAGGGTTGTGGAGGATTGCTTCGTCTCTTTCAACGGCGAGTCTTCATTTTGATATATAAGCTCTTACGCAATCATAAAATGAACATCATTCTTATATCCATCATATCAAGGAAAGAGAGCGGTCATGGATAAGATCGAGTATTTACCCATATAAAATGAATTTCAATATTCTAATATAGGAAATAAAAGTGGACGTCTATTGATGAAATTTTCATTTGCAGTCTATATTCTCAGACTCCGAGAAACGGAGCGGAAGTTTAGAAAACATTTCTACGACTATAAGTTGAAAGCACTTCCCCTAAATAACTTTATAATATGTATCAGTATTATTATTATTACATTACTCGTTACTGCTTGATTTTGAATCAGTTGGCAGTACCATAAAAGATATTCATCATTATCTACGTAATTACAATAAATTACTGAATGCATCAAAATATAATTTAGATATATTAACATCTATCAATGAATCACATAGTATATATAGCGGTAAACAACATTTGTGAAAATGTATATGCATGAATACATAATGAATTTTATAGTAATAACAAATAAGTATACGCAGTCATAATTTAGTGCATAGTCTATAATATATGTAGATTATAACTAATTATGATATGATGTGTTACACATATAGCCCTAATAAATTACTATTTCTAAATTTAAGCAAGGTTTCTGGTAGGCCGTCAAGGCTACCGTGGCGTTCCCGAGGCCAATCAGTACTCGCCGTGTATCATACCAGGCGATTCCCAACATATACGTATACTTTCTGTGCTCGGTAAGCTCACTAGTCTGTCCAGCTTCTTTAAAATTTTAATTAATCTCCACAGTGATTTTTGGAAAGGTTCGGAAGCTTTCCACAGGAAAACCACATGTACCCTAGTTTTCAACCGTTTGATCAAGAAAGCAAAAATTTACTTATATTGGATACTTATATTTGGATTGCAAACGCAATTCACGCGATAAGTCGGATTCATTCTTATTTCATTTTTTAGTTTTCAACAAAATGAGATGGAGAAATTGAGGAAGGAAACTGCAAATGAGGAATTATTGGCTTAGTAAGATGCAAGAGGAAAAAGAAAGTAAATTAAGTAACAAGAATTATAATAATCCTAATTAAAAATACTTTCATAACTTACTTTCCTCATTTCCGAGAAAATTAAAGTGCTTCCTTCCTTTCACAATAATTATTTCTCATTACTAAAGATTTGCGAGGCTAGTTAGTAAGCCAGCCATTTCGTAAATTACCAAAAATATCAAATCTTATATACAGGAAGGGCAAGACAGACATACCAGGATAGAAGATTATTATTTCTAATAAAAATTAGATTCTTTATAAATACCCAATGGAACTCCTTACTGTAGAATTATAATTAATGTATAAACAAGACATTACAGTTCTACAGGAAGAGCAAACTGTTAGAGCAAACTGTTAAAATTCATATTAGAATGTATATTTTTATTTTGGGATTATATTTAAATTATTTAATTATTGGTACTATATCATTCTTTGATCGGAGTTAATAGAAAATAAGCGTATTCTCGTTTGGAAATATATTTTACACAAGTTCACTAATTCCCAACGAAACATCAGAAATGAAAGATTTTTATTTTTTTTAAACAACCAAAAAGGATTAACTACTATCTCCTAACGTGGTCTAAGAACAAAATCTTAAGGACTACACATCGGAAGTCCGTAGTATATAAAGGTCATACGTGAAACTCCTATTCAACCGATTTTCTCAAATAAATGCTGTATTTCCACAAATTCTTTTTGCACAGTTTTCATGACCCGCCTCGGATATTATTTGTTAAGGCAAAAAGTATCCCTAATTGTTCATTACGGAGAATTTATGACAGTTATGAGGTCTCAAACCACATATTTTACTTTTTCCTCCAACCCGGTTTCACTTCGTTCCTCCATTCCGGTGACAACTTGTCATACTGTTTTTACGGTCCATTTCCCAATGCTTAACTCATTCATCTGCATCCCATTGACCCTCCATGTCAACATTTCCTTACCTTCCGAATCATATCTACTTATTATTAGTTTTGATGTACAAATCTATATGAAAAGCAGAAATCACAACTTGGAGAATTCATTCTGTTGTGAAGCATATTTTTAGTTAAATTACTTCCATAAAAGTGAATTTACAGTGAAGTGAATACACAGTAAAGTGAGCTTAGATCACTGCAAAATATTTAATTATACGTACACTTCTTCCTTTCTGAATATTTATCTAATTTATTTGCTTATATTCCATCACAGTTAAGGCAATTTATACCTGATTTCCATAGAATGTATTAGCATCTATAACTGCCTTTAAAATCCTCACCGTTCATACAATTTCAGTGGACTATTGTAAATATTTCGGAAAAATTAGAAAAAGTAACATTAATTCCATTATTTGCGGTCTCAAATTATAACCACTACCCTAGGGTGCGACAGAAATATCTCGATGAGCGATTTAAAACACACAATATCCTATTATTTTCACAATGATAGGGAAAATGTATAAGACCTATGCTGAAAGATGTAATATTTTGCATTAATCAAGTAAGTAATATTAATAATAACAATAATAATAAATATTCGAAACAACAAAGATCAATAAATTATGTAATATAACAATTATCATAATGGTGAACTATGAAAGCGCCTAGAACTAATTTAGAATCAGGAAAGCAGACGGATTTAAAAATAGCTTAGTCTAATATATGCGTAATGAAAATAAACTCAACTTTGGAGAGTAACGCAATGATAACATAATTTGCAAATCAGCGTCTCATAAACTAGTTGCCAGGGGGAGCAACCAGAGACATCAAACACTTCGGCCCCTTCAGCCGGTCACATAGTCGAACGTGTTGCGTGGTCCCGGAATATTCAAGTCTCTCCTTACAGACAGGTAAACGAAGCATAGCTTCGATTCTCTTTTATCTCCCTAACGCCCCCCCTTTCCTCCCCCAACACATCTCCTTTACCTCCAAGCTGCTTCCTCACCTCTCTCTCCCGATTGCTGCATCCTGCCCTCCCAAGCCAATCGATAAGAATTGTTCTGGATAAGCCTGGATTGGGTCTCTTCACCAACTAATCAGATCCTCTCGCTATTGGAGGAAGAAGCACTTAAAGTGGATGCTCCCTAAAAAAAACTAAGTATTTCCGAATACATGAATTCGTTACGAGAATTGCCGCGATGAAGAGTAATGAGAGATTTTGACGCTATCTCTCCATCTGAGATCTCCGAGTCATTTTCGTGTTTTCTTTAAACTTGGCACATTTACGAAGGTGGTGTTGCGAGAATGGAAGGGTGTTTCGTTTATCTCACAATTCTGGAAACGGATAAACCCGTTTTAAGCCTTTATAGATGGTGTTTCCGAGATAAATGCGACGTCGGGAGATTCGGGGAGGATAATTTTTCATTGTTTGGATTTTTGGGACACGGGAACTTGCATACGTTCGTGCCGAACATTGCGTGAGAAGTTTTAAAGGTGTGAATGGGCTTTACATATTGCGTGCGCGTTTCGGACAAACACCTCAAATATTCTCGATACATAAGTACTCACACGCGTATGTTTCCATTGTTCGATGTTAAGTACGATTGTCTATCGGGAAATGAAATTATACTGTTCGTCTCTCCACGTATTGATCTGGGGAGATTGGATGTTTCGGAAACATTTCGCGATAATTTTATTATGTCACGAGGATAAAAACTTCCTTTCGCGGATAAAAAGAGGGATTCTGTGGCGAATTTAGGATCTCCCCGCTAATAAAATTCACATCTGCATAAAAACGCCGTTACGAAATTTTCGGGCGTTTTTCCGATTTCTTAAAGATACCCAACTTTCCCAAGCGAAAAATCTTTAAGCGAATTTCCCTTTTGGATGCAAAGGTTCCAGACGTCCATGAAAAATACGCCGAAGTTTTAAAATCGACGCTTATTCTAGACGTCTAAACACTATCCATTCTCGATATACGAGTTTATAAATGTGCGTTACTCATTGTCGATATATGACTGAGCCTAACTCATTGTCGATCTCGATCTTTATTTCCCTTTGAATGAAATGAGCTTTCCACTTTGATGCGTGGAGTTCGAAGACTTCCCGTCGTAACTTGGGAACTGCTATCTCGATCCATAGAAGAGCCGTATTTCATTTTGCAGCAACTTGCAGCTGGCTTCGGTCGCAGCAATTGATTTACACTTGACTCAGCGACCTTATGTGCGGCATGCACCGGAAACGAGCCAAAACGTATACACACCAAAATTCAGTCGACGACGTCTTTAATTCATACATAATTTCGATAATTCGATTAAATATTTTCTGAACGGGACATGATTATGAAACGATTCATCACGAAACTTTCCAAAAGGGAAGCGATGAGCCATGGAGGAAGGAAATTTAGGCAAAAATTTGGAGAATTCGCGATCATTTCTTTCGCAAGTAGCGGCACGGATGAGGAAAGTCGCTAATTTTGGAGTGAGATCATCAGGGTGATAAGAGGGATGACCGAATGGAAATGAACATAATACGTCCCTCCCCAATTGTAATGCTAAACACGCGGATGCTTAAGTAGACCGAAGGGTGAGGATTTCGTAAACACTCTAGGTGAAGGCAGATCGCCTCGGTCAACCCTCGAATAGGCCGCTCTCGTAATTAGCACCTTAATTAAAGTCGCCCGCGATCCAGTTCTGGGTCGCCGTCTGAATTTCAAGCAGCACTAATTGTAAGAAAAAGATCCGAGGATGAATTTCAAATAAATCCTTGGAATTGTTTTCAAACTCTATTCCGAATCGACTCAAATGTTAATATTCTATACCTATCGAGTGATCGTCACTTTATTTGAGAGGGGAAATCAAGCCTTCAAGCCATCGACAACCTTCAATGGAGGACTTCCTCACTTTCTTACTTCTACCATTGCAGATTTCAAGCATAAAGTAGGCATAGAGGACTTAAGCTTTGCTCTGGAATTCCGTCTCCCGCTTGAAAGACATAATAGAAATGCACGGCTATTCTACTCATAATCCAAGCGCGGAATGGTGATTTTTTAAAGATTCAGACGTGAGTCATTTATTCATGAGAAGGCTGTGCATAAACTAAAGCAAAGACAATGAAAAGTACGTGTAACATATCATCTCCCAAGATTTCTTGACTTTCGTACTCCCTGATAACCTTTCAAAACTTTCCATAAATTTCTTCTTCTTGTCCTTCATTTCAATATAATACTATTTTAAAGATACGAGGATTAGAGGAAAATCGATTACTTCTATTTTGTCTCCACCATGGTATATTATAGAGTCGCTATGTAGACGATGATGGAATCATTGGACACTATACCACGGCGAGCAGCTGCTTTTACTCTGTCTAAAAATCACTGCTTTAAAGTAGATGGGAGTAGAATGAAATTATGATTTGCTTTCCGTCTTAATTCTCGTTGTCACACCAATAATGTTCTGACGGAACTCTTGTATAACTGACGGTGTCAAGTAATGGAACATCCGCCGCATTAATTCGATGAGTCCACGGGATTACTAATTTTTGGCCAAATGAAGGAACTTCTCAGAATGGACTACGACACAAGAGTAGCCGTTATCCGTGACGGAGGGAGGTCACTGCGGCACAACTACTGTCATGGACTCGCTGACATTTTAAAAATCTTTCCATAAGTTTAGCAGAAGGTGATGAGCATGGTTTGTGGCAGCGATTACTAATGAAGCGATAACGATGAAACTATTTTTATCTACCAATAGAGCGCCGTAAGAATTACAACGATGTTTGTAGCAAAAAAGAGGAATTAAAACATGATGCGAGTTTAACCGACTTACTGTTGTCGATATGAACTGTTTACGTGTGTCCTGGAGCATACGTTGGATACAACTCTCCCTACATTTCCAGCTAAAACAATAAGGATAAATAGTAAGAAAGAGATACGCCTTTTGATAGGTAGCACCAAAAACTGAATTCCTAGAAGGCCTAAGTATGGATGTATGTGATTACAAATTGTAATTTCTCACAAATTATCCATTGTGGTGGCCTGTTAACTCGCAAAACGTAATATGGGCTACATACTGTTTAGATATTTGCGGATCGGTGAGACGGTGATGAGAAATTATATCTCTCCCCAGGATTCTCTTTGAGGTTTACGAATAGGTTACGTTACGATGAGCACACCCCGGTTAAAACGTCCTTAATGACATCCCATTTTGTTGTGAATCCGTTTGATACAACTTTAATTCCTTACAATCTTTATATAATTTTTTATCTAATTAAAACTTAAAACATATCTCTCCAAAAGGATAAATCACCTGGGTTGGAGCACACTGAACATTTCTCAGATCTGTTCCTGCATTTAGTACTCACGCAAAGTAATAGTTTACTTGTTAATAGTGATTCGACGTTTCACACATAGACGATGGGTTAGGTGCAGTAAGACTTTTCATTCTCCACCTCACCCAAATAAAGACGCTTTATTATTATTGTATGGCCTCCCATCGGTAATCGAACCTGTGATCTCTTTCACCAAAAGCAAACGCGCTGCCCACTTGGTTATCAGGGAGCCCTCTAGCGTAAAATTTTTAACGATTCTGAGATACCGGGTTCGAATCCTGGTCAGGCACGGGTACTTCCGTTTTTATTTCTCGTAAAATCCTCGTTGGGAGCAGACCTTTAACAAGCCGTTAACGGGGTCACCTGAGGCGAGGAAGAAAACCCTCCGAAATCGGTATCTCGCCCGAGAGATGGCAAGGGTCACGTCCGCATACAAAATCCATATTTTCGGGACGTGGCGACTTTCGCCCAGCGGTTCGATTCCTCGGGAGTGCTGTCCATATCGCGATCGGCTTCATCTGAATGGCCGCCATCGCCCCCAATAGAGACAGTCCCCCCTTTTGCAGCGACCCCTCTTCCACGCCCTCTCAAACGCAAAGAGTTTAAAATCACCTCATTGGTAGTCTGTGCCTGGACGGCGACGCATGCGGCTCCCGATAAAAATGGAACGAAGGGTGGGGGTGCGGAGGGGTGTGGTTGGGCTGAGGTGTGAGGGAAGGGTGCGCGCTTCCATTCTGCTGCTAAAGGAACCCTCTTTCGAGAGAGGCTGAATTGCTGCGACGAGTGGGTGAAATAAGATTTTCGCGCTCTGTGCGATATTCGCTTAGCGCCCCTTCTAGCTGCGTCGGAAGTGCGAAATCCATTTTTCGCGTCTCGCCTCCGCGTAACTTTTACGAAGATGGAGGTGTGAGGATAGCTTTTGATAAGAGTTCCTTGAGAAGTGTGTCTTGTTGGACTGGTGGTATAGTAGTCCTCGCAATGGGGATTCTGATCACACGGGTTTCATTGTAGCATTACATTTGCAGGGTTTTATTGTAATTCGAATAAAAATGACTAAAAAGCGCTTATTCCTTTACCAATATGACCATGATTTTCGACCCATGGTCGTATAGTAAATAGATTGTGGTGAAGGTAGTAGCGTTCTTTAGTAATTCTCCTTTAAAATGTAACCACAAAGTCCGCGCCGAATTAGTAATTCCCATGTTAGGATCTAGAATAGACAAGAGATACGATCCCGGTGATCGATTCCCGTTTAGGTCTCCAAAAGAAACTAAAATGACTTCAGCTATCGAAATATATCCATAAAAAATTCTGAATAAAGCTATTTGTGCAAAAATAGAAGAGTAAGTTATTTCAAGTCAAAACATGAACCAAAAGTAGGATTTTTATAATGTAACATTTGAATCTCTAAGAGACCGAAATTCAACTAGATTTTAAAACACTTAAACTACATGATTTAGATTTCATTATATTTAGAAAACATTATGGAAAATCACCTCTATTGATTTCCGTCAAACCAGTGATAATAATGATAATAACGGTCGGCAAAACTCATGGAATATGGATAAAGTTAAGGCGAATCACAATACAATACAAACGTATTAATTGGATGAAACTGATAATAGGTAGTATTATCTTTCTTTAAAACCTTTAAGTAATACTTCATTCTGTAGGTATAAATTGTGTGTAAACACTGAGCTAGAATGTCAGGAATAGTTTATCATACTAATATTCAAGCTTTATTCGGTTATTACTATAACACGAGATTATTGGTCCTGTCTTAGCGTTTTAACTTGTAGAAGATAAGAAATAAATAAAAAAGAGATAATACTACCTTCTTGAATAGTTTATTTTGGTCATTATACATATTAAAACATCCGAGGGCTAATTCAACAATTAATTTAGATTTTTTTACCTATACACAAGCATTGCTGTTATATAAATTTCATTAACATTAATTTTCCGGTACAACCTTACTATTATATTATGATATAAAAATTCATTACATAAAGCGAAATAAATAAATAAAAAATACGAGTTATAAAAAGAGGTGCGGTCTCGTTCATCCTACGCTTGTTACCGCATTGGGGGTCTGCGGCCTTTTTGAATCTGCCAGCCACGTTTTAGGTATAAAATGCTTTGCGAGCCATACAGAGCGAGACCTCCACTAACCTCAACGACCTCATCCTAACTACTTCCCGTCGCATCAATATTTCTCGCGAGCAACATGTGGCTCGCGAGCTACTCTTCAGCCATACCTACAACATAGGTTTATGTTTACACAATTATTAATTTAAATGTATTGGATATTCCTTGTCATTAACATTCCTAAATGAGTATTTTTATGGAAGATAGAAAATTTACGTACGTTGCGCTCTACTTCGTAGTACTCTTTCTCTATACTGCTCCACAATTAAGATATTTTCAAATATTAATGCTAATCAAACCCAGATTAGGTGAGATTTCAGCTTCTTATGAATGAATTTTCATTTAAATATGTGTTCTTGATTTCCTTACTTGAACCATACTTTCATACAAATATTAGTTACTGTTATTTTCCGGTAAGATATCAATTTTAATTATTTATTTTATTTAATAAATTTAAAAATTTATTCCAACGATGACGAAATAAAACAATACATACATAGCTATCAAATTAACCTCTTCCTTTTCATGTCAAATTTAATCCTTGCCTAATCTTTATAAAAATAAGAAAGGAACAAGAAAAATAATTAATATCAAATGGTGAAAACTCACATTTTCTAGTTTTACCTCGATGCAAGAGATACGGTTTGGAATATGAAATTATTGATTGCCATCAGGAACAAATTCCTTTTGCATTTCTCGTCTTACTGACTTCTCTTTTTTAACCGGGTAGAAAACTTGTGATATCTCAAAAATTCTTTTTGAGATTGTTTTAGACGTTTACTGGTTAATTTACAACGTATAGTAGCCATACATATCGACGCGTAAGTTGACCTTTAATACCAGACAATAACGATTCGATTTACGCGCTGAATTTCCCACTCTAAACCTAAAACACAACTCATAAATTTAGAGGTGTTATTTATACTTCGGGCATGCACATTCTTCAAAATATGTTCAATAATTTAATAAATAATTTTTCATAATCATCAATGCAAAAAACATCATTTGAATTTTTATTCTTAACTCGGTACTGCTTATATATCCTTTCTATATTTGGCACAGAGAGAGAAAGAGAATCGTTATGTCTTACACTCAAGACGATATTCCTCAACTGCTGCAACTGCTGACCCTAATATTAAGAGCCCTTTCGAAGCCCACTCCTCAGTTCCCCTTTTCACCTTCAATTTTCTGCCCTCCATGGAACTGTGACCTAGGCACGTGCCCTGCTTGCCCCTTCAGTACCATATGTAATATATGTTCTCCAACCTGACTCATGCAACAGAACCTAAGGGTTGTATGCACCTTGCGTGATAGCAAATATAGATCATGCTCACCAGTGTTTTACTAAAAATAGCATGTTTTGGGAATAATTTACTTGTCGTAATATTTAATTCAGGATCGAAGCTTCTCTTTGATTGAATGAGAGCCGGAGAAATTTTTAAAACGTGATTTTTAGAACTACCAACTAATTTTTACTTTTATCTTCAAGGGATAAAAGCATAATGAATCGTTTCCGAATTCCAATTTCTTTTCTTACTGAATAATTACATTAATAAGTTGATACGTATTCTTTTATCGTTGAATTTATGTATTAGTTTTAAGTAGGTTAGTCTGTTAATGTATACGGTTTGCTCACAAATCACTATAAATTAATAAATAAAATAATAATAGGTAATAAATATTTATATAAATTTTAATCTTGGTTAGTGTGATAGGATGGTTGTGAAATTAAATGGGTTCATCTTGTCTTGCAAGTTTGTTGGAATTTATAGGCAATCTAAGAAGGAAAATCAATATCCTACAATGTATGAGATCTGTGAAAATATACTTCGTTTCGAAACACGAATATTTATATTCGTTATTAATCATTATCAACATTTATATACCCTATTATTCAAATCAATATTTATATATATATGATCAATATTTATATACACAATTTTAATTTTTCTCTATGCTGAAGTCTCTCACTTTTTCTTTCACTCTCTCCTAAAAATGTCGCACATATTTCGCACCCTCTTCTTTCTGGAGTGGGTTCATTTAGAGGGTATTTTCATTCAGTGGAAATATTTATTCTGTGATCAAATGTACCACATTTTTTCCTCCCCTCCTGCATTGCCAGATATTCAGAAGGCGAAATTGCGACGGAAATTTAAATAAATAAATTTACATCGCGCTAAAGTGCCGAAGACTTCTTTACAGACGCAATCGAAATCCTCATTGCTAAAACTCCACTTGCTCGAGGGCCTCCCAAGTCGCTGAAATGTGCACGAGGCACCAATACGGAGAAACGTAACGGTTTACTATCCCTCGTTTTCATTGGGGGTCAAGAAGCCCTTTCTTTTCCATTTGCCGACAAAGGCAACCCGATTGCGTCTCGAGGAGAGAGGATCATAAAGTCAGGCATGCTAAACTTGCATGCTGAAGGCCTCTCTTTTGGGATTATATTTATGCAGCCGAGTCTAGACCGGGGACAAAAACATCGTCGCCGGGAAATTGTTTTGAAAAAGTTCTGACAAAAACATCGTCAAAACAAGGGCACAATTATAATGGAGGCACGCAATGAATTGGTCCAACGTCAATTCTGTTCTTCAGAGCTTATCGTCTTCCCGAAATGAAGCTGCGTCGAAAAAGTATTTTCCTTTCTACATTTTGACTTGAGAAATGGGAAATAACATTGGGATGGGAGTGTAATATCAGCTTCCTTTTTCACTATGTTAGACTTTTGTCATGGAAGTTTCGCAGAATATTTTGATGGTCGCAGGATAGATGTCACACTGATTTTCCTGTTTCCTTTTCTTAACGCTACAAGCCCCGGAAATGTGGTCCCGCCAGCATCCTAATATCGTAAATTCGCACTTACAAAAATTGTATTACCTGCAGTATCTCATCATTCGCAACGAAGTAAAAATATATTTGCTCTATCTTTTGCAAATTTCCAAGGTAATTGTTTTGCTTCCAACTCCCCACTTCCAACTAATCAGTGTGTGGTAACTAGAGGGACTAATTTGGAAATTTGACAAATGAGGGGAGAAGTTTAGTGAATTGGATGTCATCTAACTCAAATTTGTGGTAATGTGCCATATCCAGCATAAGAAACAACATTGTGTTTCTACATGAATATTTATTAATGACTATTTTCCTCTATTGCTGGGGTGGCGAGAAAAATTCTCTCGCATTCTACTTCGAGCGCGCGAGAGATTTCTTTAACACGCGAGAAGTATTCATATAATATTACCGGGAAATGGTGGGATGCAGAACTGAATTTGAAATAAAACGATATTAAGAACATAGTTGAACATCATTACCACCCAAGATTCAAATAATGTGAAGGTTGACTCACCAATTTGTATCCGAAATGTCGAATCTTATTAGGTCTTCCGCATTCTTTTGTCCATCGGGGAGATGTCAAAGTGTCAAAGATGCACATAACTTGAAGCGACCGAAGCGGATATCTGCAAAAGTAGTTTAAAACGACTTAAATTTTTACGATTCATTGCAGTCGTACTTATTCTTATTTTAACAGAAATGGTTTTAATTGATAGAGACAAGTAAAGCGTACAAGAAAGTTCATCTCAAATCATTTGAACCGAAAACTAAGGAATGTTTTAATTGGAAGTAATTTAATTTTAATTTAATACAGCGGTGTTACGACTCTACAGCGCATTCAAAAATATTTTCCATGGAAAACTTACGGATATGCTTCGGGGAAAATTATACCTCAGGTTGGTATAGTCAGTTTAATCTTACGATAAAAGGAAAGAAATCATCAACAGTGGGATAAAAATTACTGTTACTAACAATTCGAACTCTCATTAAACGACAATGTATTTCTCCAATAAAATTCGCATTCGATGCAAATTTGTCCAAAGAGAAAGTTTACTAAAATGTGATCCTTCTTTTTTCTATAAAACTCCCATGTTGATTTTCAAGAATTAGCTTCATTATTAAATAAATCATGTTCCACACAGAGAAAATAGGCTTCCCTTCTCTTCTCCATGTTCCTATTCTACGTTTAGATTATCCAGTGCAACACTTTCTTCCTATATCGACTCCCTAACATTCTAAACTCCCTACCTCCTTTCACAGACCCATTCAGATTGTCATATGACTCCTTGAAAGAAAGTTCGTTTCAACATTCATGTAAATATTCTCGTATGTAAATAATCGTACACTTAAGTAAATTGTTTTTTGCTCATTGATTTGATTATTTATTTTTGATTCGTTCAAGCATTGATAGATATTTTTGTAAACTTGTTATATTTTTATTGTTTAGAATTCATTCAAAAATTATCGCTTCGCTGTTTAAATCTATGGAATAAAAATACAAATTGACTTAAAATACACCCTTATGAAATCATGCATAGCTAATAATTTAGTTAAGACATCTTGAAAAAAATAAGATGGTAAAAACAATGAATAAATGGAAATGAAAACTGTCTTACATTTCTTCCTTCCAGATAATGCAGTAAATGACTCAGGTTAAACTTAATACCAAGAGTATTGAAACTTTTTCAATCTTCCCATGGAAGAAAGAGTAAAAAAACGTGCTTTGTTTGTTACAAAACCAGTCACGAGAAAACATTCATACCGCATTTACCATCACAATCCGTATATAAAATTATGTTAACGACTCCATTGCGAACGCAGACGTACAAACATTTTAATAAAACATTTTCGAAGTTTCTCGGTGGATTTCTTTCCACAACTATTGTCGGAGTCTCGCATTGTCCCTCTGGTTGCACTGCCATTGTTTTTACAGCAAATCACTTAGAGACGGGTATTTTCCTTCCTCCTTATGGCCTCACTGTTGCCGACGCTGTGGCCGAATCGTATAGTATCGGAAGGTTTTTATGGCGGGTCAATAACCAGAAGGGGAGACAAACGAGAGCATCGGCAAAGCAAAGGAGCGAGAAAATGGAAAAAAGGACACCTTCCGGTATCCACGGCGGTGCTATGATTGCGCCCGCGCATCACAATTCAGAAAAGGAAAGCCCTGCAATGACCCTTAATTTGGGGGCCCCTCTTTGAAGGTCTTCCGTCAACCGCTTTTGTGTTACGCACGTATCCATTTGGGGCAGTGAGCAGGAGCTACCAAGTCCACTTCACATTCGACTTTAATCCGAGCATCGATGCTTTAAAAACGCAGTCGATGCGGAACTGATCGGACGCGACGGCTTTGATGCCCGTGTGTCCCAACTCACCCGGTTTGAAGAATTACGGATGTAATGGGGAATGCTACGAGATACGCGATTTCATGGGGTGGTTAAAGGGTGGATACAAGACCATGAGTGACCTTGATAAGGAAGAGGATTTGTTTGGTATTTTGCGGTCTAGGTTAACATCCACTGATTCAGGAAACGAAGTGATACGCGTGCCGAATTTAATTCAAAGATGACCAAAGCATTGGTGGAGTTGGCAACTCTTGGTGACTTGTAGAAGAAAGAGGTGGATTTCTGGCAGTCTAGCCTACTCTGATTTTTATAGCCCTATTTACTATGAGAAGCAGAGGCGGATCTAGAGACTTGCCAAATGGGGGAGGACGATTTAAGACAATTTTCTTAACGAGCTTTCCCCAATTAAGTTTTAAAATGATATTGCGTCGTGATAAATGTCGCTGAAGTATAATGATTGCAGAAAACTTCAGGATCTAATTTTTATGTGGTATTTGAAGCCATACGATTAAAATCATCTTTTAGTGGAATACCGATATTCGAATACCTAAAATTCATCAGTTCATATGTAAGTAATGGGTTAATAAAAAATATGAACTATTCTGATAATCATCGAAGTTAAATGTAATCTCAATCATTAGAATTCTCGATATCATTTCTTTGTTCATTGAAATTACATGTAATTCTCTTCATAATTTTTAAAGGAGTCGACTTCGGAAAAAATCTGTCGCAACATGTATTGCATTAATAGTAAATTTTAAAATATAAATCTTTGATGAAGAATCTATTGGATTAAATAAGAAATCAGATTGTGGCTCTTTCACTTGAATATTTATTGAATAGACAATGTGTTACGTGGCCGGTTAGCAAATCACGGATTCAACATTACTTTAATTGCCGCATTCAAGCTAAGTCTTCTGGCACGAATGCGAATTGCAACGCATTTTTTTCCTCAAGTAGCGCACAGAATTTGCACAACTATTCGCATCTTGCGAGTAGAATAAAACTGGATCTTAATTGACAGCAGTGTCATATAAAAACTGAAACATTTTCAGAGTAAATCTGCGAATTATCATAAGCTTCAAAGGTATTGGTAATAGACTCTCGCTTATTTTTTTCTTTATTAAATTATTCAGTTGGTTGTCTCAAAGCGAAAATGTGAAAATTAATCTTTCTAAATGCAATGCAAAAAAGGCCAATTAGCACCAACGTCTATTTTTATTTATGTTTAAGTTTTGGTGTATACTTAGAGAAATAAACCAACGCCCACATTAGTATAGAATTCATCGTCTCCCCGAGCGACGAAGAAAGTATGCCCTTTTCTATGCTCATCCCATCGAATCTCCCCTATTGGCCCTCATTCCCTCTGTGTATTGATTTTAATGATGCCTGGGTCCCCGTGCCCATAAGCATTTCTCTCCCATGCCCGAATGCTCGGTGACCAAATGGACTTGTGAACCTGACAAATACTGCAGCCGATGCTAAGTAATAAAAAGTCCGTCACACTACCTGTCGCGAATAAAATGATACCAACTTTTTGTAGTCATAAGCCTAATCAGCATGCTATCAAACGTAAGCATACAATTTGAAAATTTCCTGATTTAAATAGAAATAATGTACTACTCCATGGCGTTTTTTATTATTTTTGCAATTAAAGAAACTTATCTGAAACAACGCCCCTCACATACTAGAATTCGAATATCAAATGAAAATCAACGAAACAAATACTCTGACATGAATTTAGAATGTAGAAAGAAAAGAGAAGGAACTCGGCGTTAAATGATTAAGAGTCTCTTAATGTAAATGACAAAGCTGATTTTTTAAGTTCAGAAAAGATCTACACTGGAATGTATTCTGCAATGGTGTTCCTACAATGTCTAACATGGTAGAGATAATTCCTTGACCGAGCTTCGCAAACAATTATAAGTGAATAAATAAATTTCTTTCATTAAGAGAAGGTCAATTCATTAATAAGTCATTGTTGTGTTAATTAAATCAGTTAATTATATTGGAACTTAATTAATGAAAATTTCAATCAATTATCGAAATCATTATCGAGAAAGGTAGTGATGACTCATAAGCTTCCTCAGTTTTTAAAGGAGTTCCGCCTATTTTATTTTGTAATGAAACTGCCGCTAGATACTCATTCCGAACTGAAAATATCGAACGAGATATCAATCCAAAACTTTCTTTATTACATCTATAAATAAAATTTTAAGATGTTTATTCCAAGATAATATAGTGGAAAATTTACAGGTCAAGGTAAAAGTGTAGTATAGTTCCAATCTTGTAGTTCAGAAATTTTATGCGTGGAATTATTTTAAATTATGTTTAGACGATGAGCATATTGGCATGACGTCACCGCAATAAGATTTCAGAAAAATAGTAAGTGGACTTAAAGAAAAGAGCGTAAAAATTCTAATTCTAATTCTAATCTCAAATTTTACTGGTGTGTGCATAAAGACTTCAGATAGTTAATTCAGTACTGACGAAATACTTCGCTAAGTTTATGTTTCTGATACGCAGTGTCTACGAACATATTTCAAGTTTCCCTTTCCTTTAGGATGAAACAGATGTAGAGAAATCCAACTTCTCCAACGCCTGATATTAAGAGATGAAATGAATAGATGCTTTTTCTTCAGGTCAAAGTTACGTCACTAGGTAGGCTATCAAAGTAAACTCGAACGATTCGCGTATGTATTTAGTTGAATGTAAATACTGGATAAAAGATAAGCATTCGCCTGATTCCTCCATTTCCTAATACTTGAGGAATGTTTACAATAAGCGTAAATAAAAAAATGCTGGTTCATGACAAGTATAGCTCAAAAGACCAAATTTGTCGTGTGACATTATTCGTTTTTCCATAGCAACACTCATCAATATGGAAGTAATTCAATATAATAACCATAGAATAACAACAATTATTTAAAAAAACATAATATTTCCGCCGTAGCTAGGACTTAAGCCGCAGATTCCATAAATTTCTGCCCACGTTGACTGGAATAGCAACAGAAAGTCTGGGCAATTAAATTATCAGCAGAATATTCATCAAGTCTACACATCTAGATGTTTTCTTTCCGCATTAATTTGTGTCAACCAGAGGTTGGGATACAACTGCGCAGAGCACCGTTACATGATCCCGTTCCTCGTTTCAAGTTTAATTGCTCCAATTATACGGAATGGACATTCTTCATTTCTCGAAGCAAATGTTTTTCGGCAGAAATTTTGAAAGCCGCACGAAGAAACCAAGATTATTTTCTATGAGGAAAAGATCCGAAATGCACACATTTCTACGTCAATGGCAGCGCTATTTCCTCGTCTCTTGTTTGACAGGTGAAGTAACGGATGATTTCACGAGGTGGCAAACATTTAGCGCGGGAGAATAACTTTTGAGCATTACGCCGATATCATTCCGATTCCTAAGAAATAAGGATCGCGGAATTATTGTAACAGATAACACGAACTGCCTCTTAGAAAGTAAGGAAATGAGTGAGGAAAATCGGAGAAAAGGTATACTGAGATAAAGAGGTACTGGTGATTTAGATTATAGAGCAGGATATTGCAGCCTCTTCCGCCGACACAGAAAGAACTTTATAACCCTACTGGGGCATAAGGAGTCTCTTGCAAACCTTTTTCAGATCACCTATCTATCACTAATTTTATGCAAACTCTTGTCGCCACCTACAGGTATACACAAATGAACATCTAAACATATAAATTCATGCAAATAGCATGCACCAAAGGCTCTACATATAAGCGGACATATTCATAAAACTTCAGGTAATAATAGTTTTGTTTTAATAGGCCTTTTACCTATTATATTAATCAGTAATTTTTTTATAATAACCAGTATTAAAAAAAATTAAATCAATTTTTAAATTTTTTAAATCAATTTTTAATTTTTTAAAAATCAATTTTTAAAAATTTTAAATCAATTTTTTAAAATTTTTTAAATTGATTATTTTAAATTTTGAAGATAATAAGTTTCCTATGCGATATATATTAATTTGTCAACCTACAGCGGACATTTTAAAGACTTTCAGTGGACTGCATGTTGGAAAACCCCGATCAACAATTTATCAAGCGATTAGTCGTGAATTTTTTGCAGCTTACAGCTAACTATTGATTATTCAGATCATTTGCCTCAGTTATACATTCGAGGTTAAAGTTGTTTTCGCTTGAATTGATTGCAGTAGGAATATTTCTGGAAAGATGAAGAACTGGGATTGCACTTCAAAAGAGAAATCACTTAAATTACGAGAAAAGAGAAAATTTATGAAAAATGTTATCCGAAGCGAAGCCCATCGCGGGAATTGCTTCCAGTGACCGAAATGAATGCGAAGTTGTGCATCTGAATGGTAAAAGTTGGATTAATAAATTTATTATTATTATTTTATGAAGACGCCTGTGAATAGATGGGAAGAATTACATGTGCAAAGGAGTTGAAAACCGTCTACTCTTAAAAAAAGAATAGAAAGAAGAGTACGCAAAGGTACGGCGAATATCTTGGGAAATTACGCAGCACTAATGGATATTAATGAAAGACATTAAATAAATTTTTACCTTTACTGGAGAGTAGCGCCGACACTAATGAGGTTCACGAACGTCTTTACCGTGGATAATATACTCAACTTTGTCGACAACACGCGATTATCAATGCAGGACTAGGCACCATTAAAAGCATAAGAGGCAGAGAAAGGCTGTCTGTATGATGGGCGATGAATCCAAAGGAGTGTAAATTGCTTCAAGCTGAATAAGAGAAGCACGAATTCTCCCTTATATTCAGGGGCTTCTCACTTTGGGTAGAAATGTCGAAGGTTACAGAGTCAATGAGTAGATTCTCTTCGAATCTCAAACCTTAGCGATTCTCTCCATTCAGAAACGAATGAAAGGATGCACTTTGTGTAGATGACGCCTGGGAGATACTGAAAGAATTAGAAAAGGAATCGTTTGATCTAAAATCCTAGTACGCTGTCAGTAATCATGACGCATAAACTGAATTCCAATGATGCGTTATTGCGACTGAAAAAACACACATCTACGTTAGCAAAAGTTCTTCATCACTGTCACTAGTAGCTGAAATTTAGCTCGTAATAGTGCAGAAATCCATTTCTGGATTCGAATTTGCAATATAGTGTAAAGGCAGGAATCACTTAGAGACCAACACAGAAAGAGATGATAATGGACCATTTATTTGAAAGAATAGCCTTAAGTTAGCGTCTTTAATCTTCATTAGTAAGTTTCCCCTATTAAGCATACAAAATACTCATACCGTGATAAATGTACGGCAATAATTCAGGATTAAAGAATTTTCTAATAGCACATAAGGAGCCAAGTCATAATTTATTGGAGGAGAAATTGCAGCTTTTAGGCCACATGCAGTCTGCACTACTTTAAATGCACTCATAAAAACAAATTAATTCACTTTTAAGATCAATTTAACAAGCCAAAAGTAAAAATATTCTCTTTCAATTTACTTAGCGATTCAATTCATTTTTCTACGCATAATCTTGATGTTAGACTTTTTAAATATAGTCAACACTCATTTTAAGTACGGTACGACGGTATCACATACAGCCTTCGAAATGAAAAAAGGTTCCCCAATAAACTTAAGCAAATTATTCACCAAATAGAATGCTTAAAGGAAGGAAATCCTTCCCTCGCCCCGCTACATGCTCCCCATGAGTAGGAAGAATAACATTACCGCAGAAGAAACAGCTTTATTTCAGCTTTATCTTCCATCTTAATTCTCATCAACTCCTTCTTTTACGATCGGCAGAGAAATAATAAAATAGGCTAAAGGAAGAATCGATGGAAGTTGAAGAGAGGGAGACAAAAGTACAGTGCGCGGTCATATTCAGCTTATGAAACGTTACTTTCGGGTTTCATGAGATTTCACGAAGAGAGAACCGCAATACGAAATAAAGATAAATGCTCCGATACCGTTGCCTCGTCATCGCCTTCAGAAACACCATTTTGTACTTGTTTTGATGAATAACGAGATAAAATTCAGTGGCCATAATTCGGGTCCCAGGAAGTGAGCAGGGCTCCTGAGAAAGAGAGCTTTTACTCCGTTTTGCTTCAAAGATACCCTGCATTCGCCAAGAACCGGACGTGAGTGAGGAAGGCACTGCTCTTTGGCCTTTCCTCTTCATTCCCTCCCTTTCCATTAGCACGCCTTTCTTTATGGTGCCTAGCAAAGAGGTATTCAAACTTTTTCATTCGTGTACCGCAGAAAGAATTTCGTTATAATAAGCACATAACGCAGTTTGATATAATGTTTACCTTTTTAATAGACATGGTTAGAGGTGCTGATAATTCGAATGAATATAATGAGTGCAGGTTACTTTTTCACTTACTAACGTTTGAAGTAACGTTTATGACTGATAATATTTAGATGAATTGGTTTTGATTATTTGCTTTTCCTTCAATCTAACTTCAGCCAAAGTCGATGCATCTCTAGAATATGCATATCTAGAATACAACTCCTTTTTGTTGCATGCTATTTTTTGTCAATGAGTTGAGTTCTTCATTTGGGATTCTTAGCTAATATGGTTTACTTCCGATACAATAAAATTTAATTCTATAAATTTCCTATATCTTGTTTATATTTTGCAATTATAAATGCCATAGATCAATCAGAGAATCTCCTACTCAACCAATTGCAGGATCTCTATCCCAAATAGATTCAATTGTAGAATTAGCTCCCTCGCATAACTGTTGGTTGGGGATATCTACTAGTTAAATAAAAGAAGTTTGCTATAAATTTAGTAAATAATTTATTGGATATGGTATTAAAAGGATTTTTATATTTAGGAATTCCCCGTTCCCCAACCCGACCTCCAAACCCAACCCAACTCGGCTAATCTGGAACTCGTAAAAAGAGCTGACTCAAATGTGGAATCTCCCAAATCTGTTATTAGGGGGAATTTCTATTTCCAATACCATCATTAAGCAAGTTCATACTAAACTTCTCGTTTTCCTACCCATGATTACGTATAAATACTGAAGTCAATAAACATAGTTTTGCAGCCGTCCGCTGGTAGGCTAATGCTGCGTTGTGGAGCAGAAGCTAAAAATCTTTGGTGCAGGGGACCATTCGGAATCACGTCATGTGTGGAGGAAGTAAACAGGAGGGGAGGACATCGCGGAGGATCCATCGCAGATAGAATGGGAAGGCGAAGAATCCCCGGTCATTTGTCAGCAGTCTTCGCTTTCTCTCCCTGGGTTATCATTCACTTTCACACCGGCGGCAATATGCGGCAGCTGAAGGCGACTCTCCTAAACAACACCCACGATTCCTTCTTTACCTGCGAACCCTCCATCGGCCCTTTTCCCCCTTCCGTTACACTCTCCGGGACTCGTTTTTCTTATGTTATCTCTCCTCCGCACTCCTCTCTTTGCCTTCTTGGCCTAGATTTTACGCCATCCCTTATAATGGAAGCGTATATCCGATCTCTTCTCACTCCCTGCCTTTTATTCACCCGCTGTACTTAGCGCTGATCTTTTTGCTTTTGCATTCGGTGGGAGAGGTGACGATTCTGGCTTTTCACGTCGACCGCATCCAGGGTCAACTGTGGACCTCAGCAGGTACCTTTTACAACGATGGAGGGAAATAGTGAGCGTTGGGAATAGGAAACGGATGTGCGGTGAACATGAAAAAGCGGCAGAGATGCAAAACTGGGTGATGACAAAGTAACGTTGTCATTGTTATCGATTCTTCAATTTTGAATATTCACACATTCGCCCAGCCTTAGATGGAAATGTATGAATGACCATCTCTTTAAATAAAAGTGACTTATTCAGGTGTTATCCCCAGAGCGGAAATGACTGAGATACTGCCTAAATATGGGGCAATAATAATGTACAAATTCGAAAGTTTTTATACACCCTACCTGAAACGTCTCCAATATAAAAATTCGTGGAAAATCCCACTCAAAAATCATGTCAAAAATACAATATTTCCTCTAAAATTATGATATTTCTCCTAATGTAACAGGCGAATCTTAACTTCTTCCTGTTCAATAATGCTTATGACGTTTCAAAAAATTATCCTCTCTAACATTACAATGGAGTTACAATTACAGTGGAGTTCTTATTTCCGTCTCGAAACGATTTTTTTTCGGACTAATAACGTTCAATGAAAATCAATTAGAAACTGATAAGTAGAAAAATAAAAGACTTTAATCGGAAAAATTGATACTGAAGAGACTCATCTCCCATATAACTCATTCAAATTGCAATATATATAAAAATTTGACAAAATTATGATAAAATTATGTAGAATAACATAAATAAAAACTGTCAGGTTCATAACTGAGGAAATTAACAAATTACAGTTTATTAATCAGTTGCTCAGAAATATTCGGTTATTCAGGCAATATGAAACGTTAAATGATTACCAGAACAAAAAACTAGACAATATGTATCCATAAATCTTAGAAAGAAACTAGAATTAAGGTTAGATAGAACGATCTTTCTAGGAGACCACAACGGAATGAAGTGACGTAAAAGATAAGGAGTTAGATTTATTACGGACTCGCCCAAAACATTATGACAATATGATACAATAAAAGAGGGAACTGAGTGATAACTAAGAATATCATAGTGAGGGACGGAAATTGACTTGATTAACGCATAAGACTTTACCTACATCTAAAGGTTTGGTGATATTTGTTTCACGCCATCAAATATAGTTTTGACTCTATCTTTTCCAACGCATGATTGATAAATCGGCTGAATCTGTAACTAAAAAATGACACAATTCCTGACTTCTCTAATTAAAGGAACAAAAATGTATCACTCAGATAGTGAGTTAATATCATTTGTGTGTATCTTTTGATGTGTGAACTATCAGGCTGTCAGCGCTGATTGCGGGAAAAAATATCTTGATTCGACTTAGTTGCGTGCGTTACTATATCTTTCTTTTCCATAGTCTACGTTTTATTTTCTATATCGATAATAAAATTCACGTCAATTTCAGTGTATGGTAATTAAACCTTAAAAATAGGCTCCATGAGCATTTTAGTATGAGCTTTCCATTTGTGCTAAGTAGTTGAGTTACGGCATTGTGATTCCGATACAGATTTCTACAGGGAAGATTTGTACTGGGAATCAATAACTTTACCGTCCTGATTAAAAGTGATTTTACGAGAGAGATTTCTTCCAGTCTAATATCTCATTCGAAAAAATAATAGCGCATAATTACTTTTTACTGGCAATATTTACCTCTCATACAATCATCCTAAAGGATAACAGCAATGCCACGATTATTTTACTTAGTTAACTCTGTATTTAAGTGACAAAATACTTGCACGTGTACAGCTTCTTCGGAAAGAATCGGAAACTTGGAAAAAACTAATGCTGTAACTGTCATAGAATCCTATGGCGTCGAACCTTAAAAAAGCGTGAATTGTGAGAAAACGATAGCTTTGAGCTATGACTGACTGCGGAAGTGAATCGAGTCAACGAACCGAATCTCTATAGAAAGGTCATCCTGTGGAGCCTTCCCTCTATTTGCCTTAGGACTGTTTGCTCTCTTACGTTTTATCTTCCTCTATTTAACACCCGCGATTCAACGCCTCCCGACGCCGGAGCCGTCTTAGCCTCCTTCCGCTTCAGCGACGCGATTTCTTCGACATCAACACCGGCAAATGCATAATATTCTGCGACCGCGCAAAATCCTCCTCAAGAAAACACCCATCCGAACCAATCCCGTATCAACGCGTTATCCCGGTATCGCCGCCGCTTCTATTTGTCTTTTAAACCATTATACCTTTCAACTATTGACGTTTCCTGTATTTACACCTTTAAATAAAGATAAGATTAATCTCCTGTTTGATTTACGTGCGGGCTCCGTGTATCCAACGGTTACGTTTCCGTCATTTTATAACCGGCTGTAGCTGTTGACTATTGTTGTTGCAACTCCCATCCGAAGCGGGAATCAAAAAATGCGGAAATGTTAGCTAAGGAGGCGATGTAGATAAGCGATGGGATGGAGGAGGGAATGATGGTTTTTTTCCCTTAACATTGCCGATTCGATCCGGATGGGGAGATGCTACCCGAAGCCTTGCGGTGGAGAGGCAACTCTTTTTACGCGGCGGAGCTTCCATTAAAGATGTCCTTAGAATATGGTCGGACCACGTCCGGTTTCCACGCAGAGTCCTATCTCAAAGAAATGAGCGATTACATAAGATATATTGTGGAAAGAATCGATAATATATTTAAGCGAACACTCTTTCTACGTCAGAGTTGTACAATCTGCTAATCGAGGGGACAGCATTATTGATTAATTTATCTCACACTTCCTCTATATACATCCAATTTTTAACCCGGGAGAGAATATGACAGGGAAAAAATGACACAGGAAAAAAATTCTCCGAAAATATGTCACAGGAATATATTCCACGAAACAAATGCCACAGGAGTAACAAAAACTACCCGGGAGTATCAACAACAATTAATTATGGCGTGAGTCATTGTTAATGTATTGCCAAATGGTCTTAAATGTCGCGGAAAATGGTTTTATCCCCCGTGAAAATTCTACTGTGGCGTTTTTCTGCCCACAAAATTCCAGCAATTTACAGTGTGACATTTATTCCATATCATTATTTCCTGCCAAAAAGTGTAACATTTTTACCGCGCGTCCTAACTTTTCGACAGCTACAGTGAGGGAAAAGGATGAATAATCCTTAATGCCCTTTGCATTTAATCCTAGCTAAGAAAAGCCGACCACCGACCAATTTCAACATTCAGTGGATCTAAGATGCATTGAAAGTTATTTAAGAACACCAATGTTATTCTGAAAAACCATTGCCACGATCTTGAATGATTGAGCGTAAAGGTATGAAACTTCAGTTTTCAATCAATTTTTCATTAATGTCGAAAATAATGAAATAGAGACGGATACATTTCATTACAAATGGATGAGACGACTAATGTTCCCTCTCCGAAAAAACAAGTTGTTTTGATGGCTGGCGCGAAGTAAAAGTTTACGAAAAAGTATTTTCCAGCTACTCATTTCAGGACTTTCTCTCGCTTACAAATACTTTCTCAGAAATCAGAAATACTGGGCTATCGAAAAGTGAGATATTTTTTGACTTTGGTTTTTGGGTATTTGCTAGTTTTGCTCACGCTTAGAAGTGCATATACTACTGTAATAATCCTTGGCCGAATCAAAGAACCAACAATCTACCAAGAAAATGATTCAGATACATAATAAGGTCTCTATTTAACCAATACTACTTAAATTGATAATCTGTTATAAAGAGCATGTTTTTCTTTTCTCCTTTTACATTCTGCATAACGTGGATTGACGGGGCTCATCCATCCCTCATCTGTAGATGGAACTCAAAACTTTCAGTAGACCTACCTCTTACTTTTAAAAAAATAAATTTTTGGTTGGTACAAGTATGCAGCATTCCCAGCGCTAATAGTAATGCGTAAGTTATCATTTAGGTTAACTATTTCGCGTAGTTGCCAACATTTTATGTTCATAGAGTATGCATAATAACAAACATACATTTCAGAAAAGTATATTTTCCCGGAAACAACGTTTAAGATTTACTACACATCACTATATTTCAGTGTTCACAAATTAAATCAACAAACCTTTGAAATTGTTTTATCACATTTCCTACGAAGCTATAAGACAATTTCTCCGATTTTTTCTTCGACTTTGCCTCTACTTTTAATTCCAAATCAAGTTTGCCATTGAAGGCAAACTAATCTCAAAGAGACAAAAACTCCGGTATCTTAAGCATTCGTCCTTCCCAGCAACATTTCCATGGATATCGAGAGACCAGTGTCCTATGGAAGCATTGCAATCGGGAGGAAGGCGTGAAAACAAAGATCGTGGGGAGATTTGATTGAAGAGTCCGTGATCGTGACGCATTAAAGGGGATTTTGGGTATTCTTCCAGCGAAACGATTAGCGGTGAAGGTCGAAGGCAGTGTAGCAAAGAAATGCCGCCATGCAGACGCTCGTTAGGGTGGCAATTATAAGGGGCAGCGACTCTACGAAAGGAGACTCAATCGGTGCCCTCATTTCTTCCAGGACTTCCCTTTCCTACGTAAGGTGAATAAATATCAGCGATAAAATTTATCTCTATTTAGCTATGGTATTTCCGCTTGCGTTACAGACAGCTTTTTTAAGCAAAGAAGTGAGGTATGTCATCAACCAGGGGAATATGACATAAATGTGCTGACTGAGGCTCGCGAGCTACAAGCGGTGTAATGTCGGATGGGTAAAATAACTGGTGTCGATTGAGTGCGAACGAAATGTTTTAAAGCTACCTATATGGAAAGGAATCAATTCAAGGTTTTATTTCGTTAAAGCTCCGTAGCAATTCTTATGAATTCTCGGGTAATATATCTACCCTACAGAGAGCCATACCGAATCATATCAAACATTTTTCACGTGATTAAAATTATTCGGTAACGTAGCCCGATAATGATAAGTAATGATGACCTGAATATTCTTCAGTGATAATTCGGAGACAATCTATGTGTAGGTCAACCAGATATCTTTAATACGCTAAGTATCAACAGTAGTCGATAAAAATATGTAATAAGTTACTCAGAGTTAGATTATAAATATAAGAAATATTAAAATATATGCCTACTGTAATCCGAAATATGGAGCATGAAGAAGTAAGAAGAACTGTAGAGCTGTCTTATATTTGAAGAACTTAGTCTATAATCCTCTTAAACAGTAACAGATACGATTACAGAAATAGGCTTCTTCTAGATTGTGAAAAGGTAACATGTTAAACCATAAAAATTCATTTACAGCAATTTGGAATTTGCATGTATTTATATCAACAAATTCATATTTCATTCAATAAATCGGATAATTTTTCACGAACAGATATTTCACATGATATTTCTCATATATTAAAGCGCGCCTTTTCTGCCAAAATTTGGACCGTGTTTTCTTAAGAATGGCTCGATACGGATTTATATCTGCCGAGTGGGCGCCAGAGATACTAGTGTCAATATGGCCTTGCTGATATTTCACTTAAGTAAATCATAAGTTATAAAATACCATTTCAAACCACCTCTTATTTGATAATCGATAAGGAGTCTATATCGCAACATAATATTGAGTACACAAGTGAATAAAGTCGGCTATGGTTGCGTGTCCTCAGCAATTACGAAACATCATAGAGGTAATGGAGAAGATTCAGATAAATTTAAGAGCAAACACTCACGCGAATGAAACGCAATATAACTTAAACGTAACAATCACAAATCGTGACCTTTTGCGACATTTTGACATGCTGCTATGAAATTTCTTTTGGTAAAATGCTCTCTCCTGACTATAGTTTGGGCCAAAGGTGGGGAACCTACGGCCTTCAGGAAACGATCCATCTTGGCATTTATAGTAGCCTTTTATTCTTTTCCTGAAATGAATACTTAGATCATAGTTTCTTATATTGCTTATGGAGCCAAGTGAAAACAAAGGGGAAGAAGTTCCCTTTCAGTTTGTTCATCTAATGGATTAGTTTTACCATTCTGTGGGTTTTGATTATAACTATTTGGATATAATTACAACGAACCACTAGAGCTGTCTGATAGTTAGACATGTGGTCTTATGGCACCGAATACTAAATTTGGCCTTCCGATGGGAAAAAGAAAACCCCTGATCTAGTCATTTAATATCTACACCAAAATTATGCTGCTGCTGAAGTAGATATTACCAGCTATACTTCCAGTGAGCTATTGGATGAAACAGAAATTTAGCTACATGCTTGAGACAAAATTCGGTCGGGTGCTCCGTTATTTTTTAAGTGTGTGAATATTTATTCATTGATTTATTGATCACAAAATGATTTCAGAAGCAGTTATAATTAACATAGAAGGGGTAACGGAATCCAAGTGGGAAATGCGGTCGCCTTTAGTGAAAGCTTCCCGGGTCGTTTACTGGTTAACGCCCATATATGCGAAATGACTTCAGACTTTAACAATATCACTACCAATAAAAAAATTCTATACACATTCAGAAATTTGGCTACATATCTTAGGAGCATAATAATTAGAAATTAATTATGGTAAAATCATTCCTTACATATTCTCATATATTGCCATTCATTTTCTCCAGTCTACTACAGAAAACGTAAAGCCTACGAACCACGCATCATAACTTTGAGAAGATGACTACACCTTTGAAAAGTAATCGTTAGATTTTGAGACTGTTTAAGAAATAATTCCATCTCCCGCGTCAGGTGATCCCATCATATTCATGATAATTTGAGCGACGTCTGACATTCCATAAATATTAAATTCTGTCCGCATGTTACTTTCCCACGGAGAGGTCGGCATCCGAAAAAGCTTTTCTTCTGATAAATTACTCTATTTAGAACGTCAAATCAGGAGAAAAAAGTAGTCCGAGAATGCTGAGTAACTCACTAATGCGTTTTGAGTTGCTGTGCTGTTTCTGGAGAGGAAATGTTTTTCCTTTTTTAGCTACCCCGTATTGTAAATATATTGTAATTTTAGGAAACAGCCTGCGATAGATGTACACATCTACCCCCCTATGAATAATGGACCGTAATGGAATCGTTTTTCCTAAAAGGTGAGGCTGTAGAAAAGGAAACGGAAAAAAGCAGGATATCAACAGTCACGGATGAGATTGTATTGTGGATTTTAGATATTGTGAAAAGGAAGCGTTTAAAACGCAGGAAGTTGATAAAATATGGAGAGAAAACTTAAGAATAACAGGTAAAAACGATATCTAAAGAAATATACGTAACTAAGGCAGAGGAAGATAGAAGACCGATAATAAAGTAATAAAAAAAATCTGTCTATATTTATGGATGCGAGATGGATTAAATAAATTTAAAATTAAAATTAGATGTGAGTCGACGAAATTAAATTACGACTCATATAATGTTTTTGTAGAATGTGTTAGGCTTATGTAACAATACAATAACCTATCTGACAAGGACGAAGAAAAAATGTCTAATTTCTAAAATGAGATAATGAAAAATTGACAGTCTCTTTATAAAACAGTAGTTCTCCGTTAAGTAGCAAGGCAATCCACGGATAGGGTTAAGAATATTCCACCAAGCTTACACCTTTAGTCCCAGTTGAATTTATCACATATAGATGCGGTAGATAAAGTAGCCTAAACTCTGAAAAAACTATATGTAACTATTCATGAAACATACTAGGGCCTAAATTCTTGAATTTATCTATGAGAAGTCGGTGACTTCCCGTAAAATAATACGTTTCCCTGGGTGACAACAAACTTCTCTGCAATGATTCTAATCTGCAAGATTATTTCTGTAACGTTTCTACACATAATTACGACTAAGACTGTTATAAATAGAGTGAGCATAGTGGCTGAACTATTTTTTTTTTACTTTGACTGGAAATTAAAGATCTCATGATAAGAGTCATATGAAGGCATTTTCACAGTTTATTTTAGTTATTACATAAAGTTGGGAATTCGAAAATTTCTACATAGTGATAATAATCAGCATACTTCGATTCACTTACGAGTATTATAAATAGAGAGTGCACAAAGGTACGAAAAGTGTGTATTTTATACGTTACTTCCTAAGTGCCATTCTCTGAGAATGTAGAGCATGAGTATGTAGAAAAGCGACATTAAATGTTAGTGCGATCCATTTGAAGAATTTCGAAAAAGGAAAGCGTTTTCCTCGACCGAGTCTAAGTTTCGTTTGATCTAAATCTTTTTTCCTCCTTTTTGCGAATCTCGGCATAAATGAAAATTGAATTAGGCCAGGGGTGGGGAACCTACGGCCTTCTGGCCAAAAGTGGCCTTTTTGGATGTTCATTGCGACTTTTTAGTCACTTCCTGAAACAAATATTCGTATTTAAATGATATTTTTGGTAATCTTGTTAATGAAGCCAAGTGAAAAAAAAGGGAAGTGTTCTCTTTCAATTTCCTATACCCATGAATTAGATTTGTCTCATAAAATTTTGAAGATTAGCTGTTTGAATGTGGGCAAAACACAACAAAAAGGGCCTGAATTATCACTTGCGGCCTTTCTTATGAAATCGAATGCTAAATACCTATTTCTGCTGGGAAACGGTTCACCGTCCCTGAATTAAACAGTGGATTTAAAATGTTTGACAATGCTGAATGATTTCCAAATCATGCTCCTCTTGAAATTTTAATTTCACGTATGTTATAGGATTAGGGCAGGGAAGGGTACAATCCATAATTAACGACAATTGTAATTTCAGAAAAAGGATAACTAAATAAAGAGATCCAAAGGTGCAGTTATGCCACAAATACGATTAACGAAATGAAAAGTAAATGTCCTTCCACTCCAACTAGGATATCCGCGGCTTCCTTAGTCGTTCAGTAGAGATTCAGTGTTGTTAACTTTCATAATTATTTACAAATAAAGAATAAATTTTTATATCTTAAATCGAATCGAAAAATACATGCTGTAAAATTACAATAATGCAGTGATATATAGAACTTAAGGTATCCAAAAAGTGTACTTAAAAATGTAAAATTCAGAGGGATAATTGCTTTTTGAGAACAAATCCTTTGTTCCTTGCGTCTGAAATCAATCTCTCCAAGAACAATTTTTTATATTTGAGAACCACTGGTACGTATATACTCGCACTACAGGATCGCAATCCGTTAAGCAGCGAAGATATTTTGATGCAAACTTAACACTGCGCAACAAATAATACGATAATTATAAAATATAAAGTATCAACGACATTTATCCATGTAGAGCTGGTCAAGAAATCCAGAATTCTATCCAATTCCTTATGCCTTAGAAAAACCTCCTACCCGTAGGGAAAGTAGTTCCTAAACTTATTAACTAACTACTTCATTCTTACAAAAAGAGGAGCACACGCTTCTACTGATAAAAAAGCAAATAGCTGCCAATCTTTAAACACAAGTTTGTACTCTCCACGGCTCTTAAATTTTATCTTGCTTCCAGAAAAGGCAAAAGGTGAAGACAATAATTTCGAGAAGTCTTTTATAGCAACTGTAATTCAAACATGGCATTCCTTTCATTTCCTACCTAATTAATTCATTTCATGGGCACCTTAAAAAGAGGTTGATAGACGTTAAATTACCTTTGCAAACCGGACAAAAAATCCATTTCTTAAGCCGGGGATACCAAAAGGCTTTTAACCCCAACGCGGAAGTGAAATTGGACGAGAAACTCTCTTCATCCTTACATCGAAAGTAATTTTGATTGCTAAGGTTAGCGATGCAAAATTTCGATCGAATTTACGGCCCTAAGAATTATTTTTCTGCTAATCATGTAGCAAAATACTTGCTGAATTCTCGAGCATACAATGATAAATCCATCCCATAAAGGGTGAGATTGAGATTCATTATTCTCCTCCTGCATCTGAACTTTTGTCATTAAAAAATTAAAGAAAGAGATTTTACGAGTAAAACAAATGAAAAAGAAAAGGAGAAAGGAATATTGTATGGGGTAGTTATCATAATATATAATTCGCACTTTGATGATATAAAGGTTTACAAAATTGAAAGTAATCTCAAAAAATGTACATAAGTAGAAAATATTTTTCTTAGATTTGAAAAAGGAACATCGAAGACTTACTGGATGGTTTCTGATTCTAATATTTCCCTAAAAACTGCAACTCTCCATGTAATTCGAAAAGTAATAATCTCTATAGTCGGAACATTTCGATTCAGTTATGTTAGGTGTTTGCAATTAAAGCATTACTGTTGGTAAATACTGGACGAGACAAAATTTAGAAACACTAATAGATACAATGCATGCATGCAAACGGATTTCAAAAAAGATGACATTTTTAAAAAGGGAGAGTTTGCGTTCTTACTGAAGGTATAACCTTGAAAACGTCAATGGAAGTAAAAACGTAACTTCAACGCAAAACTAAGCACACAAAAACTTAAGTTACACTCAGAACAGACGATCGCGAGCATTGCTTAGAACAGCGTTTCGCAACCTTTATGATTTCAAGTCACATTTTCCATCATTTCCAGACATCCGAGTCCTACGAAGTTGCGAAGAATTCGTATTCTTAATATAGACAATATAACAATTTACGAATATCTAGTTTTCTGGTGATTAGTGAAACTGGTGGTGGTGAAACCCACAGAGGATTCATTTGCATTAAGGCAAAAAAAATAACATGGCAAAACGGATAAAATGTGACGGCATCAACTCTCTCGATCACCAACAGAAACAGTGAAGTCCCACTAGTGGAATGCGTCCCAGAGGTTGGGAAACACTGTTTCAGAAGATATCAAGCACGGTATATTTTCCCAGAGTAAATCAAGTTACATCTCTAAGCTCTAAGATTTATTTTCGAACAGGCAAACTTCCATCGGAACGTGTGAATGGATAAATTCTTTATTTAGACGATATTAGATCCAGAAGTTGACCTTTCTTCCAATATACCTCTTTTTTAGTTACATATTGAAATTTACTATTAAAATTAGAAAAGAAAAAATAGGAAAAACAAAGAGATTTGGCTTTTCCGGAAGAATATATCTTCTCGACTGATGTTTGGAGAAGACAAAAACCCCTTTGTGTGGGAAAACACCCAAATTCCCCAAAAAAGGGGATGAAGAAGCTGCGAAAATACTGAGAAAAAGTCTGTCAAATTAATCATTGGTCAAAGCTGATATCTTAGTCAAAGCGAGTAAAAGGTGTGTAATGTAAATATAACTACATTTTACGTTACGTATTAAAACTATCAAAGACGCTATTGGCTGGTAATACATATTAAATCAAAGTAAGAGGTTCACCTTTCAGGAAAATTTTCCATAAAATTCGGCAAAATTTCATGGAGTAAAAAATAACACATCACTCTCTCCAGGGAAAGCGTCAATTTCGAATTTCCGTTAGATAAAATTAACCTCGGACGGCCTGAGCTAATTTTCCTATTTTATTCAACAGGTGACGGAGGTGAAAAGTGAGAGAGACGCCGGGATCGGCAATTTCCAGACGTACCCTATTTAAATCTCTTCTTCCAGGATTCAATTTAGTCTTTCATTTAGATCCCTCATCATGTAGCCGGCGCAAAAGGCGCTAGTTTCCACCGTACCGAAAGGGACCAAAGCAACAGACAGGAACGGCCTATTATAGTATAATGGGGAACCTTAACCACGCTTACAGCAACCCTCCATCGCCTTCACCGACCATTCTCTCATCACATGGACATAACCCAAAAAAGGCTCCATGGAGATTGACGTGCCTGCCATATGCGAAGCAAAAACCTGGAAAAATACAGGCAGACAGAATACCAGAAGGAAAGGTAACGGGATTAGCAAAAAAATCCAAGGGTGAGTTTTATTAAATACGGTTAGGCAATTTACGGAGGGGCCTTTAGGTAGATGATGGGATTTCATATGCGTCGCAGAGCGGATGTAGCAGCAGCGATCCCGTTCCTCGATATCCGTACACTCGCTGATTTATTCAGTGCTTATGGGTGTTGCTTAGTTTTCATCTCTCACAGATTTTTTAGAAGATACATTCATCTAATAGTTTAACCCACTTTATATGAAGTGTTCACCCTCAGTCAGCAAAATCGATAGCGATTCTCGAATAAGTTTTTATTTACCAATTTAGATTAAAAAGTTTCTTTCTTACTTTCGAAAAGTAAATATGAAAAGATTTGCGGGAAGAATAAGTATTGCTCAAATGCATAAGGAAGGTGGTGACAAATAGGACAGATCCGCAACTACCACTACTACTGTATTATAATTTAACTTAGTATGTAGTTGCCACCAGACTATATGTCTAACTGTAACAGTTCAATTAATAATAATAATAATTTTATAAAGTTGTAAATTGGCGTATATGTGATCTGCTTCTTACCTGGTGGAAGAGCGATAAATTAGCACTACTAGAATATGCAGACATTCATTACTCCTTTTTACACACAGTAGAGGGAATACTCACAGGGAATTTTTCATCGGTTTTTTGGAGATATCGAAGAATTTCATGGAGTTTTCATCAACCGCAATGTATTCAAGACTTACGTGTATTTACCAGGTAATGCTTGAGAGGGCAAGTCCTTCGAATTGCAGGCTGTACGTAAAATATGCCTCCTCTCTTAGGGCTATCAGTTAACTTTCTAACAGAGCTGTTCTTTCAGCTGCTACCGAAACTTTAATATGTTGATTTTTAGTGATACCCCACACATGCTGACCTCAAATGAATATAAGTCATACATAATATAATACTACATGATATTGATACGGCAATACACAATGTAAAATCTTTTCGGAGGTGGAATATAGTGATTTATTGTTATTATACCTTGAATATACTAAACATTTTCTCTATTATTCACTATAATATTTTTCAAAAGTTTCCCAATGATTGCTAATCTCAAGTTACAGATTTCTGGAAATGATTTCAGTGCGGAAGAAAGGCCAAAAATATCGATAACCTAACTTTCTGTTACAATTTTATAAATCATATACGGCATAAGTTAGGAATAACCATTGCCTTGTCTTAACTTATTCAAATCCAGAACAAAACTCATGGGAACATTCCATGTCTCAGGTAAACAACAATGCGAACGCAATGAAGTGCATTTCTTTACATTTCTGATCCTTTCCGACGCCAATTGTTTTACTTCCATTAGCATGCAATGTTAGCGTCCGTTTCGCTCTCAGCATTTCCCTTCAGTTAACCGAAAAGCCCTGTTACGTTTCCCCCAGAGTGGAAACAACGCTTTCTCGGCCGAGCTTTGCTTAGCCTATCTTATCTGCTTACGTTATCCTGGACCCTAACGGCAACGCCGCCCATCGCCTACTTGCATACACCTTCACGCGCTTCACGAATCACCCACGCATCTCATGGCGCATTGCGTCTCGAGCACTTTGGTGGAAAAGCACAATTTTAAAGGGCGAGAAAGTGCAGCCACCGAGAATGGTTTGTAATGAAAATGTCTTTAATGATCAAATTCTGAAGAGACTTGTTAATGATCGTGATGAATATTTGGATTCGGTTCTAAAATCGGTATAGATAACCCGGCATGGACATGAACGGAAGTTACGAAATGTGGAAAATTGTGCTCTACATACAACTGGGCGTGAATTTTGCCAAATAAAATTAGTTAGATACGCGGTTTCGGCGGTTTAGCTTTAGGTTACAAAATTCTTGTAGAATATGGATTATAATTAAATATTTCTACAGAATGTCAGAGGTAATTTAATCTGATGACAGATAATGAGATATTCCATTCCTACCAACTGTCTTTACCGTAAATGTGAGCATTTACTACTAATTGATTGTTGTGATTAGAGAAATGTAGTCATTAATAAAAGTAACAACAATTAATTAGGAAATTGTAATCACTGGAAAGTTTTATTCGGCTCAAGACCAGACGTTTTCTGAATAAAACCTTCCCGTTGGAGAAGTACGATTTCCTCAATATTTGTTACTACGATGGACTTCTACATCATTAAGGACGTATAGGTTGAACTGATTAAAAAGTGTTAGGTGGTAAAATGCATAGTTTATTTTCAATAACATCCTGTCTTAGTTACGCACAATGTGTTAGATCATTCATTGAAAATATATATTTTAGAAGAGAGGAAACGTCAACAAGATAATTAATCTAAGGAATATATTACTCAAACTTGGATCATACTCCTAACAGAGGTAAATGCCTCTCATTTTCCTGTATTACATTATGAACCTCTTGCACGTTTATGCAGTAAGTCTCGACCATTTTTCAGCGGCACAGTTTCGTATTCAATTTTCGCTACAAATTCAAAATCATATACACGATCTAAAATTTAAGTGCATTTGAGAAACATATGCAGAACGTAATATATTTAAGTTTACTATTTCTAACTGCCGTTAATAACAGATTCATATAAATTATTGGTGAGAATAATCAATATAATTTAAATAACAGTTGGAAATTACCTATACTGTGGATCTGAGTCTTCTCTGTTGAATAATACTCTGCTTCTCGTATTTAGATGGCATTAAAGATATGCAAACTCAAGATATTGAAAACTGTATACCTAGGGATAGATCTTACCTGGGCTAAGGTAAAGGCAGGTGCCCGCCCAGGGCGCCGGATGTTAGGGGGCGCTAATTGACCGAGAGCTAGAACGATCACAGCCTGCTCTACCGAAAATATGGTCACGTAATACGGTTGTGGATGGAAATGGATGAGGGAAGCCATACAAAACAGCTTATTGCACTTCACAGCGCTTTTAAAGGCTATAGTTTACGTTTTCCAAGGAAAAATAATAGCTACTAGATATTGGTTAGATATATCTATCATCGCTAAAAATATTTACACTCTAGATTTCGGTAACAATATTCCAATTTAAAAAATCCAGAGCTAAAATAAATTACGTGAGATCTTCAACAAGATTCGAATTGCAACTTTCTCGCATGACAAGGAAATATACATGGTCTGTAAAGTTTCCGACATTTCGCCATTTCTCGACATGTTTTCTGAAAATTTTCTGAAGATTTCTTAAAAATCTGGGGTGGGAAACTATTCAGACCACCCTCGTATATATCGATCAAATTTTAACGAAACAATATTAATCCAAAGTTCGAATCTGGTTTTATATAATCCGGGTGTGTATAATTATACCATCTGTAGAATGAACTTCGACTCAAAAGTGACATATGAAATAGTGTAGCTCCTCCTTTAATGTTTTAAGTAAATAATTCTATCTAAATGTGTTAAGATGAGCATGTTCTATGTCTACAGGCAAATATTAGAGGCTAGAAACCGTAAAATTCATAAGAATGAATCATGATATGCACTTTAGGAATCAAACAAGAAATATCTAGGGAAAAAGAAAACCAAGCAATTTATTCATGGGAAGAATTTTGCGAAACTTAATAATGTTTCAATGTATAGTAGTGGATGACGTTTCACAATTTGAAAGCAGAAGGAGAGGCCTTATACAGCTCAAGTATATAAATATAAATTCATTCGTAACTTTTTGAAAATAGGTATTTCAAAGGAGATTTGTGAACGGCCGAAAAGTTGCGCGCATTTCCTTATTTTCACAATGCATAATATAGATGAAAGATTGGGTCCGAGCGGAATTTATTTATCGAAAATGCTTCCAACGTATTCCGTTTGATCCCTTTAGATTTATTACCTCTTAGTTAACTTCAGCTCTTATATATTTACTCTGGCTTCAGTTTTTTCGTCCGGCACTAAAGAAAAAGATTTTACAACATTATCCGAGCAGAGAAATTCTCTAAGAAATACGGCCTCTGAAATGGAAGCCACTCGTGTAGAAACTTCGACCGGAGAATCTCTTTCGAATTCTGCGGCTGCTTTGAATTTGCTATGCGCATCTCATACGCCGACCTTTTCGAAGCAAAAGCAGGTCACCTCAATTCCTCGCCGAATTCGTCTAAGGGAGCCTTTTATGCTGCCTCTTTCCCAAACTCTGTGGATTTTCGCCTAAAAAATACAGGAGATATGGGTAGAATCTCTTGAGAGGAATTTTCGCATCCGATGATTACGTGAGGAACCCGAATTCATGCTTTCTAATACAATAATAACACGAGTGGTGCGTAATTTAAAATTGGAATTCGCAAGACGCAAAAAGTGATGGGAAATAATGGTGGCCAAATGGCTGAATAAGTAATCGTTTGAATTCTCTACTTATGAATTAGTAGGAGAATCGATTATTCAATAATTACTGATGAAAGACTTCTTAATAAAAGCTGAAAATCACAGCATACAACGCTCATTATTCCAATTGAATGAGTGAGCCTGAATCTAATTATGTAAACCGATTCAGTTGACTTATTAGCTGTATTTCTTGAATGTAATGTGCTAATAATAACTTTTAATCAGTCAAAAAATATTGTACCTTAGATAAATCGCAGTATGTACAGAGACGAATCACAAAATCTGC
Organism: Pachydiplax longipennis; assembly: GCA_036926295.1. Classification (NCBI taxonomy): domain Eukaryota; kingdom Metazoa; phylum Arthropoda; class Insecta; order Odonata; family Libellulidae; genus Pachydiplax; species Pachydiplax longipennis. Next base: position 40,469,968 of record JAVFKF010000002.1, read on the forward strand.
CGAATTCACAGATAAGAATAGTAACTGATAACTCAGGAAAGAAATCGTTTCAGACTCAATGTTTCGTAGCACGAAATAAGTCATAAGAAACTAGGGCCCATTATTCATTGTCGCCCACACTAAGGGGATAAAAAAGATACACATTCATTTAAAATGCCTCGGAAAGAAAATCGATCAATCGTTTATCCAGATTTCTCCTATATTTATGCCTAGTCACACTAGGCATGTGGGAACAGAGGGTTGAACCTCCTGTCATTATAAAAGCATATAGAAACAGTTAGGCCACCTGCGAAGGGCTATCATGACCTCTGGCAACATTTGCATATTTCATTACCCATCATCCTCTTTTTAAAGATTGAATCCTGCATGATAACCTTGGAGGGAAGAAGAGGAAACTTATCTATTCAGCGGAATCTATGGGTGCGAATCAACTATTTATTCAGTTATTCACGAAGCGTCTATTTTATCATCACCTGCCGTTTTACCTTCCGTTATTCCTATAATCTTTTCTTCAAAATGGCTGCCGCCTAGCACGCGAGTGATAACCGTCGAATGGAATTAACGTTTAAATTAGCTTTAAGAGATAAAATCAGCTTAATTACGATTAATTATATTTAATCGTTTCAAAAATGACTTAAACATCAGTTTGAATGATTGATTGATTAATTATTTCAAATTTAGGCATTTAACATAATAATTATCAGCTTATTTTCAGCTTAATTTAATTATCAGCATATAAAATGAGTCTTCTACAAAATTTAAAGTGGACAAAATTAAAATAGCTAGTCTCTCAATCGGCTAAGGTTGTCGAGAAGTACCTTCAAAATTTTACGATAAGTTCGATATTTAAAAAAAATTTACTAACTCCTACCAAATTATACTGCAAAATAATACTTCAAAATCTTTAAAATGATTTTCATAGTAAGTAACAAATTTTACGAATTTTATTGTCCTTGAAAACCATCTATATCATTAATACTGCAGTAAGTTTGATTCAGTTTGCATGTGATTTTCTAGTGACCAATGTTAGAAGGCATTGGTAATTGGTTGTGATAATAAGATACCTAAACACCAATGTCAACGCAAAACTATTCTACTTTTTCTTTGTATTTATTCTATATAAAACTGTGTAACTTTCTCTTACACATGGTATTTTTACTTGCTCTAACTTAGAGAATTGCTCAGGTAATTTATTCCTTTTCACTTCCGTCCAGGGCTTCCCAAGCTATCCCATACTTGCCATTCGTTTGAGGAAATTATCCCGAATTTTTCCTAAGGCCGCTTCTAACTATGCTGCGTCACATTTTCCTCGAATAATGACCCAGGATTTGGGGGCTAAAGCCCCCAACGTACACCGGCATTTCCTCGCCACCTTTCCCTGTCCGTAGGTAGATGATCAGCTGATCTTAATATTTCATTTCCTGTTTTCCTTCTGCTCTAACTCTGGTTTTCCCTGAGATGCTTGAAATGTTAATTTGAAGAAGCTTTTGCCATTGTTTTACCATGTGAGTTTACACAATGTTACCTGGATGTGAATCACACACATATATATCTGTATATCTCCTGATATGATCCTCTAATCATACATATGTACCAGTATGGCCATCTCGTAAAATGAACATCCAATCAATATTTTGTACCCATTAATAAGTGAGTTTTGAAGCCGATTCTTCTCGAGATATAAAAGGTTCTACCAAAGAAAACTTCTTTAAATACCTTCCCTACGAGAAGACGGATTCAAGTTCGAAATTTTGGCTCTTTTACGGCGACCATAGGATCAAGGTACTGCCTATAGCCGACCGAAAAACCGAAAAAAGTAGGGGAAAGCCGTTTTCGGCTCCCATCATTTGTTTATAATCCCTACTCGCCCTACTTTTTCGTAGGTAAAATACCTCGGGCCTCATTTCAGCGACAATATTTTGGCTCGCATCCCTCCCTAGCTCCAATTTCACCCAAATTTGAGTCGGAAACCTTTCAATAGAGTTCGCCTCTCAGCCATGTGAAGGTCAAACCTCTGGAAGTGGGGATAGGTTAGGGTTCGCAACCACTCTGCTCCTGCCCTCCCACTCTTTGCATCCTTTCTGCGTGACCACCCCCACAGCCCCACCTTCCTGCCCATCCTCCGCCGACTGACACACCTGCCCTCGCACTGAAAGCCTCCTCACCGCCCCCTCTTTTCCTCCTCGGCACACAAAAATGTGCCCTCGGAGAACTGCTTTTAGCTCCTTCATGCCAACTACGGATCGTGTGGCGGCGTATTTCCGCCCGAGTTCGCAAAGTGGGGACTCCGAAAAAAGAGGGTTTTTGGGGAGAAATTTATATTCCGACGCCATCTTAGGACGAGGAACGTCAAAGGCATTATCTACATAAGCAGAAACGTCGGTTTCCGATAGATTTGCCAGATGCCACTCGATTTTCTGTGCCAAGAATCATGCGCGTTGATCGAGCTTTGAGGAATCATCTACTCCAGCAGTCTTCGGATGCTTTCAGCCTTGTTAAGGTTTGCCTAAAATACATCACGAGGAATTCTACCAAACACGATGAAGCTAACTTATATTACCTCTCGAGTTTCATAGTTCGGTTTTAAAGCTAATTCGCGGGCGTGACTTACATCGTAAAAAGACATTGCGGAAATTAAAGAAATTTCGTGCATACATTTCCACAAGGGCTTTAATTCACTACTGAATTCGTAAGCTTAGTAACATCTTTAAGTTTCTCCTCGGAATTAAATCAAATAATTATTCGTTTAATTAACATCAGCTAGACTTGATTACGATTACATTTAAATTTTAGAGGAATTTCGTATTTTCAGGATGATATCATAGGTAAAAGAGGGAAGTCAAAGGCGATTCAATTAATATCGCCATAACATGAATACAAATGGATTTGCAACGGTGAAGACCAGAGAATTAGATTCTATAATGTCTATGTTAGTTTTGAGATATGAGATTTACCCTCGGTTCATGACTTGACACAAAATTCACCTTCGATGGCAGTAAATCCGTATAAGTCTGTATTGACTAAACGACTTCATTTCATAACTAATACACCGCTAGGAATAAAAATATTCCAGCTATTGAATGCCATACATATTAATATGCTCCAATGGGGAAGGGTCTAGTTCCAGAGCGAAGAGCATTTGACTGACGTAGTAAATAAGGTGATTCTGGAGTATTTTTATGGGGAAAATTACCCAGAAAACCAGAGCTTCAATAATAGTTCAAGAAGGACGGCCAAAGATGCGATGTGTCGAGTTCTCTTCAACGGGCCTCTTTGCTGTACCTTTGTGTTACCTAATTGTCCTCCGGAACAAGAGCCGAAAATGCCCCTATTCCAGAACTCTTTTCTCCTTTCCTTCCACAGATCATATCTTCTTACTACGCAATGTAGTGGCTCACTTATTCCATTGACTTCCTCTGAAAATCCCGCTTCTTTATATTTCTAGAGAATAGACCTCTCTGGCCTAGCTCGGTCTGGCTCTTCCCAACGAGTTTATAATAGATTGTTTGTTTAACTAAGCTAGCAGTCCTTATGGTCATGTTTGCTGAACGATTTTCGAAGCCTATCGTGTAATAATAATTCAAGAGATTATCGACTACTAAAAGCTTTCATTAGAAACTTCTTTATTCTGCAATCCTTGTTTGAACTCGCCTAAATAATTGATATATTATTTGAGATTTACGAAGATTTGATGTTAGAAAGATAACCTCCACATATGTAAAGAGGGAAGTTTCCAATCAGATACGCAAATTTCCAAGGGAAAACGGGTATGAAAAAGTATGATAGGACCAGGATCTTACGCTTTCTGGACGGATGCTTTAACTTTTGCGTGCGAAATTACCTTAACCGTTTTCCTAGTCAGGTAGGCAAAGAAATGCTTATCACAAGAGCTTAATATAAGAAGGATTTCTATCAACATTCATTTTTATTTACTCTTATATTCTTATTCTCTCGTTCACTTATTATATCAATATTTATTCTCTTACTCACACGCATAACGTTTTTTCTATCAGCATACATTTGAAAAATAAACAAATACAAATATCAGGTATTTGATTCAATCACAGGGTTTTAAATTCATTTGGAATATCTCAATTAATTAATACAAGAGTAGATTGAAGAATATGTCGGTCACATCGCAATTAATTTGCGTTAACTCCAGCTTCAAAAATATAATCAGTATGAAAGTGTAATAAGAGGAAAGCAGATTTTATCGTCCTTATAGGCTTTCCTAATCGTTAGTTACAGAAGCAGGTATTATCAATTATTATTATCTTCCTATCAGATTTTCCCTAATGCCTTTAGATACTAAGTGAATCAGCATAATTCCGTATTAGTTAATTCTGCCATAGGCACATTGCAATTCGATTAGCATACACATATGAGTAATTATGAATTCCTCTGGTTCCTGACCTTTCTCCCGCTAGTTTTAACATCTCATTAAATAAATATTATCTCTTCCTGCCGAGTTACTCGCTTCGTTCTGTATGCTAATAAACTCAAAACGGTACGTTTTACATTCCGACGTTAAATATAATTCGTAATTTTGAAAGATGAAAAATTTATGCATCTCATCACACCGGCCAAAAGTACTGTATTTAAGTATTTTCGACCCCGAGATCGCTTTGATAAACGAAGAACCGTAAGAAGCGCAGGGAAAGTACTGTGGGAAGTTAAAGTGGTTCATACACCTTTTCGGACTTCCTGGACAATTTCGGTGGGCATAATATAGATACAAATCAAGCAGATTTTCATTAAAATCTGAAGATTCCAGCGCCGGTAATGAGCATGCAATTCGGTGAGAAAATTTTGCTTCGAGTCATACTGGGAAGGGACTCCACCGCATATAGATATCATGCTGATGTGTTAGCTAATCTACCGATACGTGCTTATGAAGAGATTTGGAAGTTGACACGGAGAAGAAAGAAACGATGTTTTGGAAAACCTCTCTTTCCCATCAATTTTCCCCTGGGCTAAGTTTACACTCGTCCAAAATCACGACTTCGCGTCCTTTTCTTCCACTGCGTACACGAATATCTGAAAAGCTTTTCGAGTCTGACAGAATTTATATTTGGAACAGAATGCGGATCATTTATCGCCCAAAAAGAGGAAGTTACTAATTAGCAAACAGATTTTCGAACCAAAACACGTACGCATATTTAATCTTCATGATTAAGCAGATCTGCGAGATTGAGGTAATTATTAATGCTGGGGGTAATGAGATCATTTAAGGTGTATTAAAATATGAAAATTTCCGCCGTTCCTCAGTACCGGACATGCCACATCTCAATCCGTATGAGCCAACGAGAGTGTATAGGTTGTATTAGAAGTGATAAATAGTAACTTGACCGGGACTCAAACCCAGTTGAGAGTTTATTGCCTGAAGGGTCTAGTTAACCACTCACTTTCTCTCTTTTTCTCATTTTTAATTTTATTTGCATTTGTTTTTTGTATCTTATTATAATTTTACTTTCATTTGTTTACTTGATAAAATTTTCTTTTAAAAAACTTTTACTTGATAAAATAAAGAGGATTTACTTCGTTCAGAAATTCCTATCAATTTAATATTAGTATTTTTCCTTTTTTCTCACTCTCACTTTGGTTTTCTAAACTGTACGCAATATTTGAGACTATAGAGACTTGTACTTAGACCTATGATGCTTAGTTTCAATGCAACAGTGTCATTATCCATACTAATGAGTAGCGCTATTTTGCCGGACTAACCGTTTAAGAGTAAAACACTGGAAACCGTAATGTTTGGATATATTTCTTTCACGGTGATAGGTATATCAAGTTTATAATTCACAGAGGAAGGCAGTCTTGGGGAAGTCTATCACATACAGCAAATTAACGGAGGGAAACGTATTTTCTTTCCATTTAACAAGTTTAAATAAAATGAGGAAAAATGGGCTCCCGGATAGCCAAGTGGGCAGCGCTACAACGTTCAACTTCGGTGAAATCGGTTCCGGGTTCGATTACCGGTGGTGGCTGACGTACGAAATAACCTCAGCTGTCGAAGCACTTTTAACAGTCGTTGATTAGATAGAAGCATTGATACTACTACTGCGAGGAAAAATAACGCATTTCGTGTTCAATTCTTGGATACACCAAGTTGGCTCTAAGTAAAAACCGAAGTAATCGACTGGAAACAATAGTGTTCAGCTACTTCATCAAATACTTTTTGTAAAGAAATGCTATTCGGGTACTGATCTCGGGACTTCCGCTGGCAGCGTAAGATGTCTCATCAAACAGAACACTCCTTTCCGCGCGAAACTTCTCATAATATTCTTTTATCTGCTTTTCCGGTTCTGAAAAGAGCCGACAGATATTCATCGGCGGAAACTAAAGACCTGCGGTGCACGCATTCTCCTCGGAAATTACGATCCAGATTTGCACATAATAATTCGCCAGCAAGTACTTCCCATGAACTAAAATAGCGGCGAAATAGAATTAAGATTATCGAATAGATTAATCAGCTAGGAGAACAATGTGGAACTTATGTCCGCGCGAAATGTCCGTTTCGGTTGAAATTATACAAGAACACGGACGCCAGAAAAGAGTAAAACCAACAGTGGCTTCGAAAACAGCTTTTAAATATAATTTGTATTGATGGAAAGCACGCTCGAAACACAAAAATCTCTGGATGAACTCTCTGTGTTCTTAGCATACCAACGATAAAATGTGTGCGCATGCGCATTTGGAAAGGGGTTGTTTTGAAGCTTTGTCCCTAGTGAAAGTGCAAGGAAAATTGGGATTCCCTTTCTCAGCCAAGTAAACAAGGTAGCAAACAGCCCCAATGCTGAAACTGAAACAACGATTTCTCCTATAACTAAGTGGATATGACATTCTGCTCTGTTTAAAATGAGATGTTACCCACATGAGAGTCTTTCCTGAATTAAATTGTAGAGGATGTGCGTGTAGACGAAATTGGAACTGAATAGTACCGTTTTAAATTTAAGCTGTTAGATATAAGTAAAAATAAAAAGGAACACAAAAATTATGAGGGAAAAAGAAAGGAAAAAAATAAGAAACCATGACAACACAGCTAAAAAATAGATTAGAGCAAAATTAAATAATTATGTGATGAATTATTGCATGCTAAGAAATTAATAACATCGGTTTCGCAAATGGAGGAAAAGAAGAAAATCAATTTCATTCGCAATGGAATTGATTTTATGAAGTAATTTTATGGAATTGATTCAACAAAAGTAAATAAATCAATGAAAAAAAGATAAAAATAATAGATAAAGAAGAGAAGAGAAGTGGGATGAAAGAAAATGATGTTAAGGAATAGACCGGGTTCGAGTACCGGCTAAATAGGAATTTCCATGCTAGATTATATGTGTCACTCCGTTGGTTTTCATTCTAATGCTTTTCATTCTAATGCTCCAATGAATTACCATTCTGGAGGTTATTGTGAAATATATAAATAAGATCTATCATACATTAGCTTGCGTCGAAATCCTCATCCTGTTTGTTTTTCAATTAAATATATATGCTTTAAGGAAGACCTTACCATTAATTCTGTTTATTGCCATAATTATTGCTCGTTATTCTTGGGTATCTTTTCGTTATTAATCACGAAGCTTTTCAGTAATTATCAATAATGAAATGCTTCTGGAAATCGGATCGGATTTCATAAAAGTCCGCTAACACGAAAAATCGAGATTTAATGGAGGAGATAACATTGGAAACGAGCTCAAGAATAGTTATCCCATTACTTAGAATCCTACGACGCTAAGTCACGCCAACCAACGAGCTGGAGCGTTAAAATTTGGGTACCGATAATGTAATTAGGTATAGATAGGATGGTTGGAACTGAATGTGGTAAGAGGTTACTCTGATACTTGGATGAATCAGGGGATGACCCAAGACGAGGCTCGTGGAGGAAGGTTATGAAATTTTTGGTTTCTCAGGGGATGAAAAATTATATGTATTTAAATCGCTAGGAGATTCGTTTTAATAGTGAAACAGAATTTTACTAATTTTCTTCTTATCATCTTAGGTATTGGTCATTTACTTTCATCACTATTAAAGGTGATAAAAATAAAATTAGTAAAATCCTGTTAAATCTTTTACTCATGATACGACAATGAGACTTATATTTTCGTATTATTCGAAAGAATAAGTAAGACTTCGTAGTTTCAACAGGAAAGAAGTTTTACTTATTCTATCACTATGGCGTTCCACCAAGTCAAGCTAGAGAACATTGATTATATTCGTATTATTCATTTGCTTATTCCCAAGAGCTTTCTCCAGAGGGGCACTTTCGCTGCTATTGAACTGGGATAACAATCCCTCTTTCGCTCCACCCTAGACGCAGGACGTCACCACAATAATCACCCCAAAAGATAAAAGAAAGCGATTCAGCCCACGCAAGCGCCGAAGGCCCACTAATCGAAAACTATAACTCGTTTTCGCTCTTTCCAACGAAAAACACATCCATCTGCCAGTTGCATCAGTCACCCCGTATGATTGACAGGACCATCAAGGAGGATACTCAATTAGCGGGGTAAATTGACAAAAGGAGAATGCGCGGTGTGTGAGAGAGAGATGCGAGAGAAAATGAATGATCCCGTGGAGGAAGGACAGGAAATTGAGGTATTTTGGAGAGTGCGGGTGAGGCAGCAGCGGCCTTTGTCTGCACGCCCCAAAGGGCCGAGAATTTTGGCGTCGGAGAGCGCTGAGGGGATGGGGCCGTTGGCGAAATGGGGCCGGCGTTTTAAGACCTTCTACCTGAGCCCGACTCCCCTTACTATCCCAGGTAGACGACCTTTTTCCAAATGACGGGGAAGTGGTTGCAGGCCCTGAGGCGCCCTAGCGAGGGTGGCTGAGGGAGGGCTTGTCGGCGCCTGGGGATGTTGCTCCGATGAGGCACGCAGATAATCTCCAGGCCGAGGGTCGTATACGAGGTGTGCGGCCGTTGTGGAGATAAACTCGGCGTCGAGGGAGGAATCGCAGGGAAAAAAACGCGGGGGATGTTTTAAGGGACCTGTTTTGTTTCGGGATTGGGAGTCGCATTCAGCACTGGGAGCCAATTGCCTCGGAAGGTGGCGGGATTAATTCTTCTCCGGGATTCTATCGAAGCGATCTTCGGAGGGACTTCCTTTGCTCGGTTCCGGGAAGTGTGAGAGAGAATTTTATTTCCTCCTTTATGAAGGGATTCGGGAAGCCCCCAGAAATGCGGCTGTCCGGATGATTGTTCATGCAAGAATGGCGCAATAGATAACATCCATGAGATGGAGTGATACGATTTAAATGTTATTCCCCTTATTTCGATAATCGTTGATTTTTGGAGGTCTAAATTCTTACGCAATATATTGTGAAATTTATTTTGTATCCTTAGATATTTAATTTAGGCTTAGTAGCATAATTTACACATTAAAATTTTTCTATGAAATTACTGAGAGATCTTTCTTCTAGTGATTTCCATATGCTGTTAATATCATCACCAAGAAGTAATTCAAATTTAGGTCACATCTATAATAATGATGAAAATTACTTTTATCTACACCAATAAAACTACAAAAAGAATATGAGACATAACAGGAACTAAAGATTTACTTTTGAGCTTTCTCATTGTTCAGTATAAGAGATCAATCTTATCTTTTTTAGTTCATTTATCTATCAGGATTTTTTCTGCTTACTAATTTCATTTTTGCCATCTCAAGTACTGGTAATTTTCATTTTTAAATACTGCCAAAGGGCAAGCTTGGCACTTCCGCGGACCGTTAATGGCCTTAATTAGGACTTAATAGTCTTTTCTTTGACATTTAAATTGTATAACTGGAATTTTGATATTTTCATTATTGCATCATAACGACGTAATATCCTTGAAATAATTACTACGCAGTGAAATAGCCCAAAAGACGAGAATCTCGGTTTCGTCCATGACCACTCATTCTAAGGCGCTTTATGCAAAAGTAGTTTGTAAAAGCAACTTCGCCTTATATAGTACTAACCAGTTATGGAAATTTTGTCTGAACTTTTTACTAAAAATTCATAATCAAAAGTATTACGTAGAAAAGTAGATGAAGGATGAACTGGAAGAAAGAAGGTGAAAATTTTTTATTATGCATCTATATCAAATATCTATAGCACATAGATATACAATGGAAACTCGATCGATGCTGGGCAAGACATTTTCTTCACCGGTTAAAAGAGCAGTGCTTCTTTTAACCGGTTAATACGTGGTATTGAAGAGATTTTAGTGTGCAGCACGATATTCGAGATTTCCCTCTGTTTTTATTTTCTAAATTTGATAATACTATGTGATATAAGATGGAGCGCCATACTCAACTTTATAAAGTATTCTTATTAAATCAGCTGTGGAGAATATATGTCCTTAGCGTATTATATAAATTATAATTTTCATGTTATATTCGCTTTATTTTAACAAACAATTCATTTCGAAAGGAGAATGCGAAGATAAGAATCCTTTCCTTCTTACTCTTCTTTTCTTAATCAATTTGAATCCCTACCGTAACTTACAAACATACCGTTTTATGTGCCGCGATGTTTAATTAATACGCAAAAGGAGAAAAAAGGTAAGGAAGCACTGCTCTAGATATTGGGTTAGTCCCCTGCAGTCACAAAAGCAGCGGAACGCTGCGTTGTCTCAGCTTTCCCATCAGAACGACGGAAGTTTACGAATCATTTCATACACCTCAGTTCATTAAGCCGCTTTAATGCATTAAGAGCTTCCCGATGAAACGAAACCAGAAACCTAACGCTAATGACCCAAGATTCAACTCATTCCACGAGAGATCAAAACTCTTTTTTTCTCAAAAATGACAATAAAGCAACTCGGAGAAAACAAAATGTTTTACGACCTGAAAAAGTTTCATTAATGACCGATATTAGACTGAATTATCGGCGGACGTAAAAACACACTTCCTGGAAAAAGTGTCTTTTTTGTGGAGCGATCAGGGTTTTATAGCAATATGGTTGGTTGGACGTCAGATGCAAAAGGTCTGAGAGCGGCTGCTGAGAAAAGGTTTACGATCTGCCCCTCCCGCCCCCGCTCCCCGTGGATCCAACGACGGCTACTGTGTGCCCATTGGGCAGCGTTTCATTCAAGGCAGTCAAAAGAGCAGTTTGAATGGAAATCACCGCCGTGTGCCATCGGTCACGGAATTCTGCAGCTGCTTTGTTGGTCAGTGAGGTGACACTGACCAAGATATCGGGAAAGATGTTCATCGCAGTCACATAAAGGACCCCGGATTCAGTATCTTATTTCGTATTATGGGATCCGCCTATTCGATGCAGACAACGTGAACGAAATGCTCCCCTGACCTCTCTGGACAATAGGAGGATGGGCACTAAATTAGTATTAGCTGCGCTCTAGATGGTTGATGTATCTAGAAGCGGTTACAGCGACAGAAAATAAAAGGAAAGAGAGTTTGAAGTGTGGAAAAGTTCAATGATTCATTATTATAAGCTAAAATGTATAGATGCAAGTTATATTAAAGTAAAGGGATAAAAATAATAAATGACAAAATAAAGGCAAAATGTACTGTGATTTACTACCAATTTTGATAAAATATTCCACGTCTATCAAAACAAACTCAAAAGGTCTTATCTGAGTGGGCTACGCAAGTATCTTGTTTGGATGATTCGAAGATTGAAATTTGAGTAATTATGAATGACATCTCGAATGTTTCCCCACAGACGTTAGTTCTAAAACTAGATTGTATTTGGTACTAGGTACTGATCGTTTTATTGATTTCTTCTTATTTTATTTGTTATTCTCAATAATAATCTCCGACATGAAATTTTTAAGAAATGAAAAATATGATATTGCAGTATATAACATGGCATTGCACGATTAGAGTATATGCAAACACTCATGTTTTTGGAAAGATTCACGAATATATGAACGTTTTTTTTTCTTTGGAAAGCGGGTCAACGTAATTTGGAATAATGTGAACGAAATGACGAAAGCGTAGAAGTACAAAATCGGAGCCTCGGATGCGTCGCATCCTGCAATTTTCTGTTTCTCCAGATGCAAGTAAGGGGTATGAACATATCAATAAAGAAGAACTAGGAACATACGCAGTATAACTACGTTCTATCGCTTGTAATAGGACCGAGGAAAAGATGGATAAGGGAAAACTATGAAAGTGGAAAATGAGGACTCAGCCTATGTTATTACAATACCGAAGACAACGAGAGCTTATGAATTGCTTGGTACTGAAATAATCGTAACAAATACTGAACGAGAAAATAATAAAAACAGGAATACAGTAAAATATTTACTTTGAAGATGATTTATCCTTGAAAAAACTTGCGAGGGTTAGCTACTTTCGAGCAGATATTTAAAATTTAAATAGGGGTGTACTTAGCAGATTTTACAAGTCACCTTCAATTTCATGGGCACAGGAAAATGGATTAATTCTTTCCAAAGCATCTTTTGTTTCGATGAATGATGAATGCGGAATTATTGAACATTGTCCATATGAGGTGTAATTGGGACTACAGAAAACCTCGTTACATTAGCAAAAACGAGAAATGCGGGAACGATAGATAAGGGTTCTACAGTATACATGCAGTTCATCTCACATCATGATAGCAATTACTTACACGCTCCTCCAAAAAATCCTCCCACAAGAATTCACACGTGTGACCGGAAAACCTAATGCATTCCCCGCTGCACCGACGGATTAACAGTGACTTATCGTATCAGAGCTCAATCCGTTAGTATTCGATACAATTAAACCCAACTAACATTTCTTTGGATCAATGAAAATGGGTTGAAGGTGTGGTGTGCATCGGCCCAATTGGCAAGGTCGCATTGGCCCTGTTCTGTGCACCGCCCTCACGCTGTCACTCATAAAATTCCCCCACCCGGATAAGAAGAATATGGCGCTGGTGTGCGATATTGAATTTAAGAACCGCCGAATGCACGGAGCATAAGAAGTTTTTACGGCTCACAGAGAGGGGGCGATCGGGGGTGAAACAACGACGAAAGATTTACGTTCGGATATACGTGGAAGGTTTAAAACTTTATAGGGAAGTAATGCGAAGATAACTGAAATATAAAAATACACTATCGATAAATTTTCTTTCGGACTGGATGTTGGTTTTATTGGTCGCGATTAGTATTTGGGCTGCTTCCCCGAAAAGATTGGAACGTGGAGTTTGGAGATTGCCAAACCTTTGGTATGCACGCGCGCGAGTCTGTGTGTGTGAGGTCTACGAGAGGCACTTCCGAAAACGTCGGCCGCTAAATCATTTTTGTTGTTAAGGGACTCTGAAGGATCCAAAAATAAAAACTAAGCCATGAATAGTGGAAGAAAATTCCGTTCTATAAGTGAACTTTACCGGATTTGAATGTGAATTAAAGTAGTAAAGTTTTGCATGTCAATGATTTGGGAATTTGTGAAGGATTTCGCGATCTACTAGATGTTAATAATCTAATTAGATTAGCGATGTCAACTATCTTTTAAACTACGTATTTCTGGCTATAAAGAGCTGAAAAAGAAGTTCATACACTGATGGTTACATCGGTCTTAGATAATTTGTGTGCGATCAAATTAAGTGAATGACTTCCATAGAAGTTTGTTCAATCCTGCTACGAAATCTTGAAGAATGAAAAATTTTACATTAGTGTTTCGGTACCATTTTTTATTTTCTTTAATCTCAATCATACACGCAACTATAATAATAGGAAAGCTACTGAAGCAAGAATGAAGCCTGAATCCGTTCATCAAGTCTTTCGATATTGAATGCTATGAAAATTATCCGGGTTGGGTACTGGAAATGCATACAGAAGTTTATTCAGAATTCATCGATATTTAAAAATCCGATTTTTGTAATATAAAACTGCTTTACAGCAAATTTAAAACGTTCGATTAAAATTTTTCATAAAAACTAAGTGAAAATGTTATTCAGTCTAGTTTTCAGCACGGAGTACCTATGATGTAGCTAAATCTAAAAAGCATGTTTTACATGCAAGTTTCTCGTAAGTCTTCGATGGACAAAATCTTCAAGAGAAGCAGATGTTTCCAATTATTTAGATTAGTTTTTAATAAATCTTAACGAACACAAATACGGATGATGAACACGTATAACTATGCCATATCCAGAAAATATCGGTTAGCCGGGACTAGAACTCGGGATGTTGGTGTTGGAAAACTAGTAATAGAAATAGTTGATAACCACTCCGCCTGCGATATCGACAATGAGGAAAAGAGAGGAAGATATAGGAAAAGAAAGATATAATAGCAATACTCTTTTTATCAAACATAAATGATCTATTGATGTCTCACCGAAGCTATAAGCAGTACTTATGGTGATGAGTGAAGACTCCAAACAATTTCAAGGGATATTAGATTATTCTTTTCAAGGTGTACGACCTTCAGATTTAAATTTCGCTTAAACGGTGCCAAGGCATATTCCAGCGATCCAGATTTTGCTTAATAAGATATATTTTTCGAGTTTTTCACTCACTTTAAAAATTTTCTTCCAAGGGTCGCGGACTGATTCTACGAAAAGAAAGGCCTGTAGGATTTTTTTTCTATGAGGGTTCTCCAATTACCCCGTACTCTGCCAAAATAGTGCCTTGGGCTGGATTTGCTCTCACCCATATTATCCTGGCAGTTGCCAGCAAGGCTGTCTAGCTTCTGGGTTTTCGTGACATAAATTTCGTGCTTTGGCAATTTACTTCTCACATGTGCATCGGAAGGAAGCAAGTAGGCGTGTCAAATTTTAGTTACCCTCTATTTCACATAGTAGCTGTAGTGGTGCCATAAGTGGTTGGGATGCTCCTTTCCGGATAAGATAAAATTACAGCCCTATTTTTGAGATTTACCTCATAGGAAGGAAGCAGGGCATAATGAGCGAAATCCGCCTTGGAAAGTTGCGTCTCACTTAAAATCTCACATGATCGATTAAAAAGAAGGAAGAATCTCTGAACGTTTGCGGGAGGAAGATTAGAAAATGACGTAGGTAGATAACCGAAAAGGTTGACGTTATTGAAAGGTAAATTGAGGCAGATACACTTCACTTACAAAGACTGATCTGTAAATATTATCGTTCTATACTCGGAAACTGTTTACACGAAGTATTCAGAGGTACGAGAACCTTGTCCAAGAAACTTATCATTCCATTGGGCATAAGATTCTAGAAATTTACAGATTGCAAAAAGTAAAAAAAAACAAACCTGCTGGAAACTAGTTAAAACCTGTCTAAGACGATCATTTTCTTATAAAGTAAGATTTGAAGAAATATAATAAATACTAAATGTTATGTATTTTTGAAGTCTTTAGTTTCATAGATGATCTTTCATGTTTTAAAGATTCATAATTACTCAATTCCTCCGCATGTTCTTTAATGTAGTAAAAGGAGATTAAGTACTTAAATATATATCTATGTATCTATATTACGTATCTATAAACTTAGCAGGAATATTAGAATTCAAGGAATGTTCTATTGGCCAAATCATCAAAAATAATAAACACGTTTTCCATACCTCAATCATTAATCGTGATTGTTAATTGCGTTGTTAATCACGATGAAGTAAAGGATGGTTCATCATAAAAAGGTCAAGGTGGATGATTACCACTCAAATAGTACTCCTAGAATAACGTTGGGAATTTAAAATAATAAAAAATAGCTTAATCTGTCTATATGCTACTATACTCAGAACAAACATAAAAAAATCACTAATAATAAAATCCACCAAACTGAGAGTAACTTTGTGGTAATCCATCCCAGGAAGGAAAAAGAGGAACAATTTTTCACAAAGGAAACTAATTCCGTCTTTATTGTAACTGTTCTCTGTGAAAAGTTGTTCAACTTTTTTCTTCCTAATCAGCAATAAATTACGATAATCTTAACTAACGATATCTACCTCTGAAAGTTAACGATAACGTAACCTCAATTATAAGAAGCCTATTCTTTAGATCGATATTCGCAGGCTTGACTTCGTGGAAAGCCATAACTTAAATTACATACTAAAAATACTAAAGGTCTAATTAAACCATATTGTTACACAAAACTTTGTCCCTAAACTACTGCCTTTCCCGATGATAGCAATTCAACACGAATCGATTCCGTTCCCAAGTATTCCGTCATGCGCTTTCTCGAAGGCGTCTTCCCATTTTTGAATGTTGAGAATATGAGCGGTGTCCGAGGAAGAATGCGTGACCTTTGACTCTTAAATGACGCCGTCCGCGGCACTTACTCCAAATGAAAGCCAAGGAAGCAGCCATCGGAATGCAGGGCCGGCGGGAGGGACAGGACTATTAAAAGGGACGGTGCATGCCATTACATCCTCGCGCGAATTCATATGTGGCAGAGGATGCTGATAACATCTCCCCTTGTCTCCGGCAAATGATTCGCGCTCCCCGTGAGTCGATTATCGATTGCATTGGAAAATCCTCTTTGATTCTAAAGGGAGGACAGTTAAGTTATTCGCATCGCATTATCGCTACTTTCTAAGCTCCCATTCGCTTCTTTCTATCCCAATTTGGATACATCGTAGCAGAGGGCAAGTAATGGAATCGGATACAATAATTTTTATGGAGAATACAGTGGTTTATTTGTAAAACTAATGTTAAATGACCTGAAAGTCATTGAAGGATTGATGCCGGTGAGGAATGTATGATTTAATGCACATCTTTTCAAACGATGCGTCGCAAGAAAGCTTTTGATCTTCCATAGGACTTGTTAGCTCTTGTTTTTTTTTTCAATGTCAACTCATATGTGGAAGAGAGGCCATACTGGCCTAACCCCGCCAAAAGTGTCAAATAATATGTGATATTTGAAATGGGAAATCTTCACTACTAAAATTAAAAACGTAATGGCATTATTCAAAGTCTGTATTCCTTGGGTTATTTAATAACGCTTATTGTGTTATTGTGATATTTTATAATCGAAAATAATCTCACTATACTCGGTGCGCTATGAAGTTTGTCCTAATGATTAAGTGCTTTGGAGGAAAAAATATTGAATTTACTGGCTTACGAATCGTCATATAAAAGGTAAACGTTTTTCAGCTTTCCATTTTCGAAGTGTAGACAATAACATTGATATATGTCAATTAAATTAATATAAGGCCATTTTTCGCCAAACACCAGTAAGAGCATCAAAAAATCTCATTGTCTATCTCAAAGATATTTAATAATATATAATTTTCTCAAGGTGTAAGTTATTTGCAGTGCAGTGACCAAGGGTACCTTTTATTAAGGAAAAAGGTTAGGGTATCTTTGCACGGAAGGACGTTCACCCAGGAAAATCCCAAAGTAAAACGGATTTGAGAAAGTTCTGACGGAACCCAGAATCGAACCCGGGATCCTTCTCTATCTGTGAGATTACATTAGTTAACTTATTGTTGGCTATCCAGCTAGAACCTGATTCGTAATCCTAAATTCTGATCGGACAGCTTAGAAACGTTAGCGTAGAAGATTCTGGGTTCGACTCCAGGGCTCGTCAGACTTTTAAAAGTCCCTTTTCTCTTGAGATTTTTGCTTTTATTCTCACTTTTGATCGGAATTTCTTTACAGTTGAAAATGACGGTATTTAAAGTGATCTAGTTTTTCTCATTTCGCATAAGACGCCAATGTGTTTATCTCCAAGGAAACTACTGTGCGAGAGAAAACCAAATATCTTTGGATTACATTGCACAGATTATGACAACATTACACGAAAAATGCCAATCCATCGCGTGAAGAGATGGTAACCGTGATTAAAGCCTCCTGGCTGCGAAATCATCATAGACAGATCATAAAAATCTCCATATAGAAACTGCGCCAGTGTTTTAGAAACTCTTACAATGTTGGTGCGGCGTACATTAGAGAAAGTTAACCGTGCGGAGATGAAAACAGACCTTGTTTGCTGTTACCACAATAGCACTTAAGTGAGCACATCCGACTTGACACCGGATGCACGCCCTCAACTACACGTACATGGAAACTTATCTTTAGACCTAGATACTTTTCTACGCAGCGGGATTCATCATATAGCCTCCGGCATGGACACTGTGTCATATTTAGCTTCCACAATTAAAGGCTTAATAAAAGAGATGGGTTGGATTTCCGATGGTGGCGAGCGCGATGAAATCCTCGCCGCTTTATGGAACTGGTTTATTTCTGTCATGCCTTGCTGCAACTGCAGGAAAGTTTGCCACTAATGAATATGAGCGAGCATAAAATTAAGAGCGTTTCGCAACGTTTAGTGCATATCTTTATTTATATGCATAAGTGAAACTCGGGAAATTAATTTGAATGAGTTCTTGCTCGGTTAATTCGAAAATTATCTTCATCGCCTTCGTCTCATTTTCCTATTTTTTCATTTCCTCTCGAGAAATATCCTATGAGGTTTTTAATGTGAGGAGAGAGCTACTTTAAACCGTGATTGCGTTGAGAATCGATGCCTTCAACGGCTTCTGTAACGCTGTAACTGTGGCATGTTTATTTTAATAGTTTCAAGAATTACTGGGGAAAAATAACTGTCTACCACCGTTCTGGATATAGGTAATGGATATAAATATGGATAAGTAATTTAATAAAAATTACCCACTTATATTAGAATATAAAATTATGAATCTCTTCTACAAATCCAAAAGACAATAAAGTTAGAATGCCATGGTCAATATGTTAAACGGAGAAACCATTTTTTACCGGAAAATATGAGATAAAACAAAGGCGAGCTACGTTCCGCAGGTTCTGAGAATTAAAATACAAAATATATCTGTGAAATGGATATTCTTAGAAGAAAGAAGTGTAGATTACGAACCATTATCAAAATAAAGATCGTAAAATAGTATTACAGCTCTGAATGGAAAGGGCCTTCGTTAAAGTGTATACTAGTTAACTATAGTGGCTTCTTCTGGTCAGATATCTAAAAACTCTAACCCAAGTTAAATGATAAAGGACTCCAGATAGTTGTTTGTTTTTCTATAACTTTCAGAATTAGACACGCGCTCGAAGTAAATTAACAAAATTGAATAAAATGTTTCCAAATCGAATGATAATTTATAATAAGATTATAAGACCAAAAACCCGATTGCAAAGAAGTTTGAGTTGAAAATTGCCAAGGCTAAAGCCGAGATTGGCTAACTCGTGAACATCTATCATGTATCATTAATCAATAAGATTTAATATCTATCTTAGCTCTAATTTTGATCTTAAATAAGTTAATATTTTATCATAGATTAATCAACTTATTTAAGATCAAAATTAGAGCTAAGATAGATATTAAATCTATCTATTAATAGAGTGATAATATTTTATCATAGATTATATCATATCATAGAATCATCACTCTACGTTGTGCTCGGCGGCTTCGTTTTTAACATTCTGTCTCTCGATATTTAAGAAAGTCATATGAAAATATTGAAACTTGTATTAACCCAGAATAAATTGAAGTACGCATACATTACTCATGACATACATAGAGGTATGTAATGAAATATTATCTGAAGATTTTATAGATTTTTCGGACAATTATATCAATTCGTTATCCATGAAAGATACATTGATTTCTCTGCCAAAAGATCTATTTCAAAAAAATATTCCCGTGAAACATTTTCGCAAATAATTGACAGTCGAAAAAGAAACTAATTAGCATGATTCACAAGCTCTGACAAGTGGGTTATGTGATGCCATAAAGACGATTATCCAATTAAGGTCGTCGAACTATGAAAGGAGTCAAAAGTTTTGAAAACATTTAGTCTGACAGACTAAACATACATGCTCCGATGAACTTCCCGATAAGAATGCCAATCTCCACTTTTTATCGGATATTTTAAGGCAAGGTGTCCGTTCTGGTTATCGAAAACGATGCTTCGATGACATTAATGTGGCAAGTCAATAATTAAATACCAAAACGCGATAAAGGACGCGTAAATATTTACAAAACGTATCGATTTCCGAATGAATAAATATTATCGATGAATCCAATTTAATATTGACTAATAACTCGGGGGGAATGAAGGTTACTATGAGGATGATAATCATGACATGACTGATAATCGAATACGGGTTTTCCGTCTGTCACATTGACATTTTTGGATTATTATCGTTCAATATATCGGCTTGTTATTCTAATGGAGGTCATGTATGGAACCAATGCTAACTTCGTCTGCTCCGAATGCTTCAAAGAGAAGATGATCTACTAAATCTAGTTTGAAATAGAAGAAAAGGCGGTAAGAATTATATGGTAAGAAAAGTGCAAATGAGTAAAATCAATATGATCTGGCGTAACTTTGTGGAAAGCCATAATAAATTAAACAACTTAGAAAATCCGTGGAAAATTACTAAGTTGTTTAATTTATGTGTAAATGAGTAGTAGGAAAAGAGTAAATCAGTGATTAATTTATGTAAGTAATTTTATTGCATGGTTTCCTATATTTCTATTCCATCCCGAAGGAAACATAGCGGAAATTATAGGTCAAGAAGAGACGCTACTACTAAAGCCGTTCCAAGGAATTGATTTATGACTCTATTAAATGTAATAAGCTACCTTTCTAAACTAAAATGTATTATTTTCCTGATCATTATTCTAGAGGAAGTACGTTAGTGAAGAACGTAGCCGAACCCTAAACCATATACATATTTTTTACCAAAGAGAAAGCTAAGTTGATGATAGTGTAATATATCTAGAGCAGGGATGGCCAACCTATGGCACATCCGCTAAAAGTGGAGCGTTACATTATTGTAAGTGATGCATTGAATTAAAAGAAAAATCAACTATAAATTTCTTAGATGATTAACACATACACTCAAATACACAGAATGATCTACCGTTTATATCAAGAAGCACAAGTATTATTGTTTATTGACATAGTATGTGGCACATTTTATAATCATGGTGCATCATATTAGTTTGTTTATGAAGAGAGAAATTTCGGAAATTTTATCGGAATTGGGAAAAATTTTTGTACTGACCCATCATTAGTTTACAGAAAAACAAATGTGAAAACTCTGGAGACGGTGAGAGGAAAGAAGGTTTTAATTGAAATAATGAAAAGACAGCTGAAGAAAAGAGAGGGTGGAGTATTGAGAGGATAGGGAAGAAGAAAAAAGAATCCAACGGAAGATACAAGGGGAGAGTCTTGGATAAAAGATATTGGATGATATATTGGGTATCAAGAATTAAAGGAAATGACGTTAATAGGGATTTAGGGAATCTTAGGATTTATTAACCTCTCTAATAGTAGAAGATTCATCATGGATGATGATTATTCTTCATTATTTTAAATTCAAAGTTAATAGATTTTCTCGAGAAAATTTATCCGTAAGATATGATTGCGGTTTTTAATCCTATGAAATGATCAAATTTCATCGTATTCAGTAAGTCTAAAATCGTTAAATAGCTACGAAAACGAAAATAGAGTTCACCATTATGAATTTCCACCAGTAATGGAATTTGATAATGGTACGTAGATGATGGAAAGACATTTCATCGTGCAGATAAATCCTCGTAAACACCCGCGAGCAATTTTCAAGCTTTCAAGTGAGAAGCATTTAAAGGCTAAACGAGTTTCCGAGTCCCCTCAGATTCCCACCTAGAGGAATCAGCACGTGCAGAAATGCATTCAAAAACCACTCTCAAACTCAAGAGAGCTTTTTAATGCACCCAATATAAAAGGATAACTCATAACCGAGTTGTTTTTACGAGCGCCACTCCACATTTGAATAATCTCTTTTCCCCATGAATGACTCCTTCCGCCCAAAAACCCTTTTTCATTCCCTGCCAATCTCCCCTCCGCATTCCTGCCCTTTCGACACTACAACCACACCAGCACGCATGCATTCACAAGCCCTCTCCAGATTTCCACCCCATTCTCCCCCCGATAAAAAAATCCCCCCCTTATTTTCAATCCCCTTCCACTTCATATTTCTCTCGTCCCGCCCCCTCACTCCCTCTCACCCTTCTAATACACCCCGACTTACGCACCGGAGTGATTACATCGGAGAAACATATATCATCTCCCCCCCATTCCGGAATCGATATTCTTTTTTTATATGTACGCGGGGGCGGCGATGGGAAAGGGGGGGCAAAGGATCCGGAAAAAATGCGCTTATCAACGCCCCAACAGGTGGCGTCCGTAATATTGAAAAAGGATGGAAAGGGGATGTTGAAGGCATATTTTTCATCCGCCTTTCCGCCGAATAAAGCACCCCGCTAAGATGCATGCTGTCTGTTTTCGGGTGTGTTCTCCTCGGGGCGAGAAATAAAAATTGACTCTTTACATTTTTGTCGGAGGGTGAGATTGGAGGATGTGAGTTATGGTTCCGATTAAGGGAGGGTCGCGCCATCTCCGGAGAATCCGGGTTTTCGATGCGGGAGAATTTGTTTTCCGTGCGTGGATTTTTGAAGAAGAGCGCAGGGGGAATTCCTGGGTTGGTAGGGATCGCGGGAGGGTTATTCGCCCATGCTGAATGTATTTAGATTATCAAGTAGTAGTGGTAGTCAAGTAATAGGTTATTGGGTGATTTTACACGAGATGGCGTGCAACCAGAAAAAAACCCAAGGAAGACTTTTTTCAAGTCTATTCTTCCTCGAGTAATATTGCTAAAAATTCTTTGACAGTTGGAATCATTTCGCACATATGTACTATTTCCTGGAATCGAACCCGGGATCGCTTTCATCGAAGGCAAATGCGCTGCCCGCATGGCTATCCGGGAGCCTCAGATTGTCAAGCAATTACATCATCAAGTGTGAGGTCATTAGGGGTGTTTGCCGTATTTAACCCTTCCTAATAATTGAATATTTGACTATGTGCTGCGCCTCCATTATAATGAAAATGATAAGAGAACATTTTTACCTTTACCCTTGAATTTTATATTGAGCTAAAATATTTTCCTTTTTAGCAAAAACCTTTTAGACTGAGGATGACCTATAAGGTCGTAAACATGCCCAAAAATTCAATGTTAAAGTATAAGTATTCTCCTATCATTTTCCTTTTTAATAAAAAACAGGAGTAGTGGGAAATATGGATTTGATAACTATCTGAAGTTTAAAGGAAACATCTACGTAAATATCCAGCAAGCCGCCATGTGTGTTTCGGCATGTGGCAGTTTGTGCATGCACCATGACTCTACTTTTCCAAACAATTACTTTCGCATATCGTTCGCAGTAAAAATAATTCTTGAATCGACTCTACATATCTCCCATTTTCCTAGCAGTATCAGAATGGCCTATGCAACAAGGAGGGCGCATAATACCGGCTATAGCTTCTACGAACGTAATTTCTCTGAATATTTTAAGAGAATTAAGTCTTTGATTTAACTTTCTTTCTTTTATCTTGCATCCTTACGCTTCTGGGTAAAGCTCACAGATTCGTCGTAGCAATCCTCCACAAAATGATAATTTATATTTATTTATTTTGAAAAGAATTCCTGAAGTGAGGAAACTATTATCTCTCAACTTGCAGATTTATTCGAAATCGCTGAACTCTGATTCACCATCTGCTTCTGAAGGCATTTAGAGAAGTAGATCAGCACAATGGGAAAGGAAACTTGTTGGGAATGTATTAGGATCACCACATCCCCTTTCAGGTATCTTCGGGAGTATTTTCAGAGCACATTTGGAGTTTATTCTTCTATTTCTTTACACTGCTTGCCCTAATTTGTTCAATAATGTTCTAACTTCTCATGAAAACTATTGTCTTAACTAGAAAATTCCCTTTCATCTTGCGTGAACCAACTGCTTTATGAGGTCGTCAAAATTTCACAATAAAGGTCGATTGGCGTATTGACTTGCAACTTGCACTATTCTCGTAACATTCAACGCCTTGTTCGATCATGAATCGATCAAATACAATTGAAAGATTCTTGAATAATATCTAAAATCGATATGACCAACCATACCTTGGAGTAGCAAGACTGAGAAAGAAATAAATATACTCTGCAATTTTAAATACGACCGTAGAATTAATTTCGAGTTTAATTCAACAGAGCCGATACCGGTCGGGTAAATCATAACTCTACAGAAACTACTAAGTATTTTTATTTTTTTTGGAAATCTAGGGGTTGACTAGATGAAGCATTTCGACTAATGATTTTCTAGCAGACAAATGCACATCAGCATATCGCAAGAATTGAAAGATCAACAAAGTTCCATAATTTTATGCTATATTAGTAGAGGACCCTTACTTCAGACTTTCCCTAAGACAATGAATGATCGGGATATTAAATACGAGGCAACGATTCTAGTTAAATCTACTATAATCCATCTTTTCAATGTGTATAGCATCATCCAAGACAATCATATGGAATCCTTCTAGGATGGATTCTCCTCTATGAGAGAAGATATCGAAATATTGGTGAGGAAAATGTGATTCAAGTTACGAGACTCCGATCGTTATCTAATTTATAATTTATTTTTTAGATATTGGCACGTTACTTTATTTGAGAATGAACAATAGTTAATCCTTTTTTGTGATTTAATCATCACTGTTAAAAGCTCTTCTACAGCTGAGGTTATTTTGTGTGTGAGCTCCAGCAGGGATTCGAACCCGGGACCGCTTTCATCGAAGTCGAACGCTCTGCCCACATATACCCATATGATTGAATCAGGAGAGCTATCCAGGAGACATTGTGATTCCATCCTAGAAGGATAGCAACTAATTACAAGAACTTCCAACTTGGAGGGTAGGGATGGAAAAATTGCGAAGATGGTAAATGGACTTATATCTATTCTTGCCGTAAATTTGCCGAAAATAAACAAACTGAAACTTTAAATTGGCTAAAGAATTGAATAGCAGAATCGTTAATGAGCGAAGTATTACACACACGTCAAGGCGTGGTTCTGCTAGCACGATATCTAGTCATGCCAGGATAAACTTCTAAGGGCTCTCGTCTGGCACGCATCACCTGCTATCGACGTACGTCAAGCCATCTGTTGACGTGGGCTATCTTTCGTGGAATAAGAAGGCTCGGTTTTTCATATATTCTTCCTGGTCATCCTATGACTACTTTTATTGAAATCTAAACATGGTGGGCAAATATTCCACTTATTGATACAAACGAGGAAAATTCACCGGAAAGCCCACTTATTTCCCAATGTTGCGACTTTCCCAGAATAATCAGGTGACCGTTATTCCGATATCAATGATGTAATGAAGAAACCAGGAAAGTAAACCTAATCTCTTATCTTTCGGGTTTATTTAGAGTACGTTGATTCTGATAAAAGAATATAAAATTTTACTCAGCTGCTAAATGGTTCAATATTGAAATGTGCAACAGTGAGAATGAATTTTTCTACATTTCTAATGAGCTTGTCATTATTTTTAGAAATTTTTATTGATTAATTAGTTCATTTTTGCCTGTTGCTGAGGAAGTTCCTCGAAACTGGTCGCATTTTTTAAATAAACTTGTGGACTTAGTCAGATTTTGGTTTTTTCTCATTTAATAATTTAAGATTTTTTTTCTGAAATAATATAATTATTTATATTTCTTAAATAATTTAAGTTTCTTATAATTATTAATATTTCTTAAACAAGAAGTTTCTCAAATCTACTCTACTATAGTGAAGATACGAAGAAATAAAAGTTTATCCTTAAGATCGGTATATTTCATATCTCTTGACCTGATTCTATATAGAATACAATAGTTCACTTAAGCCAAAAACCATGCTCGGTTCATAAGCATCTTAGGAAATCAATTTGCCTTTGCTTTTCCATAAATAACGCTAGAAGTATTAATTTAGAGACACCATTTCGATTTTTCTTTAAAGGGTAACTTTGGAATCCAAAATTCGTCGCGCTAGCCAGTTGGAGTTCAACGTCCTAAGTATTAAGGAAAAATAAAGAAACCTTTTCCCCTAAATCGCCCAAAGCAAGTAATTATCCGTCTACTTGGGCTTTGACAGCCAACACTCGCACCGCCCGACACAACCTGTCTCTAACATTCCGTAATGCGTTTATCGTACATACAAAGACATTTTCCGATAAAGCCGATTTTCACTCCAACGTGACATCATGCGCACGTTGCAAATTATATAGAAATTCAGATAAAAACATCATTAGATTATCGAGAAGAATGAATGATTCAGAATTTTTATTTGAATAAAATCCTCTCCTTGAGCAAATTACACGTGTCATATAATTGAGGAAAATTGAACACCGTATGATATTTATCAAAGAAAAAATATGTTAAGTCTGAGCACATTGATTACATTTTCAAAATTAATCATTTTAATCGTCTGAATTCAATTAGATCTGGGGCTACTTCGGTGTTAAGGAAGACGGCTGCATTTGTCAGAGTGTGTCATTGTCTACCTATAAATTAGTGGAGAACAGCGGCAAAGTTATGAGAAAAACAGCTTGATTTCATTTCCGCTGCATTTTTTCGAGTTCACAGAAAACGC
Source organism: Pachydiplax longipennis (assembly GCA_036926295.1). Taxonomy (NCBI): domain Eukaryota; kingdom Metazoa; phylum Arthropoda; class Insecta; order Odonata; family Libellulidae; genus Pachydiplax; species Pachydiplax longipennis. The sequence goes on from JAVFKF010000002.1 coordinate 40,496,287, forward strand.
TATCGCATTATAGAGTGATATTTATTTTCACCGTAGATAAAGCTTTCAGATTACAATTCAAGATAACTTAGGCAATACCACTGTCTTCGCCAAGGCAATGGCATGACAAGGCTTGGTGACATTATTTGAAATTTTAAGCATGTTTCTCTGCACCGAATGAAAAATAGTTACCTATCTGGAATTAGGGAGTGTATTTTTTTAACTACGAAAACAACAAAACGCAGGGGTAGTGAAAGTATAGTATGCGTGCCCAAAGAAGAATTTTTTGGCATGTTGAACTCTGTTGGCTCTATGCATGTTCCGTATTCTTATCTTAAAAAATGAAACCCCAGAAAAATAATTTAGATTAAGTTCATATTAATGATAATCGATGAATATTTACATAAATTACAACATTAATCCCATCTTAGACATAATAAAATGGATAATATTAGCATCTCACTCTATTGTGATTGGCACCACATTGGCCCACAAGTCCTTTCATATTTACCACTTATGCCACTCTTACTACGAAACGTTCGCCATCCCTGACTTTAAGACTATTCAGGTTGTAATATTCTTGACGATGCTAAGAAAATTTACATCAATTAGTGTATACTATATTAAATGAGTGTATGCAACACTCTCGGTATCTTAAAGTGTTTGAAAAATCGGGGTTCGATAGAGATTTCGCGCGCCGAATTTCACACATTTTTGTAAATCTAATCAACCCGTCACTTAATAACTATTCGAACTACTTGTCTAGGAATTGACAGAAATACTTCTATTTTCAATTTCTATATAATGAGAGAGATTTAAGAAGATCCGAAAATGTCCGGTTTTTTATTCGGTTTGGCGCGGAATGACACTTATACAGGACTGCAAGAGAACAAATCTAAAAAGTTATCGAAAAGGGATATACAACATTTAAAATTAAGGTTAACCATTTCCCTGAGTTCTTCCCTAGTAAGTGAAGAACTGAATGTTCATGCGTTTAGTCTTGATATTATAGTCCTGGTTCTCGAGGAATGAAATGAAATCAAGGGATGAAAAAGTGAAAGGAGCAAAAAGGTATAATGGGAGAAGAGGGGGATGAGGAGGCGTGGAAAGAAAGATATAGCGATTGGTAGACAGGGAAGGATAGGGTATAAGAATAAGATGGATGTGGAGCATCGACGTTATTCTCGTGAAGCCGAAAAAGGATGGAATGGGTGGGAGGGGAGAGGTGTGGTGTGAGGGAAGGAAGGTGCATTTTTGATGATAGAGAGCATTGGAGAGAAATGGGGCTGAGATGTTGGGGAGGTGTCCCAATAGATTAGGTGCACTGCTCTCGTCTCTTTCTCTATATCTATCGCAGCCCTTTCTCTTTAAATTAATTACCTTCGAATTCAAGTTTAACATCTCCCACCTGGAGGTTATTTGCCTGGGTTGCATGGCACGTTCTACATTCTATCTTTTCTCTCATTCGAAGGATTCAATATAAACATAGAAAGGAATGGGTAATGGGTGGTTTTGCACGTAAGGGCGTGCACCCAGGAAAAATCCCAAGGAAGAATAGACTTGAAAAAAGTCCGACGGGACCGGGAATCGAACCAGGGTCTCCCGATTGCCGGTCGGGTGCTCTGTCACCCGACCGGCTCCTTCCCCGCCAAGTCTCCCGAATGGCTGGAGAGAATTTTCCGGCGAGATAGCTCAACGGACAGAGCACCCGACTGGCAATCGGGAGACCCGGGTTCGATTCCCGGTCCCATCAGACTTTTTTCAAGTCTATTCTTTTTTCAAGTCTATAAACATAGACTAAAAAGAAACTAGTGAACTGATTATAGTTAGATTCAAATGTTTAATTAATTGAATGTAATGTTACTCCATATATTGTGGAGTAAGGGTAATTGTTACGTATTTGAAATAGACCAGTAATTGTGAAGTGGTGCTTATATGTAACAGTTATGTATTAATGTTTTCGTGTAATTGATGTAGATACTTTTGTAAAATATTGTTATGTAATTATGTATTGTTACAGTTAGATATTGAACACCATACTGAGTTCGGGAAGTATTAAAGGGGATTCCCTCCCGATTAAAGTAAATACCAGGTAGGGTATATTATATTTTCATTCTTTTCCCCTGGTGAAAGGGTGAAAATGACTACCACCTGGCATGATGCCTATTAGTACTCTATTTAATAAATAAATAAATATATTGTGAAACCTGAGTACGACATTTTGTACTTCATAATGTTCATTTCCTGTTTATTTTCTTATGCAAACGTAATTCTTTTTGTATTAGCTACGTAAAGTGTACAGCTAGTTCCAAAAAAAACTTACCACCTAAGCCGCAACCCGCATAACAGGCAGTGAGTTTCCTGCAAGCGAGCCTTAAGAAGTGAGAGAGAGAGAGAGAGGGAAAACATGGAGGTCTGCTTCTGTCCTGGCTCCGCTTGCAGAGTTGAAATGGATTTATTTGCGTTATTGATATTGCAAAGATTTACTAGTATCCTTAGTTTGGTGGCATTGGCGTAGCAGAATAGTATTATAATGATATGGATGTTGTAATGCAAGAATTGAGTTATTATAAAATGGTTAATACGAATCAGTATATATTCTAGCTTTGCTTCTCGCAAAGAGGGAACCGTAGCACACGAGGTCCCGTTATCCCGAGGATACCGAGGCAACCCCCTTCCCTTCCCTTCCTGTCATAAAATTCGAGTCTGAGACGAAAGGCACAAGCAGGAAGAAGGAAATTTTCGCAAACCCTGCCTTTGAGCCGCTCTGAGCTTATGTTTTGGACTGAGATGGGAGAATGAAAATTTCCGCGCAGTTTGAATCGGTGTCGGACCAAAAATATATATAGACCTCGAATTTGACGCCTTCGCTTGCAAAACTCTGCGGTTATAATGGGTTATATTACATAATATAATAGTAGATAATATTATACATCGTTCAAGAGAGCAGTTATTAGCCTTTAAAATTATATACATAAGGAGTCCATATCGATCACCTGTTTTATCACAGCCTGTGTGAATGCAATCTACACAAGTAAAGTAAGGCAAACTCATGGCCATATCTAGGCTATTACTTTAAATACATTTAAAAATACTATAAGTAAATATGTAGTATGAAGTCTCGAGGCATTCTCTGTGTATTTTAGATAAATTTTGTTTCATTCGATAAGCATCGAAATTAAAACTCGATCGGTAAAAAATCAGTAAATTTTATCATCTATGCAGTTGGAATATTTACTATACCGTCCAAATCAATTGAGAGAAAATGTGCAAGGATAGATTTTCCTGAACGAATAAAGATGACGGATACAAGACTACCATCTTTCACATTAATTTTGAATTCATTAATTAATTTTTTCGGTGTCATTGAAGTGTGAATCAAATAAACTTGATTTCTCCTGTGGATTCCTCTTGAAATCGTTGAAGTCACAAACCATTACGTTCTTAAACATTCTTCTCGCTATATTTATCACCTTTAAAAGTTCTAAAATACACAAAAAGATAGTGCGAATGAGGTTTGGTCATAATGCTCATTGAATGCTACTGTTAGCTATGAATGTAAACTTTTCAATTAATTTTGAATGTATACAAAACAACCTAGATTATTTATATTTCAATTGTTTATTATAACGTTTACAATTATTATAATGTAGAAAACGTTAAAAATACGCAAAATAATAGGGACTTGGTGAAATAGTTTTTCCCAGGGCCTTTTTACCTGTAATTCCAACCCTGTAATATCACATGGGGAAGCACATATGAGGCTCATGTTGAAATTTTGCTTCCCTCGGTTTATGGCTGGCCCTGCGTAACTCTCATATTTTTCGACAGAATTTTAATGATTGAGACGAATGGGTGGTGGTTTGGTATGGCTAGTCTATCGACATGTTTATCGCTTGGTGATATTGAAAATATTCCTTCGTATTTAAAATGTATTGGCTATGAGAAACTTTTTATCTCTCCACATTCCATGACAAATTTGAAAAGCAAGATACAGGAGTGATTGGAAGAAGTGAATAAAGCAATGAATTCACCAGGACTTCAAGAGGGGGACTGTTTTGATAGAGATAGGGAAGTGAGAAGCGACGGCAACAGTAATACATACACTCACATGAATTTAACAACCGAAAGTGTTAGAGGTATGTTAATTCCAGATTTTTGGATAAATAGGTAATGGCAATTCTTGCGTTCCTCGTCGACCAATTGGTTACTTTGAGTAGGAGCAACGACCTCTTTTAAAAATATAACCCACTCACTCACCTTCTCAATTTTCTCATCGAACATATATTTTTTCCGTTTATGACTGCCTCCAGAGAAACTACTCATTTATCCAATTTGAGTAATATCTTAGTCAAACATGGTTAACATTCAAATATACAGGATATAACGTCAATGGCTTATCATACTTTCAGAAATTTCCTTTTGATGCATCAGTTTATTCCCAGGATCTCCGAAATTGTATACAATAGCGATGTTCAATGTTTTATAGCAACCTCCTTTTAGTTCTATAAGAAAGTTCGAGTAGTTAACTAAGCCAGTACCTAAATCATCTTCTTATCAGCAATTTATTTTGGAAAGAGATTTCGGTCTTTTCAAACTGATAAAAATTGCTAACATTAGTATTACTATCTATGCAAGCCAATGGTTTATTCTAAATCTTACCTAACTTAAGAGATGTAATTTATCGGTAATCGGCGTATAATCTTCAAGTTTCTGCGACATTGAATATGCAGAGTGTCTACAATTCCGTATTTACGTTTCAATTCATATTTTAGTGACATTATAATAGAAACATTAGTCGATCTAGTAAGATCATCTTCAACGCTCTATCAACTTTGTATCATAGATGTTATAAGAGAAGTTAAACGATTTGGTTCTCGTAAGCGTAAGGAATAAATATTAGATGGCATTTCTCTAGTTCATTGTTCATTTCTCAAGTTATTCTTCCATGACTCCTTTTACCCATCATTCATAATTATTGATAGTGATTTTTCTATTAATTATTATACATATTATGCACCATTCAAACAATTCGGGTTATATAGCTTACTTGAGGCATTCAGAAACCGAAGCAGCGATCATTAATCATTAGTCTAACTTTCACCTAGCGCATAGTTTTGAAAATCATTTCAGTATAACATTGGAAATCGTGTTGTGGGTGTTTTCACACCCCCTGACATACGTCATACGGCAGATCGCGGGGTATTAATGTAAATATAAATAAACCAGGTGTTAACGTGTAAACCTGCAATATGCAAGTATAAAAAAACCTGGAATTTATATGCAATATGCAAATCAGTCTTAAGGTTCTGATTTGCCATACTAACTGTTGTTTCTTAACCATCTTAAACTGTATTCCTTGCAAGAAGTCCTGAAAGGTCGTCTACCTCAAAAATAGAGTTGAATATCTTCATTCCCTAAGGGAATACCCGCGGCGAAGATTACAAATCGCGGATCCACCATTTCCCACCTTACTTGTGATCGGTCGCCGCCACCATACCCTAACCTTAGATACCTGCTCAGCAGGGGTGCGGTCGGAAACCCTCATTAGCGCTTTCCTATTCGCTACCCCGGATACATACGACCATCCACAATATGCCGAAAAGGGGGTTTTCTTCTCATAGCTGAGTTCACCTTCACCCATCAGCCGTTTTATGGTTCCTTTGAGAAAATAGACAAGACCTTTCGATGGACAAAACAAAAGGAAAAGAAACAACAAAGGAATGAATAGGGGATACGCCTAGGGCCAGGGTGGAGGGAAGGAAAGACCTCCTTTCTCTATGGAAGAATTAGTGAAACCTCAGACGCGAATTTGTCAGAAACAGCCAAATCTCATCTCAAAATCATAATGCTTCATCTGATACCGTCATCACGAATGCCTGGTGGAAGTAAGAACAGAGTGGCATGTTGATGCATACATTCTGAAATACCTAATGCTCAAATTATATGCTTCTCTGTATTGCAGAATAATTCAACTGCGAAGAAATCGAGTCAAAATTTGCACCACGGGGCAAGAAAGAGATTTAGCATCTTATAAAATTTGGGACAGCATAATTTTGCAAGGAACATTAACTTGATTTAATTAAAGGGATAGTTTTTCTGGGAATGGCAATGAACAATATTTTCGGAAAAGTGTTACGAGATGCTGGCGTTAATTTCGTGGTAAATTAATTTTTTATTCGATACGTGAAAAAATTTTGTAGCCCTCAGTATTTAAATTATGAGTGCTACTATTCTAATATCTATGTTATTTTCTAAAATATTAAATTAGAAATTTGAATTTTAAACAATTACCTTAGAAAATGATGATAGTACACCAATTAATATTTTACTTTCTATCATATGATTTGATGGTATTTAAAATTTTTATAATATTTGATGTAATTATCTGATGTAGTTGATCGTAATTTACTTGGTTTACTTTATTGTAATATGTTTTGGGTCTAATTTTCAGAGCTCTCTACCAGGTTGACTTAAAATTATTCTTTCTCGGTGTATTCGTCCAGATAAAGTTTATTTTCATCTTTGTTTTCCTCAGTAGGTTTCGCAGTTTTTTCATACTCCCCTTCTCGAAGGCATTTTTCTGCAATATAAATTAGTTGAAATACAGTTGATTGTGTTCTTATTCCTAATTATTCTTTATCTCCTTCCAGAGTTTTCGTTCATCTTTCTATTTGAGTCATAGTCGTGAATTTCCTCTAAATAAATTTAAATGATCGTCCTGTAGGCGTCAAGAGCATAAAAAACGTAATAATATAATCCCTTTCTAATCTTGTAATGACATAATTTTTTATTGGATAATTGAAGCATCTAAAGTAAGTTTACCCGATGCCTCCAGAAAAAGGTGAATTACGCAGAAATTTGAGGCCGAAATAAGGAGATCCGATTTTCATTCATTTTTTAATACTATGCTGCTGACATAATAGTAAAATGTAACACTAAATTTAAAGTAGATTTCGTGCTAATAAAGACGGTACAAATACGTTCAACGCGTTTCACAACGGTTTAAAAAGGCGCCGTCAGAATGCTTCTCCTTCCAAGAGCCAATAGAATGCGCGGAAAACTCTAGACTCGCTCTCATCGAGCTTCACGTCTGTTGTGCGGGTTGCGGCTTAGGTGGTAAGTTTTTTTTGGAACTAGCTGTACATATATTGAATCTTTTGGTTTCATTTTTCTTAGCCTGCCTTCTCCGCAAAATTTAGCGATTGACTTGGTTTTGACAACATAGGTTTCGAGGATTCTTCAAACCTCCATTACTGAGGATGTTTTCTTACTGAGTGCTGGGTGTTTTTTCCTGAGCACTAAATTAGCTTTATAAACCCACGAATTAGCTTTCTTCTGCGCACATTTTCATGCTATCTCTTTCTTCCATATTTATATGAGGAAGAGACTATTTAATATCTATCTAGTACGAATAAAAACGTACTATTAATTCTATTTTCTCTGTATTTAACGATAATAAGATGGATTTGAAAGAGAAATTTTAGACTTGATTCCGCTTTGAAAAAAGCCTCAACCCAATTCCCTCATTTTCTTCCTTCCGCGTGAGAGAGTAAGGTTACAATAATCATTTTCCTATTTCAGCCTCATCTATACCTTGTATTCTCTTCTAGAAAAGAGTAGAGGCAGATTGAAAGCTGAATTGAAAGCACTCCTTTCTCTCTTGAGTAATCAAGGAGAACAACTGTACCTGAAATCGTCAGAGAGAAAAGCAAGGGCCGTTGTCTCTCTGGAATCTAAAGAAAGTAATTAAACCTCTTTCCATCTGAGAAATAAAATTAATTTCAACGAATGTAACAATCATTTAAGGGGAATAGTAGAAAACGTACGCACTGTTCTCATGCTCATCAACGTTGTAGTATAATGATAACAAAACGTCCTTGCTAGTAGAAATACTCGATTGAATACAGTATCTAATACAGTCTCTTTTACAATCAACACTCTCACTCTAGTTATCTTTTCGGATTTATGAAGAAAGAGGTATCTGCTGAAAATATGGTTCAAAGAATAATTTACTTTATGGGTATAAACAAACAGGTAGGATTAGAACTTCTAAAAGTGTCTCGAGAGCTAAGGTCATTTCACACGAGCCCCAGGACAACTTTCATCATCGTATTCATCTTATTCATTCATGCGTAGCCCACTAGGCTATCCGGGAGCACAAAAATAAAACAAATATATTTCAGAAACATCACTAGTATGATGAATCTAAAATATATTTGTTGTGGTCACGAAATAATAAATGAAATGAAGAACTGCTGTCATCAACGTTCTTATTCAAAACCGGCAAAGGTGAAATACCTACAGATGAGTGTGATCCAACTACCAAAACAGCCTTAAACGTATGATTTAGAGAATAACTTATATATATTGAAGAGATTAGCGACTAAAATAGATTATTAGATTAATGAAGATCCCCAGAGGATACGCATGCTTGAATAATACCTATAGTCTCCTATAACTTGAGGGAACGAAATAACTTTATTCTTCGCATGAGAATATACTCTGAGGATTGCTAAGAGTTCGCTAAGTTTCTAAGGATATACATTCTGAATATTATATACATTCTGAATATTACGAAAAAACTGAATAAACGTATGAATTTTTATTCAATGCATTCCTTTACTTCATTTCTCTATTCTTTTGTTTTATTCAAGTCTCTCCTTTTCATCCTAAGACTCAACTCATTTTACTTTTTCTTATTTGCTTCCTTCAACCTAAACATTAATTGCAGCAAACAAGGGCAAGCGCAGGAATCTTTTATAAGTGAAACGAGTATTTGCGAAACAAAAACGACGATTCTTTTCAGTCGATTCTTTAAATTAATTTAATGATCAACGTGATAGTTGATTTGCTATAATAAATATCAGCAGCTTTTTCACCAATTTATTCTGTATAATCGTCCCTTTTTTAACGTTATAATCTAGCCTTAAATTCCTACTCGAACTTTTAATTGCTTTGATCATTGTTTGCAATGAAAATTCCTTTTAATGCTAATTTAAAATAACTTTCCTCCCCATCAACCACAATCAATGTAAAATACAACGTATATCGCTTGAAAGTAATGCTTTTAAAAAGTTTAACAGTAGAAAAATAAATAATTAATCACTATTTAATAGGTAGATCTTAATTTAATCCGCCAGGAACAATATAGCAATTAAAAATTCAAACAATTAGGAAATAAAATGCGAGTAACTGGTAAATAAATAACGTCCATAATTACCACTGGCATAATTTGTATTATTCATTTGATTCGCAATTAATTTGATGGAAGGTTATGTAATCTTAATGAAGGAATGCTAATGATGATAACTCTTTGACTGATTGATACTACTATAGTATTAAGCTTTCCCTATTCATCCTAACTTACTTTCAAATCACTTAATTTGTAAAGCAATAACGTCGAGTAATACGTTTTCAACGATTCACCTGAGAAGCTTTATTAAAAAATAACTTACTTGGAAAAATACGATAAAATGCTTAAATAAAGTAATGACCTCTGGTTTAATAGTTAGACAATGGATACCTGTTGCAGAGAAAGGAAATAGAGTATAAAGATAGCGAAAGATGTTTGCGAAAGAAGTTTAAACAGATACATTCCACGCCGTCGTTAGTATAAAGAAATCCAATAAATTGCACAATAAATGGGTTAAAATTACACAAATATTGCCCTATGCACATTTTATTTTAGATTTTTAACAATTTAACGACTGAATTTAAGAGAAAGTACAGGTATTTTGCTAGAATTGAAAGAATGTTTATTGAAAACTATTACGATTCGATTAAAGAATTTTTAGATTATTCCCCCTTTCTGTCTCTTGTGCAATTAATGAACATTTGGTTTTGGTTTATAAGGTTGTTTTTTTGTATATAGATTGGTGTAACCTTGTGAATTTATCTTAGATTAAAAGTGTAATATATATTCTTTGCTTGAAAAATTCTATTTAAAATGAGGGTTATTGAGGTTTTTTATTATTATTTATACGCATCATAACATTATTATACCTTAATACAACACAGCATTATTAAGGTATAATAATGTTATCATGTGCATAAAAAATAGGGCAAAATGTATTGAAAGATGTATAATAGGGTTTAATTAATAAAATATATCGTATATAACGAAACAATATCCAGTTTTAGTATACTTAATCAGATAAATGTGGATTTATCACCTCAATCTCAATTTCAATATCAGCTATAGGGTGATGCCTTTAAAAATTTATGACAAACTGTCTGGCCCTATAAAAATAGTAGTAGTGTACAATATATAGTAAAAAATTAAAGAAATATCTGCTAACAAAATCATATTATAGTATAGATGAGTTTGTAAATGATAGAAATGTTTAGGTAGATTTTATTGTAAAATATCATGTTAAGGAAATATAAAATTAGAATAAAGTGCAATGTTTTAATAGTAATAGAATGTAATGTGTGTAGTGTATATGTGTAACAGATAATTATTGTGTTATTGTCGTAGGAAATGGTATAATTGAAATTAATGTAACGTATATTTATGAATTGTCCTATACATGCTATGGTATGTCCGTGGATTAATAAAATATATTTATTATTATCAATAAATAACTATTACTAGATAGAAAATATTGAGTTTTCAAAAGAACGGAAAATATTTTTAGAGATATTAGCTTTTCGCATTTAAATACATTTTACTACAGCACAATCAAGATGATTAATAAAGACTGATTAATTTTCATGAAAACAGTTTGATCAGGAGACTTGTTTGGGCTTTAATCTTCACTTAACTGCTGCTGCTGTAGCATGCTTCTCTCCCATTGCATCCCACCTTCCCTGCAACTTCCATTCCCTCTCTCTACATCTCCCTTTTTTGCCTAGCTTCTCCTTTCTTATCTTCCTCTCGCCCTATCCACTCCAAAGCCACGTGTAAATGTTCCCCCGGACGTGAACCGGCGTCCACCGGTCGCGAGTCCCCTCGTTTTTCTGCATCGGTAGATTTTATTCTCGTGGGAATACAGCCAATCGCGATATGCTGCGACCGGAATTTGTCTCTGCGAAATAGTCGAAAAAATCGGCGAGATCCCCGTTCGCGATGGATGAACCACAGTCTGCGGGCAACCCAATGCCCCGCTCAACATTGGTAACGATCGCCGTAAAGTAATTCCCAGAACCCCCGATACGCATCTGCTGAAAAGCCACTCTCTCTCTCGTTTCAGACGAGGTACGAGATTGACAAAAAACGCATGCATATTATACGGATATTATAATTCGATTCTTGCGGTTTTAAGTTCGTGGGCCCAGATTTGACCGCCGAGATTTGCCGAGAAGTCTGCTTTCACCGATACCGGGGGAGGTTTTTATACGAGTGAAAAAGATACGGATTAAGTTATTCCAGATGTCTGTAACAGGTGCATTCAGCACTGGCTGTGCACACTTAATGGGAGAGACCCTTAATGGGGGTAAATTGACTGGGTTTCCTGGAATCTCCTTATTCAGATTTCAGCTTCCGATTACTCTTTAAACAAATATATGCGGGTATCAATTCGAGATACAGTTTGAGTGGAAATTCCCGAGGACATTTATAAGTAAGCAAACGCTTTAAAAGTAACCAGAGTGTGCCATAAAAATCCCTCATGTTGGGAAGACTCCAGTGAATTCAGATTATAGGGTATCAAGGGACGAGAGGCTATCATATTTAATAAACATTTTAAGGTTAGAATTTGAGGAAATGAATAGTAAATAAGGGCAAATGCCTATATTTAATAGTATTTAATCACTATTCCACCTATTTATGTCATTCTCTAGTGAATTACAGAGCAGGGGAGTATCTAGAAACATCAAAGGAGGTGCGTACCTGTAACTAAGGGAGAGGGCTACCTAATTCTCTTCCTCATATCTGATTGATTTTAACATGCCATTTCGTTCTGATAAATGCAGTAGACGTATAGTGATCTTGGACACTTCATGATTGTATTTCAATTCAAGCTTTTCATCACACCCCAGACATATTATTAGTTCTGCAACGTCCCCTATGAATTAATCCGCTAGTGTTAAATAAACTTATATAACCATCTGATAAAGCCAAATAAATGTTATAAACAGATTTACATATATTTCAGGAGTATTTCGTAGAAAGAGTTCCAAGATTCTTTAATTTATTTGAATTAAGATTTAATTAAATCCAATCAATCTTTAAAATATAACATCATGAACTGAGATTGGTAAACTAATTTTCAACCAATAAAATCAATTCAAGTTTTAAGGTAAATTGTTTCTTGTTATGAAGAATCACAGGCTTTTGAATGAGAAAAAATCTAACGAAGGGCCGATGATAAATCATTTTGAGAAAACTTCTGAGAATTTAGATAACATTATAGCTAATGATGTATTTTAATTAATCGTGGTGTGGGGTAAAAATTAAGTTCTAGCAACATGATAATACATAAAGTAAGATAGAAAGTTGGAAACATATCGTCGACAGAATAACATCATTAGAACACATCATTATTTATCTAATTACACCGAGGGATCGATGGAATCACGTAACACTTAAATTTATGACAAATTAGGTCGATTACACCTCTTAATACCCATTTAAACATATGTTAAAATGAATAACGTAATCATGGATAAATAACGTAATCTTCAAACCGACCCCAGCAAATCATCAGTCATTCTCGTTAAACAGATGAATCAACGGAACGCGTCGGGCTCGAAGGAAATATACGAGCGTAGATGCATCGGTGTGATATCGCGCTGACAAATTCGTAATGCGTTTAAAAGAACCGATGACTGTTAAGTTCCTGTTAAGTTCCTTTTAAAACGAGAAGGGTCAAAGGAATGGGCGGAGGGAGATTGCAAATACGAGGCGCGAATTCGACACCTGGAATTCTCAGATGAAGATAAGAGAGCAGAGACGATGGGAAAAAGAGAAGGGATTCGAGAAAAAAAATCGCGTTTGTCGGCAGCTCAGAGAAATAATCTCCGCATTCGCCATCGTTTTGAATGAGTCGCATCCTATTACGAGGGAAAGGGAGTGTGGGAAGGCACAACCGGTTTCCGAGGCATTAAAAGGCAAAAGGGGATAATCAAATGAGATGGGAAATGTGGGTGACGAACGCTAGGAGAGTAGCGGGAGGATTTAATCGAATCGGGAAAGCATTGGTAATGCAATAGCGGTTTGCATCCGATATTAAGCTTATATTTTACGGTGCGACAAAGGTAACTGATGTTCGGGGTGAAACAAAAAGAAAACATTGCTGTGGTTTAGTAATTCTGAGGTATCGATTTCTGGAAGCGGCAGGAAGCTGAGCTAGATGTTGTCTTTACAACCCCTTGAATTCGCGAGGGAAAGAATATTAGAGATTGTGTTCACATAATAGATGCTAATGGTTTCCGGTAAGCCTATCTTCGCTTCGGATTACTTTAAAATTTTTTTCTTTGGGTGCTTTTTTATGCTTGATGTTTTTCTCCAATCTACAATTAGCCCTAAGAAAAATATTTAACGCATCTTCTCGCTCTTAGTTGGAAAGAATTCATTTAAGACAAAACAGATAGTAGTTCATGTCACAGCAAGATAAACGTTACCTTCAACGTAATTTGTCATCAGTATACAAGAGTCTTCTAGTATTTATGATATTACCAGTACAATAACTTACCGAATAAATAAGAAGACTACTAAGCGTAGTTAATTTCGTATTAATTTAAAAACTCCTCCTACGCTTTGTAAAAGATTTGATGAGCTCATTAGAGCTGGAGGAAAAAAACTTTTGAATTGTCAGTACGAGGTAAAAGTTCCAAATTGCTTCTTGAACAGGTATTAATTATAATATGTCAAAACATACTTTTAAAAACATATCTCGTTTTACTTCTCTTATTACTTTTACTTATTTTCCCTGCAAATTTCTTCGCAATCAAAGACATTTTAATTCCAAATTTCCTTCAAATTCATTGTCATAAAATCGTTCTTTTGAAGAATGATTTCATACAGCCCTTTCTGCAGGATCCTCTCTTTAGGTTATTCCAATCCTTGCTGCTTTTATAGTTTTTCTTTTTCTTCAATGGTATTCCCATGCAATTCATCTTGCGCTTATCTCCGTTACCCTACTCTCATTTCAAACTTCAGTCGATCACAGTGCCGATGTAAACACTTTGATTATCCTGTCTCAACGAGTGAATTTCTTACGAAACATATTTCTAGTGACAAATAAGATTGAAGTAGCACCTCCAGCATCTTCATTCAGTAGTCATCTCTTCCATCAAAAATGACGGAACTTATTTTATATATCATGATGATCTTTCTTAATTATCAAATATAATCCTTTTCATCTTATAAAAATCCATCATGAAAGATTCTTAGGCTAGAAATATAAAGTGGACGCCTAAAAGATAACTTTATAAAATTTTATTGAAACAATGCAGTATATGAGATCTCACTACCTGAACATACACCACAGAAACTTCTTTGTGCTTCTACGTTGTTTACTTTTGCTAAAGTATCCAAAATCTCCCAAAAGTTTTCCCTATTCTCTCCCTACTCTGATACATTTCTTGATAGTTCCTTGCATACTCGGTCACGACCAAACAAAATATAAATTTGGAAAGTTATTATTATGACTTTGGGGAAAATTGTCCTATAAAGAATCGGGTTGGTTAAGAAATACTCCTATATGGTAGTAATTCTGTGCCTGCGTTTTGTTTACCGTGATCGTAAATATTGGAATCACTAAGGGTTGCTTCCTCTCAAAAGTCCTCTCCAAAAAGACATCATCGCGATATCATCGAATATAGTCTCCTTACCATTCTATCTATATGGGTTTAAAATACCCGAACCTTTTAAGGAAAAACATACTACATCGGATTCACAAATTACTTTGATCATCAGGGGAACCAATTTTCACAAAATTTTCGTATATTTTGCCTATCATCTTCTGATTTTGATTCGAATGCAATATAAACGTCCACAAAAGTATATTTATTCAATTTCCATTCTTTAGGAACTTGTATCCATTTATTAGAATCATTATTACTAATTTATATACTACAAATTTATATGTCTCCGATTAATTTTGTAAATATAATGAAGCATGAACCGTGAAAAATAACTTTACATGCATTTCTTAATGGGATAGTTTTGATTCCTTTACCTTTGGTAAAAATGTCGATGTAATAATTGTGTATCGATGAAATAATGTGTAATAGCTTATTGACCCTCTATCGAATCCTTAAATTTCAAGTTTCTATCTCATCGGAAAGTGCGTGAAGTTAATTTCAGATATTGCTTCAGTGCATTCCTTATAGAGAGTAACTTAAATCGAATAGAAGCATACATATAAAACGGTGATCATTATGCAAGATAATGCAGATTGAATCAATACAGTAAGAATGAGACATTTTCATTCATGAGACTTCATTACCTATTGACCATTCGAAAGACCAGCTTATTAACCATTGCAAAATATTATGAACGTATCTAATAACAAATCTCTCGAGAGCGATACTATTTACTCCAAGAGATCCATCTGGGCTCCCACACGATTTACTTGTTTGTACGTACAGAGCTACTATACACATATTAATAGAGAAAAATTTAATACATTTACACAATTTCTATGCAAAGCTCCTTTTGAAACAGTAGTCATGCAATCTACGGCAATCCTTTCGTTGTCGGAATCCTGTCTTCCCACAGAATATGCTTATTAAAATATTTCAACGATTTCCGCAGGAAGTCCATTCGATCAGTCGAAAGATCGTGATCGAACTCCTTTCCTTCCTCCTCTAACGTATTTGCAATTCTTCCTCCAGCGATTGACACTACACTCTGCATCGAACGCTTTTACTTATCCAACGCAGGAAATTTTCAGAACAGATAGTAGTTTCCAGTCCCTCCTCCATCACGGGGTTTAAAACGCGATAATATCGCCGAGTTGGTCTCAAGACACTGATGTATGTGTGTTTGTAGTGTTAGACAAAAGATGTATCCCCGACCACTTCCGATAGACACCGGAGTCCAAGGGCCGTTCACGTAGGTAATTTACATTTTGAGGGGTACACTTTTGTCTATTGTCAGACAATATCTATCCCTCGTATCCCAAAGAATGGACATCGCTCTATTAAGAATTCAACACGCCCCTAGATGTTTTATGGGGGGATTGGAATTTCCGTGATGAACAAAAACCAACGTGCCCGAGGGACAAAAACGAGGATTGTGCCCATTTCGCTCGTAATCATGGGCAAATGAGTACAAATGGATTTAGAAGATGGAATACAGCTGATTCAATTCAGGTTAGATAATGAATAATCTAGATGTAAAAAAGGCAAACAACCCATAATGTTTTTGAAAATTTAATGGGATGTAATTGTAAAGCAGGTGATATTTAAAAAATGGGGAAATGTCTTAAGTATCAGCTGACTCAACTCGTGAATAAATTCTCGGTATAATTCTGAGGAATGGAATTCAATGGTTGCTTGTACCGAGCATGAGAACCATATTCAATAAGATCTCCGCAGACCTGAACAATTTATAGTATTTCTTAAGTTCCTGATGTAAGTTGTACAGAGCGTGAGTTTTTTTTTAGGTATGATGCTCGCTTTAGAAATCATATGCTTGTTTTTAGAATTAATTCGCTTTATACAAGAGAATACAATCGAAAAGTATATTATATTCCTAAATGAAAATACCGAAAAATCTGTTGAAAATTTTAAATTAGTGAGTATTGACTGGTTTCAATCTCAGTGGTGATTGGGAGAAGTAACTCCTTTTAATAAAGATATAAATAACAAATGATGAAAAAACTCGGTCATTCAGTAGTTATTAAACACAAAATTATAATAATTCAATTTTATGCTCCTTTTAAACCAATGGATAACAAATTAAAATTTCATTAAAGAGACAACTTTTCCCAACGCTCTGGTAGAGCTACTAGTATTCTGGTAGTATTTGCTCATTGACATTGCATTCTCTAAGAAATACGAGAAATACTCGTACATTAAAAGGCTTAACTTTATAAAAATACCTTATACATAATACAATCATCGTTGGTAGGTGGGTACTCGCGAATGAATTGGTCTTGAGATTTGTGATACGGGATCGTCCATATACGATGATGATGCTCTAGGGTGGCTCTGGGAATCTGTGACACCGTATTACTTAGTATATTAGCAACCACATTGGAAATTTTGTAGAAGAGAGGTTTAAAAATCCCAAACATCCAGCGACATCAGTTAAGGACGACCCCTAATGCTTAGTACCAGCGAACGCTAACATACTGATTCTCACAACTAAGGTGTTTTTGTAAATAATCGTTGAAGATATGTTGCTCAAACTAAAAGGTTCTCTCCTTTCATTCATTCAGCTAAAAAAAATCTGATATTATTTCCTATAAGTATGTATTATTTGATGGTTTCATATCCAATCTAATATAATCATTTTCTATCAGTTACAACAGCCAGTAATCACTAATGGGTAATATTTTTATGCACCGTTTCCGTCATTATACCAAGATCCAATAGCTTATATTAACCGTAAAGATTCTCTCTACAGAAAATGAAATCGAAAATCCGTAGCTGAGAAGGAAGCGTGAGTATAAATTACAAATAATAGTTAAAATTCCTCCTTAAGCAATAATTTAAATGAAACTCTGTTAAAGAACGCCAATTATTTAAAATATCCACTACCTAAGGATTGAATAATTCAACAGTTTATTAAGCTGAAGTTAAGAAACTAATTTTTATACTGAATGATGCTCATGCATTGATTCACATAGCGTTAGTCTAAGACCTGTCGGAAGATTTACGAAATGAAGTAATTTCATCCTATATTCTTATAAATAAAAAAGAAACAATGTGAGAAAATAAAAATGTACCTACTCCATTTTGATGAGAAACTACACTAAACTTTACAGCTATATCAGGAGATTATGCAATCTTTTCTAAATGTATAAATCTCATTTCTACATAAAATCGTTTGAGTATATTTTTATGATAAGATTGTAGAACAATGAAGATAAGCTAATATAACGACAAGGTTTCAAAATAAAATTTTGTTTAGCAAGAAGCTTATAGAATGTCGGCATTATTCGACATAGAGGAAGTATCTGTAAGGAGTTTCTATTGTTCAGAGGAAAGAATACAATGTGAGCAAGTAAAATGAATTTATGAAATGGAACCGACCATAGGCATTTACTTTCTTATAGATAGGCGTAAAAATTCACGAATGAATTCACAAATCGTTCGTAATTTTAAAATTAAATTAAATTAAGTTCGTAATTAAATATTTTCTGAAGATTTCTGAAAAATCTGGGGTCGGAAACTTTTCAGACCACCCTCGTAGATAGCATCAAGCGCCCTGTGAGCTCTTATTCTGAAATATTCTTATTCCGATACGGCGTCTTTCTCAAATCATCTGAATCATTTGAAATTAAACTATGAGGGAATAAGAAAATGTCAAAATACAAAAGTAACTCCAAAAGCCGCAAGAAAAGTTACTCATGTCTTTTTACATTATCCTAACAGCCGTGTTTCTTTTTTTCCAGAGAGCAATACGTTACATAACCAAATGTCGATCATAAAAATTTTGGGGTCTTTGATCGAGGAAGATTACGGGTTTCGCCGATTTTCCTTGAACGATAATATCCATCTAATATAAAATTTCTATAAATACTTGATTTTGCTTATTTCTAATGTATTGAATGCTCAATCGAGAAAAATTAGCACCGGATTCTCAAAAGGACCCTGGAGGTAACGATTTTGAGTTAATTAATGGAAATAATTCGGTATACTTAATAAATATTAATATATGTATAAGTTAATGTATATATGACATAGAAGACCTATATGAGATATGATAACATTCCAAGTGAAACCTATACACAAAAATAGGGAGTGGCAAAGAATTTGCGGATAGCAAGGGCATCAGTAACATCACAGAAACATCACATAACATCACAGGCGAATAGACTATAGGGATTTATGCCAAAATTAAGGCTGCTAAATGCCCGAGATTCCCGAGTGATTTGTAAAATAAAAGCAGATATATGCATGAATTTATGTGGATAAAAAATTACCAACAATTCATTATTAAATTAGAGATAAAAATAGTTATTATTCATGTTCAATCACCATATATACTATGAATTCTCGCAATATTTTGGAATTTCTTCCATAATAATTTCGATTGACTCAGGAAACCGCAAAAGAGCGAACTAAACGTTGAATTGGCCGTATTTAATGCATTATTATTTCCAAAGATAAGTAATAATCACGATGCGACGCATTTCCATCAAGTATAAACCTATTATAGCCAAAAACGATACTATCGAATCATTTCTTCATTTTCCACGTTTCCAAAGCCACAACTGGTGGAGAAAATTTTTTTGCAGACGAACCCTTCAAATTGTTTCGGGATATTCAATACCCCAGCCAGCATATTATTAGGAGGCATAAAAGTGAGTTCTCCGAAACGCCGAGAAAAACAGAAAAATTAAACAAGAATAAATAAATCATTCGTCATTAATTAAAGTTTTTGCTACGGAGAGCTCCGTCTCGGAAGATGAGATTGGGGCAATAAACCAGAATTGACTTTGTAATCACTGTATTTTCAATTCGGCCGCGGAGAAAAACGCGAAAATTCTTTAAACATTCCGGTTAATTTTTCAGAGAGAAATTTGACTTGCGCACAACGCGTGGGGATGGCTTTTTGTCGTCGCCGTCCTCGGAAATTCTGCCTTTTTATATTGATGAAAAATTTTTTTCGCCTTTCCCTTCCAGGTAGAGCATTTGCCGCCGTTTGGGATAGGCGATGATTAGAACTGCTTCCTTCTGTTGCCTTGTTTCGTGGAATAGACGGCTATCAGAGATGACCGCTCGTCGGCGATCAAAAGCGTAGTCGGCTCTTGTGTAGGAGGGAGTTTGCGGAAAGGGAGACATTTCGAATGTTTTTAGCCGGATGCCTTCACGAGTCCTTCTCAAAGGAGATAGTTCGCGGAAACAAGACTAAAAGAGAGCTTTTTGCCCTAATACGGAGCTCCGTAGATTCTGAGACTGCAAGTAGCTATTAGTCCTTATTAGACTAAGAAATCCTAGCTAATTACCCTGATGTTTACGACGAAAAAAGGCGGTGAAAGTGATGAAGAGTGAATCACTTGCTGCCGATTCTTCCGCTACGGTAATAGCAAGTCTATCTGGTTGTATGTATACGATGAATTTACATCTGTAAACGAGGAAGGAATTAACAGAAGCTAATGTATTCACAGTTTTTTGCAGACTCACAATATATAGTCAGTTTTGTAAATGCTGCTCGAAATTGTAGTTTATCTTTCCAAAAGAAAAACGGGCATAAAAGTAGTATGATTTTCCTAACGTGCACACTTTGTGTGAAGTCCATATCACTCTCTTTCTTTATACTGCTAGTTGATTAACTAATTAACTAACGCAATTTTCATTCCAGATATATAATGCAACAATATTCTATAAACAATATAATCGTTAAACATAAACAATCCAATCATTAGTTAAGGTTAAGTTATGGGTACTTAGTATCTATCTTATTTAATCTATGATTAATTGAATTCTTTCTTAACTTAAGTTTTCATTCTAGCTTAGCAATTGATCATTTTTTGCATTATTTATGAACCTAATTTATGAGAGTACATATAATAACTACGTGTTACAATAAACTTGCAAAGTAAGGCATTGAGAAAGATATCAGTAAAACAGAAAAATTGATGCAGAATCGGTAGCCGGAGATCCAACGACCAGGTAAAAATTTTGCTGAATAGAGAAAGTACGTACGAAAGATCTTACTGGAAACCCTAAGACCTATCCAAAGCTTAGAAAAGCGAGAGTGGGCCTTATGCGCTGAGTCAACACAGAGAAAATGGAGGAAGAATCACATAGGAACTGATTCAGGAACTTAACTTTAATCCAATAACAAATTCTGTCGAGTATATATAAGAATAATGAGGAGCTCGCTGAATGTTCCATCAGATAGAATGTTGCTCTAAAACCTCATTTTGGGAGAAAGATTAAGAGGAGTAAAATTCAAGAAATCTTCCAAAGACCTGTAACGACTAGCACTCATCGTTTTCTGAATAAAAGACTTCATTTGATAACACAAGGTTCGACGGAATGATTTCCTGGAATTGGGAAGCTAATCTTTCCAAACTGCGTAGATTATTCTGCCGCACTCAATACTAATAAAGTTTCTGAAAATAGTTCATTACGAAAGTAAGAATTTTCTATACAGGGACAAAATTTAATTCCAAACGAAACAAACGGTGGCACATCCAAATGTAAATTTTGGAAGGAAAAAAATCGGATCTCCAAATATAGCGACTTTTGATAAATTAAATATGTGAAGAAATAAGTTTTTCATAAAAAGAAACGTAAATATACAACATATGGGTTCCTTCTACACCGATATCCTAGACAATGTGGAAATCAAGAACTCATTCTAATTTTAGTAGGGTTTCTCTTATTACTATCCGAAAACTAAAATTATACAGATTCTAGCAATACTAAATTATAATGCTTCTAAGGTATTGTTTTTTGCCAGGAATAATTTTGCTATAATATCTTTCTAGGCTTCAAAGGTTCTCTTTTCTATTCACCATCTCTCTTATATCCTCAATGCCAAATGTAAGACTTTTAGCTTTAACAGAAAACAAATTTGATCAAGCATAGAATTATAAAAATTTTCTTTCTTATCTTTTAAATGTTGCCCTCCCCAACTATACATCAAATTGATCTTTTCATCAATTGAGGGCAACCAAATTGGTAGATATACATTTTGATATGAATCTCTTATTTGTTATCTATTTTCGTTATTCTGCTCTACACTCAGGAAGGAAAGCATTTAGCGATGGCAAATAGCAGCGAAAATTCAGATTGCAGAATTTAACGATCGTTCGAGGAATTAGAGCACCAGCAGAAGCGTGGACGAATGCTGCATTCGATCCTGAAATATAAATTAAGATTTGGTTGATTTATATCTCCTAGACGTTCTGGACCTCTTGCACGATATGATCTATGTACGTTTGCCTGCGGTGCGAGTTTACGGTCATGAGTATGCGTTGCGCGTACGGTCCAAACAAATGGGCAAATCACAAGTTCGTAGTTTGTCATTAATAACGGTCCTGCGCATGCTTTTTGTTTCCTGTGGACAAGCACAGCTGTTGGTACCCAGGACCCGGGCTTTTGTTCCTTACCATTCCTCGGACAGAAAGACGAGGCTTGTCAGAACGTATGACGATAACAAATCTCCGATGAAAATATTTTGGAAAGCTGAATACGATAGAGAACATTTTTTAAGAAATTCGAAACAGATTATTTCCATAACATCATCTTCTATAACGAGAGAAGAAGAGAGTAATGCTTTCAAAGTTTCACAAAGTCAATGTTGATGTAAGAAAGATATGAAGGTAATTCTAAAAATTCTGTGATGGAACCGATGGAATTCGTTGTAGTTAATTTACTCTACGCAGATGTTTTCATCCGTTAATGTGTCAAATAAAAGATACTCAAGGAATACCGATTCACGCATCAACACTAATTTTATTAAATATAAGAGTAACTCGGGTATGATAACTTCATTTTCTACAATAAGGAAAGTATTTGGAGTTCCGACTAATGGTTGAAACATTTAATAAACCTTTCCCCTCTGGAAAAAATAATTTTCCGTAGATTTTGCACAAGTTCCGCTACTAAAGATACTTCTTCAATGAAATTCCACTATGTATTGCTCAACGATTTTCATTATCTTTCCTATTCTTAATGTGTAGAGTTTAGATGATAGCGACAGTTTCAACGGATCCTTGCGTAAAATCGAGACGTTTGTTCACGAAGATTGAAAAGACTATTGAATCCAATTTGTTAACCTTGATAATCCGCGTTAATTAATCCAATTTCTTTTTAATTCTTCAGCAGATTAGATAAAGGAAGAAACATAAAAATCATTGAGACTGTTATCAACTGATATTAATGCACAAAACCATTCCCGGAAGAGCCAATTTCAATCGAGGGATGGAACCATCGCAGATTACCAAAATACGCTGCGTAACAGTAAAAGATAATTCGTTAATTAATAGGAAATAAAAATAAAAATTAAACGAACTTTCTCATTTCCCTCATATCTATCTCCATTGAACCATCCCTCTCCTTTCCTTCAATTTATTCCCCTCTTTCATTCCATCCTCATCAGCCCCTAAGCCTCCGCCCCCTTGTTCCCTTCCCCCGCATAACCCTAATTCCCCTTCCCATCCACCTTATCTGCCCCTCACTGCCCCCGCCCCTCCGGCCCTAATTCCCCATCTCCCACACCCCCGCCCCCCACCACGTGTTCTCCGCCCCCAATTTGCTCCCTCTGCCCCTCCGCCCTCTCATAAATAAGCGGCCTATCAACCAGTCGGTGCGCATTCCCCCAAACCACTCTCCACTGCAATTGATCGATAATTCGAAACGCAGCTCGCATCGGCAATGAGTCGCGATGGAGTCAGCGGCGACGATATGGACGGACGAATAGGAAACGAAGGAGGGGATTTGTGTAACCCTCGAGGAGTAAACCACTTTTATATTAAAACGAATAGAGAGGAGATTTATCGCGCGGGAGAAAAAGGTACGCTCGAGGACGTGTTCTGAAATGGCAGGCTGGAGATACCTTTGTTATCCAATAAGGTATATCGTTTAGTTAGACGGCTAAGGACAATGGATCGTATGCCTTTTTGCCGCTTTTAGAAATAAGAGGAACGTGTCGATAGCTATCCTTTAAGTTTAAGAGGAGAGGGATGCAAAATGATGTCATGTAATTGCGCTCACGCACTGAGTAGAGAAATGGCTGCAGCCTTAAACGGATTACCCTGCTTTATTCACACAAATTATCCTCCGAGGAAAGGCAAAGATGTGAGTGAATTAAATTGTTCTTTCCCAGGTACCACAGTACTTCTAAATAGTGAAGATTTATTCTTGGTTCTTGGAATTTTATTAGTATTGATGACTGTGAAACGTTTTTATGTGGGCGAGATTGAGACTAAAAGAGACTAGTCTAATTCATGGATTATGATGACTGTAAGTCGAGGAGCTTATTCTAACATGCGCAGGGTTTTGGGTCCATGTCTGTATTTGTACGCGTTTTTAGGCCTTTAATTCTAAGAAAAACACAAAAATAAATTATATATTTCATTAACGTTAAAAATTAATTTTTTGGATATTTTTCATACTTAAGGTTAAAATTTTCCATTTACAAGGAAAGGGTTAAAAGTGACTATGCACGTAAATTTGTGGACTTAGGAGAAACAGACATGAAATAGTGTGATTGACTTAGCAACATAGCTTAATGGTTAGAGCAATCGGTCAATATACGAGATATCCAGGTTTGAGTCCCGATCCTGGCAGACGATTTTCAAATGTCCGTTTTTCCTTAGGAAATTTCCATTTAATTTTAATGCCTCATCGATGCATATAATTATCTGCAGCTAATAAATATTTCTCCCACTTCAGAGGCAAATCCGAAAATGAAGCAAGCCATCAAACGATGAGAAACAAGCCTTAACAAGCATCTTCTTAAACTATCTAATTTTAAGATTAGCCCATTTCTTATCTGAGAAGATGGGGTATAAATGTATTTAAATTTCATGAGTGAAACCTTCAAAAAAGGGTAAGAATCGGCACTTCATTATGTGCAGAAACAATTTCATGAAATAGGCAGGTCTTCCTTTTCTTATGATTGTGATTCCTATAAAGAGAGGCTGGACAAACTACTATGAAAATTTAGTGTAGAAGATCTATCGTTTTTGGTGTAACTGACGGAGAAAGACAATAGATGCAACGAAAAGTAAAGCGGGAAGTGTGGACTCAGTTTATATTACTAAATTGCATTATGCTGAAATAACTCTAAAAATATTGAGCAAGGAAATAATGAATATACATTAAAACATTTATTTTGAAGATAATTTGTTTATTATTAAAAAGAACTGGTGACTACACCAAAACTGATGTCATATATTTCCTGTAGATATTAAGTCTTAGATAAATAGGGATAGTATAGGTAAAAATTCGATATACCAAGCAGTTTTGAGTTATTATCATCTTCAATTTCATGTACGTCGGAAAAGGTTTTTATTCTTTCCGAAGCACGAAGCACTTAGATGAACGATGTATGTGGCATTGCTGAACATTGTCCTTATGGGTGTAGACGAGATTATAGAAAAAAAAAGCAATAGAAACCGAAAATCAACAAATGCAGGAACGATAGAATGGAGTTTTACTGTACTAAGATGTAAGTTGCATAACACTTGAACTTAGAAACCACGCAGATATTAATATTGAAAGTCTGATACTTCTCGATTAGAATTCATAGCGAGACTAAAATCCTGAGAGCATATCTGAGTCACCAGAACTAGGTTATAACATTAACCATTCCGTATTTATAAACTGTAATTTTACGAAAACCCCTCATTCCAACACCCTAACCGGAGAGCGTTCCAATTCTGACATGTTGTGCCCATTTCCCCTTAAACGGAAAGCCATTGTTACGTGGTCGCTTACGTACGAGATTCCCGCCGTAATGAATTAAGCCGTCATAACCCCGAGCTTAATCCTTTAAAAGGAGAATAAAGATTGTCATTTGTACATCCAGATTGATGCGTTCACGATTCCCGCACTCTCCCAGACGAACTTGCATAATTCGCGCATTTGTATTAGACTTTTGGACACGCTGAGTGACTGTGAATGCAAAAATTAAAAGAGATTTAATACCGCCGCGCCACCGAATTCACAATAAAATCTCTCTCACGATCTTTGTTTTAACGGTTACTTACTCTTATGGCGGTGAAAATGATCATTGCGGCTATTAAGAGCGGGAATCTTGATTCGGAGGGAAAACTCCGTTATGTGCAGCGATCGGAGCGACTGCGAGTCTTCGCAGGGAATTTATGAATATGTTCGAAGGAAAGCTCAGCGGGGAAACGATTGCCAACAGGAAGTCGTTAATTAAAATTCAAGATGCTTTGTCAACAAAAGGATCATACTTTCACATTCTCAATTCCGATCTTGCACGGCGTGCATCGAGGGGATGGATGGAAAGCGAGAGAATCAAATATAAATCACGATAAAAGAGAGGGGAAAGGAAAGGAAATGGAGGTAGGGGAGGCTTTTTGAGGAACGCAATTAAGGGGGATTAGAATAACTATCTTGATTTTCATCATGCAAACTCGGCGGAATATGAATGCGCCGTAAAAACTTACTTAGCACACAGAGAACAGAGCCCTTTGGAATATGTGAAATATCTCATGCTCGCGAACGATTAAAAGATAATTAAAAGTGGTCTTGTGCACAATCGAGTCTGTAATGCACCCTATACAAAACTGTTGAAACGTAACTTCACGTGAGCATAATTTGTACCTTAATAACGTCACTGAAAGAAACCTGCTTTACCGGATGACCATAAATTAGATGATGATGCATGTTTTTACCCTGCAAGGCAGTTCCATGGGCTTTCCTTCCTCCCCTTTCAGTCAATCGCTTAGTGGGCACTCACTTGCTTTAATTTATACACATCTATCTAATTCATAACATGGGGATAATTTTAACTAAAGTGACTTATAGAACTCGAGTAAACGGTGTGGAGACTTTAAATGGACTAAATAATAAAAATGCATACCATTCGTTAACCAGGTTGTGTTTATATTTAAACCATCCAGAGAGGAACATACTTAGTGATTTCCAAAGTAGATTTTTGACTTTGACTCGACATGTTTCGACAACGAGTTGACGAAACATGTGGAATCAAGCCGTGTGTTTTGCAAAATTAATACATAAGAAACCAGCAACCTCTTCCCAATGTTTTAGAATTCCCAGACTAGTATAAGTCTTTTCTGACTCATTTATCTCGTCACGAAAAATGAATGGATAATACCCTCTTCAGATGTATAAAATGCACACATATGTTAATGAATATATAAAATATCCCATCAGAAAGCTCTCTCTTTCCTTTATTTCCTTCCCAAATTTCTTGACAGTTATAATATCAACCAGCAACTTCTGTTTTTTCCTGTCACTCTGTTTTTCATTGCATCCTATCTGCATGTCAGGTATTAGCAGATTTTTTTTATATATTTCCTTCTTTATTTCCGCAGTGATGTACTTTTTTAAGTGCAAACCTATGTTATAGAACACATGATGCAACGCATTTCCGTCTACGTACTATTTTATTTTTAAAGTGAATACCAGCTTGTTTAAATTACATAGAAAGATGAGAATGACTTGCGCTGTCGAAGGAAAAATTTGTATCGTTATATAATCAGTGATCTGAAACTTCTTAAAATGAAGAAATATTCGCATGAGCTAATGCAAGCTGTATGAGAATTTAAGATAAGGACGCAATTTCAATGAAAATCTCTCTGGTTTATCACTCTTACAATATACTTCATAATTTTACAAGTCACCTATGCCTAATTAAATGTGCCCAGCGAATTAGCTTTTCAGAGATTTTCAATGTTTATTCCTTTATTCTCTGATTCGTCTCTTCGTATTTCCCTGGAAACTTACCCAAGGGTACTTATGTAAGGATAATCACCTTGAGTTAATGCATTAAATTACTGCATAAAATCTTGTTTCATAAAGAAGAATTTCTGAATAAATATGCTGCTTCAAACAAGTATGCATCACGCATACTAAATACTTTATGAAGGCTGGAGAAATACATAATACATCAATACTTAAATCATTATTATCGCCATGAATAAATTCCATTCTTGTGGCATTGAAGTGAATAGAGTAAACACGATTGGTTTAACAACTGCGAATAAACAATTACGATTCATAATGGTAGAGCAGTAAATAATATTCTATTCGTTAAATATTGGCAAACCTGTTGAAACTGTTCTATATACACGAGGCGGTATTGTTATATAAAGTTACCGATATCAGTTAAATGTTCAATCACTATTTTGAAAAGAAAAGCATGGATAATAGGGAGGTAAGTATTTTGTATTTAAGCCAACCTGCAGAACCACTCGATAACAATCCTAAAAAGCACTAAGGATAAAGTATTCGTGAGTTCTCCATATTATCATGGAAAATAGTGCTTAGTAGATAGCGTAATTGGTGAAAACTTTGAGCCGAAAGAAAGAGAAATTTTCCTTTCTAATCTATTCCAGAGGAATAGGGTTATGTTTGATTTAATGTTTCTGAATGCCTTAAAAGATGTTAGACCTAATGAATTTAAAATATCTAACGAAAATTTTCCATGAAAATTGCAATATTTACTTTAAATACGAAGAATTAGATTGATAACGACAATTTCCTTGATAATGACACAACCTGTGTCCAGGTAAATTTTCTCTGAGCGTTCTTCCATGTATAAATTTACATCGCTGAAATTAGCTAACCTAGGTAACTTCCATTCCACTAAGCTATGTTACATCCCATCAATCCTAAAATTGTTTTATATATGTATATATTTAAAAGAGAACAACTTTTAGATTAGCCAAAATTTAGATAACTGCTAGATACATCCATCTACCGTATAAAAGTATTCTATATATGATAACTTCTATTTTTCCTCGACAACTATAAAAAATAAAATATACCTTAGTTCTTGGATCTATCATGGAACATCAGTCGTATTCAAATCTTCTAGAATACAATCCATTCCTGCGTTCAACACCAATCTCTGAATCTACTTAAGAGATATATTCCAACAAATTTCCACAGGAATGATTAGATCATATGAAAATCACGTTCTCCTCAACCCAGCAATAAACGCAAAAAAGAGTTCGTGAATCGACGGAATGCTTCTTTTTCTTCTCGCAGACGTTTTAGTCATCGCATCCATCCAAGTACCGGGAACTGCAATTTAATCGCATAGATATATTCCCATAAAATGAAAACCTGCAAAAAATATCGCGAAATTGTCTAAATTTATCATTAAGGGTCCATTATGAGGATACCATTATTTGAAACAAGTGATGTGGATGACGATTTCTCCTCACGATCTCTCCCTCAATTCTATATAAGTATACTAACGACTTTAGAGAACAAGTTAAAGTGAATAAAATGTCAATTACGATAATGTCTCAGTGTGGACTTCGAGCTTGACGCCTGTTACACAGCGTAAATTAATACACCCTTTAATCCATTTTCGTTTTAGGAATCCGACGCCGTTCCGAAATACTCAGAAAAGATAATAATCTTCCTTTTGGAGTTACTTTCGAAAATAAAAATATTCTGAGAATGGATATAGGTTTTAATTTACGACCGTTCAGAGCTACGGAGCTCGCAGATGTCCGGAGATATTCTTTGTAATGGATATGAGTCCCTTACGAAGAATAACAACCTAATTTATATCGAGGCTAATTGAATTCGAATAGATGGCGTAATAGAAACTTGCACATACCAGTCTCTCATCAATAAGCGGAGAGTGTCCTCCGAGGGCCATTGAAATGTCTGCTTGCTGCAGCTTCTTCTGAGAGGAGCGCACCATCCATATTCATGCCATTTCATCCGTCTCGACTTTGAATGCATTTTTAGCCATCTACGACGGCACAGAACGGGCTAAATTGATCGCTCGCCGACATGTAAATCCCGAAAGTTTTGTTTTGAATATTCGTTTTCTCTGTTCGCCATCGCAGTGCCCTCCAAATGAGGCGGAATCGCACATATGGAATCTGGGTTTTATTTGGAGATCCTGTTTTTACGTGACGTATGTCATTCTCTCCCACGAAGGATAATGGCAGTTGAGAAATTGAGGGAAGAGGTATGAGGACGATTGCCCCCGATATGGCATGCGACCGTATAACAATATAGCTTGAATCGCGATAGAACCATATTTCTGTCCTGCGGAACGATATCCTGCATAACTATCGGTAAATTGATAAATACATCCGAGGTATCTTTTACCTTCATCTTTCATCTAACACTGAAAAATTTCCCTCTTGACTATTTGACCATGTTAACCCCATGAGAAAGTATAAATATACATAAAAACATATCAGTGAATACATTTTGTTTTCATTTACAGCAAAATATAAAGACTGGATCGTGGAATTAAAAATACATTTGCTTAGCTAAAAATCTTCACTATAAAAAATCTCATTACCATAGTCAGCTTTAGAATCTTCTAATTGTGCTATCAATAATGTTAAGGTCAGATGCGAAATAATTTAGAGATGGTAGCAGAAATGATATTTTTATAGATACTTCGAGAGCCTAAGTCATTTCGCACATATGACGGGAATTGATCCCAGGACCGCTTTCTGCAAAGGCGGACGCGATACCCACTTGGTTGTCCGAAAACCCTAAAATATATAGTTTCCTAATGAAAGGTACTAAAAAGTTGCCTATTTTGAAATAGTTGTTGGTGATCTGATCTTCTCCACGAGCTGCATAGATGAGTTAGAATTACAAAGAGTACCAAAAATGAAAATTGTTGCATAAATATTATCTATCAAGTTTTGTATGATTAAGTGAGAGGAAAGTAAATATAATTTTCTTACTAAGTTAATCATATACTGTTAACATTTTATTACGCTCTGGCATTCTTTCTATCGTTCTCAAGGATAACTAAAGATAAAACTCAGTATTTATGAGGATAATAATCAATCCTTTGATATGGTTAATAATTCATATTCTCCTATACATTCTACGTTAGTTCCGAATTCACAACTAGTTTGCATTTCTCTTTTTAAGAGAGTAAAACTGTCCTATGTGCACATTTTTATTTTGTTCAGCCCCAGCACTATTACGAAAGGTCACAGTAATTTCAGGAAAGTTAAGCCAATCAGATTGTTTTTAAAGGGAAAGGGCATATAAAGAAATGAGTATGTGGTGAATAATTTTACAGATTCTGATAGATTATTGCTCCCTTCTAAGAGAGAAATAGAAAGTTTCAGGACCCAATCTAATAAATAATTTATACTTGACAGAAGTCTTCATTAAAATATACTATTGCGAAATGAGAAAATGCATCTTTTCCATCACGACGTCACCAAAAAGTTATATTCAATGTGGCACTTTCTTCCACTGTCATAATGATTTTTAACGAGGTTTATTACGATATCTTGCATGCGGGTGGAGATAAGAAATCGTTCTGGGAAGGGATATTGCTAATCCGTCTAATTTTCATTCCGATCCCTGACTCATAAACTAATGACACATTCGTTCTCATTCTTGAGGAGGCGTGCTCGACTCGTGGATCTGCAATTGAAAATGGTGAACAGTCGGAGAACAACGGCACGCAATGGCCGACCCATTTTCTTGCCTCGATTCGAATGATGAACGCAGGCCTGTTTTTCATAAAAGCATTGGAAAGCAAGTGATCAAAGTAGCCCTCACTCGCAATACCAATTAGGCGTTCATATGTCCATTTGAGTCGAGCACCATTACTTTTCCCACTCCACCTCGGAGAACGTGCGTCGCTACGGATGCTAATGTGATTGTTTGCGTTTATTCTATTTTGAAAATTTATTCTCATAAGAAGAGAAAATGAAATTTATATGCTTCTGTTAAAAAATACATTCTTGAGAGATGCTCGGCTCTTGAAGTAATAGTCTAAAGTTGAGGGTTCCTCTGTTAGCAGTAGCTTTGAAAAATTAACATAACGACTTGACTTTGACTTACCTAGGTATTTGGTAGCTTTAACACAGCGGTTGAATGCATGAAGAAATGATCCATTGTCGATTATGTTCAATCAGTTCCTACGATAACATTTTCACGGAAAAGCTTCCTATCAGTATATCTAATTATTTAGAGATGAAATAAATTTTTAGGGTTTCAATTTCAGAGTAACAATTTCGAAGTTTTAGAGGCAAAGTCTTAGCATTTTTTAATCTTACTACATAGAATAAGTATATTTTTCTCAGTTTTAGAAATGTTCAGTGATAGAAAAAGAATCGTAATCATTTAATGAAAATGATGATTGGTTGACAGTCAAATTTTCTCTTCCTATGAGGAATTTTGTCCCTTTCCACGACTAGCACTGAAATAGTTTTGCTGTTATTACTGTTTCTATTTAGTAAAAGATGATTAATTCGTGAAATTTGTTCAAAAAGGGCAAAAATAATGGTTACAATGACTTGTTAGAAATAGAAGAGAGCGTTATTTTCTTTTCAAACGGCTGGAAATTCTTTGAAAGATTTAGTAATCTGAACCCAAGATAGTGAATAGCATTGAAGTTTTTCAGAATTAGATATTCTGGGGACACCTGCGCCCACTCTCTACGATGCTCATAATGCTTCAAAGTCAATAAAAATAAAACTGATTACTGTTTTCACTTTTCCAAGGAAGTATTTTGGAGTAAATAAGATGGCTACATAATTATGTAATTGGTTGTCAGAGATACGATTATATGCATGCAAGTGCCTGCGACTGCCAATAATGTTTACAGCACAGAAAATAAAACAGCAGAAAGAAAAAATGTCAATTATCAACGCAGTAAATGCTTTACAGAAAAAATTATAAATAGAGAAAAGATTTCCCTTAGAAAAAGTTATGAAGTATATTACTAACACTACGACAAGCATCCATCTTCAAATGAAGAGACGCTAAGTAACTCTCACAGCGGATCTACTGCGGGAGTTAGTCATTTAGTTTACATTTCAAGATAGTTGCTGCAGGATCCTACCATTGAAGATCGAGCAAAATACGACAAGCGATATTAGTACCTCTTTTTTTATTAATTTTTAAATAAATCGAAATTCTTACTATTCTTCATCAATAACTGTTGACAAGTTTTTATTTTTTAGAATATTTATTTTTGCAATATCTCGCGGTAATCTGTCTCAAACCTAGCTTAACCCAAACGAATAAGTTAATTTATAAGCTAAATCGTGCTTCAAAATCCTGACTATAAACTCTCTGCAAAGGAATCATATGTTGGAGCAATTTTATTGAGAATCAGTTCCTTTACATACTTATTACCTCCGTTGTCATCAAAACTTTGTGTTCAAATGCTTTCTTGTACGCCACTGATTTGACACTTTCTCATTTACGCCAATTCTATTCTATTTAAAGCAATACAAGCCGATTCTAAGATACTGTGCGATTGAGTACAAGATTATATTTCGCCGCCAATATAATAAGTTATGTAAACATAAACTGAACTTTTTTTGCGACATTGATCAACATGAGAAAACGTGCTTCCTGAAAGATCTATACACCCACCATGCAAGCTAAGAAAATTCTCAAGCATTAAAGTAACCTATGTAAATACAGCTCTTCAGGATCCGTCCCTTACCTGTGGCGCTTGCACTTCCTGGCCTATACACTGCGTGTCTACCGACCCAAGCAAATACAGTTGGCTTTTGAAAATGGGTAATAAAGAAAAAATTTTAATAGAGAGCGGCTCAAATAGAGGTCACTTAAAAAAAGTTAAGCTTCCGTCCCTTTTATCAGAGTCCTTCAAAGCAAGGAATAAGTTACATAACGTTAATGGAGATAATATATGTAAATAAAGACGAGAGTTATCTAGTCCCGCCGTGGAAATAAATATTTACTATGGGAACGTCTAAGTGATAAGTATATCAAAACTCGAGGAAAATTGACGGACATCTCATAAATATTTCAGTAGAGATCATTTGCTTAAGTGAAACATGGCAAGCAAGCGTAAACTTGAAACACGGTTTTCTTTTAGCGGCATAAGTTTCCTCAAATTTTCTTCGGGAAAAGAGATATGTTGAAAATAATAAACTCTGATGTCAATCTGCATATATACATTATTTACGTATTACATCACATTTTATCATTTTATTATAAAGGCTATGTTTCGCTAAAGCTGTTATAAAATACACAAAAACTTAAAGTTGGACCGGAGAAAATTTAGTTTTCCTAGAGCATCCGAAGGCATCAACCATCTAAATCATTGTATTCCAAATATTGTGCCACAAGAGCTAGTAAGTGTGCTGATAAACATTTGACGATGCAATACTTTGAGAGTGCCGCGGATTTTAAAAATATTTTCTGCGCCATAAGTTTGCGTAAATGTGAAGCTCAACACAGAACACGGATGCTTGCAAATTTTAACAGTTACGTACCATTGTTGGTTATTCAGTTCGTGACTTGTTGTACTAGATGAATAGAATGAGTGGCCCGTAAATCCGCAAGAAGAATTTGGAGTATCTGCTGATTTTTTGTTTGCATAGATTTTTGAGAGAGTAGAAATTCACTTTGAACTTTGCTAGAGACGCGTTTCCAATTGCCTTTCGAAAATTGAAATCTAGGGAATAAGCATTATGATTCCAAAATTAAACTTTCCAAAGAGCTTTTAGTTTAACAGAAAACCTCAAATTAAATTTCAATTTCGTTGGCGTACCGCAAAAAATTCTCAACCCCCAATTTTAAATTATATAATTTCCTAAAATTGAAAGGAGAGTTGGTAAGCCATGGTCTGTGTGCCATGGAATACATCTACATATGAAGTAAATATCATGCGTGCCGCCTTTCGGCGTGCATCGCATGTTCACTAAGCACCCTTTCACTTTCACCCCGTGAAAATGGACTGAATATTGTTCAGTTTATTTCCCTAATCTGATGAAGCTGTACATCGCTCATAGAAAGAAATTTTCGAAACAATTCTTCTTAGTTACTCTATTCTGTTTGATCATATCATTTATATTCTATATTCTCTTATATCTATTTCCCTGATTTTCCTCATGGTTTCTATCCAGTCTATGTGACAGGAAGGACATAATATCGACGTCTTCCAAGAATATTCTATCTCAGATTTAGTGTCAAGGCATCCTAAGGTTAAATCTCCTTTTCTCCAGAGATTCTGTAGAAACATGGGTAACGCTGTCATAATTAATTTATTTAATATAATTCGTTGAAGCAACCCAGAAACCCAGTTAATGACTGAAACAAATCTTTAATGTATCTGATTTGATGACCTTATCTTCTAACCGTAGCGACGTGAGTTCCATTAATATCCTAAACTGTGAGTTCCAGTTATATATAATATGGTTAAAATAATGTTCATGGTCTTATCATTGGTTAAGATTGTCATTATCATGTGTATTTTTATGACAATTCCACTTTCAGGGCATAGTAATAGGAAGGAAAAGATAATCAGGTATGGAGGAAAAGACATTCAAATATGAAGGAATAGATACGTAAGGTAAAAGAAAAGATTTAGTGCCCAGATGGCCTCCACCGCTTCTTTAAACAGTTGCGAAATCATATTTTAACTCAAAAATAAAACTGAAGCTTCAATTGTTGGCAACGGGACGGCTATGAAATGTCGAAGATTGAGATGCAGTTGACCTTCATCGTTTGGGGAAAAATTCAGTGTCCTTGATTCGTTTCTCGAATATTTCGATGGAGATCAGAAAAAAGGACGAGGATTTGAGTTCCCAGATAGATGCGAGAAAATAGGGCAAAGCATTATCGTATCGCAGAATCAATAACATCTCATACTTTTCGAGTCCATCGTCTTATTAATTTTAGTTACGTTAATTAAAACTTGTTTTAAAACGTGCTTATGCACTCTTTTGAACGAGCTTCCACATCTAAACAATTAGAAATTCAGGTAATTTATACTATCATAAATTGGGGATAAGTTGTTTATTCCTGAAGAGCGTGGTTGAGCAACGTACGAAGCAAAATCCATATTGAAGAATCTTTTACTAAACCACAGAAAAGGATTTTGTTAGAATTTTGTTAGGAACCACAGAATTTTGTTAGAATTAATAATAACTACAAAGTTAGGCCTGATTCCGTGTCGTTTAAACGAACGAAGCATTTAACTTTTCAGTATGATTGCAAAAGCCTGATTGCCTAACCTGAAATTTTGTACTAAATGTCATCGTTTCCATTAAATGAATAAATCATATCATGATCATGATCACGGCTCTTCTATATCAACAGATATCTTAAATATTTGAATTAATGAATACGGTCCAACGCATCGGGCGACATCCATCGTTCGTCGATGCCATTACTGAACAAATAAGTATACCAAATGGAAAGTGAAAAGCTATTTAAAAAGCTAATCTTACGCCAATTATGGTTACAATTGTATCAAAAGGGATTTATATTCTCGGTCTATTAGTACACCTCCAAACCGAACCATGAGAAACGAAAGGTACGCCGGAACCTTAAGGAGAGAATTCCCTGCGTAAAGAAACGAATCTTAGCATTTTCCATTAGTTCACATGAGCATGACAGGACGAAAACAAGCTGTTTTCCTTGTTTTGTGGAATTCTTTAGAAACTGAGCCTCGTTCTCAAACATTAGTTGAATATTAAGTTGACGGTGGCCATGTAATTAGCAGGGTTACCTTGATCCCTAAATATAGAATACCCTAAGCAGTCGTCAGATAGGCTCTGTAGAAATAAGTAGAATTGCCCCGATTTCAGGAAAACGGGCACGACTCTTTCTTGATCTTGATACACATACATTCGTAAATAGTTTAGTAAATTAAATAGAAAGGAGAGCGTACTCATGCGGAATATCTGATTCCAAAAATCAGGAGGAAAACTTAGTTGACTTTAAGACTTTTTTGTAAAATGATCCTTTTGCAAAATGATTGTTTTTAATAGCGCCTTCGTCCATGAAGCTGCTGAACTCAATTCAGTGTTTCCAGCACAAACTAATCCTTAAGGTCTGAAAATGCGGAATTGAAAATATAGAACCAATCGTATACAGGCATGCAACCTAAATTTTCAAGAGCTTTCCACATTTTCGATCCCTATATTTTATTAAGTCCGGAGATCAGTCCTTGGCTAACAGTTTGGAGGTTATTTTCTCAGAATATATGTACTACATTACATTAAGATGAAAACTAAAGGGCACATATTACAGCAAACGAGTAGATACGACTGTACAAAATTAAATCATCAGAGCGACTGTAACTTTTGTAATAATAATAAAAACAAACGGAATAAATTTTTGCGAACTTGCGAAAAATGAAATTTATATTGCACTACAGTTAAATTCATAGGAATCGATCCAAGGATTGTGACTAGAAACCCGTGAATGGATTCGTTTGAAATCTTTCTGCACAAGGAAGAACAGAATGTTTCCAACATTTAAGATGGGAGCGTACCAGAGGGACTAAAGAAAACGATTAGCAAAGTTGGTTAAATGACATGTGTGTTTTATTTTTATGCAAATCAAAATAATTCCTTTCACAAATGAATAAATTCCTCGCTCAGACCTTCCTATAGGAGTGAAATTTTCTTACGCTAAACTGAGTGGATTTTTTTTATATCTATGCAAGGCATTCCATACTTAACAACACAGCACTAACTTTACTTAAAATGCATACCTGTAAAACAGTAAAAATGAGAATTGCTACTGAATCTCATTGTGTAACCAAACGAAGAGGCTCATAGACGGAATTAATTGCCTGAAAAATCATGGTCATGATCCGCTGCACTTCCTTATTTGCTTCCCTTTAATGCATTTAATAGGAGAAATACACTACAGCATGCACCCATAGACTCAGAATTCCATTAATTCAAAGTTGGGTATCCTTAGAATAGTATC
The DNA here is from genome assembly GCA_036926295.1 of Pachydiplax longipennis. NCBI lineage: Eukaryota > Metazoa > Arthropoda > Insecta > Odonata > Libellulidae > Pachydiplax > Pachydiplax longipennis. The sequence goes on from JAVFKF010000002.1 coordinate 40,533,718, forward strand.
CATTCCGACAGTGTTTCGCTGAGCTTGAAATGATTGTAATCCGCCGAATTCCCTCTATCCGTCTCCTTCATCCTCATCTCTCGAATCCATCATAAAAATTGTGATTTCAAGAATCGGACTTTTTCTCAGTTCTCTGCCCTCATCTTAACGGGGAATTTGTTTCTGATTGCTTCTCTCAAACCCACAATTTTGTTCCAGCAAATTTACCCTAACGTCTTATTGTCTGCTAGATTAGCTTTCTTCCTCGCCCGTTTCCTTCTCTTCTCCACATTAACTTAAGAAAGGATTCGTTAAAAAGTCATTTATTTACGCGGTTACAGTAATCCACCCCGAAATTTCTTTTACGACTCTCTGCTCGTAGCGTTGGTAAGGTCTCTGCATTTGTGTGCAGACGTATCTGCCCAAGGCTAAAATTATTCGCTTTAATGCCCCAAGTACCACCAGCTTCGTATATTATTCCCTTTGCTTCAACTGTGGCGTTAATGTAAGCGTAGAAAAGAAAAAAGGCATTCCTAAATTTCGTTAGAAAAATCACGCTAACTAATATTTTACACTGAATAAAGTACTCAGTCCTTTGGGACGCAATGTATGTACACGGTGTATTATTATAAATTTCTGTATATCGAAGATGATGAGGAAGAAAGCATATCCGCAGGATGTTAAACGTACATATTTACAGTAATTTAACATAAATTATGAGCAGTAACAACATGAACTAGACTGGACAATAATTATGGACTATTTTCGATTCTAAACCACTGAGTCAAAACAGATAAGGAAGGAAGTTAAAGAAGTTATTTCCTTCAATTTTCTACGGCACAAAGAAGAAGACTATTCACAAAAGACTATCACAATAGGCCTTTCACTGTCAATTAGAACTTTAAATGTTGTAGTTCAGTATAAGTAAAAGTATGAAAGTCTTTTGTAACCTATTTATTATTTAACTTATTGAATTTATATCACTACTTTCTCGCTTAAATAAAAACATTTATTTACTTATTAAATAGAGTTGATTTAAAAAAATATCCAACAAAAAACATTTACGTACATCTATTTTCTCGAATACTGAGTGCGAAGAAGAGTTCCTTCAAGACTTTTGAACAAACGAAAACCTTTTAAGCATAAAGACCCATAACTTAAAGATGTCGAAAAATTAACCGATCATATTATGTTGCTTTCTTTCGAATAAAGTAATGCAAAATATTACACCACACCCAAGACGATAAGCAATGTGCTGCTCGATGATTTAGCACATACATATCTTCTTCGTGATAATGAAATTACAGTACACATAACTTGAAAATTCTTAACACTGAAGAACGCAGTTTATTTTTAATGCTAGCAGATCTTTGCAAGTGGAAAAACATTGCTAAGAAGGTTCCGATATTACTTTATCAAAGTAAACAACAATGTGACCTTTAGATGTAAAGGGCGAATTGCTAAAAATTTACGGGAACTATTCTTAGAAGATTGGGCAATTAAAATGGATGATACTTAGCGGAGAAATTTTAAACTGAGTTGTAAAGTTGCCAAGTTTTAGAAATTAACGAATTGAGGGGAATGAATCAGATTATATATCCTTCCGCACTGTCTCCTTTCCATTAATTCTTTGATAAAATTCTCTTATTTCAAAAACTTAAAGGAAAATGATACACTAAAGGGAAGAAAGGAAAACATACGATACGTCTTCTAAAATTTTAATAAACTCTAACATTCGTTTTTGCTATGGATAGCTTGGATAGAAAAACAGAAAATTAGAAGTATTTCGATGAAATTTAAATGTATGGGACGCTTCCAGGAGTTACTTGATGGACTGTTTCCAAATTGGTTAGAAGAAAAAAATCAGAAATTTCGCTTAAAATTTGTATTCCTCAAAGTTTTCTTTTCACAGCACGACACCACAAGTTTGGAGATCGCAGACCTTATTTTCCCGAGAAAATGAGCGGAAATATTTCATGAGATGTTAATATCATATAGAGAAATCGCTGTATTAACCAATCTAGTAATTTAAGAAAACTTTCGACCACTTATCGTGATGTATTTGTTTGGATTCCGTCACGAATTCGTTAGAGTTATGTAGATGGCGTGATTTCCATCGAAGTGAACGAAATCTTTCGAGATTTAGCCGTTGATAAGATCCTTCGAAGAGTTTGCGAACTTTTTCCTACTATAAGTAAAGAAAATTTAGGAAATATTATTTTCACATTTTAAGCCGGCAAAGTCGACCGTTATGCTTTCCGAAGAAAGAGGATTTCCAGATTTAAAGCAGATTAAAGTTCTTTAGCGGCTATAGCCAGAATTTCCTAATGAATTCAATTCTTAATTCTCAACTCAAATAGAAAAATATTTGTAAAATCCCCAAAAAATTCTTCTGTGAAACTGTTTTCACCCATTTAACTAGCTTATAATAAAAAATATTTCGGAAACCTTGAGAAAGAATAGATATATGGTTTCTCTATCCCTTCTTTCTTGGAAAAAACAACACAGGGAAAACCTTCCAAGGTTAATCATAAGACTATATCTTTAACAAATATTGAATTTATAATCATCTAAATACTTGCACTTTTTTCTTTATCTGTATAAAATCCCCGGCTGCGGCGGACTTTTTTCCTTCATTTCTTTCCCTATGTAACATTGTAATTTATATAGATGTTCCTCTGAGTTTTTTAGTCGATTGTCAATTTCAGTATTTTTATATTCGTAATTGATCGCATCCATATCAAAGGAAATGGACGTAAAGGGTATTGAAGGACCGACAAATCCTATTTGAATCTCTTGATTCAATATGAACTTCAATGAAAAATATAAGAATGCTTCCTTAATATTAAAATATGTTGAAAAGCTTTACTCTAGCTTTTCTATTTTTTCCAGAGGAGGTAACTCTCCTTTTCAGACAATTGTAAATTAATATTCTCAGTTAATATAACTATGTATAATATGTGATAATGTGATTAATTTATAAGAATAATTAATGCCATTATAATACCACTTATGATTTTCGCGAAATCTGTAATTAAACTTTGATCAAAGTTGTTTCAATTATCGCTGAGACTACTAGGTATATTATGTATAAAATAAAAGAATGTCTTACATAGACACAGTAAAGCACTTCCATTAAATGTTTGTTGACAAACGTTCGGTTTAGGTTACTAAGACATTTCTGGTGACTTTCGTTAATATCTCCCTCCAATATTATTTTTCCGATGCACTTTATCTTGCCTGCATGGAATCCTTCAAAATTTCATCCGAAAGATATATCATTTCTAGACTAATTCCCGTAGTGAAATGAATAATGAGCTCTAGCAGTAGGATGCTCAACAGTTACATGACTTATAATTGAAAGGGGATTTACCTCACAATTCTAACCCCGTGGTGTAGATAGTAAGTGACAGTATAACAATAGAAAAAACTTGATAGGAAGGGCGAAAACTCCAGAAGAAACTTTGTTGCTTGAGAATATGTAGGCAGAGTAAGCCATATAACATTTTCTCATGGGAATTAAGATGTCAAGTGAAAACGCATGAAAACAGGAAAGTCACTCTTGCTATTCGTAAATAATATGATTCCTCTCAAAAAAGAAGTGATAACATAGAAAAGTAAGACATGAATGAACGTGAAATGTTGGGTAGTAACCTTTACCCATTCATTCACAAGTATCTATAAGAAAGAGTCGACGTAAGCTTCAATGGTTTTATCCGAGGTAATAATTGCATATACTCGTTTCTGGGATTCACTATACTAAGAATCGCACAGTTTCCTTTGATATGACTGATGTGATCGCTTTAGGAAGTTCATATGAGGAGATTCCTAATCTAGGATGAATCCCTAAGGTAGTACGTTGGGATGACTGCACCTTGAAATTACTTTGACGAAAGTAGATGACCAACCTCTTGAATATGTATACAAGTAAAATTAATAATTATATGTACTTCCTCCCAGCTAATTGTTTCATATTCTTATAACTATAATGTATAAAAGAGTAAAAGGAAATTCTAAAGACACGTGTCTGTTGTATGGCTTCAGCCTAACGGATAAAATTCCCCTTGGAAACTAACTAAATTTATCTTTGCCACTAATCTACAGCAAAGTTTCCCATTTACACTTACAAAACAACTGACTCTAGAAGTTACTCTATCTCAATGACTATGAATAATGGCAGAGAAGGACATAAAACATTGACTACAGCGTAAAATACAATTGACAATGCTATACTTTGTCGCAGTCAATTATAGCGTTATTGAATTAGGTTCTTAGAACTTTTTATTCGAACTGAATAACCGAATCTGAAAAGGTAATGGGAATTACAGAAAACTTTCAAATGAATGCTAGAATATTTAATGGCAGTTAGGTGAAAATTCTAAGCATTAATGCAATAACGTTTTCTGAGAAAAATGCTCACGAGAATAAAGGTATTTGGTATATTTAATTGACCAATGCAATTTGTATTGGATTCAAATCAACTATTTCTGGCAACCTGAAAAGATTATGTTAACAAATACTGTAGCCATAGAAATGGGAAATTAACTAAGCCAAACATAGAAAATTCCTAGTTACAACAGTAATTATTTTGTAACAACTTGATGGTCACCTTTCAAAACGTAACAAATTCTAAAGAACTGAGTCTAGCACAAAGGAGTGAAATTCGACAAAATATTCAAGTAATATTGCCGATATAGAAAATTAATCAGACAATTCATAGGAAATTCCCAGTCAAAACAGGAATCACTTTGTAAATATTTGTTGTCTCATTTCAAACGCAAATATTTAGTAGTCGCCTTTCAATTGCAACAAATTCTGATAAATAGGCGAGTGAAACACGTAGCAAAAAATTCGGTAAAAATGTTCAAGCGGCATTACCGAAACACTACTACTTTCAGACATTACAATAAACGTCGCCTCAGGACCGTTATGTTCCTTGTTAGGTAACGTAATGCATTCCGAAACAAAACGTTCAGGATGTTGGTAAAGGACACGGGAGCGAGCGATCTTATCGAATGCGGGAGAAGATTTGTTGATCCGAACTTCCTCTCCCAGCAATTGAGCCTCTCCCTTCTCTGGGAAGAGCCGCCGAGGAAACGGACACCTTTCATTAAGCAAGGCACGAGTTACCTTTCGCCACGACACTCGCCAGATGGGCTATTCCCTTCGCGCCTATCCACGAATACTGTCACGAGCGACTCAAATCGTCACGAATGCTCATCCGAAGAGGAGAGAGCGGGCGTCCGTCCAAAGCACATTCAGGAGCGTCCGGGCCGCGAGTGGGAAGGCGTGCGTGTGAGAGAGACGGTGTGTACTTGTGAACAGGGAGACCACCATTCAGGATTTCCAGATCTCCAAACTACACAGTCTACGCACATCTCCAGAAGAGTGGTTTTCTCTGCTATATCTTTGAGTATGAGTTTGATTCCTATACCAGTATGACTTTTTAAATAATATAGTGGGCCGCTAATGATAGTGTTTTATAAAATAAAATCCCCCAAATCCATCAATATTTTTGATTATTTATAAATTTATTTTACAAAAATTTTATTTTATGAGAGTGCTTTGTAAACAAATTTCTTGGTGCCCCAAGTCAGTCAACATGTGAAATAAATTTTACAGTAACCCCAAGTTGCGATGAGAAATATCAGAGAAATGTTACAGAAACAATTACTTTTGGAATACTTTAACTGAAATATATACTAATTTACCCACTTTCCTTATCACGTCTTGGGCATTGATTATGCCTTACTAGGGCCTTGATTATGACGGCCTTAGATTTAGTTTCGAAAAACAAATACGAAGATATCTCGTCTGACGAAGATAATCTTTTTTGGACTCAGATTCTTGAGCAGAAACTTAGCCGAGAAGTTCCCAGAGGAATTCCTTAAATGGTCTCAAAACTACCATTGTCTTCAAAGAGTAAGCAAGATGAGAATCATCCATTTGGTTATCTTTGAACAATAATGGGCAATTTCTCTTTATGAGAGGCGCTGAGGAGAATGTGATCCAAAACTACTAGATACAAAATGGTAGTATTCCATTCACCTTCATCTATAAATTCATTTAGCAAGTTCGGCCACCTACAATTGTACCCAGGGCAACTATCGCAGAAGCATTGTCCTATTTTTATCTTTAAAATGTTCTAATTCAAAGTTAAACATTGAGCAGATGAGACAGATCCTCTGCTATTGTAACGAAATCTGAATTTGTTGATCTTATTATTCCTTTTTCGTTACATATAGATCATTCATTGAATTTCAGGAATAAAATCATAGTTGTTCGATTCGATGAATATATCGATGCCAATTTCATGAAATGCTTCCAAAGTGATATTTGGTTAATATTTCTGTATTCTCCATTGACTGAAAAACTTAACGCTACCCTCGCAATGGGATTCTCTTACTTAAACCCCTATTATTTCATAGAAAAATTTCGAATCAAGTCCACAGCAATCTGATTCATAATCTTCAGTTAAAAATACATTGCATAAAATAATTCTTTCTCAAGAATAACGCTTCATTCATACATGAGAAGACAAGGGGCATAAATACAATTCTTCCCTCGCAAAAATCTTAGAATCAATGAAGGGTTTAAGATGGCAAGCTTGTTTGCAAAATAAAGAATGGGCAGGGACATAGTTCACGTCGTCGCCCACTCACTCCGCGTCCCTCCCATTCATTTCTTTCTCCTCTCCCCTCTTCACACTTATTTCACACTTCCTACTCTATCACACGTATCCTCTACAAAGTAGCCCACGGTAAGCGACAAGTTATTTATTGCCTCCTCCACCGTCAAACTGACTCACTAATTACAACCCTCGGGGGATTTTGTTGACAGGTGTAGACAAAAGGTCGTTGATTTGAAGTTGCTGATATGCTGAAGTTCGTTCGCAAACGTTTTGGGGGAGGTCGTAATCTACATTTTAATAAAAAGAACCAGTAACTCTGGCAATCACTCAACTGATGATTAAGAGAAAACGCTCCACTTAGTAGAGCTTGGAGAATCTCCAAGTTGTTAAGTTGTTCAGGGACGTTTGTCATGTATATGGATAGGTATATATACAATGTCTTCGATTTGATTTACGAGATTGAATTATTTCAAGTATAATGGCGAACACTACTGTATTACGCTATCTTAGATATTTCATCCAGTAATATTCATAGAAACGAACGCCGATTGTAATCGAATTCAGATATGGCTGTGCAAACTAACAATCTGAGAATTTCATAATTGAGATTGCTCTGTCATTAAATATTGTTACTATATAGTATTAGCTTCATCAAAGGTATTTAGCAATTAGCTTCTTCATTAGTTCTTCGTAAGATTTCCCCATCGACGATAATTTGTTAAGTTTTTAAGAAATACAAGGGTTCGTCAGGAACGCACTAGGATGACTGAGGGCCTCGCCGTTAAGTGGGCCCAAAAAAGACACCTTTGCCATTTATTATAACCTCTTGTTAGGGCCTCAAATGGTCCTTGAGCATAGGGCCTGTAATTGCTAAAATTCGACCCAGGAGTCAGTAAAGGATATCTTAAATCCCATATATTATTATATTTTTATTCTATGGTTTATGATATTATATATTTTCGTACCTTGTCATTTATGATATTTCATACTGGAGGGATAAAGCACATTGAATTGATGATTCTTTATGGTTTTAATTTCTTCATTTGCAGTAATTTATAATTTATATCTTACTATTCTTCTATATTTTACACTCTCATGCCTCCTGACTTGTGATCACATAATATATACCCTGTTACTTGTAATATTTGTATAACAAACTGCTGTGACGTATTTACTATACTTTGTATCAAAATGGGTAGATCCCGTTGAAAAAATGAATAAGTAAATTACTAAAAATTTAAATAAAGTTTTAAAATGTATTCTCCAGTTAAGAATCAGAGGTTACTCACGACATCGCACATGCGAGGACCACCCGTAATCTTGATTAAACTCTCATCTGCCATTAATCCATCTTAATCTTCCTTCCTACTCCAATATCTCTCTCCATTCTTTATTAAAGCTAATCCTATTATCTCACTCCCTCCCCCTCATCCCTTTCACTCCCCTCCCCTTTCTCATATCCCATGTCCGCCATCTTTCTCTTCATCCAAATCTCTTCACGCGCTTAATTCCATCTTCTCTAATATTAGTTCCTTTATTTCTCCTCTTCATCTTATTACATTCTCTTATCTAACAACTTTTTTCTTTTGATCCTCTCTCCTCGGCATATTACTTTTCTTTATTTCAGCCTTGAACATATTTAGGATATTATAGCTGTTTAGCTCTGTTCACTCTAATCAGGTTCGGGTAGATAGAGATGGTGATAGTAAATGAGCTCTTCATTTAGGGGAGATTGAGACTGTAAATTCTTTTCTTTCATCTAAGCTATCGTGAAAAATATCGTGTTAGAGTTGGCCAGTGTGGAAAATGTTTTGGACTTTCGACCCGGAACTTCAACACATGATCTTTCCGATTTTATCGGCATTTATTGGAAGATAAAAAGTTTATAAGATTATTTTGGATAGGCACACACCAGATGATAAGAATTACAAGTCTAAACCGGTCGTTTACATTTGTTTAAATTTAAATCACAGGAAAGCACAATATTTTGTGTTTCTTTCTATAGATATTTTTTGTTACATTCACAAAAATATTCAAATTAGTTGTATAAACATCTTTAGTATAGATCATGTCTGCAAATACGTAAATAATTATGGCACTTTAATAATCTCTTGGCTATATGAAACTTCAGCCTCTCGATATTTTCATGTGGATTAAATATTGCCCCTAAAATTCCCTGCATACTGCTTTTTCCTTTACTTTCTGGAAGAGAAGTTATTCTCAATTCTTTGAAAACACCATTTTCATATCGAGGAAAATATATTATTTTTAAAGCTTCATGTTTATATACAGATACATCAACTTAGTAAACCCCCTAAGTAGTAAGATGGGAAAGTTACTAATAGGTTAAGATACTCTATGGTTAAAAGTACAGAATAAACTTATAAATGTAAAATTAGAGCTATCAAATCATCAGCTCGAAAGCTAGTTCTTCAACCCCTCTTCATTACCTTTAGCGAGGGAATGAGGTGTATGAATGTATCTAATGAACTAGAGAAGATATGGAGTGAGGTAGTTTTGCTCTTGCCCTCCTCACTGATACCGAATTGTATATTTGGAAAATGACATTTCGATTTTAGTACATTGACCCTAAGAGTAAGCATTTTGAGTAGATATTTAAAAATTACTTAATGCGAATTTAATGTGAGTGAATAATGGTAGATATTCTTCCACATGATTGGAAAAAGGAATATCCGGGCTCGAGTTCTAGAAACGGATTTTTTCACTCTTTTTTATTCTTAAGCAAATCATATCAAATGATCGAATTGACTCTTCTTTCGCTGCAGACTCCAGTGAATTCGAAAACCAAAAATCGCCTAAACGTAACAAATGAAACAAGATCAGATGCCCACACTCAGTTTTCCATTTTTGTGTTTCACGAGTGAAAGGAATGGCAATAGATCGATAAAAAATACCTTTCTCGCCAACATTTTGAGCAGCTCTCAAAAAACAAGCAATTTATGTCACCCGCCATTACTGCTACAATCATTCCTCATTGTGTTGCTATTTCCCGTCCGCTTTACAAATCTTATCGCGTTAAATTTATCGGGAAATAGTTTTTTATTCGGTGAATACTCGTGGGAATAAAGACTGGAAAGCGCCGCCGCCTCTTGTTGTTCCCCATTTTACCGACGGAAATTATGTAAATAGAATCTAAATGCCTTCTCGAATTTGGAAATTTCGATAGGAGCTACATTCTTTCCGATTGTTCCTCTCGGATGCATGAGATGGTGATTTGATGAGTTATATTCATTGTTTAGAGATACCCTTTCTTTTCCTCCGAATACCTCCACGTTTGCTTAAATATCGTGGTACACAATGTATCACCTAATTAATCATGCATCGCCACACAGAGCCTGTTGAGGTTAAATGGGAGACCGAAAAAGTCTCGAACATGCTAAATTTCTTGTCTGAATGTAGAACAACTCTTTGAAATTTCCCCGAGTTTTATTTTTTACGAACAGTAGCAGGAGTGTTTTGCGATATTTGGCCGACATTATCCTATGTTTGACATGCTCTAAGTGCTATCTCTAGGGCTAAAGTGTATCTAAGACACGTTTGGTACCTTTAAGATTACAGATCGGCCGTATTTTAACATAATTCACGAATGAATAGTTGTAAGTTTAGAATTAATTAGATTTATTCTCTGAATATTCATTCAATTGTGCTCAAATGGATAAACTTAAGAAAGGTTCATCACTATAGACCAACATCGGAAATATTAATGACATAAATGCTGAAAGTTCTGCTGAATTATTTCACCTGCGTCCTGAAAAGCTTTTAAGAGAGAAACCAGTAGCAATCTTAGGTAGAATTAAGAAGATACTCCAACGCGACTTGTAACTACTTATAAATAAAATTTATCTTTTTCCGTAAATGATTCGTAAATTATTTCCTTTATATTTAAGAACAATTGATCAATTCAATTAATCATCCTGTCAGAGCTTTCCCAAAACGCTCTATTCCTTTATCTTCTTTCTATATAGTTTAGGTCACTAACTGTATAAAAAATATCTTCTTTCACAGTACCATATCTACTAACATGAAACACGAAATAATTACACCGCCAACGCTAGATAACAAACAAGAGTATTTTTCCACCATTATAGGAAATTTTCACTTTATCTAACATTCAGTATATCCGATTAAGATTCATGGTTAGCTGAAAAAAATACCGGAGGGAAGAGTTCACATTACAGAAACAAAAACAAGTTTCAAAAATAGTAAGTTTTTCCACAATATAATAAATCAGATTGCCAAATATCTACTACTACTTTAAGTACGCTTCTCAGACATACATTATTGAATGCATCGAAAAGCAAGTACATGCACCATTAATGAAATAACATCACAATAACAGGAAATCATTACTTGTAATCAGCGTTCAAAAGAGTGGGGCACCGCAGACGTATAATTTTCGCGATGTAATTATCCTTATCACATAAATTAGCGACATCTTAATAAGCGAACCTATTTACCCAACATTTCTGTCAGCGATGCACACCTGCGCTTAAGGGGCGATAATCCCAAAGTTGTTTGCGCGATTTTTTTACACCAAAAACTCGCAATTTGGGGGAAATAACCCGATTTCCGAGAAGCGCCGTAAACCCACTTTACATTACCGGGATTCCGTACACCTGTTCGCGGCGAACCTGATTTTTAATTTATCGGAACATAATGTATTGAAAGGTATACGAGGGCGACCCGGAGGAATTCACGAGAAATCAACGGCTCCCCCGAAATCGAAAGAAAGGATTCCTTCAGAAGGGAAGCCGAAAATTAGCCAACGCATCTCGCAGCGAGGGACGGAATCCGAGGCAAAATATGGCGCGGAGAACGAGAGGGAAAACGCGGGCAAAAAGGAGGGCGAAAAAAGATTTGCTCCTTCGGATTCCCACAACGCAAAAAACGCCCACCGCCGAAACAAAAGACGACGACTGTCCATTTTCCGTAAACCGCCATTCCGCTCGCAAAGGTCTAATGGCCTCGTTTCCAGAAAATTCCATAGAACAGTTTGATAGGGCGGCGGGGGTGGGATTAAGGAAAGGGTGAGTTATCGGTGGAAAGAGTTAAGTGCATTGAAGAACTGAAGAAAAGGGGGGGTTCCAGAAAAATGAAGAGATAGGAATGGATGGCGTTCTGTATGGGCTCCTTTACGTCCGTTCCGAGACGTGACTAGATTCCCGAGGGAGAGGAGAGGAGGGATAGAGAGAGAGAGTTTAATTAGGGAAGGGAAAGGGGCGATTCAGAGGGCGCTCGCAGGTGGGTTTAACGGGCGCTCCCACTGTGGGTATTATGGGTACTGATAGAGGAAAAAAGTGGGGGAGATGCTGAATCTCTTCTCTTCCACTCCACTCTCTCATTTGTCTCCCATTCGCCACATTCTTTCCTTTTGTATCCTCGCTTACCTTCCACTGCATTCCCATCATCGTCGCCCTTAGTAATTCTTTCCTAGATAAAAATGTGATTATATACTATCGTGAATTCCCTCGCTTTTATCGCCTCTCACAATGCTGGCTTTTTTGCTTCTTCACGAGGGTGACCAATCCGGAGATCGTAAGCCGCATGCGGCCCTTTAACCAATGTCGTGCGGGCAAGAAGATTGTTTTCTTCTGTAGGTTTCATAGAACTTTCTACGATCGCTCTTGAAAAATGAAGTAAGAAAAATAACTACCGGCTGAAATTTTTCCTTAAATATGTGTGAATAAACCCTGAATACATTTTACTTGTAATGTTTTGCCAAAAAAGAAAATGTATTTTTAGTGTAGTGTGATTAAATATTTCACTATAATGGCTTAGATGGAGGAAGAGACTGGAAATCCTCAATCTCGTCTTATATATCAAACGTTTAACTAGCTACCGAAAAAGTGAACTAACGGTCGATTACCTTATCATCCTAACAAAACGAAGAAACTAGGAATTTCCGATAAATTATTATCAATTTCAAACTACAACAGGACAACTTGTCTGCAGCCGGCGATGTCCTTATAGAAGCTAATGAGGGGTAACAGCTTGGTCACCCCTCCTTCGCGCTCTCAATTTTTCATTTACAGTCTCATTTGCGGAACACCCTGATATGAGATTCGAATCCTTACCAGTAGCCTTGTGTAACCGCGAGAGAGATTACAAAATTCTCGACATCAGTTACCGCAAAACTTTACAACGAAATGTTACCACAAATCGGAAACGTATACTTAGCATAGGTCAGCCAGAATTAGGAATTGTGCGATGTAAAACAATTTATTTCCAGAAGATTCTTGCGCTGAGTTTCTAGTTGGCAAAAGGCTAATTTGATACTTCTGTTAGACCAAAACATGTGTGCAAGGCCAGATATTAGTAGTAATCGATATATATTAAGTATAGGGCCTCTCTTGGCGTCCAAAAACTTTCTACAAACCTTTTCCGGTTACGTAAGGAGAAAATATTTGGATTTTAGAACCCTTGTGTGCATTAGCTTATCGTTTTACATATGTATAGAGCCGTATCTATATGCATATTACTGAAGTGACAACTGGATTACAGGCTATTACACTAAACAAAACCTGTCTGAATATGACGGTCGAAAAGTAAACGTATTCACAATTAAAAGTGTGTTACTATGATTGCATAATTACTTTCCGTGAGAGCGAGAGAGATAAACTCAAATACGATTTCTAATCGACTTATTCATGAAGATTAAGACTTAAGTATAAGATAAACAAGAGATTAGCAATTTTATTATTATTTTATCTTGAAATTGGTCGTGGTGTTTTCAGTTATTTTTGCTTCTTGAATCTTTTTCCCCGCTAACATTCTCAGTCAGTAGAATACGACAAATAGTTGTTTAGAAAGGAAGGAAGGAAGAGATATTGAAAATATCAGATGGTTTTTAATGAAAGAGCTGAAAATGACGAAAGAAACAAGTATACTATCCTGAGAACAATGTTAACCACAGAAAATGGAAAAGTTACCTGCCTTTCACGTAAAATATTTTTTTTTCTATTTATAAGTTTCTTTGTTATTTACAACCCCCGTTGTGGGGGTGATTTCCTGCTTTTTTCTAAGCACCAACTTAGGTTTTTCAATCCACAAATTAGTTTTCCTCTGAGCAATTTTTAAGCCATTCATTTCTTTCAAGGGTTATATGACGAAGGGTTAGATGTAAGAAGAGACTATTTAGTCGCATTCTCTCTCAAATAAAAACATATATATTATTATTAGGCACATAATCGGCATTTATTGTCACTTTCGATCGATTGATTCATTTCACTTTCTATTCAGAATCAATCCAAAATTTTAATCTAGAAAAATCTATCAAAAACTTGTAATCAATCATAATCAATCTATCAAAAACTTCTTAAAACAGAATTTTTCCTACTCGACCAACATCATGCGCCCCCTAAACTCGACTCCCCAGGCAATCGCTCGGCTCGCTCTTATCTCAGGTTTCCTATGCACGGTATTTCCACTTGATGGTCTCAGCATTTACCTGAATTATCATTCATGAACAAGTTTAAGCTCAGCGTCGCCATTCCCTCTTATTTATGTCGGATCCATCACAGGGATGAAAATGTTTCGAGCTTACATTGTTTTGCAGAGCATGTAGACTCATTTCTTTTTCGAGATCCACTTTCCTCGACCACATTTTTCTTCTATTCTTGGAAGACCATTCTTCAGTTCGAAACGGTCGCACGCGATGCATTACCGCCGACGCCATGTTGATGCTTATTTAGGTAATTAATTTGTCTCGATTTTCAGTTTACTTCCGAATTGATTTGCAGCATGAGTCGTCTTACCTAAAATGACTGTATGAAATCAATGCTTCAAAACCTTCCCAGACTAATAAGCAGCATTTTCGAGCGATTTAAAGTCATTCCGTTTCCTTTTTCGGACGGATTTCATCTCGTAATGTTAGCTGCAGGTCTTGCTCCTCTTTTGTCCTTAATAATGAAATTTTTCTGTCGGAAACATCACTGCCGACAAAAATGGCGGTGCATCCTGACTTAATCAGACTTAAAAATTGGCCGAAATAATGCAATTCATCCCAAAAGATTTTGAACTCGTGACTTCGAGGCGCCACTCATATTTTCAAAAAACTAGATTTTCGCCAAACTTTACAAGGAATTTCATATTACTTAAAAAGATTCTCTGAAATTATCTAATTAATCAGTCGGTGTATTCTTGAAAAGAAATATATAAAAAGTTATTAATGACAGCTATTTAAAAAATTTCCTATTACCGTTTTTAAAAGGGATCTAAACTTATCCCCTACTAAACATTCTGCATTCTCACTCTGGATAAAATTAATGCCCGTAGGAACTTTTAGAATTAATTTTTTTAGGAAAGACATCTCAAAAGCTCTAATAGAACCTTCGCGACTAGAAAGTCGCTTCCGTATGAAATGAGTTCAATCTGGGAGGCTATAAAATTTCTCTCTTCATATCAGATCGCTATGATGTATTTTCAAAGCAGACAATGAAATCGGCTATAAATAACAGGTAGAGTTAAATCTAATTGTTTAGTCTGATTAGAAATCTGATTTCATGGGAAGCACGCCTGGAATACGTACGAGTGGACGCGGCGACGTATCGGGGTTATATGCTGTGCATACACGTCTGTTTGCTCGCACGTACTCAAAGGAATTGAGCGACCATTAATAGAAGAGTAGATCTCATTGCGACCTCTACTGATTGCGGACTATTCCTATTTCAGAGTTACCTATACTAAGCATATGCTTTTTCTTATGACTGGATTACTTCCACTATGTCTTATTATACTCGTATACAAGATCTAAATGGCAACACTATGCCATTTTGAGTGCAAGACGTCAAAGAAATTCATAAGGCATACTTCAGAAATATTGGAATGATTCCCATGATCTATCATACTGTGAATCTATAGTGTGGTCTTCATTATGAGATGGAATTCCATAATGGTAAAAGTAAAACGTAAAGTATTTACAATAGAGGTCGGGGAAAAACTCGCAGGAGAAACATAAGAAAGTTATTTTGAGGATTCTGTAGATGAAATAAAATATAACATAGATGATATATACATGGGTACAGTTTATAAATAAAGACTTTTGCGAAGGGAATTATTTAAACTGAACTCAGGTCAGTTGATAATCTGAGGAAAGGATTACTAATCCAATAACAAAGAAAGAAATTTACAGCAATTCCCTTAACATTTACTTTACTCCTTAATACGTTTAAGATTTCCTGATGTTTTCTAGACGATTTTAATCTTAAAGATCGGAAGATTAAAAAATATATATACATCAGAGAAACTTAACCCTAAACTAGTACGCAGTAAGGAAATGATCCCTTATTCTCCGCATAGTCTTAAGAAAAGACCAATAATGAACTATTTACAATATTTTGCCTATTTATTTACTACTGATAAAGAAAAATCAAATTAAATTAATTCTTGAAAACGAACTAGAAAACGGGATTCAAGTATTGTAACCAAGTGCAACTTCAATAGAAATCGGATACCAAGTAAAATTCATGAATCCAAGTGATCTGGTAATAACATTAAAGAAATGACCTGTTTTGTTTCGTGATGAAAATATGCTCGAGCTCGATTCAGTGCTTCCCACGGCACAGATATACCGTACAAATTTAAGTCGAATTATTTATGTTGCAATGAAATCGCAGGAGAAATAATTCCTTGCTAAGATTCCATAAAAGGACATAAAGAAACTGGTTTAGAAAGCATTTTTTTGGAAAAGAGAATACTATTTGGCAGTCGAATCAATGATAAACAGCTTCATTCTAGTTGGAATGGTCACGAACTCAATACTGTGTTGCACGTGTATACTTAAACTGTGAGTCAGCATCATACGTACTTTTCCCTCATGGAATTGCTGATTGAAACTCTAAATTTATTGCTTATGATAGAAAAGGGAGGAAAATCTAGTCTGTGGGCTTACACAATTGTTTCCTTTTTCATACGGGTGAAAATTATCAGAAAGATCAGATGATTATCGTAATGCTTATTATTTTAAGGGTGGAGAGAGTAATTGTTAGCCTCTAAGAACGTTCAGTGACTGAGTGAATCTCTCTTTTTATAAGCAGATTGGCAGCATTACTAAAATAGGATCTTATATTTCTAAAATACCTTCAATCTATCTTGAGGCTATAAAGGATGCAAAAGTGATTGATCTTAATAGATGACCTTCGATAAATGATTTTTCCATACTTCTTATTAACAAAACATTGCGAAATTTTTCACTCAATCAAGCAACTTTTACTAGAATAAGTACAAAATTCCATTATTTCAAGGTAAGGATTGATATTATTGCTTAAAATAAAATCTTGTTTCAACATGAGTTTTCCGTAGAAACTAAATTTTGAATCCCCGCTGCCTTCAAAGGTAATCCTCGAAACCTCTTTGATTATTTAAAACAGTGGCATCAAATACCTCCAGAAATGACTGACGGTACATCCTAGATGTATGCAATTTTGAATGTCACTATCAAATCTATTCAATTCGGTCACAGAGGTATATTGAACAAGTACGTTTTCTGAGGATCTTAATATCCAAACAATTCCTCAAGAATTTTTTTCTTAGCTAATTTTTAAACCCTTTTTTAATGTTTTTCTCAATCCAACACTGACTTGATCATATCCTTGATTAAGTAAAAAGCCTTAAATTTCCAAATATTCCAAGTAATGGATAAACTATCTACAGTTCCCTGAAATAAAACCTGTCTTCTGATTCCTTGTGCTTTATTGCAGATGCAACAGAGATATGCGGAAACTAAATAAAGAGCACTAGAAGACGCTACCTATTAGCTACGAATAAAAATTAAAAGAAAATAGGAGTTTTCGTTTTCTACGTCGAGTATCCTTGCAATTTTTTTTATCAACGTTATATTTAGCAAACCATACAGTATACAAAATTGCACTTAAATAATCAATTTAATTTATGCAATGTCATCGTGAAGATAGTTTGAGTGAAGAAGATTTACTACAGAATCAAACGGAAAATATTAGCAGAAACAATTACTAAAGAAGCGAATTAGCTCAAGTCCTCAATGGGTGAGTATTGAGATGTGCTCCTCTTCTTTTGTAAATTGATTTACAAATCAACTGAATTATTTCATCATGATGATGATAATAATGATAATGATGATAATGTTTTATGTTTACGACTTAATTTTAAATATCGAGACATTATAATTTCACCGATTTCGTTCCTTTTGATATGCCACCCTTGCACTTTTGATTTAAGGACATTCATAGCAAACGTGCTTCGATGGTTGTTCCTGCATTGAATGCATAGTGCTAGCCATCTACACTATGGTGAATGGAGAATACACGAGGAAGTACATCGTTGAATATGAGTGATTTATTTTCGGTTGAGACAGAATTCAAGGAGCGGCTGCACCAAAGTGTGTATGTCAATCGAACTGGTCAGCACTGAAAAATTCGTATCCGCAAAGGTTCGAATATATGAGAGGGCAAACCAGTCAAGGCTTTCAAAAGAATTGATGTTACCATTAATATTGATGATATTACTATTGACAGCTCAAGGGGTGCAATAAAAAGTAAGCTTAAATTTGGGGAAATCTTCCGTTAGATACGTAAGTCTATAATGGGAAGATTGCAGAAACTAGAGAATGGGAATAGGAGGATGGAAGGGAACACATCAATGTTGTAAAAGATGTATTCGGAGTATTTTATAGAAATGCATTACCCCATGACGTTTTCATGAAACTTCAGGAGTTTTACTGAAAGGGTAATTTAGCAACTAGAACGGATTAAAGTAACTTATCGTTAACATTGAATACGATAACTTATTCTGAATTAAAAAGGAGGCGTATGTTTCTAAACATTTTATACCGAACATAATTAATTAAACCAAGAGATACATGTTTGAACTTCATCATATTTAAACTAAATGAAAAACAAGAGTTGACTAATTCCACTAAAACTGATTTCACTACAACGATGGTTGTCTGAAGATGAGGTAATATCTCCAAACCGGTGGCAGTGAAATAAATATTAGGGGAATTAATCTTGTTCTTCATTTCATTTTATACCGAAGATTAAAAGAAATAGTTTGTAAAAGAAGTATTTTGCAAAGTTTAGTTTTTAACTGAAGCTAAAAACGATTAATTTTAATTCTTAATTTCTCCAAAAGTAGCAAATGAAATACTCCTCTCTTCGAGAAGTTACAGCTTAAATTCACTATACTTGGAACAAAAAGTCACACGACAATTTCCTTGAAAAAATTGCTCATACATGAAATAGTTATACATGAATATACCGTGCTTGGGGAGGAAAATAACAAATAAAGCCTTTGCAACCTACTTTCCCAAAAACGGGAAGGGACTGAAACAAGAACGCAAAGAAGTCCGTTAGCATTTGTACGTGAGAATGGATGTTCGCCTTGGCGTTGGTGGAGGTGAACCTCAGAAGTGAATATTTTGGGAGGTTCTTAATTTTAAGGAAAATTTTATATGACTTTCCTACTGATCGAACGAATCCCTTACCCGCATTCGCTACTTTCAACAAGAAAAGAACTCACGTTTGATTTAGGTAAGAAAAGTACTAGTATTGGTAAGAAGAGTTTTCTACAGAATAAAAATCAAGACTGAAAAAGAAAAGGTTTTAGATGGTCATTCCAAGGGGAGAAAAATATTTGAAATATGTAATTGTGTTAAAAGTTTTCGCGTATTTCATGAAAGTATTTTTAATGAGTAGCCAAGACAGCTTGCTCAAATTTACCGAAATAATTGTCATGGAATTCGAACATTCTGCTGCTTTTGATAACGTTTTTTAGTGTATTAATATTTACCTTAAACCCGTACATATATTATCTCGGATTTTAAATTTCATTGTTTAATGTAGGATCCATTATTATTTAAATTTCCATTAATTACACATTTGAATATGAAACTAATACATATTACGAAATTATCTATAAGATACAGAGGCCTTTACTTATCCCCAGAAAAAATCACCTTACGTTAGCAAGATGGATTGTAATGTGAGATGTTTTTTTAAGTCCTTAATGTCGAAATTTACAAGTATGTAGAAGCTCTTGCTGCATAATAGATGAAATCTTAATAATTGAATATGAAATACAGACAGAATTATTATTTCGAAAACTCAGTCCTAGATATTGGAAGCCCAATGAAAGAGGGACTTTAAAGAACCAGTGTAGTTTTTGAAATTTCGAAAAGGATCATAAGAATTAGACAAGTCGAATATATTCATTCTCATACCATTACTAATAAGAAAACATTCTCAGGGTAAGGAATTGTTTCTAGATAGATATTCCTTACTTTTTACACAACTTATATGATAAAAATCTAACTTGGCATCCTTGCCAGCTGGAAATTAACAGCTAGCCTAGCTCCAGCGGGCACCCAACGCTACTCCCTCCCATCGCCCTTTGTCTACTAGTCGAAATTGAGCCAAAAGAATTCCAATGGAAAGTAGGTTCCAATCGCAACTTCCTGTTTCTTTTCCCTGATCTGTGTATCAAAACTTTGGGTCCGATTGAAACTTTCTACTAATAGAACATTCGAAATTTCTCTCAGTTAAAGGCAAAGTCCATTGATTATCAATTTTTGGGACACCGACAACTTTCTACGAGATGAATGATCGTTATTAACAATATTCGTGGAAATATTCCCCGTAATTTGGATGTTAAGTAACGTATTTTGCAATCCTGGTACTATTAAAATAGCATAGAAAGTCTTCATATCGTAAGTTATAGCTATAGTCTGTCCAGCCCATAATCCGTTATGCAATACTCATGGAACTATCCACATCCACAAAAATTTCTCCTTATTTACAAAAATTGAACAAACATTTTCAGTAGGAAGCGTATCAACTTAACTTTATCGACAGTTATAATAACCTGGCAATACTCTGACAGTTACACAGAAACCAGCCCCTTCTATTCTCTAAAAGTTTCTTTAGTTCACAAAATAAAACGAATGAGGCGTTTCAGGCAGAATTTACAAAAATATTAAGAGCTTTATCTATAGTAATGTGGTAACTGCTTACTGAAATACTACAATCTCTATAATTTTTATATAAGTTACTAATTCTGTGACCTGCAGCGGATTTATTATATAAAATATAGGATATTATTGGTGGAAATTATGCAGATGTTACGAATAATCGTTGATATACTTGAAGGCAATATAAAAGGAAAAATACCCTAGGAAAACCAAGGAACGAATATATTAGCCAAATAAAGAGACATATACGAAAGAGGAGTTATCAGGATGTAGTAAAGTTAGCACTAGAGAGAGAGGAATGGAGGACTGCAGTCAACCAATCTACGGATTGAATGACTTATGATCATGATGATTGCGACTAATCGTAATACATTTCTAATTAAATTATTCATGGTAAATCTATAAAGCTTTCTAAGACGCATGATGGTATTTCCGAGGGTTGTTTCGAATGTTAATCTTTGAAATCATATTTTGATATACACAAAAAGCTATACGACGTATACTATATACGTCCAAAGAATTATTTTTCTGGTTTTTACTCTGTCGAATTCAGAATCAAGCATACATCCGTCTTATATTGGTACAAATGAAATAAACTGACTCATAACAAATTACACTCCTCGAATTTTCCTGATAGTTCAAAATTCCAAGCACAAGCTAATTTGATTCATTTACAACAGCCTCTTGGTCTCCCGGCTTAATTAACAGATAACTTAAATAAAAATAAATGTAAAAGAAATATAAAATAAATTGAATAAAATATTGTGATTGAAGATTAGTTTGATTGACTTGTATTGTGATGAAGCTTTCATGGAATGTTCTCAGAAGCCATCCTTATTTCCAATACATATTCATCTGCTCCGTTACTTCAAACATAAATCTTGTCACCCCTTTCTAAAACCTGCATCAGTATTCAACTAGCTGTTACTGAAACGTAAAAATCACTACCCCGTTACCTATCTCATGACTGTAATTATATTTGTTCTTGCTAACTTCCTAGGAAATTATAGGAACGCTGTATGAATTATTAAGCGGTTCACAATTCTAGCGCCATTAAACTTTTCAATTTTGACCCGAGAATATTTGCGATACTGTCGACTCGACGCGTGAGAAAACCAAGAAAATCGAAACACAATATCCCGCTTTCATTGTAGACCTAATTTACTGAGCAGTATTCTCATAAATATTTCAGTCGTTTCAGTTTTCTCCGAAGACGTCAATTACATAGATCTCAAACAATTCATATTCATTGTTTTAAATATAGTATATTTCATCTTAAATTTTCATTAATTCCTGATTAATTTCACATAATTTCCTCATTCAGAGAGCATATTTTCAAAGGTCTACTTAATTTTAATTAGTAACATGCCATTTCCTAAATTTGAATACTGTATATTCACCTATGCTTTTCTAACTTTTCTATACATAGTTTGTCAATAATCTCAATGCCTCTAATATAAGAATGCCATACGCAATTTTAAAACAAGAGTAATTTTGCATGTTTTGATAGATCGACCCTATGTCCTTCATTAAAAATATATTGATTACAGCAATTTCAATGCATTAGAGTGATTCGAAAATGATAAAAAATAAACTTATTTACCACAAAATGCACTGGGCAATCAAGTTCTTTGATTAATAATATGCATTTGAATGTGGGCCTTGTATAATTTATGAATATTAAAAAGTGCTTAAAATTTTCCGTAAATAAATTTCTCTGAAGCAGATATAGGAAACTTAAATTTTCTATCATCAAAACTAGGTTTTATAGGGACTAATGCTTTGATCAGGCTACGACGGTGACTAGCAGCTAATAGCCAATACGAAACATAATTGGCATTGCAATTCAGAAAAATGTTTTATAGCTAGGAGCTTTTTTCCCTCTAATTATAAGCGATGCAGCTGAGTCAGAATCTATTAATATTATAGTTTAATTATCACTGTTCAAGCACTATGGTAGATAATCCAGAATGATATATAGATACAACATTTTTAAAAATATTAGCTTCTCATTCTAAAAAAATTGAATTAAGCTAATTATAAAAATAAGCAGTATATAATTTTTTATGTTTGTAAATTTTTTCAATAAATTGATTATAATTTTTAAAGCCGCAAATGTGCTTTGATTGATCTGAAAATGCGTATAATTTACAAAAGAATGTTCACTCAAATTAAGTTTTTTAATGAAATTCTTCTATTGTGAGATTAAGGAGTTAAAATACTCATACAAAGTGCTTCCCATAAGAACTATCGACTTAACTGGAAAATATACGATTTCCCTCAAATGAGGTAGATTGCATATGAGAAGGTTGTATTCGATTCATGATTGCATATTATGATTTTCTATAAGAATGATATGGGCAGGTATATCACCTATTAAGGTATTAAATATAGTTAATAATGGTGTTAAACTGCATAAAGGTTACTTCAAACTCTTTCAAATAAGAATTTCATGAATGGAATGTGTTTAAAAGTCACATCAATTAATTTTGTATTTATCTGCTTGTTTGCGAGTCTGAACGTTCGTACCAACCGATTGTCAGAGAAGTTATGTTAACGAGTTGAAATTAAATGTAGATGGAAATAGCTTTGGAATTTTTCGAAGGAATGAAAGGAATTGGAAAACCGTCAAGTATATTCAATAGCAAACGATCATTAATGAGGTAGGTGAGGAAATCTAGCGATAGCTTAAAATAATCGAGTCTTGGTAACCATTAAAATGTATGCCTTTTCTGACTGTGAGTATTAATATTTGGAGCCTTGTTTCAAACCATTAGATTTTTATGCCACACTTACGTATTTACGCCAATTAAACTGGATCAGTCGAATTCATGTCGAAAATCAAGATAATACCAAGTTTAGACAAACATATTTCATATTTCATTAAGAAATATCTTTATGCGATGAAACATTTTTCATGCATATAATAGTTTTTCAATGAGTTTTTGAAAACCACCATATATAATGCAAAATTTGGAGAATACATCAGTCTCGATTATTGCACGGCATTCCAGGAACTTATTCACGGTATGGAACAGTTCCGCGAAATATTGGTTAGGAAGCACTGATCTAGAGTATTATAATAGTAATAGTAACATCGGCTTGATGGAGAACGAATTCTAAAATTTGTTCCTTTAAGATGTGTTCTAGACAGGATTGGCTCGAAGTATTTTTGCAACCCGAAGGAATGGGCTTCCGTGCTCCCTCTCTCGTAATATTTTATAATATTGTTCACCCAATATAGTATTTTCCAGAATGGTGGTGAAACAGTATTGTTTATTTGTAAAAGATTTTAAATCGTAATAATAATGATAAATTATAATAAAGTATTAGGTAAAAAGAAAATCTCAGGCACGTTTCCCTGAAAAGCTACACTTGAAAAACAAACAGAATGCAGTGAAATGTCTGCAAGGATCCCAAGTCAAAAGACTTTAAGTTTTAATCAATAATTCGGTTTTTTCAATTCTCTTACTGCTTTCTCTATGTAGAAAAATAATTACATAAGGAGTATGCAAAAGTTCTACCCTTTATTTGGTCTATCTGTTCCTGATTTGCGTCACAGTATAATAATAGAGATACTTCAGGGAATAAAACCATTTCTAAAGTTTTGTCACCACTGCCTTCAGATACGATATTCGATAGGGTCCTGGCCAGGAGCTGGTTAGCATATCAGAGGACTCTCCCATGATTATACATGTAAGAAATTAAAACCTTCCTTAGGCCGTAAATGCTTAATGAGAAAGGAAAAATAAAAAAGGAAACGCGTGCCTGGAATCCAAAGAGAATCAGCCAGGTCAAAAACAGCAGGACTCAAACCCTTCGCATATTAAAACGTATCGGCGGGCGAGTATATCCGCAACTACCTTGCATACATTGTATTTCTCACGAGATTTCGGCGATTAAACCCTTATAGGAAGACCCTCCCACCCCTTGGGTAATGAGTACCGTTGATGAACCCCGTGGACAGCCCCTCCCGAATGAGCAAGGCGGAACTCAGAGAGCGATATTCCGTGGCCATTAATAAGGTCGACGGGGCGCGATTCGAACGGCCAGACATTCAGATTTTCAGCAGCGCTCATCGGAGAGTCGAGGCGCGGCGGTGCGTAACGGGAACCGCGTCCGTGTGTCCGCCCATTCTTCGAAGGCATCTCCCAACTCATAACACGGCGTCATATCCCCATTCGGATTTCCAGGAATCATATCTCTCCGTGTTGTTCCCACCGCCTCCCCTACTGGACACACCCCCGCAAAACCCATTTGTATTCATTCCCCACGAGGAATTCCTGAGTCTTCAGCCTCCCCTTTTTTTTCACTCCCCGCGTTCAGTCGGGAGATCCTCTCCCTACTCCAAGGTCGCCCAAGGATTATCCGAATCCCCTCCTTCCCATTCTATTTTTCGAGATTGACGGCTTTTCGACAGCCGCTGCCCCGAGATTGGACGCCGTGCCATGGACGTTATGTAATGAGGTTTTCCGTGTTCTCCGAAGTATGAAAAGGTGGGTGATGTGAACTGAAGGATCATATACGCGAGCGTTATAGACGTCCGCGGGGATCCAGTGTTACGTAAACGTGCACCTTCATAACAGCCGGGAAGTCTGTGGAATGGCAATTGGAAACAGTTCCGGCAGGAATGGATGGTTTCCATTTATTTCAAATATAATTTTGATGTACTATTAAGGCTTATCGTGATGCATGCTAGAATTTGGAACTTTTGCTCTTAAAAAATTACTCAAATATCGAATCACTAAAGAATGAGGATAGAGAATGATTGCAAACTTAAACTACAATAATAAGAACAAAGTTAATATGGGCATTTTTTAAAAGATAAGTTAATTATGGGTAAAAAAGTTGTTCACAAACGAAACTGGAAGAGAGGGAACTCAAATGATTATCTTGGACAGATAATGAAGTATTGAAAGACTCGGATGATTTATATTTCGGGTAAAGTTCTCTTAGAAAACATAAAAGGTAATGAAGGAAGTTCACAATGTGCCTTGGTCAGTTGCGAGTCAGAATTTGGTTTTGATAGGCGTTGAAATATCGTAACGATAAATGAAAAATTAATTGTATAGGGAGTCGGCCTTTGTAGTAGACCTAACGTTTTAGAATATTATATAGAAAATGATCGTTTCCCTCAGTTTAACTAAAACACTGATAATCTATTTGTTTCATTTGAACGTCTTTTTTACTCAAAATAGGAAAGG
Source organism: Pachydiplax longipennis (assembly GCA_036926295.1). NCBI lineage: Eukaryota > Metazoa > Arthropoda > Insecta > Odonata > Libellulidae > Pachydiplax > Pachydiplax longipennis. The sequence continues at coordinate 40,559,492 of JAVFKF010000002.1, forward strand.
CAATGGAGAATCAAAAATGCTATCTAGTAGAAAAACTTCTATATTTAATAACTGTAAAGATAATAATAAATTACTAGGCGGTTATAGGAGAAACAAAGTAGCAAAACCAAGAATAATTGGCCAGAAGAAAGATGGAAAAATCGAAGCAAAAAAATGAAGAACTTTTGGGAGAAGAGGAAGAGCAAACCAGTTGTTTCTTATGATACACTGTAAGCCATTTTCTATTATATTTTTCCATAAGCGAATTTTCTTCAAGGCAGGAATAGAATCATGTTTTCTCTCTAATATAATGAAACTGTAATTCATTCTATAACAGCATGATTTGCATGGCCATTATATTGAAAATTTTAATAAATAAAAGTTACAAGATTGGTCTTAATTACGAGTTTATTTTATTGATGGAAAAGTATTTAGGTTCCTAAATAAGAATACTTTCGTGTACTTTTTGTTCCTGCAATACCATTCTATTTCCTGCAGTAATCAGCTACATCTATTGTAACCTCTCTCCCTCTATTATAATCTCTTGATTTGTGTGTTTCAATTCCTTCCCGTGCCTTTCACTATGAGAAAAAATAAGTCATTAAAAAAAATAAAAATAATTATCGTATCTTGAATACAACATGGAGTTCCTGGTTATGCTTTTTACGAGTGATAACGTAGTCATGAGATTCGTATAAGATAATGCTAGTACATGCCGAAAGTAAACAAGAAACCTATGAATGTTATTAGAGTTTACTGAAAACAAAAAGATCGTAAAACGAGTTCTAATCTCCAGGAAAAAACTCATTTCCGTTCTAATTTTTCGCCCAAATTTCTCTTTTTAGTCGTTTCGGATGATTTCAAAGGTGTCCTTTTTTGTAGATTCTCGCAGATAAGTAAGTGACTGTTCGTGGAGAAACGGAAATGATTTTATCCTACATCAAAGGTTTGTGCCGACCTATGAGGTTTGTCAGAAAATTATATCTGAAAAAGAAAGAGTGCGTAGCATCAATAAATTGTCCCATGTTATCCTAATTAGCTAAATAAAAATCTCTCTTATCAATAGGATGTGCTGAAATTCATTACGGAAAATCGATCGCAATAACATTATATATATATTGATAGCTGCCAACGGAAAATAGGCAAATAGAATCCGTACAGTAAAGTCAAGAGATTTAAGCACCATAATAATTTAAAATTCCAGATTCCAATGTCATTACATTTTTCAATCACTATGAGTGAGAGTTCAAGTATAAAAGAAAATGTATCGTAATATCGGAACAGAGTAAGTCTACCCTTTCACAAATTCAACAACCTTAATTGCACCTTTCTAAATAAAAATCTAGTGTTGTTTGTCTGTTTGTTAGGATTCAGGAGAAGCATTTCAGAGGAATTCATTCTATTCGTTCCCTCGGAGACTCTAAAATACTCATATGCTAAAGCAACCGCGTCTCTTTCTAATATGGCCTATGCCGAAAATATAGCATAGCTATTTGGGAAGCCATAGGTGTCAACAAGGCTGTTAAATATGCCAAGGCTCTCTCTCGTGACGTGCAAAGATTTTGAAGAATGCCCTCATAATAAAAGTCAAAAGATTTTGCATTCTCAAACGCTCCGACAGCAGACGATAACATATTAATATATTTTCCAATCCCGAGAAGGGCGACAATATAATATCCTCGAATTGAATTCCAAATTAATTTACATTGAAAGGGATATATCTCAACTTGTCAGCAGTTTATCTATACTGAGAGAAAGAGGATCTATAATTTGTGAGCAACTTGTTACTTTCTTATCTCTTGAAATAAAGATTACAAGCGTTTCTTCCGAGAAGTTTCAGTTCGTTACTCATCGGATGTTAGAGAATAGCTGACCGAGAATATATTTCTTGGCAATCTGTTGTTATAATTACACATTCAGTTCATCCTGATAGTTTTATTATGTCAGCAAGAATATCTATACCGGAGGTGGGGAACCTGTGGTCTTCAGGTCAAATGTGGCCTCTTTGGTCGTATACTGCGGCTTTTTAGTCCATTTCCGAAACTATATATAAGTTTTCTACCTTTCGGTAGGTTCATGTGCACGAATATTCCCTATTTAATTCCCACCCTTTCAATTCCTGGTAACTCATCCCACCCCTTAATTCATCTAGCAACTTTTGTCTTTGCCTATTCCTCTGTATTTTCCCTAGTATTCTTCCCTCGATCGCTTTCCTCAGCAATCCCTCTCCCCTCAATATTTGACCCACCCATTCCCTTTGTCGATTTCTAATTACTTCAATTAACACCCTCTTTTCCCCATCAATCTTTAGCACCTCCTCGTTCGTTTTTCTATCGACTTTTTGAAACGAATACCCGGATTTAATCATTTTATTTTACAGTTTAGCTAGTGCCGACAATTGAAAAACATAATGGAAAGTATTCTCTGTTAGTCCACTCAGCAAAAATAATTCATTTTCTCATATACAGTTTCGATTTTTAACTTTTGAATGTAGGCAACACGCGACTCAAGAGCGGCCTGATGGTTTTGCTTGTGGCCTATCTTACGCAGCCGAATGGAAAGGCTTTACGACGAAAATATTTGACGAAAAAAAGTTTCCCATCCTTGATATATATTAATTACAACAAATTCTGCGCTAACGAAATGTCTGAATAAACATGAGGTGCGCGCTGTCGGGTTTTAACCATGCAAAAATATTTATAAAAATACTAGTACAGGAAGAAACGCACAAGTTCGAAAAACTCTGCATATTAATATTCATACGAAAGTTTGGCATTATTTCGGTAGGTATAATATATTTCTTGAACACCGTTTTAAGAAAATTACCGCAGGGAAAAGTATTTATAACTCGTAGAAGTAAACATGCATGCAGTTTGTGTGAAAAAATAAGTAATGAAATATATAAGTATTTAGTAAGATCCCAAATGAATTTTATTTAGTGTAAATCATGCCTAAGTCAGAGGAAACAATCTATGGTGTGTAATAAATCATAAGAGAGCCAGGCTCTACCACAAACTTGTTAGACAATTGATGTAAATTAGATAGTGAAGAAATAAACGGTAACCATGCAAATACTCGATTAATCGTCAATTGAAAAATTTCAATGGTGACGTCAAATCTAAGGTCTGAGATAACTGAAAACTGTTAAACAATCAAGAGTGCTAATGTGATGCTTTCTATTGCCTGCAGAAATCGAATAAAAATCATGAACTTTGGAATGAAACTGCAAAACAAAGGCCATAAGACTCAGCAATTCTTTTCGAGTAACGCTAGTAACCGATATGAGAAAGTCAAACATTCTTCCAATAAATATTTTCATTTAACTGAAGAACCTTGAGTTATCTCCTTTAGAGAGAATGTTATAAATTATCGAGCGCATAGTTATCAATACGAAAGAAGATTAAATTAAGTTGGAGATATTTAAGTGAATATTCCGACTGACTTAATCTCTCTCTGATAATTCCACTTCGTTTTATCGCACCTGACGATAAAAGATAAAATTTAAGTTGTCTTTCTCTTAAACAAGGTTGTCTGTCGAGGTGTTGATTTCGATCTCGAATAAAGAAAATAATTTCGATCTACTAAACTGTTGGTTTAAAAATGAAACGCCAGAGTATATGGAAAAATATTCATATTAAAGTAAATCAGAGTTCTCAGTATCCGTTCATGAAGTAATGATACACATAATATGACTTGTGACGACTGTCATTCTATTTACGTACGGAGATCGTTTAAGTTAAGGAAATGCTGAATACTTTCTAACTAGTTCCTCTCAGTCGCACTTTGTGGAATATTTATTATTTCTAACCATTCCATCAATTATCAAGGAAATCCAGAGTTCATCCTGACAATTGAATTATTTTTTCCTTCCTCTTCCGCTTCTCTTCCTGAATCTCTCCCTTTGTCCCTCTCCTGCTTTGGGTTCTCTTTTCTTTAATGATTTAACTGCAAATTTTCATCCTTCACCTGATTCTAACGTTTCCCCCGTTATTTTCTCCGTCATTTTTAAATATTTGCGTTTTTCGGATGCATCTTCCCTTGAGGATGACGATTAAGTGTCAAATGTGGAGTAAGAATGTGTTGTGTGGGGGTGTGGTGTGAATTTTGTGGTGAAGAGTTGTAAATAATTTATTGAAATAGGATCTAGTTAATATTTTTTTAAATAAATAAAATATTTTTGGTTATTCATTTCTTCTGTCATGGAAAACCACAAGGTTACTCTAGACTCCGTTGAATTTATTTTAAGCATCTGAAATTGGCATACTTACCAAAAATAATCTTCAGAGTTGAATCTCAAACTCCTTCCTGAATATTTACTTCCAATTCAAAAACTGTCAGGTGTCATTTTCATTCGAGATTCCAAAATACGACCAAAGAGATAACCCTTAATTTGCTTGCCTGAGTGCCCCTGACCTGAGTCTAGACTATGTCAACAGGAGATATAAGCCACCTTAGGACTCTCCGAAGTGAAGTTTGGAATCGAAGAGACAGTTAAACCCGAAAGAGGGTCATATATATTCTTAGTGCCAACTCGTACTTGCGTAACGAATACTCATTTCACCGTATGATAATACGTGAAGCAGGCGCCGAAGGATCAAAGGGGATATTCCATAAGGATTTCATTTCTAGATTCACGCTTCGCGATGTCGACAAACGGGAACCTTCTTCAATAAGGAAGTCGCGAAAGCAATAAAACCCGAAGGAAACAGCATAGTAGTTTATTAATTCAGAATGCATGGAAAATGTACGGATTAAAAATGCTAAAGATGCTTGTACACTTAAAGTCGAGCCTTGGTGTTAAACGTGAGATAATTCCGGTTCTATTTTGTGCCCAATATCCCCTGACGATGACATCACGATAAAACTGCTGTTTTGAATGGTAAATTCAGATGATTCTGCATGAATGAACGATAGTAATCAACTTTGATTTGAAAGGATAAATCCACCGTTTATTGCAGGGTATCGAACCGAAACTGAGCCGAAAACAGAAACATAAAAAATTATTTTTGCTGGAGTGAAAACTTTTCCTGAACCCGAAGTTACACTTACGAAAATGATTTTCAGAAGTATATAAAATGAAGAAATAATAAAATTATAATATTTGGAGCAAAACTGAATCACTTAGAATATATTCGATGTTGACAAACAGAATATTGATACCGGAAACCCAAATTTTGATTTTTCTTGGAGAAAAATTAATGAAAATTATTTAAAAAATGAAAAACGTTACGGCTCGGCGGCCTGTTTCATTGGTAACAGAGATCAGGAAGACAGTGAGGAATACTTCAAGAAAATTTTTGTCTTTAGTAAAGTAATGAAATAATAAGCAGGAACCTTTTCATAAAGAGATGAATCTCAATTTTTGTTTGTTGTTAATTAATTACGGATTATTCTTCTGCATAATACCATGCTAGTCTAGTGGATTATGCCAACATAATACTTTGCCATCCCCACTGTGGTTTAATTTATTACCAATTAGATAGACGAAATTTTGCTAGAGAAACATCAAAGTGATTCATGCAAAAACCAACAATCGTCGATCAGTTAAATAAGTTGTGTATTCTTCAAATTTAATCCGAAGATCAGTTGCATATATTTTGAATTTCATTTGAAGAACATACAACTGATAATAATATGATAGATAAAGAAAATATCAGATATCAACAAATGAAAAACGTTCAAAACTGTTTTTCATTTACTTGGAACTACAGATTTTCTCAAACAGATCGTTTTCTTTTCGATTATCCTACTCTCTCCTCTTTGTACGGACTTCAAATTAAAACTCATCTTCTAATATGACAGCTCAGGAAGAACTTCGAGAGTTCTAGGATTTAATGATTTCTATTAAAATGTCAGATTGCCCATAAAATATGTTTTTGAATCAATTTGTCATACTTGTGTTTCTACGATATGCGTGTTAGATGATGGTGAGCGGTAGGTAGTTACAAGGGCCAAGATAATAATACAACTCAAAGATAATAATACTCTTTTACTCTATAATAATGAGAAAAAGAGGGTTAATATCTATTATTCTTAATGTAATTAAGGTCTGAAAATTTCCACGGAGATCGGAGAAAATGGGTTGAGAAATAGCAGTTATATCTCTGATTTCTCAAAATTAAGATCGAAATCATGCATCAGCATTACTTGCAGTAATAGAGAAGGAAATTACTGAAAAGACGAATTCAGACTTTAGCCTCGACGGATTTACGAAATCGGCAAATAAGAGATAAATCATGGTAGAATTATTGCGAATCTCATATCAGGTGACCGATTCCATTGAAGAGAATTCTAGGAAAGGAAAATTTACCACAGATTGCATTATCTTTATAACTAAAACAGTTCCTTATTATTCACCCACAAATAAAATGGGGTGCGGATTCTGACCATCACATGAGTGGTAGAAATAGAAAGCATCTTTAAGCAGAAAAATTCGCTGCTTAAAGTACTTACTTTTGTACTTATTTTGGTAAATTAATTCGAATCAAGTCATTTTACTTAATCACGCAATATTTATTTATTTATATTTAATTATTACAGAATATTTTCGGACTACAAACACGATCTTCTAACGCTACCTTTTCTTTTGATAAGCTCCTAGGATTCCTAAAGTAGTCTATTTTCTCTCTCATACGTCTCATTGATTAATATGCTCCCCTCATTCAACTTGTTTTGTACTTCCTCATTGTTTTCCCCCCTCAACCTTCTCCAATCGTCGCCACACCCACTCTTCATGCACTCCTATATGCCTCCCTCTCCCATTTTCATTGACACGTCAATGCTACCGAGACTTGTTCCTGTTATGCAAACGACTTGCATCGTTTTATAATCAAATCATACTCGTAAGGAAACCTCACCTAGTGTGACTAAAGTCGGATGATGGGATAGAAATATTCCGAAAGAAAGTCTCGAGAAAAGAAGAGAGCCACAACTTTTGATCCCGGAAGTTCAAAATTAACCGTAAAAACTCAATTCTTTTGTCAAAACCTGCAGTAAATAAGTGACACAAAATATTAAATCATAAATAATTATTGTTTACTCATTATCATCATTATCTTATGATTATGATTAATCAAAATTTCTCTTGGAAATTCCGCCTATGAAGCAGATTCTAGAACTTCCCAAATAGTAGTTCTTCCCAAATGTGTCAATATTCTTCATAGTTAGTGCAGTTAATAGGCAGCAATTTTGGAGAGCTTCATTCCAAGTTTGCAAATATTATGAGTTTTGATTATCGAATATCTTCTCAGAAAATTTTCGTTCATACTGGATTTTATCTGATAACACCAACATCGAATAATGAATAAGATTTTTATCTTCATTATTATTCTTATCTATGAATACCACTATTTCATTGGAGCGAAAAATTTGATAACAGGATATTCCATGAAGTTTTATAATACGATAAATGAACAACAATATGATGGTTCAAATGAAGCTGATTAAACTATTAACTCTAGGTAGGATTTTTTTATGGAGCTTAGCAATAATTTTATATGATCATTCGAGTTCGAAGAAGAGAAGATGGCGAGAAAAAACGTCCATACTTGCAAGAAAAACAATAGGATGGTTAAAATAAGCTTCGTTTTGCATTAAAATTGGGGATAGCATGAAATTCCAAATTTCAGTAGACCGTAGCAGAGAAACTATATGATATCTAAAGGCTTTGATTATAAAACATGGAGTTTAATTCAAATAAAATCTTGGCTTTGATATCAAAATAAATCGCAGTGGTGCACAACCTTTGCCAATCAAGGAGCCACATTTGCAAGCTACCTTTGCACAAGAGATATTTTTCAAGCTTGCAAGGAGGACTTAGAAACCTTCAATAAATAAATACGTTGGCAATAAAATCTGCTTTAGAGCTATGAGTATAGGTATCTATGAGAAAAGTCCCCTTAAAAGAATTAAAGGAATGCCGTATCAGAAAAAAAAAACTGTCGAGGGCCACTTGCAGCCTGGTGTTTCTGCAACTTTGCTTTAACCGTAAAAATTAAACGTGGTGTCAATAGCTATTAGCAGATATCAATGACCAAGGATCAACTAATGAAGAATCTTTTTAAGAGATTTCACTCCTAAATAGCAGTTAATAAAATTTAGCTATCCAAGAAAGAGATGAGAAGAGACTCTCTCCTTAGACTTCCGATGAATAAAAGCCAATCAAGTGATTCGCAAGTTTATATAAGAAACGATTATATTGCTATCTATAATATAATGGAATCCTTTGACGTAAAAAATATAAGAATACTAAGATAACCTCCCAGGACGTGATGAAAGAAAACAGCAATTAATTTTCTTAGAGCTTATAATCTTTCTCAGGAGAGTAAATATGAAAATAATCATCCGTATCAAGAGTTACTAATATGAGGCAATATAATTTGGATCACTTTTTCCTTTTAGATAAAAGCGAGAAATAATGACGTATTTTCCATTTTCTTTAGAATCATTAGGGTGTAAGATTGAGATAAAAAATTAATCATTTGATAAACGTGGTGACAAAATATCTACATCTACATACATATGTACCCTGCAAGCCACCTTTCGGCGTGTGGCAGGGGGTGCAAGCACCATGACTCTATTTGCCTAGTCGATTACTTTCGCGTATTGTTCTCGGAAAAAAAAGAATTCTTGAATCGACTGGTTTAGCATCTATTTCTCTGATCTTTCTCGCTGTATCAGAACGGCCTATATAGCAAGGAGGGCGCATAACATCGGCTACATCCTCTATGAACGCGCTCTGTCTGAATTTATCTAGTAATTTAAATCTCATATGTAAAATATATATGTATTGCTGGATTTCTATGGGAAAGGTGTTTCTACCGCTGAGCTTTGATTTGTAAAATGCCGGTTTGATTCACGAAACCAACTGACTGCAGAAAAAGCTGGAGAAGCTTCATCAATGGGATTTCCTAAGCCTGTATAAAGTGTTATAAGAAACTGCTACGTTTTGCAACCCTAAGCGAAGTAGCACCTACATACACCAGAGAAAATTATCCATTTTTCCCTATTTCCGGAAGGTAAGCCCAATTGGACATTTTAGATTCTCTTTCCGATACAAGTTGGAGGTATTAAACTTAAAAAAAGATTTTGTAAGCAAAAAATTCCTTCGAATATATTTTACTCATGGTTATGAAACATAATTTGCACCCAAAATAGATTTACGACGGTTTTGTGACTCAGGAATCTAAGTAAGTTTGAAACATCTCAAGCTTTTCTTCTCTTCTTCTTTTCATCTCAAGCTTAATAACTGAAGATATTATCTGCAGAATATTTTCAATGGATTGATTACATACATATTACAGAATAGAATTTTTCAACGATGACACGTCTCGTCATAAGCGTAAGTATTTCAATTGTGATTGGTGTTAATTAATTATGAGAGCAGAATTGAGGATCGTTATATTTTTATAATGCATCTTAATTTCCGCTTCAAATTGACTTCAAGTCTTTTCAAGCAAGACTTTGCCTTTCAATAAATTAGTGGCGGAAAAGTTAATTTACATAAAATCTATCTTACTCTAACACAGGCTCTGTTTATGATGCTTTCTGAAGTGTGTAACTTTTCCCTCGTTTTGCACTACGTGAAATTGGCTTTTAATAGAATCTCATTCTATTATCACGAGTAGTCTGTCATGTCTAGCTTCTTCATCCATCTAATGAGAATGAGAGCACATTCAAAGATTAAACAGAATTTTATTCCTTGTGACCTAATCATTTATCATTTAATCACTCCTAACGTAGTACAGGTCAATTAATACTATCATTACAGTGATGATTATCGTAACATCTTTCATTTGCTGTTCTCTTCCCACGGTAGTTAGCCATGTAACTCATTACATCTTAGTCTCGTCTTTCAATATATTTCTATCTACAACAATATTAATAAATTGCCTTTTGGTGCTCAATAGGGGGTTTAAACACTGAGCGTTCTAACTATCCTGTTAACCCTTGTATAAGATGCGCTTCTTATCGAAAAAGTGGGGAGTAAATCAGGGTGCACCTTACTCAATGGTAGTCGATTTTCCAAACTGCTGCTTCAACTGCTACGCATGTCTAAGCAGACCACTACGCTAAGGAGGTCGTCGCTATCAGTTTTATCATTCCTTGTTTACGCGCTTTATCGTCGTGGTCATTGTTTAGCAATTGTTGCATTAGGTTTACATATTTACATATAGGAAATTAAGTAATTTTTTTTCTTAATCTCGGATCCCAAAATCAATCATTTGAATCAAAGTCTTATATATGAGGAAATGCGGAACTTTTTTTGCTTTTTGTCATCGCGTCTCGTTCATGGAATGAATAAACCCTTCCAATGACTTTTCCTCGGGTTTATTACTCTAATTTTCTGCATTACTACTCTACACCTCTCTCTACCTCAACCAAATCATATTTCCTTGGCTTTCCTATCTTGTGTACACCACGATATTGAAGCCAAGCGTTCCCAATTTGAAATTTCATTAATTCCCTCATTCCGAACAATAATCAATAACTCCCTATTCACGTATACAGGAAAGAATCTGAGAAGTCTATCATTGTAGAGCAAAGACATAGCCAGAATTTTCTCTATGAGTAAAAAAAATATTAAAAAGACCTAAAAAGCTAAAATTTATAAGCTGTAATTCCATTCGAACCTATCCAAATATTTCAGCTTGGCCTATGGGAGTTTTGGCTTAATGCTACCAAAATATATTCCTCAAATTTATTTTTAGCTTCCAGCACTCTCTCTTTATACACACTAGACCATTAAAAACCGATTTTCTGTCATTGCTGACCGTAACCAAGTTTACACCCTGCGTCAATGCTGAAAGATCTTTCAATCAAGTGAACTAAATGAGCCAGGGGGAAGGGCCCCACCCTGCCCCACCTTGACTACTCCTATGTTCTAGAGTCAGCTCCTACACCTTACAGCGTCTGGGCCATAAAGAAACAAGGCGAATTCCTTCGCCGGACGAGTCTGAGAAAGTTGGACGAAGAAAGTTAGCGTTCGAATTCGACATTAAATTCTCGTCGGACAAATCGTATTCATATTCAGGGAGCGAAAGGAAACAGATGTAAAGTGCGTTCGTCCGTCCTTGGCGAGGCGAGGAGCTGTGGGCGTCTTTTCGTGGAAGATTTTCCATTCGATGGCGGAAGCAAGTGGCTCTGGGAAGTGGCCACACACGCCCACATCGCATCTCGGCGATGCTCCAGCATTTAGGCCGCCAGTGAAGTGCACGAGGTCCACGCAGAGAGACGAGCTGTCTCACCCTCCCAGCATGGGAATCTTCGAGAATAAACTTGGTACTTTGCCCCGCTTTGAGCCCCGGCGTCGTCATTCAACCGGTGACGTGACTCGTGTGAAGAGGAAAGCTTTCTGAAAGTGTCTTACAGCTTCCGATTCGGATTTCATGCATACGTAACATTTATCGTATTCCCTTCTTGGATATTGTATTCTCCGTATTCCCCCTATTATATCACTGTATTCCTTTTTTAGATATTCATTCATGTTTGTTGCCCTTACTGCATAGATGCCAGTTTATTTTTGGAACGTCGCTAGGTGCACCCTACAACCGAATTATTTTTAAAGTCGCCAAAGAGAAAAAAAAATCGCTGAAAAGTAGTTAAAAATTGAAATAGTTTAAATCTCATCTATATATAGAATATAAACTAGGATTTAAACCAATTAAATTTTTAATAGAATATTACACCTTTTACCAATAGAATGATGAATTGTTTTAATTTTAAAATAAGGCAATCATGTTGTGTTAAGAGTACTTAGAGGAAGGTCGACATTAACAGAAAATTCTCCATAGAGTGCGAGATTTCGTTAAAGCGAAAATTTCGCTGGAAGAAGGTAAAAAGTAAAAAAGCGACAAAATCGCTAAATTGACAACTATGCCTAACTATGCAATGACTGTATCTTGATATGACTGTATAATTCTTTCGCATCCTTTCCTTTCCTTTTAATCCTCCGCTTCATAGACGAGCGTAATTACATTCAGAGAACGTTATTTATTCGTTTACTGAATTCGTTAATTTAATGAAATTTATTTGTATTTATGTAGGTATTCTTGAGAAGAGCACAATGACCATATGAATAGCTTTTCAAACATTCGAAATAAGGAGAGACCAAAATGATTGCTATCACTCAGCATCTGTAATGCCTCAGTGGCTTTCCTATTACCACGACTGCTGACAGGACTGAGAAAAAATATTAATAAAACATACAACAAAACTCAATGTCACGCAAAATTCGAAGTATATTTTAACTTTGAATGCAACTTAGTATGCCGAGAGCTTATTCGCGGCACACTGGATGGGAGGCAATGGATAGAACAGAGAAATTCAAATGAAAGATAAGCCAAAATTCAATGTCACGCAAAATTCGAAGCAAATTATCCTTCGAATATTACCCAGCACTTTAGAAGCTCATCAGTAGCACAGTGAATGTGAGGCTATTGATAGAACTGAGAATAATTCAAAAGAAAGATACACCATAATTCATGCAAAATTCGAGGCACTTTTAACCCTCGAAAATTACCCAGCAGGCCAAGAGCTTATTCGCGGCAGTGGACGAGTAGCATTTCCGCGTATCTACTTATGCGCGAGGGCAATAATTTCCGATGATCCGCGGCGATATCTCGCATCGATCATTTCCCGATCGCACGCGCCTTCGATTTTCTCGCTTATCCGAGCGCAATTTCCGCCAGCGACAGTAGAGACCTCTGTCTCACCTGATTCCGGCCCCGCCCCACGGCATTTGCCTTTCCACTTGTATCCCGTACGCATCCCCCCTCTCTCGGATGTTCGTGCCTTTCGTGACATGGGTCGTGAGTCGTGACCGCCCATTCCTCTCCCCTTCTATACGTGATTGGTGGGCTGGCGTGGGGAGTGGGAGAGGAGGACGGCGACGTCCAGAATGCACCCGCGATCATTAAGCGGGCGCAGGAGCTCACCTGTCCCACACTCACCATTCATCTCTTCTCCTTTCGCTACAAATCTCCCTCCGCATTCTTATCCTCTTATCTTATTTATTTCCCTCCTCTTACAACCCTTCATATTCCGTCTCCCTTATCCTGCTCCTATGCGTTCCCTTGCTAAGCTAATCCTCTCTGGGATTTCTCATCTTCGCTCCCGAGCGAGGAATTTGCTCTCGTAAGAAAATGCGGATTGGGTTGCATGCGATTTTTTTGTATGATGAGGAATTCTTCGTAAAATTATCGAAGAATCCATGCGTAGCCTTGCTGTGTGGCCAGTTTAAGAAGGTTCAATTATATTTTTCTCTTAATTAAGAGAAAATGCAATTTAAAGAAATGCTAATTATCCTCTCTATACCCATTTCAATTAAGCAAGCTACCTCCTCTTTGGTCCATACTTCTTAATCTTTTCCTTCAAATTCATCTGTCCACTTTTCCCACATGATCTATAGTTCTCCTATTCCCAAATTCCCTCTCTTCATACATCATCCGCCGAATCAATTTGAAGGTATTTTATCATTATTACGTGTTTACATGCAATATTTTATGGCAGGTTATTTTGTAGTATTTCACAAGAATTTTATACAAAGCTTAATAAATTTCTTATTCATATTATTTTGCTCTGATGTATACCTTTAGACGTCGAAAGATTATTACCAAACATTCAATGTAGACGTATATTCAATCAAAAATTGAGAATAATGCCTGTTTTAAAAAATTCAATAAGAAATATTGAGTGGCAAAGTACAATAGGTAAATGGTGCATGAAAAAGCAATAGGTACAACTATTAAATCAAGTACTTAAATAAATCAAGCGATATTTATAAGTGAAACTTTGGTTTAAAACCTACACAATGGGCAATAAAATGAAAAACAGGTATCAATTAGGAAGGATAGCGAATTTATTGAATGTAGTTCGATAGTTATTTTTTCCCAGAATAAGTCAACTTTAACACATTTCCTCATCGGGAGATTTAGAGTTGAGCCTAAGCGTTAACTAAGCTTCAGCATAGTTCTTTCGACAATGTTAAGGAATCTTTGTTTTCACACTTTCCTTCATCAGCATTCCCCTTATCCCCGAAAACTCTCCAATATATTTTCCGCTTCATTCCTCCCCTCATCTCCCACGTATCCTTTGTTAGGCTTCCCTGCATTTCCCTCACATCTCCCCCGCTTTTATCCCTCCCTCGCTTCACCCATTCTTTATCCCTCCTTTCCTCCATCAGCACCTTATCTCTCCCTCTCATTTGATAAATCCCTTTACCTCCATTCATCTCCCGACTCTCCCTCCCTTACCTGTCACGCTCTCTTCTCGGACCTGCGTGGGGTGTGCATGCGCGGATGTCGAGAGAAAGCCTCTTGTCCATACGATTGCCTCGTTAACACCGTGCGACAAATTGGAGAATCTCTCCCTTGTGACTTGGCTCGAGACAACTATGATGCCTTTGGAAAGCCTCACGAGAAGCCTTCCTCACGATTATGTTTCCCGAGGAACTATTCGTTCGTGTTTCTAAAGCAGAGAGGCCAAGAAAATGTAATGGGGCGATGCGGGATTTAAATTCTATCTTTGCGCTATGGAATGAATAACCTGATGATTCTGGAATATTTCTCAGCTTATCAAGTATAAATAGAATATGACTATAAGGAACCTTTGCCAATTTTTTATTAAGCTGCCATGGTTTCGCCCCTTTAGTTCATCATCAGGCAATCATATTCAATAGTTTTTATACCTTTACCACCAATTAATGTTAGTAATATAAGTGTAATCAATCAATACTGGTGGTTAAAGTATATTTTACACTGCTTACTAAAAAGTAAAATAGTAGTAGTAAAAGTACTTATATTGCTATTTACTTCCAATATATATTAAACTTATATACAAGCGGTTTTTAGTCATTTTTTCTTTAAAATGGGGAACTACCACAAAACCGAGGCTTAACTAAAAGATTCTATTAAATTAACGAGTATTTATTATTTTAACTACTCATTCTTTAAGTTTGCTTAATCATTATGGAATAGAGGTTAAGCTTCAAGATCTGATGTTTTCGCAAAAGTACATACGTCTTGCCTTCGTAGCTCATTCTCATTTGAAGTTTATGTTCTCCTAATTAGACCTCAGACGCATGCCATTATTCAAAAATTAAAGTGCTGTATTGAGAAACGTCTTATTCGAAAGCTAATAAACGTTTATTGCTGGCAGAAGCTTCTAAATACTACCCGTAAAACCCGCTTAAGACGTTTTTCTGTGCTTATATTTGTGGTCGGAAATTTTATACCTTTTGAGACCACTCGGTTTTTGAGACGATTGGTTTTCAATTTAGCAAATTTATTATCATAAAAAATCACCAAAAATCGGTATCCGATACCGTAAATGAAGGGAGTAAGTGTTTTTGAATGAAAGAATTAATTTTTTTTATGTTAGCAAATATACTGCACGAGATCTGAAAACGATACAACAATTTCTTTATAAGTCCAGGGACTAGACTTCAAAGTTGGGAATGAGAACAGTCAGGAACTCTGTTAAGCAAAATTCGGAAAGGTAAATATAATAAGTTCCTATACCTCCATAGACATCCTTTACTAACAGTTTTTTTATATTATACCTTTTAGAAAATCTGTGTAATACTCCGTCAATTGTATAACTAAAAAAATTTTCTATCTCTCAGAGAAAATTTTCCACCCACTACGCCTCCATACGATCTACTTTAAATGCAGAAAACTACGTCGGTAAAGTGTCCATTGTTCTAGGTGACTTGGCTTTTTCCTATGCCCGTCTCCACTGGTGGTCGCCAGGTTCCGCAGCAACTACGGATTGAATATTCAAATCGTATGAAGGAGCGGAATAAAACAGCAGTCGAGGGATATGCACGTGGTCTTGAAAACGATAAAAAAACGAAATGTATTAAGGATATGTCGAAGGAATGCTTTCTGTTTTGGAAAATTCCACGGATGTTTATTTGCTTCCATCGTTACCATACGTCTCAATCGTATTTCCTAGCTATGAGAGAACTAGGTATGGCGAATGTAGGTCGGGTCTTCCCGAATTTCGAATCTTAGGGATTTCCGGAAGATGCCGTGCTCTCAAAATTCACTCAACATTAGTCCCTGAAATAGTTCCAGTGGGTGATTATTGCTTGGTAACCAAGAATTCCCAGCGACTATTATTGAGATAAAAAATCAGGAAATTGGTGAAAATAGTTCCTTGAGATAAGAAACGGATTTACAGAAACGCGAACCGAACAAATAAGCCTTAGAGAGATAAGCTTTGTCTACACGAAACATATCTTTAGTCGAGGATATCCTCCTGCTACAGGATAAAAAATAGCACTGAAATTTAAAGAAGAAACCCGCTCAAAATAAGTTACAGGGAATGAAAAATGTTGTATGATGATCAAATAAAATTATACCAACTATTATTTATGTGAGTAATTCATAGCGATTCACTGATGTTTTTAAAATTTTCATTACGTTCTTTCCTCAAACTTTTCTTGAAGTATCGTCAGCAGTGTATGTTTAACAGTGATAGGTGCAACAATATCCTACTTTCAGAGAGAGGAGTAATTGAAGTAGGTAAACTATATAAATAGATCAAAAAATTACTTAAAAGTATTCAAATTAAATAAATTAAAATTGATTTTGTAAGATAGTGATATTTTATCGGAAACTATTTCTATAATTTTCAATAGATAAGGCTGATAGCTATCCTAATCTACGGCTAACGAACAATCCAAAACTTTTTCGGCGCTCCTTTTGAGGTGTAGATAACCGTCAGTTAGATAACTAGAGTTAAAAATTAAAGATATTGTATAAAAATAGATGTTGTATAACGAAGGACATTATGATCCGTAAAGAATTGCTTCGGCAAATCGGTGAGCGTTACTCGGACGCTTCAGTACGCATAATTGGAATCTTAAGGGGAAGGGAGGTTCAAACAAAGACTTAATTCACTAAATAAATGGAGACAGAATGTTCTTAGAAGAAGTAGTCGATATTATGCGTCCTCCTTGTTACATAGGCCGCTCTGGTACTGCGAAGGAGCTCGTAGAAATAGATACTATAATAAGCTGATTCGAGAATTCACTGTTTCCGCGAATCATACACGAAAGTAATCGATAAAGAAAGTAAAGTCACGGAGTATGCAACTCCCGTCACACGCCTGAAGGCGGCCTGCGAGTTACGTATATAGATGTAAATGAAAGACCATTACTGACCGGACATTTAAATTTCCTAAAACTAATTCACGTTAAATTAAGCAAATTATGAGTTACGATTCCAGCTTTTTGTCGTTACAATTCTTTTACCTTCCATAACTTTCTAATTAATACTGCGTAAGTTCAATTTTTACGAATTTAGACCTCCTTTGCAAAGATAACTTTTATCAAGGGAATAATACGATGCGTTACCATACATTATTTTCCAGACATAAAATTCATAATATATCTCGTAACCTGAAAATTAAGGTTATTATGTAGTATGCGGTTAAAATATATCCTCTGCAACAAAATGCGTGCATTCAAAACTACGGTAGAAAGGGCGGTGAGGGATGGGTGTATCTTTTTATGAAATATAGGCTCAACGTATGAGTTTTTGCGATGATACGGTTTTCCTTGCCAATCTGTCCAGGAACAGGAAACTTATTCCTAGCGTGAGTACAATTTTACAACCATAACCGTCACTGACAAGAATGGTTCGGATAACATAACAATTTCCGTTCTAGCATCAGCGCTTCCTCAGGCAAAGTGAAATACTTTTTCCGATCGTAAAACTGAATAATTTCAAAAATAAAGACGGAAAACTCCAGAAACTAGGGTATTATTGCAGCGAAATTTAACAAGCAATGAAAACGTTGCTCCATAAGCTGTTTACCTTAATTTTTACCAGACAATTTAAAAAAAAATGATTGTCATTTTCATCATTTGAAATTAAAATCTCATCAAAATATATAAATTATTTCTGTCTCCACAAAATGTTAGTAAAAATAGATTTATCTAACTCTTGATGGGTTGAGACACATATATAGCTAAGAAACAAAAACAAAAATAGGCTTTTTAGGAATGTTCCCCTCGCGATCCTTTTGTTATCAAATAATTTTCATTATAAACTTTTTCAAAAACGATTTTTGCACCACAAAAGCAATAGAATGCAAATGAGAAATTATTCATAATGATCTAACCAAAACGATTCAGTTAATAAATGTAGATAAATTTTTCACTATCCGAGAAAATAAAGGTATAATAATTCCTGTTATTTGAAAATCAGGAAAGAATGGGCGATACAAGACTTGTGAAAATCCATTTTGGTGAGTTCTCCGATCAACTCCAGGAAAGAAGAAAACGAAAGATTCTAAGACGAAATAATCGACATATCGGTATATCAGGTAGACAAGGAAAGCTAGCCGAATTTTCAGACTAATAATTCCTTCCATTTCCTTTGAAAATCCTAAATCAAGCCAATTGAGGTCTTTCCTTCCATTTTCTAGCTGAATCTCTCACGCAATCATTTTGCTATATCGCTTACATATCTGATCTTAACTACTTACTCACAATTAACTATAGATGAGGAATCGACACCTCGAACCTTAAATGCCTATTACAAATGTATAATATATAATTTACAATACTGTAGTACTCGAAACCCTAATAACTCGACGATTCAATATATAAATGTACAATTTTCCCCAGTTTTAATTCTTCTCGTAATGTAAAACTTACTTCACTTCACTTCAGTTGGATATCACTTTCATTTGGAAAGATTTACGAATGCTGGACAACTAGCAGTATTTTAAAATTAAATCGAAGTGTTCGCAGGCTATGGCATTCGTTGTCATTTCAACTTATATTGAAAGAGATTCCCTATAACACATCAATTAGAATATATTCACTCTATTGTTTTTACCTGCTTCTTAAAATTCACTTCTAATTTTTTTATTTTAAATTAATTAATTTACAATATTTATATCAATGTTATTATAATTCTCAACCAGCACCGATGAAGTTTGATCTTTATCTTCATTGATACCTATCCCTGGACAAATTTATTTATTATTTTAATTTTCTCTTGCATACCTCAAGTGTGCTCATATCAAACAGATTTTTAAATTAGGTCCATCTTTCTCTCAGTGTTATACAACCACTCATTCTCTTCCATTCACCCAATCGATGAAAACCATTGGGCAAAATGAAGAAAGCAGCGGCTTTCAACGAAAGAAATGAGACTAGAAAGGTTATGACAATGTTGCGAGAGAGTAAAGTACGTGGTAAAGCAAGAGATGAAGCAGAAAAGAAGGATGGGAAAAGAGACAGAAGAAGGAAGTAGGGGAAGTAGAAAAAAGGGAAATGGAGAGCAGTAATGGGGTGGAATGAATAACAGGAGAAGGATGTTTAGACCTTAGATGGAAACAAGGATAGAATTGAAGGCAAACGATTTTATTTTCCTCAACTGTCTCTGACTGCAATTCGAAGAACTAAGAATTATTCTTCCTCATGAACTGATTCCTAAGAATTTCAGTTTATGCAGAATTATATAGATTCGATGCGATTGTTAAATGAAAGCTTGGTTTGCTAGTAAAATAAAACATATAAACGTTACATGCCCAGAGCTAATCTTGTGGTAATTTTTGATGCAAAAAGTTAGTTGGAAAGCACTTATTAAATAATATACTACAATATAACGATAAAATATTCGTAGCACCTGACGTCGCTCTGCTACGGAACCATGGTCATTATGTTGCAATATTTTTGTGTTTAGTTTAGTAAAGAGCTTTTCTATCATCGAAATATTTCATGCAACGAATAATTTATACTTGTGATTCTTACACTTTTAAGACGCCGACGATCCATCCTGAAATCTCAATACATCTTTCGTACCCTGAAGCAAAAATTCAGTTTTCTTAAATTATTACGAAGCCTGAGCACTACACACTTAAAATTGTAAATTGTAAATTGTAAATTGTAAAGGAAAATTGAACTACCGAAATGGGACTCCCAAAATTCTTCACAGAAAATAATATTTTACTTGTTTTTCACTAAAACTAGGTAGAAAGCAATTCCTTTTCATAATGATGTTTCGCAATCTCCTAACTGGTTTTCGCAACCCTAATTCAGAACCATTTGATTAAACGATAATTGATTGTTAAGTTTGTGTATTACAACATAAACTGAAACGGTAGCAATATTTAGTGTAATTTGTATTTCAATTTCGAAAAATATATATATTAATAAGACATACTGGCAGGAACAGTTGGTAAATAGACCTATTATACCTTTGCATAAAAAAATGAACGGATAAATCAAAAACCGATTGACTTCACTCTGAATCTGAAGAGATCTTTCTTGACAAGGAAATGAAATATATCCTTGGGGTTGCGGCATCAATCGCAAGCTAAACGAGCGTTAAAGACTTGTGCATTACATTAACTACTGAACATACATTATTACGAATAAATTAGAGAAAAATATCTATGCCAATCTAATTATCACGTAATAGATTAACGGAGAAGGAATTTGAGATTCAGACTAAAGAACACAAAAGGAGATTAAGAAGATTCCAAAGAGAATTAATGGTGGAAATACATGAAAGTTGTTTACATGAATATAAGCGAGGCATTTTGACTTGATTCAGGGTGAGTGTGTGTCCGTGCATTGCATTTCAGACTACGTAAAGACAGTATCTCGATAATGGAGCGTGTTCTAACACAACGAGAGACCGTGTTTTTTTCGAATTCCGCGAAACAGGGGCGTTGGTTGCGCGATTTATTCTCGGAGACTATTTGATGGGAAAAACAATTGACGAATGACAGCCGTTCCTTGGGAATCGAATGAAGCGCTACATTCCAGTTGGTTTAAAAACCTCTTTGCGAAACAAATATGGCGAAGGAGGTGATTGATCTTACTCTTCAAATACTTCTTAGGGTATATAAACTGTAGTAGAGTGAGTAGGGATAGCTATCAGATCATTCTTTGATTCGTTATCTTGTGCACAGTGGATGCCAATAATATCGCACATGTTTGATTTTTCTTCGATTTAATTGTATCAGAAAATTCTTTGTTTTAGAATCACAACTATATATTATAACTATCAGCTAGCTGTGAACACAAAAGCGGTATCCTAAAGTAAATATTGCTTAATTTTTTCGAAAATTCCATATGGGAATAAAATAATACGATTAACACCTCGTTTTCGAAGAGAAGTTGCAATCCGTTGAAGGTTGAGAGAAACACAAAAGAGCGAGATTTAAGGGTTAAATTTTGATTAGTAAACCATGTAGGAATGCCAAATACGGGAGTAAATTATAAGGCTAATCTCAGCGAATAAAGAATGAAATTGCATAAGGTCTGAGATATGAGCTCCATCTTCATTGGGCCTCCTATACGCGGGGATGGGTTAGCCAATGAAGTAGTAAGACGCAATAAAAACCTATATAATTGAGACCTCAAGATAAAGCTGCGGGATTATAAGTGATTGGGTGGATCCCACTGGAGTAAATGTAAAATCAAGCGTTCAGTTTGAAGTTATAAAGTCTGAGTAAGATAAAGATTTCCGCTAAGGTGATGAAACGGTATGATACACGGGTGTAATAATTTTAACAGGAAACCAATTGAGAAATACTATGCATTAGAAATAAGTCTATTTAAGGATAAAAGACACATTTATAGGGAAAGCAACTTCTTGGCTTTAATCTTACACTTACTTTTCCATATTCTCTCCTTGGAACACGTACTAGGACCACCTTTTTCTCAGAATCCCTTCAAAGAATTGAATAAGAATACAAGAAATAGACTTGTACATAATAAAAATTGCAGCATCTCTACCTTGAAGAGGACAGAGGAGCGCTTGATATTTTGAAATATTTCACTACTTGTGAACCATCCGCTGTTAGCGGTTCTAATCAATAAAATTTCATATAAATGAGATTTGGTCAACAAAATGTCACGAATTCAGGATCACATATTCCTCATTACTTGATGGTGCGTAATTCAGAATTGGAAGTAAAGAAGTGATCGCTGCTTCAAATTAACAAATAGACTATTATTATTATTTGACCCTTTATTTACTATCATTTATTCTTGAAATTTAACGAAGCTACCTTGAGCGTATCATACAGCGGCGAAAGATACACAATCCAATTTGATAGAAATTATTTTCTACGTTCATCTTTTTATCAAAACAGCATGCCGAATTCTTAAAATTGTTTGTACATTTCTGCAATCTTTTTCTATAAATACGTTTTGATTTCTTTAAAGGACCATTAACCTTTCGCGCAGTCGCTTAATTATTTTGCTCCTTGCTGTAATGCACCAAGTACATACATAGCATATCCCCATTCCCAAGAGATAGCGAATAAATGTTGAAATATTGTAACGCATCACCTAATGTTTGTGAAACGTAATAAAAAAATACTGAGAACGATTTGCAACACCAGTATCGATGACGAAACCAAACAGATCTCTTACGAATACTTTTTCATTCGGATTAATGAATTCATTGCCGAAGATTACAACTTCAACCCGTTATCTTAAGTTTTTCATGCAACCGAATAACCGAGTCATCCTTACGCAAATATTTACCACCAGTCACATGAGATAAATTTCCGTAGGTGACTCAGATAAATATGTAATACTTTTAAAGCAGATTGATAAAACCGAGGAAACTAATCGTTTGTTCAAGATAGCCGGATTGATTGGCTAATTCCAGCCGTGTTTTTTTATTGTAATCTTTAAATAGGAAATATTGATAGTGGAATTGGATCTCGGTCGTAAATTGATGATAAATCGTTTCGTAATGCCTCTTTTTGTATTCTTTGAGCAGGGAAAAGGATATAACGGTAAAAAAGTCGCGCTGCTGGAGATTATCTTTTACTTTGAGAATGTTTACAATAGAAATAATCTGAGGAGGTTGCACAATAATTGATCGTTCCAATGACGCACTAGCAAAACTGATGAATCAGCGCATTACATCTTGTTTACATTATTAACACGTACTATTTCGCAATCCCACTTCATACACATTCATGGAATGAAATTTTTGCGTGCATCAATATTTAACAGCGTTCATAAATACAATTGAAATTATTAATGCATGTATCTTTGCTGAGATATGTTTTCATTTGCAAATATGGAGGTATTTTTTTTCAACGATTTCCTTTGTTGATGGACTGGGGAAATCGAGGTAAAAGCCTCAATTAAAGGACATTCAAAGTCCTAAGAATTTATTTAATTTCTTTAGCGATAAGTGCAATGTAGTCGTGGATAGAGCTATTTGATGCATTAACATGATACAGCGGAACAATTATACAAATTTAATGCTCATAGACTCGAACTGCTTGATTAAAGATTCGAATGCAGTAGAGATTCACAATATACGGGTAAATTAAAACAGACT
Organism: Pachydiplax longipennis; assembly: GCA_036926295.1. Taxonomy (NCBI): domain Eukaryota; kingdom Metazoa; phylum Arthropoda; class Insecta; order Odonata; family Libellulidae; genus Pachydiplax; species Pachydiplax longipennis. Next base: position 40,582,807 of record JAVFKF010000002.1, read on the forward strand.
ATCGGGGGAATATAGCAGGAGAAGGCTATAGTATTGATGAGGGCTATGTAGCTAATAAAATAAAATTTAGGGAATATTTTCGCCGGGCTCTCTGTCTTAAAATCAGTCTTTGTCAAATTTATACTAATATCTTTTATGAAGTAATTCTTTAATTTTACCCTGCATTATATATCATCATATTGTTTGATATTACTAAAATTTGAAAACTACGTAAAAATGTTTGGAATATAATAATAATAAAATGCATAAAAATGAAAAAATTAACACATGGAAAAATAAGATCGAGAATGGTTTGCTCGTCATAACGTGAAAAAAGTAGGTTTAAGCAGCTTAAGTCAAGAATGAACAGCTTTTATACAGATATGATAAAACAACTACTCATCTGTTTCTCTATTTTACAACAAATCTCAACATTCTCGCGTCCTATCTCGTGAGATCACCCGCATTCAAGGAAAATCTAAGACTTAGCAAATCTTACACATCTGTTGCCATTAATAGATTCCTCGTATCACTGTTCAAGGTGCAGATAGAATAGATATCTTAAATAAATACTGTTTCCATTAGCGCAGAGACAAATGTAATTTTCCTATCGTGCTTAAGGATTTGATATCGCCGTGAATGTCACCATAAACAGAGTAAAGGAAAAAACATATTCATTTCATTCAAAGGATATTTTAGAACATAATATGTCTCATTTCCTCGCATCATCATCATTGCCAGGCATAACGGTACAGGAAGTGTTACACGACCAATAACGATGTATTTAGCCTACTTTCGAATGAGGTTCCTGTCGTCGTAAAATAATTGTCTGCATGTACATCACATAATACATGGTGTGGTGTCCTTGTTTCTATAGCAAGAAGACAAGAGAGATAAATAAAATGCTTTACATCCAAATTAGCATAGAATTTCGGAGTGAACTCAAAATTTCTGTATTTTCAGCAATACATGCTAATAATGCGGATAGTACAAAGATTTAGCAGTTTACTTGAGGGCTCCAAAGAAAGGATGGTCATTTGCATACATATCTATGGTAGGATACAGGATATATTAGGATATGATGTGGAATTGGAGAATGATTCAGAGGGACCTCATGTCCAAAAAATATTTTCGAAGTACTGTAACTCTTACATAGATATCCTCAAAGTCGGCCATCAAAATATTCTTATTTGGTAGGATTACCTAGAAACATATTTGAAATTTCAATCGAGCCTTAAAAAAATTCCATTCAACCTTATACGTTTTTGTGTATTTTAATCAAGAGCGAACTTATGAAAAAGTTGTTTTTTCTAACTTATTATCAGTGAATCTCTGACCAAGGCAGAATTTAAGAAAACAGATAAGATTAGTTATTTCAGCAAATTAATGTAATATATCGGATATGCATCAAAGATACAAAGAGAAAAAATCAAATAAGAGTAAGTGAAACATCTTTAACAAAGTTCTAAAGATCTAAAAAGATGCTGAGATTGCCTAACTGTACAAAGCAATGAGGTAGTGGAATTCCACCGATCCAATCTCATGATTATTTATTTCAGTATTCATTTATATACTGTTTAATTATAATACTTATATTTCTAATATATATTTTAATATAATATTTACATTAATTTACATACTAGTTTATAAATAGTAAGACAATAAATACGGGGAAATTATGACATATGAATCATGACATATTTATATTATCATAAAAAATGGAAATTATAGAAATATGGGAAGGGAAGATATTCCTGCGTAAATTCATGAAAAATCTCACTCTAGAAGAAGTTAGCTTAAGAGATATCCCTGCATGAATTAAATTATAAATTAAGCTATACATTAAGTGACATTTTCAGTCTATAGAACTTAAATTAATAAGTCCTTCAAAGATAAATGCTGATTGGAGAGATTCATTTCAAATGAGCTTACCCTTTCTAGATTCTATCTCAACCTTTTCTTTTAATGGATAATGTGGATTTTACTGATATCCAACGAATCAGTTCACTATGTAGAGAGATGAGAAGGAAATTGCATGATGAATTTATAACTATCAAGCTCACATAGAAGTTAACAGATGCGTTCATCACATGATTATAACCTCTTATCAGGCAAAGAAGCGCATGACATAGATTTTAAGAGAATTAAAAATTACAATCAACATTCCTCATTCGGACTTTGAAAAGACGCCAATAGTTATTTACTTAGGTTTGATTATCTCGCGTCAAAGTCATTGAGAGCTTATCGATTGGTACCAATAATGGCAGAAAAATAAATTGAAACAGAAACATGATAAATGGGACTGTTAGAGTACGATTTCGAAGGAGTCCAAAAGTAACTGAATTTATATGTGAGATGAAAAGATGAGAACAGTAAGGAAAGAGGATTATTGGGAAATTAATTGCGCGTTTCCTTAAATTAATTAAAAAGAGATATGCAGTGGCGCTCTATTTATGAAAGAAGCATGCACAAACGTAATTACAGGAACTTCCTAGCGATTAAATCAACATCAAATTCGCACTGTTAAATAGTAACGGACAGGCTGATATGTATTCTTCTTAGATGGGGAACACACTATTACAATATTATTAAGGGTAATAAAACCATTATTTTCACTAATTTCTCATGGTAATAAAATATTTCAGTACCGACCAAGATACCGAGAAACGAACTTTTCGCTTTCTTTCTAATTGGAGAAAACAATTTAATTTGATATTCAGTAATATTTGATCGAAAAGATTGAAATATGATTAAAATTTCTTTTCCATAATTTTTTCCATAATTGTTACGAACTCTTACTTGCCCAAGTTCGCAGTTGAGACATGAGATATCAGGAAGAATCTTGAAAAGGAAATCTTTTAAGCCCAACTAGATGTGGTTTAATAAAATAAAATAGTAATTAGTATAGACACCTTGGTTTTTAATTTTTGCCGACGATAATTATTTATATTTACGGAAACAATCGCGTTCTTCATGAGCTGACAATTTAACTACATTTTAACTTTATGTGATGAAATGTAATATTATTAATTGAAAATGGGTTCCTTTATGTTGAACACCATAGTGTTGATCATATCTGGCTTATAAATTTATGCGTGTCTAAAATTCCATACTGATTAGAATTACCTATGATACTTATTTTTGCGAAATTTGGCATACCTTTTTACATTCGATGATTTAATGCGCTGGAGATCATAGACGGACCAATTCAGAAAAGGAGTGATTATAGAAAATAAGTTTATATGTGATCCATATGCCTATCCTAAAAATTTTGTTACAGTCTTATTTCTCCATTGATTATAGGAGAAATTTTTTTATTTATCGTGATAATTCTCTAAATTTATGCTACTTAGAAAATAGCTATACATCAAAACTAACTTTGACATTCTCGTTTCATTGCATCAAAAGCTTGGAAAAGAGAATCAGACGAGTAAGCAAAACGAATAAGATAATAATCTTGGTGGAATGTAAGGCCATATGTAAGGAGAGTGCGACGTTTTGGGGCGTTCTTTGCACCCTTTCCACCTCTACCTGACACAAATGCTGTGCATATTATATATTTAATCATTTAATTTTTATATACAGTCTATGTTACTACGTAATGAGAAAATACTTGGCTGACGCTTAATTTATGATTTAATAAGCTTCCTTTAGTATCTACTATATTCCGCAGTTCAACTATTCATATTTAGATGATACACTACTCAGTTTACGCAGTCTTAACTTTACCCTACCCTAATGGTTTTTAATAAAACCTAGTGGCGAATACAGCCTTTAAATGATAACAGAATCCCAACCCCTGACCTACGTAAAATCCCTCAGTCAAGTAGTAGAGACTGATCCACAGATTCGTGAGTAACTTTAAGGTATTCCACCACAGGAAAAGTAAATAAATCGGAAATATCTTTCACGAGGAAACTATATCGTGTAAGTTTGCAAAATTATTAAACATATTATAGTTTCCTCGTGAAAAATTTTCCAAATTTTTCTATCATTGGAGACAATAGAACAACTGAGTAAGAAGAGAATAATAGAATCTGCTTGTTTTTCCTCCTCCTCTCTGTTATTTTCCTTTTCTGCACTCCAAAATTAAAGAAAACTCTTCATGCAGCAATTAAACACGTCGTAAATTTCGAAATAAGCAGACGAGGCGATTCGGCCCCCCTAATTAAGAGATAAATCTCCGAAATCCTTCGACCTCCCGCAGAGTTCAAACTTTTAGTGCCGTCCATTTCCCTTCATTAAATCGATCCGAGTGGGTGAGTTGATTTTTCGTGTCATTCCATCGTTTTCGTATGCAAACGGTTGCGATCCGTGCAAGAGTTTCAAATAGTCATCGCTCGCCAAGGCGCAATGCTCTAGATATTCCAATTAGCGTCGGCTCGTGTTAGCGCCCCAAATGTAGAATCATAGGTTTAATTGCCGTGGCTGACCGGGACTGCCCCAATTATTGTCATCCGCGTCGGATGTTCGCCACAGATAGAGCGCAAATTGAGTGTTGAGCTTCCGGTGCACTACTCTTCTTGGCGAAGTGCTCGCGGCGCACTGTCACGCGATTCTCCACGCATCGCTATCACGTGCGTGCTTCCCTCAGGTCATCGCTCGACTCTCTTTCCTCTTCGGTGTCATTCCGAATTTCTCGGGGAATTACAAACATTCTGTGAATCCATAAGGTGCTCGGAGATTAAGGACAGACCTGAGGCTAGAGATCATGCAGCATCCCTTTATTTATCAACATAAAAATGTCCACTTCTTTAATGACTCCTACTTTTTCACGTGATTATTCGATTAAATGTAAATTGTTTCCATTAAATTCAAATACGATTGATATTTATTCGGGATACTTCAATTATTCCAAATTATATTCTTTATTTAAAGAATTTTATTATTAATTATATTCTTTGGTATTATATTCTATGGTATTCATGAAAATAAAATTCAACAAAAATGTTTAGTAAGATATTGCCAGTAAACTCCAGACGAATGGTATATCTCCAATTGTTATTGCCTACAAATGAAAGCAAATAAACTAGATTGATTGAAGGCGATTGCATCCTAAGAATTGACAAATATTTTGGTAGTGATTGAGTAATTCCATAAAATTTCTATTCGAAACAATTATTTAAAATTTAACCAGTGAACCTAATGTGCAATTATTTCAACGGTTGCTCAAATATTTTCGATTAGAACCAAATACCAATTCTCAAGAAACAATTTACCATTCATCTGTAAAGTAAGTAACTTCTCACGGATAAATATCGATGTTTAAGGCCGCCTCTTATTGGTATGCCAAAACAGAATGATGTTAAAAAAATAAATAATTTAATTTCTACTCAATATAAACACACACTCACGACTCATGTTTTGATGCAGTATTCTCAGGATTAGTATTGAATGGCTAATTTTGCTATTCTCACGTGATGATGATACCATGAACCTGTGATGTATCTTTGTTCCGAGATATTCGGATAAAATTCACAACCAAAATGAAAGTCAGTGATTGCCCATACTCAGTCGTGGATGAGGAAATGAATCGGCCTATTAAAAGTTCTATTATCATCATTTATTCATATGATCATTTATTAAATCTTTCAACCTTTCGTTTTAATCCATTTTTTATCTATGTACTTCCTGAATTGTTCTCACTTTTCGAGATTTGGAAAAACCGTCTTACACTTAATACCGAAAGCATTAGTATACGGTTATTACTGTTCATTTGTATACAACTTTATAATTAATGTCACCATTTCATTTTTATATCTTTAGACGCCTAGTTGCGAACTCTTTTTTTTTAACGGCCCATGATTCTAAGTTGCGAAGAATAATCTAAAGACTAAACTATTCATAAATTAAGTGATAAACATGAATGGAGATGATAAAGCTTTGAACCCCACATGCGATTTTTATCTCATTTGTATCGCCTTTATTTGTATCATTCACATCATAAAAGAGAATGGAAAATTTCTCTTTCTCCAACAAAAGCAATGAATTCTGGAATCTCTTGTGCATGAATTATCAGTGACAAAGCTATATCGTTTGCGATAAAATTTTTATGGGATTAAGTTCTTAGATGACATTCCATCATATTATAGACAAGAGATAAGTTCATTAAATCATCTTCCACATAAAAGTATAGGATATGATTGGTTTAGCGTAAATTTTAATAGTAACCATAGACCATAATAGGAGAATTTCAAACTGGAAAAGTTATCTCGTTCAGTTCATTTATCATTTCTAGACTTATATTTCAAAGAAAATACATGATGTCATATATATATATATGTATTGAATCTGCAGAATGTCTTTTCATGCTATAGGCAAACCATTCAATTTCCCATCACATTGGTTAAAGAGACGGTAAGAATTATACTCCTCAGCAAAATCTGCCAGAGATCAGTGGAGTATAATTACGAGTAGAAAAGTTAGACTTGGACTATCGTTACTTAGGTATGCGCCTGAATGTCACTGGGTAAAAAGGTTAACTGTCCATATCCTCATTCTATACCACAAATCGATGGAGTCGGCGGTTTACTGACTTCCAAAGCCGAAGGAGAAGAGGTGAAACTGCCTTGAAAGAGGAGAGTGAGTGGACGGAACTACAACGTATGTATGTATTAAGAAAATTGCATTTATGGCTTATGGATGGAATATGCTTTGGGTAAGGAATTCCACCAAATAAACCGCTTTATTTAAATCTCTTAACGAAATGTTGCTTGCAGATATATGGTGATCCATCCTCCTAGCTAATACCTTTTTTGATCAAGAAATCGATCTAAACAGACTGTACAAAATATTGGATACACTAATGTAATTGATTTCATAGAAAATATTGTAATAATTCAACTAATAAAACTGTTTCAGGTGTTATTTTGTGGAATGTATACAACGCAAAGTGTAGTTATTTAAGAAATTTATGAACCGATATTTTAAGAAATTATTCAACTGGTGAGACATTGAATGCCTGCTCATTTGTTCGTTACTACTTTTACTTCTCCCTTTATTCGCTAATGATAATTCTTTCCATAAATTCCAAATTTTAAATTATGGCCTTGAGAGTGCTAAAGTAGTAAATCTTCGATATGAATCGATTTACATTTACACTAATACCCCGCGATCCGCCGTATGGTGTATAGCAGGGGGTGTGAAAACACCAAACTCTTAAATTAACTATCTTATTTATATACATAATACTATCAGGAAATAAGGAATGAAATGGCTATCCGTCCTCGCTATACTCTCGTGATTTCCTGAAAAAAATTTCGAAAACCAAAAGCCATTGCAAAGCCCACTCTCATTTTTAAAGATTCTGAAGTTTATAGTTAGTTTTGAAGCTAAAAGATATTCTTTGAGAATAATATAGGTTGAATCATGATGAGCGCAATGCGGTAGAGGTAGGTAAATCGAAATAGCCTTTAGAGATCAAGGAAGCGTGATCCATGCAGCATCAATGAGACCTGTTTACGGTTTGACTAAATTAAATATCACTAATGGAATATTCTTTGAATAATGCCTATCTTCTATTATTATTATCTTCTATTATTATAGTATTCTTCTATTTAATAGCAGTATTATTAATACATAGGGTATTTCCACATCTGATAAAGAGATATAAATTGAGAAGAATAAATACATAATGAAGAGATTTCTTGAAGTTACCATGGCCGAGATAAATCAACTTTGCGCTCAAGTATATCTTATAACGTGGCAGATATGCATTTATGTAAGGGGACAATTTTTGGGAATTTCACTACACGGTAGATTTGTCCCTTGGTTAAGAAACATTACTTATAATATTAATTAATATTACTTCCGACTTGAATTATAAAGCATCAGTCTCCTTAAGAAATTCTTTTTTATTGCACATTAAGAGTCTTCCCGAATAAAATGGGCATTAAAGATTGAAGCAATTCATGGGCTATTTTACTTCTTAATTACAACACTATCAGGCAGCAATTCCAAGTTTCACGGAGTTAATTTTTTCTTAATTTCATGAATGGGATCTGAGTTAAACCTAAATACATTCTTAATTAGCTATGAATGAGCCTTCCATACGTACAGTGTTCGTGACGATAAGATATTTAGCTCTAAGTCGACGGAGTTTCATGAAATGAGGTCATTAGCATACAATGCAGTCAAGATTCACATTCGCGAGCAAAATTGTGCACCTATCTAGATAAAGAAAAGAATCTAAACACCAAGAAAGACAGCGAAAATTTAGAGAATCGTTTCGAGTATTTTTCTGCGCCCATTTTTTCCGAACGATAGTCGTATAGCATCAACTTCTCACCACGTAATTAAACACGGAATCCAAATGCCCAGCGCAGCGATGAGAAAGCTCGCATGTCGGGGATTCGGAGATACACGAGGAAGCTACCTTAAAATTGATATTTGATTTGAAAGCGTATTATGACTAGCTGAGAGGAAATGAATCCCACTTTTCATAGATTACCCTTTCAGATTTCGAGATCTCGGCTAGATAGCTCGAGAGATCCCAGAGCTACATCCCGTGTTTTCCCCGCCACTTAGTTCCTCTCCAAGTCACCTCAAAAGACTTTTGTTTCGGATGCTTATAACGCTCTCGAACATGTCTCCCGCTAATGAGGCTCTAGTCAATTTGGAGCAATGCAACATAGAGAGCATGTTTGCGAGAACAATGCCGCTCTCTGTAAATCGCCCTTCATTTCGGACAATTTCATCTTTTAATATCGCTTAATTTGGAGCGATTACACGTATGTCTGCACTCTCCATGACTTCTTCCGTTCCGATGAGATGTGATGGGACATTAGGAAGGATGCGGCTGCATCGGCGACTGCGGTTTCTTTCCGAAGTGGATGTTTGTGGGCTGATTGTTTGCCAACGCAAATACGCTACTTTCCACGTACAAAAAGCACATTCCTACACCAAATGGTAAAGAAAAAATCGTCTACAATAAAGTTAACTATACATGGGTGGTCTGAAAAGTTTCGGACATTTCGCCATTTCTCGACATGTTTTCTGAAAATTTTCTGAAGATTTCTGAAAATTTTCTGAAGATTTCTGAAAAATATGGGGACGGAAACTTTTCAGACCACCCTCGTAAAATACTAATTACTAAAATTAAAATACTAATAGAGTTAACTATAATAATACTACAAACTATAGCTGAGTTTCAAGAATCTAATACAAGCTTTCCCAAATAAAATTAATAATGACACGAACAAAAACTATCAACTCTCCGCTATTTTAACACAAGGTAAGCTAGGTACGATTCTTTCAACCCATTAGAGCGCTTAAAAATCCGTGAACGATCTCATTAAGTTATCAATACATAACAGCAGTGACAAAGTAAGAAAATATTTTTAAATTTCCATAAGACACAATAATGGTTAAAGATTTTTAGCGCTGATTCGTAGAGTATTACGAGTTGAAGAACGGATTCTGGAATCCTTACAGTTTAAGCACAATAATATAAAGATACAAGTAAAAGGTTTATACGTGATTCGGCAAATAAGGGAGTGCACGTAGGAGAAATACCAAAGAGAAAAGGTCTGATGGAACCGGGACTCGAACCCGACTGCTATCCGGCCAGAACATAAAAGGATAAGATAAGGGAAGATCCCGGGTTCGAGTCCCGTCAGACATATTTCATGTCCATTTCTCTTCGTGATAATATAAAGATAATTGCTGACTCACTCGCTGATTCTTAATACGTTCCTCTTACATTAGTATATTATATTATATAATTAGAACTGTTATATCCTATCCTACGTAACATCTTTCTATTATGATACTAAAAATGTACCGAACTAAAGCTTATGATAGTTATCCATCACGTGTGGAATTACGATCCTTGCTTATGAAGGGAAGAGGAGATTCCAAAATGTAGTGTTCCCATAGATTTTATCTTCCACGGCGCACTTGCGAGTTCTCTCAAGTTTTGCTGCACACTAAACCTTTTCCTTAATAGTTTCATTCTAATCTGAAGTCGGAAGAATGAATGAAAAAGAACAAAAGACAAATTCCGGAATAAAATGTTTCAAAGCCTTCATTTCTAATTCTTATAAAAATATTTACCGCAATATTAAGCGCATGCGTAATACAAATTTAAAAGTACACTTCCCTCCATGATAACAAGGCACACCAGATGCTTACTCACGGAACACCGGCTAAGAAGCAAAGCTATAATGGATAGGTACATAAGGAGAAAGAGAAATAAATCAGTCACATAAGGAAAATAAAATTAAATACCCGTCTCCCTTGATTTATTACTGTAGACGTGGTCAGTGATTTATAAAGGACTTTATAAAAAATAATCATGAGAAATGTAGATGTTTAAACACATCATACATTAGATGTTACGAATACGTCCAATTTTCTCTCATGTTATGCTTGATTAACATGATCCTCTCTTCAATTCGATAGAAAAAAAACTTAATGGAGCTTACCGTGGATAAAACGGGGATGATTTCTTATACGTGATTTGTACTACTTTTGAATATAAATCTTCAGTAACAAATACGCAGGTCAGTTTTATTTATCGTTGCGTTTCTGCGCTAAATTTCACCTACTAAGAAAATCGTTCTGTATAGCAAGAGAAAAAAGCATCCATTGGTAACTTCAACAACATCCGTGCGCAGCGGGTTGCTCATATCTAGGCGACAAAATTCAGCATTCTATAATTCTTGAGTTTTTGAAAATATGCTGCGGGACCGTGAACACAAACTCATACGTAATATCCACAACCGAAAGTAGAAATCACTCCTACCTTACCTATAACTTCCATTTTATCTAATAATACTGCATCTCAATCCTGCGCAATCTTACAGGGCAAGGGAATAAATCTTATCGTCAAAGTACAACTTCTTATCCATTCTTAATTGAAAGTCCATTACTTTCGATTAATTTCATAAGCAAGGAGAAAAAATCAGAAATTTTTTTATCGAAGAAAGTAGATTGTCTTAAAAATTCGCAAAGTTTGATAGTTTGTTTTTGCAAACTAATTACAACGGGATCGAGTTTCAACGAGAAAAATGTTTCCTTATTCATTTACCCTGTCATGGACTACCAAAACGATACTCCATATTTCATTGAATTTAGTCTTTAAATTTATCATTTTAATTCTGATATTAGTCTTAAGAATGTTTTTATAAATACATACCGTAAGGTGTCATCTATTTTAAACGTGACGTTTTCATAAAATTTCATAGAAAAATATAAATTGATTTTCTTTTGGGAAATATTATGACACGGCTTTTGCGTGAACTGTTCCTTTTAGTCCATGACGAAGTTTCTTTTTCTCGCAGTTCAAAATAATACTATTCTCCTCACTAAACATATTGATACCTCATTCCTACATTGCGAATCTTTCAGCAAATTTGAGCCATTTCAACTTTAACCAAATTGAATTTATCATTTAAATTGAACGATCTTGTTCGATCTCTTAACCTCCTTGACATTAGCGTGGGGTTAGCGTGCTAGTCCGCCATTACTGAAGCCCTGTTTCATGGTATGGGCACGGTTGGTTCCGAACGCACAGGGTTTGATGTACGGGTGGTCTCAGTGGACTAAAACTCGAGCAAAAGTGATTAAAGGCATGATTATCGGTTTGAATACTTAGAAATCCATAATTGACAAAGATGAGAAAGCAATCACCCTTGTAGGCTCAAATCTGAATTTATTTTAAATATATATTTATTATGATGATCATCAAGAGTAATCACCAAATCCACGTTTACTGTAAACTAACGATTTAGGCAATTATGGATCTTTCAGCCCATCTAATGATAGCTGTTATAGAAACTCGTTCATAATTTCATATATAATTCCTTGATTAGGTTTATATAAATGTGTATCGAATCGTTCACATCAATGAAATTCGACGTCAGAACATTCGATTGGAACAATCAAAGACCGCATTCCTTAAACTCGGGCGTTAGAGTCATTACCTCAGAGAGAGAACTTAGAGATGTCATTTACCCTCGGAAAGAACGATATCTCGGGGAATCGCAAAAATTAAATTAGATTCCGAACGATCGACGGAACAAAAAAGAACCTTCTCATTACCTCCAGTTTGTCCATTCCACGACTCGGGGAAAAAATCGCGAAAGCCTTTCCAGGATGTCTACAGAGCATTGGACAATAATGCTCCTCAGACCTTAGTTTTCTTAAGTCACGTCACGGGTTGTTAAACTGGATGCGAACGTGCCGGGATCGACAATGGATAGATAGTCAATGACATGGTCACGCCTTCGGGAAGGCAAAAATTAACACACGCCCGACGTATCGGGAGCCATCCTACGCCCTTTTTTAAATTACATTATAACCGATTTGCCCGAGGATCGCGTACACTGGGACGAATCGTTCCTCTCGCAGTGGGAGACTCGGAATGCTTCGTAAAAGCCCCCTCTCGCAAGTATAGGGGAGGCGATGGGAAAGTTCCCACATGCAACGAGGAAGGGTAACAGGAGGAGCATGTGGGAGAAATGAGAAGATGAGGGCAGGAGGGTTGCGAATCGCTGGAAGGAGCCACAGCTTCCAGGTGGACTCTCTGGAGCAACAGTGAAAATCCTTTCCAATTCTACTAACTAACCCTTTTTGTAAAACCTTTAATTTCCCGTGTCCCGTATTCTCTCTCTTTTGCCCTCCCTTTTCCACTCCTTTCGCACGCTATAACGAAATCAAACGGTTAAATCTCGAGTTTGATTTTGGTTAAATAACCCGTAAAGTAACAGTTTGTGTTCGTTTCGTGGAAGCGTTTCATTTACAAACTGACCATGTCGGGAATTCGACGAAAAACTGGAAATTCCTGCGACGGATGTAAAAAATATATGATGAGAGACGCCGGAGTCCGTGACATCCATGTTTTCCAAAGGATAAATGCGACGAAGTACGCCTTGTTTTAAGAGATTCCATTTTATGTTACTCTAAAGCATTCCCGATTCAACGACAGCGTGCTTTTTTTTACGAGTTCGCAAGCTCTAAGCCGATTCGACATATTTTTTTACGGTAATGGAAAGAAGCAGCATATGCATTCCAACCCCATGTCAATAATTGTTAGAGTTATTAGTTTCGTATAAGTAACATCTTTCACAGACAAGCTCTTTACTCTTTAATTAAGGAGAGAGTGAATCATTACTAAATCAATTTCTTTCTCTGGCATTCAATCGTAAACATTTCAAAAATATTTAGCGAAAGAAATCGAGGGTGGAGTTCCTCACACGATTAATGGCCGATAATAAGGTAACTAAGTTTCTAAGATCCTAATTCATAAATGGCACCAATAATGGATATCAGTACTTTATTTTTCGTTTTCGTGCAACTTGAATTTATTTAACTAATAAAAGTAGATAACAAATTTTGACACGCGTTCTGCCTCTTCGCTTAAATAAATACCCTAGTTTATCTCACGTTAAGTAGATACTTCGAAATGTGAGACGCATTAGCTTACAGTACTGTTACGGCTTTCTCACAATTAGATTCTTTCTCATGTACTCATCTAATTCAGGGATTTTATGAAGCTCGCGAACACAATAGATACAATGTTGTTATATTCTTCATTTTTATGCCATGAATTTTTATACGATTCAATAACGAATATTTTATGTGTGCTCGTATATTTTCTTGCGAATACTAACTATTCCCCTTATCCTTATTTGAACTGCTACCTAAGTGACGCGATCTTCCAAACAGAGAAAATTTTTCAAAATTTACCTAGTTATGGAAAATAGGTCGTAATGGAAGTTTTTAGTGCAATGATTTTAGAAAATAAAATAGATATTTGTTCTTGGAATTCAACAATTAAATAGATAGCTTATCAAAAGATAAATTTAAAAGGGTAAAATAGGAAGCTCAACTAGGTAACTTGCCATCTTTGGTAACTTCATATTAAATTAATGAGAAGTTACCAGGGATGGTACGTTAAGAAACGAATTAACAGTGAAATTAGAGAATCTTCTTCTTAGGTTAAAGCTTCGTTATATCGACCTTAAATATCTATCGCTTGGGTAGCAGTATTTTCTCTATTTACAGAATAGAATCAAACATAATAAATGGAGCATTCCATTCGACTCATATAGTTGATATTGCAAATTCAAATCATCAATCACTTAAATCATTATCGAATTGCTATTCAAGACTACTATACTATTACACATTTTCAACTTTATGCAACAGTGTGGAAGGTAGTGTAATGGAATAGCCAGGATCGACTTTGTACCAATCTCCCCTATTCTTTGAACATCACGATACACATAATTTTATCTCGGACACCAAGGAAAAGTTTTCCTCCTGTAGATATTCCGTGTAAATCACTTATCTACGTCCTCGTTGGACTTTCCTTGTTATTTTACAGAATTATACTTTGCGTCATCCGTTAAACAGTAAACGATCGGCATTTCAGATACCCTTATCTGCAACTGTAATATTCTTACCATTTTCCTATGCGAAAATGAGCGGAGAGTGGCTCTTTTCCTTTGATATCTTTCATCGAAATATACGGAGCTTCCATAAATGTTACATCACGCCGTTTGAAGTCGAGTCGGAAACGCAATATCCGCGTCTGTATGCGCATAATTTGTGAGAGCGCTATGGAGCGGCCGCGTCCTGTTTAATAGCGATTCCCACTTGGGCGAGCAGTGGAAAGATGGCTGCCCTTAAGATCGATGACGCCCTTTCATCTTCCTACTTTCATTACAGCCCCTCTTGGCGCCACTTTCTGCTTTCGCAAATCCCTTTTCCACGCTCAGCGGCATCTCGAAAAATTGCCTCTTTTCATTCTTATCCGTAAAAATGTCATCGAAGAAACTCTCCTACCGATTAACACTGGGGAAACAACAACTTCCTCTCCTTCGATTCCGGTGGTGATTTACGGATTTGAGCCCCGAGGAATCTCTCATAACCTTTCATCTACATTTTCATTTCCGAATGTATGTAAGTACCCTGCGGGTCACGTTTAGCTTGGCAGGGGGTGCACAAGTCTGCCTAAACTTAATATGGGAAGGCATTATTTTGTGGATGGCCATAATGATGGAAATGAAAGACACTTCGTAAGCTTCCATAGTCTTGATCTTTATTACGAAATGTTTCCCCGGAGGGATAGCATCCTTACTCCTCAGATCTAAATATGTCGCATTAAGAATCAACTCTGTGAAATGTACGAAGCGTCGCTCATTTTCACAACTGCTTACTCTTTCTATCACGAAAGCGTATCTTCTACAGTTTGAAATATCTTAGAAGCTGCCAATTCTGGTATATTTTTCCTTAATTTTCTTTACAATATCTAATCAGCCTACGAACCAGGGTGGAAGTATAATATCTACTACCTCCTCCGATAAAGTATCTTCTCCGAATTTCTTGAGAAAGTTTAATCTTAATTTTGATTTCTGACGATTTTCATCTTATGTCTAGGAGAATAATAACTGCTATAATATGCTAAAACTTATCTATTTTTTGTTGTTATTCTTAATGAAATTCACGGATATACCCTGAAACGTTCCTAATTTAAGAATGCAACGCTTGTAGGCAGATTCCAATATACTGCATATACACACTAAGTAGGGCTAAATTAGCGGACTTTTTCATGGTTTATTCTAACTATTCTCTTCGGTTGGCAAAGCTTCTTAAGCGCCCTACCAAATATGTCGCGGATGTGCGTACAACATCCTAAATTACTCGTAAAGATGCCTCCTAGATATTTCATCCAGACTACTGCTATTAATCTTTTTCTTCAAAGGCTACACTATGACATTAAACCTTGGAATATTAGAATATTTCTGTATAATGCTAAGCAGTGGAATTATTTTATGAAAAAAAGGCAGGACGGGGTTCTATAGTTTCGGTTCTATAGTGTATTCCATAACATCATTGGGAATTTCTCGCTATGTATTACGAAAAGTTGTTCACGAAGTTTTGAGAGTTTCACAAATTAATTCATAAAAATATCATAAGTAACCACTAAAATGGATAGAGTTAGATAATCCCTGCTAAAATGTAAGAAAGCCACGCATTTCCGTAATTGTCAAACGTCTGCAATTCTGCACATGGTTTATTTCCGACATTTATATCTATGTCTTTCAAGATTAAAATCTTAATAGATCAATATATCAATTTTTACACAAATTTAACTCATCTCCATTTTACCACGTTAATCGGATAGATTGGCATTGTTCATAGACTGTATTTATATTCAAAATAACATCTTCATCAGGGATTGTGCAAATTATTTAAACGGTTATTTGAATTCGTCTGAACCCGTTTATAGATCTCATCGGAATGAAGTTAAAAATTAAGGAAACTCCCAAATAATGTTTTCTCACAATGCTGGCGAAAAGAAATTCAACCTAATATTAAAATTAATGGGAATTATCAAAAAAAGATAGAAATATATAGATATATAGAAAATGTAGAGGGCACTTTGTATTCATCAACGTAAAAGTAATTAACTTTTGTATCAACTTACATTCCAAGAAACCTAAAAACGTTCCCAGAGATCGTTAGATCATGGCTTTTGAAAGAGAAATAGTTCTTAATTTCTAATTTATCTCGGAATTTGGCTGAGATCTTAAGAAAAGAGAGACTCTAGGAAAGATTTCGATTACTCAGAAAACTTGAGAGATGGCATTTTCTTGGAAGACTGAGAAGAGCTTATATGAAATTCCTGCGAACCCGACTGCTCACGAGCGGAATACTAGGCATTTCCTGATAAGCCGTTTTACAATCAGCTTACCCCTCTCACGATTGTAATAATACTAAAGGCATCAAGTGGATGCTTAAGGTGAACTTGCGTTTTGAGGTTAGTATAATTATATAGTACGACTAATACAAGAATGGAAGAATAGCCTACTTTGACTTAGGAATATAAAACCAAGTATTCCTTGCGGTCATGACCACTCAAGAAGTATTACGCGAAGATGGAGGAATACACTTCGTAATTCTGAAGGAAAACGTTCTTTAAATACGGATTATTTCTCCAACTTGTTGACATCCTCAGGAGGTTAACAACTTGCAAATTACAGCTCTACAAGTTATTGTAATTGAACTTTCGGGAGCCTTATCGTGCAACTTAAACAGCTTAATGTTGCCTGAAGATGACCTTTTGTTGAGGGAAATAACCGCTCAGTAGAGAAATTCTGAGGATAAAAGTCTCCTTTCTTTCAAGATGTAACCCTTCCATAAATTCGAGCCTGTGCACGCTGATTATAAATCGAACAATAGGGATTAGCGTTTACTGGTTATCAAGAAGATTTTATCTCAAAGAAAATTCCACATGTTCTTAAGGAGAAGCCTTATGCGAATAAAATATTCGTTGAGGTAAACTCATCCTAACGTTGCCCACACAAAAGACAACGACATCTAGCAACAGCTGAATCCCGTACGACAAAATTCTTCGCGGAAGCAATCCTTCATTACTAGAAACCTCTCCCGACCATCCCACAGAAAGCAATCAAATGGGAAGAAATTCACGAAGCCTATTTCGTTGAATTTCGACGGACGCCAAATATCCAGGGGTCTCGAGGAGCTCTTCCAGCATCCCTCCCCCTATTCTCCATTCCCGTCCATCTCCCCCTTCCAAATTATCCCTCTCCCCAATATCCCCATTTCTCACCTCCTACTGCAGCGCCATGCGCCCGGGAGAGTTATGGCCGCTCCGCTATATCGACGTCATTACAGCCGTCGTATCGAGCGAAGGGGCAGCCCTCGCCCCTCGACTCCCCTCTAATCCTCAAGCTATCCGAACCTTCCTCTCGCCCTCCTTTAATTACGGCCCTAGTGTCTTTAAGGGGGGGTGGGAGACCCGTGCTCCGAATCGAGAATTTGCTCCCTCTTTCGTGGACACATCTCGATATTATTCCGTTCTCTCTGCGATTCCGTTTGCGCGAAGAAGGCGGGGCTCCACGAATAAAAGGAGGGATTTTTTAAAGAAAGGGTTCCGTAGGGGTGCTCACACCCTTTTTACGGTGGGTAGGGTGCTGAAATATGGCCGTAATGATCGAAATCAAAAAAATCGAAGCTAATATTTGTATATGAAATAGACTCAAACAAGTTCGTAAGATAGTGAATTTATTTTCAGTAACAATCACATTTGTTATGACGACCTAGCAAACAAGTGACGCAATCTAAACAAAACAATAACATGAACGAGAGTAATAATAACATTTCTCTCTCCTATAATCTATAGCTTCGGCCGAGATGTGGTGGAAATACATAACCGAATACAGATTTATACTTTTAGATAAATATTTTTCTGTCAAAGTAAAATTTTAAATCTGTATTCAGTTTTTTCTCCTATTCCTCTTCGCTATCTTTATCACCTCTATTATAGATCACTCTTTACTTTTTTCTAAATTATTTTCGTAAAATTTTGAAGTAAATACTGGAATAAATGCATTTTGCATACAAGAGCTCCCATGGGGAATTGAACTCAGGACCGCTTTTGTCGAATTTGCCAAAACGCGCTACTTCCTTGGCTATTCGAGATCCCCTTTTCATTTCGATCATTTCGATTAATAGTGTTTCTCAGGAATCTAACCACCGTAAAAAGGGTAGAAAAGCCCCTATAGAAGTTATCTTTCTAAGACCTCACCGTTGCAACCGTTTTCTTCGATATGAGGAATTTTTCCGAGTTCTACTGTTGCTGAAAAGCTATTTTTTAGGTACAACCAATTATTTATTCCTAATAATTTTACACGCACCTATTTAACTGAATCGAAAAATCGAAGCTCGCACAAAGAAGACCTTGCAGCAACTCGTTGATTGAACTAAACCAAAACCGAACTAATCAAGAACCGAACAAATAAAGGGTTAGGTGAACGCGCGGAGATAGGAAATTATCTCCTAGCATTGTTTACCCCTACTATCATATATATTTGCTATTTAGCTTTACCCTCTCCTTACTTAATATGTACTTTGGCTGCCAGGGTCGGATCTAGAAACTTGCTTCATTGAATGGGGCCATTTAAGACAATTTCTTACATACTTATCTTATGATAAAAAGAGTCATAGACTTTAATTACAATCATGAAAAGAAAATAACGCCATTTCGCTTGACAAATATAGTAAATGTATCTTAATCCTAGAGACAGCATAACTTTAAGTTAAAGCTACATGTCATAATTTAAGTTAATTACTGTTTCTAAAAAATCACAGAGGGGCGATGAGGATGATTGTCCCCCTCTGGATTAGCCCCCGATATCAATGCTTTCTAACCGGAGTGCCGCGGAACAATGATATGCTGTGACTGAGGTCTTCTTGTTCTTTATACTACCCAAGGATAAGATATTCTTCGGTTTCCTACATATTTATGCACCCTATTTTGCGAATATTTAGTCTTTTATTACGAGTTCGCAATGAAAATAGTAAAATATGCTCCTCCAAAATTGGTGTTTTCTTCAAATTTATGTTTGACTTGTAACTAAAACGTACATGCTCTTGGTTTTATGTGCCGCAAATTTTATTTGATATGTAACACCTAAGCAATGCCATGAAAACACGATGAGAGAAGAATAGAAACACAACTTTTCCTCGTTAACATAGGCCTTTATTTTTGCGACCTAGCATCATAACGAGGAGAATAAAGCAATGAAGTCTACATTTTATACATAAAAAAATTATGTTTATTCATATCAAACACTTGAAGAGGAAATTTTAGTACTGGTTGTTAAAGTTTTGTTTATCGTGAAATTTTAACTTGGATTCCTATTATATACATTAGAGATCTATAAATCCGGGATTTACTCAACCTGATCTGTGGATATTCACGCGAAAAATTAAGGGTCAGGTCAGAAGCTTTACAATCTGTTGTAAGTGCAGATCGGATAGGGATATGTGGTCTGAGGATATGGAAATCAGGATTCGTGCAGATCTCTTACAAAAATCCACCATTTTGGCCCTTAGAGATATTTAATCAAATAATTTACAATACAATATATAGGTATTCAAAATGATATTGCAAACTTAATTTGACAAAAAAGATATACATCAAAAAGAAGGAAGAGAAGAGAAAACACGGAATCAGTTTCGCATTCTTGCGCTGCTATTTCGTCATTTTGAAGGATCAGAAAAGATACAAACGAACATTTTACTTTTACATTGATTAAATTATATTTTAAGGCGGAAAACTCTGCATTATCTTAATGGCCGTGTCTTCATTATCAACAACATCTAATGATGTAGAGGTAACTTTAAGAAGTTTAAGACTTGAAGACTAAGTCTAGTTAACTGAAGATTAAGAATAATGTTTTGACTTTGAGGCTTAAAAAAGAATCCTTTTTAAGTAGATTGATCTCAAGCCATCAATACCACATTGGTCAACGAAAGAATATTCAAGGTATTATGATTGTGAATTATATCAATGGTTATATTATGGAAACAGTAAATATATTTATCATTATAAATCAACATTATATATAAAGAACAGCACTTGGTAAAAAAAGATTTAAGATCAACATACGTCTATGTTTAGCACTTCAATGTATTTCCATCTTTAATCGAGTCCAACACGACAATAACCTCTCCCTCTAAATTTATCTAGATGGCAAATGTCAAGAGGGAAATAAAAACCCAAAATTCCATGTAGTTACAATGGGAGATATTTCCGGACATACTACTCCCTACAATACTACTCCCTTGAAATGTGGAGCAGTGCTCCGAGGCACCATAAAAATGTTTCCTAGCACTGCGGTGCTTAAGAGCAACAGGTTGAGATCCTCTGGCTAGCACCACTGTCACCAAGGCGGACCTATTTTATGTTTCCGTAGCCGAGAATAGAGAGGGAGGCCCGAAAAATCTAATCATCGCCTTCATCTACTCTTCAGCGCACGTTAAACGGAAAGGAAGCAGAGTAATAGAGGTCAAGGAAGAGGAGATTTTCGGCCACAAAGCCCATCTTTAGTGGCTTGCAGTTATTATAGAAATGGTGCGATAAGACACGCAGAAGAAAACAATGAGTTTGGAGCATTAAGATTTGAGTAGTGCGTTGATACTGATACTTTACAGAAATAACTAATTTATGTTTAAGTTAAGAGAAGTCTTTCGTGTTTATGAGAACAAAAGAGAGAAATTCACATCTGAGAATGAATCTACAAATTTACTTTGGTTTTCCCCTATCGGCATAAGACAGGAGACACATGCTCAGTTCTTATTCTTATCTGTTTCCCTGCTCTGCTAACACTATGCTTCTTGAAGTTGCATTTTACATTCACACATTAATTAGAACTAGGAAAAGAGAGCAAGTTTTGCCGGAATGTATATCTGATTCCAAAACTCTTATCCGCCACTGTAGCTGGTAGTTAATAGTAAATACCAGTTGTACAAGAGGAATGATTTGAAATTTTATAATTATTCAACCCAAAACATGAATAATGTTGCTGAACAAAGAAATAAACTAAGGTGAATTCATAAATAAATTACTGATCAACAATTTACATAGGAACCCATATTAATCAAGAAGTGTACAAAGCGTTTCATTTAAATTATTTTCGGCTTTCAAGCATCAATATCTGTGCATATTGAGTTTATAATTAAATAAATTATAAGATCCAAGCATCAAGCCAAGACTATAATGTAAAATTACTTCCGACAAAAGTTTTTAAAGCTGTTGTAAAATAAAGAGTGGTTGATGGCAAACGGATGTAACAATGTAAAAGGTAATGAAATTCACTGAACAAAAAATAAAATTTCGGCGGAAAGGAACACAAAGACCTGAGGTAAAAATGAATATTTTGGATTTCTAGAAGACCAAAGTCATTATATATTTATCCCCAGACGGAGGAGCAAAAAGTTAACAAGGGTGCAAAAATGAGTTAAGTCCGTCACTGGCGTAGAGAGGCAATCTAAAAAAGAGAAGGCCTTTCGGGGGAAAAGGTTCGGATGCTTCTGAAGTCCAGGTAAGGATCCTATTGTTCATCATTTCTTTCTAGGTAAGAGTCACGCCCGTTCTATGATTTGACCGCATAATTGCACAGCCTGGAAATTGGCGAGAAAGGAAGCAAGGTTCTGTGGACCCAAAAGAATAAATTTCCATCCAATTCAAAGGCGTGCGAAAGTGCCATCTTTCCTCAAATCCAATTCAATCCCAGGAACAAATCAACCATTTCCAAAACGTCGAAATGTGGCACGCTGTGTAATTAAACGGTAAATTTACACCACCGAACAGTGTCATTAATACCTTGGTTTTCCGATTTTAAAAAGAGCACTGTTCTGATTAGTTTCGACACACCCCCAATCGGAAATCGAAACGGATGAAAGTTAGCGTCCCCTTTCTTGTATCTTTCCCTTCCGGATTATTACGTTAGAAAAGCGATAAAGGCTGCCATAAAACCGTAGGTAAACCAGTTGGAAATTACGGACGACGAGGTCTCGGCGTCAGCGGTAATCCATCCATCGAATATTCCCTGATAGATTCGTTCGAGAATATTCTATCATCGCCTAAGATAACCGCCGAGGTGTTGAAATGCGCATATGGTTCGCTAACCGTTTTATGGAATAGGCCGCTATGTCAATAGATAAGAGTAGATTCATAAATCTTTTAGAATTAACGCCGGGTTCCCTGCTAGTTTTCAATAGGAATAGTAAAGAATTTATCAGGACACCTTTGGTTATCAGCAAGAGGGTAAATAATTTGTTTACCCGTTTTTACTGTCGTTTTTGTTTTTTTTTACTGTTGTTTTACTGTTGTTTTTTCCAAGGGAAGAAACGGATTAGGGACAAAACAACACGAACGAGCTTTTGAAAATCATATTACCATTGCGAAGCGATAAATTTAATATATGAAATCTAAGTTCTCTAGCCGTACTTCGTGGAACGAAATTAGAAATGATACATCTACATCTACATCTGTACCCTGCAAGCCGCCTTTCGGCGTGTGGCAGGGGGTGCAAGCACCAGGACTCTATTTGCCCAGTCGATTATTTTCGCGTATTGTTCTTTACATACACATACTTAGTAATTTCCACAGTAATACTTTAATATACGACCGGTTTCAGCTTCAAGCCATCATCAGGTAAAAACTTATCCGTATTATCCGTAAATCTCCTGCACAGGCAGCCAAAAGGGAAGAAATTAGATGCTCTGGAGACCATTGAAATAATCTGTGCTGATAATCCTACCAATTAAATCACCTTCCTCAACCCTTCTCCTCTCCTTTCCCTCCCCTCCAAACTTTGTTATATAAACGACTGCTTTCCGATAATGTCTTACCTGATGATGGCTTGTAGCTGAAACCGGTCGTATATTAAAGTTTTACTGTGGAAATTACTAAGTATAAGTGTATCATTTCCAATTTAATATATCTATTGATATGCGATACAAATCATTATACAAGCTGGGGAAGGATCTATGCAATACAAAAATTCAGAATTTATAATGATACATACTATCTTTCATTGAATGATATATTCTCAAAAGATATATACCAGCGAATATTTAGGGATAAATGGGGACTAAGCTTCAGAAACATATATCTCTGAATATGCTATAAAGGTATTTATGTGTGTCACTCTGTCTCCGAAGCCTCTATGTTATATTTCTATAATAAAAATTGCTATAAAAGCATTTATGTGCGTCGTTTTATTCAATAAAGTTATGATGAAGTAAACAGCACGTCAAACCGAAACTTACTTAAAACCGGTACCTAAAGATTGCAATATTTCTGTAAGCCGAAATCAGAAAAGTAACTTCTATCCGTTTCGAAAACCGATATTCATTTATGAGGAAAAGAACAAGATTTAAAACTGGTATTCGAGCTGAAAAATAAAATATTTCTAAAACCGGAATGATAACTGAAGCAGACGGCAGGGAATTGTTTCAAATTAAGGATCCTGCCATTTCACTAAAAATAAACAGTGCGAAGTCAAGTAATTACTACAATCAGCATTTTATCTTTCTGTTAACATTATTATAAGAGCGAGTGGTTGTAAGGTAACTGTTCAAAAGTTAATCACGATGGATTAATAATAAATGGTCAATGATAAATTAACAGCAAGAATTGCTCATCGGGAGCGGATTTTGACTAACAGAGGCCCGATCGTGTCACCCGTTGGAAGATATATTAAAGAAAATACCCGTTTCCTTGAAATGACAAATCATTACTGTTAGAGAAATGTCAATCCAAAATTTGCAAAGATAAAAGACATTGCGTTTTAGATTATGTTAATATTTCCATAATTGCTATTGGCAATGGAAATATTTTATAGTACATAGAGAAATCTGGTGTACTGTACTTTGTAAATTGTTTCAGCACAGCCTTTATAAAGACACTCCTTTGGTTGAGACCCTCAGCAAGAGCACGTCTCGAGTATGAATAAGTCGTAAATCAGAACAGATTTACCATTGAATTCTAAGTTTTTAAAGAATTTAGTTAAAAACATGGATAAACAGAAGTAAAACTGTAGACCATCTTAATGGCGAGAAGTTCTTTGACCTTTTTCCCCAATAATAATTTGTTTGTATCTTGAAACCTAAGTGAAGGAAGAGATTTATTTCCGTGTATTACAGCTCCCATTCAAATTTCGAAGATATTTCCTAGCTAAAGAGAAGTAACAACGCGATAGGTAAGAAGGTTACCCAAGCCACCTTGTGAATCATTGAAATTAAAACGAGATCACCTAAAGTATGTACATGCGTTTCGGTTTTGATAAATAGATAAATAACTCTAAATTAAATATTGTGACAGTAACCCGTTTTCTATATCACATGTTCTGTAATTCCATGGAATTACCACAATTGTGAAAGTCGTGACAGCCGAATTTCCTTTTTTTTAATTAGATAAGCCGCGGGAAATTCCTGGAACTTGAAATGAGCTATGTTATCAGGATGTTGAGAAATTCAAAATCAGAATCATTTAAAATAAAATGTTATCAAATAACACAATGCTTGTTCGCTTCTCTTCTTCCTCAGCTGACCAAATGCAGCGGGATATTCTGATATACTAGTGCCAAAAACTAATTGTGGATAGATCAGCAGATCAAATGAATATTCGATCACCTCCGCGGAAGCTAGAATTAATTAAATAAGCCAGAAAAAATATGAAAATCGTTTGTTAAATTACACATTCTTTTAAATTTAGTCATAAACCGATGACAGAAAGAAATCTGTTACTTCTACTCGATAAATCACGGATACATAAATTTGATCTTTTACTGATGATAAAGTTGATCTTTGCTGATCAACTACCGACTGTTATACGAGAATGTTTACTTTCTGCTATGTTATTTCTCTCATGTCTATCTACGGAAAGACAATTCTGTAACTTTGAAGCTAATGAGCAAAACTATTTTCTCCACGCCGATGTAACGCGCATATTTGTGAGTTACAATTAAGTGTGAAAAAGATAATCATTTTGCGTTATACATAAAACATGTCATTATAATTAAGGAAATGATCCTGTTTAATCATAAATAAATCATATATGAAGTATTGTCGAAGTTCCAGAAATTTCTCAGATACATTTTATTAACTAGAGAGTTAATTACTAGGTATATAAGTAATTACTGCAACAGCTGAAGCATACAACGGGAAAAATCAACAAAGTAATGCTGTTCCTCCCCCATTCACTCTCATTCTTCTCATCCATAGCACTAGTATTTTTCTGGTTATATGACATTATTGTTTATACCCAATTTATTTAGCGTAGACTATTAGCGTAGCGTAGACACATTCAAACCTATTTTTGACTCCCTTGAAATGTGAAAAATAATGATATCATACGTTAAATCATACAAAATCGCGAACAGTGTATGGTAAATAAATTCTAGAATTTCTAGTTCCAAAATTATATCTTTTCGTGTAAAGGAAAGGAGAATAGTTTTAACAGTGTATAAACTCCTTACCGCTCGTCAAAAGCTAGCTAACAGATTAATTGTGCATACGCCATTGTTATTTAAAGCAAAGCTCCTTGGTCTACTTCAAAACAAGGGAAGCGGAGTACACCGTTATCCCGTACGGTCTTAGACCGAACTGCCGGTTAACCGAATTATGTCTATGTATTAGCATAAAGATAACCTTTTTGTGACTCTTCTACCATGTGAAAGCGCTTATAATAATGATTCTCATCGTAACGAGGAATTCATTACATAAAGTTAATGCGTTCAATCTTTACTTTGTGGAATTTTCTAGCTACTACCTTCAAGACATTGAGTTTATACTACTCATTTTGAGTGAGCTTACTCAAATTTTAATAATAGAATCCTTTTAGCTTCTGTCAATCTTAATTAAGTAAATTTTATATTAATAAATTTTTATATCAATAAATTTTCTAATATTAATTTTAACCCAATTTTAATTTCGATATGCCCAATTCAGGTTGTGATGAAATGAACTGATAAAAAATATCGTAAATTTAAAACATGTTTATATTGTATCGTTCTCATTCATACCAACCTATTTCAGAGTATTTCGAAGGTATATTTAATCATTTATATACATTACATCATCATTAGAAACATCTTCGTAACATCCACAGTAGATTTTTCATTCCACATGTCAATTGGATCTTCCTGAAGATGTCAACCCGTAGACGAAACATGTCGAATTGAAAATCTACACTGGAAGTTACTGTGTGCTTTGAAATAGGAATCCATCGTTACGTGATTAGAGATTATAATTAAAAAGAAGAATCATGAAATAAACTCCCGATATCTAATTCCGAAGATATCAAACGAACACCTCGCAGCGTCTCTTACGGAGCCCCGCAGAGAAACACAACTCTGGAGCAAAATCATGTACTCTTGGATCTCTTTATTCACGCCGCGCATAGAGTCCCTCTCCTCCCCACCGTGGCCCCGCCCACTCCTATGCTCCACTTTCCCCCTCCCTCGTGACCAAGGAGACTACCGGTCAGGAAAGAAAAACTAATGAAAAGGGAATTTCGTGTTTTGGTTTTCGTCCGAAAGTAGAAGACGTCCCTCGCGGTGGAACTCATTTCTGGAAACGAAATTGGCTGCGGCAAAATGGAAAAAAAGAAAACATCAGGGATGAGAGTTAGGGATGGAGAATTGTGTATCAAGGAGAGGAGGGAAGGGAGAGAGGACGTGAGGGAAGGAATCTGTGTTGTGTACGTGTGTGTGTGTTGGGGAACCGGTTCCAGTGTGTAGCGCCGGACAGCGCGGCCCGACCCCCCGCACTCTCGGATCCCACGCTATCCCTACTCCTCTCTCCTTTACTCTCTTTCCCTCCTTCCCTATCTCCTTCTGCACCTTGCTCATCTCCCCTCTTCCATAGTCTTCTCAATCCCGCATTTTGATATGAATCGTACAATTTCCGAGTCCTTTCTCGTCACTGGAAGTCTTTTCTAGGTTGATATCTGGCCAAAAATGTTTCCGAAGAAGGTTTGTGTACGTGTTGCCTAGCAGCGAATTATTGATGTGAGATTCGGAATATGTGGAGAGCAGAAATTTGAAGCACGGTAAATCCAGGATTACCCGCGAAACCAAAGTAACCGATGGAGTTGTTTTGTGTCACATTAGATGCGAAATGCACGTTAGGGTGTTATTGAAAAGAAAGCGTGAATATTATATACGTGGTGAAATAATTAAGATGTTCCTCAACAACGAATGGGGATAAACGTATGTTATATGGAGAATGTATTACCTTTCCAAGTAATGATAAATTGGAAATCATGTTCGAATCTAGAATTAGCGGACTTTTTACTTGAAAAAATCAAACAACAGTGGACCACGTCAAAAGAGAAAGAACTACTAGTACTACTACTACTAATAGCTACTACGAATCAAAGTAGCTTGATGTAAACAAATATTGCTCAAATTATATTTATTATACTTTC
The DNA here is from genome assembly GCA_036926295.1 of Pachydiplax longipennis. NCBI lineage: Eukaryota > Metazoa > Arthropoda > Insecta > Odonata > Libellulidae > Pachydiplax > Pachydiplax longipennis. Next base: position 40,610,540 of record JAVFKF010000002.1, read on the forward strand.
CTACAAACTTTTTCGTGGATAATATGTTCCACGTAAAATTGCATCAGTATTAAAAAGACCGCTCACTGTCGGCTTTTTGAAATAAATATATAAAACTTCTTAACATAGAGTACAGTTTTTGATATGCTGTACATTCAGAACTAATAGCAGCCATAAATTTAAGTACACATCTGGACAACTTAAAATGAGACAAGTGCAGCCTTAGGTTAGACAAACTAGTAAAATCATTCTCATCTTTAGCGCTCTCCATTATAAATTCAGAAAATTAAGCTATAGTCAAAATATTTATTTCACTGTGAGCTATTTTCAGAGATATATATCAAATTGGTTTTCCGGAGAAAACAAAAAAGAATTGTTTCCTACTCTTAAGTCATTTAACTACATGCCTATAGCGCATTACTCAAATAATGTTTTCTTAGTTTATCGCCTTATTATAGGTTGCCTTTGCGGAAAAATTCCATTTTCCGTAAAATACTGACGAGAAAAGATTAACCGGCATCGAGTATTAACAGAAATTAAATTATGTAATTTCCATATTTTCGAGTCATTACCAATATTTAAAGCTCGGCTTTTAAGAAAATCAATACTTAAGTAACAAACTGCAACAGAGGTGGTGATATTGATTCATTCAAACACAATCATTCGATTTTGAGCAAATCCTGATCAATCTCATCATGAAATAATGACCACCACTAGTTTTTGCCTATTTGTAGTCTTTATATATATTTATAATGACTTAAATATCGCACCCGATAGCCTCTAAGAGTTTATAGCATATGATAGTGATGGATAAAGCTTTCTAAAAACAATGATTTATCCTCTAGTCAACTTAGCTATGAATGGTCTTGCACCAGTTCTCTAGTCATTGTAGGAAATCGGTTTTCATCCAATCCTACCGCTACCATCATCTGCACTAATATTTTCACGAAATTACCAGAAACATCAGTATATCAAATGTTCCTCCTGCATATCAAAGCGACAAAACACAGAATCAACAGCATGTGTGATGTTCAGACGTTTCAGACAGGTTTCAGACTGAATATTGCATCTGCTACCTAATCTAGCCTTTTTTATTTCATTTTATTGTATGTACTACATGCCAAAATAAATGCACGCTCGACATATTTAAATCTAACCTTCTATTGATCTGTCATCCAAAAGTAATTCGAAATTAACGCTAATTATAAATAGTTTTTTTCTGGTAATTCTATAATTTTCTGATGGTTGGGCAGCGAATTAATTCCCGAGGTAGAAATATCACTGCATCTCACAATAGAAGCTAAAGTGATAACAGAAGAAACTCACACGGAATTAAAGTGCTTTATTGTGCATTTAAGGACGCTACTGTTCACTTCTGTACGGAGACATTCAAGTTCCAGTAATGTCAAACAAGACAGATTTCCCAACACTATTCCCAAGAGTCTTGGGCCAAGACCGTCCTGTACTGGTGTTGACTCCGGCAGACATGTTATAATCACAATGAAGGGACTTATTGGTAAATTTGTTGGAAAATAGAACACCACGTCCAAGGATTGTTCTACTTCAACTATCAAGCGTCCATATGAAGCATATTAGCAATCAGTCCGATGCGTCAGTGGTGGAAACCAGCTTCGACTAGTCCTTGTATGAGATCCTCATTAATTAAATGCGATGACTTAAAGAGCACACATGACAATCGCGAACGTGCCGTATGGATGACATTCCGTATAACCTCTAAAACAGGACTTGACAAGCCTTCAACTGCTGGTAAGCCACGTTCGACTCAGTCCAGCATCTCACGTGCCGGGAATAAATTTTAAATTCATAAGCGTTGAGTACCTTAGCCGCAATTTTATAAAAACGAGCTCATGTTAAGTGAGTGAGTTCCCCCGGTTTATTCAGTCGGTCTCATACTCACGCGGCTTTGCATTTATTCTACAAGTCGTCCTATTCAGCAGCGTGCTGTACCACGCTCATTCTTTCCCAATGAATCAGCTATTCAAAGCCAGCTAGAGAGATATCTGATTATCAATCGTAATAGGTATTCTTAAAAGCGCAGCATTCCAACGCTCTCATAAATATAAATGTTAGTAAGTTGCATTTATTCAAGGAATAAAATGGAATTAGTAAAACATGTGCTTACTTAAGATATCTGCTACAACTGAAGACATGAACAGAGGTAGGAAACTTGTTGCCTTTTCGGGTGATCAATGCGGATTTTTCGAAACTTCCTGATGTATGCATACTTTTGTTTCTCGAACTTGCTTTTTACTTCCAGTGATAACATCTACTAATTCGGCTTCAACTTTATGGTAGGTCTCCATGATGAAGACGAAATGACTAAAAAGCACTTATACTTTTACCAGCAATATTTTATTACAAGACCATGGTTTCGACCTTTTTGGTCATCATCAAGCAACAAATTGATGATGTCCTTAAGGTTCGAAACCATGATGGTATAATGAAATATTGGTAGTACATATATAAGAGCTATTTTAACTTTATAAATCCAGTGAAAATGAGGAAAGTATTTTCTTCCTAGGTTTATTTAGTTGTTTTTTCCTGTACAACTCGATCTAAAACTAATGGAAATTAGGTAAAACGCCACTCAAGTAGAAACTGAAGTCCTCAATTGGGTTCTTATAGTTTCTTATGATCTATCTTCTAATAGGATCGGATGTCACATGCGGCCTTCCAATGGACAACGGATCTCCACCTCTGACCAGAGTCTCACATATATACATGCAGATAGGTGAGGCGCAAGAAAGCCAGAGGCGCCTGATAAGGGGGTGCCAAGATCAACATTTATGTGTTTATTTTTCATATGATAAATTCTATTTGGAAAATATAATGAGTTAAGCAAAAAGTTCTTAGTTATCTCTTCAAAATTCGATAGTTTTCAATCAAACTCAAAGAAAACGACGTGAAAATTAAATTAGAGCCAAGCTACGTCTAGCTGCAGATGAAAAGAGGGCTGAACACTACACCGTTCATGGTATATTTATATATTATAAATGCGATAACTTAAATACGTTCTACAGTTATTTGTACTTTCTCTTCGTGAGAAGTCTGCATGTAAGGAATCAGCATTAAAGAGAATTCTATTTCTGTGTATGTTTCAGTGTTTAATTAGTAACAAGCGGTTCCAGATAGTGTTATGTTAGCTTTGATTAAAGGTATTCAGCTTGATTATTTCATATAAAGGTACGAATTTCTCATCAACAACAGGCAGATTCAATAAATATTTTAGATTTCCTACTATTTTCTAGCATTAACTATTCCCAATCAAGTTTTCAAGTTTATAGCAGAGGTAGGAAACCTGCGGTCTCTATAGGCGTTCAATTCATTGCCACTTTCTTAAGTAAAAGCCTATTTTAAAATAATCGTCTTTCCCTCTCTTTCTTATGATACAACAAAATGAAAATAAAGTAGAATCTGTTCTTTTTTAGAGTAATCAGCGAATCCATTCGTTTTCTCACACCATTAATCCGTCTAGCTATTGCATGTAGGCAACAAGCTACTCAAGATCAGCTGGGTGGTTCCCGCGGAATTTCTTATATTACTTGTTACGCTTCCTAATAACGATAAGTAAATGTGGCTTGCTGATGAAAAAGTTTCCCTATTCGTGGTTTAGAATATTCGATAAAATATTATATTCAGGATGTAAATAATAAGCATGTAAGCATGGTCGACAAAAGCTAAATATTCTACCATCTACATAATTCTTTACTTCAAAGAGTAGAATATCCTCAAGCAATATACATACATGATATTCACGTTTTCAAATGATGCATAGCTTTTCCATGTGAGTAGATTTTTAATTAATCCCATTTAGTGGGGAATCGTTTAAAAGATAAAGCCATGCATTTCCATGAATATCTCTCCGTTGATTTGAAAAAGATATGTGTACTGTGAAACCCGTTTAAAACGCTCCCGCCTAAGTCGCATTTCCCTCTAATATGCGGTTTATCTCTGTCCCGGTCCCTTATAAACAAAACACATAGAAAAAATACCTCTTGAGACGCTCTGCTGGGGGCTTATCATGCGGATTTTTCCCGTTGCTAAAAGCACTGTAACCCGCTGTAGCCATCTCTCCGTCTCAGTCGATAAACCAAAAGTTGTGTCGTTATTCTTCTCAAATAGTATATCCGGTAAATAATGCTTCATTGCAGAGTGAAAAATGACCAAAATTACCATATCCTAATGAATGGAATATTTTCATCTGTATTTTGGTATCAGATATGGAAAAATGTCTAGTATAAAAATAGTCTATCCGGTAAATAGTGCTTCATTGCAGAGTGAAAAATGACCAAAATTACCATATCCTAATGAATGGAATATTTTCATCTGTATTTTGGTATCAGATATGGAAAAATGTCTAGTATAAAAATAGTCTATCCGGTAAATAGTGCTTCATTGCAGAGTGAAAAATGGCCAAAATTACCATATCCTAATGAATGAAATATTTTCATCTGTATTTTGGTATCGGGTAAGGAAAAATGTATTTTTCATTTTCTTTTGTCGAACTCTTGTTCATAGCTGTAGCAATATAAAAATCACTGAGGTGTGAGTGATGCTGAATAAGGAAATTTAGACGCTTGGGAGACAGACGTTAGTAAGTCACGAAGTAAGAACCGAAGTAAGAACGGAAATCATTAGGGGAGACGCAGATATAGAAAGGTTTGAATTTTCAGCCTTGTGCGGCTAGTGATTACTCCACTTGTGACTCGACTATGAATCGTAAAAATACTTTTAGAGCATTATTAAAATTTAATTCTGAAAGTCTTAATGTTGAAAAGCAGAAAACATGCTTAGTCATTCTTAAATCCTAATGGAATGCTACGAAAAATGTTACTCCTAGAGTCATTCTAATTCACTTATGTGGCTTACATGACTCAACGAGGAAAGTAAGAGCAAAATACCTCACTCCTCACCTTGCCTAGTCGCCTCATCCCCTTTCTAAAGCTTTTTATAGCCAATAGTGAGGAGTGAGGTACAAACCATCCGTCTGACTCAAGACAGTTACACACATACATAATGAAAAGCGCCACAAGAAATCTGTGGGCGTTTATAGCAAATTTTATTCGTAAAATAAACGGGAAAAAAATGATTTTCATCATAACTCACTCTTGCATCTTTTAAAGAGAAATCGAGAACCCATTTCCACACACAGAACCACTTCTGCACCACCGTCCAACCATTTAAAAGACCCCAAAAAAATCATCTCGAACATATTTTCATTCGTAAGCAGCGACCGTCCCGGGAAAATCACTTCGCTTCCATCCACATCAATCGAGACCTGATTTAAATTTCCGCAACTTTAATTCCGATCGTAAGTCTGCCACTTTATAGTTATGGTCTCCCCAACCGCACCTCTTTGAAGTGACTCGGTCCCTTAGCTGTTTTATATGCGTCTTTTGTAATGTAAATGTCGATCGCGCGATCACCTGCGAATGTTCAATGAGACGGCAAGTTGCCCTCGGACTTGCGACCTCCGCTGCAAAAAACACGCTTTTTAAGCCCCCTACTCTTAATTTGTCTCAGCCATTCCTCCACCCACACCCTTCTCCCCCATAAAGTTCCTCTCCCACGCTATCCCACTGTCCCTCCCTTTCCTCGCCTCCGCTATCGCTTTTATTGTCCCGTCATCAATTCTTGCGCCGCCAACACTTCCGTTACGATTTGCAAGAGAGATATACTATATGTACAACGAAATGCAGTTCTAAATAGTGAGCGGCGATAAGAGAAATGCGGATGTATTTCGTGAGCGCGGTTCTCTTTCGATTCCGGTCCCTTTTAAACGAAATACATGGCGAAAATTCCTCTTAAGACGCTCTTCTAGAAGCTTATAATGCGGATTTGTCCCGTTCCAAGAAGTATCGAAACCACCTATAGACTCTCATCAGTCGATAAACTCTAAGGTGTTTCCATTATTCTTCCCAAATTGTCCATCTATAATATAATAATTCTATAGTGAAACGATCGCTTTCTATAGTAAAAAGATCGCTATTCTTCCACATCCCGTCCATATTCAACTCTCTTTCTTCCAACACTCATTTTGATACTTTCTTCTTATCTGCAAAATCTATTCTAAATATGACTGCGAAAGAGTAACATGAAAAATTTCATCTTATATGTTTGTTTTGTTTTGATATCGATTATTATTTATTTATTCTCGTTGTTTTTCACATAGTTAATTTTATTCATTTCATTCATTGAATTTATTTTATAATTTTGTTTTTAATTTTTGTTTATTGTCAGCTGTAATTGGCCTCGTGCTGTATGTTGATGCTACTAATAAATAAAAATAAATAAATAAATAAATAATAGGAAAAAGGGTTATAGATAGTCTATCTATAATATAATAATAGGAAAAATATAGTGATAGGAAAAAATAATAGGAAAAAAGTGTTCCATTGTGGAGTGAAAAATTAAGTAACGAAGAAGGATATTCTCACTGTATTAAAAGCAAAGAATTCCTAAAAATATGACGAGAGAGAAATATTATACAGCAATGGTTCGCGGACTCCATATATACATATCTATCACTGTGATAATTAAAGCAAAGTAAAGATGATTCATTTTCCTTTTTGAGGCTGTACAACACTGATTTAAAAAGCCAAAAAATCCTTTCCTGTTGTTTTCTGATGTAAAAGAAATAAAAACCCGTAATCCATCGGTAATAATGTTGTCCCACTTTTAACGCAGTTTTCAGTCCTCTAAAAATCGTCTTAACTGGATTTTTACATCCATCGAGGGCCTAATCAATGCTACAATGAATGTAATCTTAACAAAATTCTTGTAAGAAGCTTACGTTATCATTTACCTATCTCGGAACCTAAAACTCAAACCACTACCTCGAAGTTTGCTGTTCATTCACATTTACATCTACAACTGTGGCAAGTAAAGCAAAGTAAAGATGATTCATTTTCGTTCTAAGAAAAGAACTTATTTAAAATTTAAAGAGTCAAAAACCCCTTTTGTTTTCTGATGTAAAAGAAATAAAAATTTGTAATATATCGGTAATATACCTGCCGGCCGTGGTGGCGGAGTCATTAGCGTGCTAGCGCGTTAACGCTCCAACCACAGGGTCCCGGGTTCGAATCCCGGCTAATCGGATTTTTCCGGTTAGGGAATGGTTGTTTGTGTTTGTTGTATTTACTAAGAAAGAAAGAAAAAAATTTTAAAAAATAGAAAAGGAAAAAATAAGGGGTTAATTGTGAGAGTGGCCAGCCTTGGCTAAAATTCGCCCTAGAGACGGAATTATTATTATTATTAATATAGCTTATCGCTTATGATTTCTATATTATATTTACATATGACGTTGCTTTCAATGGCGAGCATTGATAAGAAAACCGCGGATTAATTTCGAAGGGATTTTGCTAAGAAATAAAATGTCGCGCCAGATTTCAGATACTCCGGCGTTCGAATACTTAGTCAGAAATAAAAATTTTCAGCGGGGAGTTACGCTTGCAGGGTGGCCATTATGTGAGTTAAACGAGAAAATAATGGAGAGATGAAGGCGATATGCTCACGCCATCGTGAAATGAGTGAGGTGAATTGCTGCGGCGGTAATTGCGAAAATTAAAGACAAGTATCATAACTAATCTTAGCCACCGCTGTGAAGTGACTGCGTGAAATGCGGGGAATCTCCATAAGCTGCGATGCGGAAATTTTGGAATTGAACTCGATTATGAGAACGGTAACGTTTCTTACTATTAATTTTATATAATGTGTTCTTATTATGTATTTATATGAAAGGGCGTAACCCGGATAGCAATAGTCGGTGCTAATCGCGCCCCCTCGATCACGAGCATCCATTCGAAGCGATTCTTATAACCACTTGCACTCGTCTAATACTAATATATAATAACACTACGTGTAAATGCAGCTATATGGAAATTAAGCTTTACGTCGATTTCCATGCGATTGAAAAAAGTAGAAGAAAATTGGAAACTGCTGCTTCCTTTGGGTATTTTAAGACCTCTTGGGTCAGGGATGACGAACTTATGGGATGCCTGCCCTAAGTAGCAAGGAGAATAAATTTTGGCGCGCGGAACTCTGACTGCAGTACCATTGATATCCTAAAAAGTATCCTCCGTATGAATAAAAGGGGATTTTTTTCATTAGTATTGATAATTACAGGTTATTTATGTCAGATAAATCATCTTAGCTTCATCATTGACAATATAATGTAGATGATATCGGCATCTAAATCTACAGCCAGGAACTACATTGGCATTTAGTCCCTAGTATTTATGGCACACTGGTGACAAAAGGCTCACCATCCCAACTCAGACTAATACATCTTCGGGATTTGCCGTCCTAATAAATAATATATTTCCCGTCTGTAACGATGATCGAATCTAGCTTCCATTTACACCATTAAAAAGGAAAAAGCCGTTGTAATTAACGGATTGAAAACAGACCAGATTAGATGATGGGTAAGGAATTCAACTCAAAATTTCTAAGAAAAATATCGGTGAACGATGTACGAGGGTGGTCTGAAAAGTTTCTGACCCCAGATTTTTCAGAAATCTTCCGAAATTTTCAGAAAACATGTCGAGAAATAGCGAAATCTCGGAAAATTTTCAGACGACCCATGTAATTAAATACAGATTTTGCTACATTCTGCTAAAACTTGAAAATGAAGATGTTCTAAGATCGGGATCTTGGTAAATGAATAAATAAGACATCACAAACACCAACAGGGGTAGTAAATTTGGAACAGATACAAGATAAACGTTGAAAAAATTAAACGTCAATGATTAGGGAAATGATTATATCTCTAGCTTCCGATATATGGTCAAGAGCAAATATAGAGTGACTTTAAGAAGAAATTATTCATTATAGCATAAAGCAGACGGAGGACGATTAGCTAAAGAGACGTCTCAATGATAGTACGTGCTGATAGTCGTTTGAGCTGCAGAAAGAGAACTTGATTGCGTGACTGAGAGAGCTTTGGAATGACACAGCGCATAAAATCATCGTTAACTATTCTTCGCTGCTTTCCATAATAGACTGGACTAGATTTCCGCTCATTGAAGGGAGATTTCTCTGCAACAAGGCATCGAAGACGCCGCAAGCGATTAAGCAGTTAGTTTTTTTTGCTTCATTTACGATGCCTTCGAACTTAAATCAACCTTTAAAATTATTCAACTTACGCACAGAATAAAACGATAAAACTTTATGGAACAATTGTTAGAGAGCAATCATATAGTAATAACTCTTTTGAATCAATATGAGTGGCACGTTGGAGTTAGGTAAGGTATTTCCATTTTCATTTGCACTCGCAATGGAAAAGGCCGTGTTAGATGGCGAAACATTCGATAGATCATATGTATTCATTAATTTATGAATTCATATCATAAAATGATTTCTTAAGATGAAACACCAATGTTCTGAGGAGAAAGAAATCAAGTGGAATTAAAATATATTACATTTAATCTGATTGTTTTTTAATCAATTTAGCAATGTAAATTTACCTCAGTTATAAAAGCAATTCTGAATCGATGGATGAAGACGGCATGCTCTCTTTCAGAGTTTGCTCTGTGTTTCAAACATCTTTCTCAGCTCATAAAAGAAGTGAAAAGACGTTGAAAAAGTGTTAAAGTTAAGCATATTTCTCTAAGAGTTCATTTTGAAAGCGTGGTCAATTTAATTCACCGCGTTATTTTACAAAGTACCTGCCTACTTAACCTAAATATTGGAATAAAAACTGTGCTTTATCTTTATCATTATTCCCAGCAAGCAGATTCAACGTTATTTGAAAATAGTCCGAACTTTTGGGCACATACTACCTCTATTAGGAGTGAGAAAAATTTCAAAGATCATGAAAATTACGAATATAGTAACTATTCATTTCAAACCAAGAGCTATAATAATATTGATTTCTAAACCGAAAAGCACAGATTAAACGTACGAGATTCGTACAAGAACCTTGAGTGCTTGGAGGACTTACCACGTTTACCACAAAATCTACCACGAAAATACATGTGCACGGATAATGGGAAAGCTTCAGCTGTAGTGCTGTAATTAGCCTCAAATTTAGATTCATTCCTAATCGCGAAAAGTCTGAATTAAGAAAGTTTTCTCTTATGATTAACGAAATTTCGTTTGGACAAGTATGTTCTTTTCGTTTGTAAATCTCGTCATACCAAAGACTGATTTATACACCAAATGAAAAGTTCTAAAGAATACTAATATAAGCTAATTACCTGAGAGTTTATCCGAATCTCCATGACATAAAGGAACCTAGTATATGAAATCAATCAAATGTGAGATTATAGAATCTAATATATTCGGTAGGTAGTGAAATTCACAATCAAAAGTGTTCTATATGATTAGAAACTTAAAAGTATATGTATCCTCTCGATTAGACGTCATTCCCTACCCTTTTCCTAAATAAGCAGGTTTGACCCTAATGCATCTTAAACGAAGGAATACAGATCATGCAAATAACTTCAAATGACAGTTTACATCTCGCCGAAAGTTAAAACTTCGCCTCGTAGCAACGATAGACGAAAACTAAAGCTTTATATGCAAATGATGTATTTACCTTAGATTAAGGAAGTCACTATCGAGTTTTTTTCTGTTTGTTTTCTCGTTATTGACGTACACAAAGGCAAATATCACGGCGCGCCAGTTCTTTTTACGTTCTTCCTTCCGGCGATGTCCCGGTTTAACCTCATCAAAACCAGTTTGCCCCTCCTTTGTTGCCTCAGCATCTGGTTACCGTACTTCTCTGTAACGTGCACGATATTCTTCCATTGGATCCTATCATACGAAATTTTACATTTTAATTTGTTTCCGTGTGATAGCCTCGCCTTGCCTTGTATTAGTCCACACGTTTTTTTGTCTTTTATTTTTAGTTTTTGGTTTCCTTTCACATAACAATTGGAATATTATCCCAGGTTCGTATCTAACGAGAAATAAAGAAATTTGAGCAACGAGATTCGTTGACAGGTTATGTTAATTATGTTTGCATATCTAACGAGACTAACTAACTAGCTACCTAACTTTAGGTGCTCATCTAACGGGAAAAACTAGATTATTATAATCTTTACTTTTTTAATTATCTTCCAAAGTTTTCTAAATCTTTGAATATGATTCATATGAACAACACTGTTCTTTAGAGAACTCTTTCTAAAAAATCTATAATGATATATACTAATAATCTAATAATAAATCTATAATGATATAAAATACTGTAATGTTAAAGTATCTCGTTTATATTTTGATGTAATTATTTTGCAAGGCTGAGAAAATAGTATACACAAGAGCGTGAGTGAAAGTTTGAACCAGATATTCTTAAAATTTTCTTACTCTTGTTTCCGTTCTTATTTTATAAAGCATAAACAAGGAGGAAGTAATTCATAGATACCCTAAGTCAGAATGTATCAGTGTTTAAGGTATGATTATGAGTAAAATTAGCGCCATTAATATGTACGGCTGTTACTAATAACGTCGTTTCATTTATTTTTATCAGTTTTTCATTTTAACTCCATTTGGTGAATTTCATTTAAACAAATAATATTTCAAGGGCGAATATCTTTTCCCTCTCCATTGACTAATCAACACGAATGAATTCTTAAGCATGAGAATTAATACATTGAAATTTAGCGTTGCTTGGGCATCTATATGAATATTTTACCTACCTTAGAAAAGGATTAAAATAACTCTTAAATCATCTGAAAATGATTCTCTGTTAAGTTGAACGGATTAAAATTTCGTTTAACCCCTCCTCATTTATTTTAAACTTCTTATCCTTCAATTCACAATGCTTTTACATTAACTCATGTTTCATGGCAGGCTGAACTGAGTTTTATCTCAAGGCAATGTTCAAATTAAAAGATGCGAAAATGTAAAGTACAATTAAATCAAAGCACCATTAAAATTTCTTGAGGCAATACGGCGCAATATATTGAAATATGCGGAGCGCAATCAGCTTTCATGCGTAACACTTTATAGGAATCTTCCATCGTAAGTCATAGTGATGCTGATTTTCTATACTGCGTTTTTCTTTTTAGTTAGTTTGAAAGTTGAAGAATGTACTCGAAATCATTTGATGTTAACTATGAATTGTGATTTTAATGGCCGATTGAGGAGCATCGCATAGAGAATAACAGGGATTAGGTTTTTCTAGTAGTATGGAGAAATATACATAGGCTTTCATTCCCTTATAATTTATTACTTAAAGTAAAGTACTTCGAGCCACATCCCTTCGAAGAATCAGGCCTAGCCAGGCGACATTCATCTTGGTGACACGTGGTCAGCGCATCGATTTATTCCGATAACTACCCATATTCATCACGATGCTGAGTGGGCACAGATAAATGTTGGCCTCACCGGGAATCGATCCCGGGACCGCTTCCATCGAAGGCGAATGTGTTGCAAACCAAGGTGTTCGGGACCATATAATCTATGATCACTGACTAAAAAACTGGAACGCACATCATTCCTCTGATACAGGATTGAATTTTGCGAAATATACACTGAAAGTTTGAAACGACCATGAAAATATCAACTACCAAACGGAACCTATCACGAAAGCCAACTGAAAGTTAGCCGATTTCTTTCTTCTCCTTCCTTAGACTCATCTTTTCGAAGAATGCCCATTTGCATCGGACAGACAACAAATGCGCCGAAAAAAATTTATCTCTCGTTAATGAAGTCCCCTTTCGTTAATTCGGGCTCAGCAATTAGTTAAATCACGTTTAGCTCGGACGGGAGCATAAGAAGCGGGCCTCACACTTCTATCTCCCGCATATAAGAAAGCGAAGGCATTAGTAGATAAGCCACCAAACGAGTTGGTCTGATCCCCGCCGCCCCCCTTATCTCGCCTTCCTTCGATGACGGGCCTAATTACGCGGGGCCCCACCCTCGCATCGGTCGACTTGCTCACGTGAGTCATCAAGCGTTCCCACGATTTGAAACAAGTGTAAAGGAATGAAAAAAATCGAGCGAGGCGGAGGAAAGGATAAAGGGTGGCGGGGGAGGAAAAAGGAGCGCTGGGCAAAAAAGAGAATTATCGGAAGGTCCTTGAATTCGAAGTAATAATTGCCGTAGCCTTTGAGAGCGGGAAATTGCGGAGGGTTATGACGAGAAAATGAGGGACGGGAGGGAGAAGGCGACCCCAAGACAAGGTGCAATGATATTGTTTGGCGGCAAACGTTTTGATGCCGACTCCTGGGAGACGGACGTTTGAGAGTCGGATGTTTTGCCGACGGATCCGAAAATCATTAAATGAGGCGAAGCTATAGTATGGTTTGACTATTCAGCCTTGTGCGGCTTTTGATCGTCCTGTTTGTGACTCGGCAATAAATTGTAAAAATACATTTAGAGCATTAATATTATACATTATACAGCATTATGATATAATTGCAAACTTTACAATATCCATAAGCGGAAAATCCACAATATGCTTTGTCATCTAGTGATCAACTTGACTTATGACCATTAACTTGATCTTTCAGCACTTCGGATACGAAGACGAAATCGCAATTATTTTTTAATCTCCAGAACACATTGGCTAGGTATTCATTTAATTTTCTAATATACTAGCTTTAATTTACTAAGTAATTCAGAATTTAAGTATATGATCGTTTAAATCATTTTCCCAACAAAACGGGCATAAAGCGATTCTATTTTATCCCGATAGTTACCTAAATTCTTTGCTAATGAGATGCATTAACTTTATGATAGTCTCTGTCAATGCTTATGTCACTCAATTTGGTTGATTGATGGCTTATATTTGCTTCAAAACAACTGAAATCGTTGAAGGACAAGAATCATTGGATTTCTATAAAAGATTTCTTTCTTAGCAAGCAGCGTAACAGCGACTACAGTCAAGGTAAATTGTTTATGTAAACTACGTATGATATACGGAAAACAATACGCGCGTTTGTTACGGCACAGTATACTAAGCAGTAATCGATAACAAGAGAAAAGATTAAACCCCGCATTGAAACTTTCAATCAAGAAAATCTTTTAATTTAGAAATTCAATCGACAAGATAATTACAACATATTATCTTTAGTTATTAACTTTCGAATAAATAATATCATTTAATTCCGGTTGCGATTGCTTCTTTATAATCATTATTCTCGATTATTATTATATTCTTGATAACCTTCGATTAATTTATTCCAAGCACTAGCTTTCGTTTCAATGACAAATAAAGCTGAGTAGTAAAAAAAACTATTCAACAGTAGTGTAGGAAAAGGTCATACATTGGGAAACAACTTTCTGATCAACGCAGCTAGGTCAAATTCACTTAAGGTAGGTGAAATTTGATATATTTCAAAACAAATGTCACGAGGTAATTGAAAAATATGTAGGAATAAAACGATAATCACTATGATTCCAGATGTATATCATTCCGATGAATTTGAATGACTATATCATTAAGCTGCGTTACAGTATTTTTAAGGTCATACACTCCTAATTAATGGAAGAATTTCCGGGCTATATTATATCTGTATATAGATTCTCCATTAAAACAATCTTCAATAAATAAAGCTATGTTATTCTCTGTACTGCCCTGGTGTAAAGGAAAATTCACTTTAAATATGTGCGCTTAATTTAAAAAGTTTTTCCAGTAAGATAAGAAGTAAACGTTTCCGCAAGTTCTTAATTTATGCTTGACTGATAATACAAAACTAAATAAACCAATTCTTCCCCCTCATAGTAATTTAAATGTTGGGTGCATAATGCATTAAGGAAAAAAATAGAGGGTTAAGGTAAGGAAATATACGTCGTCGGGAGGCAGGTCAACACGGGGACGATGGCGGATTGCTAATTCCGCTCGTATGCTGATCACAGAGAGCACTTAAGCTGGACCGATTAGCGCAGCAGCTCCTCAAGGGAGAACAGTCCCACACACTCTGTCTTTTAAAATGGATTTAAAGCGATGCTCATCCCGAGTGCTTTTTCGAATTGTTTCCCACAAGAGTGTCGCGCGACATGGAAATACGAAGAGCGAGATTAAATGCATTTTATTCGCGCAATCGCTTAGATATTCTCTAATCGATAGGTATGTCATGTGAAAAATTCCATTAATTAATGTTTCTATGTTAATCTACGTCGTTTTACCGAGCACATCTTCGACTTGGATCCGTCCAGATTCTAAACTCCTGTTGCCTCCACGTTATATTTATGTATCGAGGGACATAGAACCACACATCTAATTGCCAAGTGGATAGCGCGCCACATTTGGTAATAGCTGTCGCAGGTTCGATTTCCGGTGGAAGCTCATGAGCGAAATTGTCTCATTTTTACGAAGTAAGGAATTTTAACAATTACACCACTGAAAGATAAACAGAAAAGTAAAAACGACATGACTTGACTTGAACCGGGCATTTGGTCCATTGTAAGTGGGAGACCTAGGTTCGAGTCCCAGGTACGTCACTGATGTATTTATATTAATCTTTTGGTTTAAAAGCGAACATCTTTTTGTGCGAAGTTTAACATCTTTCCTTGTTAATACTACCTTTGCTACTGATGCCACAATGAAATCAAATTGATAAAATAATAAACGCAGATTTGACATTGTTTTGATCTTCTATTGATGAAAATGATATCTTAATGTGAGATTGTAAGCACATGAAACTCGTAGACATTGTATGGCTCAAGAAAGCTCTGATATAATGTATAAAAGAGCATGATAGAAAAAGTTTGGGGCTTTATGTACATTCTGACCAAAATACTTCCTTTTATAAAAAGTAATTAGTGTTTCGACATCCTCATATTTAACAGTCATATTATCAGCCTTTATATGATTGAATCAAACAATAATATTGGTGTTGTGGTGATGATGTGCATTCCAACTTTCAGATTAACAGATTTTCTCACATAATTAGATGCACTGCACCGCTCTGTTGGTTCTTTTATCAGAAATTCTACAAAGTTACAATTATACTTTCGAACTGAGAGAAATAAAAGCTTCAAATCGGTAACATTGGCCTGAGCTTCGCGCTACTTAGTACGCGGAAAAATTTTTTTTTGAAATAAACATGCGCTACTTCATGGACAAAATATATTATAGCGGTTATTCGCACTCTCATTGTCCATTTAAGAGTCATTTCTCAACCTTTCCCCGATGGAAAGAAACGATTACAGTCGACTCTGAGCGTAGGTAGAAACCTTTCTGCGTGGTCACTTGAAATCTTTCCGATAGGTTAAGGAAATTAGGAGTCACAGCAACAGAATCGGAGATGGATTGCAGTGGGATGAAATGGAAGAGAGTGCAAATGGGGGAGAGGAGAGAGAGTAAAAGATGCAGGGAAGAGTAACATAAGAGAGAGGAGTAAGAGAGAGGAAATAGAACAAGGTAAAGGATTGTGGAATCGTTCAGCCAAGATAGAATATACTTTGAATTGTTTGGTTCATTTGAAACGAGTTAGTCACGCAATTTCTTCAAAAAAGTCAATGAGGAGTAAAATCACAATAACATAAACTTCAGCTATGAGATATCTCAGCCTTCCTGTACTTTGGATGGTCTCTGGCGCAATTATTTCCTTTTTATACTGAAGGTATACAAATTTGGTACAAAACTCTTCGGGTATCTTTGAGTAGATGATATTATTAAACATAATGATTATTCTTGCCATCGATTCTAAGATAGATAACCGTCAAAAATTACCTGCAATTCCTGCTGAGTTATTACAGGAAAGAAGAATTAAGATAAAAATAAAAAATACCAATACCGATGTTTGAATACCATATAACCCTTAAATACTCATTTCTTTCTATTTCCAAACTCAAAGAAGCAAAAATTAAAGAGAATAGGAAATAAATAAAAATAATAAAGAATAATAAAGGGATATTAATAATAAATATTCAGCAGAGACAGAGAGAATATTGTCAAAAATAATATTCGAGTAAAACTTGAGGCACAAACACTGAAAATGTTACATTCTCATCCATCCCTGTTCGTGAAAATTTCTTTCAGGATAAAATTAGGGAACCACATTTTAAGGTCTCTCCAGATAACACCGATGGAATGAAGGCACAAGAAAGTGAAGAAGAATATAATTACGATAGCAAATTACGCAAATAATATTTTCCATATCCCGGTTCTCCTTTGTTTCACCGGTACTACACATATATCAACACAGCCGGTAAATGATAGACACGAGAACAAATATCCGGCTTAGGAGAAAGCGGGAAAAGGGGAGAATTCGGCGAAAATAAAGCAGGAAGAAAGGAGATGAATGAATAGGAAGAGGCAAAGGAGAGAAGAAAGAGGGAAGTGGTGGCAGAAGGTGAGGATAGCGTGAGATATAACCTCCCTGTATCGGCCGATCTCACTGGTTTCTATGGACGCTCTGAAGCGAGGCGTGTAGCGATGGCTTGGTCCGAGGAGATGCCTACAAGATGCATTTGCCCCTTGTACTTCGCCCACGTGCACCTCTCTCCAATAAGCGCACCTCGCTAATGGCTCGCGAAGACCCCTTTTTGGTGCTCCTCTATCGTGTTCCACGGCGTACAGATTATCCTCCGCGTGGGAGTCGTGGAGTGGTTTGCCCTCGTCGGGGTAACGAAGTAGCAGATTTGCCATTCATTTTCGCCTTTTTGGCCTTCGTTAACATCGTGTGCATGTGCTCCTTCCGGGATAAGCATGCGCTCTCCGGAATTGACGCGGACCCTTGATGAGAGATGAGGCGATGGAGGAGAGGAATGCACGTGAAAGCACCGGATGCTTTTAAAAGAGTTAAAGACGCGAACGCCTCTCTGAGTGATGATACTCCTCACGCAATGCTCACTTTCCAGGCATTCTGAACTCGCACTTGAGATGACTACATGTCGATCGGTTCTAGTCACTACCAAATTTATCTAAATTCAAATCCGGATGCAGGTCATTGAAGAGGAACCAAACCGAGAACTGAAACCGAATTTAGGAAATTTTTACAGGAAATGTTTGCAGGAGAGAAAATCGAACCCGAACCGAAAAAAATGAAATTCTCGAAACAGAACCGAAACCTAAAACCGAAAACCGATAAACCGATTCTTGCTTCAATATTTTTCTGAGTTCGTACTTGAGATGAATGCATGTCGACAGGCTCTCGTCACTACAGAATTTATCTAAATTCAAATCCACATGCAGGTCATCGAACCGGAACCGAACCGAGAACTGAAGGAACGATTTAACTGAACTGAACGATTACCGAAGGAAACTTTTCGAAAAGTTCCTCGGTTCCGAACTTAGGGACGAGGTGAATGAAATCTTGATTCCGGTAAGTAATGAGCGCGATCTCCGAGAGGCATCAGCAAAGCGTTACAAGGAGGAAATCGCAAGTACAGATAGTTATTTCTGGTCGTTCTTCCCGCGAACTATTAGAGAAGCTAATAGGGTCGATTAGAAAACGATGATGGTGTCATTACACCCCCTGCCATACACCAATGACGGCTTGCGGGGAACTTATCTAAATCTAAACTGAAATTGAGAAAAATACTTATTTTTGCCGGAGTGAAAACTGAACCAGAACCGACAAAGCTGAAATTCTTGAAAGCAAACTGAAACCGAAACAATTATTATTATTTTCTACCCTGTGCGCATTAAGGATTTGCTTATGTATTCATTAATGCTGCATTTAATACAAACATTAAAGTTCGTTAAACCACGCTTCATCCCATTTAATCAATCCATAAAAAACAGGTCGATTTTGTTGATTCGACGCCATTAACTCAAGGTAATCCATGCTGAAACAATAGGTTTGCCGACCTTCAACCTTGTAACTTATATTACCTCATCGATTTCTACCCGTTAATGGAGCACTTTTAGAGAATGATTTTTATGACGCCCCTAATTTAAGTAACCTTGCCTGTAAAGGGTGAAACCTAATTATGGTCAAAAATCGATGTTTCCAATCTTTCAACCTTGAGACCTCCATCTTAAAAGTTATTGATGACCAACATTTTTGATAGCTGTCTCTCATTCTCGCAAGAAACAGCTAAATTATGTCTTAGCTTCTTCCCTTTCATCTACTTTACAAATTTAATAGGAAAGCTTGACGCGACTTTCCTGTCGAGGGAAGCTTATATGCTTTATATTTGCAGTTTAAATATTGTAAAAAGTCAAATTTAAGTTAATTTTTCATCAAGGTATGTTCATCTCTTGTGCAATATAAAAATTGATCAACTTTACATAGCACCTAAGGCGTCAATATATAGCCATTCGACAACATAGATGAGTATCCTGTAACTATTCGGAGTGTAAATAATTAATGAGTGTAAATAATGAAATCCTTCTATAGGAAAACGAAAACTCACGAAGATAATCCGCAATAATATCATTTTAGTTGGCTGAAAAAAATTCCGACGAAAATTCAAATCATAAATTGTGTAGACACAGTCATAAAAAAATACCAACCATCCTACACGAGCAAGCGAAAATTTGCAGAATCCTATTAAATTTACCCATATTCAATTGTATACACATGCGTGCGAAAGGATCAGAGATGCCGTATTTCGCACATGCGGGAGCTCCTTCTATATGGATATTTTATGAAAACCCCTTGTTACTTTTAAATTTATATTTTAAGAAATATTTTGTTATTCACTTGAAATAATCTATATATTATAATGAGGGAGATAATTAAATTATTATGGCGACAGCTTTATGTCAATATTATAAAAATTTATTTTCACATTATTGTTTTATATTTATTTATATATTACTACGATATTATTATTTATAGAAAGCAAAATATATCGTAAATTTACCAATGTATGGGGTATTTTGCTATAAAAGTTGTATAGAAAGCGATAGATTGGTTCATTGAAACTTTTAATTGGAATTAACTTAAAGATTTCTTTCCTAAAGCCCCAGATACAATTATTTTTCTGATTACTACGCTATACTTCCGCTGACAATATTTATAAATAGTAAAGAAAAATCTTATCTGGGATACAATTACATAGCGAATATTTCCCCAGTCAGCCTGGGAAACGGGTTTATCATTGCGAATATGATGATGCGAAATCTGTTTGGTATAGAGAAAGGATATGAAGAGTAGAACAAATTTACTCTAAATCCCTTGTCCAAATTCTTACATAGAAATGCCCCTATTTTGTCCAGTGCAGGGACCAAAACATTCCTAAGCCAAACCCGGATTCGAAAGCAGTTAAAAAAAACCTTCGTTAATCAAAAGATATCATAAGCACCTTTCTCCTTAGCTGATATTATATGTGAAAAAACGAGAGGTCTATAATTCAAAATGGCAAAAAATGCAATTGAGAATTCCAGTAAATCACGAAGTTTTTTACTAAAATTAACGCAATCAATTCATGCAAAGCTAGCAATGATTAAATCGATTCTTTAGATATTATGAGAATATATCGTAGACAGGAAATAAACCTGCTTCACTACTAGGTTTCGAGATTCTCACGGACATGGCTGTTTTTCTCAAATCGTGTAGCACCTTAGACTCCGTTAAGTTCATCGCTACAAAAACAGCTTTATTTCACCCAGCTACATTTTATGATCCAAACTATCGAGCATTTCCCGGATAAAAGAAAAACCTAGCGCTGAAAAACTCAAGAATTCGATTGTGGATGTAGCTAAATTTCTTTGGCTCTCCTTGTCGCGATACTTTCTTATGGTGTGCGAATCTTCTACCGCAGCTCTTTCACTTCTTACACAGGAACCGTATGGATGAAAGACGGCGATCGTGAAGACATCATTCTGGAGTAAGTCATTACCCTGCGAAGTCCAAAAAACTACCTATTTTCATTTTCACCTTTAGCTTTTTCAAATTGCTGAGAATCGTAAGGGACTAGGTATGGAATATGTATAGTAAAACCCGTTTGAGACGCTCCCGCTTAAGACGCAATCCCACCTAAAACGCGGTTTTATCTCGGTTCCGGTCCTTTATACATAAATACATTAAGACACCTAAGACCATACTTAAGATGCTCTGCCACCCGCTTAAGACGCGGATTTTTACTGTCCTCAGATGAACTGCGACCCGCAATAGCCTATCGTTCGCCTCATTCGATAGACAAAACATTTTTATATTATCTGTCGCAGTCCTCTCTCCTCTTCTTTTTATTAAAGCACTCCTCACGAGTAATTTCTTTTCAATCACTAATATTTTTAGACTAAAATTAAGATATCGTGAACCAGAGCTATATATTTACCTCTGTAGGAACTGATAGGAACTCTGAGATAGAGTGACACCTTCTCTATCAATTTTACTCAGAGCAAAACGTTGATAGAAACTTTTTAAAAGGTCGCATCTTGGTGCTTCCTTTCGTCATAAAGTTAAGAAGTAAACAAATCGAAAAATATTGGGTGATTAGCGTATTTTCGCAGAGATCAAGATGCCATCTCACCACAGCCGTTCATAAATCCGTTTCTGTTTTCTAATAGTAAAATCTGCCTCGAGTTTGAGAAAAATGCCAAAATCAAGTAACATAGACGTTCTTAGTTAAAATAACTAAAGAGAATCTTCGGGCGAACCGTTCTTCAAAAATATTCTGTAATAAAATCACCTTCACAAACCCAGTTATACCCCGCTACCCAGCATACGTAGTTATAACGCTATCCAGGCTACGTTATCTTGGTAGCAATAGATCTTGGTATTTTCGAGCAATATGGATCATTACCATAACATAGTAAGTGTTGAGCATATTAAATTCTTACGACAATATCAGTTTGCAAATTACCTTACCTTGGAAACAATAAAACATGGTATATACGAACAATATAGGCCATTACCACAACATAAAGTGTTGAACATAGTAAATTCAGACGAAAATATCATCTTCCATCTTATATTACCTGGGAAACAATTAAACTTCGTATTTCCAAACAATATGGGTCATTTTTTCGTCTGTTCTGCGAATTTTAGAATATTCGCCCCCGGAAACCGACTAAATCGGGTTGTACAGTATACCGAAGGATTTCTGTGCGCAAGAGCTGATCCTCTCTCCTTTCACATAAGTAATATTACTAATGAAGGCTGAAATATCTGAAAAACTCACGACAGAAAGAATGATAGAATTTCCTACAAATAGAAAACGCTAAGAAGCTCGTTCCTTTAGCGAATTCAGTAGTAGTAGTTCAGTAAGAGTAGCGAATTCAGATTGACCGATAAAAAAGATATGCATATTAAAACATAACATTTACCAATTGGTTAACAAAGAGAGCCTAAGAGATGGGCCTTTACAACATTAGAGGCAGTGAATGAATAAGAAAAAAATAATAGATAAGGGAAATGAAAGGATGCAAAAAGCTATAACTTGTAAGGACATTGAAGTCATTTAGTTTTTGACGCCAATACGCTAATTGCCAATAATTGACATTTCACAACATACGAGGCGTTCACTCGATAGATAGATCATTTTCGCTCGGATGGAGCTGATAAGGAAAATATTTCTCAAAGCTAATTTACACACGTAATATTTTCCTTTTTTATCAATCTAATGGAAGCGAGAGCACATAAACGTAAATAATCCAATAAACAAGAAAGGCTTATCTCTAAGGAATGAATTACATCACTCCTGTGTAAAGTTACGATAGTTACAAATCTATAAAGATAGCTGGTGTGAATTAAGTTGGTTTTCTTTCGTTATCTTTAAACTTAACTAGTTATGTGAATAAACAAACAAAATTTCACATTTTAAAATTCGCATATCTATTTAAAACTTAACTGTTGTGTTATGTAAATATGTGAATTTTATATTGTCGTCATCGTTGGAAGAATGAGTCCCTAAAACGCCTTGTTCTAGCATCCACTTTCGTTATTTTACACTCATTTTCGGAACGGCCGAAATAGCTGGTGGCCCGTATAGTTCCTTTTGCGCAATCCATAAATGTTCTTTCTATAATATGTCAAGCAATCTCAACCTAGCTTCTAATTTTTTTTCCTTCAATGATTCCAAATCTGCGTCTAAGAGCAGCTTCGTTACACTTGTCTTTTCGTCGTAGCAGTTTTATATGATTGATAAGATTGGTCAAAATCGTACGTTAGGAGTTATTAAGTGCCTGCAATCGATTAATTTGAAATTCTGATTGTAAGACATACAAATCTACCAAAATCTTGGATTTAATCAAAGCTTGTAAGCATAATTTGTAATATTTTCCTCTACTTGTCAGCGTTGCCTTGCTGACTACGCAGAACCCACCGTAACGATCGCGTACTGATGGCTTCCAATTCTGACTGAATGGAAAAGGTGAAAAAGTATCCTTAAGAATTTTTCAGCTACAAAGATTGAACCGCTCAAACATTATATATTGAATATTCACTGTAAAAAATTGTTTTCAAAGCGCTAGGAAACGACACTGTGGTATTGGTATTCTGTGTAAGCTAAGCAAGCGTTCGGCTTTCTCTGCAAGAAAATGACTATATGAACGAAAAAAAATTTAAACCGAGAGAAAACTACCCAATAAATATTAGAAAGACCACAACCAAAGATACCACAACACACCGCATTTGAAAAATTTCTATCATCAAACGACCTTTCAATAAGAAAGTGAACGATCGTTACCAGTGTTTATCCCAGAAAATCCCGTGTTAGCCTCCTTTTGTATGAATGACAGCAGGTCATTTGGTTTGAGAAAGTAACTAACACTCGCATTTGATATATATTTATAGAATCAATTTGTCAGAGAAATGATTCAAACACATAAATGTATAAAAATGATAGAAACGTCGCAACGTAGGTAAAGTTGGTACATTGTTGTACCATGTTTGTACCATACGCAAGAGTTAAAAATTTTGGCCGTAATTTCGGATGGTCGTTATTCGGAAACGGTCTGTATAGTATTTCAACTTGAACTCAAACATTGCTAGCGCATCATTCCAAAATTTACTGAGTATGTCCAAAGAAAAATGTATGAGATATTCAGCGAAAATTCGAATTATCAAGTTCGACTTCAATTTTTTATTCCTGGATAGAATTTTCCTATTGTAGAAAACTTTACTTTTTTCAATATTTAAGCGAGAAAAAAACTTATTGTAATCTTCATTTTAATCATATCACTGTGTAAGCAGTCCCTACCTACTCCAATCTTCACAGTATAAAAAGGAAGATTTTTATGGCAATACGGCAAATCTAATGAATAATTACTATTAATATGTGTACTTTATCTACAATATTTATTAAACGTCATCCTCATGACGCGGAAATCAGATACTTTGCCAGAATCATTATGACAAAAGTTGAATTTCATTTCTCTCTAATGCAAAGAGGGATTTCCACCAGATTTCACATCAGAAGATTAATTTTATATCCCCTTGCCACCTGCATGATGCTTTCTAAGATGTTCATCGCTTAAGCTGCTACTTCCCAATCCATATGCTGCAGAACCCTTTCATGTCATCAACTCGTTCTTAGCGTAACACAGGCTGAATATGATTTTCGTACTCTTTCGAGTTTATTTACGTATACGCTATATTTAAGGAAAAAATTCCAAATTTAATGGATTTTCGTTGCATTAATATGAATTATTTCGTTTTTACTCCAAATAATTTTCTCTTTAGAATCGATTCGAACCACTCCTGCAATAAACAAACGTACTTATTAGTGTGTCGCGAACTTGTAATAAATGCTTATATCCTTGGTACTCCTGGAATGAACAAAAGAACTGGCTTGAGTTACCCTATACAAGATTTCTAACTACCAGGTATCAGTGATTTTTTATATGAAAACCAAACCATCGGTTATGAATTCCACGAAATCCGCCTGCGACGGTATTCATAAAATCCGCTCACTCTCCATTGATTCGTTACTGTCTTCGAGCTCGCGATAGCGTATTCACGCGGGACGTTTTATGCTCATTTCCTCCGCCCACAACTCCTTCCTGGGAATCGCTCAAGCGCAGCAAAGCGAAGGCACTAACCTCTTCCCTTTACCTTCTCTTCCCAGAAAAATCCCTCTTCATCCGTGGACCATGGAAACTGACTCAACATAGCGAAACAATAGTCGAGGGAATATGAGTGTGATAAGGCTAACGCGTCATGGCAACTGGTGATTGATCGTTTTTACTCTGCCGATCGCCTTATCTTGGGGATGGGGGAACGGAGGGGCGGTGAGATGAATGCTCGGAGTGAGGAAGGGTTGCTTGATGAGCACTAGATGCCGCTAAAAGGAGACATTTACGGCCACGCTCATTTTCTCCCGTTTTCCAAAGTCAAAAAGTGCTTCCAGCCCCACCGGCGTGGTGCGTGGCAGGGGTTTCCCAGCCGAACCTGTCCCTATCAATTATTAGCCTTTCTATTGTAAACTCTAATGGTCCTATGGATGAAAGGATCTTTTGTAAGGCCCCTGTCGATAGACCCTGTTTTGTCCACACTAACGCCTCTGCTGGTTTGAAAGAGACCAATGGTTGCGTGGCGTATAGTCGGAGATTGTTGAATTATCACACGGTTATTCTTGGATAAGGAAACTAAGTATAGAAGGGTAAAATAAGAGGTAGAGTATAGTGTCTATAAATATATATGTGTATCAGTAGTTCTTAAGAAGGGGTGCAGGTGTGAGAGATAAAGCGATAAAATGGATTCCATCACGCAGAGTGGATGGGACAGACAGTAGAATAATTAATCTTTAAGAGCTTGTATCAGTTTAATTTTCATTCATAATTTTAGTGCGAAGAACCCAATTTTTGCTCTCAATAGTTCAAGAAAATTTCACAGTTCACAATGGGGTGTCTGAATATATTTTCAGGAATCAAGCGGTGCCAGCAGCTTCAAAGATTAATACTGCGGCATGTAATTTATCTGTCGTCGACTGTTACCTAAATGTAATACGATCAAAATTTATAGATTTTTTCTCGCTCAATCTTTGCATGATTTTCATATCATTTCCAGAGACAAATACGTCAGGATTTCTTCATCAGTGACCTGAATGCAAACTATGTACTGCATCATTTGCGAAGCAATATAACAATAAAAAATTACTCCCTTACAAGTGTGATAATTTACTTTCTAATGGTACATGTAAATGGTTATAATTATGCTAAATTGTTTTCTTTTCCTACTCTTTCATACTTAATAAGCTTAAAATGAATGGACTGAAACGTTTCGATAATGTTGCCGTAATCATTAAAATTTAAACCAAATTTTAGTCAAAACATGATAATTAAAAAGTGGAAAAGATGTTCTAAGCTATTTTTTCACTAGGGTTCCATTATCTTGTGCATTTCATAATCATATTCTTTACACGTCATAACAGTAAATTTAACTAGGAAAAAGATGGCGGCGTAAAGAAGCTGACTCAAATTAGTGAACTCTATGTTTAAAAAGAAAAAAAAAAAGAAAACCCGGATTTTAAAGCACTTTTCATGGAAGAAAGAAAAAATAAAACGTAATTCCACTATCTCAATGGAAAAGCAATATTTTTTCCTTGAACCGCGAAACACAAGGGGGATTAAGAAATAAATTTTGACGCACGACTTCCTTTTCCGAATGAAAAGCATAAACTACTCCAAATATTTTTTGGCTCATTAAAAGAAGAAAATCTGTCTCGCGCGGAGTTTTTGCTAGCGAAACCGATTCGCCCACCCGAAAAAAAAAATAAAATTTTAGCGGCCTTAAAGGAGTCACGGAGTGAGGTTTGCTCACCAATGCTCATCTTTCGGAGTTTCTCCCTTGATTTAAGTATGCGTCCCTGTATATTTAACAATAATCTCCTCCTCCATTCGACTCAGGCTTGGAGAAAAATTATGCACTAAAAGTCAACATGCATATTCAGAAATATTCAAAGTTATACTTCATAGCTGTTAGCATGAGTTGAGAAATTATTGTAAACCGTAAAAAGCAGAATAACCGTAAATAATTAATTAGATGAAAAATTTATTCATTTTTTTCTAGCTAGAGATTGCACGTGATTTAGTATAAAGCAAGTTACACTGTGCAATACATTTATAAGTTCTTGAATGTAATCGTTTACCTTAATGCAGTCTGTCCTATAACATCTTCTGGTGCATTAATTAATAAAGAATTGAGGATCTTTTGTAATATCAATGGTAATAGAGTAAAATGAATCAAAGAACGATTTCTAAAGACGGAGAAGCTGAATATAAGCCTGCTTTTGGGAATTCCGAATTATGGCATAAACTCCAGTGACAAGGTGAGTTAATACGAAAATATTCATGCAATTGTACTTGTACATCTCGAGTGAAGCACTGGTATCAGAGAAAATTATAAATTATAATTTTAACGAAACATTTTATGATGCGTATCGGAAAATGGCATGAATGGATTTCATTAATGAAATTTATCATTTTATTCCTGAATTTTTAAGATACACTTATTAACGAATTATTACCTGGATAAGCATCTCGCAATGAATGTATGAAATATTGAACGTTATTAAGAGTATAGATTCAAGATATTGGATATAGAGAGACATTGATCTTTCATAAAGTATCCATATATTAACTTTGTCCATCTCTATATTGAAACTTAAATGTTTAAGCTGTAAGTTGAGTTTTAATTCCTGGTTGAATTATTAATAAATATAATTCTCACATCGAAATCACCTACGCCTTTTTCAGTGAAACTCTGAATAATTTTTCCTCATCAGAAATAATTGCATATTTTTATCTATTTTTGAAACCATCCGTTGCAGCTATGGCTACAAAAATTGGTATGCTATCTTTGAAGGCATCGTCAGCAACCAAATGCTAATAAACTCGGTCTCAAAACACATTAAACGATGGAATGTCAGCATATTACAATATTTATCTACATGACAATGGCAACACGATATTAGCCAGCGCGCTAACAACTATGCAGTAATTACGCAAAAATGGTCGCATACGAGAATACACTCAATTCTCCACGGAAAGGAAGAGTTTATTAACTTTCATCTGAAATCTCCATCACATTTCTCGCACTGCATAATCTGCAGCAAATAGGATTATGAATTAAGAGTTTCACTCTAAACTACTCGTTCCAGGAGGGAAATCTTCCTCAAATCACTCAAATCTCTTTTAAGGGAAAGAAACGCTGCAATGGAATCGCTCTTTGCCGACGGTTTACCTTATGCATCACTGCACATTAAACATGGGAAGTCTGCGACTCATGAAACATGCACGTTATACTTGAGTGCGCTTTGTACCTGAGAATGAGACTGAGCGAAATTCCCCATATACTGTATTTCATTTTGCATGCATAAGTATTCATAAATAAGTCCCACTTGTTAATATTCATCACATCAATCTCTTGGAGATCTTTCCCAGTGAGCACTGTTTCCGGATAAGCAAAAAAGTCTCCGTGATACATGATTCTTTGAATTTAATTTCCCGTCCTTGTAGCCACAATTGCGAAAACTAAATCTTCGACGGTTAGTTTACTCTTTTTAAAATTCCAGAGAAACAGGATTTGTCATTATAGGCAAATTACACATTTATAATACTAAATCATTCGCATGAAAATGTGAGTCAGAATAATTATTGATCACTAAGATATAGATAATTGTTATTTTCTATTTCCTTATTCTTCGAAAATTTCGTTAAGACGGTGAAAAAAATTACCATAGCGATAGTACTCCAAAAATTTAAGAGAGTAAAAAATTCATAATCCTACATCTGTATTATAATGAATCTACGAATAATATGGTAATATTTTATTTTTCCTAAATATAAAAAAATAAGGCTAATCGTTTTCTTAACCAAAGTTTGAAGATGATGTACTCTTATTTACCCCTTTCACAAAAATCATCCACAGTTGCATGCGTCGGTGAAAGAATTCTTACAGAAAATGGGCTAAATTAATAAATAAGTTCAGGAGTAGATTAGGAATTTAGAAGTGGATGTTATAGTTCATGTAATAAAGTGGAGAGAATGTGTTAAGTTTTGTAATTATTTGTATATATGTAAATGTGACAATGTGAAAATGATGCGAAATTTGGCCTGGAAAAAGAATGTGACGGTGAAAATTAGCATTTGGTTATGAGATATACGTGGTGTACACGTATTAGAAGAAGGATGATCTGTAAATAAAACCATGTCATATTTCTGTGGCGTTCTAGTACTATTTATAAATAGATTGACGCTATTTTGGAATATTTATCTGTAAAAGACTTCTGGTGTAAGAGATCTTGAATGTGTTTGTGTTTTATGTGCTCTTAGATAATGAATAGTTGGGGTTCATACCTAAAGAAATTCAATCCGAAGCATTAATATTTAAATATAAAATGTGGTAAATGATATTTGTAATCAATTTAACCCTCATTCTACCATAGAAATTCCGTGATTTGCTTCATACAATTCCTAAAACGTAGATGTTCATTTCACTCTTTCCTACTACTTTTGCAGGTTCTTCACACCCCCATCACTTTGTGGGTGTTCTCCTGCAATGAATATTTATTTCTGTGATCAAAAATGTAACTTTTGCAACTTTTTATATGCAACGAAACTTTTTCTATTCTCCTTACTAATGCCAACTTACTAGTAAAAAATCTGTATATTTTATAGTTTATATTCTTGATTAATTATGAGATAATTTTATTTATATTAAATTACAATTGTATCCACTGCTATCCTACTTGTGAAAATATCCGTCCATATTATAGTTTTATTCTTGTTTCAAATCATTCATTTTATTTATATTTTACTATATTCTGACTATAGCCAAATGGAAGATGGGAGTCTATTCCCAATAAAGATGTTTGTACTGTACTTCTATAAATTTCAATAAATTTCCTACGTGGAAAATCGAAAAAAATAACCCACTAAATAATTTTCGAAAAATGATTTTTTACGTAAAGCCGGGACCAAATCCTGAAATACGAATCCTATAGTAATGTAACGACGTCCATCACAAAAACCCTCACCCTAATGAAGTGATATTACTTCTGTATTTGCCGCCTGGAGATCATGGGGAGCTAAATGAAGCTTTTGTTACTTTCCCCGGAACATCCTAATCCGTGGAGGGGAGAAAAATCACCCTTTGCTGGTTCAGATTCAGGATGTTGGATTCCTTCATGCACAATGTTACGCATTAAATCTAAAGGAGCTGGAACGAGTGAGCGGTTGGAGGAGGGGAAATGCCCCCGGGAGGGGAGGGGGGCCCAGAGGGAGAAGGGGCCCCGAGGGAGGGGAGGGGGCCGCGGGGGAGGGTTTGGCACACCGGTTTGAATTAGTTTGGGTTCAGTAACCTCGCGAGAAAAGAGAAGACCCAAACATCAAAAGGTAGAACCGATGGCCGTCGTGCAACAGCTTTGAAACTCGTGGGAAGAAGAACGAGGGATGCATTTCCTTATGGAGGAACTTTCGTAGCAAAACGAATTAGCCCCGTGAAGGAATAGAGGAAATAATGGCCGCCGCTTTTCTTCGCCATCTTCCGCCGATTGAACCAACCTCTATCTATCCTCTTTTTCTCCTAATATGCTTCTTCCTTAACCCTTTACTCTCCTAATCCACGTTCATCCATTCGATTCTGAACGCTTTTTGCGGCCAAATCTCTTTGCCTTTTCGTCCGTCTCGGGAAAAAATAATTCATGATCCACTCGACATGGATTAATCAAGTATGAAGGAGCAGAGTCTTCTAACCGGTGAAGTGAAGGCGCCTCTTTGAATTTGAGGTTTTCCATTCGGAAGACGCATCTACGTTTACTATGATGAATTATATCGTGATATGAACGTTCGTAGAAAAACAATGAGTGTTTTGCGCTAATACTAAACTAATTTTCCCTCACTGTTTTACATACACTGATTTAAATTATTCATTCAAACTTCGCTAGTGGTGCTTGAAGAGCAACACAGATAAAAGCGAATGACGAAGTGAATGTTTGTAAAAATGTTACATTTGTGAGTCGATGCGAGTTAATATTTTATTTTTATACGCATGTTTGTTACTTTCACGGAAAATCTTGTAATTTAATTAATTTCAGAAAATAATGACCACTGAATTATACGACAAACTATAAATAAATGAAATACAATCTATATAAATCACAAAAATGACTAACTAAATCAATCAATTAAAATTTAGTTGAGCTACCTTTGGTTCTATTCTTAAGTTATTAATGACAGTCAACCATATCCATCATAGATAGAGTTAAAGGGAATATTGAAATATTTCCGGTAAAGAGCATTTGGGAAATTCAACCAGCTTCTTCGAGATTTAAATGAAAGAATTTAAGTGTTTCCTTAATTTTACCGTGGAAGACATACCTAAGAACTCACATCAAACACTAAAGTGGAGTGATAGGAAACACAGAAAGAAAGAGGTTAGTCAAAAGGAAACCAAAAAAAAAAAGGATTTTTGGAGTTGGCATTCGTCCATAACTTCACTTCCTGTAGATTTAATTCTCGGATTTTATTGACATACCGAAGCTGAACAACAAAAAGATGGAACTAAGCGGAGCGCAACGGAGTCATTTCAATAATCATTTCGCATTCCGACTCAACCCAAGTTTTTGTAAAAAGCTATGAATAAATCAACCAAGAGGGGTAAGAACAGTGTCCTTTAATGCACTGTTAATCTGAAATTCCATATTTTATGAACGTCATGCCAAAACACCCTATTTGGTCACTTTTCGAAGATGGGATTCGTGAGTGCATTCACTAGATCATTTAAATGAAATATAAAGTCGAAAACATGTTTCCGTGAAACAAAAGTAGTTCGAACTACCAATTTTGTATAGAATGGTATAGAAAAGACCGTTTCTGGAAGAGAGCGATATGTATCATCTACTGATGAATTAAGAACAAAAATACAGCTTCGTTCGTAATAAAATAAAACTTCTTTCTAAAAATTAAAGTGTCTAAATCATAATTTGTTAACACATTCATAGCTATTTGTATTAAACTCGTAGTAAAATCAAATTTTATGAGAATTGCTTTCTTTTTAACGGTCCTTAAATATTAAGAGGTCCATTAATCTGCGGAAAGCAATAACCAGATTGGATTGGTACTCATTTGCACTCATTTTCCTTCGTTCATTAACTCAACCAATTTCCTGGCGTTTAAAACGGCTTCTATCACCCAGTTGTCCGACAAGATAAAAGATGAATAATGATGTACATGATAATGATGGGGTATAAACGATAAACGTCATTATGAAAGAAAATACTTCTGATAGCGCATAGAGAAACAGAATTACAAGATATTACAAGAAGAATTGCTGATGAGGATGAAAAGTCATTTACTTGGTCAAACTGATTATAATTTTGATCATATATTTGGGTATTTCATTTCATTAATACTGCAAATTATTTGTACTTAATATATTACTGTCATAGTATAAGCTTGAGCTGGAAATAAATCGATAATTTTTTCCAATTAAACAAGGAATAGTAACAATGAGTAGAGGAAATAAGAGGGTTTACATGAATATGGATTTATCGCTTTACAAATTCTGTTTTAAGATAATTAAATAAATGTTGAATTTCATTTAATAAGAAAACTGTTAGCACAAGATAAAAACGATGAAATTCATTAATATCTTGTCACTACAACGAATTTTGTGTGTTCGCATTTTATTCGCACACGTTTCCATGTAAGTGGTTAAGGAAATTATAATTCATCTTATCAAGGACATAAATTAATACTATGTTACACTATCATATTAGATTCGTAATTTTATAATAAGCAAATAAGCATTTACACCAGCAAAGTATAATCTATTATATTTTGCTCATGTATATTGGAAGCAATCCGTTTCTCGCATTAATACAGTTGCTCGTCATGATTCATAAAAACTTCATAAAAATCCTAATTATCATTAATATCTTACTAGTTGCCCCGTGCGAAACTTTCGCAGACGACGCTGATACTCAATTTCCCACCCAAATACACTTCAAGAAACACTAATCGTTACAAAAAAATATACAAACACTAAAGCATACCTAAAAATACACACCTTAATATTCTTTATCAGTGTCTGTTTCGATATACCTCGTTTGTAGCGATAGATATCGCTATCTACACATCCAGTAACGACACTCAACGGCCAAATAAAAAGTCTTGCGTTTTCTAACGCCTTACCACATGGATCCAAACAAAATCCCTATTATGTTAGAGGATGTGAGAGTATAAATGTTATCGAATGTTTTAAAAATTTTCTTATAGTAAAATAATCACGAATAGTGCACGTCATCACTATAACAATACATGTATCTTATCCTACACCTAATACCTCAATTCACTCAATGCATTTATGACTAAATGAATTACGGTAAAGATACAAAATATCACTGCCAGCTTTACCTAAATCTGTCGTTATAAAAACCACTTCCTTTTATACCGGCAATGAAGTGTCACTTAAATAACCAAGATAAAAGAACGAAACATACCTTCTGCATCCACGTTATTTATTTATTTTCTATGTTCTTCTCTTCATACATGAAATAACTACTACTCGTCTGCAGTGATCTGATCTGGGAGAGGAGAGCTAGAGGGGAAGCTAAATGTCACACTTTCATACGAATACATTGTGTTACATTGTCAAAGCGAATAGCATTCTCCCCGCATTGAAAGTCTCTAACATCGTTAATGTGGCAAAATAATACATTTTTGTGCTTCGGAGATAGCGATTGGGAATAAAAGGCTTTCGTTAAGTTTGTACTACATGCTGGTGAGTTTTCTGAAATCGCAGGACATCCTTTTCTTTACTCAGAAATATGATTAAATTTTGAATATTATCTATTCAATGGGTGAAATATAAACAATAAAAATCATTTGATATTATGTTTAGATATATAGAAAATTTGCAACATATGAAACCGGGAAGTAATATGATGCAAAATTATTCAAACATACCACATGATAAAACCGTGACGCAAACTTTCATATTCGGCAATGTTCATGTTTCTTTGGCTGTCGTTCTGCTCCCGCAAGATGCAATGTGGCTTGCTTATTCAATTGTTATGGTTGCGTACGACGTCGAAGTTTTCGTTCATGGAGACTGTAATGTTAATTGCGAATCATTTTATGCCCGAGAATAGATGCATTATCCGATTTAAAAATTTGTTTACACTCGTCACTAAGTAAACAAATTGAATCTGTATATAGCAACCCGGGCCTTTTTTCGTCTAGTAAAAAATGGGATGATTAAAATATTATTTCAATTTGTTTAACAAATGGTTCATTTTTGATTTGTCTGACTATTTTTCGCAGGAACCTGACAACTTTTGCCATCAAACGGTCATTCATTTATATATATTGATGGAGTAATAAGGGAGAAAAGTCCCGATCACCAAAAAAGCATGTTTTAAAATAATATATAGATAGATAGATTGCATAATAAAACTGTTTCATTGAAAAAGATACTACTAACCTTAGATTCTACGAAAATATTGTTATTTTCAATGAGAAAACAAAAAAAACGAATGAAAACGTAGCAACACTGCAAGTTAAGGAGTCCACAGTCCACTTCATAGAAGGCAACGGGAATGTAAATAACCACTCTTAAAAAAAAAACAGATTACGATAGCTATTTGCGAACCATTCATTATTCTTATTGCCAAAGCAATATTAAGTTGCTTTCTTATTCACGGGTAATTAAAAGAGACATATGGAATCCGACGTTCTCTATTTCAGAAGGCTAAAAAGAGAGAGGGGACTTAGAATATCACCTTTCTATCACCTGCTGATTACTAATTAATGGAAAACGGCGTGTGCCAATAAAAATCTGGGATATTTTCTCCCAGATATTTCAACACTTACTGGGCTCCCATATAGCCATGTGGGAAGCGCGTTCGATAATGATAAAAGCGGTCCCGGACTCGATTCCCGGTCAGAAATGAACTGAGCTGTCGAAGCACTTTTAACAATACTTCTATGATTACTTCAACACTTACGATCGAATACTTTAAGTATTAGTAAATACTTTCAGTATTTCGAAGAATTCCTTGTTATACTATAAAAGTTGAAATTAACATTCAGAGAGTCTCTACGATCGAGGTTTGGGTGTGTATCTCGAAGATGCTTGCTTACCTCAAAAGGGATTAGCGTGGTTATTCATACACTTATAGTAGTATACACTTATAGCAGTATACACTACACTAGTATGGTATGCACTTGCAACATCGACGAAGATTCTGCAACGAAAAATCAGTTTCCTGTAGAGTACAGTTTTTCAAGTGGCGTCCGTACATTCTGCACCTTAGTTTCTATCTTGAACCAGTATTAAGAAAACGAAATAATAACGAGGCGAAGGAATTTTAGCACCGAAAACGCGGTTAAAGCAGCTGTTTAATCTTTCTCTTCATGGGCGAGTAGCAGCAATCGGCTCGTAGCACGTTCTTCTTTTGATAAGATCGCTAAATTGCGTCGGTTCCCAAACAACGAGCGTTTAACAACAGCCCTCCGCTCTCAAAATAATGTACTCAAATCCACACCTTTAATGGTCTTTTAAGCCACCACCCGCCATTATGTACATTTTGTGTAAATCATTTCGAAAAGAACTCTTCATCTCGAGAAGAGTAATCACCGTTATTAAGGAAAGTGAGCGAATCCTCGAGTCATCTACACACATAACGAAACCAATCAAATCACTCTCACCACCAGAGAACGGAAATTCCTGATTGATAAAGATTAAAAATGGATATCTTCGACCAAATCGCGTTTCTTACAGCACGTGACACATCGGAATCTTACTGCAAGCTGAGGTTTCTTATTTAATTTTTTATGTTTGACAGATTCACTATGAAAGTTCATTTATTATAGCTAGTGATATACTATCAGCAACGGTATCCATGTATTCAAAATAGCTAAAATATCAA
The DNA here is from genome assembly GCA_036926295.1 of Pachydiplax longipennis. Lineage (NCBI taxonomy): Eukaryota > Metazoa > Arthropoda > Insecta > Odonata > Libellulidae > Pachydiplax > Pachydiplax longipennis. Next base: position 40,646,198 of record JAVFKF010000002.1, read on the forward strand.
AATATGAATTCTATACTAAGGAATAATACCAATGAATTGGAAAGGACAGAGAACCAAACAGTAATATAAAACTGAAATACGGAGAGGAAAGAAGAGAATAAATCAATTTAATCAGATAACTTATCTTTATGATCTGACAACTTTATTTTACCAGTATTCCGAAAAGAAAGTTGTCGAACATACTCGGCCATTAACTTAACCATTAAATATCGTTCTACCGAATTTATTATTCCAATAGGTTTTGATTGACTGATTTCTTATTAGGTAAAGGATAACATGTCCTACATTATCGCATATACGCTTAATTAAATCTTCAGTGAAATTAATAGACAAAGAATGTCAAGTAATCTTAGAAAAGATTATCTTTGACCCTTTCCAGGGATTCTATTATTTCATTAGAATTGGGTGGAGAGAAGATACTCTTACGTTCTTAAATTGCATGAATGATAAAATATATACCTTATTCCATTATTGTCACGGGTAACATCTTGAGGAGAGCACGAAACTTTCCGACTCTCTCATAAACTATAAATGCTAGACTTCACGCTTTTTCAATCCTGCCTTGGCCATTTGCCTTATTATTATATTAACCATAAATGGAAATCAAATTATGGCACGATTATAAAAACTGTCTTTTGAATCTCAAAGCATTTTTATGTTGACATTAATCTCGTAATTATCTAGCACCCTGAGTATGCCAAGCACACTACATGTACCTTCCAGTTGTTACGAGTAATAGATTGGTAGATCGCAAAAAAGCCTTCATCAGGTGGTCAAAGCTTGTAGAGAAATGCGTGAGCTTACTCTTGCCAAATTTAAGAAATGGTGCTAGTCGTTTTCTGGCCGCAATGTGCCGAAACTGGCTGGCTAGGGTGCGTCAGTAGTACGCGGGAATATTGCGTACGGCCCCGGTACGAGTAAACTGACGACCTAACCTGTATTCCTTTATCTACTTAAAAACACTAACTTTTGTGATTCACGTTCCATCGAACAAGTTAAAATCTGAATGGGAATAAGAAATGTGCACTATTTTAAGAAATCGTAAAAGATTTAAGGAGTTAAAACGGTTATTTTTGTTTGACCGTATATGTTAAAATCAATAAATTTCGTACTCGGGAAACATTCAGCGCTGGTTGAAATGGCTAATGCCAAATAGTTGTGCTTTGGATCAAAATTTTATAAAACTGCGTAAAATTATTTCCAAACCGATTTTCCTCCACCCTAGGATACAATTAAAAGGTCGCAAATGCAAAAACAAACTTTGAGATGCAATACGTAAAAGAGTGAAGAACGCAGACGTAATCGTGAAATAACATTTGGAAATATCGTATATCTGTGAAATATAATGTTCATCGGTTCATTAATCTCTGTAGCTGAAATATTCAGATAAATTCGATAAAACTATCTGACAAAAAATTTCACGCAGGAAGGCATAGTTTTGCTGAAATCAATCTTAACAAAGAAATAAGCAGAAAAGAGTAATCCTTTTACCGAAATTTGTTTATTTCATAAACTGCGGAAAAGTGTGACACTCTTCCGCTCCTTTCTTCGTAGTTTACAAAAAAAAATCCATTGATATTTTGTGGACAGATGTGGATATACTGTCTGTATACTGTTTTGTGGATATACTGCCGGCGACTAAGGTTTTGGCCTCGAGGCTTTTTCTCACGCTCTTGTACTGATTAGAAGGAAAACGGCGTAGGCCGATGGTCACTTCCCAAGCTATCTCGATATTCGTGTAGCGCCAACTAACAAACCCAAGAAATACCACGAAGAGAAAAATCTTCGAGAAGCTTTATACTTTCTCTGGCTCTCACTCCATTCGCCTTTACTTTCTTCCTCATCTAATCATTCGTTTAGTCTCCCCCACTGGATTCCCTTCCCTCCAATCCAACCCACAAATCCTTTTCCTCCATTCTATTTCTCCACGCAGTCACGTTCAAGATAAGAGATCTAAATGAGCCCACTGAAAATACGCATTCACCGACCCATCGCCCTTTTCTCCTTCTCCTTTCTTTTCGCCCCTCCACAATTCATTCCCCTCGATTCCTACTCTTTGCTCTGAGAAAGAATGGAGACGAATCGACCGTGCTCCCAATACTACCCCCTTTATCCACCTTGACACTCTTCCCTCGCATTCTCTACATTTCGTTTCTAACGCACATTCTGTTTCTTTTCTCTCTACTCTTCGACCCCTCTCACACGTGTTATGAAGATAGCGCTTACTCAATGTTCGCGATTCGGTGATGGTCAGTTTGAAAGTCGTGAGGTATCCTTACATACATACATACATACAAACGTCTTTATTGGCGTAATCGGGACTGGATAGTCCCATCTTACATTTAACCAATAATGCAAATAAAATACAAGTATAAATACAAATTAAAATAAAATGAAAGACAATAAAAATGCAAATAAAAGTACAGGTAATATACAAAGAAAAGTACAAGTGAAATACAAATAAAGTAAAGAGTTTGCCTGGCTAAATTGTGATGCCTAGTTAATATTGCTGCTTAAAATTCCGCGGTAGTGGTTATTGAAAACCTGTATGCTGCCGAACCGCGATATTCCCGAGAAGGTGCAGTTTTTTACCTAGTTTGTGTATTAACCCTACCGGTAAACGAACTAATAATTCCACGCTTGGAAGAAAGTTAGGGTAATCTTGCAAATAAGGGTGCTCCCAGGAAAAATCCCAAGAAAAGACGGACTTAATATCTTCCAGGACCCATCAGTTTTTTCAAGTCCGTTTTCCTTTGGGATTATTCCACCCTTACTAAACCTAACATAAAGAGTTCTGCATTTTTAGGGTAGTTCAAAGGTGAGGAACCAGTGACCTTTCTAAGCGTTAATCAATTCCTAAAAGAAATACTCCTATTGCAATATTTTTTCTAATCCTACTAATGACTCCCTGTAAAAAGCAAAGAGAAAAGTGTTCTCTATCAGTCTGCTCAACGAATAAATTCGTTTTATCACATAAAATTTCTATATTTAACTGTATGAACGTAGACAAGACGCAATACAGGAGCATCCCTATAATTTCGCATGATTTCTCAAGAGATTGAATGCTAAATGTAGCATTTCTATGGAAAAAGATTTCCCAAACTGGTGTAGTTATGGTCGCATAAATTTACTGTACGTATGGAGCTGCTAAATTGCAAATGTCAAGTTAATATAAAATGATGTTGTTGAAGTTATGTTTGCAAAAAATGTGGCAAGCCACCTGATTTTTGCCTATTTGTAATTCTTTTATATTAATAATAATACGGTAGAAATTATGAAATATGCGTACAACGCGAGATATCGGTTTATACGAAGTGCAGCATCAATCCGGTTCGTCTCCTACAACTTTTAAAATGTAGTAATTCGTTTAAGAAGATATGGTTGATACGGAACGACGGTTAGTGCAAAAACATTTTATGGTCCACTAAGGACAATATTCTCACAAAATTCTTCGAATAATATGAAACGGTATTTATATTGGCATTTCAATCAAAATTATCACTATCCTTCTGTATTTTATGTAGAGTTTATATTCATCATTACTTTACAATTAGCTAGTAACAGTTGATCTGAGGTCGTTAATATTTTGAGTACCCCGTTTAAAAAAAATATCTACTTAATGAATGCAAACATGATTTTTAAATAAAGCGAGTCTGGAAACACTTAAATTAAAACCCTGTGTCACTTAATTATTACTACTTGTATCCAATTATCTGAGATCAGGGTACATGAAAATATTTCAATGGAGAAGCATGAAAGGTCTTCCTAAATAATACATTCATATAAAAGTATGTTACGAGTGTTCGGAATTCACGAGAAAGATATGAATTATAGTTATTTTCAATACCGCGAATTTTGAATTACCCTCCTGCATTCGAATAAGGAATCAACTTTAGTACTCACTCAGCCATACTTAGCGCTTAAAAAACAATTTAGACAGTAATCTGTTTAGCACTCTATTGCACTTATTGCATTGTATTCAACTCATATCTTTCTATCTAGACATTTTGTCCCTTTTCTATACAACTGACTTTTATTACCTCTATAAACCAGCAATTATCAACCCTTCCTATACTTCTCTACCTCTTCTCCTGTCGATTTTTTCAATGCTTCCTTTATCCATCAATCCACTCTCCTGCTTCCTCTGATTCTTTTGTTACTCTATGCGAAGGTTTGATAACTTACTTACTCTTCTTAAATATTCCACCTTTTATCGATGACTTTTCCTGCCATAAACCTGTCGAATACCTTCATCTGATATTCATTCTTTCACTCTTTTTCTCTTTCTCCTATCCCTGACTCTTTCTATCTACCTCGTATTTCATTCTATACTGATCATCGTGAGCTATCTTAACCTGTCCACTCTCCCGCAAGCTCTAAAGGCACTTAATTAATGTCTAAACAGAACGACAGAATGAACTGACATAACCATTGGATTTCCGTTAAAAAGGATAGATATATGAGGCGTTCAAGATATTTGAACTAGAATTTATAGGACAGCCGAAGTCTATATTTCAACAGTAGGGGGATAAATTAATATTATGTCGGGGATCGATACCAGAGGGAAGAAAGTATTTCCAGTTCTATTAATTTCCTTGCATTAGAGTTTACCAAAAAGACGTTGAGAAGAAACCCATCAGCACAAAAAATAGAATGAGTTTAAGATAAAGAAAAGTCTGTAAAATAAATGTCAACCGTTATTAAAAGTAAGACGTCAATGGGAAGGTTATGAAACGAAGTATGCCACTTTAAAAAACAAATTGATATTATTCAGTATCGTTGAATTGCCTTATAAACAAACCCGACATTGACGACATCGATTCGGTTTCGAATCAGTGTTATAAATCAATTGGATATGCAGGGCAGCCATGGGTTCATGAAAAATAAAGTCAACGTAATGACTAACATGTAACCTTTCGTATGCAACCCACGGTGATGTAACCAATTGTATAACTTTAGTGACGATCATCGATCATTGAAATATACATTTCGACCATACTTAAAGTAGAGACTGGAAATGTGACTTTGAGGGAGAAATACATGAGTGGAAGTTAATAAAAGCATATTAAATCCGAATCCAAATCTAATGCAATATCGAGAGTCGAATGTTTTAGTTCATATCATAGCTCAAACTATAGACAATAATATGCAAAAGCAGTGCATTTCCTTCAGGCGTCATTAAGACTTTACTTTCTTCCTTCTAACGCTCATTCATTCCCGTCTCCATTCTGACCTGTGTCACCACCTAAAACCTTTCCTATCCCAAACACTGTTGCATTACCAAAAAGTAGGTGCAGTAGAATGATAGATGGCGAATATATGGCACCCAGAATAGTTTCTTTTAACACAAAACTATGAATCTTATAACATTTCTAAGCCTTATTTGACTGTCAAAGATTGAACGCTTTCGAAGCATTCAACTTTCGAGAAAAATTCGATTAAATTATTAGAAATGGTTGATTAAAATTGGCAAAGACGTTAAAACAACTATGTCCTATGAGCTTCATAGCAAATAAAAAATGAAAATTTTCCATCTTAATCAATGATCACGCCAGTCACTGATTTCTCTACTCTTCAAAACTAAAAATTCAGCGCTCGGAAAATAAAAAAAACTTCCTGGGATAACCTGTGTCACCACCTAAAACCATCCCTATCCCAAACATTATTGCACTTCACGAGCTGTCCCTCGGCACATCCTTTACGTCCCGCCATCTCCTTTATACACCCTCCCTTTCTCCACATCCTTCCGTTTCCCTCCCCTTCCAACTCTACGTATCCTCATTAAACGAACAATGATTTATTAATAGTCGCCCCGGGGCACGCGCAATAGAGAGTGGAGGAGATTAACGGGGAGTTAGCATTGGCGTGGAGTGAGGCAGGCGGATTCCTCAAATAGCGCTCTCAGCCACAAAGACTCCATTGTTCGCGAGAAGGAGGAGGATGGGGAGGATTGGGGGGGGGGGGGCGATCACGCTGCTGAGGAAGTGCTGAGTGGGAGGAGACCTTTCTCCATTTTATTGGAGGCCCTTTGATTATCCTCTAATCCGTGGATTCCCACAGCTTCACCTTGCAGCGCCAGACGTGAAACAGTGAAATTTACGCCATATGCGGCGATACTTAACGCTATGACGCGTTGATTTTTCGAGGGGCGGGAAAATCCCTTTGAGACGGACTGCGCCGAGATCGAAACCTGCACCTCACGTCTACTAATAAAAAAATGACTATTTTCTAAATTGTGACTTAAATTAATCGTTTTAATTCCACGAATAAGTCTCGCGAGAAGGAAATAGAGCCTTAAAATGCTCATTTGACATTATCTCAAAAACCTCTTTACCACCTCGACCTCGGAGGAACCGAGGTCGAACCCGGCATCTTCAGATTTTAAGCGTTATAAGGAGGAAATCGCAAGGACAGATAGTTATTTCTGGTCGTTCTTCCCGAGGGCTATTAGAAAAGCTAATAGGGTCGATTAGTAAACGATGATGGTGTCATTACACCCCCTGCCATACGCCACTGGAGGCTTGCGGAGTACTTATCTAAATCTAAAATCTAAATCTCACGAATAAAAAATTAACGCCAGAGACTAAATTGTGGCTTGAAATAATCAGTTTTAATTCCACGAATAATGCTCGCGAGAAAGAAATTGAGCCTTAAAATACTGATTTGACTTGACTTCAAGTCCTTTTCAGCCACAGAGGAACCGAGGTCGACATCTCACGAATAAAAAATTAACACAAACTAAATTGAGGCTTTAAGACTAAAATAGTCGTTTTAATTCAACGAATAATTCTCACGAGAAAGAAATCGAATCTTAAAGTGCTTATCTCAAAAAAAGCTTTACCACAGTGGAATCGATACTCGTAAGTTCTTTGCAACGTTTCATATTTGACAGGGGATTGCACTTGTAAAGGATGGGATAGCCATTAAAGATGTCAGAACAAGGAGAACGATAGCGGAGTAGACTTTTATGAGTAGGGGAAAATTAACGAGGGGAGGCCTTGATAAAGATATAAGGAAGAGATTGGCAAAGATGCGGGGTCCTGATCGTTTTGTTTTAATGAGAGTGAAATATCGGCTTTAAGGATAGGAACAGACCGAATGAGAAAGTCTTGGGATGCGAGTTATACCGTTGATTACAAAGATTGGTTGGATATAAGGAAAATATTCAAACAATATATAATTAAGCTGATAAATGTACATGATAAAACTTTGTGAAGGGAAGAGTGATAAGGAATTTGAATATAAAAAGGAGAGAAGATGGTACAAATCAAAAACGTCTAGTTTAATATTAAGAGTAAAATCAGGAAAATTTCAACGGTAAACAAAGTAGTTGATATATATATATCAATCCTTAGAAATTAAACCGACAAGTACTAGTAGTAAATACTTTCATCTAATTATAAGATGAACTATAAGATGCTTGGGCAGCAGAATATATACGAAACTTCCATTTAATTCTGATGAAAATTATACCTAACATGCATGTATGTAAAAGCAAAACTGTTCTGATAGAAATCTCAAAGTAATATTGGATACGAAAACACGGTATGTGATAACGGTAGAGAAATGTTGGAGATGTTGAAATACGAACTGGGTTCTGCGGAAGTTATAGTATCGTAATGGTAGTAATAGTAGTTAGTAGCATTGTTAAAAGCTCATCGACAGCTGAGGTCATTTCGCGCATATGGGCCCTCACCGGGAATCGAATCCGGGACTGATATCACCAAAGTCGCGCTGCCTATATTGCTATCCGTAAGCCCAACAGTGTAACGGCTGTTATAATTCAGTACAAACATAACCTTATATCAGTCGACTTTATTCTAAGGATAACCTACTTACTTTTACATGTGAAGAACGAGGCTTATTGGAAATGCCGAATAAATATGTAAATGCATCAAGAAACGCTGGAGATTATATAAAAGCCATTCGGGGATGAATCCAGACGACCGCGGTGCTCAAAAGCACCCAATCCATAATTGGGTATGGAAACAGAATTATGAGATCTGGTTTTTGGGAAAAATTATGGATTCGCAGAATATTCTACCTTCTTCGTAACTCGTTAAAAATGCTATCCTTTCATATTTCCAAAACACGCACATTCCGTTCACTTTTTTCAAGTTCTGAGAAGGAGAAAGAAATTAAATATCAGGTCGCCCGCTGAGACCCGGAGTGCCTGAAGAACAAAAAAATCTCATTCCCTTTCGTTTGTTTCTACCGCGAGATGGGGACCGGAGCTACCATAGGGAATTCCGAATTCAAAGAAGAAACAAAGAGAGTAGTGTTCTCACATAAGAAAGGTCAGTCTCCGTTGGTCGGGAACGACTATTTGCCAGGTATACCAATCTTTGATGTATTTGTATCCTCGACAAAGGTTACAATTTCACTACGAGAGAGCGGAAACTATATTTCAAAATGTGAGAGCTAAAAGTGCAGCGCCAGATAATTAAATTAGTGCATGATGAATTCTCTAGGATAGCAATATTTTACATCTAAGTTATTTAAAACTACTTGAGTAATTAGTTGCCATTTTTGTTGTTCAGAATTACGCTAACATTATCATTATTCTGTTATTAAACTTAGGTTGTGGTAATACGATTGTTAATAGGTCGCACATGACTAAATGTAATTAACATTCTACGTTCTCTAGGCAAGGAAACAAAAGATACCTTAGAGGAAGACGAAGCATACGTAATATTATTTTGCTTAGAATTCAAAAACAAGGATGAAAATCAATTGAGAGTCATTTATCCATGGGTATGTATTTGAATATATCTGTACCATTGAAATAATTTAAAATAATCAACGAAGGACCCGTTACATACAAAAAAAAGACTTGAAAATGATAAGTAATACCCTATTCGAAAACATCATGTGACGCTTTGGTATTATAGTTAAACCTAAAATTATACTTATAGTTAATTTTTCGGGGGACATTTATCTTTAATAGGAATTCGTAATAATCATACTTTGGAGTTTCTCTGCATGTTAAGGGTTTTCTTCTTTTGAAATGTGAATCCAAAGTGAAATTATCAAACCAAATATGGAATGGTTCACAAAGTTCGATCGCTTCGATAATACCATGTTGATGTATTGTTGTGACGGTTTTAAATAGAGTATGCCTTGAAAATTACACAAAACTATTTCACCGATTGGTACTGTATAAAAAAGCTTGAACTGTAGTAAAACTAAGATCTTTTTGAAGGTAACCGAGAAGCGTATTTCTTCAGCTAAATTTAAGGACATTTCGGGTAAGTGGGATACAGTTGCCGAGTTCATCGCGGAAAAACACCCAGAAAAATAGTAACATGCCTTGCAACAGTGCTATTGATACTGGAGTAGCTAACAAATAATTATGTTATGCTATCAAAGTATTTAAAACTCATTCGTCATCCAAAGAAGTCTATATTTTGAAAGAAAATGCACGATAAACTAAAGGCTTTATTTTATCCTCCTTGGGATTCAAGACGGCGCTAAAATAAAAACAGCTCATGAGCCTTATAGTCCCTGAAAAATGAACATTTTCCATCTTCAGCTATGATAACGTTAGTCATTAATTTTTCTTTTCTTTCAAATTAAAAATTTAGCTTCCCGAGCATTGGGGTAGCATAGCAATGAAGCGTTAACGATGACTGATTGTGAAATTTCATTAGAACGGAAATAAAAACTAATTTTGGAAAATTTTGAAATTAAACCATCCTTGTACAACGATTCTGACACTAACACGGAAACATTCGAAATCGAAAATATAAGATTGCTTAATTCAAAAGAAACTCAAAACTTTACTCAAAAGAAATATGAGCACAGCAACCTAAATATATACGAGAAATCCAATTTCCTTCAAATACAGCTCAAAATGTTTTATCATCAAGATATTAAATATTTAAAAGCTGACTTTCATTTCCAGCAAAGGAAAAAAAAAAACGATTTAGTTAGCTTTCGTTTGCGGAAACCATTTCTTTTTCGGTCGCCCGACCTCAAAATGGCTCTATCTTTCTTTTCTACGCTCTGAATCCTAACACGGGTCCTTCCGTAAGCTTAGTTTTTGCTTTCCGTTTTCCAGATTCTGAAAGGAAAAGTGTGAGAATTTCTCTGGTTCATATTTGCCATCCACTCGTTGAATTTTTTAAACTCAAAGTAAAAGTGTCCACGCGTACATGCATTTGCGAAGAAGAAAGAAGAAAGTTAACGGGGACTGTGAGTGCGAAAGGGATAAGCATGTAGGGAGGATGGGTTAGAATTAGTTGAAACTGGAAATTACCACCGCTTATAATAATCATAAGATAATTCGTTCTGGAACCAAGAAAAATAAGAGGATAATTTCGTTCTAAATTCGTTCTAAGATCACATTCTTTAGCTGAAATTTTCGTTAGCAAAAATCTTCGTTAACCGGAACATGATTTCCCGTATGTTTCAATAGATAATCGTTTATTTTCTTCTGGATGCTTCCCACTATTTAAATACATAAAGTACAGGGTTGAAATATCGAATGGTTCAGTCGATAGCGTAGAGCGAACGAAACATCGAATGCATCAAATGGCTCACTAGATCGGGAGAAACGAGTGAAAAACCGAATAGAATGATTCGGCTGTTCGGCGCGCTAAGGATGGAGTGAAATATCGAAACAATTTTATTTGAATTTTGCAATGGAAGCAAATACATGATTGGAATCATTCGATTGTTTTTATTTGGCTCTTGTAACTCTTCCGTGCATCCACTAGAAAATTCGTTAGCCGAATCCATGTTCGTTAGCGGAGTAAGAAAAACAGCGAAAATATCAAAGTTAACAGGTCTACATTTTAGCTGAGATAGCACTATGTAGTGGCAGACGGGCTTTACCTTAAAAGGGCCCTACTTGGGTGTAATTAAGCTTATCATTTATAATTAAAAGCACTTCTCTTTTATCCCTTACGTTCATGGTACGAATTCACGAGACAAGTACTCAAAGAGTAGCATTTGCAAAAAATCTAAAACGCCTAAATAATAGACTGCACGAAATAAATGCCTTAGAAATTCTGTTTACTTAACACTCAGACTAAATTTCCAGTCGGCAAAATATATATGATGAGATTTAACTACTTATGTACTTGATAAGTGTGAAGCATGTTTCAAAATCTCGTCACCCAGAGAATCTTAGATGTGTGAACTGTTCCACAACAGTTGAGTAAAATTAAAATCGAATCACAGGAATATGATATGCAAAAACTGATATCAAATCACAAGTAAGAATATTTTTTCAACTGTAGTCACTTCGATGTCATCCTAAAATTTTGAACTTATAAAGGAAATATTGTTATAGACTAATACAATCAAACTAAAATAATCGTGATGCAACTTAGGAATGTAAATAAAAGATAGTATCGATAACGAATAAACGAAGAATTACGTGAATATTACTAACCAATCGAAAATTATTCATGCCAGATATATTAGTTATTGTGACTTGTTACAAAGTCTTTTCAGAACAGTTGTCACGTCTCAGTAAAAACGCTTTTAAGGCCGTTTTCAGTCGGTCCCCTGAAAAGTCGTCCTAAGTGGGATTTACTTTATGTATTATACTGTGCATAATACTTTGGTAATGAACTTATTAGGAACCAATGTCCGGCATCTATTCTCACTTACTTTTTTTTAGCATTGCTAAGTATATCATAGTAGCTAAAATGAACGAAATACACAGTGCGTTCAATATAACGAAGTTTGACTAAAGGCTCTAGCTGGCTGGACACGGAACCACGGGTGGTACGAACGCTGCTGAGGGAACCCGTGGGAAGTTTCAGAAGCATGGAATTTTCCAGAAAGGACGCATGGAGTTAGATGAAGAAGGGGTAACTGATAAACTCAGATTCTGGAAAGGATTCCGTTGGCCAAAAAAATGAATAATGTGGATAGGAAAGAGAGGGTTTCGATGGGAAAGAAAGAGTTTGTTGAATGGGAAATTTTTACATTTCGGGAAAGGGTTTTTGCATCGAAAAAGTGTGGGAAAAGAATAAGAAGGGGTTTTAGGGTACGTTACAGAATCGCATCACAAGGGTTACTTCGAATGTAAGGGTAAAGGGGGTAAGGGTCTAGGGAGAAATCCGAATTTCAGGATTCGATGAGGATGACAGATATCGAATGAATAGTGGAGGGAAGGGTGGAAAAGGACTGATTTTACCCGATCTCAGAAAGGGGTAGCTTAGCAACTTTCTATATATAGGGAAATTCACCCAAACGCGCACCGTGACCCTTTTTTGCCAATTCGGGGGAATTCAACGACGAAGCATTTACCCTTTTTCACGGTGAGGGGAAAAGGGTAGGAATAAACCCTTCCCAAATATCGGATTTTCTCCCCTCATTTTCCCCATTTTTAGGCAAGAACCTAAGAGGGATAGTTTTTTTTTACCTGCTCTATTTTTTATGACTGCATCGCACCTTTTTCTGCGAAACTTTTAAATTCCCCTACTTTTCAGGGTCTACTATTCCTTTCTTATATTTAGTTGAAATTTGAGATTCAAAGTAGAGATTTCTCACTCTGGGAAAGTCTCGTATGCAACCAGAGAGAGGCACCCATGTAAAAACTAAATCGTGAAGTATTTAAAAGAGGGTAAAAACGGAAATATTTCGCATTGCAGTCGGTCCGTTCCAGATCCACGAAGATTATTCTGATAATTTTAGGAAGATACGGAAATATATATATTTAGGAATTACTCTTTTAAATATGTGCTGACATATATACTTGCTTACTAACTTTGAGATTAATCCGTGGATTTATTTGGAAGGCAGAGCACATGTACAATGTTTTTTATTGGAAACTGAACTAACTTTTCAACAATAATTACATAAAATGACATAATATAGAATTTCCGATGATAAATCAGACTTTACAGATAACTCCCGATCAACAGGAGTTCAGCTAACGCAAACAAATTCGGATAACGCGAACAAATTTCCCGCTTTAATACGAATTCACCATCCAATGACAGGTTGAATAAGGATTTTAAATATTTGTTTTGCATTGCACGTTTCTTATCTCTCATGATAAGCGGGTTAAACCTGTACTCCTGTTAATATTCTCAATAGAAGCCGACTTTAGAGCTTTTATAAAAATATATCCATAAAAATATCTCGATAGAGAAAGTCAAATACGACATCCTGAATAAAAAATTAGAGATAAACTGGTCGCATTAAAATAAAGTTCCAGCTAAGATAGTTTACTGCTCCATTCCTTAGTTCCAAATTCTTAATAAAACCACTACATTACTCTCCTTATCTAAAGTCCCTACACTGATCACGGATAATCTCTATTACCCTGAAATCCTTTTCTTTTGAGACATATCCAACACGCGCCCTTTATCCTATAATAATTTCACCTTGAATTCTGAACTCAAAGGATCTTCTGAATTCCCATCTTATAACAGATATTTAAGAATGAAATAAATCTACAGCTGCTCCTGTGAGCCACCTTTCGCCGTGTGGCAGGAAGTGTATGCACCACTACTCTTCTCCCTTAATCCGTTGCTGACACCCGCCGTTTTCGGAGGAACTGAATCTTTGAAGGAGCCCTTAAATCTATTTCCTCAATTTTTCTCGACCAGATCAGCCCAAACAAGAGGGAGGACGCAAAATATCCTGACATCTTCCAAGCAAATACTCTCTCTAATTTTAATAAAGAAATGAAAGCTTTAGTTTAAATCTTCTTTCTTCCAAAAATTACCATCCAAGTTCCGAGAAATCTTACAGAATGCTTGCTTTTTAAATCCATCGAAACATATATCGTTAGCCTCTAATTCTTGATGGCATGATCAAAACTCAAATCGATGGGATATGATCTGATTCCGCGATACAAGAATCTCTCGCCGACAACGCGGGTTTCTTCACTAAAACTTCTCATTTCATAAAATATGCTTCAAAGCGTATTAATTTGGCGGATTGAGATTGGAATATACTATATCTGTTGACTATTTCTAAAACTTTCATTTAAAAGGATCTTAAATACCAAGATTGCAAGCATCAAAAAATCTTCGTTGTAATGTAAAAAATGTATGACCATCAACGACGCTAAGGAGCAAGCTGAAGTTATCCGTCAACGCATATCAATACTGCATGAATTTACATCCTATTCTAAAGAAATGAGCTTTATGGAGAAAACGCATTAATCTATAGTAAGTTAGAACACATTAACATTACTTCCGATAGAGGATTTCAACAGGGATGGCTAACTTTTCATGGATCGATCACTTCGATTATTTCATTTTTTATTCTAGAAGGGTAACAAAAACCATTATAATGTTCCATAAAATTATTCTCGCTCTCTAGAATTCAGCAATAGGTTATGTTATGTCAAAAAGTATATGCTATTTTTTCCTTACGTGTAAACTGTGTTTAGTGTTACATGAATTTTACTCCAATCTTTTACGGTGTTTGTATGCACCCATCCTCAACATATTCATGCCATAATATCGACGGAAAACGGTAATAAATCATGAAAAATCTTCAGATAAGAGCATGGTGATCAAGTCTCTAGCGATCCCTTTATAAAGATATTTATATCATTTTCATGAAGATATTTATTTTGAATTCCTCACTGGCCTAAATGATCCAGTTAAAATCATGAAATGCGCCACTTTTGCCGGATGCGCAATAGGTTGGCCATCCCTCATTTAAAGCATTAAATATAATTTTTAAAACATATCACTACAATATTCGCCAATACTAAACTCCTAAATTCGGTTTCGTTCTAATTTCGGCACACGAGTCTTGAGGCGACCGCAACATTACCGTCATAGGCACCCCAATTCGGCCCACAATGCTCCCAAGAATCGCTCGAGATTCGCCATTTTAAAATGTCCCCCATTTTTCGTCCGGAACCGATGCAAGAGGAGGATCGCGTGTGCCATCGAAAATGAATGCCACGGGACGTGTCGCACTCAAGCAGTCGGCACGCGAGCTTCCGCTATGAAATCCTTAGGACACGCCTCTAAACAGACCAACTCTGCGACGGGTAATGGTGCGCACCTTTTCACGGAAGGCCATACGACCGATTCGCCCCCACCCCTAAAGACCCCATCGGAACCCTTTTTTTGCGCCCTAAGATTTACTCCTCGTTTTTGTAGCCGTTCCCATCCCATCGGGCACCATTCTCTCGACCGCGCTCGCCGCCTTTCTCTTTTTAAAACATTCGTTCTATTGTTGCCGAAATTTTTTGCCTCGGCCCCTATTCCTGAAGGAGTTTTTGTGCGCGACTTTCCAGTCCTATCCTTCCCCACCTCTTCCTTCCCTTTCTCGATCCTTCCCACACACTATCCTCGTTTCGCTTCTTGCCTTATAACTTATGCTCCGTTTCCTGACGTGTTGTCGATGATGACGCGCTCTACGCGGGGACTTTATGGCTTCATCATCATCAACGGTGGCAATGGTGAATAAAATCCCTGGATGTTTATCTCCGAATGAGTCTTTTCTTCGCTTAACGATGGGATTATATTTTCGATGAACCTTTGAAGTCCGACCGATCCTAAGAGAGGAAAAGTATCATAGATGGAACTAGAATTCATGCAAGATGTATATGTGTCTAGTTCATTGTAATGAATGATTGTAACTTCCAAAAGGAATCTATAACTTAGTGAAATAACAAGAAGTTGATGGAAAATTTGGTATAGTTTACTTTGAGTTACAAAGATGTCAGTCTGTAGCTATTCCCTACCTCGAGAGATACCGTAAAATAAATTTATTTAAATGATTGTATAATAAATATATTATTTACAATAACTTATGCAACATAAAATTCAAGAATGAAAACTAAAGAATTGTAGAATCAAAAAGAGTGAATGAAATGGTACTATGATAATGCCTTCAGTTGTCCTGAAAACCCTTACAACTTGAAGCCATTCTAACTACCTTTTCATGGAAATGAAATATAGAATCTCATAAACTCACGTAAAACATAGGTTAAGTATAGAAAATAATACCAGTTAATTTATTAATATAGATTTTGTACATGATCTCCCGGCTTGCATAGCCAAAGTTATGTGCGAGAATATAGAAAATATGTGCAAGTATCTAACATCAGCCACAGTTCGATCCATTTATTTGGCTATAACGAATATAACGAGATTCTGGTTCTAATTAAATTCTAAACATACGAAATAGACATAAAATTATAATAAATACAATCAAGTATAAATAACCTATCGTTAAAAGTCAACTACTGTTTAATTTGCTACTGATGCTTACTGTCAATAAAAGATCGCTGCCTGACGCTACCTTTAAAGGCTAAAATCTATAAGATAAGCCTTCGCCGGCTGATAGATTGAAAGGGAACAAAGACGTGAAGGAAAAAACACTTTCAAAGTTAGAGTAAAAAATAAGCCCAACAAACTGTCATAAGTTATTTGATTCGCATGAGTGGTTAAACTGGGGCCGAGGAGCAAACATCGATCAATTTTGATTTTGATTCGTGATTCATCCAATAAATACATTTATTCTTACAATATTTTGAGTCACAGTCTTCTGGGAGAGACTATTTGAACCTTATATTTAATAAAAATCTCTCTTGCTCTTAAATTTAAAAACTAAGCTTCACAAACAGTTTTCTAAATATATTATGTAATAATCTTTTACATTAAACATATTTTGCCTCTACGAACAACACAAACACGGTCAAAAGCTAATATATCTTAAAAACCGAAACATAATACAATCCATCATCGATGTAATTAACTTTAAGCTAAAGAATTACTTTCTTCAAAACGTCAAATTTTATTCCAGCTTCATTAATTCTTTAAACATACGACATTACATCGTTTACAGGATCCTCAGTAATTAACACAAAAAATCTTCAACCAAAGAAATTAATCAATATTTTCACGTTTGATTTTGGCAGCAGAAAATGTCCTTGAATATGGTTACCAATCTGTTAGAGAAAGAGAGATCAAACGTCTCTACTTTCCTACTTTCAAATTTCTTTTGATATGTATTTTGAGATACCTGACTTAGACCAAAAATTGAAAGCGCTCTCATTATTCTAGCCCATTTGTATTTCATCGTAAGTTAAATAAATATCTGGGAATGACTCTGAGGGAACGCAATGATGACCGCTTAGTAAGAGACAGATCAAATCTACGGTAATACTAATGATTTTGGAAAAACAGAATTGAAAAGGATAGAGAAATTTAAATTGGAGTTGGTTTAGGATTAGTTCATGCACCGATCAAGTCTTCCGTTTCCAAAGGATATCAACGTATATATCAACAAGTTTACTTTTGAATTTTAGTCACTGGGTATATAATAAGTTATAAGCATCGATGCTGCGTGGATTGTTTTGTCCCGATTGTCCTGTTGAATATCTTAAAAAGAGTGCGGCGATTCGTAATGGAAGTAAATTCCAAGTGAAATCAATTCAACCACCTGAATATCACTCGAGTTTAATGATTAGAATGTACATCAAAATCATGACATGCATGCAAAAATCATAATTAATTTTGAATTAAATTAAAAAATTTCTTGGAAAAATATCAAATTTTAATAGCGTGTTATATGAAATATCCATTCCAATGCAGAATTCATGGTTTGAAAGGTTTCCCTCGTTATCTCCTCAAAAATGCAATCTTATGTTAGCGAAGAACGGCAGTTCTCTTGGGCAATTAAAAACATAAATAATCAATGATTATTGGACTACTTAGCCCCGAAGTCCCAAAAAAATTAATTACCTACAAAATGTAGAATTCCTTCAGAATTCGCTTATGAAAATTCATCCTTGTATCAAAAACAGGAAGTAAAAAAATTTTACAATCTCCGAATCACATTGGAATTCAAGATAAAGAGAATTTAATGAAATCCTTAAATTCAGTCAATTATGTTTTACCGTTTTCAATCTTTCTATACTCGCAATCCTCCCTTGGTTAATTAACGAATACTAACTGAGTAATTAAACTAATCTTTCAAAAATGCTCGAGAAAAAATTTTATATCGTCGGGTTTAATAAATCGTGAAGTTATTTCTCCAAATGATCCTAATCTTTAAAAGAATCAACATTTGGACTCAATCACGAACATCTGCCTTAAAATACGTCATGATAATTGAAAGCAGATTTCAGAGAATCGATATTGGGCATTCGAAGCGCATTATTGCATGATAAGTAATGAGTATAACCTGTAGAGGTAATTACATTTACGTAAATCTTGAAAATATTTCTCTTTTCCTAATTACCCCCAATTACAAGTGAATGATCAATATTTCTAGAAGAATTTTCAAATTAAATACTCATTGAATTCATTTTAAAAATTTTAATCATTTGAAAGGTAAGTAGGCGCGACTACATTTATTTGTTGATGAAATTTGCCCCAAAATATCTCTCATCTTATGAATTACCCCTATTCTGAAAGATGAGACTCTTTCTTGAATTATATGACTGCCATACTCTTTTTTTACACCGAAGTTTTCACTAGCATACTAAAAATTCTATCGCATATCGCATTCTATCTTCTAGAGAGTTAAATTGAGATACAACAAAACTAAGAAAAATAATAAATTCTCTGAAGTTTGACACTACACTAGTCATATAATCATCTTAAATAGTCATTATAAACACCAATCTCGGTGCATAAACATATGTTGCCGAAATGTTCCCGAAATCAGAATAAGGAAAAATTAGAATCACTCGGACTATTTCTACGCAGCCAAAAATTCAGATACCTCAAACAAGTTTAGTTTTTGGAGTACGAGAAAATTTATCACTTTATCGAACCAAATATACTAAAGGAACAAATGGATGGATCTGTTGAACAAATGCATCTCATGGGAAAAAAGGGTTTGACATCCCTGCAGAAGACACGTACCACGCCCTGCATCGTCCAAAACATTCACAAAACCTCCGGGCCGACCGTTATAACGAAATCCTGGAAACCTTCCCCACCGAAAAATATGGCTAACAATACATCACCCACAAGTAACGAAACAAAGCCGCAGTGGTGGTGGCAGATACCTAATCAATCATACTTCTCGCCTCAACGCGATTTTTCACGGCCGTTTTCCAGCCCCAAATCCTCCTCCGTATTTCTAAAAAACGCCATCGAGTACGGCGTTTATACCGAAAGCCAATTCTAAGGCGTGGGGGGAAGGGTAGTTGGTGGGAGGCGTTCCAACGTATTGTGATTTCGCCCGCATCGCCTAACCCCTTCAGCGAGCAGATGTAGGGCGTTGGCAGCCGGGTGCGGTCGCGAATGAATTCGAAATGGGGAGGGGGAAAGGGGTGCGGGATTGGCTGAACCGTGCACCAAAGTACCACCTACTCAAATCAACCGTTTCAATTCTCCATATAAATCACGCCCTTATACCCCCCGCGTCTGTCTCTAACCCTTTATCCGTTTCCCCCAATGGACGCAAGTGGTGAGTTAATTTGCTACGGGATGGATAACGTACTGGATCTGTGGGATCTTTTAGGTTTTTTGGTCTTTGGGGCAATTAGGAGCGTGCCACCTTTGATGTATTTTTTCGTGTATAATTGTCCGATTCGAATTTCTCACGGCGCCTGCGCGGAAGAAAAGATGAATGCGCAGAAACTGAGATGTCTTCCCGCGAGGGAGTAAGTACACTTTGGGGTAAAAAGTTTAGTCGAAAGCCAGAGTTTTTTTTTATTCGTCCGATTCGCCTTCAGATTTTGCAATGAATGTGCAAGAAAACTGTCAATTATACCACGCCGATATCCAATGGGTTAAGTGTAATGATCATTAGGAGATTTCGTGGGAACGATCACTATAAAGGAAACTGTTTTTTATAAATAAAGCGCCTGTAAAGGATACTGTGACGATTACAGACAATTTAATTCAGCTACTGATGCTGTGCAGCGAGGGTCCCGTTTTTTACTTTCAAAAGTATTCAGGGAGGTTTTATGATTAGCAGTTGGCACTGGTTGAGGATCATAATGAATCATTGGATTGAAGAATGCTATACAGTATGATGCATAATAATACATATTTATAATGATACATCGTATGATATTTTCTTTTGAGACACACCATACAAACTTCAAAAAATGGAACAGAATTTAGCGGTAGATTACATTATAGGTATTACTATGCGCAATTTTGTAATATCTGGGAGGGATTAATTTTTTCCCTTGATTCAATACGCCGCTAGTAATCATGTAGTGAGACATTTTTGGCGAACACGTTCTTAGCTGGATATGTTAAATGGTAGACGGGACTTTCTTACAGTGATTCATTCGTTAATTGTCGCTTATTTACTCCACCATTCCTAGCTTTATGGAAGTCCGTTTTGATGGTGAGTATCATATCCAGCTTGTAGACAGGAGTGGTATCATTTTAATTTTAGATGTTTTCTTCGGAATTTTAGGAAATTCAGAATGGGCTGGATTTTTGGCTGAAGCCAACAAAATGAAATGATATCTAATTTAACTTATTATTTTTCATAAGGAAAATATGAGATTCGTTTATCACATACTGAATCACTCCTCGAAATCCTTCCTTTTAAATTTCTGAGACGGGTGTGTAATGTTTTAATTTGAAAAAGAGCTCGAAAGTCACGAGTGAAAAGAGCAGCTGCGTTTTTCATAGCTACCGCAACTTGATTTATTTTGAGCCGAAATGAGTCAAAGCATTATTTTAGCCAATGGGCACTCCCTTAAGCCGCTGCAGCTGATGATCATTTTCTTGTTTCTCGACAGCAAGAAACGTTTTTACAGTTGAAAGAAATCATTAGATAGTTTCCTTCAAACATGAATTTAATACTTCAAGTTCTAAGTCCCTAAGTTCTTAAGTCGAACGGAGAATGGTTAATCTAAATCGCAAGACTAATAAATTGCTATTGAACATATTACAAGAGAAATAAAATGTATGAATTATTCGTTGGTTCTGAATATCCATTCTTTTCTCTAGATGGAAAAGATTTTAAACGGTTTCAACAAATTCCGACAAAGGGGGTGCGAATTTTAACGTGCCGAGAAAATTCATTTCCCGCAATAACTGTATATTTAACTAAGTCTTTACGTAATTCATAGAGTATGTCGAAGCTAATTTCATTTTCATATGGTAATAATTTCGGTAGAA
The DNA here is from genome assembly GCA_036926295.1 of Pachydiplax longipennis. Classification (NCBI taxonomy): domain Eukaryota; kingdom Metazoa; phylum Arthropoda; class Insecta; order Odonata; family Libellulidae; genus Pachydiplax; species Pachydiplax longipennis. The sequence goes on from JAVFKF010000002.1 coordinate 40,667,236, forward strand.
CCGAGCTAGGAATACATATGAATGGATAAATCTACAAATTCACTGGCTCCTTTCCAACAATTCGAATGGCTGTCTATTAAATTTCATATACGAGTATAAGTGGAATAAACTTCATCTCTGTTGAATTCAATTTTCACTGCTCAATTAAGCACAACATCAATGAGAAAGTTCTTTCTTTCCATTCGATACAAACCGCTCTGGCCTATCACCGATAACAAGACAAGGGCGAAAGAATAATGATCGTCACCAAGACAGAAAGCATACGGAAAAGGATTGCTTTCCTATACAGAGTCGAGCATTGTATTTTCTTTTATAGCACCGATAGTTTTCGTCAATTTATCTCAAATTATTTAGCCCCAGTAAGATAGATGTGTAATTTTTCGTTTAAATATTTAAGCAATTATAGATCATTTTTGAGATGCTAGGATGGACATTTGTCATCGAAATTGCGAATATCTCATAAGTATATTGTGACACAATATTAGTTTTAAAAACAACCAGGAAGATGGATAAAACATGACAAGAAACTAAGAGAGATATAAATCTCCGGGAAACAAAGGAAATTAAATTTATGGCACGAACGAGAACTATCAACTTTCCTATTTCTATTCCCATCTGTTCGAAGGTTCAAGCATACAATGCGCTGTAGCATTACCTTTGGCTTAAAAAGCTTCATTATTCTCTGTCTATAAATCTTCATCAGAACATGACTTCCTGCAACTGAAGAAGATGAACTACAGACAAGTATTAACTTGATTTATGAAAATGGCAATTTTCGCAATTAACTACTATCGGGGTCATTAGGCCTTTCTCATGGAATAAATATCAACTTATTGAATTTTAATCTATGTGCAAGACAAGTAAAGCGTTTCGAAAGACCAGCGCAATAAATGTCCCTTATTTTCAGTAGAATATGGCTGATTTTAAATGCAATTTCAACTCATGCTCTCCATATTAATCATAAGTAAGGGAAAGGAAAGGAATGTGGGGTAAGGGCTTAAGTGTTCGTACGAATGTATCTCAACAGTTCGACTAATTAGAGAAAGAATATACCGTTCGATTGGTTGCATAAATATTTATAACTAAGCAAGAATACTGAAATAAAATTATTTCCGGTTGGTAAAAGGTAAAAAGTATGCTAAGATAATTCTACCAACTGTAAGATATTTCAGTTCCTCTCTTTCACCGAGTAAAAATTTTTCACTACATTTTAACAAAGCGGCTCTCTTTTGGGTTTGGAAAGGCTTAGGAAAGTCTACGGCAACTTTAAAACTAAATGGAAAAAATTACGCTCAGAGCAATATAATAGGACGAGTCGGTCCCTTCAAGAAGACACCTCGCAAAGAAAGAGAAAGCTCTGTTTTAGTGACCTTACTCACTAGTTTTGGTAAGTGTTCGTATGACCAACATTCCTCAGCTTAGAAAAAGCGAAAGTCCAAGATAAGCGTTGAAACAAGTGGAATATTTGGATGTCACCCTCTTGGGAGGCGCAATTCACTTATGAAACTTTATGGAATCGTCAAACACACTCTTCCGACATTATTATAGACCAAAATATTCTTAAACGCAGAGGATTCTGTGAAAAGTAATTACTCCAGGACCCTCTTATGACTACTAAAGTGAAGCTGAAATTTTTACGGTGAGAAAATGTTATCTCAAGAAATTCAGTTTCAGAAGAAATGAATGCATCTACATCCTGTTTTCAATTGTAGAATTTAAATATTTCATCCAAATTTTTAAAATGCTACATTTTTGCCCTCTATGATGAAATACCTCCATTCTTAGTTAGTACGTATATGTCAAATCAAGCTAATCAACTTTATTGGACGAAGCATATTAAAATCAAAAGGCTATACCTTACGTAGGGTTTATTTTCCAAGTAAATTGATCAACACCAATACGGACAAGTGGGAAATAATTTTCTAAGAAAAACAAATATTATAAATTAGAGAAAGTCTATTCAAACACACAAACCGCTAAATACAACCCATAACTGTTCTCATATCTGAGAAAAATGGCAAAACATTTTAAATAGACATTCCAAATGAAGAATTTTTAATTCAGACAAATTTACCAATATTTTTATCTATATATTAGCCTGGTACACTATTTTAGGGCAGCAGAACCTAAGGGTTTACATGGCTCCTAGTAATCGCAATATCTTCCAAGCCTGAACGAAACCGTATACGATTCAAGGCGAATTAAGACAAAAGAAATAAGTCATAGAACGATTGTTAAATGGATCATTACATTCAATTTCACTGATTTCAAGAAAGAATTCACGCATCTGACTCATGTAGAGAAAATCCTTTACTCAATATCTTCCTAATAGTGTTTCATGCTATCATATAAAAAACTAAGCTAAGAAAATTAAACGATCCTAATCAATATAATTTGAAAATTATTAGCGGATTGGAGAAAACTTAGGAATTTTGATTTTGATGCATACGCGAAAAATTGTTGCGGAAGTGACTCTAGTACGTAAGAATTCCACAGAGAAGACAGATAAATCAAGTTCTATATCAATAGCTGATTATTAGATAAGTTAATAAAAGTTCCGCCCATAAACTATTGTTGTTTAAATAAGAGTTTGATATTACGCTGCGAATGATGGTTGAAACAACCCGTGCTGTCTTGTGTAAACTATGGGTTACGTAAGATGAAAACCGGGATATCTAAATGTGTATTAATATGAATTTATATTTTCTCACCTAATAATAACGATATAATAATTATAAAACTCTTACAACTAAATATATAAGCCATGCCATAAATCTTCAATATTAATAAACAACTAAGAGATAAAGATTCTCCCAGCGCCGAAAAACGGCGACCGTCTAAGGGCGATTCCCGGGAAACGGATAATCGTTTAGCGGTCCCAGTTCTTCAGAATCCCGATGTACATTTCGGAAACAATGCTTCCATCTTCATGGGGGGTCCAATGCTGAATGAGAACATCGGGATTCTGAAGAACTGGGACCGCTAAACGATTATCCGTTTCCCGGGAATCGCCCTTAGACGGTTGCCGTTTTTCGGCGCTGGGAGAACCTTTATCTCTTAGTTCATTGACCGCCGAGTTCCTTTTTTCTCCTTTCTATTAATAAACAACATATATACGAATTCATAAAATTATACAATTCAGAAACCTATGAGTTACTCTGCCTCTATGTTACATATTTACTTAAACATGAAGCGTAATTATTGAGAAAGTAAAAGCGAAAAACTGCATAAGTTGAACGGTGCAAAGAACTAATTAACAACAGCAGAAATGAGAGTTCTATAGATTGTGTACCTTTTTAATTACAGTGAGTCTACGAATGCTTTTCACGTAATACAAGATACTGGTGAGATTTATGACTTTCAAACAGCGAATTTGTGACGGTATATCTTTCTAAGGAGACTTTTTGTAAGCTCCAAGAAGCCTTACATTTTCAATTCCATTCTCAAGGAAATAGAAATCTACATCTGAAAGTAAAGCGTTGACGCCTTCATTAATATTCTCCGAAGAGATTATGATAAGTATATAAAAGGACTACTTTTAAGTAAAATTTACTTATGGATTTGGGTTGTTGGACTGAAATTAAAGTACGTTAAATTGGTCGATATTCCGTAATGAACGTTGTTGTAAGGGCACTAACGGCTGAAATCTTCATTACTGTTGCATGTTGCATCAGTTAAAAGTTGAATGTTCTAAAAAAAGTTATTCTTCAAGTTAAGATGGAGTTATTAATAAAGTAACAATTTAGTGACACACTCAAAAATTGGCCCATTCTAGGGACATTAAAAACATCTAATAAAGCAGAAGTTTCCACACCTACAAGAAGACCAGACCCTATTGAAGCTTCATTTCACCCATTCATAAAGTTAGAGCTCATCATTGATTTGACAAACTAAAGCGGTAAATATTAATTGCAAAGGCAGTAAAGATTAGAAGTATAAATTTATAAGAAGATGTTCAGTTCCATATAGTATACATTTACTTTCTGAACGTTTGCAAATTAGATTATCACTATTTTTATCTATTATCTTATATCTATTTCAAAAAAGCATAAGTTTACATTGCTCTGGTCACTATTCCAAATTAATTTTAAAGTTGTCAATTAAGGTAGAGAACAAGCCTCAAAAATGATGATTATATCTAAAAATGGAGTCTGAACGATTAAAGGGTATTATCTGAAATATAATTTCAAAAGAGGCCAGCAGGACACAGATAGTAAATAGGCAAAATGAAACGGTTCAGAAATAATAGCCCTAACGTTTGGAAAATACTAACTAATATTGGGATGTAGTATTTCCCTGTTATGATCATCGAGATTGTAATTGTAAAAGACATGAATTCTATTCTTAACTGAAACTCAAGCAATATAGAGGATGAACCTATCATTATTTTTCAGATGGATACTCTATCCGAGGAAAAATAGCAAACGTTATTTTTTAGACGAAATATGCATGAGCTGATTCCATCTTTCCTCTAGTGTAAGAAACCATTAAATAAGCATGGGCGAATTTAAGCTATCAGAGGCCCTAAGCGCAAAGGTTGGATCGAGAGTCCCAATAGTAAATATGCGAAAAATATTAAAATTTGATTCATAAAATATAAAAAATTTATGCTATAGAAAACATTGTCGCTTCACTACGGTGAAAACTAACAAAATATTGAATTATAAGCACTATGTCCTTACAATAAATGATGAATTGATCTAACGGTGGTAATAATATAGTGGCATAAACTATGTAATATTTTCTATAAATATATTTTGTAAATTACTTGAAATATATAAAATATTCTCTGAATCGAAAAACGCCGGTGAAAACGTATTAGCTCTAAAAATTTGCTGTTTGTTATTGAGAGCTTACTATACCAGTTATGTATGAGGAACTCAGCTATCATCTATTGCGCCTAATTATCAAACAGCCCCTGAGTATTAGATAAAAAAGCGTAATAACTTGCTCTGGATTGGGTCAATCTACGGAATCTACCACAAAACATGCATATTCTAAATACTGCAAAGAATAACCAAACAAACAAAACGTTCAAAGACCTTTCGCTGGGGAGGACCTTGATGTCCATCGTTGGGAGTGCCATCTGCGACGCTTTATCACTGACCTTAACGTTAATTTCATCCCTCGGCGATTTCCATCGATGGAAGACAGGCTGCCACTCCCACTTCGTTGCCAAAGGTCTCTGTTAGGAAGGAAGAAAAAGCTATTTGAGACTATGAAGTAAACACAATTATCATACCTTAATAGGTCAAAGATAGCGAAACGGAAAGCTCGAGCAAAAACCTGGGTAAATGACACATCAACCAACAATCGCTACCCTCCAATCCTCCTATAAAGGGCATTTCCTCTATTTCCTTCAGTTTTTAAACTCAGGAGATATTTTCCTACAGCTTATTAGCAGAATTTAAATGATCAAGAGGTATCAGAAATCAGATCATGAGTATTCATAATTGAATTGATTATGTATAAGATCTGTTTGAATTCTCATTTGCATTACAAACTATGATGATCAATTTACCTCTATCATTAATAAATTAAGGCCTCATTAACGATCAAACTTAATAATCAATATTTTTTAGAAACACTAATATACCCATGTGTATAATAGAACGTTATTCTGTAGGAAATTGCCCATTTAATTACATTTCAAAAGCTGAAGATTATTTTCGGTTAAAACAAAAGAAGAAGATATTACAATCTGACATAGTTTTGACCTAATTGAATTTCATACATCAGGTATTCTAAAAATGTATACCCTTAGGAGGGTAATCCTTTTTAGACAACCTCATGTATAAAAATTATTTTTAATATAATTTCTGAAAATTCTCAGTAATTGGAACACTAAATGCATGTCGAGGAGATTTATACATTGATACTATCACAAAACACGATGAACCTATGTAATATATCTTTCAAAAAGTACTGATAAAAAACATGTAACTCAAATCTGAATATGAACATCTCTTACACTACTGCACTACAATTGTGAACTTTAAGAAGAATTTTGGAATACACAAGAGTATGAATTTATCATTCATCTGATTGGCATATTGTGGATGATTACTTATGAATACGGATATGCTATTAAAATATAGATATAAAATAAAGACTCTAGAAATATCTTTAATATGGCATATCATTAAGTGGACGATTTCATACATGAGTCTCAATTGTCAACTCCATGTGTTTAAAGTTATCTACACTCAGCAACAACTTATTATGTCATCTACTTTAGCAATACGTACAGAAATAGATTAAAACATAGGGAGTAATATAGAATAGACCCCGAAAAATCCATTAGAAGTAGTTATTTGTTTAATTTTTTGTGTGAATTACTTATTTGCATTGTATAAATTATGTATATAACGACTATATATTTGAAGTGTGTATATTCTACTCTGAATAATTCTCAAAAAATAAACGGAGAAATTTAGAAAAAAAAATTTAGTTATAAATTGCATTGATACTTACCGAAGTCCGAGGTCCTTTGTGCCAGAACGAAGAGGTCCTGCATCCCTGAAGTCCGTAAGTTCCATTGCGTTTCGATTCCACTTCATCGAGTTTATCCCGTGTATAACACATCTCTTTGTAGAGGAATGTCTTCTCGGAATCTGTGGAATTAAATTTCTTCACATGAGAAAATGATATCTTTCTCCATTTCAATATTTCATTTCTTAAAACCAGTCAAACATCAAGGCAGATAAATTGCAACTCCTTGATAATTAATACATTTCCATTTAGATATTCCGAAATATAGTAGTAATCATTAAACCGATTTTTCATAACGTTGGATCTGCAACATCATTCAAAATATATATAACACTGGTGAAATAGGATCCATCTTATGGATATCAAAAATTAAATTTATTGCCATAAATAACTAATTTCGTACGTCACTTGACTGAATTGCAAATACAGACAAAAGTCTAAAGTAATATTAAACTAGTAATCAAATCCATACAATATTCAGCTGAAAATTCAATTGTTACGACCATAAAGGATAAAAAAAAAATGAGAATCAAGCTCTCGGAAAATTCCATGAACCGCAAAATCAATCATTTTTAAATAATTCCATTCATACACCATAAATTAAAGGCCACATATTAAAAGCTCACCTTTTAATCCGTTCGATGGGTGAACGGCGGATAAACTTTTCTCTTTGCCTCCGAAAGTTATTTTCGATTTCAAATCAATAAAAGGTTTAATGATTTTGTTCATACTTCAAAGATACAAGAATTCACCTTATTTTCAGCTATGCAGCAAATTTATAATCGAGGAAAATGAGAATCAAATTTAAACGGAAACACGTCACGGAAAATTACACGTCCTCCTTGAAATTAAACTCAAAAAATACTGATGACTCAACGGTTGAAATGTCGTTCAAATCAAATTGCAAGCTGCTGATTGGTTGATTGCTAGCAAGGCCCCTCCCCCAAGCCGTTGAATATTCTATTATTTAAGATTAATTTTTCAAATTAGAAAATTACGCATAATTTATATTAAATTCTAAAAGGAATAATTTTCATTTTTAGGTTTTAACAATATAAATATTTTATACTTATAAATCATTTAGATATTTATTTTTCATTCTATTAAAAATTTCCATCGTTTATACTTATGTTTAATGGTGCACATGCGCAGGTGATAACAGAAGATCGATCGCCAAATTAATATGATAATGGGCTAATTACAATATATTTTAAAGGAGAATAATAAAAATTTAAAACTCATGCACGTAATAAAGCATAAATTTTGATTCAAAGAAGATAATACATGTATTACATAAACACGTAACCTGCGAATCAGGGAAATTATTAACGAGTTTGATAAGAAAGTAATTGAGCTTATAGTTTTACTATATATTTCAAATTTACTACCGTTTAATTCTTTATGATTCACGAATCAATCAATAAAAAATAAAAATTAATCATACAGGCGCAGGCACTCACGAAAAATAGTTTAAAGTCATAGCACCTACAACTTAAAGAGAACGATCTTACGTAAGAAAATAAATGCTCATTATATTAATATTCAACGTATTGAAACAGAATACACAACGGATTACTATTCGCGAATGACAACTGAAGTGCACTTTAATTCTCGAAGCATTCACAGTTTGTCTATACCATACATACGATATGTTTGAATTTCCTCTATTTCAATAATCACATTGGAAGCTTGTGAAGAATAATCTAGTAATTATTCTCGTTAGTAAAATATTATTTGCGTTGTTTAAGGCAGTATATACTTCCAATACTTCCTTAAGAGTCATGATTACCTCTACTTGAGAAGCTACACAATAATTCAAAGGAAGTAAAACTTAAACATCACAAAAAATGTTCATTATATAACTCTTAATTTTATACAGCATTCCTTTGATTTACATTGAATAGCGAGCGATTAACTTCAGTTCGCTAATAAGCCTCCAACAATCGGTACTTATCATTTATTTAATTTAATGGATGAATAGGTAGTCGAAAGTTCTAGAAATTCATGCTTAACAAGAAACGTCTAATTCCATCGAACTCAATAAAGTTTCCAACACTCTTTTACAACTGTAATTCCCTTGGAAAGTAAGAAAGGTATCACTGGACCCAAAATCAAAGTAACTAGATATTTTATTTATGACAAAGAATTTTACAAAGTTCCCATTGAAACATTATGTGATAGTTAGATAGTCTATAAGCCTGCAATTACCTCAGTATTGTCGAAGAAGCACGCCCATGAGCTCTAAATCGTTAACCATAAGATTTCAAACTTACATTATGATTATAATCCAGAAGAGTACGTAACTGCTGATCTTGCTCTGTCTTCAATGGGAAGGAAACGTTAACCAGAAATTTGAGACGCTATGAGCTTTTCCCTATTCCACCTTCTAGAACATTCTCCCAACAGTCTATTTCCGCTTTAATTCGCATAATATCACACTAACACACAATCACTGACGATAACTTCCATGACTTTGTAATCTCTCTTTTCTCTTTCACAATGTGGTTCACTGTTTTTCACTTTATCCTTATAAACACACTGTTCACACAACCTTCCACGAGTTATTGCTTCTTGAGTTCACTAACTACATATGTAACTAGTATCGATAAATCACTAATCTCATTGCAAAACTGCATTAATATGAGCTTAACGTTTTCCACAGGATGAGAAGAAATGGGCTTCCTAATGGCCATGTGGGCAGCGCGTTCGTCTTCGGTTAAAGAGGATCCGGGTTCGATTCTAAGCGGGAGCTCTCATGCGAAATGACGTCTGCTGTCGAATCACTTTAAAGAATACTACAACCTCTGAACTGAAATGAAACAGATTTCCCACTTACTTAAGCATTACTCCTACTTTTTCAAGTAGCTACAAGCACGAAGTGAAGACTTAACACACTAAACAAGCATGAAAAATCATAGACTAAGAATACATTCCAGTGGTCAGATAAGCATTTTGTCACTCCGATGAGGGCCTCCATCGTCCAAGCTCTATAGCGAAATATCAAACGGCGCACTGTAAGTGATTTGCAAGTCAAAAGCATTCGTTCAGGAGATAATTACAAAGCTTCGGGAGGGACACGCGAAACTTATTCACGGTTAAGATTCTGTTTACTGGAAAAGGCTCTCCTTCTGGCGTTAAACCAAAGAAAAATATATATTCGAAAGGGGTCTTAGATTGCTCATTTTTGCTGTCAAATTTTTCTTTAAGATATTTTCGTTCCTTACATTACCGGTATCATACTGAGTAGTGAAACAGCTGAAGTATCCGATCGAGTATCCATAATCGAATCGTTTGTATCTTTAAACTTTTTGCAATGATTCTTTAGATTTATATTACACTAATGATCATCAATTTTCAGTGATATTTTCACAGTGATTAATGCCATTAGTTTCATGTCCCTTACAAAATATGAATATGGTTTATAATCTCAATACTGTCTCGATACTGTCCAATCTCATCTTATCTCATAACTTTTAGTGTTAATTTGAATTCGGTTGAACACCAACTCCTTACATACTTATGATTCCCATTGTATTTTACGTCTTCTTTGAAATTCCTTTTCCAAGGAGATCTTCACATGCTGAACATTCCGTACCAATCGCTTCTTCTAACGAAGCTCAAACGCAAATGTTCTTTGGGCATTTAAGAGTTTTTTTCACGTTAATACTTTGTACGATCAGAACATACCATAGAATGACACACTATTTAAAAATAGTTTCCCTCTTCCTGCTAAAAATCAACCAACAGATAAAAAAATTCACCATATCGTCAAACAATCGAGTTAAGATTTGAATTTTCCCATAGACTTTCGTTACTATACTTGTAGATATAGATCTCTATCGATAAAAACGAGATTTATCGAACGAACACTGATACAGAATATGAAGATATGTTTTTAGGTATGTGTTAGTGTGTATGTAATCATTTGTAGAGATGGGAGTGTTTGTTGAAATGTATTTGGGTGGGGAAAGAGAGTATCAGTGTCCTGCGAAATTTTCGCACGGAGCAACTAGCACTACTGTTAACACCACAAGGTACGCATTGGGACTGAGACTAGGTTCTCAGAATGAGACAAAACCATTCTAATATGATCAGAACTCTGGAGGAATCCATCCCCCACATCGCCAGAATCATTCCGATCGGCATCAACCCTAGCTCTCCTTCCATTCCTCTACAATCGGCAATCACTTCCTTCCACTCCTTCCCTCCTCCTAGATTCCTTCGCTCCCAAAAACTTCTCTCCAAATCTCTTTATTTCTCAACGGTAGCAGTTGGCCATTCTCTCGGCTGCGGCCCACGGGCTGCTTTATGGGCAAAAGGGAGTCACCGCGGGAGACAGAGAGGGAAGGGAGGCGAGCGAGAAGTGGTCACATTAAGTAGATAGGAACGAGTGGGCGAAAGAAGGTGGAATGAGGAATAGGGCCGAAGGGAAGGAGGGAAAGGACTGCCAAGAAATATTGCTCCAATTACCCTTGTAAGGGAGGAGGGTGCGTATTAAAAGATCCTTAAAGGAAACATAAAACGGCAATTAAAGAGTTCGTGGGTCGACCCAAAGTAGTAATTACGTCCTAGGACTTATACGCGGTGAATTCAATGCTCCTAATGTCTACTGCGGAGAAGGAGATAGATGAAGAGGCAGAGATAAGGATCGGAAAGGAGAGGAATGGGAGGGAGGCAAACAGAGAAAGTAACGAGGAAAGGAAAGGTATGCGGAGAAAATAGAGGTGAGAAAGATACGCTAAAGGAGTGGGATGCAAAGAGAGGAAGATAGGGGCCGAAGAAGGTTGGCAGTATCGGGAGGATAATGCATGAGGTGGGAGATTTGGTTTAGGGCAAATACGAGATTAATGTGAAGTATTGTATTCAAAGTAGGATTTAAATAAACCAGTGTTAAACAGCAGTGGCGCCTTATATTTTTCCCGTGCCAGGGAAGGGGAACCTCCGGCCTTCAGGCCAAATGTGGCCTTTTAGGGCATTCATTGTGGCCTTTTAGTTACTTCCTGAAACAGATACTTCTGTTTAAATATTGTTTTCTAATTTTTCTTATAATATCTAGTGAAAAGTGAAGAGGAAAATGTTCTCTTTCGGTTTACTCTGCGAATGCATTCGTTTCCTCATTTAAAATTTCGATGTTTAACTATTTGAATAAAGACAGTACGCTACTCAAGAGGGGCCTGATGGTTTTCTAGTGCGGCCTTTCTTATAAGACCGAATGCTAAATGCGGCCTTCGGATGAAAAAAGGTTCTCCTACCCTGTTCAAGACGTTCGAGATTTTGTGAGAATTACGAATGGTAATACAAAGTGATTTGTTAGTCTTCTATGGAGACGGAGTCACAGCGAAATTAGGCAGGTTAGCGCATCTAGTTACACTCGCATTCTCATCTAAGCCCATTCTGCAATTTCTTGCTCTCAACGGGAGTTGAACCCGGGACCTCGGATTTCAAAAGAGCGCCCTACCCAATTAAAGGGAGTTGCTGATTCGCTAGGCTCATCATTAGACGTGCTTATGGCCGTATTGGTCTCTCTTTCGCCAATCCCTCGAAGACAATAAAGTAAATTTAATGGACCTGCGATATTACGTTTTTTAGTAGACCAAAGGGGGGTATCCAATATCGACTTTTAAGAAGCGTGAAAAATTTAATACCACGGAAAAGAAGATATCGGTATTTCGAAAGCTACTAATCTGAGGTATGATTCAGAAAAATGTTACATTCCGAAAAAACGTTAGAAACCGCAATTATACAAAATAAAATAATCAAAAATTCTGCAAATAAGCGGGTTTAAGAGTGAAGAATCTTTGTCAACGGTTATCCAAAACATATGTGGCGAGCAAGCGTCCAATAAAGTTTTTGAAATCAGGGAGCACATTGATCGAAATAAAAGTGGCGGACTGTTGAATATAGTAATACAGGGTGATTCCTCCATCATAGAATTACATAAAAAAATTATTCATTAATTAGGGATGAGATTTCGATAAATAGCAAGTGCGTCACATAACATAGGAAGGGGACCAATTGCACAAGATTCATGATCAATTTATACATTTAAATGTATACAGGGCAGGCCCTTGATGTATTGGCGCCCAGCGCTTAGAGTCATGCAGGTTCCCTGATAGGGACATTTAGTTGTCAATTTTTTTAATATTTTTTTTAAATGGCTGGAACATGTCAATCATACTTTTTTAAATAATCCTGTTTTTCAAGAAATAATTTTTGTCATCGATTAGAATAAATTTCAGCAATGATACAGCCACTATTAATAATTGTTCACTGTAAAATTAAAATTTAATAAAATAGAATGATCAATAGTAAGCAAAGGCCCCATAAGAATACGCCTTTTTTATTGATTATGATGAATTAACTCGTAAACATTTTTATTTCATCTTCCACTGTTTAACAGCAAACGCCAAAATCTACTTTTAAACACATTTTATTTTTCGGCGAAGGTTTAAAGGCATATCCACGCAAATTTTAACAGGGGAATGGAGAGAGAAGCTGGTAAAAAACAGAGTATGAGAAGAATAAGGAGAAAGGTTCCGTGATAGGAAAAGAGAGCCAAAATGGGAGGGAGCAAGAGATGTGGGACGGAGTGAGTATAAAGTAGGAGAGGAGAACATGAGAAAGTGAAGAGGGTGAAGATAAAATTGAAAGGGGACGAGTTGGAGAAACGTTGAGTGTCCGAAAGAAGAGAGAGTTGGGCATTTACCTGCTAATTGTAGAGCGATAATCATTCGAATGTCCGGAAATCGATATCCAACACCACACGGTGAGATTATCTGATTAATGAGGAAAAGAAATAAACCTATTGACGGTAAATCCTCTTCGACTCATCAAGAGAGATGTGTATCATTAACCTGAAACCTGATGCTTATGACATAACTTGTAAATTGAGGAAGTTGAATGTGTTGTTGTATTCAAATACGCCATCGTTAAGTAAGCGAAAATGACACGAATGTAAACTTCTCGAGAGCGAATAAAGCAAAATTATAATGGGAAACGCGATAGGATCTTCGCTGGAAGACTTTAAATCATTGCAAAAAAAAGAATACTATCAGTCGAGTATATATTTCCTCTATCAAATGCTGCAAGGCAGCCAGGTGCGTAGCGATTCTGCTCATGGTTCTGGGCTCGATTCCCAATGGATGCCCGCAAGCATGAAATGATCTTAGCCTCTGCAGAATGCAAATGCAGTGAAGCAGCATAACACAATGCAAAACAGAAATTAATTCCTAAGAAACGTAGTTTTGAAATGTATGAATACATCAATTTATTACTAACGCAACTACTTAATGCGAAGTCGAAGAGAAGTAGAAAATGAGTATTTTTATCAGGAAACTAAACATGGTACTTTTACGCGAATTAGTTTGGGCCCTAACTATGAATTATATTAAAGGTGGTATTAACGCAGACAATCATTATTTCTTTAAAATATAAACTCAAATTTTGGCAAATAGCAGCTATCTGCTCCCCATCAGCATTCATTTGAGCACCGTCCTCCATCAGCAGTAAGGTAAATTTCAAAATAATATATTTATGTAGATTGCTTGTAAATTTACTTGAGAAAATAAAATAGCCTATTTTTAATCTTTCTGAACAGTTATATAGGCTCTTGGAGCACTCGTTTATTATGGGGAATACTAAGTAAAAGAATTTTATAAGTTCATATCTCGAAGTAACTCAAATCAATGTTTCAGGAAATTTGTGTTATAGAGGCAACGTTTCCTATACAGCAATTTCCGAAGTCTCTTAAGGACTGCATACTTTAAATATCATCTAATTATATCTGTTTCCTTCTCAAAACTTTCCCCATAATGCATTAATCATGGTTAAATTCTATCGAAGAAATAAATTCGCACCAGACTATGCTAAAATCCTTTCGGATATTTCAAAATATTTTTTATTTTAATTAAGAAGTCCTATGCATATAAAGGCAGTCGGTAATTGAGAAAAATTATATTTACATTTAATCATGTCCGCCATAGATGGAAGCGATCCCAGGTTCGATCCCCAATGAAGGCCCATATGTGCGAAATCAGCTGTCGAAGAAATACTAAAACTACGACACCTAAAAAAGAACCCTGATTCAAATTCTAAAGACACAAGTCGAAATCTAGATAAAGATCTAAATTCTAAAATTCTGTTTAGTGTGAGCAGTTTATACTTAAAGAGTTCTACGCATAAATTACTCTTTAACCACTGTTTGCTGGAAAAAATGAAAGTTTCCATGAAATCATTGGTACGATTAACTGTAAATGAAGGTTTTGAAAGGAGTAACATTAGTACGAAATGGTAGTCTTCCGTAATATGAACATTTTATAAAATACTAGAAGTAATTGAGCTGGGGGAAGGATAAGAAGGAATGTCGCATTGTGTAATCGGTATTCTATAAAATGCTAGAAGAATGTAAATTCCTCTTTCAGTTGCATTCCTTTGGACTATTATGAAAAATGTGCATTGGATTGTTTATCTCCTCAGAATACTTTCCATACTGAGCTAAGACCCTTTCAAATCTAAATTATCGCGGAAATGTTGATCTGAGATATGTATAAAAATTTCTGAAACTTATTAAAGCCATTCTGCAAGTGGAACATTAGAAATTAGCACATTCAGCTAAAGCTCAATTTTTACTGAATCGCTATGCATAAGTTCATTACTCCTTATAATTACTCACCAAGACGAAGATCATACTATCATTTACTTAATTCAATCTTCGCGTGTTTCCCACGTTTAATCCGAATATGTCACTCAAGCGTAAGAGAAACATTCTCCACTTTCTATAGAAGAAATCGAGTTGACCCAAATTTCCATGAATCTACTTATTAACATTCAATTAAATAAAATTATTTTGATTTCCCGAGAATGACCTTATAATTAATATCAAATATGCTGTGCGATTATAACCACCTTAATTAATAGGAGAAACTCGTGTTCCGCTTAACAAAATTACAGAGTATTAATTAGTCATTTGTAAGTCCAAGTAACAGTTCTCAACATTCGCGTGACTTTGCTTTAACTAGATGGATGCCAAATATTGAACCGAATCGAGGTTTTAAAAGTAAAAAAATCTCTAAAATATACAGATGGAAGACTTTATAGTCGCGGAAACGATAAAACGCCTCATATCCTTTAATTTTGCAGATTATCGAAGAAAATTAGGTCACTTCACAAATAAAAACTCATTCTCCGAAATAAAATATTAAGTTAATGAATATCATCCATTGCCTGCCAGTTAAAGTGTACCATTCATCGCATCACAAAATGAAGAAATTTTAAGCTTCTTCGTCTCCTGAATTGGAGCTTCAGGTTGATTAGGCGTTGTTTGATGAATAGATTTCTGTATAGCTTGGTTTAGGTGCTCGTACTAACATGTATTCTGAATGCTAGTACGAGTACCCAGGACAAACTCTACTGGAGTTATATTTTTCAACTAACCTCCCGAAAGATAGCTTAGTTAAAAAATAGAATACAAACTAATGTTTCGAGTTTCATCAAGATGTTAATATTTGTAATAATTATTTTCAGAGATAAGAGATTCACTCAACGAGTCGATATAATCAGTTTTTTATACAAACGAATATTTAAAGGATCGTAAGACTATCTGCCATTTGACTTTGTGGTCAAGAAAATGCAATTCTGTACGCGATTGAATTAGGTTAATGCACAAAGTCATCAGCAAAATAATTCAATTTCATTTTTTGATAGGATTTTATCAACTAATATAAATCATTGATGAAAAAATAATGTAGGCGTATGAACATTAACTCTGACAAAAATAATAGCGAAACGTTTAGAGATAATATTAAACATTTCATAATCTTCGGAAATATCAGAGAAAGAATTTATATTTAATTTCACCGAGGATAAATTTCACTGAATAAAGTGCATGAACATTCAGAGGAATATGCTTCATCAAAATCACCGAATATCTGCATGGTCATGGCTCTTTGTTTCGGACCATTCTGTTCGCGAACGAAAGAATAAAAAAAAACTGCTAAACGTGAAAATTAAAGCGTGTTTCATGTTTCATCTTCGCTGGTTTTACTGAATTAACGGGCACCGAAATTGCGTGTAAGATAAACGTGAACTTCCGGTTGCTACTCGTGCCAAAAATAATTATCTCTTCCTTAATGATCACTTCCGACTGAGAACCAGTCTCATTCTTCCCGAGAACCTCTCTCTCCATCATTATGGCAGTCATATTCATCTTCTTCTCTTACTTTAGGCAACGCTTACTTAGCAATTGTGTTCCGCACCACAATGTCCCTTTAATCTGCCACACAGTAGGGATTTAATCATAGGCTGTCCTCATTTCCTATTCTATTCCTTAAAACACTGAACTAATGCAATCCTCTCCACCTGATTTTTGGTTTGATTAACAGAGAGCTGAGATTCCAAAAAACACCAAGATTTTATCCCTTTATAGAGGTGAAATGATAGGTAAGCTTCGCTGATTTCTCAACTTCATTCTCATCGCCTTGTAACCCACTTTATTTCTTACCTTTTCCTCTAATTTGTATACCGGTAGAATACAAATAAGCTCGTTGAGAATGCTACGATGACTGACGTAAGTCCTTCATCAGACGGAATTAGGTTATTCCATTCGATGTATTGAAGGATACCAGAGAACGCAGGAGGTAGAATATTGAAAAAAGTTTTCCGTGGAACAAAATGTAAAGGGGAATAAATTGTCTTTGAAGTAACCAAGAAAGGAATCCAACAGAAGAAACGAAACATATGGAAGCCTTCAGCCGTAGAACACTCAAACGAGACAACGAAAGCGTCGAAACTAATCCAATAGAGATCACGACGGAGAGTTTTATCTATGATTTGAACGGAGTCGGAATGACAGTTACAACGCTTTGAAACGTAATTTCTCGACAAAGAAACGCAGAAACAAGGTAATTCATTTTTCAGCCATGATCGGAAATATAAATTTGTATTATATTTCTATTTTCATTCCTTCATAGCATCTTTTTATAAATGGTCATGTTAAAGAACATTTCTTCGAAGAATTTAATATAGCAAGGCACAACTTCGGCTTTAGGCACTTTCGCTAGAATTTGCATACAATTTCCAGGCTTCGTTCGTTAGGTTAGGAAATGCAATTTTTAATATTCTAAGCCAACTTTCCAGACAGCCATTGCAGTGTAGGAATATGATTAACTTTCACTCACTTTGGAATTACGCTCAATTCCTAACATGCAACTCTCTATTGAATAAATAGTTTCTGGAGACATTATCGTTGTGAATAATTTATGGCTGCTGCAGTAAGAATTAGACTCTTCTTTAGAATACCATATTTAGATGAAATATATCTTGCTAAACCTTAATGAAGTATATCTTGCTTATTTAATACATTATTCAAGTTGACTTATGACTAATTCTGCTTTTGTGACAAGCAATTAAAAATTTGTGTTGACATTAGAGTAGTATTTCTATGAAGGAATCCTAGCAAACTAAGGTTACCAAGGGTTGTATAGAAGATGTAAAAATCGCTAAATGAGGCGTGTTCATGACATCTTGGTATTTTGACATATAAATTATGAATATCTGAAAATGACAATCAGTTTATATATCATAGTTATGCACTGAAACAGTGTTTACAGTAAAGTGCTAAGAATTAACTGCGGGAGACATTTTTAAATACGCTGGCGGCAAAGCAAAACCGCAAGAAAGAATAGAAATATGATATTGATGCATACAAAATCCATTTGCTGTAATCATTCAAGTGTTTATTCTGTGCTAGATGTTCAGGAATGGCCAGTACCATATTCAGTTATTAGAGTATGTACAATATATCTATAATTAACACCATAAATTATTGCTTTTTATCTTCCAAAGCCGGTGAAAAGTCCAGGAACAACTTTTTTCTTAGAAGAGGCAACTAAAAAGAAAATGCTTTGATATATAGAAATATACGATTAAAAAGAGTGATTCGTCAAACTACAGGGGGACTCTATATGCGTAAGAACCCCCAAGATGAAGAAGAAATATCAAGGTAATGAACGAGTGAGAGGAAGATAACGTTATTTATGGCTGTGATTTTGTGACATATCCTTAAAACGAATCCAATTCCAGGTCCGATTTGGAGGGAAAATTCCGATTCAGAAAATGGAACTCAGCAAGCTGTCCATTGTCAAACGCAAAAGGAATGGAGACGAATTGGGTGGGTCTCGGAATCATTATAAGAAATGAAGATTTATACACACTCTTACCAAAAGATCGACACGAAGCACGAATTTAAACATCATGAAATTTTAATCTGGTGAAAATATTTCTTTAGTATTGAAGGGAGACGTAGCTTTGTTAAACTAAACGGAGAATTGAGTTGGAAGTTTCCTTTCTTAGACCTTAAAGTATTTCAGTGAGTTTGCCATGAGTTATTTAATTTATGAGGCAAATTTTTTCACATAGAGACCATTTTGAGATACTGATACATTAAAATAAAATGGAAAATAGTTATTAATGAAATAGAAATGCTATTAAGAAAATTTAATTCCTACTCTTTCTTGTCGTGGATTTCTTTACAGTAGTCTTCTGCGATAGTTTTCATATTAAGACCCTATAACAATGGCTAAAATAAGGGTTAGATGTAAGAGGAGACTTTATAGTCTCAATCTCGCCCTAAATAAAGTCTTTTATTATTATTATTATTATTATTATTATTATTAAAATAACACATTTGTGAACCTTTATTGCGTTCTTTACACTCATCTAGAAATAGTAAGCATAGTAATAGATATGACATTTTCTCTCTGACTAGCAAGAACATAGGGTTGAGGCATACCATATCGTAAGTCTTACGTCACTTGAAGGATCAACGGTAGTCATAAATATTATGGCCAATATTAGCAGCCAAGCAATAATCACATACATCGAGGATGTTACAAAGATTTGCAATCGACATCAGAGGGATCAAAATTTATCAAAGGACGTCAAATTTTATGAAAACGCGTCGCCTTGCGGTGCACCTTCTCGAGTTCACAGATAAAGATTTCATCCACAGGATCCCATATACTTTCCACTTACTCAATACGAGGCCTAGGTAATGGTTGAGGTGATGAAGCATCATTATCTTAATTTTTATCACACCTATCGACTACAGCTTGTTATTCCTAGTTTTCTTAATTGCTTTGTGGAAGATTTTTTCCGCATTCGAGTTTTCAACTCAAGATGGAATGTTATTTCTGCGAAAGAGAAATAATACTAATAAAGAAGAGACAGCTTCGCGAAAGTTGATTGTGTATACAGAAGATGAGGTAAAAGAGTAATATTTTCAGAATATCAACTGAAAGCTTCCAATTATTTAAATTATCTTCATCATTTTATTACCATTCGCACCTGCATCCGCTTAGTGATGTTTCGCAAACGATGAAAGGAATGTATATGAGGAATGACCACTTAAATTTTAATGAAATGGCGTGTTCTACGGCTTTTACAAGGAGGATTTTACTTCATATTGAATACGATAAGTTTTTCAGATTTCTGCAGTATGTTTCCGAGTACGTCATGTAGATGATGTACATATTTTGACATTATATGAATTCTCATCAACGGATTGAAAATCTAATCAGTAATTTTCGTGTAAAAGGACCTTTAATTCTCTTTTGATATTTACGCCATTACGTGTTGAGCTTTTCATACACATAATAAAATACCGTTAATGTATGCCCCCTTTCTATTTAGAAGAATAAATACACGGTGAAAGCACGAGAGCTTGAGCACACAATCATCCCAGATCGCGGAGATAACTCTAACGGAAAAAGGAAATTAAGGATTTAAAATCTGCAATTTATTTATCCAGTCGTACACCTGTAGCGAAATTAAAACTGCCTTGATGATAATCTAGAGAAAATAATCACCCGATGTGTATAATTGTTGCATGCTGTTCGTAGTGTTGACTTCAAACAGGACCTGGCAGTTTAGTGCCCATTTGTTAGCGCGTTAAAATTTGAAAGCATGAAACAGCGCGTTTTGTATCCTGCGTTACGTATGCGAGTGCATCAGAGAACCATCCACGCATCGTACGAGATACGACTCGCATACTCATACTTTGAAATTTCCTCATAAATATTTGCACTAGAAATCCTACTATCATGATAAAAGAGGAATAAAAACACACACAGGATTGGTAATGAATCAACCAATCCTGTGGTAACGTGTATCACTGTTTTTATTCCTCTGTCATTATGAAGAAGATCTACTTAACTAAGAAGAGCTACTCAAATTAGAAGCAGAAACAGTGAATTTTGACCTACTATACTCATTCCCCATCTACTTCAACTACTCGTTCCACGTATATTTCAATGATAAAATCAATAGAAGAAGCCTTTACTTGGGGAATTCCTTACATTTACATTTACATTTAGACCCTGCAAACCTCCATTGGCGCATGGCAGGGGATGTAAAACACCGAAAACCCTATCTACCCTTGACTGTTGTTGGCTTCTCTAATACTTCGCGGAAAACCTACTAGGATAGTATGCGAATAACTATGGAAAAATTCCGCATGAAGAATTCCGCATGTCCTTTTTGCGGAATTTCTGCATAGTTATTCGCACACTAACCCATTTCAATAATATCGTGGGAATCGCTAATATCAAGAAAATGAGAATCCCGCATTGCTTGAGTGCAACGTGATTCGCAGTCATTTTCATCTGCGTTTCGCGGGCGTGAACCATTCGGTTATGTCTTTTTCCCTTGAAATCTGGCCAAATCTCACTCCATTGTTATCTTCCTCCCCTCCAGTCACGACTCACGTTTTTCACCTTACACCCTTTCCCATACACTTAATTCATCCCGCCCCTTGCTCATTATAATTCTGCTTCACATTTTCACTTCTATCCCATTCCACCTTTCTCTACACCAATCCCACTCTCCCTATCTCATTTCCACCCCTTCCCACCCCATTATCACATTAGTCTTACCATAATGCTGCATCCCCACCGCCCACGCCGGCCATATCCATATTAATGAGCCTCGTAATTATTTTCAATTCGAGCAGGCAGACCATGTCGCTTTTTCATCTCACGTCCCCAGCGCTCCACTTAGCTGAAGGCTGGTTTTCCAGGAAGGGGTCACTACTGGCAGCGGGGCCTTACATCCTCCCCACTTCACCCCCGTCGCTCGGGGTGGCCGAGTGATTCAAACCCCAGATAGCCTCATCGACCATCTCCCGCCTGATAAATATTCCCCCCCTTTCCTCCGTGCCCCTCCCCCTTTGTCGCTCACGTTACTGTCGAGATCGAGGAGTCGAAACTAAGTATGATCGATCGACGCGTGCATTTCACTCTGTATTTGGTTCGGCGTCCCAAAAAGTGAAGAGTCATATCTTGATCACGCTCGCTCGGTCGTCGAATGTTTAAATATGGCAGGTCTCCTCTTTTATTTCCCGTCGGCCGTTGCGTGGGAGGATGGGCGGACGTGGAGTTACGAAGCAGATATCGACGGGGCAATGCTTATAAATTAGAGAGGCAAAAATCTTGCGTTTGCATCGACTTTAAGAGATGGAGAGTTTTTGCGACGCTGGTTTTAATAATGAATGAGGATGGAGGGCGATCGAATCGTGCCTGAAATAAGATCCCTTCCGGTCGAATGGAATGATTACCTCGCCTCCTTTGGTCTTAAACTGTTCGATAATTGTCTATTTAGCGTTTTTTTCGGGATATTTACGTTCACACCTTGAATACCGTTCCCTTATGAGGAAAACAAGGCCGCGAAGTTAAATCATCCCTTTAGTTCCGTATTATACTCACGAAGCTCTTTCATTTCAGACCTCATGAGGGAGATTTTCATTAGATTAGAAGTGAACGAAACTTGCAGTGATTTTAGGAATGCAAAATTATTTTAATAGCATCTAACGCAACAAAAGGTAAAAACGCAATCATGAACAAAACTGATAGCTTTTTATATATTTTCCTTTAAAATTAAGCAAAAAAATTAGATATTATACCTCGAATAAAATAAAGTTCTTCGTCTTCAATGATAGCCTAAATCGACAGCTGAGAATAAAATTTCACTAAAAACTTATTGTCTTAATAAGAGATGATTGTGTAAAACTCCAGGCGTTAAGAACGATAACATAAACAAATTTATCTTAGTAGCGAGGATCTCATTTTGTATATATTCTACAGCACAACTATGAATTTCCGCTACCTCTAAGAAAGGCCCATGTTTCACTAATGAATCAATCAGCGTTATCTACAGCATCTTTCGCGCAAATTTCCTCGAATAACGTCCGGCATTGGTGATTTATTTCTCGGCTAATTCACATCCCTCTGAGCTCCTGAATTTGCCTTCATGTTCCACCTACGCTATGTATGGGTAAGGGAGAGTGAAGCAACAAGGTATTGGGTACTCTCCAGAACATATTTGCCAAATGGTCTCCTAAAGAAGTGAGTAATGACACCAGCTGACTGAGTTTTGCTTTATTCTCAAATGCATCGCTGATTGCTTTCAGTAATGGCTTGATTTAATTCTAGCTTTTACTCCGTTACTACCACAGTTCCACTCTTTGAGGACTATATTGTGCAGTAGAGATCAAACAAAAACTCTTTGATAGTCTTGGAAGCAATTTATCTAATATGTTTGGAATAAATCAACCGGCCTTTTGGAGTAGAAGTCCATGGTCACGATAAATGAAGAGGAAATTCTTCTTCTAAAGGAAATTTTATGGCAAATATCGGAATGGAAATGGAAAATATCGGTCGTTCGAATAAAATATCCTTATTTGTTGTACATGAAGATGGTCCTGTTACATCATATTGATGAGTATTCGGAAACCTTCCGGGAATTATATATTTTCCTCAAATGTCATATCAGCAAGGAATAGTAAATGGTTCTGTTAATAGTAATAATTTAATGTAAAAATGCGAGAGAATTTCTATTGCCTAACGCAAAGTTATACATGATAGGAAATTTTAACACAGGAGCAGAATATAACAGGTTCTTTTTGTATCAAAATTAGACTTGGAGATGAAAAGAAAACGACACGTATTTGAAACAATTCATCTTCAATGACTTATTCCTATGACTGTAACTGTAATAACATACACGTGCTCACAAATTCTGTGTCGTGCCGGAGGCAAAGTAGCACACGGGCGGTACTTTTGCCTCCATTTTTCTACTCAATGACTTGCGGAATTCTAGCCGGTGCCATTAATAACGGCTGTCACAGTACGATAACTTTCAATATTTTACGCTTTGAGGATGGATATGAGGAGTGCATTTTATCAGTTAGGCATTATAAATCACTCGCTCGTGTTTGTCTTTTCTTTGTTTTGAATGTGGATTTAGAATTCCTCAGCAAAAACCATCTTTAGGTCGTACCATGATATTTTTTGGGCTTCGCTGAGGGTAGGGAGACTGATTCAATGAAACTATTAGGTGTCACGAACTATATATTCGTACTAGTTAGTTTCTGAAGTTAACGCTGCATTTGTTTTAGGTGTATGAAGGAGAGAAGGAATGTATAAAATGAAGATAATACATTTCTGGTACCTAAAAACTTCAATAAATGATTCTACGAAAAATGAGCTTTTAAAGCATTTACATGAACCCTGTCATCATTATAAATCACTATACCCGGCATAGACGACGTAGGGCTTAGCTTGATAGCTTGGTAACATGAGAATGTCGGGCTCGAATCCAGAATAGGGTATGTTGCTTGATATTGGTATAATAATAAGAGTAATACCATTACACTCAAATTTAATCACATTTCGATAAAAATATTATATCTCGTATTTTATTCACGTTACTGGCTGCTGGTATTCAAGGTATTGCGGAATATCTACGCAAAAAATGGATGCCTTATCTTATTCTTTGTGAGAAAAAGTATAACGGACGATGATCACGTTTAATCATTCTCTTTGTTTTTACAGATTCCTCATCTCGCAAAAATTTTATTTGGTTCATGAATTCATATAGCTCCACTGATTGATTGATAGTTCTACAAAGAATATAATACGCTAGATTCTTACAAGCAGTACGTAAGTGCTTATACCGGGAATCGAATCCGGTACCGCATTCGCCAAAAGTGATCGCGCTACTCACTTGTGTACTAGGGAACCCTAATTTAATCTACGCCAGAATGAGAGAGAATTCAGAGATAACCGCTCTGCTGTTCATAATGTGTTATGAATAAATATTACCTTTATTCTAGAAAAAGTGGACCAGGGGGAGCATTGTCTTCTGTTGCAAAAAATTGTAGACAACTGTAGAAGATGGTATCACTGAGAAAAACAACGATTATTAAATTTTACATGAACAGAAATCATTAACAGGTTGTGTAGCATAATGGGCATGTTCTTTAGGATTGATTCTGAAAAAGTAATTTTTGGAGAGAACTATTTACTTGGAAATTATAATTAGAAGGAATAGACTTGGAGTTTATCCAATTATTTGCCCTTTCATTTTATATTTATATCTAATTTAATCACTCCATTTCAACCTCTGGAAAAGTGAGGCATCTCTCAGGCATTCTACCATGTATCTGTTGTTATGGAAATATATTTGTACATCATGTTTAAGAAGGCTCCCTAAATATGTTCTCGAGCCTCGTAACATCATGATAATTGTGAGTTAAAATTAATCACCCAAGGAGAAAGTCCAACATAAAGGATTCCTTCGAACGCAAGTTCATATTTCAAATCATAAATTCGAGCGCGAAACATGCCGCCGTTCATCGCAGCACTAACAAAGACGGACACTGCCGCGAAAAGATCCGAAGGTGGTACAACAGCTTTCATTTCCTCAATTTGACGTCTTAAACAATGACGCCGTTCGAAAAAGTTACGGCTTTAATCGATCAGGGGGCCAAGAAAATCACCATGTCGAACACGAACTCCGTCACAAATGATGAACGACGCAAGTTGGGAAAGCGACGCTAAGCGGGCGATACATTTATCCTCATTCGAGTCATCCCTCAACGCGGTATCCGGAATCTCCAGTGTTATACAATCCAATCTGCACCTCGCGCGTTGTAACTTCTCCGATATTGGGCTTTATCTCCCACGTACAGCCCTCCCAACCCTTCCCTCTTCTCACTTATTAACTTTATACTGCCCTCCCTCGCCACTCCTGCTGCCCGCTTTGGAAAGATCAATCGGAAAAGAAACTGCGCACGCTCGGGTTATTGACACGGCCGCGGCTGCAAATGGGGGGAGAGATGTGGGAGAAAGAGGGAGGGGGCGTTAGGTGTTTAGAAGGAGGTTATTAGGAAGGAGCGGAGGAAGTGCGGGAGGAAATGGTGAAGTGCAGAGATAATGAGGGCGATGGAGAAGCTGCGGAGGATGGTGCGCGGGGGTGGAGGCGCAGTGAGAAACTGAGGGGCGAACGTGATGCATTGGCGAAGCAAAGGGTGAAAGGGTGTTTACTTACTTGATAAACAAAAACGCTACTAATGCAAAGATTCATCGGTAGAAATTACGCTCTATTATCAGCCTGGATGGAAGATTTTCAACCGATAAAGCACTGCTGAGCAGGGCATCGAACAGAAACTGAAAACCGAAAAATACAGTTATTTTAGCCGGGTTAAAACTGAACCCGAACCAGAAACACCTAATAATTCCGTTCCGATATTTTTGGTTTCAACAATGCACATTTTACCTAAGTGTAATTGGAGGAAGGTTTCTATATGTGTAACTAGAAATTTGCAACTAACTTTCACCAACTTCTATTCTAAACTTTAGATGCAGTGCGAACGAAGAAAGATAAAATAAGTTAAACAATTTGAGAAGGATATAATACTGTTCGAAGTTGGGAGAAGGAGCTGTACCGGAATTTTCCGATATTTTTATTGTAGGTTGAACCGGAGAGAAAAACGGAAAAAAATATTACGGTTAGAAGCCCTGCTGCTGAGTCAAAATAAAGCTCATGTTAAGGCGTTTGAATATCGATTATCGCATGGTAGGCTACCAAGGAGTTTCTGTTAAAATTTAATTAAAAGAACCATGGACGTTAAGATCCACTGGAATAAATATTTATGCGGATTTTATTTCAAAGCTTGAAACTAAAAATCCAGCTGAAGGACCAGGATTTGCACGTCTACATTTGGTGAACTTTTGACCACACATTTTTCCAAGGAGCAAAGGAATTTTTCTTTGTATATATTTTTTGTACTTTGTATTTATATGCCGAAATTGGTGCTTAAAATTAGAAAATAATTGGAAATTACTATTCGATTTTCTTCACATTTCGATCAATGGCGTGAAAAAACATTAAGAAGGACGTTCACTGAAATTTGTTAATCTTTTTCTAGAAACGCAAAAAGACTCGATCCTTTCCGGTTACGGTAAAAACATTTCCCAAAGGTGATCGCCAAAAATTGACGTTAATAATATTTTTAACAATCACTTTTTAGGTTACTACTTAATCGACTCTAGAAAGGAGAAGAATAGAAATTTAAAATTGACATGTTCCAGCCTAACTTTGTGGAATGATACCATTATGAATAAAAACACACTTTGTAAATTCCTCACAAATATATTAAAGGCAACTAGTTTCGTCTATCAGACATCATCAGGCACTGTCTGATAGACGAAAATAGTTGCCTTTAATATATTTCTGTAGAATTTACAAAGTGTGTTTTTCTTTGTATGAAAGAAGAATAGAAGTTTATCTTTATGGATTAATTTTACGAAGTGACTGACGAAAAAGCGACGATGAAATGAGCATTGATGAACACCAAAATGCGGAAGGGCTCGCAGCTCCAGATCTCCATATTTCTTGATTTTGGATCATCGTTTTGTAAGTAATAGTAAAGAAACTAATTCGAAACAAAATACCGCTTTTATTTACTTTAAATTATATATTACAAATTTTGGAGCTATAAATGGTCGTTAACAGCTTGCGGATTATTTTTCACGTAGTATGATAAAGATGCTCACGAAAAAGAATAGGGAAGAAAGAATCGAACGAAGAAAGACAATATTCAGAAACAATCAGAACGACGACCTTCTCGTGAGGGAGTCAATAAGCTATTTATATTTTAGGTCTATACCTAAATATAAACATACTAACATGAATATAATAGATCTCGCACGAAAGGAAATTACGTTAAATATTTTGAGGGAATAGACTTGTAGGCGCAACTTTTAGGGATCACAAGTTACCCTAGAACTAAGAATATTATATAGTAATATATTCTCTACATCCACTGCTTGTTTGTTTGATCAAAACACTTTTTGATAACAATCTATAGATCTTTTTAACTACTCTGCATCGGTTGAGAAGGATATTTATCTAACGGAAACAGTTCATCATAGATTATTTTCAAGTATTTTTCTCCAAAGTATAATAGGCAAGCACGGACATTTCATATAAACATATGAGATAAGACGACATGGATGTTTATGAGTATTTAAACAGGAAGCGACTCTCCAATAAAATGATCGTATCGGTATTCTGCGAAGGGCTGAGTTCATTGTTTCCTGCGATGTACGCGCCTGCGCATTGTTTTGAAAGTACCGCGCTGCATTTCAGTTCCTCGCACGTAACTGGCTTCCTTTATCTCGGTCCATCTTCGAAAGAAGACGAAATAAAATGTATGCAAACAACTTACCAATAGCAATATATAAATACCAATAGCCCGTAACGGTTGTTAAGGCGTTAGGAGAAGAAGATATAGATGAAAATGCATTTCGATTATGCATAGTAAAGTAAAAAATAGTAAATCAAATCTCTGGAAAGAGTTACTAAAATCTCATGACAAGAAAAACTTACTGAACGAGTTTTGAGTTACTAAAGCATCTTACAAAAACATGGAAGAAGGATGAATAACGACTGATGAAGACCAAGGAATAAAAATACTTAAAAGTAAACTAAGAGAGATGAGATACGTCTTAGTAAGAAATTATACATGAATGCGGAAAATATCTTATAAGGAGGAGTAAAGTCCTGCTTCAGGCCAATCTTCTGAACAATGACTGCTGGTGACAACGATCGTATAGCCTTTACAGTAAATCTAAATTAATATACAAAGCATTTTAATGGCTTCCAATTTAGATTGATATCAGCTATGTCTTAGATACGTCATAAGTAAAAATAGAAATGGAGAATAAAATTAACACGGGTCGTTTTACCTACGCTATGTGTAATTCAGTTCAGTTAATTCAGTAAGAGAGTAGGCTGAGGAGATTAAATTTTTTATATATGATCAGATTGAGATCGAATGAAAGAAATGCTATCATTGAGTTATTCTTTTATAATCCACAATTTTCGTTCCCCGAGTTATAAAATACCAATATCAGGCCAAGAAAACACATATGGAAATGTTAATATAGGAGGATGCTTGATTTTATTACAAAGATATTATTGTACAAATCAAGTTGTATCGAGCGATTATACACAACAGAAGTTAAAATGCCTGACTTTTAAATCCGGCTATCCTAAAGAGTTTACAAAAGCACAAATTACCAACGATTGAATACTAACTTCCCATAATTCATCTACATTCTTGCCAATTTTATCCGATCTTGGTCATCTCTTATCACGTTCACCAGCAGTCCTAGAGCGATTTGATCTTAAAGGGTTCGCGTATGCTGAACGTTATTCAAAACAAAAGGACAAAAATGTACAAACCTTGAAATTCAGAAAAACAGGATAGCGACTCCGGAAGTGATAGGCCTTTGTTAAGGTCTTGACCAGGCACTAAATGTTACCCTCATTTCAACGCCATCCTTCATCAAAACGACGCAATAAAAGGCAAATATTTTTTCTGCGATTAAAAACGGGGCTCTATTACATGAAATGGTGCGTTACCGAAGAATTTAGAGTTGGTTGGAGTTCGACGACCTTGTGACTCGAATGCAGGTGAGAGGGGGCAATGCAGGTGGGAAGGGTTTATGAAGGGATTTTAAAGGGGAAGAGACATAATTTGGTGGCGGCGCAAGAAAAGCAAGCCATCGTCTGTTCTTCGGTTCGGAACGGCAAACCAACCGAGACGAGCGAATGAATCGCGGCACCTATTCTTCAACTACCCCTCCTCCAATCACCACATCTCTCATATCAACAATCTTCTCATTCACTATGCTCTAATGATTGGACTTTTCGTTTCGAGGATGTATTGTATATGACAACCTAAACGAGGTCCTGGTTTTTATCCTGGTGGGCCTTCAGGTGAATTCCAAGATTTAGAGATGAGTCCTTTTCAGAACGATACAGCATCGACGTTGACTATAATGATGACAATTTTGATGTAAATCAATTGATAGCACGATAATGGTAGGTGAAATGTCCAAGATTTATAAATTTTTATAATTATAAGTTGATGATGCGCCATATTGTTTAAATTATTTTGTGCTGTATATTTTTTACTAATGAGTAATTATTTTTATAGCTGTACATTTTAAAAAATTATCATTATCATTGACTATCATTGACATTGACTTGTCTATCATTGACCGGTTTCATCTTAATGTTGTTAACAAATATGAAAGTATTTGTGTGTTATCATAATCGTATGTATTTAAAAGTGCATACATAGTAGTATATTAAGTAGTTTAAGTAAACAGCAAATTTAATACGTAATGACACATGTTAATGCTTATTCTATAAACCCTCAGTAAATCTAATACTGAAAATGCAGGGTCTTAATATGTTTCCAGTGAGGTTAAATATAAAAAATGAGAAACGATGAATCATATAAAGACAAGATACGAAGACAAATCGATTTTTGGCCATAAAAGTTTTGGAAAGAAATTTATACGACGAAAATGTCAATAAGAACTCAGGTTCCTCTGTTTCGTGTACGGCTGCGTTTAAATGATTCACAATTTCAAATCTCTACGAATCGATCTGAACATTAGGAAGCAAACTGCCGTGAAATTCTTCGATGAAATTTGTTTCTTCCTGTGCCCGCTTAGCACTTGTTTCTTTCCATAGGTTGGATGGATATATGTTGCTCATTATCGTTGAATGACCGAGAGTATTTCATGGAAAGTTTTGGAGCAATATTAGATAAGCAATCGTAATCCTTCGTGAGTTTAGAATGAAAATTTTAAGGATTGATAAGGTTTAAAAAAGTAATTTGCAAAAACGGTCGCTCGACCAATGTTCTTTGGAGCGGCTCGATATGGTTACGCTAAATTACGAAAGAGGGAGAATAGAACCATCAGAAACAGAAACAACATTTCACGGTATACCGTAAAACCCCTGTAGATGTACTAATTCACTTTAATCCATACTTGAAGTTTTAGTGAAAAAAACTTGGAAATCGGGGACCAAAAACACATTTTCCAATACCTCCAAATTTGTAAACCAATATTTTATTTTACAGTGAATAGATCAAATCACACTATTAATCATGTACAAATACATTTTTAAGTTCAAACTCGCCTTTTGGGATTCCTTCATATGAAATCATAAAGAAATTTAATTTTTCAATTCAATTTTTCAGTCATTTTTAACCTGTAACTATATAGTTTTCCCATCCATAGATTTCCTTATCTAATGATTTTGGCAATTTCTTTCTTTTTACTTTTTGCTGGTAATTTTGATGTTGAAAGTAAGATGAATAACCTGATGGACTGACCATTGATTTAGATATAATGACGCCTTTCCTTACAAAAAAAGCTGCAAGTGATATATCCCCATTTTATGTGTAACATTTTTAATGATCGTTCTAGCGAAACATAGGAAGGACTAGTAGAAAGTAGTGTGACGTCAAACATGCCAAACGTATAAATCCTTGCAAGATTACGTAATGAAAGATTACTAACAACTAACTAATGTAAATCATTTTCAATCATGAAATAGCTAATAAAAGATTTAAATAACTTTCTAAGGTATTTGGGAAGATCTAATGGACCCAAGTCCCATGATAGATGAATCAAGAAAGGAGGAGGTCGCTGCAAAAGGAAATCGGCGATACCATAGAAAATATGCATTTTAAACGTTTCCCGTGAACTATTCCCTTATTCCCTTGTATGGCGCAGAAAAATGGACGCTACGAAAGGAGGATATTCAGCATTTAGATAGCTTCGAGATGTGGACGTGGAGAAGAATACAGAAAATGAAAGGGTCAGATAAGATCAGGAAGAAGTTTCTCAAAGAATTGGAGAGAATGGGAAATTTATAGGAGCTATAAAAAGAGAGGAGCAACGGAAACATATAAGAATTGAATTCATTTTTCAAGATATGATGGAAGAAATTTGTATGTGAAGAGAATGCATAAATTCTGTATATGTGGCCGATGAAGATATGAAATGTAGCAATTTTCAAAGCGTAAATTAGCTGTGTAATGATTTGAAAGTTTAGTCCATTAGTGTCTCAATAAAGTATCAACGAGTATAATACTAATGCGAGTTCTACATGACGCATTCTTCGTATGGTAATGACAGAGCTCTGGTTATGATAGTAAGAATAATTTTAACAGATATTTTCAATCTTATTACGGCCTTTAGTAACAATTTTTCTCTTATAACCCAAGTAATAAGAAACATATCTCTCAGTCTTTGTAGGCGAGTTTTCTCTTTCTTCTAAAGTATGATGTAATTTTTTTTACATTCCATTTCCGGATTCATCCTCTTCAGGTAACTACAAACGGTGCTCAGTTCTACAGTTCCTTTCAGTGAGAAAAGCACTTATTTAAACATTAAAGAGCTAAAATGCCCTTCCCTTTCGTTTTCCAACGTAAAAGAAACGAAATGTTTTTCAACCCAGATATAACGCTATGCTGCTATAACGCGGTTTTTATTCGGTCCCTTGAAAGCATCTTAACCTGTATTTTTCACGATAGTTGTTATGCCTTCTCAGAGGTGAATTTCAGCAATCGGAAGGCCTACGCGCAAGAACCACTCTGGTGTTCCTTTAGGAGATTGTTCATTTTAAGAAAACGACAAAACGTCCTTTTCTTGGCTACCTTGACGGCGGACCTCAGCTAGCGCCTAGTGCTAAATCTGGTTTATCAATGTATTTATTGCATACTATTTCATGGATGGGAGTTGATGACTATTAACAAGTATCACAATCGAACGATGGTTACCTCGAGCTTGAGAAACGCATACGAAATCTATTATCCTATTAGCAACTATTAACAATGCCAACTTTACAAGCAAAACTCAAAATGCCTTTATGATAAAGCATAGGGGGCAGCCGAAGAAACCCAGCATCTTCAGAAGAGAAACCCTTTGTTACGGTTTGGTGAACCCCATACCCTATGAGAAGCATCGGCGGCGTCTCTCATGCAGATTGGCGGGGAAGACGTGCGTCGCGGCGCTTAAATGTTCCATCCAATGGAAATGGGCGTCGGATGGGATGGGGAAGAGGGGGAGGGACATGCGCGGGAGTATGCAAAGTGGAAACATAAAAAAGGGGCTTGAGAGAGCGCCTGCCCGGATCCCTCTTGCTCCTCCCATAAATCCAAGCGCCCCCAATATGCAGAGGGGAGGCCTATTTTATTTTTTCCAAAGGTGGTGGCGTTCTGTTCTGCCGGAGCCCCACCCCTGCCGACACAGATCGATATTTTAACAGCGCCACGGAGCACTCTCAATTTTGACTGCGAGTTTGCATGCGATGGCTCCGCCCCTATTCTCCCCTTTTAAAGAGCAGAATGGCCGCATGCCCACCCGGAAGTCATCTTTCTCCTTTACGCGTCTTTGTTTTGGGATGCGGAAATTACTCGGATGGGAATGCGACGTCTTTAGACGCGGATTAAAGGGTGAAATATGCGTAGATGCGACTAACTATGCGAGGGATAGTTTATCAACTAATTACAATAAAACTCGGTTATGACGCTTTTCAGGGAACCAAGTGAAAGCCGCGTATTAAACAGGATAACTTGATTGGGAGGGCGTGTAATGCTGGTTGCCTAGCATCGTATCTTTGAAGAATGATTTGGTTTTCACAAAAAGATAACATTTGGGATACTCAATTTTGGTCATTTTTCAGTCTGTAATGAAGCAATTTTTACCAGATAGAATATAAGACAATTAGGAAATAATAATTTTTTTAACAAAAGTGGTGAGAAAGCATCAAGATCACTCCGAGGCTAAGGGCTAAGGCTTACGAAACACTCCTTTTTTAATTTTTTCGATATATTTACTTCTTAAGATTGTGACGAAAGAAAAAGGTCCTCAACTAACGATGAGAGAGATAATATATCCCCTAATTAGAGTAAAACCCGGCCAAGACGCTTTTCTGGGAACCAAGCCAAAGCCGCGTCTTAAGAGTTGACAGGTGATACACGGCAGTAGCTTCATAGCAGGATTGTGTAACGCGTGTTGCCTAACATAATATATTTTTCGTTTCGTCTGCTTTTCACAAAAAGAGAACATTTAGTTACTTAATTTCGGTAATTTTCACCCAAAAATGATGCAGTTTTTTCAAATAGGCAATTAGACAATGATTAAAAACGGAATTTTTAACACAGTGATATAACGTTCAATCCGAGACCGCTATCCACAGCATACTAAACTCTCTGGTTATCCTGGTTTCCTTTCCTGTTAATTGAACACGTTTACTCCTTCAGATTGTGAACGAAAGCAAACACCAAAAAGCAAATTTTTAATCTGATGTAATGCCCTGAGACAGAGAAGAACTCACTCTAACCCTGAGTTGGTATCGGCTTCTACAGTGGGATACAGTTTTCTCTGATTCGCGATATCTTCATTTACTCTTAAAAAAATGCTCATTCAAAAGAAGAAACCCAGGAGAAATCCATTTAGAGACAAAGAGAGGAGAGAGGACAGAGACAAAGTTAATGTAAAAATGTTTTGATGTCTAGCGGGTTGCGGTGCATCAAGGAACGGGAAAAATCCAAGGTTTAAGTGAGAGGCAGTGTCACAAGCGGTATCTATACCATGTCTTTTTGTGTTTTTTTAAAGTGGGATCGCATTAAAAAGGTTTTACTGTATTAAGAAGGATGATGGACGCTAACAGTGTTGAAGTAGCGGTTGATAAAATTGGGAAAAAAATTCAACTAATATTATATTAGCAAGAACAAAAAATGACAGAGTATTCGGTATGCTCAAACATGATACCTGTTCTGACAAAAGAGGCAGAATTTGGGTAACAAAATTTGTTACGCGTAATATAAGATGAATGTTACCCATAGCAATCAACGTATTTTCATGAGTAATATTAACAGAAAATCAAGTTTCTTGTGTTAGGAGGATTAATGTATTAAATGTTTACATCTAAAATGTCATTTAAAAATCAATAAATGCTACAGAAAATCGATTATATTAGCAATAATTATATTTCTCCTTCACTTATGAAGCCAAAACGAAAAATATGGAGGGCAAATCATTAGCAAAGGCATCTTCACAGAAGTACACGAAACATATATTTGGCAATCGCTCTTTGATTCAGTAAAACAAAACTTAATCGGAGAATTCAATTCAGTTAGAAATATTCCTTCTTATGCAATCTATTCTTATGTAAAATATTATTCAAAACGTGATCTTTATTCGGACGAAACAGAGACTAAATAGTCTCTTAAAGGTCAAAAATAAGGAAAGGAAAATCCTAAAACTTTAAATAGATAGTTTTATTATTTAATCAATCGAGATGAATTATAGTCAAGAAAGAGAAGAATTACTCATTTTCGACACATACCTTCATTTCCTAAGAAAACCATCCGGAAATTTATAGTATAATATTTAGAACAACATTTAACCCAGATCTTCAACAGGATAACAGTTAAACACGAAGATACATGCTCTGAAACTTTGGATAGATAAATGCTTCCATACATTGAAACTAGAATTTTGTGTTACATTCATTCTATAGCAATAAGAGAGGCAATCGGGAAGTCAGTCAACAGAAGAAAATATATGAATTCATGCGATCACATTTCACTTAAGGAAGTAAACGGTACCATCGTGGACACGCCTGAGTTCTGACGGAAGTAAGCGTTAGAGGCCACTTAGCATTGCTACTCCTAGCATAGAGACATCGCTATCATTAAGAAATAAATTTTAAGACAAAAGCAGCTACTCGACATATATAATCATATATCTGTCAAGAGAGTTTTAAATAGACTCCGTAGAAGTAGGAGAGAAGGGTAAAAAGAGGAAAAAAACTGATTTTCGACATCTGATCGACTTTAATACAAAGCTGGAAACAAATGCTATATTAGGGATGGCCAACCTATCTACAAAAATGACGAATTATATGACTACGAATGTCGTATGAAATCCAGCAAAAATAAAAATGAATAGGAGGGATTGTTCTGTTGTGAAAGCTTGATTGGATAAAGCAACTGCCCGGAAAGTGGAAGATCTGGGTTCGAGTCCAGGCTATGGTGGACTTTTCCTTCATTTCATCTAAATTTAAGCATGTATTTCATGCAGTCTTCATCGTTTAGGTAAATTTATCACTCATTTACACATACCCCCTCGCTCCTAAGGTAACTATAATAACCTGAGACTGTTTTTTCCCCTCAATTTATGTCTAAAATGTAAGTTTCATAAATATTTTATGTTCATTGCCTGTATTCATAAGAAAGTACACGGTAACATGACCATTTGCTTGACTATGAACGAATATATGTATGTATACTGCGTAATGTAAATTCACTTCCACCAGATCATGTATCTATAGCAATGATTCTATAATATCGTACTTATAATATTATGTGCCCATATACGAGTATACACTAACAACGTGACTTACTATTTAATAATAGAGAGCGAATTCATTATAGTACATTATTGTAGGATATAGCGCATATCCTACAATAACGCATTAACTATAAAAGATTGGTGATCCCTGTGTGGCATCTTCCGAGAGTGGAAAAAGGATTGAGTAAGAAACATTGAAATTAAAAATTAAGATGCAAAGTACATTTGAGGCAACATATCTGAACGTGTTGAAATAAAAGGAACATTTCCAGAGCACTTCTATCACAATTCTGGCGAAAACACATAAACCCTCAGTTGAATCATTCATCCCACATTTTAGAAAGGGACATTTCCTCTAAATTCGCCACTGGTTTTAGCCATCCACTATCCCCGACGTTCACAAGCAGCTGGAACCGAAATCCGAGATCGTGTCGCTAGTTTGTCGACACCAACTTGCATCTCTCTATCGGATATCATTTCCATTGGCAATCTTCCCCGAGGAGAGTCTCACGAAAGAGCCGATGGAGGCCCTGGTTCGGGGAATCGCCGCTGGAGGCTGCTCCAATCGGGATTCAGTTGGCGGACGCCCCCTCCCACCGATCCTTCATTCTCTGAGGCGACTTCTTCTCCAACTCCTACGCATCCATCAATCTCGAAACCATATTCAACTTCATTCCCGGAATCTTTATCGGTTGTCCGCAGCGAAGAATAGGCTTGTTTTACGGCGGGGGATGAATTTTTTCCCCGCTGAATTAGAGCTCCGCGTATTTCAAATACCGTTAACGCAAGGGGATGGTATAATGCTATTTTTAGTCCAGATTCCCCGCCATTCTTACACTTCTGACGGACGTAAAAGGTTAGAAGAGAAACGGTTAAATTTTTATAGCGAAAACTCTGGGTTAATAAGAATTCCGAGATTTTTCTTCTTATAAAAATCTGCCTTTAACGGAGTTTAATGTCGACGGGGAATCTTTACCACGGCTTCTTGTACTTCTCCGAGCTCAGTTTCTCAACGACTGAAACGCTACTTTCAAAATTAAAAAATATGTTCTTCTCAGTATCTCCAACGGTCAGAGCAGATTTGCAATCAAGAATAGAATTCATTACCGAAGATAGATAAATAGTACATAGATTCAAGTAAGCGTATTTCCTTGGTTTCAAGTAGATTTGAAGTTGAATGGGTGATCAACTATTATTCTTCAACATCCCGGGGAAAATATAGATAAATAGCTATGCAATATCTATCAGATCAAACTTTAATATTACATATTATGCTTGTTATTCTTCGCAAACATCTAAAATTCAACAGCAAAAGGCTAGACGATGTGGAATTCCATCTCCAAATTCATTTTGTACCATAACTTACATAAATATTTAAAAATATATACATATTTTGAGTTATTAATAGAATCAAATCTATTCTTTAGATAGCAATGTATGTTTTAGACTCAAAAAGATTAAACTGAACGATAGAAATGTATATGTACGTGGGTACATTTAACGAGCATTGCTTGAAATTTTTTAAGTCTATCAGTATATTTTACAAGAATATCATGTAGAAACTCGCCTGAGTGTGTTATGTTTCAACAGATATTGTTTCGAATCTTTGATTACTTTGCAGAATAACTGATGATTTTCTGCTAAACAATTTTCCTAGGAATTACGTTTTCAGTGTTTGATCACTTCATAAGACTGTAAACAAACTTTGATCTTCTATACATACGTCAATACGCACGCCCTTGTATTTGCTCTCATTGTAAAGAATAATTTTTATTGCAATTAAATGTTGAATTAAGCCCCTCCTAGTTTCAAAAGTACACGTTACATTTATCTTCATACTGCGAATATTATATTAAATTATATTCATACTCGTACATCTATATTCATCTATATATCGCCTATTGGCTGGTTAAAGAGGTTTAAAACACCAAACGAATAACCTATTTATGATGTTCAATGAAATTTGCACCGTTCTAGGGAAAAGTGCCTTTTTAAGTGATTCCATCTTGCATATGCAACGCTAAGTTTGCGTTTTACAAGATAGAACTTTCCTATAAGCACATGAGTCCGAATAGTAAAATAAGCATTAGTTTAGTTCAAGCGTACTCTGGCTGAATAAGGGGAAAAGAGTAATTGTGTTTTGATTCACTCAGAGTTAATCCATTCGGTCTTTTGCAGGAATTGGCTACCTTTCCTCCATCCCTCGCTCAATGTGTTATTCGCTGAATCACCGCAGAGAGAGCCATAAGGTGGTGACAGGTTGGGAAGGCTTGTATACAAGTGCAATGTGCGTAATCATACCCTGATCTCTTACTTCGTGCCATGTCTTGAGATGGTGCTGATTTCTGCTATCGCGATAAGTATTTCAGTTCTCAAGTGTCTTAATAATGACACGGACCCCCGGGAGACCTTTCCACATAGCATCTCTTTTGTGTGAGACTGGAAAGCAAGAGAACTCTGATGTATGACTGAGGAAAGTGTTACTTCGAATTCGAAGAAAAGTTTCTTAGTCAAGAATTATGATAAGCGACAGCTGAATTATTGCCGGCGAATAAAATAGTGAGATCTCTTTTATTAAATCGCGTAATACATTTTATTTCCAACTTGGAAGTTTCTTTCGAAAAACTTTAAAATGTTAAAATAAGATTCAAATTCCGTTCTCTGCCTAATGAGTGAGAGTTGATTTTCCTATGGCAATATATATTTTCTGATATCAATAGCTGCTATCTTTTTATCTTAGTAAATAACAGTATGTGTGCTGCTAGTTGATACTAAAATATTAGTTTTATCTTCAATCAGGAAACAGTTTCCACTAATGCGCCAAAATATTATTTATCTAAGGAATAAACTGGCCGGAAATCTTTCCGTCTAAACATCAATGTTATGGAATGGCAGAACTTGTTAGCAAAATCATTTAAAAAATTAAAGAAATTGCAAAGCGGCTACAGTGTATGCATTCTACTTGCATGGAATTATACTGGTTAATAAATTACGTGACATTTTAACATCCTAATCGAGAATTTTTACGCCATGCATAATCACTATTTTATGCAATACGCCAATAACCTTTCCAGAGTGTTCAATCAAAGAAGCAAAACTAACTCATGAATCTGCAAAAATTTATAATATTCAATCAACGTTTCTCCCTCATTTATTGACTTTTTTGGAATCAGCTTCCAGCGGAAAAATGATCAAATATCGGCAAATAATTGAGAAAAAATGCTTACTAAATTGCCTGAATTACCAAATATGTACGTGCTAAATGTGTGCGTAAACAAGATCGCAATGCAACGACTACTACAAAGATTTTTTCGACATCATTCGCGCATATCTCCGTTGTCAATTTATTGAGTTATAAATTCAAAATTCTCCTTTAATTTTAGTAGGAACTGCGGTAGCGTGAGACCCAGTTTTCCATGGTCTAACTCCACAACTATCTCATCTATCGTGTAATCAAACCCTAAAATGGATATCCATAAGCTTATCTCTGAGGCAGATCGAAATAAATTATGGAAAAACGTTTTGTTCTAAAACTACATAAATTAAGGTATCCGGTTTCTTTAATCAGATAAATCTGATCTCCATTTTAAAAGATATTTGGGAAAATTAATTATCCATCTAAATATCTTCTACGGTTCCGAATACATAACAGGTGCTTTAAGCTAGAAAATAAAACTTTAGAACTAGTGTCATCGAACAGTTCAATAAAACGCAGAGAAACTATTTGAACCATCTTCATAAAAGGCCATCCGTTTATAGGGTGCATTATGATTTATCCTGAAGAAAAAGTCAACAATAGGAATTCACAATAAATAGTAGCTAAATATTCAGTCAAAATATCTAAAATCACTAAGTTAAAGATCTACGAGGGTGGTCTGAAAAGTTTCCGATCCCAGATTTTTCAGAAATCTTCAGAAAATTTTCAGAAATTTTCAGAAAACATGTCGAGAAATGGCAAAATGTCGGAAACTTTTCAGACCACTCATGTATAAAGACTTCCGCCTATGAAACAAAAAATTAAGAAGACAAAATTTTATGCAAATATCTATATGTAAATGACTTAAATCTATTCAAGACAATTTTCATTTTAATATGTTTTGACCTTCCGTATGATCAATTGATAGTGACATCTGACGGGAAGAGAACCAGTGCCGTATCATTTAATGATATTCTTTAATTAATTTATGGTAAAATTTGCATTATCTCAAGGCAAGAAGAGAGCTTTATCTGCGAATTCGATGGCTCTTCGTAAAAGCACCTTTTTATAAACAGTGGTCACGAAGCAATTGTATTAAAAAGCTGAAGAGACCGTAAAATAATTCGAGTTTTACTGAATCAGATATCCATACATAATTCTCAGCAGTTTAAGGTGCTTGAAAATTAAGTATGAATATTCAATACCGTTTTCCATAATTTCCCCATAATATAGCATGTTAAATATATGTCTTCCTCAAGTAAATGAGAATATCCTTATAGATTTGCTAATTGAATATGAAAATGAACATACTTTTAAAATGATAAGCTTTCGTTTAAGGGAGAGATAATAAATAATAAAGTAAATTACTCATTCCGTACGATAATTCATTATTTTTTTGTAATTAAGAATGACCAAGTTAACAAGAGCTGTTATGATGTATGTGCGGCTTCCGACGAATTTGGACAGCTTTTTATTGCACTGATAATGAAAATTAACAGAACTGAAGATATTTTATCAGTCAATAAGCTATAATTTAAGTAATAGAGGTTGTATGTAAAAGAAATTTTTGTACTTATGTTAATACCTCAGAATTTATGAGAGTCGTACTTTCTTTCTAAGGAAAAGAAAATAATGAACAATTCCAACGAAATCAATCAGGAAAAAAGTAAAATCGGAAAAATATTATTAGCATTATCTGGGAAACTAAAACCATCCTTTTGATCCTCAAATACGTTACTAAGCTATTAAAATACTAATTAAAGAAATATTAACTTATAAATAGTAGATACTTATTAGTGTGCTTTTTATGTATGACGTAAAACCAGTTTTCACCGAATTCGGTCAAACATGTGGAACTGCACAGTCAGAATAATCTCTCCTCTAATACTGAAGCAATTAAATGAATTAACAACAGAGATTTCAAAGCCGTTCGAATGCGGCCATTTAATCGTTTAGGCTCCTCATATTAGACTCTATTTTCTTATAGGTAGTAGTATTATTAAAAATGCTTCGACATACGCATGTATGGGCCTTCACTGGGAATCGAACTCGGTACCACTTTCACTAAAGGAGATCTACTTGGTTGCGTTGAAGCCTAAAGGTATCT
This sequence comes from Pachydiplax longipennis, assembly GCA_036926295.1. NCBI lineage: Eukaryota > Metazoa > Arthropoda > Insecta > Odonata > Libellulidae > Pachydiplax > Pachydiplax longipennis. The sequence goes on from JAVFKF010000002.1 coordinate 40,708,595, forward strand.
CACAATTTTGTATGCTAACCTTTATTATCTAAAGTGGAAAAAATAATAGTATTGTTTGGGATTTACCATAATAAGAGAGCCACTGGGCCAAATTCACACATAAATGCAGTACAAAAGTACGTCTAACGAAATTCAACTACGATCATCCATTTAAAACAACGGGAAAGTACATCTAACTTGCCCAAGCTCAACTTTGTGGAAGAGAGCCATAGTAAAGGATCGAATAAAAAACTTTGTGACTAAGTAAGTATGCATTTTCTGCCTTAAGATACCTTCTTACCGTAGGGAAAACTAGTCGTCACAATAAATCTGTGGAAGCCAGTTTTTTTATTCAATCCTTTAGAATGGGAAAGTACATACATATATTTCCGCAAGCGAAATATTTATAACCAACCGGTGGGGGCTAAAGATGGGAAATTTTTGATTTACAATTAAGATCTAAAAGACCCAACCTACTTCCATTATTTAAAATAACAATATAAAAGTAATTCCAGAAGTGCAAGTTGAACCCACTGCTCTATAAAAAGTGTAGGATGGAGAATATTCCTTCCAGTATAAAATCGAATCGGAATATTGATTTCATCCTTACATTTTCGTTTTTAAGGTAGCTGAAAATTCTATTAGCAGTAAGGCGAAAGGCGACTACCAAGTAATTCCCATTGATTCAACTACAATTAACCTAAAATAGAGAATCAATCGTTAACGGACTATAATAATAATTAATTAAGCCAAATTGAAATATTGATTTCCTTCTGCTGATGAACTGAAAATAACTTATGCGAATCTTCTGTGAGAGTTAATTTTAATACTAAAATAAATTGTGCCGCGGAATCGCTGAATTAGTCAACAGTACTTGTTTTATTCTTTGGCTTTGACTGGAAATCTATTTTTTAGTACATTCATTTCGTCCCACATGGCCAGAATAAATTTTAAGTGAATGCATCACTTGGCATCCGCCTTTAAATTCCAATCATTAAACGGATAAATCGAGAGTACGCCTATAAAAATATATCAGGATTTAAATAGTCAAAAATTCATTCCTTATCCAGCCATCGCATCTTCGTAGCTAGCATATTTCACGTATTTCATCATAGGGCTAGCAAAGAATTTTGAAACAAACAACATGACCATGCTACACGTGATAGCATCCGGCGCAGGATTGGAGGGACTATCTTTACACACACATTTCTTTGAAACAGACGGATTTTTAGAGGGATGAAATGTGTAGGAAAGCGAGAACCAAACAGTCCCAGAGGAAAAATGGGTTTTATTCCGACGAAATAAATACATGAGGAGGAAGATGTAAAGACGGCAGGAAACGAACGTATATCAAGAATAAAACCGAAAGGATCTCTCCTTCGATATTTTCCTTCCTCTCCCTCCTCCCTTAACTTTATCCTTTCTCAGCTGCCATTCCTTGGGACGCCATTGCTGCTTCCATCGCTCGTTCCTCTCACGATTGCAGCAATGAAAGGAGGCCGTTTATCGGGAGAAAGTGCAATGGGTGCCGAGCGGAACAGTGGCCCGAGATCAAATGGACGAAGAAACGGATGTACATGACATCTTTTTATTTCTCCCAAATAAATCGCTGTCTGCGTACATCTTCCCATTTCTCGCTCGAGCAAAACGATTTCTGCCGGAATGTTACAGCCAAAGTGATGAGTTCGGGGAGAAACGTCTCTGTCTCCGCCTCTGTCTCATTTTCTGGCTTTTTTAGGAAATACGTAAATGACTCCTTAATAAAAAAAATTACTGCTGTGAGATATAATTGGTGATACAGGACGGAACTCGGAGAACTATTTAAAGATTTTTGAAATAAGAATCGTAAATGGTTCCCAGCTTCCCCACAAAAGAGATTTCCGTATATTTTTATCTAAAAAGTAAAATAATCGAAGCGGTAATGATGTAATGCAGAATTTTTTCCGAAGATTCCAAAGTAAGGCTCAATTTCCATTAGGTGTAAACAAAGGTTAATTAAAGAAAAATAGTAAAAGATTAAATGAATTGGTATTCTTATCACTTGTCAATAGTGAATTTTAAGTCTCCTGGTAATCTTGAACTTGAGCAAAATATTTGTCAGAAGTGGGATTCGAACCCACGCCCGGAGAACCGGACTGCGACCTGAACGCAGCGCCTTGGACCGCTCGGCCATCCTGACGTTGGTATGTCAAACCGCAATATTCTAAGCTAAACTCATAGCTTTCTAAGGATCCGTTCCCTTAAACTTGAAAAAAAATTATGGGTAGGCATTCCTTTAAGAAGACATTGCTAAGACCCGAACAGAAAATACTGACAACGGAATCTCATCCATGATTATTTAGTAGCTATCGAGACAAAACAGAAATGTTATGAATACATCGATGAGGAGTCGGAGATCCTCACCTGAAGACGGAATTATTCCAACTCATAAATCAAAATTAGTGAATTGCGTTCAATTTCCATGTGATAAGAATTTCATTGCGCAAAATAAAGTAATGCAAGAAGTGCTATCAAGTTGATCTTTTGAAAACGCTTCTTCAAACAAAAATAAGCACACTATAATGTATTTTCCGTTTATAATATATACTTAAGCGTGAAATAAAAATTATTGCTTAAGCTGCTTTAGTTATGACAGGTGGGAATCAATGACCGATAAGGGAGGATGGAAACATGAGGCAGAGATGTTGATCTTATCAATTCCTGCTAAAAATTGGAAAGTTTTAATTCACATTTATAATTTATTTACATAAAAGAGTTTTGAGCACTTTACACTAAGAATTTAGAAATTATTTACATTGGAGCATATTCGAGGAATTTTCTCAAATGTTCCAAAACATTTCTATAATTTGTCCGATGAATTACTAGGGGTTTGAGGTAAATTCTTCCATTCGTAACCATTGCGACTGCTCTTCGGGAAAATATCCCACCTTTGGAACGACGAAATCATACATCATAGATCGTATAAAATATTGTTATCATTTTAAATATTAGTTACAGCATAAGATTCCGATAAAATTACCTATATATTAACCAATATAGTTTTATATAAGCGAGGCGTAATCGGAACGAACTTTGGAACGAGATTCCCACGATAAGATTAGTCAAATTTAACATCCGCGTTCTAAGAGAAAGTTTCGCTCGCCATCATTCGAGCGATCACGGAAAGCTTGAATATAAAAAACTTAATATGATCATTTTTATTTCGCGATGAGTGTATAAGGAAATAAATGCGTGAATTAGTTTCCCATGGCAAATTTCAAGATCCTATGGATGGATGAAGCACTTGTTTTGCGTTTTCTTGTATTTTCAATTACAACTTACTGAAGTTTAGCAACCACAGAAGAAACTGAAGCATTTTAAACCGCAGTAAATGAAGAAAGTAATGTATTGAAACAAAAAAGGAAAACTTTTTCAAAATAAATAGGAATTTACCGCGTGGGAGATTTCGCAGAAAGTGAAACGTAAGCTGAATATCCAAAAGAAAATAACTTGTGAGAAATCAATGGCAGATAAACATACGTACTAACGTTAAGGTGATTAACCTGTGAAGGCAAGAGAATTGGTTGCTTAGCAGCACATAATTCAGAGAAGGGTTGTGAAATCTGTTGAGGTTTCGAATATAAAAACGGACAGTCAGGAGCAAGCTCAAGCGAAACTGATGCTCTGATATCATAGTGACTGATATCAAGCTATCCTCGAGAGTTTTTCTGAGAGAATTCACAAGATGCTATGATATAATACAAATAATCTCATAATTTTAGTAACTGTTACATCGGAGTAAATATTATCTAAATCGGGATCGAATGGAATGCTTCTCAAAAATCTGAATTTTCTCCGTCCTTGAGGAAAAAGAAGAAAATATTGTAAGACTACTTTTTCATTATAGTGATTTTTGAACACCATTTTAAGAACTGAGTCAAATTTTAGTGTAACCAATGGAGCCTAATATTGGTTTATATTAGTTAGTATACCTTCCTTTAAATGTTTTCATTGTAAAATATGTTTTTATCCAGTATTCGATCCGACCACAATATTTCTTGGCATCTTAGGTCTCATATTTGCAAATTATGATTGAAAATGGACTGCGATAAAACATCGATGTAGGAAAATGCGCATGAATTCGATTTGGATTTGGAAGATGCGATAAATATTAGGTGTTTTCCTTCATACGTAATGATAGAAATGTATAATAACATATTAACGATGTATAATTCTACATAACTTTAAACGGAAACGGAAAATGTCAATAGATCTCCTTTGTGATTTGTGGAGAAAATGAAAGAAATTTTTATTCGTGATATCTTGGGAAACTAAAAATACATTTCTATCTTTCCAATTCTGACTTTTCGAATTTTCTGTTGGCGCGACTTTGTCACCTTCAATAATCGTGCTTGAGAATTATAGAGAGGAAAAAGACGATGAAAATACTCCTACGTTTTACAAAGAAAAATTGGAGTCCCTGCGAAGACATACTGACTTTGTCCGAATTCACGGAGTTTTCCGCATAGAAAGACAATCTGGATCCTTGTAGAAGTAAAATCAGCCAATTTAAATACAATTTTATAACTTCCTTCCGCAAGCAAATGGGTACTATTAAAAGCGCTGTCATTCTCAATCTCTTGGAGGATTTCCATTCGAATTCCGATAAGGAGAAAACTAGTCAGAAATAAATCATTTCGTGGAAACAGAGGTAAAGAATTGCTCGCGTCGAGAGATCGCAGTAAAAGATAGAAGAATAAAATACACGAAACGCTGATTTTATATGCACGGATCAAAGCAACGTCGGATTACCAGTGCCCCTGAATACGAAAGAAGCCTTGAATCTCGTTAAGGCTCTCCTGGCTCCAAACCGAACCTCAGGGGGCGATTTTTATTAATGTGCAAATTACCCATCCAATTAGAAGTTAATAAATTATCAACGCTAGAAGAACGGGACTTTCAAGGATGTAAAGCTTAGCCTTTCCGGAATTCGTGCCTCTATCTCCCGATCCACCAACTTTATCTCCCATGTTACAATATTTGACAGCAATTAGCGGAAATTATACCACATTTTTCCTCTTAAAATATTCATCCCGGGGATTATCTCCCCCCTTAAATTATCCGTGACTCTCTATCTCCTATTTAAATTATAATTGATCCCCGTTAAAAATCTCTCCCTCCATTCTTCCCACCGTCCTTGGCTATCCTTCCCTCTCCTCCTCAGACCTCATCCTCCCCTCACTCGAAGAAATATTAGACGCTTCCAATTGCTCCGCAAGTGGGAACGTTGAAAAAATCGCTGTCTGAAGAATAGTCACCTCCAAAAAACATTGCCTCTTACAATTCTTACAATTGGCTTTAATTAAGTCCTTTAATTCCCCCATCAATGAAGGAGTTTAAAGGCACCGGGCTTCACATAGTTAGGAAGGAGTTATCCACAGCTCGTGAGAAAGTTTAGAAGGGGTGGGCGGGAGTCCCCCGTTCCGGTTTTTGTAATATCGCAGGCATTAAAAGCGTGGGAATCACTTCGTTTGGCTGGCTGGGGGTTGCATCGGAAATTTAATCGGCGTGTCTGATGTCAAAGCGCGATATGGCACGTGAAGTGCATCCCAACGAAGGAGCGTGTCTTAGGTAAGGCTTCGAGAACGATTTTCTAGTCCCCTCTCGTCTATGGAGTTAAGCTTCCGAGAAATCCCTCAAACGCCTACTTAGAATACTCAAGAAGTAACACACTATGTTCCACCAAAACGCCAGATAAGGTGGCGACTGAATATTTTCCCCGCTCAAAACAATTGAGTGGACTTCATAATCGTGCCATTGGAAATGTGAGTACCGTTGTTAGCATATGCCTGTTTGAAGAGAATGAGCAAGAGCAGCCAGATGTTCCACCACCTTCCAAGGGTGGAGTTTGAAAATTCTGTATAATTTACTCTGCTGGATACATAGAATACTAAACGTATTTAAATATAAGTAAGCGTTAGAAATTCCCATTTTATATAAATTTAATTTTCTTGCTCTTCTTGTATATTAGGACAGAGAGGAGTGGTAGAAATACAGAGAAATCTTGCAAATTACGTTTACCATGACAGAAGAACAATTAAGTTTATCAAAAGTTTAGTTTTAAAATTTCTTTAAAAATAAATTTCAACGAAATACGAATTTTACCCTTATTATGTGTTATTTCTATCGAAATTTTCAGATTTATAGTATATATCTTCCTAAGATATCTTTAAAATATTAACTTTAAAGGCACCAAAAAAGGAGCCAATGACTAAGGAAAAACAAATATCTCTTGTGATATCATTAATAGTGAGTCATTTTCTCTATTTTGCTATTGTTGACATTACATTAACGATGCCTATCTTCAATATGTTATTTGCTGCTAAAATTCTAATTCCTTTAACGCATTGAGGTGAGCAGGAGTGGACTTTGAACAAAGTAACCATCGATTTGAAGCGGTTTTCCATGTATATTAATCTATCAGATACAGCCTTGATGTCTAACAGTTAATTTGAAAGATAAATCAGCAAATTTAAAATACGTGTTGCTTATCTCTCTTTCATTCAAACGAAAGATACTGTCAATCAGCACTCAAGTTTCTGTTTTGCTCTCATAATGAAGTTCATTAAACTTTGAGGACGGCAATTGGAAACATGGATTTTCTACTCCGAAAAATTCAGTTTTCTCATTATGTCACTTTAATTATATTACAATTTGAAATATTTTGATCATAATTGGGTAGGGTATTGTGGTAGGATAGAGATCTTTTAGAGAGCTTCTTGAGTAAGCAAATCAATATCGAGTTACACTAAGTGTCGTGGTTTTCGGCCTCAATGTTTTCACTTGATATATTGGTGTAAATTTTATGAGACTGTAAGTCCTATATTACCTGGCAAATTCTGGATTTATATTCCGGAATTCAGATACTATGCAGTAAGAAACAACCTAAGGTTCTAAATATTAGAGGAAGAAGAGATTTTTTGGGATTAAAAAAGCAGCTGTAGAATATACACATTCTCAGAATCGAAGAATTTGAGAAACTTCCCTGGCTAGAGATTAACATGAACTTACCATGATACAGAAAATTCAGTTTAACACTACAGAAAATCGACATTAACCTTCAAATGCAAGAAAATAATTGCTCCTCATGATTTTACTAATTATTTATAGAAGATAAAATTTTGAGAAGAAAATTATATCAATATGAAAAATGAGACAAGAAATTAGGAGAGAACCCGAAGATGAAGGAATAATAAGAGACCGATCAAAACTTGGAAATTATTGCTTATAATAAGATTAGTTAATACCGTATTCATTTATTTTTATATGATACAGAAAACTTTTTAAAAAGAATCATGACGATTAAAACGTTTAGAAAGGAATATATCTTCGTCATTAGAATGAATGATAATTTATCATCTTTCAGTATTATAATTTTAACTACATCACGGCGCTTAGGTGATGAAATAAGTGAAACCATAATTAGAAAGATAAATGAGTAACGAAGGGTATTATGCAATAATTGAGCTCAAAGAAAAGTGATGTTCTCCGGATATAATGGAGAGAGACCTACACCATTATATATTAGCGAAACACGGTACACAGAGTGTACGCTGGATAGCTGCAAGAGTTGTGCTCAGAGAATGAGAGCAGAGCGAGTATCGTTATCTGCAGAAGGATCAGAAACCCCAAGAGCATGTTTTCAATGGATCTTTGGGCGAAGGTATTTGATACTGCTTTTGTGTTTTTTCATTTAATTCCTGGTGTTATGCCAAATGAAAGTAATGGCAAATAGACCCTACGAGAAGGGATGAAACCCTTAATTACGTCTCTTTTAATGAGGGCTACAGACCTTTAAAAAGTAACGCAAATATTTGCTGAATGGGAAGCGACGCTAACAGTCTGAAGTGAATTCTCGCGTATCGCAGTCGTCAAACGATCCAGGCGTATAATCACCGAATTAACTTTCAACTACTCCTCACATTAACGAAGCATTACAATCGCTTATTATCGATTCATTCAATTCGGCCTTTATATGAGTAAATTATTCGGTACCCATAATACATTTAATTAACATTGAGATAATTAAGTGTTGGCCCAATAACTGTGCCCATAGTCTTACCATATAAAGAAAATGTGAATCCTACCATCGCAGTTTTTTATCTTCTTTCAAAAAGTTACTAATATTTTAAATATCACCGCCTAAGTGATCACTTTCTCTTTTCTTAAATTATTTTAAAACTAAGATAATCATTTGTACTGCACGAGGAAGGAAACGGGGAGGCTTAAAAGGATAACTCCTCCATTCGTTTAAAGATTTATATTTACACATAACTATTTTTACATGCTCTACTAATGCCAAAAAGCCTACCTATTATGAATTTACGAATGCAGTACATGAGTTAAAAATTTCTCAATATATTATTACATTTATGCATATAAACTGAATATAAAGTAATTCAGAATGCAAGCAGAATTGAGAGTCAATTCAAACATAATGGTCTACTATATAAAGATTTCGATGAATTTCGCTGACATTATCTTGGGGTATAATTTGAGAAAAGATTCTCCCCATTTATTATGTAATATTTGCTATTTAAATTATTTGCATGCAGAGTAAATCGCAAGCATATAAATTCCAGCAAAATCCATGGCAATTCATTGTTGAAAGGATGTAGAGGGCATCATCATTAAATTCTCAGTTCTCAGTGAATTCATTAACTAAAGCATTTCTTATAGTTTCTACTTTGGTTACTGAACCCGCCTTTGTCTTCAAGCAAGCGGACTCGAAAGAGATCTAAATCATAAAATCGCAAATCGGTCATCTGATTACGAGAGAGAATATTCCTCTTCACTCTAACAGCATTACTTTATCCCTCCTCTCGGAATAAGAAAAATTTTAATTGCTCCGCAATGGGAAACAAGGGGATTTACATTAATTGCATGGATTAAAGAGGAAGCGGTACTTTTCCCAAGAATCGACCTCCGTGAATTTTATTGCACTAATTGACCCCCTCTTTCATTCCATCAAATTTTAATCCCATTTTAATTGACTAACAAATTAAACGCGCTCTATTTCACTCCGGCAATTAATTCCGAGGCATTTGTCTCCACCATTATCACACAATAGCGGAGATCAAAAAAGTGGCGTAGGCATCCTCCCCATTTGCAGCGATGCAAGGAGCCTCTTTTTCCGATAATCTGAAGGAGCAGCGGAGGCAGTAAAACTCCCATTCATCTCCGCCTTAACAGCAGTCCGGCACGCAAAACACATTCCTTCCCACGCATCGGTAACCGTCCCAGACATGGGACCGAGAGGAACATTTACGGCCGCAGTCCGATTCTTCGTTGTTTCCCATCAGCGGACATGGAGACGCACGGCTCCAGATGTCTCTTCTCCCTAATGCAACTCGCTCCACCACACCTCCGTCTCTCCCTTAAACGATTCTTCTTCGGTTTAAATACAACTGTTCTCACCATCTGAAAACAACGCCTTTGTTCCTAACAACTCTTCTCCCTTCTGATTCCTCCCGCTCTTTCGCTATCTCTCGCCACGACTGTGCACCGTTCCAGAGTCTGGCCCTTAATCCCCGCAAACGCTTCCGATATGAAGTAGTGATTCGCTAACTGTGGTTGCAAGTGCAGCTCAGGTGGCTCTCTCGATCCCCTTAAAAATGCGGTGGAACGAGCATTGCCCAAGCATCTACATCTCGGGATTTTCACTCCCCCGAACGGCAAAGAAACTAAACTGAAAGCCTATTTTTTTCATCACGAGGTGAAAATAAATATCCAATCTGAAGATTAGCAGAAGCGAAAAATAATACGCGTAATATAAGGTAAATATAATGGGCCTAAATATCTATATGATATAAAAGTATAAAACTCTCTCATTCGAGGAGATGGGAATATAACTAAAGTTTGCTTCCATATAAGGAAAATATAACAGTGAAATTATCAACAGGGCCTCATTTCCAAGCCCTGATCTGTCCTTAAAATATTTTACTTTATTCTTCTAGTTCTCCCTTAGTTTCTTGACATATTTGTCGCTATATTACGATGATATAAATTCATCCTCAAAATAAAATCTTCCATAAATAATTTTTGGATGTGTACCAGTTATTTTGTTTCATTTGTGATCGAATTAATACAATAAACGAAAGGGTAATTGAGAAAAATCATTAAAAAATCAGATAAGTGTTGTTGAACAGATCTATGGAACTGTAGTAAACTTTGGTAGAAGTAGCACATGTAAACGTATTTTAAGTTATGTGATGTGAGTTATATGAGGGTGACTTAATGTTTGACAAATTTCGCTGAAAGTTGTATTTATATTTATAAACTAATTCATTTCCATTTGTGGGATGATTCAAAAATCAATTCTTTGTATTATACCAGACACTACCACCTGGTTTCTTAACCTAACTGTGGTGTAAAAAGTATATAATAATAATACGATAACCAACAACGAACTGAAATTTCCATATCTTGGTAAGTTCTTGTTAAATTATAACTAGAGAAAGTCATTAAAATTCTTCAATTCTGAGAAAGGATATTATCAATAGGGCCTCAATTATAAAATAATATGATTAAAACGGAGAAAGACTAAACGAGGTCTCAATAATTTCAAAGGCGACGGCAATCGATGATAAGTGAAAATAATCGACAAAATGTGGCGTACTTTATTTAAGCTATCACAATTTCATCCACTATAAAAATTATAAAAATAGTAAGGAGCGTTTGTAAATTTTCTTACTAATAGTGAATATCTCAGCCTCGCGCAATGATTATTTTTGAGAAAATTAATGGATGAAGTCGTAACTATGAGGTACTCTATTATGAAAATTACGAATAATTAGGTAAGCCAAGTTTCTCAGTGAAACAAGTTTTAATTATGATTAATCGGAAGTATGGAGAAATATATACTTTATGATACATTTTGAATGGTGATGAACATATAGTTCGAATCCGGTAGCCTAATTAAACTCTCAAAAACAAACACGGGAGGTAAAAACGAATTTCCTTGCACTCGTTGTGAAGAGCCTTCTGAATGAATCTCACCCTTTTGTAATCAAGTGTAACCCGTTGCCTACAAAAATATACAATATTAAACCTTATTAGGTAAACACACATCTATAAATCATAATATGAACATTAAATTAAACAATGAGACAGGTGAATTTCCGTATACGAATATAAAAGATTGAGGAGATGGCCTGGTACAGAGGTGAATGCACTATGGGGACTGTGATGGCACTAGGACCGCTACTGAAGCATGAAGGCATATCAGAAAACGTGATAAAACTAATAAGCTTTTTCCTGGGTGCAGGCCTTATCGCGTTTCTAAGTCACATAATGTCTTTTCCCCCTGTGATAAAACTTCTATATGTTATCATAGTAATACAACGCAAGTAAAACTACGAATGGGATGAACTAGAAGCTTAAGCTAATTAATCGGACTGGGATTATCCCGGTAGCTCACCTACACGTAAATTAGTTATTGTAGAAGTTACGTTTACTAATTTCAGCCTTTAATTTGCAACGTACCAACAAAACATCCGAAGCTTCGACCCTCTTAATAATAGGGAAATAATGTAATTTTAATTCATATGCTAGAAAATCATTAGTATGCCTTACATATGAAATGATAAAAATAATTGAAGCCATTAGGCAAAGGTAATTTACATTAACTACGTAATTTTCTTTCACCTTATCTAAATTTCATTATGATCCAAAATTATGAAAATGAAGAGTAAGACCTCATTAAAGGGATTTCAGAGGTTGATATTGCCAAACTATCTAAATGAGTTAATTTTCAACTAACTTTCCCTAATGATGAAAATTTTGCGCTCTTTTGAATAGCAAATTTAATATCGCTACGACGACGACACGGGTAGTGGTTACAAGCATGGAGATGGGAATTATTTTCTATAGTCATATCACTGTAATCACGAGAACAGAAATCTGACGGAAATTAAAATACGACTCTTTTAAATATATCAACCAGCAATGTATCAGAATTCGCTTATTTGTATGGTCAATAAAAATTTACCTCTTATGCAATAGGAAAATTCTTGCATAAACATGTATGTAGCATCATCCGTGTCTAATTCTATACGTGCAGTTAAGGTTGACTCAGTGAAGCAATGAACAAATTTATCTGCAAAAGATATGCTTATAACTGCAATTAAGATAGTAATAGGTCTAATAATTCTAATAAAGCGGAATTAGCCTCTGTTTCCATGTAATTCTTTAATTTTCCATGTAATCAACATCTGATGGATTTATAACACCCAAGAGGAATATGCAACGAGAATTACTTTCCGATCGTTTTACAACAATTCGTAAAGAAATGCACAGAAGCACAAGGGATGTGTTTTATTGGCAGTAATAAGATTTCTTTTAAGAATTAGAAATATATCAGCGCATCTAATGGTAACGGTGAGGATATTTTTCTTTTAACTTCTACAAAAGTCAACTTTAATTCCTTGATTCCTCCCTAACCTTGAATAAGTATGTTTCAAAACCTGATATACTATGCGTTTATCTAATAACTTTGAACGTAGGCCAACCTAAGATAATTATGTCTCTAGTTATTCATTTAGTTCACAAGTTCGTTTGTGAAAAATGCAGAGACAAGTAATTAATACGATTAATGTCAATTACTTTCTCAGGAATGAAAACTCAGCTAATGTGAAATATACGAGGTTATTTACGAACATTATTTTAAGAAATCATTATCTCATTATTCTATCACTCCTGGTATAATTTTAATGTTTATATTTTCTTTATAACCATGTAAAAACATCGTGATTCGGCGCCAATTTTTCTTCAAGCACAATAGGTATAGCGTCTTGCGACTTAAAATTTTCACAGCCTGCGAAAATTACTGAAATCTGATTGAGTAAAGAAAATGGAAATATTATTCATTTACGAGATTTGTATATATTACGATACTCACGAATATTAGCGAGTCTACAAATATTATTCACTTTCTTGAGAAACACGAAAAAATTATAAGAAAGGGAAAAGAATTTTTTGTTCTTATTCATCTGGAAACTTCTGGCTTCTCATGCAAGATGAGCAATTGGTGAAACTAGAAAGGTTTGCGGAGTAGTATGCGAGAGAAATCTGCAACCGGTGACATTAAGGAATAGAGCTTAAGTTCAATTGTTCACTTCGGGTCACTCACTCTCACCACTGATTTCAACGTTGGAAACATATGAAAGGTCTTTAGAACTAAGAAAATGTCATTCTCAGGTATGATAGGTGTTCTATAAATTAGATTGAATTCCGGATATACCGAATCAGCATTATCTAGGAATGGTGAAATACACGGAAAAAATTTTATAAAATCGGTATTATTTCGTTAGTATTGTAGATCAGAAGAAATATCAGTTATTTTGCAGGAGAATGGAAAAACTTAACTACATAGTATAAGATTTTAAAAATATCTATAAAAATAATCATTCGAAGGTAGAAAAGATTAAGAAACTAATGTCTTAAAAATTGTGATGGAAATCGGTCTTGGTGATTATTCCTGTCATATTTTATGCAAGATTATAGAGAATTAAAATATAAAATGAAAAACTATTCAGCATAGGTAATTGAAATGGATAAACTAATCACTTGAATTTTCATAAGAAGGAAAATTAAAACAAACTGAATGTCTTACGGTTCTGTTCTGACATTTAAGCCATCTTGTTTCCTGGAAATATTTTCCAATCGCTCATAATTCCCAATAACTTAAGCAGTGTACACTATCATCCGCCTCCCGTTATCAACCTAGTTTTGTACTAACAAAAGGGAATATTTTTCCTTATTATATCCTTGTTGATTAAGTGTTATCTTCTTGAGGCTAATTCTATGGTAAGTTAACTTATGTCTACGTAGATAAAATATAAGACAAAATGAAAAGCTTAACGTCTCAATTGAATATCTTTAAGCTCTTACGAAATTAAATGATAAAGAGAGAGACGATCTCTCCGTTTCATCAGCCATTAGGTATTATTTTATTCAATTCAGAAGAATTCGAAAGTTAAATTAACACAAGAAATTTACCGCAAGGAAGATAGAAAAAACTTCCTAATACGCTAATTTTTCGCATTTTGCAATTAAGCGCAGATTTAAATGAAATTCTCGCATGGATGGAGATGAAAATTCCACGACAACATTGTGAAATAACTCTCTACCACATATCATCATAAATCTTCAATCATAATGATTTTTACAACCACTAATATGAGATAAAGACCGAGATTAAAGAAAATGTACTTGCAAAGTTCACGTTTAAATTCGAGAAAACTTTATGATACAATATTCAACCGCTGTGTAAACAAAGATGGTTACGTAGTAAAAAATGCAAAAATAATCCGTATATGTTACTTGAATGTTTGATATGATTTCAGTATACTCTCAGATATAATTATTAGCTAATCTCAAATCATTTAAAAAGAAATGTGATATAATATTGTAGATGTAGATTATCAATAGGTCAATTGGATATTGTTCTCAGCATTTTTTGTAAAGTTATATAATTAATGCATATGTATACGCTGCCACCATTAATTAATAACATAGATATTTTTGTTTGTACTATGGGTGACTGGTAATTTTATATTGTAGTAAGAGTTGTAAATCTGACTGTGTTGACTGAATATGTTTAAAACTCTGACTTTATATTTTCTATACATTTTTTATGAGTTGCCACCGGAAAGTTGTCCACTTGTAACTTGAGATTGTAAATAAATAAATAAAATAATTAATATATCAATATCAAATCCCATATGCATCAAATTTTTAATACAAGAAGACGAATCAACACTAAACGAGTAATAAAATGATACATATTTTTGAAATTCATGACCGAATACCCAAGTTAACACTAATAAGGCAAATCGCTGTGCTGTCAATCTACGTCAGTCAATCTAAGTATATTTTTTTTCTCTTTTCGATTACGTTCACTCACGACTAACAGTGCCTTCCCTTGGTAAAATAATCTCCCTACTAATGTTTTCTCACTTTAAGTTTTCTGCTTTCCGGTCCTTCGTGTCTTCTTTCAATTTGTGTTTCAGTTTCTTCGTGCTTGCTTTCAAATATCTCCCATAACTCTTTGCATTCCAATAAAAGTACTAATAAATTTCTACTATTACTGGTATATCTATCAAGAACATTCAAGATAAAATGTTACATCTCCGTGGAAATGTTATTTGGAACATCCAAAATCAGAATAGAATTCGTCAAGAAGTACAATATATCTACGAGAAAAAGCACGGAAAACTAATATTATAACAGAAAATCTGCCTGTGAGTTATTTCCAAGTTCACGTACCATGGGAAGGAAAGTATAATTTGGAGAAGTATGAGAATCTAATAGACGAAAATATAGTAACAAAGGAGGCAGAGGATTTAAAATTCGAGAAGCTGATAAAAAAAGGGCATCTTTACATATCAAGAAAAATACGAAAGACGATAATGCAACATTTGAGATAATAGGATCAAAAATATGTTCAGTGAGAACTCGGAAGATTTACGAGCAACAACTATTCGTAGTCGTTTACATTACACTGAAAGATTTAAAGAAATGCATTCAGCCAACAATTATTCATACATTTACGTGTAGCCACCAATAAGTTTGAGAATTTTATATACTTGAACGCTACTTAAATCCCATTGCAAAACAGGGAAAATCTTAGGACCGTTTAGGTATGCTTTGGACAGGATAAGTTATCAGCTGAAGCTTTTGGCCATCTATCGCAGTTGTATAGGAAAAAGCAACGCATTCGTCGATCCTTAGGAGCACATGACGAATAGCTCAAGTGTTAGAGTGAGGGTAGCTTCCATTCAGAAAGATGCTTTCCGAAGATATCTCGTGTATTCCCACGATGGCCTCTTCTCTCTTCGGAGAATTTACTCCCCCGCAAACTTCTCACCTCATCTCCCATTTTCTTTCTTTCTCCTCTCCCTTCATCGTTCTCACGCCATCTTCTCACACGCCCTCACTTCCCATTCAAATCTTATTCGATTTTCCGCTCAGTCGTACTTGAGCATCCTTCATGCCACCAGCAGCGTTGGGAAATTTAACCAAAAGTGATGGGAATTTGTTAGAACAAATTGGCCCTTACGTCCGTCCTATTTCTAATAAACAAAAAGACCTCACTTGCATGAACCAATATATAAGTTTACAGTTTTTATGTTTCAGTTAAATTTAGGGCTTCCAGAAAGCCATGTGGGCAACACGTTCGGCTATGGTGAAAGCGGTCCCAGGATCGATTCCCGGTGGGGGCTCGTGTGCGAAACGACCTCAACTGTCGAAGGACTTTTAAAATTACTACTACTACTACTAAGTTAAATTTAAACGATTAGCGTGCTAGTTCTCCAATGTTAAGGTCCCAGGTTAAAGTTCCGACTAATGAAATTGTTATGGTTGAAAATGCTTGTGGGTGTTCCTCGGAAATAATGATTATGAAAATGGGTGTAAATAGAAGGGGTCTTACTACTTGAATTAAAATATTTTTATTACTAGTGAACCCCTCAGTCAGAAGTGACGGAGCCTAATTTAGCATTGAAAAAATTATATTTACTATTGCGTATATCTGTTCCTCCTTACCCAGTATGCGTGAACTGTAAGTCTATCACAATTCCTCATTCATTACATCAATAAGATATTATTCGATGAAGGGTTTGATGGTTATTGTGATGGAAATCCAGATTCCAGATACCACATTCAGATATTTTAATGAATGAAGGAACAAAATATTGCAGTATGGAATAGCAGAATCGCGTATAGTCTTATAAAGGTATTGTGGGCTCCTGGGTTCTCAGTGATGGAAATCGTTTTCTTAGGACTGTATACGTCAAAGAAACACAATACTGTTAGTCTCGTGCATCTACATCAAGCTGTTTTTGAAATTGATTAGGACGGACGACGGACACTATGAAAATTATACATAGTATTATTCACTACAAAATTAAATGAGAAATTTCGTCATCATTCAAGTGGTTATCGATACTCAAAAGTTTGGCACAGGGAATTAATTCAAACTGAAAGGCGACGCTTAGTTAAATGTAGTTATTACCAAATAAATATACATATAAAATAATTTTCCGACATTATAGTTCAATGCATTATTCTTGTACATACATTGACAAAATTTTCTACTAGAAAGAAAAACTTTTGGTTAAGTTTTATTGAAGCAAATATTTATATTTAGTTGCTAAGTCAGAAATGCAGTAACTCCTTAGGAATTTTCAGAACTTAACTTGCGAACTTACGAAGAATCTCAGGAAATACATTTCGTCTGATACTCCTCGACTCTAAAAAGGTTCAAAATCCATTTGTAAAGTAAATTTATTCCAAAAATCTAGCGTGAACATTAAACTCATATGTGATAATTAAATTTGACCTCCTTTGTAAGTAAAATAATTCGGTGCTCATTTGTAAACGGAAATGGCGCAACAGAGGGTGGCAAACATAATTTAAGAACTCATTATCTTAAAGGAGAAAATGGTTAGCGTGCCCACATCTCGTCATCAGTGGTTTTCGGGAATTATTAGTTAATTTAATTACTTAAGGGATGAGTTTATTTCGAGTTCATTAGTCAAATCAAGGATTTGCAATCTCTACTAGTATAGCATAATTTCGCGAGGTCACTCCTTGTGGTGAGATTTCCTTTGCCTTTCGAATCTCACATTAAAACGGATTTTCCTTGAACTATCTCAAGATATTTTAATTAGAGCAGTTAAAGCTCATGATTTCTTGCTTATCGTCATTTCCTACATTTGGTAAAAGGAAGCAAGTTTACATTTGATAAGAGAGAAGACTTGATTCATATTTGTACATGTACATACAACCTTAAAATAGGCCGTTTACTCATTAGATTTGGACTGGTATTCCAACTGAATGGATTCATTATATCTACTGAATAAATTGAAAACATTCTTTTATAAATGAAATGAATTGCCATGGAAAGTATCAGCTAAGGATAAAGGGAATGGATTCCGAAGCAGTGATATGTTATTCGCCAGTTTGGCCTGACTCTCCATTTATCATAGAAATCTATAGCTGTAAAATGAGTTTTGTGGCCTAAACCTACATGACTTACAATAGTAGAAATAGATCAGGAAGGGTGAAAATCTCGTACCTTCAGATTCTTCCAGTTTTATATTAAGACAGACTAAAAAGTCATCACATTCATTATCGTCATCTATTTTCATTTTCTCTTTCATTTCAAAGCAGAAAATATCTTCAAAACCTAAAATATCCATCCCATACTTTGGTTCCCAATAAAAAGATTATCAAGAAGAAGAATTTCTAACAAAATTAAACATGACGATTCGTAAGAATCTCAGAGAGTTATTCAAGAGGCGACCAAGATTGAAAGATAGAACCTTTTCAACAAAGGACTGATAACGAAGAGGTACGGTTTCTTGTGAAAGGATAAGTGTGGAATGTGCAATTTTCCTGCTACATTCTTCGAGCCATTTATGAAAGTTAGTAGACGGTATAAATATAAAAAATGTTCAAATGAAAATAATTTGAGTAATGACCTTAACATAACAAGGATATCGAATTGTTTGGTATTAAATTTAATTACTCCTATCTCCTTCGGTAGATTACTCTGAATATGTACTTTTCCCATAAGTAATTATATCGATTGGTTTTACTTTGTGCGGATATTTTAGAGAGATATACATATTGCAGTGTCTTGGCCTCTGCTATGTTTTATGGCCATGCATAGTCAATCTTGTTTACTTTCCGTTGCGATTCATAGTCTATTTACTCGGTTCGTACACTGAGTCTTTTACAATGAGTGTATTTATTTATCAATAGTTGATACTATCTTGAAGGCTAAAGGAACTATTTGTCATGATGTCTTTGCGAAATTGTAATTATAATAATAAAAGAGACCAGAGCGAACAGAATATGAAATCAACGATTTAAAATTTATATTAATTATGCTATTATTCGAATAAATGGTTTACGAAATTGTATAAGGTTTACCACCAGTATTTAATGCGTTTCAAAGGCTAAACTTCCATCGTCCTCAGGATGCCCAAAATATTTGACAAGGCATTCAATATATTTGAAAAAATACTTGATCACCGAAATCGGGGAAAACATCATACCCATCATCATCACATGGGGAGTATCGGTCTTCCTTTACGGATCACAGACTTTTTTAAAGGTTTAATCTCTACATAAAGATCATTGTAAAAGAAGGAAGAAGAAGAGGCAATGAGCAAGTTTAACCCCTCGTATTTCAACAGCGCTAGAACATCGAGGTCATGTGTAAGTTATCGTAGTGAAATTTGATGGACATTAGCAATTAAATGACTTGATCACGGATTGGGCATCAAATCAGATAATCGCGGCGCTGAAGCCAGAGTCAAATTTCAACCATTATGGCGGAAGTGAGAGCCAAGCGGTTGTTAGCATCAAATAGCTCAACGCATTGGATTCTCCAATTCTCTTAATCATGCAATCTTCCGCGATTAAGGCCATAAAGGTTTGGCCGAATAAATGATTTTATTTATAAATAACCTATGATCGTAGAGTAATTTTGAACGGTTTTCGAAAAAGATTAGTACACACCCGTTAGGAAAAGAAATGTTATCGTAATATAAGGCTATACGTATTAAGTTCTCTTTTTAAACTAAAAAGAAAAAACAAGTAGTCTTCAGCTATGATCTTTTTATCTCAGGAGCAATCCTGCTTTCCCTCTTTATTTCCTAATTTATAGTTTCGATAATGATATAGGTTATAATTGCTTACAGAACCAAAGATAAAAAAAAAGATGAATTTCCTCCGATACATTGTGTACATGCAATTAAAGTCCGTACTTGAAACTTTTAAAGAAGAAAACTAGAGCTTAAGAAACAGATTAAAAATTTATGGCTATTCTGATGGTCGAAAAATTTGTGATAATATGATGAGTGGATTTTCACATTTGGACATTTCGGGCAGTTTTCCTGGTGCTTAAATATATTACTTGTAGTTTAGGTTATGGCAATTTGGTTGCTTTATTACTGCCATATTACTTATTTTGCTGGCGCAATAACTTCAAAATATCAACTAAATTATAATAGATTAAATTTATAAAGAATGTATCCTGTGGAGTTGAAACTATGATATGACCACGATTAACCTACGTTAAACCAATCTGAGAAATTCGGAATTAACTCACAAATATACACACAAATAATTGCTTCAAGTAGAGTAATTTACCTCGACTTTTTTATTATTATTATTATTATTTCACGCTGCGAGTTGACTTTCGCCAGGTGGCAGCATCTTACATTGTCATAATATACAAAACATTTTTACAATACAACAGTGAACTATTTACACAGTACAAGTAAGAACTATTTACACAATACAAGACAAATGTTATTTATGAACACACATATTAAGATCACATACACATCATTACATCACATATATATTAAAACTACCTTGATACCCTCACCCATACAAGCCAACATAAATTAAATATAGAAATGAGTTTTCAAGTAAGGTTTTTCAGGGTTCCTGATAGGCCTTCACGGCTACCGAAGCGGTCCCGGGGCGCACGAAGTCCCCGCCGTACTTCACCCTACCAGGCAATCCCCTACTCATCTTACTTTTCGTCCTCGGCAGGCTCACAAATCTTTTTTAAATTTTTCTTAAATCCCCTCAATGACTTTGGGAAAGGCTCTAGAGCCTCTGCAGGTAAACTATTCCAATTTTCAATTGTTCGGTTCAAGAAGCAAAATTTACTTGTATTAGTTTTTTGTTTCATATAGTTAACTTTATAGTTATGACCGCGTCTGCCTAAGAACTCTGATTTACTCACTCTATCCCTTAGTTCCTTATATGAAGGATGTCCTGTAAACATTTTAAAGAAGATCGCTAGTCTTTTGTCTGTTCTTCGTGACACTAAACTATTCCATCCTAATTCTTTCAACATCCTCGTTACACTTTCTTTCCTGTCATATCTTCCTAAGACGAACCTAGCTGCCCTTCTCTGTACTTTTTCAAGAATTTTCTTGAGCCCTATTTCATGCGGATCCCACAAGCACTCTCCATATTCTAAAAGCGGCCTAACTAGCGATTTATACGCTATGTCTTTTACTTTCTTGCTCGATTTTCTAAGTGTTCGTATGACATAATTTAGCGCCTTATTAGCTTTCATTACTACCTTTTCTATATGCGCATTCCATTTTAGATTACAACTGAAAGTTATCCCTAGATATTTAATCTCGTTTTCCTTCGGTATTTCATAATCACCTATACTATATGAATATTCTGTTTTATTTTTGTTAAAACTAATGGCTCTACATTTACTCGAATTGATATCTAACCTGTTTGCTCTTAACCAGTTAAGCAGGGAATTCAGATCCTTTTGCAGTTCTTTGCTATCAACTTCATTAATAATTTTTGTATATATAATACATAATATACAATATAATACTTCTTAAACTGAGAGTAGATTTTGATAATTTATTCTAAAATCGCGCTTTTCTATCACAGTTACTTTTAAACCTTATTAATTCTACGAGAAACGACTTAATATTTAAAAAAATATTTATCTTAGTTCACGACTTCAGAATAAAATTAGGGAAAAGAGGCTGAAGACTGCTGAATCCCTATATACATTTTTTTGCAAAATATGCGTGTTTTAAAGTGTTATCATGTTTATAAATTGTGTTCTTACAGTGTTATACTACGGAGAATGCCGGGTAGAGTTCCCTCAATATTGAAGGCCAGAGATTACACTCATAAATCTAATTTATAAAGTAAACGATCGAATTCTCCTCTTTTTAATGAACGATTGTACTTTTATACTAAATTTAAGCAGCGTATTCTACACGCGTGCATCATCTTAATTTCGGCTCTAATTGGTAAACAATAACTGGGAAAACATTCGCCGTGATCCGAGTTAGAATGGCGGTAAGCTGCAACGGTTTGACTTCAGCTATAGAAATTAATTTTCCCTCCCTTCTAACACACAATTGAACTGTTTTAGTATAAAACTGTATTGAACGCAGGGCACTACCGGTCAAGCAAAACCTTTGTGTTTGAATAATTACCATGACAGCGTAGTGCTCAATACGGCATAGTTCTAGTAACGACTGCGTCAAGTAGAGCACTGTTTCCCCTCGATATTCATTCTCTCCATCACCCTATCCCCTCCCCCCGTTTCCTCCCAATTATTCGAATTCGAAGTAAGATATTCACTGCGAGACAGAGAGGGGACGCTAACCTCAAGTTCCGCCATCCTTGCGCTTTTTCCCCGTTTATCCTCGCCCTGCAATTCTCCACGCTCTCGACTATACCACGACTCCGGCATTCCCACGTCCCCTCTCATGTACATCATCGCACACCCACATCCCCTACATCGGCTAGAGAAAGAGAGAGAGAGCCGCTCATGCGTTTCTAACCGCATTCGATCGATATCGTTTCAAATATTGCAATACCGACGGACGCTCTCCCCCTTTAGTCGCTGTTTAATCCGGAAGCAATCAATGGGAGGGTTCGACTGTGTCGCGGGCATAATCGCCTCCGAGCATTTTCCTCCGCACGACGGAACGGGAAATTTCTCCTCTATACAAAAAGCTCTCTGTGGGATGAATTAGCATGGGATGGGAGGTTTTTTCTCTCGTTTCTTTCCTTCTGAGAGACTTGATAGAGATTTCCTTTCGTGGTCGGCATCTTGGTTCGTCATTGGGGATGTCGTGCACGGAAGATCGTTATCTATCTTAAATATCACAATGTAGAACAATGGTTGTCTAACTATTTCGACTGGAGGAATGCATTAAAAGTTTTATCGTATACGCGGGCCAATGAGACTACCATTCTCTAGTACAGATATTTCGTAAAGCCCGTTTAAGATGCTCCCACTTAAAATAATATCCTGCTTAATACACAGTTTTCTCCCCTCCCCTTTCCAATGAAACATGCTAAATTAAAAACGTGTTTTTTTTCAATCCCCAGATGCGCTGCAACCCGCTTTAGCCAATCGTTATTTAGCTTAGTCCTTAAATCAATCGAATTTTTCCTTCTTTTAGTGATTTTTATTGTTTCAATGACATCCGGATCTCATTCCAGCACTCTCTCAGCACTATCTCTCTATTTATGTTTTGGTACATACTTTGATTTTGGTCCATAGAACCTCTTCCCTATGAACTCAGAACAAGATGTTTGAATTATAAATAAAACAAAAATTGCCTGATTCCACAGAATATTAACTGTCATGTGTAATTAGGCAAGTTTTGTTTTATTTTATTTAAACATAGATAATTTTCACTAAATATTGTTGGAATTATTTATTTATAAAAGAATATTTCTCCGATTATTGCTAATTATTCTACGACCAATTTAAATCTATCAGGAATTATGGCATAACAATATGGTATATTAATTGTTAATTGGGCACTGAAATGTATGTAATTCAAGATGAGTACCTAACCCCCTAACAAATACCCCCTATAGATTAGTATTCTTTATTAATATATTTCTTAAGGTTTTCATCAATAAGTTCGAAAAATATTTGGGCTTACCAAGTGGGCAGCATATTCACCTTAGGAGAAGCGGTCCCGGGTTCGATTCCAGATCCCATATGTGCGAGATGACCAGCTGTCGAAACGCATTTAACAATACCATTACGGTTCGAAAAATTTTAAATTATCTTTTTCAGATTATTTGAAGTAGTCCTGAACAACATTTTGCATTTGATATCAATTATTTTACTGGAAAAGAAGTGAAGCTCTAATACCCGATACAGCTATGAGAAGAATCCCCAGAAAATTTGATTCGATAAAAGAAAAACGATCTAATTTCTCAATACATATTGGCTTTAGGTACATATTAGCTTGATCCGTATATCTAATTTACTTTTCTGCATTATGTATCTTACTGATATTTAAGAGTGCCGATTTGAACTGAAGCATAAACTAATATCTCATTTATTTCATTGTATTACTTTCCGTCTTCTAGAAAAAAACATTATGACTACAACCACTTAATCTTGGTTCGTTACAGCGTCTTTTCCGTCCACCTATTAACTGTTAGTTATTTTACGATTTAACAATCGATAAACATTAGACTGCTTCAAGACGTGGATGATTAAAAAGAGTGCAAAAAATAGCGAAATAAATACTAGATAAGGCCTCTTTTCACCGCAGGTGAATTTTATCATCGATTATACGATTTTTCTATGCGGAAAGAAGCGGATTTCTTTGTGGCATTTGTGGTTTATTGCACGGAATTTGAAAGCTCTGAAGACTGAGTTTTTAAAACAGACAATTTCGAAGAAATATTTTGTTTCTCGCTCGACTGAGTTGGTCATAAAGTTTCATATATTATAGAAAGGAATTCATTCACTGCTTTCCAGGATTAATTGAGAAAGTTATTTGACGCGATTGGATTGATGCAAACGTCAATATTACCTAATGTTGCGTTTCTACTTATTTTCACGGATTGTGGTTATGTCTTTCAGAGTTAACTGCTTCATCAAAAGGTTCATTTATCTCTGAAATTTTTCTGCATTCATAGCAGCCGAATGAGCTTCGCTTTCTACGCCGTCCAATATTTTCAACACATAAAAATATGGGCTGAAGATATTTCAGAATGAGGCTTTTCCCAAAACGTTACGACCGTTGTGGTGAGGGAAGCATAACAGCGCAGAAGAAATGAAGTTCTTTGGAGATATAAGTTTCGGTGTCTCCTTTTCTTATGCCTTCCTCGCCACTGTCATGTGATATTTAATGAATATTTCCCTTCCTTAAGCTTTAGAGAAAACCACATAGAATATAAGACGCAAAACATATTTTTAAATTGCGAAGAAAATTATTTCAGCCTTGATTCTCATTATTAATAAATATGTGAGTTGACTGCGAACTCAGAAATCGCTTTATTTATATCGTATCCATGCTAGTAAATTGATTATCAATGAGAAGGCTTGAAGATTAGTATTAAATTAAGCGAAGATTGCCATATGTATGAAATGGTAACTTTATGAATGGAATGCTATTGTTAAATTAGAAATGGAAATGTTCCGCTTTAGCAAAAATAATTTTGAAATGTTAGAAGAGCATTTACTGATTTAATCTTAAACGCATTCCAATATAAAAAGAGATTGAGAGAAAATCTCAAAGAGGTAAGGTGCTAGTAGAAAAAATCTTTCAGTTAAATTTTTTATGTATTCCTCAAAGACAAGTTAAGTTAGGTTAACATTATGATTCAGACATGGAAGTATTACAACGGCAATTTCTATCATGGTTATTTGTCTAAAAACCTTTTAACTTTTAAAATTTTTGTTTTCGTGATTTAATGAAACAATAAGGTAACTTAATTTTCAAACGTTTACAATCATTTCATATTAATAATTCTTACTATTTCATTCAATCAAAACGGCACTAAAAATGTATTGGCGACATTGAAACTTATTTGAGAATTTGAAATTTATTAATTATTGGTAAAATTCATATTCTTTGCAATATGAAATATTTATGATGTTCTCCAAATATGAAATAATTCACTAAACTCAGATGTTCATCTTGGGGAGGGGTTAGAAGACTTTAGACCCTAATTCCCTCAAGATTCTACAAGTGTACCAGGTATTTTGACCGCCCTCAAGCTTAAGGTAAGACGCTTTATAAGTTGTAATAAAAGTACACCTTTCCTTCATTTTTATGACAAAATTGTAACATGTTCTATATTTCACATGTGACAATTCTTTATTTGAGCCCTCTCGAGACGAAAATCCCGAGTTCACGCCTGACTAAACTACAGGTGTTTCTCTCTAGGCAAGCAGAATGGAAGATAAACAGCGACACTAACAGAAAGCATGGCTATCAATGATAAAGTTAGTAGAGATGGAAACAAATACGTCCACAATGAGTCACACCCCATTTCCTCGGATTTCTCGCGGTGTGCACACACAGTAATAAACCGTAACAAAATCCTATTAATGGCATGTAAACCAGCGGTTGATCCTCATCTCTTTGGTTCTCAATTACAACTTAAAATTAAGAGCCTGAGAGTCATTTTAATGTAACAGAAAATCCGGATCCGAGCATTCAAACCGTGTTTTCCCGAAATGGTAGAAGGCGCCGATATGCGTCTGGTAACCGAATGTAAGAGCGTAACTTGCGCAGATAAAAACGAGCTGATTTTTTTACCGCCCGCGATTAAAAGCCTCGGCTATGCAGAAATCAATAGCATATTTCCTCCATATCGCCGTCACTCCCTCCCGCCGACGATAATGAAAGGAACTCCTAGGGAACATTAAAAGTAAACAAGTCGCTATGTAAGGGGCTGTTATCCGGTTTCCCCACCCCGCCTATTCATCCTGTTCTTCAAAGCGACTCTCACACCATAAATCCAATTACAAAACATTCAGCTTCCCAATCCGGTTTCCTTCTTTAAGAGTTCAACCGCTGCAGAGAACGACAACTCATTCCTGAATTAATCGAACGAGATGCATAGAAGGCCGCGCGGGAGGAGGGAGTGGGCGGAGGGATTCGGAATCTTTCCAAGAGGAAAGATATTTCGAGAAAATGTGAGTGATAATGACGAAGCGTGGATGTCCCCGCCGTGATGGAACTGCAAAGTGCTTTCTTACTAACACAGTGACCATCTCCCCCCCTTCCCTCGAAATATTTATTTCTTATGAAATCGTCACATATTTATAAACGCGTATGTTTTTCATTTATTTATGCGAAATTTTTGGACCCTCTCCACATCAGGTGGCGATCGCAACCCGCCTTTCCGAGAAGGACTGGCATTAAATCTCTCGTCTCTATTCGCTTCATTAAAATTTATGAATGCAAGGTTTTAATTAAATCCGCTGATTTTCTGGGAGATTTTTGGTAGCCAACCGCTTATGTTTTTGAGCTACGACGTACTATTTATTAGTTTTGGACTTAAATAAGCAGCTTAATTACACATAGGAATTAACGGAAGTGAAAAAAGTTTACATGAATCGAACTCGAACCGGGGCGGATGAGCTGCCCATTAAGTTGAGTATTTGTAACTTTGAAATTCTTAAGATAAAGCTAGTCTCTTTAATTTTTTTACTATAATTTCAAATTAAAACATTCCACTATGGGAGAAGTGCTAAATACCAACTCATGAGTTATATTCCTCTTACATTCCTTCACTCTATTAAATACTTTCTTATGCTAATTTTGGATTTCTTATATTTATATCTGATTTTATTGACTTCTTGATTCGACTTATTTTTTTTAGCTACTGTATTAAGCTCTCGTTTTTTGATATCCGACTATTAAAGTAAGTAGGGAATACGAGTATATATTTTAATCTTTTGTCCATCTTTTACAAGTAAAAGTAGCAGTAGGAAAGCAGAAAATATTTGCATAACCGTTCACGCTATTCATGTTGCTTAACGTGTGATATCTAAGATACATTCTTATCAGATTGCGACAACCTTTTTCCTTTTGAATCATAGAAAATTTTTGGACTTACATCGATAGCTATTAGAAAATGGCCTTCATTCTGTAAACGATGAACAACTGCCAGACCTCTGAGCAACATTTTGTACCAATGTAACTCTTTCGTAAAGTTCAATGAATATCAAAATCTTTTAACCTGGCTATTATATTTAAGGCTGAACTATTAACTTCTACGTGAAAATTCAGCTTCCATACTTATTTTTTCAGTGTATATGTTCTTCAAATTTCTGCATTTTGCACAACTATTTCCGCACAAGATATAACGGCTGCTAAACTTAAGGGAAATTTCTAAGAAGTCTTCGTAATTAGCATTGTCTTTGAATTTCTGTACATCTACAAGCATATCTTAAATAATCGAATATATAGTAATGCATATTTAAATATAGCTGTGCACTGACTTATCTTCCAATACCAATGTATCAACATTTCATCCCATTACAACTGTAATTTCGTCACTAATAATATAATAACTGAATAAATAAACAGCTAAAGGGGAAAAATGTTATTTCTCTTGATGAGAAATAAGGGGAAAATTAAGATGGTGAAAATAGAGAAGATTGTGTTATAAGTTTGCGCATTGCAAGTTAGAATACAACTAAGAGAATCTTACGTTCGAATCCTATGCTTCTTTCTTGGTCTCTGCCAATCGTAATAGTGCTAAACATAACAATCTCCGCATGATACTGACATCCTAAATTAAAGATTTACTGATTAAAGATAGTCCTAAAGTCCTAATGATTATACTGATCGAATGCGAACATTAGGAGAAAATCCTTGATTTAAGATAATGGAGTTTCACCTCAGAGAAATTGTTTCCTTGACGAAATTTCAAACTCAAAGCATGTGAAGGATAAACCGATACATTGTAAATCATCAATCATCGCTACTGTACCTTGTTAGTCTTGAAATAAAGCAGTTTGTTATTCTAATTAAAATTATTACAGGAGAAAATCTTCTACCAATATATGCTAATCATTTTGCAAGCGATGATCTATCGTATGCTATGATTCTCACCCTGTGGCTCTCAACGCCCACAACGCCTTACTGATTCCGAACTCATTGAAAATCAAGATTAAACAAAATCTATAATAACAGCCGTTACTTTGTGAAATTTTATTACTGGGCAAATGAAATTTTTATTGAATGGAATTTCATACAAAGTGTTTCGTTTGTCCAGTAGATTAAACAAAGTGGGTAAACGGAGAGCAATTCATTGGAATCATCACTTCAGCCGAGTCATACTTTGTACATTAGTTTGATTAGGAGAGTACTTAATTTATTAGGAATAAAATGATATAATATCATTATTATATACTTTAGGAAAGTGTTACCAGAAATATATTCAATCTGTGAGACTATTTCAACGTATCTACCATTGGGAAACATACTCGACGAGAGTCGAAAAATGTGCTTCTACAGAGACCGCGGTCTTCACGCCTTTTCCAGCTTTTGCTGCGGTCTTTCTCCACTATTAAAAACTATTCACGGTATATATATTATAGTATTGTTGTCACTCAATCTTTCCAAAGACGTCAAGTGAGATTGAGATGCAAAGTATCCCCTTTTAGTTCAATTACTAAATAAATTAGTTATCTTATCTACAATCACAATTTGTTGGACTATTTGAATGCATGCTAAACACCACTGCCTGTCCTGTTAATTTTACATTTGGCGTAATAGTAAAACGGTTATGAATTACTGCACTATCTGTAGCACTCCGACAACACAGATTCCTACCCTGAGTATCTGTTCCAATAATTGTAAATATATGTACTGTGGATTTCAGAAAGGAATAGAATATAGAATGCATCTATGCATAAACATAAGAAAAATGAGGATATACCAAAATTTGTAATCAAATCTAGATCAAGTCAATGAAAAGAATGGGTTCTTTAAAATTAGCCCTCTTAGGAAATCTCATCATCGCCAATATTGAAGGTAGTATAGCAGTTGTTGCAAAGCAGAAAAAAATCATTTCTTAAATGATGTGCGACGGAAGTTAACTAAAAACTGCTGAATACTTAATCAACAGAAGAGAAATTACATCTTTATTTATGATGAAACGTGATGCAGAGGTATCCAGTCGAATATAATCCGATATCCCTTCACTTTCTCTTCTCCATAAAAGTTATATCCGTTTATACAAATGCACACGTGACGAGAAAACCCGTAAGAGTAGTTTCATTTGCCTGGAAAGTATTTCCCGATATATTTGCATTTGAAACATCTGAATTTGAGAAAGTTCGTGATTCCGCCTTATTGAAAAAACGAATGGACATGTTCTGGAAGATTGATTATTTGTCTGAGGAGAAGTTTCACTTCATCTGTTTAATTCGGATTACACTCTTTAAGAGTAATCATTTCATTAGAGTCACAAAAAATTCCTCAGGTGCAGATAACCATGTCATCTTCAACAAGAATAACTTGATACGAAAAATATATATATGAAAGATAGATGCAATGAATATTTGAAAAATACCACTTAAAATTATTTTTCTCTCTACTTCATACATTAATATACCTTTAAAAGCTATTGTGAGTTAAAAATCATTTATATCAACACCATTGATTACTAAAGTTGATGATCCTGGGGAAAGACGCTTGAAGGAAGTGTGCTTGTGTTTACTTAGCAGTAGATCTTTTTTCCTTTCAAATTAAATTATATTGTGTTCTTGACAAAAAAGAAACATGAGATAATCGCTTCCAAGTAACATGACCGAGGTTTTTTCAGTTTTATTTTCATAACGTGGCGTATTCGTTCTTACAAATTGAATTCTTGTAGGCTGTCCCTTGGGGATGGTGAGTACGGAAGCAGGGGAGCAGTGGCACGAAAAGCTCCGCGAAACAGTGTTCAATCTATATTCTAATAAATATTTACTTTTATAATGATTAGTTTTGACCGTGATGAATCAAGATCCTGAGATATTTTATTACAGCACGTTCGACAAAGTAACACTACTCATAATAATTAACGTTGTTCGCTTGAAGGTATTTTAGTAAATTAATAAATCACTATGAATCAAATAATTTTGTATCAATTACATCTCTTAAGTAATTTGATACTAGCGTTCAAAACACATCAGCGGTGGTCAAACATTTTCCTTTCATAGCAGAATTGATAATTTACACCTAACAAAGAATACTGAATAATTAGAAAATGAAGATGGCTTTAAATCTGCTAGTAATTTTTAACTCATTAATTCCTCAACTTATTACATTAACATTAGCTATAAGGCTTATAAATGTAACTAGAATTTTTCCAAGTTCCTACTAATTTCTAGAAAAGTTCTCAGGGGAAAATTCTGTACGGATAGGAAACCGTCGATTTACAAGCTTTTCATTAGAAATAGATATTTCATCTTCTCTATAAGTTAAAACACAAACACATAAATATGTATATGTTAGTAATAGGACGTTTGATCGAAAGTGAAATAAGGAATCAGAAATACAATTGAAATTCTTTTGGATGTAGTAATAGGAGAATTTTAAACATAATATCCGATTCCAAAAACCGATTCTTGAGAAATTTTGCTTCAGACCCAGTTTTCTAGCTCTGGTACGAAATATATTTGTCAGTTAGAATATGATTGGATGATCTGGGTATCTCTCTTTCATATTTCCAAGCCAACAGCCACTAAAAGAAATGAATTTTGATAGTGGAGGAAATCGGAATCCGGAATCGTATCGCAATTGGAAGTTGTGAGAAGTATCAGGAATTGTATCGGAATCGGTTAAAAATTTTGGTATCATTTCATCACTAGTATATAAATACGCATGACGGAGAACTTAATTCATAAATCATATTAGTCTTCCAACGCCGCATATTATGTATAGACCACGGTTGAAGAGAGCCTCCAACTTGTTTCTCGTAATTTTGGACAAATCCTCTGCTCAGAGAATAAATATCATTTCGATTTCCATAAGGAAACAATACCATCTTACAGGGGACGATGCTGATGCATTTATTACATTATTCATAAATATATGGACCGTTACGTTTCCTTCCAAAAAATCTTGCACCGATACAAAAAACGTACAAACGTATATGGAACAACTTATTCATACACCCTATCGGAAATCTTCCGCCGTGCAGTTCCCGGATGATGCGATAAGGATTGCCTTTTCCTTCCAACTTTTCTAACATTCCACCCGAACCAAGTCGAATGAGAACGAGCAATACCTAAAACCAGAAAATCCACCATCAATTATCAAGCACATCGCTGAATCATTTAAAATAATTTCATGACGCTGATATTTCAAGATTCGGAATAAGGAATAAAGGGGGGAGGCGCCTTGTCCCTTCTGCTTTTGCTGACGCCGTGATTCCAAGAAAATCCGATTCCAGAGATCCAAAGCCTTATATGGATCGAGTTTGCGGGCTCGACGTTGAGAATGGGATTGCCCGATGCAGTCGCGTCCGCGAATGACGGGAAGGGGACGGGCGGGAGCGGATACCTATATAAAAAGACTTCACATTTCAAGAGGACGGAATGGCAGTGTCGAACACTGCGTGCATATTGAGGAGCAGCGGTCGAAGGGAAGATTGCGATCGATCACTTTAAAAGAAAGGACATTGAGGAGATGAGCGACGTCTTCCCCGCGGAATCCGCGGATCCAACTCATTGATTCCCGTGTGTATTTATGAGGCCCTCTAAACTGGTGCTTCGATACTAATTCCCTTCTATCGCAATGGTGGAACTGACTGGATGGAGCCAAGGACAAAAGATTGTAAAACAAACAGGAATTCTTAGATGAGATGAAGGTTAGGTCGCTCGAAGGGGTTTGCTAATAATATGGTGAAATTTTAATAAGAGATGTACTGGTAATTAAATTCACGGTAATTATTAAAAATAATAAGGCAGATTGCATATACGTATACTAATAGCGCAATAGAACAGAATAATGTGGAAAAACTAGAGGTTGAGCCGATAATGAGCAATCCCTCCATCGCCAGAAATGAATGCAAGGATGCTAGAGAGGTATCAAAACGAAAAGTAAGCTTGTCTGTGTAAGAAAAAGAGTCAGGAATAAAATTTGTACGCTGATCGTAAGGAGTACATATGCCTAGTGCCTTTCTTGTACCTTCCTTAAATATATAGGACTTATTAAAGAAATAACAGGAATAAGGATTCGCCGAAGTAACTTAGAGGAAACGAATAGAAGTTTAAGAAGCATTCAACAAATTGCATTTATACGTAAACTCGTGAAATTTCAATTACCTTAATACGAAATTATCAAGAAGGATCATCTCAACTAGACGATGAAGTCGAGCAATGCTCTCTTAGTTGTTGTTCAAGTTTGCTACAATTTTCAGATTCGGGGGTTCTATCCTGATTATCCTGTATTGAAAAGGACAACTCAAGCTTTACGGTAAAATAATTCAATTAGCATTATATCAAAAGAATATAACTTTGCTATCTCATGTTATGCAAAATAAATCATGTGGAAAAATGAGTCAAACCGGACACATTACAATTCCGGAAGTACTGACATTTTGGAGAAAAATGAAGATAAGAGATAAAGAAAAGTTATTTGGATGAAGTCCAGGCAGCGACGGAGGAGGGCGAGCTGAATAACATTGCGGGAGAAGATACCGAATGTAAGAAGAAAGGAGTCAAGATCGCAAATTGAATACTTACTAATGATAAGAATTACAAGGAACAGTAATAATTTGCAATATTTGTTATTCTTATCCGTTCAAAGAATAATTCAATATGCTCCCCTTAATTGTGAAAATCTCTAAGTCAAAATTTAAATAGAAAATGAGTTTATCAGTAATTTCACAGCACATTATCTTAAACTAGATCAATTCAATTTAATTATGATAAATATAAATAAAAATATGGTATTAAATATTCTTAATTTATTCAGATGTAATCCTTCAAACATCTTGAAACAAGAAATACATGACTTAGGCCACTATCATGATTGAGTACACTATATAGAACTTCTTAAAGCGGTACAATCGATTTTGAAAAAGACTTAATAATTTGATATGACTGCAAAGAAGTAAAACCTACCTAATACATTCAGGCAATGTTAATATCGGCATATTCACTAAGGGAATTCAATAATCATGCTCCATGTATAATTAGATGAATCCTCATATTGATGGGAAGAACATTGCCTAAAAATTTCTGCCCTTGCAGAGGCTCTTAAGCTGTTTTAACAATCACAATTATCATGGGCGTATTAACACAATGCACATTGATGAAATGATATGATTTTTTAACTGAGAATTTCTTACAGCTATTCATAATATTCAGAATGCAACGCCACAGGAAACGAAAGATGCCTTGAATGGCATTTTTGAATTCTCCATTGAGTCAATTTGTTCATTTTCTGAGAAGATCCTTTCAAGTTTCAGCTTCTGAAGAAACTTCGCGCACTGGAAAACCAGTGATCTTCCTGTCGCCCGAGAAGATGATTTTTCCATTGCAACGTGAAATGCCGCTACTTTTCAATACAATGGGATTCGTTTGTTGCAGTGACATTTAAATACAATTCTGTCGGTCTCTTTCATTTCCGTTTGGTATTTCCGCCAGCATTGCTTTCAATTCATGAGCAATTCATCCGTGACTCAATTCCAAAATTTACTCTACTTTTAACTCGCTTTCATTGCAAATACACAACTATAATTAGCTTTTCCACGGTATACTGAGATGCTACCTGGAGTAGATTTTACTTCAAAGTCGATATTTTTCGGATTAAAAAGAAGACTTAAGTAACTCCTGCCTCAAGCTTCAATAAGAAAGCGTAACCTAAACTGTAATAAGTAAGCTTTAAAATAATATACTTTATACTCATATGCTAAGGAGTTACACAACGGAGTTATATCTAAGAAAACATAGGATATTAAATTCAAAGAAGGCCTTTACTGCAGGTAATTGATTTCTCAATTCTGCACCTCAAAGAAATGACAATATTGAAGGGCGAATAAAATTTCAAATTGCTCAAATTATTTATTCTGATGGAATTGCTTCCTCCGCGATAGAATGGAAATTACGACCTCGAGATATTAGTTGCTTAGAAAGCGTATCTAATGAAATATTAACTCGACCTTATGCATTCATAAGTAGCTTTGCTTGGATATTATTCCTCTGATTCAAAAACGGATACATAATTTGCATAACTCATCTTTGATAAGTCAATTTTACATTATTTGGATCTCGTATCGAATTATACAACATAACAGGCATAAGAAATGTATTTGATAAGACATTACATGCCTCCATAAGCTGCGTAATGATAATTTGGTTCTCATTATAAAATAATTCTTAAATAACGAAAATTGAACTTATGTTTACAACTAAGGAATCAAAAGATTAGCTCTATGAATACTGAACACGAATTATTTCCTTCAATCAAAGAATCATTGCCTTAGGATGACATATAAAACTCAATGTCATTCACAAACAAACATTTGGCTAGTTGGAGCAAAGGAAGACTATGAATGTATGACTGGCTTATTTACCGGCCTTTATCTTATAGCAATATAGTATGAGCAGGAAAATGTTACCAAAACAACACAAAGGAAAATCAAAACTCTTGGGAATGTGTAAATGTGTTTCAGAATCCTCCTGCGGAATTTCTTCATTTGTTTTATTTGAATGCATATTAAAAATCTCACCTACAATAAACTTCACATTTAAAAAGATATATTATTAGCACCTCATTCTATTCTATTAATTGACTCGCTCGAAAAAGTCTTGTAAACCTAGGCTAACCACGCGTCCCATTTTTGTCAGGAAAATCTCATTTTCAGCCCTTTCGTCTCGTGGATACATAGGTCAATATACGCACTTTGTCCTGTCAAATCCTTTGCTATAAATCGCGAATTTTTTGTGATATTCAAAGGCAAAATACAAAGTACTAAAATTTTCGGCTAAAGTAAACGAAAAGAGCTACCTTTATAACAAAATTCAAATCTAAAAATAATAAAAACACTATCATTGTAAGATTGGTTGTCGTAAGGATTTTTAACTTTCACAAGAACTCCTCACTGAGGTTACGGTTGAAAACTTTAGCTTCAGGAAGTAACGCTGTTTCACTTTTAAGACTCATTGAACCCCTGCTTTTTTAGTTAGTTTGCACGCAGAACTACTTTAACTCCCGTCAAGAAATTTCCAACAACAGAACTGCCTTAAGTTCTTTCAAATAATATCTGCGTTGAAGCAATTAAAAGTTTCGAGATAAATCAAGCGAAATAAAACGTCCTGTTTACTCCCGTTTTGCCTAAGTGAAATGTACCGTTTTCGGCTAGATATAATTTGGTTAGCTTTTGTAAGCCTAGATCAAATTAGGACAACTATCAATTGGTACTTTTTTTATCGCGAATTTTTCGCCATCATAATATTTTGGTATACATCGGTTTAAGATCAAAAAGGGATCATTAAAAACATACAGGGGACATCAAGTTTTATGGAAAGAATAAAGTATTATTTCATGTTAGCTTAAACATATTCAAATTTACGTCCGTGTCTTATTCTCCAGGCCTACTAAATGCGTCCTGTAAAAGGAAAATAGAAGGTTCTCTTCATTCATTGCTAAAATTCATTGTCCCCGTTAGAAACGCGATTTCAGAATATCATAACAAACTCGGTTCGCAACATAGGTTCGGCTTAATAGTCTTCGTTACGAACATCTGCTAGAAAATGGTCGTTCATGTCTGGAGCAATCGCAATATTTAGAATTAGGGAAAATAGGATGCAACACTGAGATAATAACAGAGTCAAAGTCAACCAGAAGTTCTCGAGTTCTCGAGTAAAGAGAGAAAAAATCATTCAAATAAAGTATGACAAATTTTTGAGACAGCAATAAAAGAGTTGAGAGGAATATTTGAATGAGAAGAGAAAGACATAATTTACTTAATTTCGTTTGACCACGAAATATAAATATATCCTTTCAACTATTCGAATATAAATATCGGACTCAGAATGCGACTTTACAGCAACAAATAGGAACCAAATCAAATATAGTTGGAATAATTTTCGTTTGATATATTCTTAAGAATTTAAACAAAACTTAAAATATTACAGTATAGATCATATTGTTAAAGTATATCAATACAAGAATATTAATAAACTTTTAAGGATTAATACTAAAAGATATAAGCAAATGAAAGAGGTACTAAATTAGAGTACCTTCAGTTTTATTACTACTTCTACTAAAATACAATCTCTCTCTTCTTCCCTTTCTATTCTATTTATAGCTATGACCATTAATTTATTCTTTGATAAATAATACAGGATTTCGAAAGAAGGAAGAGCACGAACAGTCATCGGAAATGACAAATGAAGATTACAACTCTAAGCCGAAATTGTGCTCGAACGTCAATTTTATATTGCCTTGCGAAGGAATGAAATTTTCTATACAACTTTCAATATCTTCAAAATTTTCTAAGCCACAGATCGATATAGAACTGTAACCGGAACGGAAGGTAACTGAAAGTATCATAGATTTTATGAATAATTTCTGTATGAATTTATAACTACGTATTGAGGGCGAAGAGACTGATAAGCGAATTGCCTCCAATATGACATAAAGCAGACAAAATTCCTCATTTACATGTATTTTACGTTTTCCTTATTTTTACTTTAACATTCTTCTTGATAATTAGAAAAATTCCTTACATTATGACGAATAACTCAATCACAAGGATAAATCACTAGTGATGTATACACGATTACCCAAAGATTTCCTTTCTCTCATAGCCAGAGTGAGATTATGCCCTTTAAGCCCCTTTTCAGAATAATATACTTAGATATATAACTCACATATTCCAAACAGTGATCCAAAATCAATATTCCTCTCAATAATAACTCAATCAAATTTTCATTTCTCATTCAAATCAGAGTACTAAAAAAAATCCAAATTAAGCTAAATCGAGTCAAATGAATCCAATATTTGATGTTTTCTATATGTATCGTAGCTACAGTTCAACAGTTTTAGAAATTAAATAAATTTATCTCACTGGAAAATGGATAATAAGCTTGCTTTCTTACAAAAAATGTTGTTTTGAGAGAAGTAAACAGAAAAATGTAAGTAAATTTCATTTGCTAACGCACAATCAAATATCATTAGACGATTCCTATATTAGAAAATAAACAAGAAGACCTAGATCGAAGGAGATATAGCTCTGCCTTGTAAAGTTAGAACAACCACTAGTAAAAGATTCAGGCTCGAATCCTGGCTAAGTCATACTTTGTCCCTTTCGATTATTTTTCTAACTTCTATAGTTGTCTCATCACTGATATGGGGACAGCTCTTTCAGGTTAAAGGTATCTCAGAATAGAAATAGATTTCCACAATAATATTTGAGGAAAAGATTGAGTATTTCAGAATCACTGCACCAATTATGCACGGAGGAAAATAAAATGGCTTCGAATAACTCATTCAGGTGAGTCGGAGTCATTTAATTATAACGAAATCAATATAATTTCGCAGGTTTTATTGATTTCGTTAACTTTATTGAAAATTTGACATCTTTCGACTACCAAAATTGGAGGAAACTACTATTTGAATTATTCGTTGGACAGAAGGTAGGTAAGAAATTTTTAAATAAATCGAATCATAGAGGTAAGAGTAGTTCTAGATGCGGCTATTTATTCACAGGAGTAAGACTTCAGTGATACTTCTCAGTACTCTTCATTGTGTACTAAGATCTAATAAGAAAATTGGTGTACAATTTATGTTGTAACAAGAAACTAACGTCTGTAAAAGAAAGGGGGAATATTAAATCAGTAAAATTCTTTCAGCGCGGCAAAATGAAAGCTGATGTAGAAATAAGCCACAAAAAATCTTCCACAGTTTAAGTATGTGTGAAAGAACATAGAAAGGCAGTGAAACGAAGGGTTATAAACGTATAGTATGCAGATAAAGCAAGAAACAAGTTAAAATATATATACATAAAAAGA
Organism: Pachydiplax longipennis; assembly: GCA_036926295.1. Taxonomy (NCBI): domain Eukaryota; kingdom Metazoa; phylum Arthropoda; class Insecta; order Odonata; family Libellulidae; genus Pachydiplax; species Pachydiplax longipennis. The sequence continues at coordinate 40,746,921 of JAVFKF010000002.1, forward strand.
AAGGCGCTGAAGGAAGCGAACCATTCTACTAAAATGAATTCTATTTCACCGTGAGGAATTAAAGTTATGCCTGTGATAAATGGCAAGTTTTGCATTTTAATTGCCATTGAAGCCTACGTTAGTATTTATTAAGGTTATAAAATTAAATAGAGAAATAGAGAAGAAATGAAATGATCAGAGAAGCTGAGGAGGAGAAGTGACGATGTAAAGTAACAGATAAAAACACAGTAAATGAAAGGAAAATGAATGGCCGGAGAAATTAGGATAATAAGAAAATGGTTTCAAGTGTTAATCGAGCTAGTAAAGACAGACTATTACTATATAAAGTATCTAGCTCGGATGTGTTAGGGAAACTCAATGATTAAGGTGACGTTTAAAGAAAATATGTTCTTCGTTGTTCTTTTAGTCATTCATTACACATGGTAAGAAATTAGGAAAAGAAAAAAATGAAATAATAAAATAGGCTAGAGGCTCAGTTCAGCTTTAGCTATTAATGATAGTTAACAGAGACTGGCTTAAACGAACCATGTTTCCCTTAATAGTTAATAACAGATGTTTACAAAATGATAGACTAAAGAATTATTACTTCCCTTAGATCTTTCTTGTGTCGTGCTAACCATCCAGCATCACGAAGTTGACTCATTCATAAGTAAATAATAATTTTTTTAAACCTAAACTACCAACGCTAAATGGTTGTTTCTGGTTAATTTGCCATCAATACCTATAACTTTAAAAGATGAAAACCTACTGATTACAATATTACATTGCCAAGTAACGAAGACAAGGAAATTTGGTCTGATATATCCCGAAAAATTCCTCTCTGAAGAGAGAGAAAATTGAACCTTGAATATAAGTCCTTCCAAATCTTTTCACTGCATTTAGATGCCACACTAGAAATCAAAGCTGCGAATCATCAAATTCATGGGTGCGAGAAGTAATTAAACCCCAGAAAAAAGTCCAGCTAGTCGCGAAACACAAAATTCGAAGTTGAAGCAGGTGCAGAAACAGATAATTCAAATCTTTCAAAAGCCAAAATTACGAGCAAATTCGCCGATGATGGATTACGATCGCAATTTACAAACACCAGGGAGACAATGTTCCATTCAATCCTCAAACTGCTATTTTTAATTAGAAATTGCAACAAGGCCTTCGAAGCAGGAAATTTCCATGGAATAAACGCCATTCGTTACGTAAACCCTTGCGCCGATCGCTGAGCAATGACACGCACACATCGTCGAGCTATGGGATTATGAAAATTCTCCAGAGACAATACGGTCGCGTCTTAGAATCACGTGAACCCGATCAATGCGCCGACCTCTGATTCAAAATCCATTGAAATAATCGAATCCCCGCGGCAAACTCTGAGCCTCGGAATGAGATTTTCAGCGGAGATACCAGATTTACGCGCTAACTCGGCTGACAGCTGCCGCGTTATTGTACGGAGTGCAAAAAATGCGAAAAATGGGATTTGCGAAGAAATATTTTCCCACGGATGTGACGACGTCTTAGAAGGGGAATATTCCAGACATCGGTAGAGATTGGACGGGGAGGTGAGGGGGGCTGAAAGAGGGGGTATAAAAGACATTGTTACAAAGGGAAAGCGGGGCTCAGCAGGAAAGCATTGGACTTAAACAGCGCTAAATTTATTCGTCTGGAATCCTGGACTACCTCACTTTCCAAAGATTTCCATTAATTTTCCCTTTTGCGTTATTATCGCTCCTGAATTAAAAACTTGCGGAAATTAGCCTCGGAATGGGCGGGAAACGAGTAATAAGTCTCGTATTAATGCGACCCGCGACATGGAGGGACGGTGAAATCGGGAAATGTGGTAAATACCGTGGGAGCAAAGAATAGGAATGAGTGACAGTCACCTCGAAGCAAGCCTTAGAAGGAGTATTTATGATCTTTCGTCTGATTCTATGGAATTAAATTACAATGACGCATTGTAAAAGATTGCGTATGAAACCTAAGATCCACTACATCTTCGAAAAATCTTCAACAATATAGCGTTCTATTGATTATAGATCGACAAAATGCAGAGTTTATGCCGGAATTGCAGATTTGCTTATTACATGTATTTCTACTAAACCATTTCTACCCCTCCAGGAACAGAGAATCAGAGACAACTAATCGATCTCTTTTTCAGAATAAGTCTTACTTAAAACATAAAATATATATATGGTGATATATAAGTAATACGGTGATATATAATAACATAAATATATACCATGGTGAAATATGTAATTTTTATTACGTCTACTTTGTATGAGACATAATACAAAGTACGAATGGTATAAAAATATTTTCGGCAATCAAACGGCAAAAAGTTGTTGACATTTTAAAAACTCAGATGCCATTAGCTGCTAACGAAGACTAAGGAAGAAGAGGAAAGGGAGGTACAGTTTAACTCACTACTTGACAAAATAAAATGAAATATTCTAACAATTTTCTCATATTGTGGAGTAAAAATTTTTTGTATTAATTTGCACTTCATTAATAGTAATATACATCATAAGGGCCCATACATTACGGTGACGGAGAACAAATTTTTATTTTCTGAACCTCAATTTCTCAGTATCTTCACTGCTTCATCAAAATGTTATGCTTCCCCTAGTTAATCGTATATATGAGTAAGAACTTGGATTACTTCAAATAAATTTAATTCCTTGATTAGAACACTTTGCATCTGATAATTAACTTCTTTCGATATTTATAAACCATGAAAATCCTAAATTAGAGACAAATTCATGCGAACCATTTAGCAAATATTCGTATAATTTCATTGATACCAGACTATAGTTCCTGAAGTCTCCTGTATCGATGCAACCAGAACCTTCGCATAAAATATGTGCGTTGTTTTTATCTTAATTTTATGATACGTTAAGGAAATGAAATTTAAAATCTTTTGAAAATGTATATGTCGACAAATTTATAAGAATAATCAGAATGACTGAATAGATCTGACTATTTAAATTAAATTAAACCATGAATTTTCATTTCTCTACAACAGTTATGAAATAAAATGGAACGTGTGCATAAATAAGACTATCATTAGGAATAAAAAATTTTTTCAATTTAGTTTAATGAAGGCTCTATTTTCTCTTCATTATTCGATATTGAAAAGAACGTTTGCAAGTAATTCCTACACATATTAACTTTCTAAGCTCAGATCTAAAAGACGAATGCTAGAGTTTTACAAAATAAATTCTGAATTGTATATACTACGTTTGCACAATGCCCTAATTCACAAGATGCTTAAACTCAAATAGCATTGTATAATGAATGCTCCACACTCCAAACTCATATCTCAAAGTCCTGCAATCTCTTATTCCCTCCCTTCTTATAGTTCACATTTTTAAATTAGCAAAATATTCCAGACTATAGGTTTTGCAGTCATTTTGCGATCTTATTTCTTGGAAGACGCTACATAAAGTACGATCAGGATTTACGGTATAAGCTCTCCACCCTGAAGTCCAACAGTGCTAAAATACTGCTGATATGATAAACACGACGAAATGATGCATTGTGAAATATCACGGTATTCATAGCAGACCTTGAAAAGCAAATTAGAATAACTTTCTCAAACAGAAGTTTATTTCAATTACGTAAATATTTTCTGCGCTGGATCACCGCGTAAAAATGTTCTTACTCATTGAATCGATTACAAAGATCTAACAAAGGGTGATTTCATTACTGTTTTGTTAGAATTACTATCGCAAAAGTTGAGCGCAACAACTGCAAAACAATGTGCCGATTCTTTCATCTAAATACCGACTCTTTTAGCGCTTTAAAGATGAAAGTTTGAAAAATATTTTTATATATCATTTATAAATAGTTTCAAACAATTTAAAGTAAAGAAATAGACCATGAAAAAACTTGATGTTTCAATGAATTAATAATAGTACGGCAATTTTTCATTAAACAATCAGGATCGCAAAACTGAAACGAAAAATTTGCCGTATCTTTACTTATTATGAATATTAGCTTCCTAAAAAAAACTAATAAAGAGGTACGATTAACGAAAGCTTAAAAACCCTCAAACCACGTAACCCATCCTAATGTTTCTTTCAGACGTTGATAAATCCACCTAAATAAAATGAACATTTCTCAAACGATCTGCTGGATCAGCTCTATACAGGAAACAATGTGGTCATCATCTAGGAACTAATGTATTATAGTTCTCGCTGAAGAAGACATCCAATCAAACGATGTATTAAGGGCTAATTATACTCTGAGGAACATTAGCAAAGCCCATTATAGAACGTCAATCCCACGTGTCCCATCGCCAACTCCCGTCAATATAACACCTAATTATCAGAGAGTTCTGCGCTCCGAACTTATTGCTTCCAAAAGTAGAGCACCGACGTCGGGAAAAAGTTCACTCGCGTAAGATAATTAAGTTATCGCCCTTTCGAGCGATAAAATGTATCTTCAGCGGTAGCCAATTTGCGATTTTTCGTCATTAACAAACCGTGAACAAACGAGCTGTAAAATTCTGAGCGTTAAAGTTTCCGCGCACTGCGGCGCTAATTACATTTTAATTCCCAAGTCGTTAAAGTATTATTCGAATCAAACTTGAGATGCTTCGAGGGTTTGTTTATTAGTCATTTTTATCTGCCCGAAATTCTTTTCCACTTCGGATTCGCTCCAAAGTTAGAGTCGTAAACTAAAAAGACTGCGATGATGAAAGGCGGAGATAGAAATTCGCCCAAGCAAGTCAGTAAATGTTAACTCCTCAAAGTGTAAGTTCAGGTATATAAGCAGTTTTATACCCTTGTAGCTCCTAAATTTTTCTCCTTATTACCGAAAATTTTCTGCCTCAGCTCATGAAAGTCTTTAATCACCAAGTGAAGGAATGACTATTTTTGCAAAATGACATATAAGTTTTAAAGTAAATATTTTCTTTTTCACATTTTTTACTCTTTTTATCGCTATATCTTTCATATTCTGTTATGATAAGCTAAAACCATAAAAGTTTTACATATTTACCAGCAAAAACGGCTCTTTTATAATTAAAGTTATAGCAACTTCAAGGAAAAGCATTTTATTCTGGGATGTCTAATTTCACTATTTGTATGCTTTCTTAATATTTTCATTCGTTTGTAGCAATTATATAAGCGAACTTAGTGCATTATTATTATAAAAATTCGATAATGTTGATGCCAGAAAGGAAAAACGCAGTGGTATTAGCTCTTCGGCTCCAGTTAGTCCTTCAACGTCAGTATCGCTTAAAACAAGTTCTGGCGGACTGTATGCAAAAACCTTTTGCCTCGAAAATAAAAAGCTTGACTGCATTGCAATCTTCTATTCCTTCGGAAACTACTTCCTTGATATTCATGAAGAAAGGTGCATCTTAAGCAGAAATCCTCTTTAATTACTCAAAAAAGAACGAGTTGTGTAACGCATGACATTTAGCGCTGAACGACATTCGCTTCTCTCAATAACCTTTCGTACCCTGCAAATAGTACAATTTAAGTAGCAATTCGTTTGTAAAAATCAAACCGTAATTATCCTGACGGCCCAGCGGAAAAGGCATGATATGATGTCAAACGCAATTGATGTATATATATTCTTCTGTTAGCCATTTTGAATATCGTGCTACATAAAGGCATTAATCTTTTTAACACCATTCTATCATCGCTAAGTAATACATGCTACAATTCAACTTCTGCAAAGAGCGGAGTTCCTTAAGACAATCAAAGTGAGTAAGTAAGCTAACCGATTTCCGCCTGCAGAACGCTGCCGGCCGATGGTTCCTCTTCGATGTGCCTCCAGCACCATCTACTGAGGAAACGGTGAAACTTCTTCCACTCGGCGACGGGCACGAAACGAAATTTACGGGCATGAAATTCATCAAAATTGTATTTATATGCAAAAATCAAGCGGCAAAGTAAAAGGTGGTTACGAAAAATATGACTTTTCATTCGCATTTCATTCTATAATAGTTCAAATAAACGTTCCACGGCTTCGTTACAAGATGTACAAGCCTCAGCTGGCATATTATGATCTCAGCGCGTAATATATAGTGTTAAATAAGTAGAAATATACTTAAATTTTCTTCTCCATTCGTTGTTATTTGGATGATAGCTATGAAAATTGAATAATCTCAGTTCGCTTGCAAAAAAACAATCATAAATGCCGCATAATAATTCTCAGAAAATGTTCACTTTTTTCCTCAAAAATGAATTGCTATTTGTGTGAATATGTTCATTCTTCAGTGACAACATGCAATGTTTGAAACAAACTTATTGTGATCGAAGCAAGCTATGATTGACTTTTGCCGAAACAATGAATATAGTTCATCCTCAGTTAAAAATTTCCCCTACTTTAAAATATCATTACCTTTCATTTAATTCTGCATATAATCTGCAGCAACTTCTATCGAACGTCTAATAAGATTCCTCCTTAATGATACATTGTAGAAATTTTTATTTAACAGACGAGGATTAATGATTATCAGCGGTGGTTGTTGGCCATTAAAATGGAGCGATTTAAAAGACAATTAAGGGAATGGTAATTTTGCAAACTTCATTCCCGCTCATACATTCTTACAACGGTAGGAGCCATCAAAAAAAGTCCGTGAGCGATATTACTTTGCACAACCAGCTGAAAAGTGTTTTCTTGACGAATTAGAACAGGTACAAAGAAAGGAAATACATTTTGTAAAAGAATTGCTATCACAAATCGGTGAGCGTTACTCGGATGCCTCGGGAGGCAGAATGGGAATCTTTAGAAGAAAAAAGGTCCAATCAAAGAGATGATCTACTTAATAAATTATGACATAGTGAGTTCGTAGAAGATCCAGCATTATGCGCCCTCCTAGTTACATAAGCCGCTCTGATACTGCAAGGAACGTCAGAGAAATAGATTCTAGAAGAAGTCGATTCAAGAATTCATTTTCCCAGAACGATACGCGAAAATAATTGATTAGGCAAGTAGAGTAATGGTGCATGCACCCCCTGCCACACGCCAAAAGGCTGCTTTCAGGATACATAGGTAGATGTAGATACATCAAGAAAAGTATTTATTCTTATTATTGACGTAAAAACCATATCTCTCAGCCTATATAAAATCGATATGCTGAAATTCTATTAAATACGAAAATAAATTCTACTCAGGGTTCGAGGGAAGAGGTCTATGAATAATACGAAATTAATTACAGCTTAGGTACGAGTTAAAAAACGTTTTTGAGCGAAAATTTTCGGTGAAAAACTATTCATCGTAATTACATAATTAATCAGAATGAATTCAAGCATACACAGCCGAATCAAAAATTCGCATTCATGGTTATCAACCTACAAATTAAAGATAGCACTCCCTGACTAGTTCGTGGCTCAGGGGGAATATAAGATAGGGATTGTCATGTAAAATGAATGACATGAATTTAGCAGAGTTGTTCCTATCAAATTTATTTTTATACCATTGTAGAAGCTGTAAAGGTACTACTAGATATATATCGTACAAAGCTAAGCATAAAGTTCTGATAACGTTCTATTTTTCTATAATGTTGTATTTATTGTGTTTTGTATAATACTTATTACATATTTCACTACTTATATCTGCAAAAGTCATTATATTTAATAAATTAATGAAGAATTAATAAATATAATAATTAAAAACATAAATTGATTAATACTTTTTAAATCACCTAATTGTTGCTTTTTTACCGTCCATTATTCCGTAGCATAACAGTTACTCAAGTCTGTACACAGTAATTGAAGGACGTAAATGCTTCCATCACCATTAATACGAAATCCTATATTTTACTAAAATTTTATATTAACCGTAAAATACATTTTTAGGGTATTCTTTCACCCTTTACAGCTACTTATGAATCCAGCATATGCAGTTTTTCCAGAGAAAAATCTAATGTTGGTAAGGGTCATGAATGCCAAGAACGTCCTATTATAAAAATATGACATAAAATGCAAAACGATATATGCAGAAAGTCTTTAGCTTAAGGAAAAATAAGTTCAAAGGAGAATGTAATAATGTTTAATAGTTTCTATGAAAGTATTGCGATTGTTTCTCGCAAAATTTCGTATAATTTGAAATCTAAGATTTGTATAAGCACGATTAATTCTAAATTTGGTTCAAAATTGTTAGTTAGTAGAATGAAGTAATCAGGCAAATAGGTAAGGTATTGATTTCTGGGGCCAATGCTAGGTGAAATAGTTATCATGATTTTATATCCTAATATTAATAACTATTCGATTCATAGTTAATAGTTTGACATTTCAAGATGAAAATCCGAAGGCAAAGGATTTTAATTTACTTTCTTCGTGCGATTATGTGATGTTAAAAACCATGTTATCTTATTGCAAAAAATTCTTGGCAATTGTTTATCAATCAATGAGGAACCATGTATAAAAATGGCTTTCTTTACCTCGCGTTTAGAAAATGAACTTAAAAGGTACTCATTACAAATATATTCAACACATTGACAGTCTTAGTACTCGGAAACTATTAAACCCGGCATTGTAAATTTATTATTCTAGATTTACTAAACAGATACGAGTATATATGCGCGCAGACAATAGAAGTGCTTCAAAGTTCGTGACTTCTTCGAGAAACAAAAGCCGAAGATTGATGGCTACCTTTGAGCATGCTTTGAAGTCACCTTCAAACGCGTAATGCAAAAAATTCAAGCATCATTCAAACACAGAATCGTTGTTATTTTCGTTCTTAAATGAGCTATGAATATATTATTGTAAAAAATACTATGCATGACTTTGATCTTTAGAACCGTGTAAAGATAAAATTTTTATATCTTCGGTAGCGTAAGTTGCGAATGCAATTCTTCAACCCTGATTATGTGTTTTGCGGTTTTATTGATTTTAGATATATGAATCAACAATATTTGGTAATGGTTTTCTTTGTGTCGAATTAATTCGTGGGGGAGAACTTCACGTGCAAAATTCCTCATTTTGAAGGCTTAGAATATTCACGATTAAAGTTTCAATATTTTACTTCATGAGTCCCAAGTGAAAGTTACTTGCATACTGCAAGAGAATTGGTGAATATTCACCAAAACATCGGATTATTATCGGAAGTGCTTGCAAAAGCATTCTCAAGTTCACCTAAGTGTATATCAACATGGGAAAATTACACAGGAATCGAACCACAATCAACTACAGTAGATGTCACCGCCCATTAAGCTGCGGCAGCAACCCCTTTGACAATATGCTTAATTTCTAGTCGGTATTACGTCAGGAAGATCCTCAAGCGTAATTGCAAATCCCTCATTTAATCGTATGGAAGAATGCGAATGGTGCCCTGGCATCGTACCAAGAGCCAACATGGAAACGGTAGAGTGCGTTTGAAAAACCATATTCATGACAGCTGTTTACATGCCGAGATATAGATTACTATCTTCTCGGGAAGTGTATTATAAAAATAATTAAATTCTCCGTCATACATTTCATATGGGAGAAATAAGATCGCCTGGTGTCGAACATAGAACTCGTTCGCAAAAGATCAACTTTCGTAATTGGGATTACACTTATCAATCTCTCCATGCTCATAGTATCGAAGTAGAAAACTCTACCATTACATAATTTCATACGGATGCGATGAATCATATCGTCTGCGAAACAACTAAATATTCAGCACTCCGGGAAATCATGGACCGATTGACCGATGGACGTACACCAACCGACATGGACATTGGTGCGTACTTGTCAGCCCGTTCGCTATCTCCGCAACGCACACTGCCCCATCCCCTCCGCACCCCTTCCCATCCCTCGAATCCCCTCCCAAATCAGTCCATCGAAACGCGCTTTTCAATCGCCCCCTCCCCCGCGGATCATCTCAAAGTCCGAGACGAATGAATCTCTTGTTGCCAAATATGCGTCACTCCCGCTCTCGCATCCCCAAGGGTATCGCCCACTTGGCAACGCCGCCGTTTTTCTCGTTTGGTCATTCCCTCGACCGAAATCGATTGACCTCGGCCCGCCCTCCCGGCGACCCGTCTTTGCCCCGCCCTCGCCTCATAATCCCACGCTTCTCTACACCCCGCAGCTTCCCCTGGGCCTTTGTCACTCTTTATCAAAACCCCTCCCATTCACTATCACAGCTTCCGAGTTGTCCGTGCCCGAGAATAATGTTCCTTACGTCCCGCGATGGAACTTTCGATTCGCCCTCCACAATCACGAGTCGTGAGGGTTCTCGCTTTTGTGGCTGTCGCCAACGTCATTCTTTTACCCCCTCAGAGTTCACCCTCGCGATTGAGGTTCGCACGGAAAATGATTCGTGAAATGTAAATCTGATTCTCATTTTTCGCAAAGCGCAATAGATGCGATTCTAGCGTCTGGCGATTTATCGCCATATCCCTAAAAATATTTTATAAATTAACCTATTCCATAAGGATTTTAAATTTAAATAAATGAACTTCTCTTTCAGGAAATATCATAGCATAATTTTGACAGAAAATTTCCAAAAATCAAATTAAATCAATTTGAAAGAAATATTTTATTTATTTACTTTTTACGATGGTTGCTATGAAGTTCCACGACGTAACGATGGAATATATAAATTTTATTAAAATTCTCTTTTAGTGAATATAAATATAAAATTATCATAAATATCATAAAAAATGTTAATATAAAAGATATAATGATATTTGAACGAATAACTTGGATGTACACTCGAAATATTTTTGTTTATTTTGATTTCGTCTTAACTCTTTCGTGTAACTTTTAATTAAAAATGCATCCAGGACTAATGTATTTTTTGAGGGAATTAATATATGAATGTCGTACGGTTTTAACTGAAGCCTCGTAGACCAAGAAACCTACACCATACTTTCTCGAAACGGACGTCTTATATTCATATGATAGAAAACCTCTCCCGATCATGGCATAACTCATTTTCACTAATTAAAATAATAAAATTTTTCTGAGGGAGAGATCATTAATATTATTGAGAGATTTACCGACGAAACACGTCTAACAATCATGCCTAAAAACACGTTTGGCGAGCGAAGGCAGATATAATTTTCATTTTTCCAATTAGAAAGAAGCTATTGGAGAATACTTATTCGTTAAATAATTTTGGGACAAAAATTAACGCATTTTATACTATGCTTTTCAAATTTATGGTAATTACAAAAAAATCGCTGATACAGGTTGATATATTCTAACGAAGAAATCAAGTGGACTGAAACAAGATGAGAGTTAAACTTCAATTCTACCTCATGGCAATTTTAAGGATGTGAGATCTTGATTAATATTTCACATTATTCATGAGGAATTATATCTACGTGGTACAATAATTAAATTTTATTTTTATTTTGCTAAATCAATGTATTACCTTGTAAATGGAATGGATGAGTTCTTTCGCCTAACACATTCAAACTACGGAATAAATCGTAGTTTAAAAACTGCTTAAAAAAGCGTTTATTCACATTTGTCAAGAGTTAAACTGCTGAAATAGATTTATGTAGAATTAATAACGGTAGTGCTGGATGGGTTTGAACGAAATGCAACGATGTTTCCAGAAAAATAAGGAAAAGTGGTATAAATTCATAAATATACGCAACGACTGCCCTAAATCCCCGTCAGACGACAAAGGGACAATCACATTCAATTATTAGCCTCATCTCATGGCTGCTATCCATTTACTCTTTGAAATGCCTGTCACATTTTCTCTTAATCTTTCCACATCTCTATTTCCTTCTCTTTCTCCAGTTTCTGTCACCTATATCTCTTCATGTCACCTTCTCTTTCCACTATCTTTCCCCTTTTATCCCAATTCCTCCCCCCTCCCTCCCTTTACTCCCCATTCTCATTCTGCTCAGTCATCAGCTAAGCTTCACCCTTGTCAAAGCACGTCCACACCCGTTGACAATTGGAAGAAAATCGATGCTTCGTGGATATACTCAATGTTAAGTCCGATACAGACCGCGAAATAAAAGGCCACCGTCAGAATTCACTGAATACTTTCCGAAATATCTGTTGCTTTGAGATAATTACCACCATCAAGAATTTTTTCGAAAACTAATTGGACACCTGTTTTAGAGATATCTTGGAGACTAATACGTCAGCCACGAGTTAGCGAAAAATCTGCAGCTGATTTCAGTTTTAACATTGCTTCATCCTCCATTATTTTTCACTTATTTGTTACATTTACATTTATATTTACATTTTCGCGGAAAAAATGACCAGAAATAACTATCTGTCCTGGCAACTATTTCCCTTCATTGTTTTGTCTCGAAGATCACGTACGCTACTAACTGGTATGACAATATCAACTACCTCCTCCCCGAGATCCGTAGTGATAAATTTATTAAAAAGCTTCCCACGGAAATCAAGTCTTCTATCACTAAGCAAATCCCAACCGAGGGATTCTATCATAGCTGAAACACTGTTGTCAAATCTGAAATCTCCCTTAACAAATCTAACTGCCCTACGTTGAACCATCTCAAGGCTGGAAAAGATATAGTTAGATATACTATCAATATTTTCTTCATTTTTAGATAAAAATATAATATCTGGAAGTAGGCTCCTTTTATATCCTTATGTATTTTATATGTACCTGATAATTTTATGAAAGAAAGTTGTATTCATTCGTACTTATTCATACGTTTTCGATTCCCTGCACTAACAAGGATATTGTATAGTGTTTCCGTAATCTCCTTAACATTTTCCTCGGAGCATTTTGGCCTTTGTGAGGGACGTGTGAAACAGAGCTGATCTAGCCACTTTTCTGCGGACAGCTCTAGATTTGGTCGGTCAAAAGCAGAGACTGTAATTAACGCTGAGGGGCCTACGCAACATCTGCCAAGATGTTCAAAGGAAGGGAAAAATAGTACTGAGGACAAAAGAAACGTTCGCCTTTTCCTTCAAGATGATTGCTTAACATTAAAATAAGAAAATTTATCGAAGTGAAAAGGTATTCCTTAAGATAAATATTTCAATCATAAGTTATAGCTTTGAATTTATCAGCAGATCTTTAGCAGGTTTCCTATTGTTTTCCACTTTCTATAAACAAACTTATTCTCCAGAAAATCTTGCATCATCATTGAATAATATTTACCATTCCTCTAGTGTTATTGTCAATTATTGAGTCAATAGTTACATTCACGCATAGGAATTTTTCTAAACAAATAAATGAGAATATCTCAAGGGATTTATAGACAAATGAAGTAGTCATAAACAAAACAAATTGCAATATCTAATTTAGGGAAAGATTCATCTTTTTCAATCATGTTAGAGCCTTCAATAAACTGAGAGATTCAGAGGCATATGGTAAATAAGGAAATTGATATAATATCTTTGGTTTAGAGAAACAGAAAACCAGAAACACTTCATGTACAATTTCCTGCAAACTACAACGAAGTCTACTAGTTCAGCAAATCTACAGTAAGGTAAATAAGAATTATTAAGGGTCGCCTACCAGCATTTAAAAGGATTCGCACATAATCAATCCATCCTTTTATGTAAATTTTAATACAATTATAATAATTAATAATAAATATAAAAAGTAAAAATAAAATAATTCTAAATCCGCGAAAAAGCACACAAAGATCGGAAAACGAGATCATACTACGGTTCGGCAAGAAAATTCTCCAAATTGCGAATGGAAAGATACATTTTACGAATCGCTCTCTCCCTCACGTCTAATCAAACAACTGACACTCACCACTATGGAATTTCCTCTCGAAGGTCAAGGGGAAGAATTCGCTATAGATGAAACTATTACAGACAAGACTGACAGCAAATTGACTACGCATTTCGAGACGTACTCACCCGGATTTTGCTGATGAGTAAACGAAGAAGCATTTCTATATCTTTACATTGGATTTAAAGAATTTGTAGCTATCTTTTGAGCAACAATTCTACCAGGAATTCTTCCTCATTAGTTCTAGAAGATGTTCAAGAACAAACCTAATATAGACTGTCATACTTGAAAAGAATATTAACATTTCCTTGTTTGAGGATTTCTCTTGGCGGTAATTGTCTCCTTGAAATCAACCACTGTCTGTTACAAGAAGCTGGAAGAAGGATAAGCAAGAATCACCGATTGTAGCTTAATTTCTTCTTCGTATATTATTTGCAAATTTGAGTTTATCTCAGTACGCGTTCAATAACACAATACAACTAATATTCTTCATCACAATAAATAAACTGAATATTGTTTCTCTTGAAGTACTTCGTACCTTAAGTATATACATTTATAGTATATGGGACCCTGCAGAACATTGTTTTATTCGAGAAATATAAAAAGTACCGAGAAAAACAATGCGATTTGTTAAGAAATGATACGATAAATCAGTAATTGTCATTTTCAACGGAATTAGTATTGGAGTTGGAAATTGTGTTGTATTAGTGTTGAATCTTGTAAAGTAATTGTATTTAAGTATTTAATCTTGTGAGGGTATTATGTAGTTTATTATGAGTTTTTTAATTGATGTTTGTAAGAATTAATGTCGCTGTTGCCAACAGACAAGCAGACTATCTGCAATAATGTAGTTTAGAATAAAAATAATCGTTCTAATAATAAGCTGCTCAAGACGTAAGACGAATATACATAGAGTGAAGAAGATTTGCACTGAGGCTTACTTTTCTCAATAAATTCAGAGTAAGTACGTTATTAGAAGACGTTGCGAATATTATGCGTCCTCTCTTACTTGCGTGACCGATCTGACACTGAGAGAAAAATCAGGGAAATAAATGAAAGGGCAACTCTATACAAGAACTCATTCCTACCTCAAATTATATGCGACAGTATCAGATTTGGAAAATAGCCCCAGCTACCTTACCCCGAAAGGCGTCACGCAGGATACAAATATAGATGTGAAATAAGATTCGAAATTGATTCCTGAACTAATTAACGGAAATAATTCGTATACGTATACAAGTATAGAAAGAATTATAAGAATAGCGTTTAATGAGGGCTTTTGCGAACGAAGTTGAGGGGAAGAATCATATACGATGCGACTGAGAATATTCCTCTCGTAAATATTGACAAAGGCGGATCGTAAATAGAGTATTAACTGGTGAAAACAGTACGGTAGGGAACTTGCACGCATGCGCTGTATCATTTGACGCGGAAGTAGCGAGGGCCAAAGTTATTTTATGCCCAAGTCGTTGGCTCCTTCCGGCGCACATTCTAAATTTCCGTACGAACTTTCTTGAGACCTTGCCAAACGAGAGATCTTCCTTATTTTGATTCTCAAAGGCAGCGATGTCCCACTGACTGAACTATCCTTTGTTACCGTAATGCTGTCATAAGGGGAAAATATACAACGCGCGACGTAGACTTCTCCTCTGGTGGACGCAAACAAAAATCCTAAACATCCCGGTGAGAGTGGGAGGACGTCACCGAATTTCAGATTTAAGAGATGGAATTATCTAATGGAGAGCTAGGTGGCGCGGCAATACGAAAATTTATGGCGCACATTCCATCCAAGTTAACCCGAATCGAATTTCTTTACTTCCTAATAAAATATCTGTTCTCTCGAGCAGAAGGATCTCAGAACAATTCCTCGAATGAAAAACCGATATTTATTCCCTCGGACGTAACAAATAATCCATTTCCAAACATTTCGGACGTTCTCCATTTCATGGGGACATTCGAAGCCATTCCGTAGAGGCAATTCCAAATACACTCTGCAAAGAGCGACTCTTCCACGGATGCGGTCGATACGATTATCGGAAGCGGAGGAACTGATCGATCCCAAGCGACTGTGCCCTCCCCTCCGCCGCCCGAATATCTTACAGATGCGCTTTTATTTCCTTCGATTGCTATTCACGATTTCTTAATGTGCCACGCCCATGGCGAATTCCGCTCCCTTTTTTACGGCACTAATTCACGTCGTATCTTCTTGAGAGGGACTCCGCTCTTCTCCCCTTCTTTAACTGAAAGACCTCTTCGTCACGTTCGCCCTTCTACTCTCCTCTTTTTTTCGTTAGATGAGTAGATTGTAAACAGAGAGGGAGGAAAAAAGTGCAAGATTTCTTGCTTTTTTGCTCCGATTGATTCCGCCCAAGAGATGGGCTACAATGGATATAATTGCGGATTTCACGCAATCTTTAAGTGGAACAGTTCACGTCCGATGTCACGCCGGTAGAACGAAAGAAGGCGTGGAAGGAAAAAGTTTCGTGAAAAAAAGCGCGAAGACTATGATCTTGGACGATGGGAAGAAATTAAAGAGGTTACAACGTGAGAAATACAGAATGGATAAAGGATGCCTACAAATAAGAATTGCGCGTGATAATTCTACTTCATTACAGAGTGCTTCGGTATTAGTAATTTTAGATGATTACTTAATGAATGAAACCCAAAGAACTGAAGTAGTTTTTCTTCATTTACATTGAACTATCTCAAAACTGAATAAGGTAAGTAAAATTACCATTCAATGGGAATTGCTAACATTAAATTATTGTGCCTGCATCAACTGCTTCTATAGTCCATTTCAAACTTTCAATACTTCTTCTTGAACATAAAATATTTAGTTTCTAACACCTTTAAGAAAATATACTACGATAGGAATCATAATTTGAAATTTCAATGCGCGTAGTTTATGTCTTCGAAATACAAATTCAGTGAAACGATATAGGCCCTTGCTTCGATTGCTTCTGATTCTCATTGGATTATTACATTACCTAAAGACGTATTGTATTAATCTAGATAAAGATCATATCTTGAATAATTTCATAGCTGTCGTTGCTGTTGAGGAAAAACAGAAAGGTTTCTTTGTCCCTTACACTTTTCTTGTCCCTTGCCGCTATAGAAATCGTATTAGCCAAAAAATTAAGGGTCTTCCCTGCATGTTCCTGAAATTTCATTCTGCCTTTAACCCTTTACACCTTTGCCTGTGTGCTGTTAGATCAGCAGACTTTCCTATGAAAATATACACTATCACGTGTTCACGTGACGCTTAGGTTCAAAACTTAAAGGAAAATAATCCATGATATCTGTACGCAGCAAACTGCAATCTCGTATGATTTTAAAATAAAGAGCTAAGGATGGTTTGGTGAAAGAATTGAACAATATGTAAATCAGAAAATCGCAGTACCACCCTGCAGTCAACTTGAGCTAGAATGATATTTGAACGAACTTAAAATGAAAGTAAGTAATACGATAAATTTGAAAATTTTTAATAATCTCTCTGATTCTAATTTTTCTTTGACTACAAAAAAATAATGTTGTCAAAGGCGCGAATTCTAGTTTTACTTCGAAATAATAAGAGCACTTTTTCGCAAATTATAAAGAGAAATAGGTATTCTGCATGAAGCAATTCATGACATAACATCTCGGAGCTAACCCGATTAGATATTTCCAAATATTTCCATCGAAAATTTCCTCCCTGGCCTTTCCCTGCGCTACACCAAATTTTCAGCTCCTGTACATCCAACCCTCGCGCTCTTCAAACCAAACATAATCAGTTTTTACGGGCTTTGGTTCGCAAGCGCGTGAAGGTTTTATTGATCAATGTTGCGTGCATTCAAAATTAGAGAATCGCGCTATGAATATATCAATATTTATCGCGCCTCTTTGCATAACGGTACTCCAAGCGATCGCTTTGCCCCTTCATGCAAAATGTTTCCCCACTTCCGTCTATCTGGGACGCGTATGCCAATTTTATGTCCATTCCCCGAACGTGCTATCATGAGATGGGTCCGTGAAAAGAGACAATGCCACTGGCACGGAACGGAGGCAATAGAATCCAGCCAATCTCTGCTCCCACCCCCTCGCTCATTGTTCCTCCGCCAGGGGTCCCTGTTCTAAGGCATTATTCACCACCCCCACACGTCTTCTCTCTCCCTGACGTCCATTCCTTGCGACCCCTCCTGGCATCAACGCAGAGCAATATTCATGAGGGGTGGCGCTGAGGAAGGCCCTATCAGCAACAAAAGCAAAGGAAATGTGCCTCTTCCGACGGCACGCAAACCGCCTCTGCGTGTCCTCATCCACTCGTTACATTTTGAATCGATGGTGCCAATTTCTCACTATATTTTCCGAGGATCGACGACTTGCTGTCCATATTCGACCTCTTCGATGCTACCATATAATTTCCTCATTTATTTCTTTTTTTTCTAAAAGGAAACCGGTGATTGGTATTAGTATTGGTATTACTAATAGTGCTTCGACAAATGGGGCCACTTCACACGTGGGCCGCTATCGAGAATCGAACCCGGGACCTCTTTCGCTAAAGTCGAAGGCGCAGCCCACTTGGCAATCTGGGACCCCACCAGTAATCAGTAAATCTCTAATTTATTCTGTTCTCAGTTCCCATTTTCCCCGTTAACCTAATCTTTAATTAAAGAACAGCACGAACACAAAATCTGACAAGGTGACTAAATGCACACAGGCTAAAGATTAACCGATACATGCAAATATTTATTTTTCTTTGTGAAATGGAAAATTATCTACTTGCGGATTTTATAGTCAATTTAACTCCTTCAGGTTATATACCTAATAGTGGGGGCTAAAGGATACTTTGCTATTTATTTTCAATATCAATAAAATTGTATCCAGTTTCAACTTATTGTACTTTCTCTTCCTAAGTGAAAGATCAAATGGAAAAAGTAGCAGTGCGGAAAATAATGCTTACAAAAGATGAATATTTCTTTCGGAGAGACTAGTTTCTCGGACCAACTAATATATTCCAGCAGGAAATTTGAATTAGGAATATCAAAAAATATCACCAATCACCATGTTCCACCCTCTAACAAAATATTTATGATACAATAAGTCGGTGAGTGGGAAAACCAAATGGGTAGTATCCATTGTGTGTAGAGTGCATAAAAAGCACATAGTAACCCTCTTCTTTTCGTCCATAACTCTGACGGAATCGATTCCTGTATCCGGAGCACAAGTACTCACCATAATTAGCACGAAGACCAGAGGAGATCCTAACATTATGGTAGTGGACATCGTTGATTAACATATGGGCTTAAAGTGTCCTTCAGTGTCTTACTTCATTACCAATCTGTACGTTAAGAAATCTGAGTTTCTCAGAAAGATTTTTGGCATTTTATCAAAAGATATTCTCCAATATACGAAGTGGCTTTTCCAATCTACTCAATTAATATTATGCAGAAGGAAAATACTTACAATAGATATTCCATTTCTTTCAGCGATAGTCTAAATTTAACTATACTAATTAATGAGAAATACTTGTTGGCCTATACATCCCGAGGTTTCTAAGAGATAAAGAAATTGAAACTGCGGTGTTAATTCCTCTTTGAAAACTAATTATGTGAACGAAGTGATCTGATAATGCCGCTTGCTATGGAAAGAACATGGATTTCTAGATATAAAGGACCTCACCACCAATGACCAATAAACTCAGCTGAATGCAATACCTAAATTTCTAAAATATTCTTTTAAATAATTCATTTCGTGAAGACCATACACTTAGATTAAAAAATAACCTCGTTCTATGGAAGGCATTTCACGTGAACGAAACAGAACTACATTCGAATCACATTTATGACAATGCGGTCATGAAATTTTTATTTTTTGAGATTATGAATAATTTTAATTTCAGGAATTTTTTCATTATTTGAAATAATATTAGCATTAGCCACTTGAATTTTGTAATTTTAATGGTTACTGAAAGTCGATGATCTGGGTGACTACGATTCAGAATTAATTGCCTTCTCATTTTCACTTTTTTTGTTTAACAGAAGATAGATTCATCAAGCAATTAATTCATTAATGCCCGAATGTATACTTCAGTTATGCAAACGTGATTCGATGAAAAATCCAAAGAAAATAGCAATTTCGCTGAAGCTCGTGATTTTCCCTCAATCCTTCAACCATCCTCACAAATAATGGACCGTACTTACTTGTTAAATCACGAGAACATCATTCCTTCTAATCAAAGAAATATATAAATCACATCATATTGGATAAAAACATCAAATTCACCCGTTTCTCCAATCGCAACTTTGCAGCCACAAGTTCTCTCACAGCGCAACAAACAGAGAACCCAGTTGAAACCATGAGCGCATGATTTTAGAGTTAACAAAAGACAAAACTGTTAAAATACGTAATCAAATCAATCAATCAATCAAGTAATCAAATAAAACATAACACAAACTAACAGCCTTATTAGCCAAGCCAGATCATAGAGTAGACAGGTAAAGAGCGCACGATAATTAAAATCATCAGAGATATGAATGATGTAGCCTGGGGCGCCGAAGGTCTCTCCCGTAAATCCAAGGGAAGTAACCTTATCTGCAAAGCCTTTTAACAAGGTAATGCAATCGGTGAATTAGTTGCGTAATAAGGCAATAAGGTACATGAGCTATCGGATTCCTCGGAGGGAGCGATAAAGAGAGAAAAAACGGTAGTGAGAAGGGAATAAAGAAGGGAGATTAGGGAGAGGTGGGCATCGGTCATTTGCACCCGAGCGCGCAGTGCGGGGCGCGACGATCAATATGGATGAAGAGGACCCCTCCCCCGCAGCCCTTCGTTAGCCAATCACATCCCATTCCTACGCAAGCCAAGATGCACACACATGAAAGTGAGAAACTTTATGCCCTCCATCGGAGCTGGAAAAACCTAACCCGCCAACGAATAAAGCAGAATTGCTTCCAGCTAACGCAAAACGTTGCGTCTGTGATTGAAATTTTGAGAGAGGATGTAGAATAGCGCGATGCATTACTGCTGAGGTCGTAATATTACGATATATTTCTATTCTATCGTTGCGAAGATGGAATTCCGAAGGAGGCAAGGCTGCTATGCTAAACTCGCTGTTGTACGTTTCACCAGTTCCGATGAAATGAATCACTTTTCTATGAAAAACCATTACCCTAATTCCTACACCAAACCTTGAAATCCTGTGATATAAAGAGATCAGATTGTTAGTATAAAAATCATAATCAGCAATCATGCTCCTTCTCCTCCAAGAAATTTAAAAAGAATAAAATCATTCCTTCAACTGTACTATTTATCATCAGATTGATTAGCTACAGCCAGCCCACCGTACTCTCAGCTAACCTCCTAACTCCTGGGAATACTACTTACACATTACTCCCAACTTCAGATAATCTCATCCTCGGTCTCCTATGGAATTCTTTCCAACTATTGTTTTCTTAAATGATTATTTCAGCTTATGATACCTTCAAATAAGCCCAATAGATGGGTCGCTTCTTACGGATAATATTCTTCAATAACTTATTCAGCATATTATTTTTAATATACGTATCTATCTTCTCGAACTTCTACTCTCATAGAATCCTCGTAGGTTTTCATTTACAAACTCATCTACTTTAACACCATCTCCATACGTTACATTCAGATTTGTAAATTATTGCCATTAAAATCCAAGACCACCTAATTACAGTATTAAAATAGAGTTCAATCAGCAAATTTGAAAAGAAAAACATGAATACTACAAACTTCATGGGTTGGAATAGGTCATGGTATTATTTTTTCACATTCTTTCCTTGTACGACTTCTATGAAAACTATTTCGAGAGATCGTCCTTAAAGTTTCTTAAATTTTTATCATTCTTGACACGATATTTCAAAATATAAATTAATTTTCTTGAATTGCTCAATAGAATACTAAAACTCACTTTGCTATGACCATACAGTAGTTAAATCCACACCTTAAAATTATATATCGGAGGATTCTTTATTTAAATTAAATTCTTAGTGTCGTGTCAATATCTTTCATCAATTTCATTTGTTAATGCTATAATTTTATGTGTTTGTAACAAGCTCGGGAATAAGCCCCAGAAAATTGAAAAATTGGATCAAAACTTCATATATCAATGATTTAATTTAATTAAATGATGAGGAAATTAAACAGTACGACGACAACTTTAGTAATATGAATTAATGCTTATGCAACCTTGTATGAATAAATTAATACAAATAGATGAATAATGGCAAAAGAAAACAGGTTAATGTCATAAGGCTATAGATGGGAGGGCAAGTAAAATAACAGCAAGATCAAATATAACTTTATTTCTGGATAGCACCAAAGATAGATGAACCATAAAGTATTCCAAAATATTTTATGGTTTATCTATCACTCACAGCAGCACAATCAAAGATTACAGCATATATATAACGAGATTTACATTTAATTTGACGTTTGATTTGACGCATTTATTCGTCAAAATCATCATTTACCCAACTGATGATTACGCCGAAGGAGTGTGGCAGTTAGTCTTCGACGTGGAAACATGTTGACCGCTAGAAGTCAATGAAAGAAAAAGGTGGGAAAATACCGAAGAAAATCCCGACACAGACAGGAAAGGTGGTAGGCGGATGACAGGGAAAGAATGACCATGAGAAGGAAAATACTTACACTAAAAAGAGAGGTGAAAAGAATGGCGGCAAGGAGAAAGGGAAAGATTAGATTATTCATTTTTAGGAGGTCCCTAAATGAATGGACAAATAAAGTTCAATATACTTTTCAATTGAATGTGCGAATATTTTAACTATAGAAATCGTTTCAGAAAATCGGGTTCTTTTAATCCCAACATGCGTTTCTTGAAAGTGTTGGCCAATAAAATACACGAGTTGAAACAGGGATGGAATGGCTCTATTTAATCAAAATTATGATAAAATCACCTTGTATCCTAAATTTTCAAGATACACTTAATAGAACGAACCGCTCCGTCATAAATTTTTTTAAGAATTTAAATTTAAATTTTTGCAAGAATAAATAGAAGTGAGAAATATCAACATGTTTGAGACTCGAACCCAGATAAGTCACTTTCCGGGCAGTTATTCCGGCCATTGGTAAAAATATACGCTCTTAAGTGATCAGAAAACCAGCACAGAAATGGGAGATATGGGTTCGATCACAGTCATGTCGATATTTTTCATTCCCTCTTTGCCTTTTATCCTTGGGTTTTAAGGCACGCTCCTCTGTTTGCAAAGTTTAGCACATTTCCATCATCCACATTTTTATTACAATATGCAGGCGTATCATATATGCCGCTCAAATGCTTGATTTTTTATCTGGAACAAGCAAATACATCATTGCATGGAACAACAAATTGACTCGTTTTAGTAAAATTTCTATCACAAAATAAATTTGAAACTGAATTTTCTTTCGGGTGACTTCAGATAACTATGACCATTCTGATGGTGAGAATTATTCAGATTTTTCCATCATGAATATTTAAATTTGATTAGCTGGCAAGTTAATAAATACATGAATAATAAGGACATTTAAGAGATATCGGAATGAACGCACCTTAAAACAAACCTTTACAGAAACCGCTAAAGAAAGCTTCCGGGGCAGAAAGGTAGCAAAGACTTCGATCCAGATAAGGAATTAGAATGACGCAATTTAATTATTTCTAATCTAACGAGAGGTAAGGCGGAGCGGAAGATTTATGCGAGCGGGTGATGGAGAAACTCGAGATTAAAGTAGGGAGAGGACTTCCTGACGCAGTGAAGAGGGATTGATGTGGCGGTGGAGGGTGTAAGGGACGTGGGCCAGCGGAGTATGGATGTCCTGAAAGGTCTTCAGAAGAAGAGGGTATAAAAAGACCCTATTTTGACGAATAAAAACGCTTTCACGAGATAAAGAGGGAGAAACGTGGCGTGGGGGGGTGGGTGGGAGGGGAAGGGTCTTTCGAGTGGGAAAAAAAGGAGGATTGCTCTGGGAATGGCGTGGGGAGGGGATGCCTTATGGGCAAGAGAGCCTGGACCACACGTTTCGGACAGAGGGCAGCGCTTTCTCGTCTATACAGGTATCCCTCGATTGGCGTCCGAGAAAAATGGGACCTTAAACGAGTATGCGGCAGTTTTGCGAATGCTGGTGCATCCGAACACGGCCCGACCTGAAAAAGAAGCAGGAGTGATTACTTTACATTTGCAGTCATCGTATTCTAAGAAACTTAAAATTAAATTCATCCAATCACGTTTCTTAATCTCTTTAATAGAGTATTTAAAACATTTTTGGAGGTATATTTATTAATTAAAATCAAAAAATATTATGAATATGATTTATTCTAAGTAAAATGAAAAAAATGCTCAAACCACTTGATGTAATAGCAAAATATAAGCGTAATATTTCAAAATCTTGTCACAAAAAGAGAAAATAACAACAACAAATACACTACCATGCATCAACGTTTAAAGTTACAGTTATGAATTAAAGCTAAGATAAAAATTAATATTTATATAAAAATATGATAAAATTATTATTTCAAAGTAAGATGGAAAAATCATTCTAACCACAGCTTTTCAAACCACAGCGTAAAAACAGAGCATATCGTAATTTTGTAGAATATTCCCAGCAAAATAGAACGAAAATAACAGAAAAGAAGACTTCCATGCATCAACGTTAAAGGTATTTTAACAAACAGAAAATTGAGACTATCTTTCTCTAACAAAACTATCTATCTGTACTGATCTGTAAAACTATAAAATAATGGTATGACCTAGTGGTTGCTGTCACATCTGCACTAAGCAAACAAAGTATTCGTTCAAAATAAATTCTTACGTAGAAAAAACATTATTATTTTAAATCGATCTAAAATGAGATTGAATACAAATCGGCTACTAACGTAGTAATTGATTGCAGAAAGTTATGAATAATTTCAAAAAAGAATGAAAAAGTGCGCAAGATGCAGGTTTTCCCAACCTCATGTGAATATCAGGAAACCCTTTATTATCACCGAGGACCCTACAAACCCAACCCGTACTTCTTTCCAAAGGTTTGCCCATACATCTCCAACTAAGCGGCAGAATTTTTCCCATAAAAATAAGTTAAACTGCGTGGGTTGCGTTCCTGATGCTATCTAGAGAGGTATACCCCAGCTATCTACAGAGATACAACGTATTAATTTCACGCTTGTCACTCAGACTGCGTGAGGGACAAACAGTGGAGGGAGATACAGTCGATCGAATCGCATCCAAAGACATTGCTCGTATCATTGAAAAGAGGTCGGGAATTTTTCGCTTATTTACTCGAGAGCAGGTGGTCTCGAGTTCTCTGGCTCTAGTAATGCAAGAGGCATTTATAACTGTTGAGTCAATACGTACCATTTATCTAAATTTTATTTTGTGAATGAAAAGAGGTTTAAATGAGATTATTGTTCTGCAATAATTAGTTTTTATTCAATCAAATGAAAGCTATTTTCAAAGGAAGAGTCTGAAGTTTATGTTATGGTGAAGAAAATCGTCTACAAATCGAAATTTTGATCCTTAAATTCTTATCTTAGGAGTATATGGAACATGAGTAATTCAAGGATTAAAAGAGATGATGAAATCGGGTGTGTTTTGGACTCGAACCCAGATCTTCTTCATCCATGGATGCTCCAATCAATGAATGTAATTTACTTCGTTTACCTCTTTTCTATCTAGAGCCGATTGAAATAAATTGCAATATTAAAAT
The DNA here is from genome assembly GCA_036926295.1 of Pachydiplax longipennis. Taxonomy (NCBI): domain Eukaryota; kingdom Metazoa; phylum Arthropoda; class Insecta; order Odonata; family Libellulidae; genus Pachydiplax; species Pachydiplax longipennis. The sequence continues at coordinate 40,772,244 of JAVFKF010000002.1, forward strand.
GCTATTTTGAAATTTACTTCGTCAATGTATACTTCCGAAATAAATCAATATGGCCGAGTATGATTATTATTATTATCTTATTTAGATAGAAGGATTTTCAGACGCAGCCAGAATTTCCAACGAAAACAAGTAGTCATTTGCGATTTTACCACCTTTTATTAACAAATTCTGTAAATTCTTTAGTTCTTACATATAGAACATTTAGCATAAGAATAAATTTTGGAGAAATTAAAAATTTGTTTCATAAAAAAATTAAATTCCTTTACTACAGTTCACACAGAAAAAGTAGAACGTTTAAACAGGAGTAAAAGATTAGGACATAACATATCACGTGACCATAAGAATATCACGTGAAGTCTCCTTTCTACTCTATTAACTTTGGAAGTTCGAACACCTTCCCTGAATGTCGAGGTCCTAGGTTCGAGTCCCATTCATTCACTTCTATCAAACCTTAGGTTTTAAGACGCATTGCAACCCGTGCGAAAATATTTCCTTTCCCTGATCCTAATACTCTAGGACAGAACTCAAACTTAAATAAAATCAAAATTTCGATACCGACGGTAGATATTTACAGAATTTTACCGTGAATACTTTATCTTAAAATGTAGAAAATTTAGTAACCTACAATGCATATTTATTGGAGATGCGAAACATTTATTAACACTTGATGTACGAATCAATAAATGCAATTATAGGGTCATGTCACTGGTTCGTTTTTAGTGCGTTCCCCTTAGATCTCCCCGCAAAATTATACTACCTACTCAAATTTCTGCGTAATTCCGTCCTGTAGTGCATCTTGAACAACAATATCCCAGTGATTACATTTCTGAGAGCATACAGTTTCAAGCGAAGAATACACCCATAGAGAAAAGTACTAAGGCTCGGAACAAAAGGAGGTTGCAATCTATATAATAGGACAGCTGCTCTTTTTGGCCTCGGGACACAGAGGGGTTATCCGATAGGCAATTATGCTAGATACACGATACGATGGACCTCGCATTCTTGAGCAGTTACATTCTGCAAGGGGAAATAAGGGCCTTAGGTCATTAAGTTCGAGGAACAATAGCTGGAAACTCAGGATTTCGTCATGTTATTGTCCTCTACAGGATTTTGCGGCATCTACTCCAGAAAAATAATTACGATATGTCAAGAAAAGGTTCTATATTAGATGCTGCCATTCCATATATTCTCCTTGAACATAGATTTCCTGATCAACAGGAGAATGTTAAAACCATTCCAAAGTTCCAAGTTTACTAAGATTCCATTCTATTACCTAAAAGCAAAAGACGCAAATGAAGTTGTTTCAAATTTAATCCTTAAAAAGCAAGCAATCATAAACAGTTATCAAATATCTATATATCACCCATAAATAACTATTTTTGTATGATTCCTGGAGAAATTTGAGTTGGTTGTAAAAAAATAAACGTAATTGAGCAAAATTGGTAATTAAATAAAAACATAGCTTCAAATTTCATGGATCTACCATAAATTTTTATCTCTTGGATATTTTAATTAAAAGAACCCTCATTAGCGATGGCTTAAGGGTTCATCAAGGTGACACTTTTATTTAACGATCATCAGCAATATATTTCATTCATATTTAAAACGCCATTTCCTTATTTCCTAATTCCTTTCCATTAGATTTTAGGGTCCTTCTTATAACCTTAGTTGGACTTAAAAAATTTCCATACTTAGAATAGTAATTACGTAGTTTGGCGGGTAAAGTATTTTTTCTATGATTGCATTCTGTTTGATTAATGTTAATATGGCACTACCATGATGATCCATCAACCAAAATTTCAAGAATTCTTATTTTAATTTAACGCAGATAAAAGAAAAGTTAAGAAAAATAACTGCAACTTGTAAGTAACCCAGTCATGCAGTGATACCTAAGCTAAAGAGCTACTACGCTAAAGAACTTATGGGATAACGAAGTTATTCGCAGTGTTTAAGACCCGGCCAACGTCAAAGGATTAAGTCGACTGATATATTTGGGAATAGGAACGTTAGAACAAGAGAAGCATAAATAAATAAAATACCAAAACGATGAATGCAGCCCATTCCTGTTTTTGGCAATATTTATGTATATGCTGTGATTTGGAGTCCCATGAGAAGCAATATTTCAGCGAAGGAAAATTATTCCGGAACGTATAATCTTGGTAGCCCGTTGTATCTATGAGACAAATTATGTAATATTCTGGGATTCCTTTGAATAGTAGTTTTTGTCCTCAAATAAAGGTTCCATAATAAAAAAAATAATAAAATAACAGGTTGGCCGCTGATGGTTACTAAGTTAAAAGCAGATACTCCGAAAACCATCAATAAAAATCCAGCAATAAATCATCAAAAATCAATTTTATTGATGGTTTTCGGAGTATCTGCTTTTAAGTTCCATAATAACAGAAAATTTTTAAGAAAAAGACGATCGATAATTATCTAATATTAATAGGTATGAGAAATTCTCCTTATAATGGAAACTAATTTTGTTAAGTTTTTATGGAAAAATCGCCCAGAATTACATATGTAATAAGAAAAAGAAAGAGTCCTTTCACGTTCTAAAACATTATCTCTCCTGGGTGATAATTAGGGCGGAAAAACTTAACGTAGCAAACACTTCGAAAAAAGCTTTCTTCGGAGTCGAAACATAAACTTTCCTAAAAATAATGCCATCTCCTGGTGAAAAATTGCCTTCCGTAAACGGTACGTTCACTATTTCACGGGGTAAGCAATGTATCAGAATCCCTCCAGAAAGTCCAAACGTGGAAGACTTCGAAAGGGGAAGAATGCATCATTCGTGATCCCTGCGAGCAAACGTATAGATCAGCAAGATAGAAAATAATTTATAAAATGGGAATCTTATGGGAGACGCGGGTGAGGCAGGAGCAATGGAAGGGGCTAACAGATAGGTCGTGGAGGTGAAGGGAGGCAGACCTTCCGCCCATACAAAACAGCAAGGGGATGGGATGCAGCGTGTGGAGACTCCCAAGTTCTGAAAACAACCACCAACACCCGATCACAAACTAACAATTCATATAGGAAGATATACCACCAATACGGATCCGTATTCCCGCAAATCGCAAGACTATGCAACTCTGGAGAAATGAAAAGTTTCCATTTCCGTCGTTCTCGGAATAAATCGTTATTCCATTGCTGAGAAATGGATGAGAATATATTTCAGTAGCAATTCCACTAAAATAGATGGGAGGTTTATACTGTGATATTCATTAGATTTTAGAATATTTTAATTTTTAAAGGCATCATTGCGATGTGCATGTACTATTTAATGAATTTTGTATGAGAAATGCCAATCAAACCATTCAAAAGAAAATTAAATTTGTTGTTAATTTTAATGTATTGTTTAATCATTTACTTATATAGGGCATTCGCTAGATAAGCTTATCCATTAACTGTCTACGTTTGTAATTTATAATAAGCAAAATGAATCTATACTATTAAATATTCTTTCCTTATAGCTTTCACCATTAAATCATTCATGCTATTTATGTTATATTCGATAATTAGATCAGCTATCATGGTAGTAAAAGGAATCTTCCGAAGCTAATTAAAAGTAAACCAGAAATGTATACCATAAAAGTATACAGATAAGAACGATCCTCGCAGCTAACAGTTCTCAAGATAAAATTTTCACCGAAAGAAACTGAGCAGATCCTTCACGCAATTTTTGTAAATGTCATAGCTATTGTACGCAGACATAAAATAGGTACACTAACTGCTAAGATACAAACTTTTTGAGTCCATAAAATTATCACTTGGGGCTTCCGGATAGCCGTGTGGGCAGAGCGTTCGGCTTCGATGAAAGCGATCCCTGGTTCGATTCCCGGTGGGAGCCCACACGCGAAATGACTTCAGCAGTCGAAGTTTTTTAACAATACTACTACTACCAATTATAAGATATCTGGACGACACATTCTCTATTTAGGTTATAGAGAAAGACTTGACATAACTAATTAATTAAAAGCAAGTAACCATCATGAAGAAAATTTTAGATCGCACCGTGGAATTATTCCTTTGGAAGAAATGACGATTTAAATTGGAAAAGGCTTAATTAGTGGCGCATTACTAGGTGATATCATTACATCAAAGATATATCAAAGCATGCGATGAAAGAGAACATGAGTGCTGCGATTCAGAGTCTGTTAAAATGAGAGCGCCAGATTTAGCTTCAGAAGACTAATTTCAAAACTTTTTGAAATTAGTCTTCTGAAGCATGAAGCATGCTTGGCGAAGCAAGATGCTTCATGGTGACTAAAATTCTTTCGCTATCATAGTAATAACAATCCGATTTTAAGTGACTACATAAAAATATGAAATCAGTGAATATTTAATCTCCTGTATAATATGGCGTAACGTCTTACTATTTCTCGGGGGAACAGTTCGCTGATTAACTAATACGTAGATGGCGGAAAGACGCTATAAAATATTTATCGCAGCACGAAAGACAAAAAGAAATCAAATCATTTCATCTGTTTCAAGCGTATCGCTAACCTATTTACTTAATTAGGAAATACTCTGACATTTCAATCGCTTTAATTATTTCCGCGGCAATAGAAGCTTTCTGTAGTATACATCTCTCTCACTTTGAAGGATAAAATAGCTTCAGGAATAAAGAGGGAGTACTTAAGTGCTAACCTCCACTTCTAAAACCTCCCTCTTTCCCTCTAAATCTCCCCTCCCTCTGCTCCTCCTTACAATCCCTACCACCTTCGCACCCCTTCTTGTCTTAGCCTCCCATTCTTTCTCTCCTTGGTGCCGCCCTCCCTTTCATTTCCTACTTAGCTTCTTTCCATCCGTTCTTCCATGCCTCCTCCCTTCATTTCCCCGTCTTCATTCATCTCCTTCCCTTACTCTTTCCTCCGTATTCTTCTCGCCACTTTCTTCCCTTCCTTACCTCCTCCTTCGCCATGCCAGGAATATTCGCTTCTCCAAAATATTTCTCTCTCCGCCCTGCTATCCATCCTTTCCTTTTCTACTCTTTTATTCACTCCTTCGTTTCCTACCTCGCTAACTTTTCATCCATTCATCAAGCCTTCTAACTCCATGATTCATCATTCTCTTTATCCATATTTCGGTTTCTATACATCCAACTCTTCTTGAACTCTATACTTCCACGTACTGTCAATAAATAACTCAAACTTTGAGGAATTATATACAATAAATATTTCATTTTAGCTTCGGACAAATCTAAACTACCTTCCAAAAAAAAACATATAATAGAATAAATATTTCAAAACTACTGTTAACGCAATTCCCAAAATAATAAAATAAATCGCAATATCAAACGATAACGTACTAAACGATAAGAATCACCAGTAATTTTGGATAATTATTCGGTACACCAAGAAATTACTTGTAGCACACCAACCGAACCAAGTTCCTTCCTATTCCGGGTACTATCTTTTAAAATCCTTTTCTCTACTTTAAATTCTCCCTGAATGTTGTGTTCGTATTATCTACCTCTATCTTCCCTCGTGTTGTTACCTGCCGCGCTTTCAGGGGGTGGCTAACGGGCTATTGCTTCCCTTAACATTCTACAAGTATATCCTTCAAACCAAAATATCACGGATTTATTAATAAATATCTGGAAACCTCGAAGCATTCCTTTATCTGCTGTGCTTTCTAAATGTAAAAATCGATAATTTCACTCTACAACGCAAATCGTAACACGCTCAAAATATTATTGGCTTAATGCTTATGTTCAGCACCTCGAAGCAAAATATTTGGGAAACTTAAATGTTTTTAAAATTTCCCATAATTTCTTAAATGGTGAAAACCGATGATTTTATTCCACAATGCAAATCATAACAAGCAAAAATATTATTGGTTATGATCCTAAAGTTCAGAACCCCGGAACGAAAACTCAGAATGCAATCCTATTTCCCTCACACCTTTAACCCGCTTTCCTCCATCTGCATCCTCATCCCTTACCAAACCTCTCTTTTTCCTTATTCTCTGCTTCTTATTCACCCCTTCTTACTCTCCCTTCTGTTAAATTATCCATACTAGGCGCTATCCATTCGTCCTGTTGGGGCGTGCGCCCGATCTTTCCCTCGGATACAGGTTCGTTCCCAGAGGAGAAATCTGCGGAGGCAAGATGGAGGCGGGCCGATCTCCTCCTCATGCGATCCTCTCTCGCGTCTGCGCCCCCATCGATCTGCACAATCCTCAGCAACATGGTCGGCATCTCTTAGCGCTAGCAACATCATCTCCATCGTGCTTATGACGACTTCCTCGCGCCGTCTCGCAACAGGCGCGTACTTACTAATTGCGATCATCAACGGGTTGAGGAAGAGATTTGAGGTTAAAATTTAAACTTTAAAATAAAAATCAGAATTTGAATACGTGAATGGCGCTATCGATCACTAAACCTAAAAAATAATAGACGCGGATTCATATTAATGGAAAAGCGTTTTGAGTTACTCCGTTAATTTGAGTATTTACTGGCAGATTTTTATCGGAGTGATTTCACAGATTGCAAGGGGTCAACTCAAAGGCAGGTGGTTATCACTTTTACCAGCTCTTTAATCACCAAACTGATCACCATTCCTATGAGAGTTTATGAAGAGTAAATCTTTTTCTGCTTCATTGTAATCAACCATATTTTTTTAAAATCCTAGTGTCAATATACCTAGAAATTTTATTTCTCATTCGATTCGAAGAAACTTCCTGGTAAGTCGCGCACCAGTACTATAGGCAAAACTTCGATCTAAAATGTTTATGTAATGTATGAGCCTAGTCTGAGATAAATCACTAAAGCGGTTAGAAAACATGAATAAATCAATAAAAAGGCATAATTTAGCTATATTTTAAATATTTTAAGAAATTTCTTCGAGAAGAAAAAAGCTAGAGGACATATGATTGACTGTACGCAAAGACCTTAGACTATTATTCTTCCCGCCTGATTATTTCCTGATTGTTGACTCGAAAATTTTGATCGTTTCGTTAAAAAAATTAGGATACAGTTTTTCAATGTCATTTCCTTCAGGTCAATTAAGCTGCAATCCGTCTTGAATTATTTCAAATTTCGTAACGATGAGATTGATAGAGGTTTCTGAATGGAGATACCTATTTTTACGAAGAGCAATAAAATTATCGAAAATTTTGCCATTCTATAAGTGCAATTACCTGTCAGAATGGTTTTAAGAGAATATGACGGCAAAATTTTCGCCAATTCAAGAAAAAAATCGGTCAAGTAAAGCATATATTTAAACGAGCCAACTTAGAGGAAATGTATGATAATCCCATTTTGAAATCTGTACATTAATTTTTTTTCTTACGAATAAACTCAAGTTGAATCACCAAAGATATGCTGGAGACAGGAGACAATTAGTGAGGCTGAAAAAACAAATCGATGCTACATTTGATTCTTAACTCATATTCCTGTTTAGTTAATACTGTCATAGTTACCCTGTCATAGTTTGCCGTACATGTTTCATAGTAATATCTGAAGCAGGTATGTGAGAGAGGATTATTTATCTTATTAAATCATTTATTACAATAAAAATATTATAATTCCTCCGGCGTCTTTCATGAATATTTCACATAATTCCAGTCCTTTTGGAGTTATTGAACCTAACCTTAACGAAAAATTGGTGTATAATTCATTGAAATTACTCTATCAATTCCGTTTACCACACAAATTTTAATCCGAATCCTAAATGCATTGACCGCTTCGATATTTGTATAGAGAGCTTACCATAATCCGCTCCGAAATCATTGCGTCATAAAGATAATATTTGATGTAGAAGGCGGTCCAAATCGATTCCGGATACGACCCACGGAGACGTCATAAGCTTCCTAAGCGGCTCACCGAAGCAATCCGAGCTAACATCGAGTTCCGCCATCAAAAAGGTTTGACGATCCCTTGGCTGAGTGACGCGTATCAAAAAGACGGCCATTTTGAATCCGCTATCCATTTGGAAACTCCCCTTCGGAGACTTTAAAACCCTTCCGCACATGGAGAGCACCCCGGCGGAGGAGAGGGAGCTCGGATTGGCCCACCCCTTCCCTTTATGGAAAGCGTTTTTATCTTTTAGAGACGTAGAGCACGCATGCGCCAGAACCCGCCCATTTAGCATACGAACCCCGGGTCGCGCTTCGAGCGGAAGGTGGAAGAGGTCGACTGAAAACAAGATGAGGGGCATCTCCATCCACTCCCGTAAGAATGCCTCGTACGCATGTCGGCGCATTTCCATTTGACGGCGGTGGGGGGAAACGCCGATCAAGCCGATATCGAAAGTTTTTTTTTTCAATATATATCTCAATTGTAAAAACGTACTAACATTACCCTCCTATGTTTGATATCAGCCGAGGAAAACGAAACTGAATCAATTGAATATTGAATGAAAAATTATCTCTTCAATAAACAAAGTTAAGTCTTAAGTAGAAAAAGACTACCAAAAAGGCTTACGGTGCGATATCCGGAGATGATATAAAGGTTGTCTAACGTTATCGTAGTCGAGTTTTACTCCCACTGACTATATCATAAATATACTTAATTAATCATATAAATTTTTTCTATTTACATTCTCTGTACAATAACATCATCACGTTGTTAAAATTTGATTTAAATAATACTATACGGCGCGGCATCCCTATGCGGGATATGGCCTATGAAGGTGATATTCACCAATCTGATACGTAGTCAGCGCATCGAATCCCACGCTGCCGTATTGGCTTTTATAGACCATTCCGACCCCCTACCTATTAATGTAGAAGGCATACCAATTCTCTACAATGCTGGATCAGCACACCACCAATCCCTACGGGAATCGAACCCGGCACCGCATTCGCGCTATCTATTCGGCTACCTATTTGGGGGCCCGACATTAAATCTACAAATAGTTGTAAAAGCTACAAACATAATTATCATGACAATAGCATACTGTGCTAACGAACAGAAATTTATAACGATTGGAATATTTTAAAGCAATTTCCTTTTTCGAACACATTGTTATGTAATAGATTACTAAAGGATTCGTTATCTTATCTTGCCTTTAAAGAGGCAAATCATTTTCAGCAAATCATAAAATAATATGAAAAAAAAGAGAAATTGAAAGAATCATTATAAAAATCACCTTTTTCCTAAATAGAGAATTTTTTTAATGCGATAGGAGATGACGATCATTCATAGTGATATTACAGTTCTCAACACTCCCATTTGTTTATATAGAGACTCTCGTGAAACGTCAATAAGGAGAGAATTAGATAAAGAGAATATCAGATCCCGCAGAATAAAATATGTGGATTATTCTTAATCCTAAACAGAGCTATTAAAGTTAACCGAGAATCAGAGAATGCCAAACTTTTGCAAAAATTTCTCAATAATTTCCCGATTTTATAACGTAATGCTTACAAAAATAATCTTCCGCCTTCTGCGATTATTAAAATTTTTCCTCTTCTAAATAATAGGAAGGATTAATTTTTTCTCATACGCAAAATCTACATAGAGCCAAAATTATTTCTTCCTTGCAAGATATACAAGCAAAAGAATAAAACCATGAAATGAAAATTATATCATGCAACAGAAACAGAAATAAGAGACATGAATTACTATGGAAAGGATCGAAAGCTTCCTAGAGTCCCCAAGGGAAAATATTTACTCTGGTGCCCCTCTCTTTTGTGTACATGTCACTCCCCTCATCTCAAGAAACACTGGGGATAAAATGTCTCTTACTTATTACAACGCTTAAGAGCTTCTTACGTTTATCCCAGGCTATATTCTATCTAATAATTCTCTGGTAGGAGCTTAGATTTTTCAAACATACTACTTTTTCATTGATTTAGCCACCTTGGGTGATTACGGGTTGACCAAAATGACTTGCTATACTTTGCCTAAATCATGCGCATATTAGATATTATGCAATTAATCTCACCAAAATATGCGTCTTTCTGTAAACTTGTTTAGTGCCCGAAGTTTTCAATCCCATAATAGAGAAACTCAAGTAAGGGGTTACAATCAATTGCAACAGCTAAACAGCTTTTCGGCATAAGGGGAAATTTTCCAAGGATGTCATAGTTAGATGAATTTAAACTGATCAAATTAAACCTATTCCGCGTAGATGAATAAATATGCACTATACAACGAGGAATACATTTAAACGCGAATAATAATATACTTAAATCAGCACATCTGCCATTTTTACTGTAAAAATGTATAAATAATAATAAAGAAACATTAAACTTAAAACATTAAGTCATAATTTTACCTATGGTTGAAATAATCGCATTTAAAAGGCGTGGAAATATCCATTTATAATCCTCAGCTAGTAGTGATATATAACTAAAAAGTTAAAAACAAATATGCCAAGAGCACAAAATACATGGAAGCCCGTTATTTCAAGAGATTTTTAAGTTAAAAATTATGTCAGCAATCGACAACATACAGAACGGTCAGCCAGGCGAAGGGGTGAAGGCTACATTTTCACGAACATACGAGTAAAATATGTAGAGCAGACAGCACCAATCGAGTTCGGGTCAGAAGAATAATCGAACTAGAACCGCGTCTGATTCCCATGCCGAATTACGTGAGAAACGGAAAATTGATGCAATAAATGTTAGCATCGAGGGACGTATTCTCGTAAGGGTATGTTTCCCGTGGAAGAGTGGCGTTCGAGGGGGAGGAGGGCCAGTGATTGTGTGGGTGTGTAGAGTTTGGTTGGCAGGAGTCGAGGGAAAATTCCGAGAGAATGAAAGAAACTAAGGAAATGGCGTCGGCGAGAAGGGGAAAAGAATTGGGGATATTCGGGGGGCGGTGGAGAGGGTGTGGATATTAAGGCGCTTGGAAGGGAGAGAATTCTTCCAGCCGAAGACTCGAGGAGAATTTCAAATGACGGCTCAAATGCGAGTCGAGGAGACCTCTGGTGGTAATGGATGGAAGGCTCCTGCGGATCCGCGAACGAGAAGATGAAAGTGGCATCGGGAAGAGAAGCAGGTGGCGAGGGAGGGGAAGGAGGGGAATCCAAGATACGCCCCGATTTTAAATCGATAGGCTAAATTGCATTTTAGGTGCGATATCAAATACTCGTCGAATGCGGCTTGTTAGAACATTTTGAAGGCTGGAATAACGCAGATGAATGGAGTTAGAATCCTGCCCTGCACGAGTAACTTGCATCTGCTAATAGGACAGCCCTCGAGGAAACTCTACGCTTAGGATCCCCTTAAGTTACGGAATATTACCACTAAAAATAAAGCGTGAATTGAAAGTTCAACTGGACAGATGAAACAAATGAATGGAGTAAGAATTCAGCCCAATAACTTGCATCTGCTAAGAGGACAACTCTCAAGGAAACTCTACGCTTATCCCCTTAAGTTACGGAATATTACCTCTGAAAAATGAAGTGTGGATTCAAATTTCAACATTCTTTACTCAATTCCATCCGCTTCAAGTACTGGCATATATGATACCTCACCATGACTTTGTCTTAACTATTTATCTTTGCGTACAATCTCGAGCTCATTCGTTTTACGTTTTTGTGTTACCTTGTGTTGTATAGGATAATTATAGAAATATATTAATGCTTACTATATTCTCCAAAAATCATGTTCTGGTATGATATATGAGTGAAGTTTAAGTAAATCGCAAGTAAATGACGGATATTTCATCATTTATACTGCGAATGTTTCGTCGTTCTTTGCAAAAGAATTTTCATGAGTTGCATTAATTTCCCTTGAATAGGAAATGCCATTGTTTTAACTACGAGCGATTATTCTGAAAACTTTAATGACGCCATATTCAGGCACTGATGCATTTTGTTTGAGACAAATAAATTAAATTTATTTCGTATTCTCTCTCTATCATTTGTCTATCATCTGCTAGCAATATACTGTCACGACTAGCAAATTGTGAATGAATTATGTGGGATTTTCTTTAGGTTGCCAAATCCTTTTGTCATGTTCATGATGCTGAAAATTTTCAGCTACTTCAGTTATCAAATGACGGTGAAAATTTCAAACACTGTGATTACTGGTTATTTCTGGTCAAATCGGATATACCTTGGACCTTGATCATATATTTCAATAGCAAAATTATTAGGCTGACATTAATTATGTTTCATGATAAGTTATATATAATGTTGTAAATATACTTATTATAGATGCTATATATTATTAAATTGTATCTTCCCATTTGTCGTAAGGTTTTTAGAAACAATATTTTTTTAATCAAATGTAAGCACCTCTAATTCATAGTAATTATCGAATTACCAATCTAACTGATTACTTATTAAAGATTCAGCGGTATACTGATTCAAAAAGAGGAAATGAGAATCCTATACTTAATTCTTGACATCGTCATTAGCAATTCTTTTCCATCCTCTCTTCGAATATATAGAATGAAGTTTTTTAAGCCGTTCCCTCCGTCTGAATAGAAAGCGGCAGCTCTTTCGATATTCAAAAAAAGGAGAATGTGGCCTAAACGATTAATTTCGGCAATTTTGAATCGATTATCAACTCGGTCTCCATTTAAAAAGAATTTGGAAATTTTCGAATGCATAACAAACTTAATTATTCGAATTAATGTTCGCTTTTAGGCAAAAAATCTCAAATTGTCGATGTCGTGTCAGTTTTTCGATATTTGCAAATTTCCAGTTTTTCTCCTTTTCCCAGGACGTCTGGCAGAAATCATTTAGTATGTCTGAGGCGGAATTTCTTAATTGCCTTCGGAATCGCTTCGGAATGTGATTCCTCCTTAAAATAATTATGAATTTCAAGAAACACGTAAAATGTCAAGAATGAAAGCCACCGCTCACCCTTCCCGTTACAAGTAAAGCAAAAATATTTCTCTCACTGAGCTCTCGAGGATCAATCATACCTCATAATTACATAAATACTGCCTAAGAAATGTGAGGAATTTTGTTTTTGGTGAAATGCTTCCCGAATGAATTGAATATTTCCTCAGGATAAGCACTGCGGATGTCCAACACAAAGGGAAGACTAATTTGTAATTATCACAACTATGTCCTTCCCGAGAAATAAATGCTTACATGTATTATAAACAAGGCTGAAACGGACGGCTACATATTTTCCAGTCCTTTTCGAATTATTCATGGGAGAATATAAAATATGGCATCCTCGAATACGGCCTCCAAGTTTTCTCTATATTATCTAATTTTCAGAAAGGTTCCTTTTTCCTATTGAACTCTTAAATTACTTTATTCAGATACAAATGTGACCAATGCCTAAAATAATGCGTACTTTTCCCTCTTTAAGACTGGAATTAATTTTTTGGATCATTATGACAAACGAGCGCAACTGATGATAAATTCTTTGGACTGGTACTATACCTTGGAACATGACTTTGGAATCTAATTCATCTCCAAGAATTATTTGCATCACTTGAAATCATGTTACTTTAATTTTAAAAATACCCCTGTTAAAGTTTTAAATAATAAATAAAGTACGTAATTAACTTATATTATGCTGATATACAATGAGTATTTTTGGTAACATTCAAAGCTCATAATTTCTATAGTAATAGAGTAAAAAAGGATGTCTTTGAAAGAAAGATAAACTGAAACAAACCATCCAATTAAGTTAGAACTTTAAACCTCTAACTTTTAAAATCATGAATACATTCGCTTGAATCAGACGTAAGTTGGCGTCCCTTAAAAGACGCGTAAACAACTACCCGATAGAGGTTCAACCGATTCTTTGGTTTAACGAGATCCTTCCATAAGTAATGAGAGATTTCATAATGTAATTTATCTAACCTATTTCTTAGCCTCTTTTACATTCTTTTCACCATTGTCATGACCCTGATTGGGAAACAAATTCTAAAGGAAAGTAGGGTAGAGACAAAATAAATGGATACGTTTGTGTAATGTAGAGAAACTTAAAAGTTGCCTAGTGAGGCTTGAAATAAAAGGATATCAAATAATTTCTAATCCTCAAAATTTAAGCTGTATCTAAACGTACTTAATTGAATATGTCCAAGAGATTCAAAAATTTTAGTTTCTAATTTAGTGAATTAAATCATTTTATAGCGTAAGCTTGTATGCTTTAACTACTTGCAACTTTCGTAACTATAAGTTTTTATAAGAACTTTTGTGGATAACTTACAAAATAGTTACCTCCTTTTTTTAATTACATCGAAAGCAAAATCGGTACTTTGCCATTCCAACTGTTATCGGCAAACGTATCGTAAGATAGATGAGGAAATCAAAGTTCTCAGAGCCAATTCTAAGAAAACCGACAAAAAGGTGAGCTGCGCCTTTTAGAAAAACCGCCCTTTCACAAGGTTCCTCAATTTAATCTGTTTTAGATCCAATCTGCGCTTGCATTACAAATACGAGCTTTACATTATTCTACTCCAAGATTTATCATTAATTTAAAAAAAAACAAATATTTTGAACAAATAATTGAGCCCCTTATGAGACGAGTACAATATTAACTTTGATATACAAGGTAAGGGAGAACCAATCTCTTGGAATATTTGATAAACTGAAATAAAAAAGTACTGCTTCAAAAATAAATGATATTGGTCCCCAAAGTAATAAGATAGAAGAATAAAATGAAAACGTCCTGAGGATCGCAGCATGGGTAGCTTTGGGAAGTATGACGAAGACATCGTAACGGAGATACCCGTGTAATTGGGTTAGGACGTACTTTCCTAAAAAGGGAAACAAGAAATTGGTACAGTAATTGAGGACAATCTTTACGGTAAGGAATAGTACAAGAGAAATTACTCAGGCCGAATTCTTTGCTTGGTCCGTCCACAATCATTGAGTACGATATATATGAAAGATACGTATTTGCAAGCAATATTGCATTTTCAAAATGAGGACATGAATGGAATTCAGTTCCATTTGTTTCTAGCTCCTTAAAATATTTCCTATTTTATCATGGGATTAGGTCAACGTTATCTTTAGAGTTAGCTTGATTTTTATGATATTGATATTATGATGTTAGCTTGACTTAATACCCTATTTGGATTCAAGCATATCCTAATCTTAACATTTGAGGGGTTTTGAGAACATTGAGTTTCTAACGGGGTTCGAACCCAGTACCATTAATATGCATGACCTACCATAATTTTGACAACAAAAACTCTTGTATCAATTGCATATAGATTGAAGAAATAACTTCATGTGCTTAATCATAGACTCTCATGCAAATGTGCTAAAATTGAACAGAAAAATTAAGCATTAAAATGTCAGCGACAGATCAGTTCGCTGTATCAAACGTATTCTCCAAAATATTTCTTTTCCAACTTCCGTGTGAAAGACATAAAAACGAAAAGATAAACGGGGATCATAAAAGCTATGAGACGGGGGAGAAAAAGAAAATTGGACCTACGTATTTTCCTAAAAGGGATTCAAAGGAAAATAGGCAAGGAGGATAAAAGCGCGGGCTGAGGGTCCGATAGGTCCTTAACATTTAAGAGATGGGCGTCCTTAGCTTCCGAGCGAGTAAAACATGAATGGCGTTCATACACGTACGTATGGACGGCGATCACGTAGGTCAAATACGCAGGAGAATAAGCTTCGCCCGCCGAATGGACGGCACTCGCTCAGAACGCATCCTCTTTCGATGAAAACAAATATTCTTGTTTTTACGATCCAGCCCATCTTTTCCTCCCGCGAATACTATCTCATCCTCTTCAGCCCCCCCGGAGTCGAGGAATATGGCCAGAATCGAAATCTGCCTCCGCCCGGGCGGCCCTAACCCATGATGGCCACAGTGGAGGAGGGAATCATCTGATATCCTGACCCTCGCCTCACCTACCCCTGCCCTCTCAGCCGCGAGAAGGGGGGCAGCTCCGTTGGGACCTTGCTCCGGTCGTGGTCTGCTGCTCCCTGGTATCTCGCCCCTCCTGGGGCAAGTGCGTCCAATAGACAGGAAAGAGGACTTCTAGCATAGTATTCCCATTTTCATTCCCCCGTCACTCTCTCTCTCTCATCCCCCGATGTCCACTCTTTTCCTCTTTTCTACCCTCTTTCTGTATCTCGCTCTTTTCCAAAAACCCTCCCTCTTTCCACCCTTCTAACTTCCCTCACTTTTCCCTCTTTCGGGAAAAAGTCCACAGAAGGGATCTTCCTTCCTCTTGTCAAATCTTCTTCCCCTGTTTTCCTTGCATTGCATCTATAAATAACGTATTGGGAAAACTTCCATTGCCCTACCGATTATTCTCGGAGCATTTCCGAGATCTATATCATCGATGTGACAATTCGTTCGAACTCCGGATCTTTTATGAATGAAAAATACGAATTACTGACCGTTCCGAGCAGTTTGTTTCACACTATATGACCAATGGCTATCTATTCTGACAACTTATATATTACCATAATTATTAGTCGCTCATTCTTTCGATCGCATTCTCAACGCACTAGCAAACGGAAACTGTCAGTTATGTCAGTGTATCTCTATATTCACAAACCTTTCTGTACTCATAAATCTGTCATAGTCTCAAAGAATGTCAGTTGCATTCAAAACCACTATAATTTTTTTTAATCACGTTTTTGGATAAAAATTTATAAATATAGAAAATGTTGCAGGAAAATCTTTCATTAACTCTTATTAATTGCGATATATGAAACTTCAGCTCATAACGGGTAAGAATAATTTTCATTACGTCATTGGCCATCCATCTCCGAACCCTTCTTGACCCCCTGAATATTGCTATTCACAGTAGGTGGTCCGAGCATCCCCTTTCGAAAGCCTTTGATTACAGCACTTCGTCAAAGTAAGACAATTCTCAATAAAACCCCTCCCACTTGGAAGAAAATTACATTAAGGAATTAAGAGCAATGTACGCAAATCATGTAGAATCCTCAAAGTAAAACTTTAAAATAAAGAAAAGGAATATGATAAGAGTACAGATCTACAGCTTGGACTCTTAAAAAATATGTGGCTCTTGAAGTAATCCGGAAGCATTTATGGTGAATGGATAGCTAGATGCTATGCAAGGGGGAATTCTGAAACTTTTCGACTAATCCTCGGTCCTCGAGGAGATCTCTGTATCTCCAATGCTCAGTGTCACTCGATAAATCTCTCGGGGAACAGGGAAGCTGGGGTTTATAGATTTTCTGCAGGCCAACTCATCGAAGCATTTTTCCTATAGAGAAAACTTGCCGTAGGAAAACGACCTCCTCATTGACACCAGCGCGGGTGATACATCGGATCTTCTGATAGGGTTGCCACCTTTCCCCGAATCGATTTCTGTGCCCGCCACCTTGGTGATGGAGAACCTCCCGCAGAGAGCATACGACCCTATACAGTCCCCTCTGTTTACATCGCTATACTGCTACACCAGCAGTTTTTCGATTTAGAAAACATTTATGTAGCTTACTTATCTGCAAAACAAATTTAGTTTTTATTTTCCGCGAATGAATTTTTTTATAATGATCGTTAAAAGTCGAAACGGATACAATATACGGATATACGGATAACGGATACAAGTTCTGTGGAATATACGAACTCTTTTTTGTGGGTTTTTTCGGTTTTAAATTCAGAAGTTATTCAGAAATACCCTTATCCATATTCATATTTCTTACATCCAACCTTTCTAGAGGCTGCTACTGATACGTTAATGAAGTGGTAAGAATTGTCGAGCGCTTCTAAATAGAAAATCCAAAAAGTATTTTATCCTTTATATGACAGTTCTCCGATGTTTCAACGAAAAATAATTGATAATGGGTAAAAATTTTCTATTTGTCGATACGCAAATTTATTGCAGTACAGAGTTTTAAAAAAAGTACGGCAAAATGAGTAATGGTATATGACAGGTTTTCAAGATTTAGAAAAATAATATTTATATGGAAAATCTTCCCGTCATGAGAAACCTCTGAGTTTATTCAGCAATATTCTGCATAAAATAACTTCAAAAAAATTTTAAACTAGATCCTTTTCCCAAGTAGGCATTGATTAGGTAAAACTCTACGAGGTTGCAGTTCTCTCTTCCATAGTTTTCTGATTGTAACTGAAAAAGTTTACACTACCTCTTCCTACCTAAATTTAGAGAAGGGAATTACAAACTTTCATACACTACGAATAATTTGAAGAAACAATAAGAACAGCAAATTTATTTCATCATTCCCATAAAATCGCTTTAATTAGTCTTTAATAATACATTAAATTTGAAAATAATATTCTCCAGGGGTAAGGAATGGAATCCCATATTAATGAGAATTAAGATAAATTAATAAATTTTAAACACAATAGAAAAGCCATTAATTTTAATGCCTCATTTACGACCGAAAAATACTATCTAAAATACATTTCTGAACATTACAAATAAACGCGTATGAATTCTATGTCAAATGGGTACATCAATTTTAAAATCCGTTTCAAAACTGCTCGCATAAAGGACTAAAGAAACCGAAGCAGGAATGTAAAGTAAGACTTTTTAGTAAGAACTTTTTAAGGTAGAGTAGGAGTGAAATTAGGGAAAATCACGAAAAATGGACAGAAAGATTTTTAAGTGTTTTATAAATATATTATACATTTAGTTCCCTTGGAATCATTGTTTAGGTTTACCGTCAACAAAAAGCGATCATCATTTATTAGCGGATATGGAAACATTTTCACATCTAAAATAATATTTCCTGATATGACAATTGATCAATGCACGGCTATTTCGGATCGACATACTTTCAATTTTCTCGATACCTTTTCGCAGTCCGGTGCTAGACACTCGATTGTAAACATGATGGAAAGAGGAGATTCCTATGGCGAAAGATGACGCAAAGAGGAGGGTGAGGAGAAAAAATGACGGAGGAGACGGAAATTGAATTTGGAAATGGCTTCGAACATTTGGAGAAGGAAATGCCTCTTCAAGATTTCGCCTTCGATACCGTTCCCCTCAATCATGCCTCCCCATCCGCCGCATATATCTCCTCTTCTAGTGGTAAGCCACAACTTTTTTATTGCGCTCGCTCTTTTTAACGCACTCAAAGGAGGGCATTTCCAGGGAAATCTCACTCTCACACGCACTCCCTTTCTGATCTCTAAAATGACTCGGATTTTATTCTTTCAGAGGTGAAGTACTTTTGGGAAATGCGTGTTGGTGTAAAACTGACCCTCAGCTGTTTCCAGAGATAAGGAATATCTTCCTTTACCATCAACTTACAGGAACATCATGCCATAAGAAGTAGCGTATTAGAAATCATTTCGTGTTATTTACTGAAATACGGAACATCAATAGAAGAGAAGATTAGAAGAGATGAGGGTTCCCTATACAAGAATTAATAAACAATTCAATTTTAGTGTACAGAATTTAAGATTGCCTAAAAATTATAAACATGAACAAGGGTGATAATGGTAATTAAAAATACCTTTACAGAATTAGTAGAATGCGCAGAAGATAAAAGTAAACCGGCAGTAAGCCAATGAGAACCAATGGAAAAAACCAATGGATTCTATCTTCAATGGCAATTAACTTACAATAAAGTCTTATCAATTTGATTATAATATGGTTTAACAGATTTAAATTATCTTCCTTTCCGATAACTTTTTCAGCAGCAAATTATCCAGAGTTGAGTCGATTAAAGTTAAAAATAGTGGATTTAATCACAATTTCTTGATTCTTGATGATAAACTACAACGGCCATCTATCTAACCAGCCAAAACCAGCTTTTGTACACAACAAAGGGTCCAGCAAGAGTCTACAGTTTTATTGTCGTCAATGTCTTGATTATCAGACAATTTATTCAGGTTACACATTTTACCGTATTAAGTTGCCTCAGGTCAATTTTTAAGCTTCAGAAGCTTATTTAATTATGTTAAATTATATAATATGACATGTAGCTGTTAAATACTTTCATAATCTGTTCCAAAAATTTCCCGAAACGTATAACTCTACCGTCTGAGGACGAGTGAATCTTTATATTATAGCAGACAAGGATAACTAATGAATATTGATTTCTTTTCAACATTTTCCAACAAATTTTCCAACAAAAATTTTGTTTGGTATTTTTTGCCATTTCGTAGTATTTTCATAAAAATGATACGAACAAACTATGACACGTTAAGTTTCAAAGAAATCCCTATGAAAAATCCCCAAAAATATCTTAGAGTTTTCAAATGGTCAAATAATTAGCGGCCTACGTATCCATGGTTGACACCTCGTATAATAATCACCCATCGAAAAGTAGGCCATTAATTCATTGACATGGTAGAAATCCCTTGAAGATTCCATAAATTTAATACGCCGAGAAGGATTAATGTTTCGTCTATAAGGAGCCATAATTATAGTCTGCAAAGCGAGAATAGTATTAACATGAGTCTGGATCGGTGTTGAGAGTTATGTTAAAGTTACCTTACATATCATTTAATTGATCTTAAATTATCTTCATATCCTCTATTACTCTATCATTGACTATACATTTTCCCCATAAATGCGAAAAATCATTTAAGACAGTCATCTATGATACTCAGGTAAGGCAAAAGAATGCACGTAATGTTAAAAATCGCATTTAGATCAAGTAACTCCATGATTCTCGCAAGCAATCATAATACTTTATTCTTTAATTTATACGATCTTAGCCTGCTTTAGAAAAGATTATTCCGTAAATAATACGGATAAACCGTTACGAATCTCGAGCTTGACCCAAAAGAAAAAGATAAAATATAGATTTGATTTATTATCATCTGTCTTTATCCTCAAGCAGATCCCAGAATCCTCTGTCACCTTTGGCATTTCCACGCTGAATAGACGTTATTTATAAAAGCTCTCTCGTATTTCTTACCGCTTCTTTTTGTATTCTGAGTAATATAAAGGCTGAGTAAATGTAAGTGCGTTCTTAAAATCTGTTTTTTCAACATTTACTTTTATAAATCTCAAACAGCTAAGAAAAATTTGTACCACATCAAAAGTAATGACTTAGTTAAGTTAAGTTGTTAAAACACAAAAATAGAAATAACATCCCAAGTTCTATTTTTCGTGGGAGCTGAAAGAAGGAGAAACCTTTCGATGCCGATGAATATATCACAATTGATAACGAAACGGATACGATTGTATCACTGTTTCATATGCTATTATAGATGAGATCCCGTTGGGAGTTACAGAAATATCTAGCTCCTTCACTAAAGATGATTTCTGAAGAATAATTATATATTTTACGCTTACGAATCTTCCTTCGGATTTTTTCCTGACATATTTTAGATACATAGAATTTTAAGTGAAATATAAACAATTTTTTATTTATTTCTTCTTTCGTAAAATGAGATTTTCTCTGAGAAAAAAAATAGAAATAGAGAAATAATATGACATTCTGAGTCAGCTATTAGACGAAATTTTTAATAATTGTACGATCTTACTTCGTCGAAAGGAGTGCGCCCAGCTGTACACTGAATGTTAGCACCGACAACTAGAGATCTGGAGAAGCACGTAAATAGAGCAGCAAGTAAATGTACACTGCATTATTTTTACAATATCATTTACAAAAGAAACTTTACAGAATATTAATTGATAACAGTAAATAAAAGGTTAAATATGTAGATATCACGATAAGAAATATTCTTCCAAATTTAAAAGTAAACCGGTAATATTTTTCCAAAAATAACCAAATTCATAAAAATCCTTTTATCCACGATCAATCACCAGGAAAAAAATATTCCCTTATTCACTGCTGAAGCGATCATCTGCATTAGAAAGATTCTTCAGAAGTAAATTGGGATTTCATCGCGACGAGGATTCTTCGCGAAACAACACAATGATTCATTCTTTAAAACCTCAGGGGCTTTCTATCCTTTAGATTCGTATGGGGCACGTTCGCTGTGGTCTACTGTGCGCGAGTGGCGATCGTCGCTAGGAAAGGGAGTCTGCGAGATTTTGCAGGAGTGGGCCCCTTTCTATACTCACAATACGCCTCAATTGAAATGGCGGACCAAAGGGGGAGCTGACCGTCGCAAGCACAGAGAGAGAGGCATTGACCCCATCAGTCCCTATCCCTCATTCGCCTTAAAAGCAAAATCTTCGCATCTCTTTCTCTCCGCTACAAAAAAACGTTAACGCGCCACGTACATCCAACTACATTTTCCTCTACGAATTGCCTCGAACAGGGGTTCCCAAACCACATCACGCGGGCCAATTACCGACCCTCTCAAAATGTTTTCCGACCAAAGACTCACGCGAACTTTTGCAAAATAATACTATTTTTAAAACGTTTTTCAATCATCCATTACTTCAAAGCAGAACATCATTCTTAATTTTTTTCATCTATCTTATTCATACGCATTTGGTTATGCTATTATTCACTGGTTATTAAAAGGCACTCGGCTAGAAATATGTTGCGCTTGATCTGATTACCGAACGTCTCTTATGTAGAGGCTTCGGCTACCGTCATTATCAAAAGCTAATTGAGCAAGGAACGCCATCTATCACGCCCATTATAACTGATATAATAACGTTAAGAGAAGCCAATTTTCTCTCCAAGACCTCCCAGAACCCCAACAAAAACATCAACAAAGAAAAGAAAAACTGCAGAGGGATCCCCTAGAATGGCATAGCGAAAATTCTCAACCAAATCGGTATCTTAATTTGCATTTCGGCAAAGACAGACCTTTGAAAAGTGCAAATGTTCATAAGGGTGTATTCTTACCAGCAAGCTAATCAACCATCCCCAACGTGAATCAGTTGATTAACTGAAATGAGTTCCGTAGGGACTCAGCTTTCCTCTGCTTGACAGTAGTTTTGTCGAGAAGACCAAACTGATGGCAAAATGTAACGGTGAAATTCTATTTCGATAAATCATTAAAACTTTTTGATGGTTTATCGGAGTATAGTTTTAATATCATAGTATTAGTAGTAGTTTATTTAAGTGTTTCGACAGCTGAGGTCTTTTCGCATATATTATCCCCCACAGAATCCGAGACAGTTTTCATCTAAGGCGATCGCTCTACCCGCTTGGCTATAATTCGGAAGTATAATTAAAGTAATTTCCGCGATTCTAGAATCCTTAAAAGTCAACTATATCCCAACTTAACTTTTATTTGTATAATTGTCTCGAAACTTGACAGAAGACACTCTTCAACTCCTTGATCATATTTAGAGTAATGATTGATACGATAAATTAGTGCGATACAAAAGAAACCCACACTTGGGCGAAGCAGACCTAGGTACTAAATCCAACCTCATTAATTCCCATTCATCAACGCTTAAAAGGTTGGGCGGAGACGTTGGGAAGAGGCGAAACCGCGTAAATCACGATCCTTTTCCCGCCACAACAATTCGTACCGCGAGAAAGTGAAAGACCGAATTTTCCACGCTATCTTATTCGGGGAAGAGCTCGGGAATTTCTCCATTTGCATTTCCTCTAGCATCCCCTGTCCATGCAGCTGCTCCCCCAACACACGCGTCCATCCCCTTCCGACCACCTTCCCTTCGTATTGCCGTCGCTTCTAATTCAGCTCACTTCCTCGACCCTTCGAATGAAATCCCTCCTTTCGCAGACTACGATCAATACCGCCACTAGGAGCATACAAATACAAACAGTAGCGAGTTGGGAGGCAACCTCCGATGGACGCCATTACTTAAGTTCTATTCGACGGGAGATGCGATGAAGGCATAAAGTGGCACCGCCATCGCCATATTGTTGCCTATTCAAAGTCGCCTTTGAAGAGAACGGATGCTGACGGAATTATTTATGCTTGGAGTTAATGTTTATTCGGCGGGGATGGAATTATTTGTGGAGCTGCGAGATGTATTTCATCCGCTTCTTAAGCGTCCGAGAGCGGATGGATTCGTGGAAAGGGATTGTGGAAGACCTTGCCGTTCATCAAGTTTTCATGGCATTGAAGCTGTATATGACTAACCAAGATTTAGATACATGGATATTCAACATCGAAGTACGTTGAAGAGATTAAATAAAATAAGACGAGCGCATCGTTAACAAGTATCAGTCGCTAACGAAAGCTTGAATAATCTTATATCGAGAGCAATTAATATCGACAGTAATCTTAATATCGAGAGTAAAATCTACAGAGGAGGCCGTGATGTTGTGGAAAGTCGTGATGAAACACCGATGTACATTTTCCACAGTAATTAATTCAGTAACTACTGAATATTTACTAGTACTACTGAATAGTTACAGAATTAATTACTGTGAAAAAGTATACATCGGTGTTTTATCAATATTCGAGGGATTATTCAGGAATACACTTACTAGATTCTCATGCCCTATATGGAATACTTTCAACATCAAGATTCAAACTACGTATATTTCGTATCTAGTTAAGTAAAAAATATCGTCTTGGTATTATTCACATGATTAAATAATATACGTAAATTCTCATGATGAGATACTATTACCAGTGGCGGGATTCAAAAATTTTAAAAACCGATTCTCATAGACATCGAATCCAGAGGGAGTATAAAACTGCGATTGCAAAAATATTCTAGTCGTAAATTGCAATTGAAATGATAATATTATCGTAACGAGTGGGTTGCAGTGCCTAGTTTCGTTTCGCTACGCATCTGGCAGATTTTAGAATCGGTTCGGCGAACTTGGGCAATTCTAGGAATAGGTTCGGGCGAACCGGCTGAATCTCACAGCTGACTGTTGTGTTACTATTACTTTCCGAACTGTTTCCAATTATAGAAAATATAATTGATACTACTGCTGTTGATTGAAAACCTTGCTATGGATTTATTTGAAATTATTCGAACGTAAGATTTGATCGTAAAATTGACCTGAATAGGGAGAAAATGATTGAAGATACTCATCGTCTTTTTCCGTATCATGCATATCTGGAAAGATTCTAACTCTAAAAGAGGAAAAAGGTCCTGGTGATAAGCACTATTAAAAAATATTCTTAAGGATTAAAGGCTTGAAATAATTGGAAGCTGGAATACAAGTTTTGAAAACTGGTTGAGATCTATCTTGAAATATAGTGCTCACAGAGATTGAGCAAAAATTCTGGTTTCCTTTCAAAAAATAATTAAAAGTGTTGATACGCTACAAAAATAAGAAACGCTTCTGATATCATTACGAAATTTTCATGTTTAATGTAATCAACTTCAAGATCGAAAAGCGACTCTCTGAGTAGTTATCTCAGTATTACTAGTAATAATTTATATATAACTACCTTAATATTAAGGTAGTTATCGAGAAGCAATTCATAAAGAGAACTAAATATATCAAACTTCTTTCCTTTACTATATAGTACATAAAGAACATATTCTATTCGTCGAATGCTTTCTCCAACAATCGTAAACAAAATACAGTAAAACTCGTTTAAGACGCTCCTCCTTAAAAGGATATCCTGATTAATACGCGGTTTTCTCCCGGATATATAAAAATATCGCTTAAGATCTTCTGCTGCTCGCTTACAGTGAGAATTTTACCCCCAGATGCACTGAAACCTACCATAGCAAATCCCCTGCCTCATTTGATAAACCAAAAATTGTTCACAATATCTTTATCGACGTCCTCGTCACTCCTCTCCTGTTTCTCCTTATCTGTGTTAGATTTCCTTAATAGTCTCTTTTTGGACTTAATAATTTTGTAAGAAGAAAACAAAGATATCACGCAGCAGAGCAATCTTAATCCCACTGTCGGATCCGATACTAACTCTGAGATAGAGACAAATAAGGAGACCTTTCCCATCAACTTTTTCTCAGGTCAGAACATTAGATTACAACTTCGCTTGGTAATGTTTCCTTAGATTGGAATTTCAAGTTGCAAATATATCGAATTAGATGGAAAGTGAGTTGAGAGTTTTGGTGGCTGTTGAGCTTTGTCTTGGAGTAATCGTGCTCTGCGATGACCTCTCATCACTTTGTTAGCACTGCTAAGGGATTCGTTACTCTTCCCTAATTGTCTATTTGGTGAAAGTTGCTTCACTGTATTTAACCAACAATTTAATTAAGTAACTAAGGAAGACTCCCTCTTTGTACGAAAAACGAACAACATACGAAAATGAAATCAGCATTACACTACCCAGTTATAATGATATCCCGCATATAACACGGTTTTCGCTCAGTCCCCCGAAATGCGTTTTAATTGGGTTATATTGTAATTTGATACAGAATAGGTTGGATAACTAATTGTTAATAGATCAACTATGTGTCACCTGCATTAATCACTACGAATATAAGAGAAACAAGTGAAACATTGCATTATAGATATTTTGATATGCTAGGATTTTTGCAATAAAATCGCCATGAAATCGCTTCTTTATACCTATCACTAATTTGCATACAATTAAACATCTCATTTATGGAACCGAGGTTGATCTTACTGTGACTACAAATATTAATAACGATATACTAATCTGCGTACGATCAATATAAGTGTGAGATTCTTATATTTCTATCGAACTGGCACCATACAGAGAAATTCTACCGCATATTTCACAAGATTCTAGAATTCAGATGAGATTAATAAGTACAATACTTTAACTCTGAGGACGAACAAATTATGAACAAAACGATCATAATGAAAAAGACATTTCCAACAAGAAATATTTGTGATGAATAGGAAAATAATGATGAGGGAAAGAAGTTATACTTTGCATTGACTGCCATGAAACTGAAGATCCAACAAATAGGAAAACAAGCCAAATAATAGTGAAATTTGTTTACTGATATTAAAATACAAAAGAATGGCATTAAATTAAATACTAAATAATAATAATATAAAAATAATATAAAAATAATCAATTGTTAAAAACGTTGATTAAGTGGTGTAAAATAACATAAAGAAGGTGAAATAAATTAAATTCCTATTCTCTGCACCAAGAAACTTCTACTCCAGATGTAATAAATAGAAAGCTCTATCATGAAAGCAACCCGAGGAGAGTTTCCTGCCATCAAAACGTTTCTCCTCAATCAATCTCGTGCAAGCATCAGGGTAATTGACTTTGAAAAAGAATGGAAAACGTAACAAGATAGCAGCGTCAGTTAAGTAGACCTGAAATACTCAAACTGAGATCCTTTATCTCAAAAATCTCATATCTAAAGACTATAAAAAAACATCTCTCTTAAAAATCGTAAATTTCTTAAGGAAATCATCAACAAAAAATCACGATTTAAACCCTTATATGGGTTATTCTTCCTCTAATAGACAGGAATACTACCGTTCTAGCTATAAAAAGTCAGTCCTACTAAATTTCCTCGTAAAAAATTTGTTGACTTTGCATTATATCAAAATCCTTGTAAAAGAATTTTGAAAAAACTAAAGTTTCCTGTAACGAATTCGACATAGAAATCCCTCAACAAAAATATACAAGATTTTTAAGATATCATACATTTTTTAATTTTACATCCTAAATTTTCAAATCTTGAAATGCCTGGCGCATAGTCAAATAAAATTCTAGAGGAAGAGGAAATTTATGAAAGCAATTTCAGACTGTGCAAAGTTGCATGAGGGAGACCTGGACCATGAGTATGAAAGAATAAGAAAAGTTAATATAAGTAAAAGTCAAATATAAACGTGTTAAAATGTATTAATAAATAAACGTAAATGTAAAATCTGAGTTATGTGAAAAAATATAAGCAGATATAGAAAGCAAAAAGATGGACGTTAATGAATGAATTATAAGTCTTCACTACCTCTCCTCTCTTCTATCTAACTCCTGTTTATTGTATTTATTAGTTAATCCAAATGAGGGATGGGCAATCACTAACGAATATCAGAAGAGAGTTGAAGTTCATTAGAGATCTACTTAGAAAATATATCTTACAACGAAACATCTTGGGAAGATGAATTCTTATCGAGATAGTGGGGCGGTCTTCATAGAGTACCTGCTAACTGAAATCTTTATCAAGGATGAGAGAATCAGAATAACACACTCATGACACAATGGTCTCAAATCCTCAAGTTAAAGCAACAGCGACAAGGCAATAAATAAAAAATTAACTTGGTGAATACCAAAGTCTAAAGAGAAGGTTTTGATGAACGCGACAGCGATCCTCTGTTAATCCTAATATAGAAAACTTTCCAGTTCTTACCATATTTTTCAATAATATGTCCCTTTTTTACTGTATACATAATACGTTAAAATACGCAGTGAAGTAGATTAATGAAGTTCCAGCCTTCCGTATTATGTTCTATACATACTCCTAATAATTCGAGATAAGCAACTAAACGAAACGAGAACCTTTCAACATCGGTTTCCAATAATTATGTAGGGAAAAATATTTGGCAAATCGACTTTAGTCTTCAGCGAATTCTCAGTTTGACCTAAATTGGTCAAAGTGCATATTAAAATGAATAATAGGAAAAAAATAGGAATTTAGAGAAAACATAGAGAAGATTCGTAGCGTTATAACCTTCGATGATTGATATTATTAACGACAAATGACTCACCGACACCAAACGTTTATGCAAATTATTCATAAACCAGTTTAAATCTAAACAAAAAAGAAGCTTAAGAGATTATCAAACAAATGAGTCGTTTTTCATGTCGTTTTAATTGTTTTCATAGTTGTTATTCGCTTTTAAAATTTTTATGAAATTGCAGTTATTCATCACCTTGAAAAGCTACCTAATGAATGGGATATCCGTGAAATTTTACAGAAAACTTTGTTAATCATTCGAAGCAAACGGACACCTTTAGAAATATTTCCGAATTCTTCCATCTCAGGATAACTTACTTCAACTGTCACTGTGGGAGCGAAGGATACTTCGAAAGCGAGTACGAATTTTTCGACCTGGAACAGCTTTCCAGCGTCGGCATTCAAAATTACCGAAGGAAATTTAATTACGCCCCCAGCGTATAGAAGAGACCACAAGGATAGCGTAATGTGGAGGGGAATTAAGGTTTGGTGATAGCAGGGGGTTACCCTCGATGCTGAAGAGAGGGAGGGACCCTGCGGCGAAATCATTGCCATCACGTCCATAGCTCGGTATGCATGCAGGTGGCATACGAATGGGGCGCGAAGACGGAGGGTTGGGCCGGCAAGATGGGAAATTTCTCCTTCGCACAGGGACTCCTTTTTTCCAGGCAAACCGCCTCCCTGCATCGCTGCAGAATAAAAAATCGGACGGGGACGCGAAAACGGAAATAAAATGAGACGTCTTTCTCAGAGTAGAGAAGGGGTGCACCGAGCACATGAAATGAAGCAGTTTATCATATTCCTGCCGACATTACTGTGACGATCTCGATGGGATATCATTTATTGAACTTCCAATTTCTGCATACGCGTGTGTCTAGCTATTGACGATGAGTTTTCGGCATTAGAACTTACTTAGAATCACCTTGCATTTTTCAGTTAAATGAACGTCACGCAGAAGAAGAAGGGAATTCAGTCAATCAGCTTATTATTATAAATTAAAATAAAACTGCTTCAAAGCAAACGCATATCTCAGTACGCGTATATGGGGTCAAAGGTTCCTACAGCCTAATAATGAACATCTAAAATTTATAATTCAAAAGGTGATTCATATTTTTTTCGGAAAGGAAGTAGAAACTATGAGTTATGCTTGAGATAAAGCAAGTTAATATAAATCTTCCGCTTTCTATGGGTTTTCAATCAAATCATACAAAATAAATCATTTACATATTTTAAGTGTGCTATCATCAAAAAGAAATGTACATGTATTTTTAAATGCAATGATATCTTTGAAAATATTTCTGATGACAATCTCAAATTGAAATTTGTAAAATAAATATTTATATATCGTGTTCTTCTATCTTATAACTCGCAAATAATGTATTATAACGGCCATCATCAAAGTGAAAAATACACATATTTTTTAAATGCAATAATATCTTAGAAAAAATTTTTGATGACAACCTCAAATTAAAATTTGTAAAATAAAGATTAATTTCTTGTGCTATTCTACCTTAAAACCCCCATGTGAGGCATTATAACGGAATAAAAACAGCGTTCGATAATTTAAAGACATTTAGCAATCTGTCTCATTCACCGTGTAAAAAGATTTATATAACATAAATAGCCTCATTAGTTTAAAGATTCCGATAGATTTAAATATTCTCAAAGATCGATAAATATAATCATTCAGCAAGGTGCAATACGGTACGGAAATTATCAATTTTATTCCTAACTATTTAAAATTAAAAGTAAAAAGGAAACTATGACTGATTTCCCCCATAATTCTCCATCCACGTACTCCCACTTTCCCTCATCCCTCAACTCACACCACCCGATATTCTCTAGAGCATCCCTCAGAGGATACGAGTACCTCTGCTTGAGAGAAAACCCTAGAGAAAGAGAAAAATGCTAGTGAAAGGTACGGCGGCTACTTTTCTATTCACATTTATGAGTGAAGGACATCTCTCTTCTCTCGCCCGGCAATTCTTTTCCTCTTTTTCCCTCCTTTTGCTACACTCTTCACTCCCTCTTCCATCTTTTCGGATCCCTTTTGTATTATTAAAGCGCCACTTCTGACTCAATTTGGATGGCCAAGAAAGTTTGCGGCTTACTGCCTTTCCCTCCGAGGCTCTCGGTGTGCGCAGGGCAAGAGGTCGAGAGAGAGGGAGAGGATCCCGGATAACCTCCAGGGATACATTGCGGGCCTTGGTTTTTATGGATGGCCATAATGCCACCCGTTATGCTCTTTCCGCCGCGCTCATATTACGCATATATCTCTCTCGTTCGAAAATCCCCCGCCAGAGGCGCCATCCTAATTCATGAATTAATGCGCGAGGCGCAGAAACACGAAAAACGCATTAAGGAGATCGCGAAATGATGAGAGGATAGAGGTCGTTAAAATATTTATACAATCGACGTGATTACGTATTGCGTGGTTATGGAAAGGAATGTTTGAGATGGTGAAATAAAGAGAAAATTCCATCTCTCCAAATTTCTTTTGCTGATTTCGTAACTAGAGGGTAACGGATGAGGCTCTGTTTCTTCTGGTTATGATTGAATAGACATTCATAAATTTAAATGAATACTAACCGCAAAATACGCTAATGCTGTTATATAATATTATTTTTTATTAATAACCTTCTATTATTATTTCGCGACGAAGGAATCGTTTAAATATAAGAAGTAATAAATGAGCTGTTTGCCAGCATTATTGGTATACAATGAAGAGATGTTAAGAATCAGAATAATAAATATAATGATTGTAAGTTTTGATTGTGCTGCTATTTCTATTTTTCAGTTATTTATAATTTTATAGTACTCCAAGGTAAAATGCCAAGAAATTCCTGATGAGTGGAATAATTTTACCGAAATATGAATTAGAATTTTCGAAAAATGAGAAACGAATACAAAATAGACCACTTAAAACATAGATAGCAATCAGGATTTGGAACTAAATATGTCCATCAATTCTAAAAATGCCCTACATAAACCACAAAAATATCCTACATAAACTACAAAAAATATCCAACATATACTCAAATCGATAGAATTTTTCCTAACTAAAGTCCACCGAATTTCATGAATCCACATTTGAAATTCGGAAATCGGATTTACTGAGTAACAATCTCTAAATAAACTTCCCGAAACCGTGAATCATGCGGCCATTCCAAGCATACTAAAATTCCAATTACGTTCTAATACATTAATGTATTCAGAGATGATCGATAGGATTGTGGACGCCCATCCCAGGGGACGGGAGGGACGGCGTCAACGATCAAAGGGCGGACCTTTTTTCATCCAAAACACCATTCCCCGCCCTCAATGCGTGAAGCTGCAGATAAAAAACACTCCACTTTTACTGCACCGTTATGAACCAGAACGTACTAATATTGATATTTATTGAACGACCAAAATCCTCCCTTCGCGCAAGATCTCATATTTGAAGTGAAGAAATATCTCTGGTGACCAGGCCGATTTCCCGATCGCCTTGGGCGAGGAAATCGCCATCCATGGGGTTCGAACCCCACACGCCCCCGAGAGCATCCTCCGGAAGCCGGCGATCCAATCTCACGCAATACTTTTCCATGGAAAAGGCGGACACCTCGAGCTGATCCCAGGCATGAGGGGGTCTTGCTCACCCCGACCCCACAGAAATCCCATTCCCTCTAAGCTCACGAAGAAGGGGAGAAGAATAAGGAGCTGAAGGGGTGGGAGATTCGTGGGAGGATCCGGCGGGGGTCTCGGATGAGACGGAGGGGGAACTGCGGTCCAGTAGGGGAGGGGACTTGAGCGAGGGGTTGTAAAGCCGCCAGCCTCCGCCGCCGTCGACTCGCCAGGGATCTTCTGAATTGATGGCGTAGATCCCTCTAACTCCGAGAGCATCCTTCACCTCGAACGAAAAACCCCTGCACAATCTCTTATACACGCCAACGCCCCTCTGAAAAAATCATCGCCATTCTCACACCCGATTGCCACTCGCTCGCCTTATAGTTATATAAAAAAAGAAAGCGAGGGAGGCGAGGGAAAAAAGCGCACATAAACAAACGCATTATCTGCGAGCACATGGTTGCGTATTTACGTATCCGAGAGTTATCTTTAGGTGTGGTATGTTTGAGTATATTGTAGTTGTACTTTCTCGTGTAAAGTTTATCCTTTTACATAATCTAACGTAGCCATGAGGGGCAATATGTGGAATAGTTTATTCTCTGGCATTGGTAATTTGCCTATGACATAAATCACTGAAATACTGCATCTATAAGTATCTCTAACTCCATGACATACTAGTAGTAGTAGTTTTTTTCATACTTTGATAGCTAAGGTCATTTCACATATGAGCTCCATCGAGAATCGAACACGGGACCACATTCACCAAAATCGAACGCGTTGACCACTTGGATATCTGGAGGCCCTTCAATAAATTACAACTCTCCTATATTTCTAAAAAAAAACTATCCCCATTATTCATAAACACCAGCAATGCACATAAAAACTGAGGGATGAATAAAAGTTAGACGCTTGAGTAACAGGTTACGTACGTAGTAAGCACAGTACTAATACACGCCTAATACTACGTTTGGTTGGCATTAACATAAAAAAATACTCCAATACTCTTCCGAAAATACGATATGAAATACTGAGACACTTTCAAGAAGTTAATATTTATAATTAATAATTCTAAAAATTAAGATAGCTCCCCAATGCAATGAAAAGGACATAGAAAAAAAGAGATCAGGAGATTTTCATTCATGTTATGCTATATGCTTACTGACTTAAAATAGTTGCGTTCAAATAATAATTGGCAAAGTGCCTCAAAATTAGTCACAACAGTCCTTTTAGTGGATTTTTCTACGCTTTACGATTTACTCCACGGCTTCGGAAATAATATCTTTATGGGAATATAATAATTAGACTTTGAGCCGACCTATAGGGGTACTATTTATTTAGATTCCCGAATATAGTTATATAACTTAAATTACGTTATCAGCAATAAAAATTAAAATAACACTATAATATTTAACCTTGGAATATAATAATATTAAATAATATACCAAGTAACTCGCATAAGAACCCTTCCAAAAAAATTTCAATACGAAAAGTAGCATAAAATTGTGGGATAAATAGAGGCGAAAACATTTCACTCGCTCTTTCACCCAATGGCTAGTAATATAAAATTGTTTTGCATCATTGATAAACAAGGCAAGATAATTTCACCAATTTAAACAAAAATATCAATTCCTATCATTGGTCTTATAAGGATTAACATATTTTCTATGAAAGTAATAAGTACGTTGGATGAAATATTCATTTATAGTACATATTCTGGGATACTTCCTAGTGGTGCTACCGAAAACTGAGTTTATGCATGAGATATTGTCCAATACCCCACAATGGGAAGACATTATGGAGTATTAATTGCTTGAGAAACAAGTTTAAGAATAGATACGAGATAGAATACTCGTACATCCTATGCCAAGTAACTGGAAATTAGGATTAACTTCGGCATCATTCGCTTATGTTTCAGTAATATACTTAAAAATCTATTCTTGGACGTTGCAATCCACTTCAAGCGAATGGGAAAGAAATGATTCGAGTGTTAAGTTTTTCTTTCCAAGTTTAAATTGTACTAAAAACCTTAAAATTGACTAATAAATCAATCAAAATTAGATATTTCCCTCCCTCTATGTGATAGGCTCTGATAATACGCTCCAATATCTCCTCTTTGAAATAATGCGGGGTAGGACTGAGCAAGGCTTAGGGATGAGTAATTCCAGAAACGACTCAGTGAAGGGAGACAGCTTTACAGCTTTGATATAAAGAGAGAAATCCGTGCCCTAAACATGGAGGCAGGAACACGCAGACCTCATATAACATCTCATTTTTCATTTAAGTTAGAGAATATTTCAATGTAGCCAAGAATTATACTGATTTGGTATGAGATTAAATGCACCAAAGAAGCCTTTCTTCTCATAAAGAACGATATAAATGGTTCTATTTACAAATAATTCTCTTTCTTTAATCATAAGAATAATTTACTTCCATGAGAATTGTCAAGTTTCACAATGTATTTAATTTTATAGACCTGTAAAACTTCTAATCAGACGATTAAACGGTATTCGTAAGTATGAATCGAGTTTACTCGACATTCAGTATGATTGCTGTTCGACTTATAAATGGGTATTTATTTTAAATACAAAAATATTCCTCGAAACCTAAATCAAGACGGAATAAGAAGTAAAGCTTTCCTTACACCAAGAGAGAAACAGTAAGATATAGTAGCCTTCACTTGGATAACTTCCGAATGAATGTTTACAGAATAGAGGGTACCAGAACTAGAAAAAATGTTCGCTGAAGTCGGTAGGGAAAAGTTTCTAAGGATAAGAAGACAGTTACGACAGTCCGGATGTATCCGCGGATATCGATCTGAGTAAACTCGTATAATATCCCTCGCATAATATGTATCTCTCTTAGTAGTAGAGTATTTCTCGTATAATATGTATTGCCTCATGCGGATAGAGTGAAATAAATCGCTAAATATGAAAGGAGTTAGAAAATCCGTGGGAACTTAAATCCGTTCTTACGCATAATAACTCATGCTCATGACTGCGATGTCATTGACGAAAAAAATATGGGAAAAATCTCATTTGAGTCGCTATAAAAAGAATTTAACTGATACTGATCCACATTTTTTTATCTTACAAAATTTAATATACAATTTCACCCCATTTTAAAGTATAAAAAATATTTGAATATATTCAACATCATGTAAGCCGAACTAAACGCACTTTAGTGAGAAAGTGAAAGTAAATTAAACTACAATACCAGAGTATCCCCATTTCCTTACTTTCCAATTAAACTTATATGCTCCTCGGAATATTTCCTGTCAAAAACTCTAACAAACAAATTTTTGTATCCCAGTCATGCTATTGAATATATTTTAACATTTTTAGCGCCAATGAAACGGACTTTCTCTCACGAAAAGCATATTTTCAACCACCGAGGATAAAATATCCTCCACCAATGAACATAAAGTAGCTTCATTCCTTTTACCTACTGCGTTATTGATAAAAAAATTGCAGCAATTGGAGAAAAAGTGCTGATAAAAAATTTAATTTTTTCATTTGCATATTATTCGAAGCACACAAATTATTTGGGCATGAAAAAAATTGAAAGAAATTTTTAAAAAACTATCAGCTGACTCTGACCGAAATTAGAGTTATCCAATGATTTCATACCGAAGGGATTTCAGCAGCGGAATTCTATCGACCACCGTCGAAGTTGAATATGATACGCATCTCCAGAACTTATAACTTTTCTTGTATCTGTCCTAAACATTCCCGGAAGAAGGAATAATCTGATAACGGCACATACGTCGCTTCCTTCTCTTCCTGCAGAAGTTCCTCATACTGAATGGAACCTCGAATTCCTCTCATAGTCAGTCCTGAGAGTATTCGCAGGCATGTCATGAATAAGGCATACAACCCCCCGAAAAAACGGGAAAGCAAACAACGCGTGCTTTTTCTTCCCATTATATTTTCTCTCCCGCTTTCCGAGGTCCCTCCTGTACCGAGATAAAAAGATAGAACGCCTTAGAAACGAGAGACAAGTCCTAGTCTCATCTTCACTCAATCTCACCTCTCCTTGTTCATCCCCATATTCTCTTCCATCTCTGTATTCTACTCTCTCCCTTTTGTGCTTGGGAAAGTTTTCAGATGTCGATATCACCAAACCGTGTTCAACATTGTCAACTCCTCGTCAGAGAATATATGAATACCTCAAGATATTCTCTATTAAGATGCAGCGTTCCCATCTAAACGTTAGACCACAGATTTTCAACTCGAGAATAATTCGCAACTGAAATTTTATCTATCAAGTCCTGAGGAAATTAATGTTCCAAAAAATTATGCGCTATGATTCAACAGTTTCGTGAAGTAAAGGAGATAATCATGATAATTGTGACATAATTTAGGATGAATTATTTAAAAATTACTAAAGAGCCCAGCACTAAAAAAAGCATATATGCCCTAAGCATGATTCGAACCGAAGACCTTAGCGTCACTATGGAAATAGTCCCAATCTACCGATTGAGCTGTCACATGGGGTAACGTTTTCACATTAATAAAATCGTGCCTAATGATAACATATTACGTAAATTTTGTAAAGGTAAAAGGCGTAAAAATAGCCATGGGGTGTACATAGTGATGAGTTATTGAAATCGCGTGTTTCAGGAACACTTACTTTCTAGCTTAATTTAAAAAAGGATATTACAAATAAAAAGGAGCTAAGACACTACAAAAAGATAGCAGCAAATCTTGAAAATATTACAAATAAAAAGGAGCTATAACAATGGAAAAAGTTAGCAACAAATTATAGGAATATTCATTATAGTATTTGGAATAAATAAGTAGGTTGCAATCCACCAATTTTTTCAACGAATTTACTAGAATTGCCTTTCAGTATTAGTAATGCGACAATAGGATGGAATCTTATTAATCTGCAACCCTGCTTTTTCCTCGTTATAAGTCACACTTTTTCTTCCATTTTCCACCCTCTCCATCTCCCCTTCTCTGATCCATACCGATGGTCCAACCAAGTCATTTCTTTTGCCCGCTCTGCCTCCATACCACTATTCTTTTAGCTTCTCTTAGAGAAAATGCCCAATGGCATGAACTCCCTGAGCTCATGCATGAAACATCGAACAATATTCAGCCCAGATGCGGGTTTGGTTTATAGAGGCGCTCTCCCAACCCCACAACGGACAGTAGGCGGAAACGCGTCACGAGGCGTCGGAGGAGGGAACCGCTGTCCACGACGCTCTTATAGCCAACAGAAGTCGAAATTATAATTTAGAGAATATTTTTTTTATTTTGGCAATAACATTATCTGCCGTAATAAAATGATCAGTAACGAAATACTGCCATATAGATATCCGTAAAAAGGTCAACGAGATGTAGGTCCCATGAATCGTTTCGTCGATATTTCACCCGAAGACCAATAAAATAATTAATTTACTTTTATCAGCTATATTTCAACACATTATAGTTTCCTGAAATTTTATATTCATTCCATCGCCGAATGAACTGATTTTTGGACAACAGAAAGTGATAGAATTTTGGCGATACATTTTATCATCTGGAACACGAACAAGAAATAACAACACTACTCTTGATTCCTTTACAACTCTGAATACGAATTGTATGAGGGTAAAAATGATCTTATTGTCTTATCTAGTATTAACAATTATAAATAAACTGGCGCACTAAATGCAATGCATGGGTGATGTGAAAAGTTTCCGACATTTCGCCATTTCTCGACATGTTTCCTGAAAATTTCAGAAAAATTTCTAAAGATTTCTGAAAAATCTGGGGTCGGAAACTTTTCAGACCACCCTCGTAAATATATAGAGGTCGTAGACAAACTTCGCAATTAATTTGAACTTCTCCATTTTATTGGAAGTATCACTGTCTTACTTTTCCTTCGGTTGTGACACTATTTAACCTTGATTAAATCCTAACGTCCTAAAGGCATTAATTTTACCTAATGTCTTCAAAATCAAAATTCGCCAACTTCCTTTCACTATGCAAAAGTTGTAACAGCACGTGTCATTTCTCCGTAAGAAATACATGGGGCCATTCGATTTACGTGGTCTCATCATGACGCTGCATGAAGCATAGTAACCTAGTAATATCCTGTGCCCAAAAAAGACTAAGTGGTTCCCCACAGGAATCGTCTTTGCAGGTAACCTAAACATAACGCCTCGGTGGCCATCAGATATAGTGGAAAGAATTTTTATGGGTCTGCGCAGAACTACCATTGCCAGCTCCAAGAGCCGCCAGAGAATAAGTCTATCAGAGAATATATTTACAGAGAATCGATCCGTTCAACAAAATCTTGCAAATTTGAAATGAAGTTAATTCAAGTAAGAGAAGAAGGACGAAAAATCACATCTTCATATGGTGATGACGTAAAGACAAAAAATTTAAGGAGCAAAAATTAAATAAAATTCCTTCGTAGAAATCATTCATTAGAATATCCACAAATACTTTGCCTCAACATAAATATGAATCGCTGTAACTAAGTTAAAATCGTACGCTAATAAAGTTACCCCTATAACATATTGGTTGAATTGATTATCTTACGAATATTGGTTCTAAGTTTGCGAGATGTGCTCTTAAGGAAATGTCTCAACAGATTAGTCTGGGTAATGTAAAAAACATTCAGAAACCGAGAGTGGTAATTGTAACATTGAAACTTCTCATATTTTTAGAAAATATTTCGATAGTCATTAGTATAGTAATGCTATGTAAATAATGAATGGTATAAAAAATCAATTTCCTTCCATCGAGGAGAATTTTATACTTATATTTCCCCAAGAATTTTTAGAAATTAAAAACATGTAACATTTTTGAAGAATATGATAATTAAATTTATATAACGGGAAAGAAAGGGAAGAATTTAAAATTATAAAAATATACGAAAATGTATTTTAACCGTCATTAAGTCAAGAGTTTTAACTAAATTTAGATAAACGAAACTCTTATTGAAATAAAAAAGAACAATACGTAAGAGTGACAGAGACGAATTTCTCATTCACTACCCTTTCTTCTCTTTCCGATTTAGATATAAGCATCTATTACGGAAGTATCAAAATTTTCTGTCACAAATGACCTTTTCTACAAAAAAGAGCTTGAATTTTACTACTATCTCTCAAGAAAACCATTCCATATTCTGAGAGGAAGTAAATTTTATATGAGATATTATAAAAATTTGTAAACCACCCCAGATTCTACAAAGTGGTTAAAGGTATCCTTTTTCCGGAGCCCAAAGAATCCCATTACGGCCAAGAATTGAGAAGTAGATTTCTCAGGAGGTAAGAAAGGAAGTGGTTAAATATTTGAAGCCAATAAAACATGGAAGAGTGTGCGGATGATAGGGTAGGGGGATGAGATGAGGGAAAGAGAAAGAAGTGCAAACATCAAAGAGACGAGGAAGGCATGGCGGGGGAGGTGTCGACAGATTTAGGGTCTAGTTTGGGACAAAGGGAAAGATAAAAGAAAAGTGGAATTTCTATTGGAATTCGGCAATCGAGTTCAACAGCACAAACGTTGGTCGGAAGATAAAACCAGGTTGAGATCCGTCTTGTACCTCTATTTCTTTAGCCTCTGCTTCACTTTGAGATCATTCCGGCGCTCCTCTATTGCAGCTTCTCGTTTGTCGTTTGCCTTCATCGACGGAGAATTCCAGGGATTCTGATGATTGAAAACACTAATGGCCGACGCGCATTAACAGAGGGTGCGCTACAGAGAAGAAAATTCCGAAATCTCGACTGCCAAGAAATAAGAATTCCTGTCTGTTTGTAAGATACGTACAGGCTGGTTATAATTAAATTGGCCCTGTTTAGAATACTCTTACAGCAGTTTAGGTTGTTGGATATTGATGAAACTTAGTATATGCATTGCATAGACCATTGTAATGGAAACTTTTGCAAGAAAAAAAATCTGTTGGCTTTCAACCACAGCACGTAAATGCACTTTGAACAAATGTTGATTTTAATGGGTATACGTTTACTATGACTAAATATAGTTCTATGGTTTGTTCTGTCATTTCACGCGCATCTAGAAGTCGAAAGTTTATTTATTTTGCAAAAATCTACCTAAGTAAGAATTTACTTAGGTAGGTCCCATGATAGGCATTTAAATGAAATAAATTAGGCAGTCAACAGGAATTAGTATGAATCGATTTTCGTATTCAAATCGAAACTAAATATGATTTCATTTCGATCTATAAATTGGTGTTTATTTTAAAAGCAAAATAAATATCTCGAAATATAAAATACATGACGAAAATATAAGTAGAGCTTTCCCAAGAACACAATAGTACGATATAATGCCCTTCACTTGCATAAAAATATTTCCACAAATAGTTGAAAAACATGTTGTAAAGATATTATGCCGAACTAAGAGGAAGGGTATAAAAAGATAGTAAGCTGATTACTTCCATGAAAGTCTTAGAGGTCTTAAAACCCTTGGATACGCAGAATTGGGTTTCATAGGATAATGTGAGAAACGTCTTTCTATCGGAAGGCAACTTCTGCTATTCAGTTGAATAAGTATATGAAACCATCAGTTCGCTCATGAGTTGCATGTTGCCTATATTCAAATAGTTCAGCATCGAAACTGTGATAACGTATTTCTATGCTGTATAAATTAGAAGATAATATTTTCAATTAATTTTCACTTTAGTCATTAGTAAGATAAGGGAAAAAATCATTCAAATTCAGGTATTTGTTTCAGGACTAATGAACGACCAAAAATGTCCCCACTTCTGAGATAGCATATTATGTATGATATTATTCTTAATGAAAGATTTTATGATAAAAATATACAACCAATAAAAGATTCGCATTGTAAGTTTCCAGGAGGTAAAGGAGAAAGTAATGGTTTGTAACATCCCAAGGAGAACCGGTTATGTACCTATAGTTACTATTTTTATACAAATTACGATTTTTTTACTTGTAATATATTAATTATTATTAATTATACACTCGTTTTCTTCAAATTAGAAGGGCCCCTATAGAGGTCTACTCAAAATCCGCCAGACTCAATCAATCAATACGAGTTCATAAAGAGATAAAACAACCTCAAGTCAAAGTATATCGCCGCCATATTTCTCTGCTTCACATTAGTTCACATTGCGTCAACATTTTCGAAGGATAGCAGCGCAGAATTCAGCACTGCGATGAAAGAACGGGATTAAAGGCGAATAAAAGATGAGAGAGATTCCTTTTGAGGATTCCGCATCTCTGCCACTCTGAATATCATTAGGGATGTGAAGAGATAGGGCGTATGTGGACGAAAAGGCCCTTAACTTATTCTGAACGCGTCGTCCGGCGATAGAAGGAAAAGGTTGAAGCAGATAAGGGAAGTTTGGGGAAAGGGTGAGAAGGATACAGTGAGTGGAGGGGTAGGTGAGAGAGAGAGAAAGGGGAAGGAGTCTGCGACGACACAGGAACTCCATTCCCTTCGAATAATTTAGAGGAAGTGCGACGAATAAGCCAATAGTGACAGGAGAATGCTTCTTCGCAGCTATACTTCTTTTTTTTCTTCTCGCCTTCTCAAATCTCCTTTCCCTCCGTTTTCATTATTCTTTTCGCCACGATATCAAAGGTTATCATTGAGAAATCACTCTACGTATATAAATTACCTTGGCATCGGATTTTGTAGAATTGTTTTGCTAATTAGAATATATGATTATCGATAGCTACGACTGAAGTAAAGTCGATGGTGCGGCATCTTTTAGAGGGATATTGCCTAGACAGGTGCCAATCACTGTAGTCAGCGCATCGACTCCTGACAGATGGTCACAGTATCTAATCCCACATCGCCGTATTAGGCTACTTAAGGGCCTGAACCCAGGAAAAATCCCAAGGAAAAACAGGCTTCAAAATAATCTGCCGGGACCGGGAATCGAACCCGAGAACTTTATAATATAGCTGAGCTATCCGACCAGAAAATTTCTGAAACAGTTTTGGAAACTTGATAGTCAAGGTCATTAGTGGTTTTGTTCATATGCACGACCTCAGCGCCCAAAGTAGCCTCCCGGGTAGAGCAAAAAGTAAAGCCCCGGGTTCGATTCTTCGTTTCTAGAATATATAGCTGCCTTAATTACGTGTTTAGTTATACTTAATGAGAATTAAACCCTATATCTCCGACACCAAGTGTAGAACTACCTATTCGGCAACATGAAACCCCCTCAACTTTTTTCTGTGATCATTGGTATCGTTAGATAATTCTACTGATCGTAGCATTGGTGGATATTTAGACAGATATTCTCGTTTTGCAAAATTTACTCAGGCCTAATCAACTTCTAAACATCTTGAATCAATCGTCACATTGGCTGTGGACAACATGAATTTATTTAATTCCAACATATGGATGACATATATATGTTCCAACATCAGTTCCATCATCAGCGCTACACAAAGGAAAGAAAATTCTCATATGCTATTATTCATGCCAAATTTGAGTTCACTGTCCACCAAATTGAGTTAAAGCTAGGAATGATGAGAAATGCCAATCTGTCTTTACAGATTCGTTATTAGTCAATGACTCAATGTCAATACAAGAGATAATACCTCTAGAGAAAGAGTCACCTTAATCTTCCTATAGTGTCCATCACGCTCTATGAACGATTTGAGGAAATACTTTGAAAAATGTTTTCTTCTCTTATGTGATCTAGTATATAGATATTTTCCCGTAAGATTATATTTATTCAAATTTCTGCAGTTAATTTTGATCCTAGAAGAAATGAAAATCACATTTAAAGGAATTCGTGAGACTATTTCATAAAAATAATGGTTCATTTCTTCTACATTCATTTCCTCAATAAGCGCGTATTCTATGCCAATCATCGTCTCAGTGGTGGTCCGTTGTTTTTCTTTTCCGTCTATTCATCATTCATTGTTGGGGCTCTCCAAACAGCTCTCTCGAAAACTTAATCAATCTACATACTCTTTGCAATCTCATCTATAAATGTAACTTTGTCCGACCAACCTCTATAACGTCCCCTCAAAGCTTTCTTGCATCATAAAACTATTATAAAAAAATTAATGTTGCACGATGTAATTTTTGCTAATGCTGAAGTTTAAGTATAATAAACACTGGAGTTATATGGTGCTCTATAAATTTATATCTTTGCTTTTGCTTACAAGTCACATTGCAAGACCAATAAAACTAGAGTATATTTTGCTACAATATAGTAATGATATAATTACATTTGGAAAAATATCCTTACGTATGAATATATTTCTCATAAAAGAAAGAAACGAAATGAGGTACGTGCAATATTTTTAGAGAAGTACAGGCATAAAGTACGATTCAATTCCTTCAAATTACTTAGCGGAGGGATAAAACTGAAATGTGAATATTCAAATCATGCTTGACAAACGGCAAACGAAAAAAGACATAAATTTACTCAAATCTGCCAAGCAGTAAAGCTTTATTAAATAAAAAATGACTTCGTGAAATTATAGCTCTTTATCTACCCCCACGTTTGCCTTTTGTCATGCGGCACGTGACCAGGGAGGTCTGTGGGCCATCCGTCGTTCGATGATTTGTACTAAAGGATGTCATATCGAGATATGCGTGACCTTCTGAAGATTGATGCATAGGCAGAAGTTGGTTGAGGACTGACGTATTATCAAGACTGAATATACGTGAAAATCGATTGCAATAGATTGAAATATTTCTCCGATAAATTTTTACTTGCCTGAAATAAAATCAGGGAGCATGTCAGGAAAATTTACACCGCAAGCAGTAGCTATTGTAGCTTTCTTTGTATCTTTCTTTCGCATGGAGACGAATCATACAAAATTTTATTACAATCGTTCCACGACAACGAAACGTTTTTTTTTCCTTCATTGCAATTTCCGTCCAGCTAAAGAACGTTTCACAAAACGCAAATTTTCAGATTTTTCAACTTCATTTTCTTTCCGAAAAAATATACAAGTTTTTCCGGTTCGGTAACAGTTCCGGTCCGACACCTTTGAATTACCATCGGTTTTCGTTTTGAGAAAAAGTTTGGTTTTCCGTCTACGATGCAGTTCCTTCTCCAAAGCAATCTTTTCGGGATTTCGGATCAGTTCCATTCAACATTACTTTTGTGTAAATAAAACTAGTCTATAA
The DNA here is from genome assembly GCA_036926295.1 of Pachydiplax longipennis. Taxonomy (NCBI): domain Eukaryota; kingdom Metazoa; phylum Arthropoda; class Insecta; order Odonata; family Libellulidae; genus Pachydiplax; species Pachydiplax longipennis. The sequence goes on from JAVFKF010000002.1 coordinate 40,816,158, forward strand.
CTTCCCAACATTGGTTGAATTTATAATTATTGGCGTGCATCATAAATAATTCCAAATCTCAATCGAATATTTTATTGTTATCTACTCCAATCCGATAATTTGATTAGTATTAAAATCTTTATCGATGTTTCAGACCTTCGGTTCAATAAGTTGATTATTTTAAAAATATTTCAGTCCTTATTTATCTCCAAAATGAATCGTTTACACAATCATTTCCCTTAAAACATCGACTGGACCGAAAACGTATTGCCCGAGCGCAGGCTGCTGGAAAACCTCATCGAGGAAAATCAATTTTCCGGTCTCGTGGACATCCAAAACGTGCAAATTCGTCGAAAAAATAAAAGTCCGTCATCTCCACGGCGACGATACTTCTCCCCACGTAAATGAGAAACAAAAATCGCTCACTCGTAAACGTATCCTTTCGGGCGTCCACTTTCGAATGCATTTGGACCGTGCAACGGCAAGAGAACGCGGGGTCAGCAGTCCCATGAGCGAGGCATACGAATACTCTTGATGGAAACGTCGTGTAGCCGAAATCGATGATATTTCTTATGTTTTATGGCGCCGACAAGCGTAGGGCGAGGGTATAAGGTCACTCCGCTCCTTGAACCACCCCCAAATTCGATCAGGAGAAGCGCATGACGAGCGATGGGGGAGAGCCCTTGGGGGAGCGCGGAGCAATTCTGGTACGTGGACTTGTACCAGGAAGAGAAACTATGCGAGAGAGGAGTGGGAAATGAGGAGGAAGGAGCAGGGGAGAGCATAATGGCGTACGCAATTTCTAGTATTGAAATTCTGGTCTGCTGACGACTGGCGAAGGGCGGCGGAAGGAAAGAAGGGAGCTGGACGAATGGATAATGGGGGACTGTTCTATCTCACCAAGCTATGCCACTGAGTTCCGTGTTTTTAGGGGCTGAGAATAGATGAGAAAAGTGCCGATGGTGAACGTGTTTCCGCTTTTTGAAACGATAAATTTATTTCTAAAACTGTTTGATTCATAATTATTGAGTAGATAATTTACGAGTAAATTATGTTTCGAATTAAAATATTACGACATAAAAATGAATCTCTCCCGTCATATCCCCCTCAATAAAATATTACAAGCAGAATTACTTAGAATACGTAATATTAATAATATACGTAATAATAATATTACGTAGAATATTACGCAGAATATTACGTAGAATAATACGTAGAATTTTACTGCAAGTAAGTAGTGGTTCCACTTATAACCTCATGCTAAATAAAGTCGAAAACATCTAAACAGTTCTAAATAACAGACATAGGCAAATCTACAGGGCCGTGACTACCATGGGTGTAATGTGTGGATTGCACACGGACTGTATACTCTAAGTGGCGGCATATCTAGGTGGTTAGAAGGTAAATTTTTGAAGCGGTAATGAAGTCCTGCATTCTGTTTTGGGCCTAAATAAATTTTGTTAAACATTCCCAAAAGATAAAATTTGAGAGATTTTTTCAAAACTTTATTACTATAGAATTTTAGAAATTTGTGTATGAGCAAAGAGCAAAACGTTTTTTGATTTGATATATGTACAGAATATCGTTATTCTGTTTATTTTATATATATTTAAAATATCTGCAATCAATTCAAGCTTACCTAACCTAACTGGCAATAATGACTGGCAGCCTATAGATTAGTGATGTTTGTTATCTGACAATGTTTCTACTAGCTTTTAGCTCTAGGATGAAATTCCTTATAATATGCACAGCGAAATTCGGATTTAAGTGCATCTTTTCAGTATTTTGAGAAGTAAAATTATATTTATCTTAATAGGTAAATATTATAATAGAATCTGTCCATAAATCAAGTGAATTATCGATTTCTATGAATATCAAAATACGGCACTACATCTCTGTAAACATAACGAAGCTGACAATAAACTGCACTTTTGCCTAATTTTTATATTATACAGTATTTCCGTAACAGAAATGATTTAAGTTTTCGATGATATTAAGCATCGGAATGGATATTTTTAATTCCTAGTATTACATTATTTTTTGCAATTCACTGGGGCAGCAAATTCAACTTCGTACACAGGCGGCACACACCCTCGTATCATCCGTGCAAATCCACATTACACTTTAAATGCACTAATGTTATTAAAAAATGTTCTTTTACTATTTTTCCTGAATCAGCCTCGTTACGTTATCCTAACGTCCGCTCAAAATGAAATGCTTAACATAAAACTTAAAGTCGGACGTAAAGCTTCAAGCAGAAAAAGATAAAGTATGCCGGGTTCGATCTCAAGATTCCTTAGAAATAAACAAGACATTAAGTTTTTTTATATAATTCCAAATTTTTAATAAAGTAATCCAATAAGATTGCGATTATAGACGACATGTGGTAGGAGGCGAGAAAAATGAAAATTAAGAGAGATACTGAGTTGCCTGTCATTTCTGAACGATTAATTTCGTTCTCAACGCAACAATTCATTACGCATTTACTACTGCCATTTTACGTTCTGAATTATATCTTCCACTCACGCAGCATTTTTAGAAATTACTCTACTTCTTCCTAACATTGTGACAGAAAAATTCAAACCTTCTGAAGTGATCAGATTCTTTGCACACAGTCGTCCTGAATTATACATAAAGTCCTCCGCACACCCGATCTGAGCTATTCCAAAAGTAATTGAGATTGAGATAAAATCATCGAAGGAATTTCAACGTTAGGATAGGAAAAAAATTATAAACTATGTCATGAAACTGATGAGCATGTATTGTAAGTTAAGTGGACAGCATAATTTACTACTATTATACTATCGCCAATTAAATTAATGGGTGAAATTTAAAGTTTATTCCAAATTATTCCAATTGCCCATCTGAATCTCCGATGAGCAGAAAGCATGCGTCATATCTGCTTAAGACATATCGTGCTTAAGACAATAGAAATTTATAATAGCAGCCAATCCTTACGCTAAATATCATCCGAACGTTCAAAAATTACACAGCTTAAATATTCTTCTAGTTTGTCTTTCAAAATATCTTACGAAGAAAATAAACATTATAAAAACTTATCGACCACTGAAAATAATATTCTTTGAAACGCCATTCTTTAAAATAACGAATACCTTTCCAGCAAATGTAAACAACAAAAAATTTGTACGAATAAAAATATTGGGTACAATAACGGAAAGATTACAAAAGAAAGCAAAACAGCCATCAGAAACCCTATTCCATAGATCTCCATAGATATTCCATAGAACGCCTCCTTTGCAGGAGATTCCGCCGGGAACGAAAATGATGGTCTCTGGCAAAGGACCGAAAACGTTATTTTTATTAGTTATAACAACCCGGAAATGCTCAAAAAAAAGTCTTTTCCTTTTATTGTCATTGACCTCACCAGCATTGACGGAAAGTTTCGATTGACGAAGTTTTATTGCCATGTCATCCTGATTTCGTGTATATGGGCTTATATAAAGAAAGCAAATAATTCACATGAGAATCGTAAAAGATCACCTCAGTTTAGAGCTGATTATTATTCATTACTTTGGCTAGAGATAAATAAATAAGGTTATATAAATTTAAGGATACTTGATTCAAATTTAATCGGGATTATTATTTATAGATTCATCGCATCAGATAAACCAAAGATGTGAAGTCTACGGTCTTTACCAGCGTTATGAGCGGTATTTTATTCGCTTCCTTTAGTAATCTCGAATATGTTAATTGTTTTTCTCATCTAATTTATCTGATCTCATTTATCACGTCTAGAGAATATAAGATGTAGGTCTCCGTCTTAAATTTTATCCTCTAAATTCGTTTGCACATACATATACGATTGCCATGTTGAAGCATCTTTAATTACAACCTGCAACTCAAATGTGGCGTAGTGACTTCATGTGCGACTCTCATAAGAAAATATATCCTATAAGTGGTATATACAACATTTCTATTTATTTATTTCCCTGAGACCCCAAAAATATCCAATTACAGGAAAATTACAGTGGGAGAGGTAAACAGTAGCAGTGGACGAACGTACACAGCCATTCCCTAACCGATTAACTGGGACTTGAAACCGGGCATGTTAATTACTCCGCGGCCGGTCAAAGTTTAGACAAGGGGTGAGGAACCTTTTCCATCGGAAGGCATTTAGTCCCATGAGAAAGTCTGAATGCGAAACCATCAAGCACTTGGTATCTCATGTTGCCCATATCCAAATAGTAAAACAACTAAATGTATGAAGAAAGATCTGGTATTTTCCCGGTGAGTTGTGACCAAAAATCTTCGTGGGTCATCAACAGGATGAGTTCGGTGTATATCTAAACTTATGATACCGGAAAACGAATTCATTCGCTGAGTAAACGGAAAGAGAACATTTTCCCCTTAGTTTCCACTTGATGTTATTAACAATATTAGAAGAAAATAATTCAGATTGGAATATCTATTTCAGGAAGTGAACAAAAGGCCAGATGTGACCTTTTATTCACCTACTACCTACCTCTGCTTTAAACTTTATGCATAAGATTTTCATCTGAACTTCAAAATTTAATGTTAAAAGTGTCCTCCAAAATTTCACTGCAGTAAAAATAAACTTTATTTGGTTATAAATTAATCTAATGATTTTTAGGAGAAAGGAAAATACTAATTTTAATGGATGACTTTTTTATATGATACTAAATGCTTGTTGAAATTTTCTTTGGCAATAATCAATATATTTAATATAATAAAGAGAGATTACAATGAAATATGTACATACATGGGTGTACCCTAAATTGTGAAACCTGAAATGAGAAGAATGAATATCGAAGGCTCTTATAATGATCGATAAAAGTCATAGAAACCAAACATGACCTAAACTTCACTTGGAATTTGCAAAAACTATTAATTTTTCTCCAGTTTCTCTGAAGTATTTGGAAGACTTTCTTCTCTTCCTTCCAAAGAATATTATGAACTTCCAATCCTCAACTTTTTTGAAAACTTGAGATATATATTTTTTTCCTAAATAACAATCTTACTGATCAAGGAAATAAATGAAAGTATGAAAAACTTCAATTTTAAAAGCAAGTATAGGTAGTAAAGCTAGCAATTGTAAATCCAATAATTGAGTAAGTTGGATCATCAATTTTTGGCCCACTATCTAATTTATTCCCTATTATTTTTCCCCAGAGTATTCTAGCATTTCTTTCTTATACACATATAATTTTATTACCTCTTAATTATTTGGACACAAACTTCATCATTCTAATTTTCACTCTCTTCAAAATATAGAGTTAGCTCACCCTAAAAACTTAAAAGTCATACTCCAGCTTTTAAAGCATTTTAAAGTCAGTAACTGTATTATTATATTCCCAATATTTTGGATGTTACCAGAAAACAAGAGTTTTAATTAATGAACCAACTCAACTGATACTACTAGAGATCTCATTATATTTAATAAAGAAACTTCAACAGGGATTTTAGATTCCTTTAAATTATACACTATTTATAGATAAAGTAAATAGTGCTACATTGTTAAGCAACATGATTTTTCTCAACTTGATTTTAACTATTTATTACTTTTTGATTCTTGAGCCAAATCATCCCATGATTATCTAACGTAATAATGACATTTTTGAGGACCTTTAGATATTAAAAGATCTACTTTTAATAAAGATTATATTAATAGTTCTATAACATATGAAAAGATAACCCCAAGCCTGCAATGCTGTCATGCTAAGTTTCTATACAATGCTCTGTTTTTTCAAGAACCAGACACAAAAATTCCTATTATACTCAGTCTTAAACTTCAAGACTCCACAAAGAATAGCCTCTTGTTTTGCATACTTTATTTTATGGGTTCAGCACCAAATCATTTGCCTCAACTTCCATAAGAAAGGCAAGTAAAGTTTGTATTCATTGTTTACAGGCAATAAATTATTTGCAAATTGAAATGGAAATAATTGGCATAGTAACTTGAAAGAATCATCAAGAAAGGACATTTAATTCGCTTTCTTATTTTTATCATCAAATCTTATAATTAATTTGAAATTTTCATAAACCTTACAAAATTCCTAACCTTTCTGAAATTCCTTGTTATGCATTTGTAAAGCCTTCCTTGAGCAACCCATGCTGTTCTCAGATACTTTTGGGGGAAAACATCAAGAAGTCAATGAAGACATCAACGTTATTTCTTTAAAATAAAGTAATATTCAGTATTACAGAAGTATCTGTTTTGTTATTATATTTTCAGGTTGAGCAAAAGTGGAGCAGGTGAAGTCAAGGCAAATTCTTCTGGTAACTACCTAGTTAATACTCTGAATTCTCACCCATATCAACAGCCTGATGTAGTTTATCACCATAGTCTATCATAGTTTATTTCAGATATATATCTCAAAAGAGAAAGATACTTCTGACTAATGAAGAACCTCTAATAATAACTCCAACAGATTTAATTCTTAAATATGATAACAGTCAAAGAGACATTTTATAATTAATCCCTTAATTCTCCCCAGAGTTTCTCTAAATTTTGAAAGCCATCCCTCCATTTAAAACAAATGGATTGATATCAGCTGATTAAATAAATCATGAAATTTCTTAAATAATTTTAGAGGATTCAATTCTTTGAATGTGCTCTGCATAACTTAACTGAGTAGGTGAAGGAAAAGGTGGTGATAAGTATTCTAAGGCTTAAGAACACATCTTGGTATAAGAATGGTAATTGCTCCTTGTTTACAGAGATGTATTATACTTCATAATTATTCATTATTTGGGAATGTAAAATATCTTTCATCTCCAAATAGAAAATTCCTCTCATTATATTTTGGTAACTACAGATATATATAATCAAAATTGCACCTAAATAGATGAAAGATAACATAAAGAGAAGTTGATCTACTTCCAGAAAAATTCATTTCACATGTTTCTCTTTCCAAAGATTATTATATATCACTGAAAATAAATCCCTTAAGAAGAACCATTCAGGAAATTCTGATGATGCAGTCTATTGTTGAGCTTTTAATAACTTTTTTGGACTACTGCCAAAAGAAAGAAATTCCAACAAAGAAATAAACAGTTCAAAAAGCTGCATGTAGATGATTTTGCAAACTGAATACTGGCAGGAAAATTGTAGAGTTGCAGGGTTATCTAAAAATAAACTTACATTGGTTACCATCAAAGGAAACTGAACCATAACATCAATATTACTCACAAATTGAATGAGAGATATGACTTCCACAATGGCACATTTTACTGACTTCAATAACATTTTGGAAAATATAGTACCTAATGACATTGTAATAGATTAAGAGATTTCTATTCATGGAATTTATAAAAATGGATAATACATCCTAGCCTACCCCTTCTCCAGCGTTTCTTAAAAATTGTTTTATTTTACAAAACGTAATCTTAAATTGGCTGATCTTCTAAAATCAAATCATATATTGTTAACTATTTCAATGATATATTAATTCTCAAACTTATTCCTATTTCAAAAATAGGCAACTCAGAAATATTTTACATGCATTGCACTGCTCCAGAAAAGTAAAGGATTCATAGGATATTTGGGGCAATTCTAATGATTTCTATTAATTTTAAAGGGGTATAATGTTAATTGGAAAATATCATTGCCTAAAAATAAATTAATGGAAATGAATACATAAAATATTCTATTTAAGAATATGTAGTAAATGTTAGATTATTTAAACTATGATATGGACTTCTCAAGAGCCTATTTCATTATTTATATAATGCCTTCTCCACCAAAGACTTCTACAAGGGATATTTTAAGCAAAAATTCTGAAAGTTTATAAAAAGATACTCCTAGTTTTCTTGCTACAGCTGAGAGAAACATATATTCTAGGGTAAAAAATTGAACCTGATTTCAAAATGGTGAAAAATAAGATAATCACTTTGGTCACATAAGATTCCTTAGTTTAGCTGTGATAATTTATATGAAAATAAATTCATTAAATATACTCCTCATGAACTAATTCAAGAAGTACAGCTAAGATTTAGTACTATGGAGACCAGCAACAAGACTGTTAATTGGATCTTTAATACTATCATAAGAGGTACTTATATGAATTCAATATAATTTTATACATACACATTCCTCTTTTTGGTAAATTTTCTTTATACCTATATTAAAATTCATTAAATATAATAGGTCTGAGATAATAGATATGCTTGGGATATATAAAGAGAAGTATCAGAACCTCGAGGATGTAGGATTATAACTAGAGAACAAATGAGACCGGAGAGTTAGTATACTTGAATGATAGTATTCCAAAGATGAGGAGAAATTACAAAAATATGGTGATAGTATAGACTAATTATAGGAGATAGAACTATAATCTTCAATATCTATGGGATCAAAAACAAGTGAGAAATTTTATAGGTATCAAAAGTAAGTTTGGCTCATAAAATTTTGGTAATTATTGATGAAGAATCTAAGAAAGGTTATTGATAGGAGATGTAGATTTCAACAAAGAAAGATAATACATCTATTTATGAGTAACTGTGAGATATTAATATGAAGATTGAGAGAGAATGCATGGTCATGTGTTTTATAGTAAATAGAGGAACATGTTATGAGAATAATTTACAAAAACTTTATCGAATTGAAATTGATTGCTTATGCCATCGAGTCTCCTTGAAAATTTTTATAAAGCCTGAACTGGCATGCAACTAATGGAAAGACTAATCTAAATTTCAACTCTGCTCCACATTGCCAAGCCCAAATATCCTTTTTAGGCATAAATTAGCAAATGGTTCAAATAATACATGGGTCAATGAGGTGAATACCACTGTCATCCTTCCTCTCTTCCATTTTGAATTCCTAAATGCAAATATTTCATGCAGTGATACCTTCGCTAAGAAAGATAATTTGTTCCATGATCAAAACTGTTAACAGAAACATGAGTTCCCATAGGTTTATATTGAAAATAATTTAATTCGCTCTAGATACTTTCCTTCTATATAAGGATATAGAGTAAAAAAGTGAAATATTGAATGGTTTAATCAATGACAGGAAGCAAGAACAACATTAAATTCATCAAATTGTTCATTTGATAAGGAGGAATGAGAGAAAAACCAAGTAGATTTATTTGATTATTTGGCATGTTAGGGTAGTACGAAAAATGAAGATATTTTATTCCAATTATTCAATGGAAGCATACAATCAAATTATTATAAGTTTCCATTTGTTGTTCCCACCTTTATGTTCACCCAGCAAAATGTTTCTTAGCATAAAAAATATTTTATATAGAAAAAATCTTCCTAAGCATAATTACTTATTTGCAAAGGTATCACTGAATTATCTTATAAATGTGAGATTACCATATTAAGTTAACTTTATTTAAGTTAATCAGGATCAAAAATCCTCACCAGGAAAATATTAGATTCTTTGGTCTTCTGAATTTCAGTATTGGATATAAAACCTTGAGTTATATGTTATTTAAATGTTTTATTCTGTATTAGAACTCCAGGAGACAATACATTAACTTTGAGTAAAAGCAATTTCAGGTTTAGTACTCTGTAGTATGATGTTTTCCTAGCATTAGTGAAAGTTAGAAAGTTTTTTAAATAAATAGGTAGTAAAATAAAAGTCATTTGAAGCAATGAAGCACCTAAGGATGTAATTCCTGACCACATTCAACCAACTGGGAAAAGTTTTTATATAGGTCACAGACTAGCGCAGGCTGTATAATCTATGAATTTAATTTCAAGTTTAAACACTATTTTTGTTAAAAGAAATTTGATAACCTTTCTAAGCATGGGTAAGTAACAATGATTGTATGAACATGCTTTTAATATCAATGTGGGGGCCGTGTGGGAAGCACGTTCGACCTCAATGAAAGCAGTCCTGGGTTCGATTCCCGGTGGGAGCCCACATGCGAAATGACCTCAGTTGTCAAAGCACTTTTCACAATACTACTACTACTACTAATATCAAAGAATACAGTTATTTCGGATATCATAATAAATATATTAGAATACTAAAAAATATTACTTCATGCAAGAATTGGGTTGGGTGAGAACATCTTGAATAAATGTAAAGACTCAAAATCAATTTAGAATTCTTTTTCTTCAAGGATAATGACTTAATAAAGGAGACCAATATATTCTTACTGAGAAAAGATTGATATCAATAAAACAGCTTTTTTCCTTGAGTAAACTGTTTCATCCTAATAAAACAATACCAAAGTTGCGTATAATATTATAATCTTCTTACAAAAAAAGAGTTGCATAAGCTATTGAAAAGAAAATTACTAACATGATGATGTAAAAGTTGAAGCTGAATTTACTTAAGATCTACCTAAAATTACATTTTCTATATTATTTTCTAAATATGTGGGTATGTCAATAAGTAAGTTGCAAGACTGAGTAGAGGGAATATTAATGAATATAACTTCTTGAAATTCATTTTACTTTTCCACATATTCACCCTGTACATTCAGCCTCTCATCCCATCCCTTAACAAGTCCATAATAGCCAAAGAAGTTTTTTGTTTGCTGTCCAACTGAATATATCTGAAATTACCAGCATTACTTCTAACTTATCACAGAAATGAAAAAATAAGAACGAGAGAAAGTTTTCTCCAAAATGTAAACCAGTAAGAAATTCATCATTCTTAAAATCTGAAGTAAGTTAATCTAGCATCTCAAACAAAACAATCTACCTACACAATGTTAGCTAATTGACTGAGAAGCAATTCTATGTTACCTTTAAGAAATTAATAACTGCATTGCTCTGTAATCACCAAAAAATAATTTTTAATAATCCTGAAAGGTTCAGTCTTGCTGAAACAGAATTAAAAATAACTGAATTTCCATTACATCAGCTTGACAAATGGTACCAACTTCTACAATATAGTATATGATTAAGGAAACAGAACCTTGCTTGGCATCAGGATCAGAAAAGAAATGTGAATACTGCATTTGTAGCTCTGGGTATAACATACTTTTTTAAGATATCAAAATAGGTATTAATGCTTATGAAGCAAATTCTGAATTTGTGCATCTAACTGAGAACAGTTAACATCAAGAAGAAGCAAAATCACAACTTTCTGCAACAAAATGCAAAGACTTTTCCTTCATAATTAGCAAAGAATAGGAAAATATTTAGAAACTATCCTCATGAGATAATTTGAAAACAAAACTGCTCATTCAAGAAAACTTACTATGAACTATACTCTCATGGTTGTACAACAAAATTCATTTAAATGAGATAAATCTTTCACTTACATTCACCTCATAGTCTAATTTAGCTCCATACAGGTGCATGATAATCAAGCCAGTTTCATAATGGGGTGGGTAAAAATGTGCATGTGATTTCAAGTAACCCTGAAGAGAGGTTTTAGAACTTCCCTTCTACTTTAAAAATATATTATCTGCATAAATTTTTGTTCAAATAAATTAATGGAAACTAACACTAACTATTCATTTCCTGATTTCCAAGAAAAGAATGTTCTCCAATTATTTAAATGCTTGAAAAAGTCTTTCTAGATATACCATTATTCTTCCTAAGAAATGGGTTTTCATGTTCATCTATATGATAATATCTAGATGTGCAACTACATTAAGCTCCCTGATAGTAGCTCATACTCTTTTTAATCCTTAATATATATTTCCCCGCCTAATAGCTTGTTATGATGGTAGCAAATTTTAATAACAGGAAAGATCTGCCAGTCAATCAACATGATTTAAAATGAGGAGTACTGACAACAAAATTCTACAAAACTACAACAATTTTACAAAAGAAACAACTAAATAACTGACTACAACATCTATCTATTGAACTGATATAAAAATAATCAACTTCCAAAATCCAACTTGAAAAATACAACACCTAGAAATGAGCTTTCCCTGAACTTTAGAAAAATTATACCTATATTTAACTTTCTCATCTTTTAAGCATAATTGTGAGATTTAGGTATTTAATCCTGAATATCAAATTCAACATTCCTAAATATAATATAAAATAAGAAAATAACAAAAGACAGGATATTGATAGTTTGATACATAGCATATGAGCTTATGAAAAGAATGCAAAAGTTTAAACAGTGTCAATTTGAGAGTTACATATATTAATGTCGATAAATAGCAATGAAAAATGCTTATCATCAAGGACTGTTTAATTCAGCTCAAGAGTTTTTGATATTTAAAAAAAAATTTAAAAAAAAATATTTCTCGAATTTTAAATAAAATGTGAGAAATAAAATAATACATCCACAATTTATATTCATCATTTATATTAACCTTATCCGTGAAACTCAGACTACAGGAACAATATCAGAAGTAGTTTAAAACTTTTGCACTTCCAAATTTTGAATGTGATTTTTTTTTCAGTTTTGAACAGTTTAAGCAAGCTACTGACTCATTTTGTAGAAATTTAAAGAAATCTAAATGTATAATGGGTACTTTATACAGGATACTGTATGAAAACTTTAGTGATAGAAAGATTAAACACAGATGAAAATGGATTCTGAATTCCAAAAACTAGAGCTAAATCTGAGAGTGCATTTTTAATTTTCTTATATTTAAGTCCTTACTTTTAAAATCTTATTTCCATCATGAAGATCTCAATAGCAATTCAGCAACCTTCAAGGATTTAGGACTATAGATTAACTTTCACCAAGGATATGGCTAGCATAGAGCAGTAAAGATAATGAAGCTATATCCACATTGAAAGAAATGGAAGGAGAAGAGCACCCATTCTAAAGTCTATAGGGCTATCACACGACTTTTACAGACTTTTTAACTCTACCTAATAAATTCAAATGCTTAACAACTTAAACTATCTCAAGAACTACTTCAAAAGTCCAGAAATTATGTTCAATTAATCCTATCCTTGGAATGGGAAGAAAATTTTTCTTTGTATATCAGTCGAAAAATATTGCATGAAGTGATACTTTCTATGTAAGAAGAACAAGGAAAAGGTAATTCAATGAATTCAAGAACTATAATTGTTGTTATATTAAAAATTATGTACGATTTATTTCCTATTTCTAGTTTCAGAAAAGAAGGAAACTTTTAGATTCTTAAAATATTGTTTGAGATGAGGGCAATTATCCAAAGTAAGGTTTCTACAAAATATTATTATACTCAATACCCACAAATTATCGTTTGAATTCTGGCCACTACCATGTGGCAGCAGTCATAGATGGATGCTTAATGGCACTTTTGGCAACATTTAGAAGTCAGATATTTAGATGAAATTTACTGACTGATGCCAATACTCTCTTACTTAACATTTGTTACAGAGTGACCCATTTTTCATGAGGTTCTCACATGGTTTTAAAAAGAGAATATTCTTCACAAAACTTCCCAATGGTTAACAAAATGGTCAATTTCTTACTGAGTTACTTACATTACAGTTAATGTTTCTAAAAATGCTCATCCTGTAACTTCTGGTTCACTACTTTCTATATGTATACAATAATAGCTGCTGAAGCAATTAAATATCCTGCAGATATTATAGAGATAATGGATAAATTTGTAATAGCCAAACAGATTTTAACAACTAATGGAAAGAAATCTGAGAACTCCTTTATAAGCAATATCTGACCTTGAATAATATATCCATGGTGTTTTCCAGAGTATCACTTTCCACTATAAAATTATTTCAATGGAGATCATAACAAAGCAGCACTAATTTGATTATTTTCAATAATGAGGATGTATAAATAATTTATCTATATTTACAAAGCAAGATAAAACAATTAAACTACTTTTGCCTTTCTAGAGCTATACAACTATTTCAAGGTTTAGCTATTGCAACTAAGAACAGGAAAAATATTTCATGAAGTTTGGCAGTCTGTTGAAAACTAAGGATTGAGCTATTAACAACATCTAAAGATTTCAGATTCTCTTTCTTAGATCATCCATTATGGTATTCATCTAACAACAACATCTGGTAGAATGGAAACTCTCCCATATTAGAGATAGCCCAATAAACTTTACATTTTCTACACACAATTTATCCTTTATACTAAAAATTACCTCATCGACTGGCCAATCACCAACAAAAACCAACGATTGATTTTTCACAAGTATACAAAAGATTCATCATAAAAAATCATTCAGTTCCTTATAACTGGTCACTAAGATGAAGCCTTTACAAATAAAATTCAATATAAGTCACTTTAGCCATAGAAGAATGTTCAATTCATGCACAATATGAAGAAAATGCAGAGAAATAGAATGGTAATAAATTGGATGTTATATACGCTCTAATTATCAAATGGTACTAAGTCAAATTTTCCACACATTACTCCTTATAAGAAAGTTGTAGATGAAAAAAATGTCAATTAAATCATTAGTTATAACTTGTAATCGAAAGGCTTGAAGTATTACATGTCGTTCTTCATCCACTAGGAAAATTGTATGAAAAGTCCTTGAATTTCAATCAATCACTTTGCATCACTATTTCAAAGGAAACTTTCATTTGTAAACCACTGAGTTCTAAAAGTGAGTGTAATTTACTTTAATCTGCTCAGATAGAAAAGTACTGGGAATACTACAATAAATTTATAATATAAACATTTTCCTGAAAAAATGCCATCTTACAACACATATCTGACTGAGGTAATGACACTTGCAACAAAGAATAAATATTTCTAAAGCTGCATTAACAGAGTAAACTGATTATTTGCTGATGATTCTGTCCTAAAAACTAATGCTGCAATCCTTATGGAAAAATAAAAATACCTTTTAGTTGTATCTGAAACAGCCACCATTGCACCAAAAATGTGAAAACAATTGAAATACTTAGAAAGGAATATTTTCACCATGAAAATAAATTGAAGAAACATGAAAATCCTAAGCATCACTATCACCATGAGAAAAGACAGAAAACAATATGGAGGATGATTACTCTTTAATCTTTAAGTATGCTTCAAGAAAGAAAAAATATTGCCTAAAAGAAATAAAATTCCACAGTTTTATTTTAAATATTTCACAATTAACTTTATTACTCAATTGAACAATATTAAGTGGATCAATGAAATAATAGTAAACCTTTTTATGAACCTAAGCTTTCACATCAATTCCACCAGATTCTCTCAAATTCTCAATCCTAATCCTCACAAATGGATACACTGCAGTTTTCTGATGTAGGAATAGATAAAATCTCTCTATCTCTAATGTAATGAAATAATGCTACCTAATAAACCAAAATAAATTTCTTAAAAGAAAGAAAATGCCACAGACTGATAAAAGCAAATTCATGCAACAATCATTCTCAAGTCTTACTGACTGTTGAAAATAATCCTTCGGCCAACAGAGCAGACACTATGGCACTAAACACTATGAAGCTTGAAAATCCACTTCTATTCCTAATAACTACACTTTTCCAAATAAAATCTCCAAAATTCTCCATTTCAGCACTTATGAGAGGTGATAACACGTTCCAAATCACTACCTAATGTCTATCTTTTGCAACTATAAAATTATATGGTATTGAAACGCCACAGAATTCACAACACATCCTTCTCTGAGGAGAACCAACTCTACACTGTGGGGAACTTCTCTGGAGATAGGGGGAGCTTTGATCCTCTCCGGTGTTTGGGGAGCCATCTATCCACAAATAAAAGCCTCGACTCTACCGCTTAGTCCTGCGTAGGGGTTGATTCAAGGCACACATAAGGCTCTGCCGTAAAAGGGTGGAGTCAATGGAAAAGGGTTGGGAGGGATTCATTTTTTTGGTCTGATCGATACTACATGTATTTGAAAAAGTCATCCTCTATTAGCAAAACTCAAAGAATTCAATTCTTTATCCTAGAGGAGAAAAATGCTCTAATTCTTTATCATAAATGGAGTGGAAGTCTTATTCTTCATTTTTTACCCTTCCTTTCAGGCAGGATTGCACCCCATGAAATGGAAGGCACAAAAGGGGTATTCAATCCCTTACAACAGAAGAGGGTTGAACCCTTTTGGTATAAAAAAGACCCTATGATTCACTCCAAGCCACAATATTAGTAACAATTTAAATTTATCATGTAATCAGAATTTCTATAAACTTGTAGAATTTAGAATCAACTTAATAAATCTCAAAATCCTAGCTGATATTCACAATCATTGACTCTATTTATCAAAAACTTTTGTCTAATGTTACTTTTATATTTAGAATAAAAATTTTCATCAATTATTTTGATGAGAACATAATTATCTATGTGCACTTATGTGTGTGTTATACATAAAGCATTTACTAGAAGAAATCTTCATTGTGAAAGGAGTAACAGTATACATATCCAGTTTGTATTGCTAGAATTCATAAAAAATATATATAGGCAAGCATATAGTTTTCTAGTCTCTTCTGGTTTAAAATGTTCATTCAGAGTTGGCACACTCCCAACCATTCAATTTAATCCAGTTTATTGTTAAAGTAATTCCCTTGGTGAAAAAGAGGGAACCCTTTTTTAACATTAATTTAGAGCTTGAATAGGAGGGCTTTAAGCCTTTCATTGTGTGAATGTATGAGTTTTTTTAGGGAACATACCCCTTCTATTCCTTGCAGCCCTTTTTCTGTTTGTGTTGCAGCTGAGCTGAAAAAAGCTAGCAGCAAGGGGATGGGAATAGCCCTAAAAAAGGGGTGCTAAGGGAGAACTACACCCTTTATTAAACCCATGTGTCCTTAGAAGATATGATTCATATCTGAGTTCTTCCTGAATGAAGAATATAAACATTCAAAAAGTGATGAAACTCAACGTCATTGTTGAAATGCATACAAAGCTGTAGTGGATCAAGGAATTATAATTATGTATGCCATAATTCAAAAACCTTGATTTCCTTTCTAATAAAACATGGAGTGTATAGCAGTAAATTCGAGTATTCTTATCCGTTATAACACTTATAATATGCTTCTCAAATGATTGCGACATCAACATTCAACCCTTCCCCAAGGCTATTTATACCTGGGAGTAATCCCAGCCCGTACATTATACGTTAAAATCCGTCCTTTAAAATATATTCTACGAGAATGGGGGCAGTTTTTAGTTTACATCCTTCAGATACCGAGTCGCGTGGCACGTTTTTTTCAGCGTTCTCTGATCCTCTTCTCTCGCCACGAGGGCTGAGCTATTGCGAGACAAAAAGGGTTATGGCTGGCGGCGGCCATTTTCCAATGTAATCTTTATGTCCGCCCCTCTTTTCATTCGTCCCTTTCTAAAAATTCGCCCGCGTCGCATTCACCCTTTTTTGCGCCGCGGGACAAAGCACCAGTTTCGCGCGGTTAACACTCTGAAGGGGTTCGGCCATTTTTTTCCTAGGAGAAGAATAGACTGCGAGCGTACCCTTTTACGTCCTAGGGGATAGGACCCCGGCGCAGGTCACACTCGGAACGTAAGGGGAAAGGGTTTTTTATGCTTCGCTGAGGGTCGACTTAGGCTCAATCCTTCTGCTTCGAGAATAGTTTGATGTATCGTATCCTCTTGCTTCCACCACGCGCCATAGATACTACAATTAACTGTGCATAAAAGCATAAATGCACCTTGCCCTTTTCAAATGCAGATTCTTTTAAAGTTGGTGATACCATGAGAATGCGGTAAAATATTGATTCGGCGATCAGCACGAAAACGAAGTTTGTTAAGGAAGCGACAAGCAATCGAAAATCAACAAACTTTCACGAATAATACCTCTATCAACGGAAATAAAAAGGCCGAAGCTTATGTCTCCTTAATGAATTAAATAAGTACTAAAACCGAGAACCATCATTCTTTATATGTTTGGAGTATAATCTTTCTCTCTTTTAACTCTTAGAATCCCACGGTATGCGTAAATTCGATAATGACTATCAAAAACGGCTTAACTTTCATGGACATCCAATTATTACCTGAGTTGAGTTAGATCAACTCGCTAATATTTTGATGAGAAAAATACTTTAGTAATTTTTTCTTGCTTAGAGAAGCGTACGAATAAGCGGAATGTATGAATCTTTATGAAGACTCTGCGTTGCAAAATCAGCGAGACGTAATCGGGATAGACTGGATAATGGATGAACGTGGATTGGAAGCAAGTTGCGTGGCTAATATATGTTAAGGGGTGTCCTACAGAAGTATTTGAGTGGTAGATGAAAGCAGAATTTTTTCTGAGGAAAATGCGGATGATTTAAAGGAGAATCGAGAAAAAGCTGTTTGAATGTAGTAACTAATATTCTTGAGCGATTTATCATGTAGCTCTAAGGGGGTAGGCTATCCTAACCGATATAAAAAGTAAAACATTTTCTTAATTATTTTCGATGGATCTCTATTCGCGGAAGAATTTCCACTTTTCTTGCAAAAATAGCCTACCTCAGTAAAACATGCTTATCCTCATATGCGAATATATTGACATGCATTGAGGCTATATTCAAGAAAAAAAACGTCTGCAATTTTTGTCCAAGTAATCAATGAGTACGATTTAGCCTTTGCATGTGATCTAAGGCTAAAAGGCAAAAAATTAATGATCTTAATTTATTTTCAATACTCCATAGAGGGATGTGATAATTTCTCTGTATTGTGCAAATGGTATAACTTGTTAAATCATCCATGCAGCCAAATTGGAATTTTGCGGAACATTTGCGTCGGAGCTAGTACGCTAAACAGCTTGTTGTCTAGTGCACTAATGCATTTTTTCTAATGTAAAAATTAAATTACGAAACTAAGTTAAATTTTACACTATTTCAAATCAAAACAGAAAATAAATCGATTATTTTAGTTTCGGGAAAGCCTTGTGGAAATGAAAAACAACGCACGAAATGATGCATAGAAATGTCAGAAGGAAAATATGTTTGTAAGAAAAGTATGAAGAAATATTGTGAATAAACGAGGCAAATGCTTACCCCACGAGGAAGACATAAATAACATATATATGTTGAAGTCTTTTTACCGTTTCATGCGCGCGTATTATTTGATTGCGAGCAAGTGGGAACGGTACGTAAATACAATCCTTTTGAATGACACAATAATGAAGAATGTTTTAACCAAAGTTTATAGTTATAATATTATAGCTATAAAAAATAAAACTAATAATATACATCGAAGGTTTTGGAGAAACCATTATTTTCATAACTCTTACCTCTAAACAATAAGTCTTCTGCGCTCAGTTCGGCAGGATTGGTAACACATCAGCGACCATTTTTCATTCCTAATGATACATCAAGAACAAATTAGATTTGAAAGAGTTTCAAAATTATAACTACGACATTAAATTTTCAGAATTACCTGTGAGTAATTTTTCAGTAGCAAACGATCTTCAAAATAATCTTCTTCGTAATATGAAATTGCTGAAATTAAAAAATTTACCTCCCTAATATGGCCGAAAATCCGTAAAATTTTTGAAATTATTAAAAGATGTTATTTAAAAATAACTCACATCAAAGGAAGGAAAAGTGTTTGACTGAATACGTCTGGACAACAAGAAATAACGAAACCCTTAGTTTCAACTTTCCTGGGAATTATACGATATATGACAAACTTTACCTCCAAAAACTGTAAGTTCTACCAAGGTAAAAAAAAATTCTGTTTCACATATCAGGAGAAACTGTTATATTCATTCCTAAAATATAAGCATAAACATAAAACATAAAAGCTGATGCAGCAGGAACTTGGAATTGCGTCTTGGTGTTATAGCAGGTTTCCGAAAATGAAAAAACCAATATTTTTTCACCTCCTAAAAATCCGATTGATAACTTTTACGGAATAAAATCTAAAGAGTCACAGAGAAGTTCTCTAATTAAAATTCATACTTGGCATATAGAGGCATATATTTTTGTAGTTTCGGAAGTATCAACATGTGTACGCAAGATCAATCATACGACGACAAAGACAAGCAAATCGCAGTTGAAAATTAGTGAATTTTATTGACTCGGATAGAGTCTTTCTACCTTTCGTTGTGGATCCATGATCCCTCAGTGAAAAAGCCATCAGCATCAGCATCGTTATTGACTTCATGATCAATATATCCATCGGCGATTCCTCTTGAATCCCGCGGCGCATTGTCATAGATTCTTCAACCCAGTCTTTGGTATCGTCATCTTCCATGCCCCACAGTAACTTAAAAGAAATTTCTCAAATTACATACTATCAATATTCGGAGGATATATGATAGTTTTTAATTCCATAAATATCAAACTAAAAAAGAAAATGCTAATTCTCTCTCAACAAGGACCCTTGCAGCTCGGTAAGTATCTAAATGGATGTCCATATCAAGGAAATGACACAAATCGTCACAGTCCAAAATACTGATTCGGATAAATAAAAGTTAACTTTTATAGTACTAATTTTTGAATGTCACCTAAGCTACCAAGGTGTAGATACACCCAAGGACGACTAAGAAGAGAATACCGAGGTTGACAAACTTCTGCGCTTTTAAAAAAAATCCCGTTTTTCAAAGTTCAGCTTTTCATTTTGCGAATGACAAAAAACGTATCGGAAAAAAGGTCATATATCATGATTCACTTTTTGATAATTAATAATCATGTGGGAAGAGAAGGCGTAGAAGGGGTAATTAATGTCCGGGGCCGCTTTGATAAATGGCAAGTCCTGATTTCACCCCACACTTTATTGACTCCCTCAAAGAATAAAATTGAAATTGTAGATTAAAATGATTAAAATCGATTTAATAAAAATTAATAATATTTCATTCCATCTCTTAAAATGCAGGTATATTCAATGCTATTGAGAACTATCGGGAATCATTTAAAATTACCACAGATTTAGTTGTTTACGCTACAGATTTTTGTTCAAAAAACCTTCTACAGTCAGTTCGTAGTTCCTGTGATTTGCGATATCGCTTTCTCTGGCTGAAGTAGCATACATAGTTATTCGTTTACATATACATCTAAATATCATGGAGTGGAAACGCTGTAAAACGGCTGAAGTACACGACTATCATTCAAACAAAAGATGTAGATAATGATTAAATAGGAAATAAAAATCATTAATTGACTCAATGAATAAAGGATAATATGAAAGTTAAAATTAAGGTTATAATTTCATCTAGGAAAGACAATTTAAATATAATGGTTATGCACTATCTGAGAGATCTGCGAGGCTAATTAGAGGCTTGATTACACTGGACGAGTTTACTAGGTACTCGTCTGCGAATGTATCCTCTCTATATAATAGCATTTGCTAGTGTTGAAATAGTGAAATCGCTTCATAGTTTTAATGACTATAAAGACGACGGAATTAGTCCGTGCAGGGTTCATTCTTGTTGCCCTTGCACTTCGAAAAGAGTTAGAAAAATTGAATAAGACTAAATCTAGAAAAATGTTGGTGAGAAATCGGGTGAAGAGACGAGAAATTTAAGGTGTATCCAGTATATTGATGAAAGAATTGAAGAATAAAGATTCCATTGCCCATCAGAATATCAACTAATATGAGGAAAACAATTTCACATAATTGTACGCAAGGAAAGTACCGCGCGTGTGGCTTGTCAGATGGAAAATCCCAGTTTCTCTGAATTCGTCCAACAAACTGGAATTAAAAAAAAAAAACATTTCAAAGGTTGGGTAATATGTCTTAAATATTAATTTGGAAGTAAAATAGTAAAATAATATTGAAATGCTTCAGTAGGTGTGATAATTTCTCAAGCTTTGAGAAAATTATATAATTCTTAATAATTACGCATTTGTGCCATTTCATCTTTCAAGATCAATAATTCAACTACGCGAAGAAGAAAAAGTTTCTTCGTCTTTACATCTGAAACTGGAATCTGGACATTTATTTACATTAAACGAAACAGAATCACGGGAATTCTCTAATTACTGATGAATTGACAATGTTAAAAAGTAGCATAAATGAATAAAAAATTGTATCATTAATCCAAAACCAAATAATTGCAATCATATCAAAATATTTTCTAACATCTAGTCGTCTTGTTTCGATTTTTCAGTGATCTAACGGACATCTATATTCTTTACATAACATTAGGTATTTGCAGATATCAATTAGAGGTATACGCAATATTATTAGCCGATAAATAGTAACTAAGTGAGTAGGAAATAATTGGCATTGATGAATAATCATACTAAATAAAGATTGAATGATTCCCATGAAATTTAATTCAAACGAATACAAACCTTCACATGCTATGCGAGACGCTAATTTTTAATTGTATAGGAAAGATTGCTGTGAAATAAAACGAAGAAGGGAAAGCTCCACTAGAGGAGTTCAGAAGAAGCTTGACCTTACCTTGAACCTTTTTGATAGTTAATGCGGATAAATATGTAAATCCGTCGCAAATACAGTGATTTTTGAGCATATCTTACATTCATAAAGTCCATTTAGCACGACTACTTTGTCGAATAATATAGTCATAGAAGAGCATTGATGAGAATATTAGAAAATAGTATACTTCTAATTATAAAATTTCCAAGGGCGAAATACCTTTTCGGTCCAAAAACCGCTGGAATTTATATAATCAACTTATTACGCGTCTTTCATCCACTTGCCGCTTAAAATCGGAATGTGAAAGAGACATTCATTACGTCACAGGAAACTTGGTATGCCTGCCATCTGTACTCCAATATTCAAACCACATTCTGCGAAGAAGAGGGAATGGAAACTATTTCAAAGCATTATTTCATAATATTATAAATAAATAACTGTTTTTGGTATAACAAATTGAAATATGATCTACACAAAATCAAATGTTCCATTTTATATATTTCCTTGTCTTTAGCTGAGAGAAGTGATCATGAGAATTATTGTTAAAAACATTCTTAATGTTTACCCAGCTGTTTCACAATTTCTATAGTTAAAAGGAATTTTTAGAACTTTTAAATGTTTAAATTAATAATCATAATTTAGTATATCCTTAAATATGATTCATGAACCAAATAAATTTGTGGCGATTTACAATATCTATAGCTTTTTCACGATCACAGCAGAACTACTACACATTTTACACATATACTTGTAAACGGAGCAGAAATTTTAACCCTGGCTCGTTGAGTCTATTGAAATAATTTTTTGATTTAGCTTTAGGTTCAGCTGTTAAAAATTTAGGTCTGCGTTAGGAGACATAAATATCTTAATGAAAATTACCCTTTGACTTGGGGTTGCATACTTTTGGAAAATACGTTGCATTCGCACGTCAACTTCTTCTTTCGTCGCTCTCAGTGAAAATCATGTCTGTAATATAAATTTATGAATGAAAAGAAACATAAATAAACATTCATTTACCTTTTATCCTTCATCGCATTACGCTACTGCAGCCAATTTCAGGTATTTGTACATCAAGGGATATTTGCTGGATATCCTCTCGCATGATTAAAAAAATCACTACATTAAAACCCAAGAATTACCAAGGTTAATTAAAAAGCATGAAAGATCTTTTCCAGATGCTTAATTGTCAGCACCAAACGTAATGTTGGTTCCTCCGTAAAAAAGTTGGTAAAGCTGGTTGGTAATGTTGGTAAAAGCAACCCGGCTGCCACAAAATAACAAAATAGCAGCGTTTTCGAACGACCTGTATTCCGATGAGTGTGACTTGAGAAAAGTACCATCGCCCTTAATTAGTATTTTTCTATTGATATCTACTATTTAAAAAGTATGACGTTATTTCATTTTGGTAACTGTTTGGCGCTTGTATATGTGCCATATTATTTTACCTATAAGTATTCAGGACTGTGAGTATTTAAGAGAAATTATTTATTTTGTATCCTTGTATTGTACTCGCTAATTCAATTAAGTGATTAATTATATTTAAAAAAACCTTTTAGATCGGAATATGGTGCCTTTTGGAAATGTATACAAGCCGGCGGTATTTATGTTTTCACTCAGCTTTGCAAAATGTTAGTACTTGCCACCTTTTTCCCTACTGATGTAGCTGGACAAGATGGTTTGGATTTCGTTGGGGTTAGTTTAGTTCTTTAATTGTTCTATTATTGATATAACTTAAATTTATACTGAGCATACAGTACAAAATTTCATCGAATTACTTTAATTATTTTGATTTCGAATTATTCTCAGGAGTTTTTCAAGTCAACCGTTGATTTGGCTGACTTAGTGGGGCTCTACCTAGTATTAATTGGTATACCGGGGAAAGGACATGCAAAAGTCCTAACTGCTGGTGTAGGTTGGGCTGGAGCAGAACTTTTACTCACTCGATGTTTACTACTTTGGGTTGGAGCTAGAGGAGCCGAATTTGATTGGAAATATATTCAGAAAAGCTTGGATTCCAACGTCAGCCTGGTTAGTAGTTAATGAGACTGAATCTCACTACCATTCAGTGTGCTTTATTAAAGTTGTGACGATAAGATGTGCTTATGCTAAGTGCTAATTTTTTAAATGTTTTTTAAGGTCCAGCATGTGACAACCGCCACCTTAGTGTGGCTGTGGTCGAGACACGATCTGAATCGTTCACTTTTTCCATTGGTGGTCGTAATGCTAGCAATCAGCAATTACAAGCCCCTGCTGATGGAGGCCCTAGCTCATTCAATAGGTGTGGGTCCCTGGGTTTCCTTGCTCATCCGAGCTGTGATCACACTCTGCCTTGGAACTGCTACACTTCAGATCTATGCAGGCCTTGCCCAAACTATTGGACTGTACTGAAAATTTGTAAATCTGATTTCAAAACATCTCAAAAGTGAACTGCATGAAAGAAAACTTTGTGTTGAAGTGTTGATTGAAGAAGTGTGTTTTAAAGTCTTTGTGTTTATGATTTTTGTTAACCAATTGTGTTTTGCATTTTTACCGAAAGTTGTGAATCTTTTGTTAGTTAAAGTGATTATTAAAATATCATCACTGACTTTGAAGTGGATTGTTTTATTTCTTATGGCTCCACCTGCTTGTTGCTTCATGTAGTAAGAGAATATAACACTTTTATAATTCACTTTCTTCGGTGTCTTCCTTGATAAAGGAGGTTTAGATTTAATATTAGTTGTTCAAGGTAATTAATTATATAATAATTTTGTATAACCAATTATTTTAAACACTTACCGGTTTTAAGTTACTTTAATTCAATGGTTTAATGAGATACCATATTATTTCCTCCTTGATATGATGAAAAAGATGCTTGCATTTCAACACAAAAAAATTAAGATGTCATATATTTATAGAATAGAAAAGTAGTGCATTCATCAAGTTCACATTACGTCCTATCAAGAATGTTAATGTACCACTGAATCTCCATTTCATGTCAGGGTTAATAAATCATATCAAAAACATTTTATGAGAAAATAATGTATTGGTTTCCAATCTTTTATGAATAAAGTTAATGCTTTACACTTATTGGATTGGAAATTATTCTTCTCTAAGCACGTATATCATCTAAATTTGGCAAAATATCTTTGTACACCATAGATTAGTGTTTTCCAACCAGTGGGTGGCATACCACTAATAAAACTTAATATGCCATAATAGTGGAACTCAAGTAGGCCTTTTTATTTTGTTACTTATAGAATTTTATTTTCCGGATGATTTGCTTTATTGAAAATAAACTCTCCAAGAGTTTCACTACCTTTCTTCAATATTCTAAGAAGTATTTTATAAATATTGAATTACAAAAATTGCAAAACAATGTTTTCTGTCTTGGAACTTGGTTGTCTTTGGGAGAGAGATAAAGAAACTAAGGACCATATTGGTTGGAAGCAACAGTTTCCTCCTCTCTATAATGGCAATGATGCCTAAGTTTGGAGAAATCTTTTTTGGTCAGTGAAACATCTGCGGAAAAGTAGAGAGATCTGTAGTCTTTTCTTCAAAAGCAAATTATAAAAGGCATAATTATGCATATTTTCTTTGACTTATACAATGAGTGATTAGAAATATAACACTAAAAATTTGTTTTACCTCTTATCTCATAACAACCTTGCAAGTAAGTGCAAGGAATCGTTTACGTTATGAAAAATAAAAACGATTTATAATTAACAAAATTCAATAACTACAAATGAGCTACAATATACATGACTCTTATTAGTATTGTGATAAAATATGTTCCTGATGCTTCTCTGGCAAAAGATAAACTATCAATGCTGTATTTTTTTCTTGAGTTAATACAACATTATTTTAGTGTGTCATATTTAGCATCACATGTGCTACGTATTGTTCTCCTGCAGATTTCTTAGAGTTACCCAATGTTTGGACAAAAGACAAGCAAAACACTTTGAATGTGTTGATCCTGATGATTATCAATCTTTATTACAAGACAATAAATTTACAGTCAACTTAAATTACAATTTGTTTTACAATCATTTAAAACCTCTCTGTATTAGGGTTTGTAAATATTACAAAATAGGAATCCATTTATCCCTATGAAAATATCCTGGACTTGCTTAAATCACTTTTCTATCCAGTAATATTGACAAATTGAAAGCAACCAAACCTTTACGAAGAATCCAAAATAAGTTCAGAAAGAATTATATTACTGTTACTATAGAAAACTTTTATGCTTTTGATTATAATAAAACTTTGCAATATTTTTATATTTATACATTTCTCTCACTTCCCCATATTTATTTAACATTATAAAATCTTGCAATATTTTATTACCATAGGCTCACAAAGTGTTTACTAATAAAAATGAAACACCAAACATTCCAGTCAGATTTATACAACATGGATGTTTAAAATTTTATAGATAATTGTGATAACATTTTTGTTTAAGAAACAACTTTAATTGTATACTTCTGACCTCATACCATTACAAATTAATTTACTTATATCTTATGATCACATATCAGAAATGAGCAACATGGATTATTTAAACTGAATTACGAACATTACCATGTTATTTCCTATCAGTCATTACTCAAGCAGCATGACAATCTCATGAATAACTGATATATAGCTTGGCAAAGGTAGAATCAAATTGCTGATTATTTATCAATTGGTTACCTGCTGTACAGCAACTAATTGTTTGAAGCAGTAACATGAGTAAGTGAAGAATAAGAATCAGTTGTAGACATCAAATAAAAGAAAATAATCATAAAAGAAAATAGTGAGATAATGTAACAAACAATATAATAAACAATCATGCTGGATTTTTAGCCTAAAGGATACTCATGTTGCCATTAAAATGAAAGAATTTTCCACATGTACTCAATTCAGATCTTGCACCAGTTATACAAGAAAGAAGACTAGATTTTAATAAACAGGTCGATCATTCTTTCTTTCAGATACAATAAACTTTCACAGAACAATTATCATTGGGACAGTCCTTGACAAAGTAAAGCAACAAGGTAATACTCAAGAATGTCATAAACTCTCCAGACAGATATTAAAGGTGAAATATATACAAATTCCGGTATAAGGTTTATCATTAAGTAACTCAAAAATAACATTTCTCAATGAAGTATTTAAAGAACCAAAACTGCCTAACTTCTACATTTTAACAGGGTAAAGCATATTAATTGTAAAAAGTCAAGTCCTTGATTTTTAAAAATAAGTTTTGCTAAATTCAGCAGTAGTAACAAACCCATTGTATCAAGTTTATCCTATGAAAAATCAAAAATGGAACTTTTTACATCATTACAGATATTTACTCAGTGGAAAATTTTATATTCATATAAAAACAACGTCCACTGTTTTCTTTGTTGGCTTTATGATGGTGAGCATTGAACTCGGCGAGGGGCATCATCAGGATCATCACTGTCACTATCGTCATCACTTGATATGTCTTCCCTGGGCATGGTTGAGCCAGTAGATCCTTCAGTTCCTCCGTCATCAGATCTGTTGCCACCACTCCTTGCCCCAGGACCACAGTTATTCCAGTTGCCTCGTTGTTGGCTAAACTGTAAAATTAATACACAACACTATATCTGTAACGAATTGAGTCATTACATGCGATTCATTCACATTTATGATCCCTGGTTTTCATCTTGATATGTTTTCAACTGGATGTTAAAAATGTTGAAAATTTCTGTATTGGAATAAAATTCACAGTCCCCGGCAATGTCTTGTGGAAATATGCCATTATGAACAAGAATAATTTGTACTTTTTCCACAAATTTTTATTATAAACAATAAAAGACAGTAAAACACGACTAGTTTCAGAGATTGATGATGGAGATCAATCTCCAAAACTAGTTGTTTTACTGTCTTTTATTGTTTATAATAAAAATTTGTGGAAAAAGTACAAATTGTTCTTGTTCATTCTGTATTGGAAGTTGACTCAATAAGAATTGACAAAGTTATACTTTCCAACACAAATTTTGATTCTAGAAATATAACCACTGCTCTAAAATATAATTATTTGTTTACATGTAATCATACAAAATTGCCAACCATATCATTTTAGAGTAAAATATCAGTTGAATCAAAACCTCAAGATCCTTTTGTAATCTTCCGTCATATGAAGGTTTCTAAAAACGAAATTAAATGATTTTCGTGAGCCAAGTTGAATTGCATTCTTATGCCTAGACATAAATTCAAACACAGGCACCTCTACGAAGTCTATATGTTAAAAACAACAAAGATTATCATCATCTCAGAATTAAAACACCCAAAATCTTTGCTTTTCTTATTTATTCCCCAAAGGAGTTCTTCCATATACTGATGATGATTTATTTATATGATAACATCTAAATTTGATTTACCTGTGGCCTTACATGTAAAATATTTCAAGAAGTATGAGGTGGCAATAAAAAGAATTCTCACACTAACAGTGCCACAAATGTATCTCTTTTTTATGGACCACTACACAATGCACCAAGTTCCAGAGATCCTGCCACTTCTACCACTGTAATACAGCTTTACTAATATCATCCAGAAGTAACTCATGCACCTCTAGTAATCACTGCTACATCTCAGCAATAATGTTACATCAATGACCTAGCTGTATTACTATCCTTGGGGATAAGGTGAAGTCTCTAGGTGCCAAGTCTGGATCATGAGGAAAGTTTCGAATCCTATGTTGAGCTAGGCAGTACATTTACAAACATGAAATGCTTGTGGAATGGGTATATTCCTGTTATAAAGAGAGCAATCCCAAATCGCTCAAAGATCTGATCCCTTTCACCAAATCATCTCTCAAACACTTCTGAGTCACTCTTTAGCAAGTATGGCACTCTGCATTTGCTTGGAACAAATAAACAACAAAGTGATGCAATATTCCAAAGATTAAGAAAAGACAATGAGGATCCTCTTTTCTGCTACCCAGTCAAGTCTCCTTGAATATGATAGGTCTTTTCAGTATGATGTTCACTAGTTTGTCTCTTGGATGAATCCATTGACTTGATTACACACGAGTGATCATTCTCAATGTTAATGGTTGCTCATCTGAGGCATACCGATGGAGATCTTGGTAGACTTTGATGCAATGTTCATCCTCCATTAGTGTCAGTAGGCAACAAACAGGTTAGCAGACTAAATTACCAATTTTTCATGTTTTTGATTTTGATGATTATTGTTTTTCAGCAATCTTCATCATTATCATTCAATGATCTTCACTGACATTGCTTCCATATATTCAATAGTGATGCTTGAGAATGGCATTCCAGATTGCTTGCCATCTGATATGGGTTTTCCTTTGTTTCTGAAGGAACTTGTAACGCAAGCCATTAAATTCAGCCCATAATCTCATCACTTTACTCTTGCCACGGAATTTTCACTTAGTGGTCAATTTTGAAAGTTTGGTATTATACTTCAGGGAAGTTCTTTATTTCGATCTCTGTCCATGAAAATATCACAGAGACGCTCAAGGTAACAAAAATACCAATTGAAAAATTCTCTATTTAAACACATCAACACAACTTAGCTCACAGGATTACTGTAGGCTACCTCTGTGAGTAAATCCTGAGCAGTAATTTGTAGAAGTGCAAGAGATCTATACTGGAAAATTTTCAATTTCATCTCATGATACAGCTTTAAATACTACTCCTTTAAGTTTCAACTCAGTTTAATAATTAAAATGAAAAGAATATCAACTTCAACTTTTAAATGTCACTAGAGCAAAAGATGGAATGTAAAAGTAACCCTGAAATCAGTTTTACAGAAAAATATTTATCAATGGCTTATTTTCTAAATAAGTCACATATACATCAGAATATAACCTCATATCAAAATATAAAAAATAATATGTTACAACCTGTATGATCATTTCATCATCACAAGAGTCTTGGTTTCAAAGCCAACTTTTATCAATAAGATACCAATCCATCAAACTAAATGTAAAAAAAGGAGTAAATGGAGCAATCTAACATTTACCAAAAATTTATATGGAAAGCCACATTTTCAACAGATAAAGCCAATATAGGAATAATTCATAAAACTATGTAATAATTATTTAATCAATTACACAAATATCTAGTACAAATCATTTGAGTTTCTTCCACTTCAAACTGTTTGGTAACTCAAAGTATAGTATTGTAAAATTTCAAGATGAACATTTAAAAAGAAAAGTAAGAAAAAAACACAAATCTTTGAGTGATTTTAGATAGTCTTAGAGATGATCTTACACATACTTAAAATTAAACTTTCATTGTATTAAAAAGGATATGAAAATGACCATTGTATTACTCTTTAGCAAGCCTGTACAATGTATGCCTGTGAGCCACATGTGACCCACTATGGTTCACCCTGAAACCTTCAACAGATTTTGGATATAATATGATGTATCATATACCATCAGCATACACAACATCAAACTATGATATTAGTAAAAATCAGTAGTTATGGAAGAGTTGAGAATGAAAGGTAATCAAAAATGAATTCTAGAAAAGATATTTTAAGAACAAACACCTCCATTCAATTCCAAGTCTCTAAAAGCTTATCAACAAAAAAATTTAATGTATCACATTAATTATTCAATGGCATTTATATTTTTTTGCAAATATTCTTAGTAAATAATTAAAATTATATTAAATTTCCCAAAATTATTTGAGGTTCACAATCATTGTTGTTATATTCATGCAGCCCTTCCCTTCTTGTTATCTGTGTAGGCCTGCTCTATATAAAAACTACTGAAATGAGCTAAATAAGCCTGAAATGATGTTCAAATACCTGCCACGTAGTAAAGCGTAAAGGAGAGAGAACTTGGAAAGGAATTCAGGAGTTATGCTTCAATAACGTTTTAGAGTGCATGCCATGCAAAACAAATAGGGATTGACATTCTTAAAAAGAAAATAATGCATACCCTTCTTTCAGTGCGACGAATGTGACGCCAAAGTATCCACAGCATTTGGCCATCATAAGCATCAGGATCGCGAGCCCTATCATCTTCACGATCTTTGTGGTTTGATTTTACAGCCTTTGAAAAATAGAAAAGCAAAGTAAAGAGATTTTATGGCACTTCTTATTTTGACTAAGCCATGTTTGAATGATAAAAATCTCACAGAAATCTCAATCACCTGGTAAAATCTCATAGAAATGGAAAATATTTTGTGGGCACGAAAAACATCTTTTATGGCATTCTTTATTATATAGCTTCTTAAAGTTCTCTCTTACAAAAATAATTTCGTGTCTTAATATGCCCACTGAAGCATATAAATGCTTCTATTGTATAACAATAACAGATATTTTTAAAACAGGTCTAATCTCAGGTGAAAGTGACAGATTTCAATAATAAGTTTATGATCCTAGAATTTCTTAAGAATACACTCAGAATATTGTAAGAGATGGTTAACATAAAACTCAGAAAAATAAACAAATACTGAACCAAATGGAACATTTTGAAATTTAAATTATCCTTTGAATATAAAAAACAACAAAACAACAGTATATAATATACAGTAAAACCCATTTAAGATGCTCCCACATAAAACCCTATCCTAATTAATTCACTGTTTTCTTTAGGTCCTAGTCCCTTTCATCAAAAACTCTTTACATTGTCTGTGTCCTCTCTCCTATCACGCTTTGCCTTGTCTCTAAAGGGGTACTTAGTGAGTCTCTTCTTTGGGATGACTAATTTTGCAAAAATAAAATCCCTCTATCGAAACTGATACAGACACTGAGATAGAGAGGAGGTTTTCTTAATCATCAATGAGAAACAGTCAGGTGTGACTTTAAGGTACTTAGTAATGTTAAAAAAAAAACTCCATAAGAAGAATCATCACAGTGGTTTAGTCATCATTCTAGTGGTTTAGTAAATGATTCTTCTTAAGAAGATTTACTTCTTAATCCATTTTATCTTTGGGCATAAGATTAAAAAATTTGCTTGGCAGTGTTTCAAATCATCTCAATTTCAAGATGTAAATATATCAAATGAGCCAGTGAAGGAGTGTAGAGTTCTGTGACCTGATGAGCAGAGTTTTGGAAAGGTTATGTTCTGTAAAGCCCTCTCACTACTGCTGTTAAAATAAATCATCATTCTTCCCTTTGACCAATTATATATCTGGTTAAATTGTTTCATTGTAGAATGAAGAATCACTAAAATTAAGAAACAAAAGAAGACACTCTTTGTGCAAAAAGCAGACCATTCTTCATAAATATAATAAATATGAAACCAGTATTAAAAAACACAGTTGTAATTCTATCCAGCTTGTAGCGCATTTTGTGCAAGTCCCATGAAAAGTGTCTTAAATGGGTTTTACTGCACTTTATTCAAGCCCTTCCAGCATGTTGTAGGACTTGAAGAGTTAAACTAATAAGAACTTAGTATTTAAGAGTCAAGAGGCAAGAGGATTAACATTCAAATTGTGACCTTACATCTTTCAGATTTTGCATTTCTGGTTCTTTCTCACAAGATGGCACCCATATTTTAACATCATCATCTAAACCACTAGTTGCCAGCAGAGGTATCTGAGGATGAGGCTCCAGGCAGTTAACCTGAAATAAAACATGTGAATCAACTAACAGTTTGATATCTCCATTGTTGCATCAAGTCAAATTTATCAATTATTAAAAGGCCGAAAAAACAGTCCTTCAAGTGACCTTAATAAGAAGTGGATAAGAAAATCATAGAGATCATCCAAAGAATTTTAGTCCCATCTTACTGACTGCTGAATCACCTATTTCTACATGTATCTTTCAGATATTTTTAAGAATTCATCGAGTATTTTTATCTCATAATAGAGAACATATTTCTGTATTTTCCATAAATTCCATTTTCATTCATTAAGTTAGATCAATCATAAGAAAGTTTCATCTATAATCTTGTTTCCATAAATTTTTTAGAATTTTAAAAACATTAACTAACTTTTCAATGGAGTTTGTTCCTCAAGGTTTCAAACAATACCAAGAAATGATTTCAAAGAAGCTTAAGCGTAAATATTAATAACTTACCACGCCATTCTCATCTCCTGGCATAAACTGGACAATAGATTCCATTTCTTTTTCCCAGAAAAATATATTTCCACAATCAGAGCCGGAAACAACAAATTCACTCTTTGGCCCAAAGAAGTTAACCCCTTTCACTGATAAAGAACAAAAAGTTGCAATTATAGATAAACATTATACAAAACTTGCATATTGTTGCGTAACATTGAAATTTAATGTTAAGTTTACCTGTTGCATTATTTCTATGTCCTTCATATCTATGCAAGTACTCTGATTCTGATTTTGTTGCATCAAATAAATATATATCTTCATCATTATATGAACCAAGGACTTGTGTTCCATTATAATTGAACACAGCACAAGTTACATGTGCATAAGTATTAGAATGCAGCTAAAAGAAATTACAGGAGGCAATGATTGAAAACAGTTGTACACTCACAATTACGCAAGACTCGATCAAACTTGTTTGAGTTGTAATGCAACAACTTATACTTACCAAGTGGTGAGGACAGAATTTTTTCAGAGGCCCTTCATTTTCACTGATCTTCCTTTTATCGTATATCCTGATAAAGTGATCTCTTCCACTTACACAGAATTCATGACATGTGAGTGGATTTGCATGGATGCTGTAAAGAGCTATCTTCTTGGCTCCTTCTTTCACCGTGACCAATCTAAAATAACAAAACATAAGTTACATCAATGAAGATATTCATCTGAATGGTATTCAGCAAAGTTTCAACTCCACTAATTGATGGACACAAATACATGAAATATTGAAGAATATAGTGACAATAAAAGCAAGGCTGAAAAATAATAAGTTAATAAGTAATAAAAGCACACAGGAACATACACCAGCACCTCAAAATTTATGAGAGATGTGTTCCTAATGTTCTTTCAAATGTTGAAATTAACAATTAATGTTTTATATTGATTAGAGTTATAGTATCAAATGATGCACTATCTCTGAAAATTAAATTTTAATAATTTTTGGTGTTTCAATGTGAAACAAAAATGCATAACAATCATTAGAAGTCTGACACTGATTACAAAGTTATTGGAAACAATATACTCAAACTAGTCATTAATTTTTGCAGGGATACTTGGCTTCGAACATTTACAAAATGACCAACCATTCTCATTTTTCCAGTAATGTCATATCATGTAGTTGAAGTTGTAATTTTTTATTGTTACATTGTCCTACAACATCGTGAATATGTGTTGAGTTAGTAGATGTTAAGATACCAGTGTAGTTAATCTGCAGAAATCAAACTCACTTCTCAGGTTTTGGTTCACGGACGTCTAGAGAATAAACAATAGCATCTTCCCCAGCACTTAAAAAGACATGAGGTACATCAGGCTGCAAAGCTAATTTATGAGCAGGTCCTCTGTGTTGGGCCAATCGTCTGGTAGCACGGCAGAGTCCTGTAGATGAGAGCTCTGCTAGGCGAACTTGTCCATCTCTGGCACAAGAAACTATATGCATATCCCCTGTCAGAGGAAGAAATTTGGCCTGAAAGGAAAAATTGACATGCTGAATATATCATACAAAGGTTTATTTTTCTTCAATATAAAAGAGCATTGTCAACCTTACAATCCTTCAGAGCAGAAGTGAGCAACCATTTTGAAAAAAAAAGAACCAATGTTTCTACTGATGTACAGAGTGAACATGTGAAGAGCTGCAGAGCATTTAGCAAAAATTCACAAAAATCATTAACAGTACATTCAACAAGATCCATTCTAACACAATAGAAGCACCATCTTCTGGTATTTACATTCTTTAAAGGTAAATAATTACAAAAAGGAACTTGTGAACCAAAATACTTGACAAAGGATGTGTTTGTATTGTTTTCATCTTCACGTAGCCCTTAGATGGTATAAAAACAACAAACAAGCATTAAACAAAAAAGTAGCTAAGGAACAACTATGGTGTGTTAAATTTATTGTTGTGAATAGAGCAAGATCAAGGATTTCAATTTCAAGGACAACAGGAGGTGGAAGCAATCAGAGATTGGTAGATTAAAGCAACTTATCAGGTAACTCAGAGACCTAATTATCTTCCAAGAGTTACATAAGTAATCAATATCTCTCAAATCTGTTTCCACTTACAGTACACTGCTCTTCTTACTAAATTGATATCAACTCCCAGGCATCTGAATGATATTGTTAGGGATATATTGTAGCTTGGGAGTTGATTGTAGGTCAATCAAAAAAAGGAAGCTAAAAGTTACTCATACAGTGCAGAAAGAAAGAAAAGCAATACATTACATGTGGCAACACAAAGTTGAAGGAAACTGATTGCTCAAGGAACACTAGAGAGATAATGAGTCTCTGAAGGTACAGATAAGTTGTTTTAACATGCTTGACTCTAATCAGTCTTCCACCCTGTGGCCTAAGGAATGCCTTTTTTTGCTTCACTTTTCTACCATGAAGATAAATTTCATTGACTTTAGTGATCTTTTACTTGATTTGATCCCTGATTGAAATAGGATCAAAAATTTCATTTGACGACACTGTGCACCTGGATTGTTCTATAAAGAGGTGTAATTGGCTCAGGAGTTGCAGATTCCCAATCCCTACTTCAAAAGATTGTCAAATTTGCTAAGTAGCAATCCAGGCAACCAAATTTAATAATTACAAAGAAAGAATAATATATTTGCAGACATTTCAGAATAAGATTCTACTCTGGTTAAATTAGAAGACTTACTTAATGAAAGAGCAATTCATTTCATCAGATTTCTTTACATAAGTAATTTCCTGCTAAAATCACTTCAGTAACTTTTAAAAAGTAATTCGTAGAGTCTTCTGCATCCTTATAGCTCTCTTACCCAACATTTCTCACTTCCTTTCCCACTCTTCAAAACTAATTCCCACTTTTATTCCATGCAACAACTTTTATTAGTTTAAAAGTTCCACGAAGCAGCATGTTGCAAACAATGAACATGGAAGTCCCCATGAAGAAAGGAAATGTCTCCAAGCTGATTCCAATAAATCAGCAGGATTTGAAACTTCTGGAGACATTTGCAGTCGAAATCCTAATTAGTTCACTCCATCCCTTGAAAATCGCAACTAAGCTGTCAAAAATGTATAGGGATTCCCACAGTGGTCCATGAGGATTCTAACCCAAGCCGGTTTCCTGGTACGAGCCAGGTGACATTCCCCCTAGTTGCATGTAACCTGTATCTTCCAGGAGATTAAAAGTCTGACATTGTAATACTG
Source organism: Pachydiplax longipennis (assembly GCA_036926295.1). Lineage (NCBI taxonomy): Eukaryota > Metazoa > Arthropoda > Insecta > Odonata > Libellulidae > Pachydiplax > Pachydiplax longipennis. Next base: position 40,852,450 of record JAVFKF010000002.1, read on the forward strand.
CCAAGTTTCTTTTCCCTAAGCAGACAACTCCATTTTTCTGTTTTTCCTTCTGTCTTTCACAATCAGTTTTATTTATGTTTCCATCGTTCCACAAATCTGAAATGCTTCCAGTAACTTTCACACAAGAAATTTACTCCCTCCACTTCATCTAAGCATAATCAAACCAGCTAACAGAAGGGTATCTGTTATACCATGCTGAAAGTGAACTTCCTTACTCCCATAGAAACCAATCTATTTTCCTAAAATGTCCTCCAGATATATGTAGAGAAATTGAGCACACAGTGCTGCCAGTATATTAGAACAATTCCATTTGGACCTCAAACCCCAACTCATCCTAACAGATATTCAATTGGGTGTAAGGGACTTTGAGGAAGTCGGTCATGTTGTTGCTTGGCATTATGCTCCCCATAACTGCTTGCTCTAAAGCAAGCAGCATTTTCATCTTGATACAAACATTGGTCACATTCATAGAACTATCAAGGAGTTGAAAATACTGAAACAGACAAAATGTCCAGCACTATGTTCTACTGCAAACTAAAACTAACATACTTAAGCCATACGAAAAGAGAATATATGACATCAGATCTCTTCCATGACTGGATTGCTAGTCTGGCATATCACAGTAAGGTTACAGGTTACCATAACAATTCCTAAGGTTGTGATGGTTGCATAACTTAAATCTATCCCATATTAATCCTTGAAATTTTATCTCGGAGAGTGAGATGTTTTCAAGGTCATAGTATGTGTATCAACACCTTCTGTTGAGAGTTGATAAAAAAAATAAAGCATTCCAGACCCTTTCTTAATGCTGCAGAAATAAGTAGCATAAGTAATCTTTCTTTTAAAACTTGCTCCATGACAAAACCTAAACATGGAATCTATCAAAAGCAAATTATTTAGGGGAGAATTCTGAGTAAGAAGTTGAATTACTTTTAATTGTGATATTAAAATTGTCATAAATAAATCATTTTATCAAGTGACTAGGAAGTTTACCCCAAATTTCATTTGCTAACCACTCTTAAAATGAATCTCCATACGAGAATTGTTACTTTATTAAATTTATCACAGAATAATGTTTGAAAATCAAAAATTAAAATCCTCTTCCATGAACCCAAATTTCAGTAACTTGAAGACATGCACCCAGTGAAAGTCATGATTTGATCTTAAAAATTACATATGTAGCAGCATTGCAAATTTGTTGAATGAATTTTGGGAAAATTTATAGTATTCACATAAGAGAGGTCAGTTTTCTGTACTCCCTCTCGTACGTCATTAACTGGATTAACTTGATGCTTATAAGTGGACAATAACTATCAAGCAACAGAGCTTTGGAGCCCTACTGACATTAGAAAAATTTCCCATTTATGTTAAATTGGTAAAATTTAGCAATTAAAAAAGTACTATGAATTTCACTCCACTCTGTATTCCCATCACAATTTTCATTTTAGCTATCTTCCCTTGTAAATGTTAACTGAATAAATTACAGGTGAAATTGACTACCAAATTGAAAATGTTGGTAAACAACTCATGAAATCAAGTTTAACTGAGATTGTGACAACATGCTTACTGATACGAGTAAGGTAACTAAAATCTGACCTACCTGAAAAACATTGCTCCTGTGTCCACTTTCATATCGGAGGACTTTCTTCTCAGTTGCCCAATCCCATAAAATGATGTACAAGTCGTCTGATCCACTTGCAAGTCTTGAGCCACTACTGTTGAAATGGAGTGTATTTACACAGCCATTATGACCTTGCAATCTGCTCATCAACTCAAGTCGTTGGACGGCATGCAAAGATCCATAGCAACGCCTCAAAAAGAGTTCAGAACCTGCAAAATTTCCTCTATAACCCAGTTGCCTGTAAATGAGAATTTATCGACATTTGAGAAACATGTAAAAGACAAAATTTGAAACAAAATAAGCATTAGTATTATATTAATGTTATATAATAATTATCATTACTGCTATCTAACACCTAAAAATTATCACCTAATATATTATAAACTATCTATAAATTAATTGTTACTAGCTTAATCAGTTATATAGATATACTTGCTCAATGATGTATAAAAATATAACCAAGTGAGCAATACCTATGTAATACAAGAATCTAAATGATTCCGAGCTTGCTTTATCAATTACTGGTAATGTGAAGGCTGTCTTTTAAATGCAGGTGCTATAAAAATATCGCTGCTGCTCCTCACTGACCAACTTGTATGCACCCTCATATAGGATTGATGTTTGTTTGTTGCATATATATTTATCAATCATTAACTACATGTTTTTATAAATACAAAGCATATTGTAACACAGAATTTCCAGTGATTGGGTTCAATAAATGCAAATGTGGATATTTATTTCCACTATGAAGCCTACATTTACATATAGACCCTGCAAACCGCCACTGGCGCATGGCAGGGGGTGTGAAACACCAAAAACTATCTACCCTTGACTGCTGTTGGCTTCTCTAATACTTCGTGGAAAAAATGACCAGAAATAACTATCTGTCCTGGCAACTATTTCCCTGTAATGCTTCATTGTTTTGTCTCAAAGATCACGTACACTATTAACTGGTACAACAATGTCAACTATCTCCTCCCCAAGATCGGTAGTGATAAATTTATTAAAAAGGTTCCTACGGTAATCGATCTCAAGTCTTCTATCACTAAGCAAATCCCAACCGAGAGATTCTATCATAGCTGAAACACTGCTGTCAAATCTGAAATCTCCCTTAACAAATCTAGCTGCCCTACATTAAACCATCTCAAAGCCTATATGGTGAAGTGAATATATACAGTTCTATGATGAATTGCCCAGGTAAGAATTGCTAGTTTTGTTTTCAATAGATTTAATCAAAAATATGTGCAGCACTTTCTATTGTGAGAATTAATTATTGAAATCATTCAGTTATCAGTTAATAGCAGTGAGAACCTCAATATGCCCTAGATAAAAATATGTACATATAGATTTTTCATGAACTAACTGTATCCAGTTTAATAAGAAAAGTATCTGAGTAGTTGACTTATCACAAATGATGAGGAGTAACATTTTAGGCAAAGCTTTCCTTCAACCTAGTCTATAATTTATATTTAAGAAAGAGCAAAAGATACTGGATATAATAACATACCCTATAAGAAAATATCTTCCTCTGGATATACAATACTTTCCAATTAAGGAACTACAAATCCATTAATGAAGTGAACTAACTTTATGCTGAGAATAGGAGAGTAAATGTCATTGTTCAGCAAGGAATTTTGATAAAAAAAGAACACCTGCTCAATCAATATCATTTGTTTACTAGTTGGGTGAAACAACTAATTCTTGTAAATTATGGTTTCAATTGAACAAAATATCCTAGTATGATTAGAATGGAGATTTTATGTACAAATAGTAATAAAACTGATTAAATAACATCCATTTAAGATTTCATACAGGAGGTATGGGCTATCATCATGGAAGTATAAAATCCAAATTTGGAACCTACTAGGTTGAGTAAAACAATGCTCAAATTTAGACAATATTTGTGAACTGGAGAGATATTTAGCACCATGTTTTCAAAATCTAATGATTGTTAAATAGAAAGGCATTTTGGCTAATTTAATTATGAATGAAACTTTAATGAAAATGAAAATTTAATGAAAAACTGCACCGACACTAATATACTAGACAATTATAATATTCTGTGCTATCAATTTATGTTGACTACTTATGAAACAACAAGAGGGTTACTAGATAGTTAGGTTTCCTTCCCTCAACCCTTATAAATTTCCCTTTCTTTTCCATTCCTAAGCTTCCTAGTTGCATAACAGATGAATACCTTACATAAGTACAACTTCTATGAAAGGAAGCACATTGTAAGTATTTCTTTAATTAATAATTCCTTCTGCCCTCAAGAAATTCTCATTTTTTTGGTCATATTCTAGTAATCTGCAAATAAGAAGAAACAAGAAGCTAAGAGGAAAAATCATAGCTGTCTTTTGGTATGATGCTGGTGCTGCTAAATTATTTTCACCTTGAAAAAAATCTGCATCACCAAATGACACTGGATGTTATACTTATTAAGCGACATTTTAAATTATGCTTTTTCCTCCGTTATCCGTTTTAATGAAAGCTCAGTCTGTAGATGTAGAGTAAATTGTAGAACATGCCCACATGTATGTTTTCCAGCATAAATAACTCAAAAAATGTCTGAAATTTTCTATCATACATCAGAAATGGTTGTCAGTCCTCTGTCTTTCAGTCCAATAAAAACTTTCAACCATCAAAACCATCCAAACAGTTTCCAGATATAGATGTGAAATATTTAGGAAAAAAGTTGTGGCTAAATGATTAAAACCTGTTGCACTTTAACCTTGACCTGAGTAAAAATAATTCATTTATACATGGGTGGTCTGAAAAGTTTCCGTCATTTTGCCATTTCTCGACATGTTTTCTGAAAATTTTCTGAAGATTTCTGAAAAATCTGGGGTCAGAAACTTTTCAGACCACCCTCATAGCATTAAAAGATCCCCTAGAATACATTACATCCTGAGAAAAAGAATGGAAAGAATTTATTAAAATGTGTTATACTCAAGATAACTGAGCAGTAACTTACTTTCATAGTTGTCAACATGACATCATTCATTTCAAAATATTGGTATATTTATATTTCAACATCCACTGACACTATAGCCACGACACAAGTGGTGTCCTGCACTTAGAGATTTTATATTCAAATAAATGTCAGTGTCAATAAATTCCATAAAATAACTATATGATGAATTATATTGGGCTCCCTGATAGCCATGTGGGCAAGCCTTTGCTGGAGGTGGTCCTGGGTTTCATTCCTCATCGGGATGCAAAATGACCTCAGATGCATAAACATTTAAAAAATACTGCTATACTACTTGAGTGATACTCTCAGATTCTTATTCATTAATTAAATTAGATTTATTTAATACACATGACAATAGTAAGATTTATACCTTTAATAACCAAGCAGGGCCTGAAATTAATGGGAATAACTAAAGAATGTAAGGAAAATGTGTGGAATAGAATTTTGTGAGTTAAAAACAGACAGCAAAGTTAATGCAATAGGCAACTTTCAAAGTGAATTTCATGTGAAGGATCTTTCATTTATGTATCATTTTGTGTAGGTAACAGAGTGTATTGAGGATCCATTCAGTGTTAATCAATGCTCATGGATTCTTTTGATGTTTACAGGAATTCCTTGCTCCAGATAATAAATCATAAGGGAATACACAATAAAATATAACTGCACATTAAAGCCAAATCTTCCTTCAAAATGTCAAACTGACACACTGGGGCTAGTTCATGGAAGAATTTCCGACTGTTTAGTTTTCTCTTCATGACCTTGATAAAACAAAGAGAATTCTACAATAGCAAAAAATTACCAATATGCATCTCTCATACTCACATCTGTAACTGTTAGATAAATAACAGATGGTGAATGATATTGATGCACATTAAATCAGACATGAAAAGTAGGGATATTTCAACATGTCATTCAAACATATGGAAAATATGAAATGCTACATAATTCGTGACGAATATACTCTCCTGTGTCTACAAATAAAACACTCATAGTTGTAATAACAAAAAATTCCAACTTTGAGCATAGTATTTGCCAAATACAGAGATTAGTGATTTTCCTAAATTGGAGGTAAAAGGTCAAACTGACCAATTATGTTAGCATGTCAACCTATTGAATGTCACACACAGCCACAAAGACATTTAGTGTTCCATGTAATTGCAAGCTCTCAAGTGTCTGAAGCTACTACACTAGTTGCTCAACAATATGCAATGATCACAACCATGGCATTAAGCAATCTACGATCTCATTCATTTAAGTTGTATAGGATTAACATTTGCAGTAATGATAGCTCTAAAATGTAATTATTCTACTGCGAGTGACACTATGGAGAACAATCAACCTCACCATGAAGTGGTACTTTTCAACCAGTCTTAACAAGACCCAAGGGGGTGAGGCCGATTATTCCCCCAGTACACCTTCAATCCGATATTACAGACTATATTTCCAAACAACTCCTGGATAACTACCTGTTTATAACTTCCTGCACCACAAACCAATTGTGTTTTGGCTTTTTTTTCATCAGAGCTAGAGCAGAAATATCATTTGCTTCACAGTCTGATGACTTAATATCGCTTTTTCTTTCTTCTGAATTTGTATCACTATCACTATCCGCATCAGATTCATGAGAACTACTCTGACCACCATCGGCAAAGAAAGGACTTGATAGACCTTCTTCCATCTCAACATCTGTGCCTTCTTTGACAGAGCTACTTTCTTGATTAAGCGTGTCAGTATCTTTATTTTCACTTGATTCCTTCTCTTCCTCTTCCGTCAGTAAATTAGAGCAAGAAGACCTTCCTGACTCTTTATTGGTATCGTCATCACTACTAACGTCGCCTTCTTCTTTCACCTTTTTTCTATAGTTCCTATTCTTTGCCTTCGAATTCAATTTTGGAAAAGCCCCACTGGAAGCCGATTTATCATCTTTAGCCTGTGCTTCGACGGTTTTCTGTTTCTTGTTAGCATCATCGTCGGAACTTATTTCCGATTTTTCAACAGAAATCCCGCTATCATCTTTCTTCATATGCCGTTTTAGCCTAACCTCAATCGCAGTAAGCATCTCCGGTCCAGTCGAGTCATTAACGGTAGTACAAGAAGGATCAAGAGCATTTTTACCTTCTAAAAATGATCCATTCGCAGCTTTCTCCCCGTTACATACGGAGTTTTCATTATCAACATCCATGTTCAACTCCGAAGCAGAAGCCATTGCTTACAAGACCACGTACTCTTTCACCACTCCTAAATATTTACCTAGATTTCATCCTTAAGTATAAGAGCCTCTCTATGACGCGTAACTACAACTTAGAAATTTTCTCGGTAAATATTTGTGCTAACTGCCTCGCAACTAATCTTAATTACGGAACAATAATAAGGCAATCAATTAACTCCACAATGCACGTCAAGGAAAGATAACAAACACGACCTCATGCACACTGTAACCTTGAATAACGACAGAACATTTACATAAAATAAACAGTTATTTTCGTACGATTGAGATCGTTACATGGTTGTAATATTATTTTAGGCCGGCCATATTGATTCTCAAATAGAAATGCAGTGAACATTATAAAGAGTGAATAGGCCTAAACCAAAACAATGAGTTGACTCGAACAAGAAATTCTTGGCACACGGCGTAAGTATTTCCCTACTCAATACCCACATTCACTGATTGACATGCATATACCCGGATTGAACATCAATGCACACACAACGCATATACCACTATTGTACTCATATCACTTCCGTTCCCAGCTGACTGTTAATAACATTCTGATCCCGAGAGCTGTCACTGCAGTGGATTTAACTTGTAGACTCGCATTAACTTCTATTCGGTAATTTCAGTATTTGATCAATAATCGGTCTTTTAAAAAACACCGTCAGTGGAAACAACGCTTGTTACTTTGATTATGCAATATCGTATAAAAATAATTTCTTAAAATACCACAATTACTTAGAGGCGCAGTTCAAGTGCTAGATCCGGCGAACCTAGCGATATTAGGCGGCGATATTTGGTGTTAAAATCGCAGCGGCTCTTTAATCTATAGACGTTGAGATTACTAAGTAAGATATCATCTGCAAAGATTAATTAATTAGTGAAATATTGCTTCTATATTATTACTAATTTAATCCGGAATTAATCGATGTAATCAATTTTTCGACGATCGGTGGCTCCCGACTTATATAAGCTGTTATTCGAAAATGCAGAAATTAGGGAGAGAATCTACTGAGTTTCATGGTCGAGAACCGAAACCTCTGTTATTTTGGTTAACAGATAGTGATGAACCTGTCACGTGTGATTTGCACACCTTAGCTTCCATAGGAGATCATCTGAACTTGCGAAAGAGAATGCAAAGGTTTGCACCTAATTGCATTCTGAAGGACTTAGCGTGAATGAAGACTATTTTGAATTTAAAATCTTTTCTGTAGGGAATTTAAGGAAGTTAACAAGAAAAATTCGAGTTCTTGGACGCCGTTAATGTATGCTTGCTACAGTGGCTGTGGAAAAACCGTGCAAGTTTTAATTGACAATGGTGCCTCCAAGAATGATCAGAATGCAAAAGATCAAACTGCTTTAATGATCGCCGCCAATTATGGTAATTGTGATGTAATACATCAATTTTCTGAGGTAATTAAGACCGAGAATTTTTAAGAGAAGGATCGTTGTTTGAATCTCTAAATTGAGATGAAATATTTCTTTTTAAAATTGAGAATTTATTTCATCAGTAAGAAAGAGGAAGAGTTCAAAACCTAGTTTATCTTTTGAAAATTATTGTATCTGCTTTTATTTATTTTAGAGTTTTAGAGAGTTTATTTTAAGATGTAGAGGTCAATATTGAAAGCAACTAGGGCCGTTCCATATTGTGATAAAGAAAAATATCTCTTATTATTGCTATTTCCAAATATAAGATATATTTCTCTCACAGGTTTTTAAAAATTTAAGTCTAGTCAATCATATTCAAGGGAGAAAATTGGAATTATCTACATATTAGTCCACCCTTACTAATAAAATGGCAATTTTTAATCATCTCTTGAGTAACTTAAGTTACTTAATTAAATCTTAATAGAAAAGGACTTAATAGCATTTTATGATGTGTAGAAAGAAGCGCATAAGAAATAATTTAAATCAATTTACTCTTAAAATGGTATACTAATGTAACAAAAATTTTAATTCTAATAATTAAATGAAAAATACTGGCAAATTATCTTTTTTCCTAAATCCTGATAATACTTATAAATTATGGAAATAATGATAGAAACTGACTTCTAATTCTTGAGGAAATCTTGACACAAAGCTGTCTTATGTCAATTGGTTTACTATTTTTTATAATCAATAAATATTTTCTGCTTTCATTTGTATTATGACTGCTATGTACAACTAAATAACAAGCTTTGTGTATTGTGAGTCATGGTTTTCATACTTACCGGAAATCTTTATAAATCTAAACCTTATGATATATATCATGCCAAAAATTTCAGCATTAAAAGTGAAAATTTTTTTCTACTCCCACGGTAGGGAAGTATCATAATTTTTTATTGAAAATTAGATTTTTTGGATCCTATTTAAGACATTTACTTTGCTGAATTCTTAATTATCATAATTTTTTCTTTGTCTTGGTCAATATTTATTTATTCTATGATTTTTCCATTCCTTTTCTAATCGACTATACTTTTCTTTTATTTTCCATCATGTATAGAGATCATTTTGTCTCTTAGATAGGATAAGATCAATATGTAGGAAATAGCATTTCATGAAATCAGAGGATTATCTGAATACCTTAAAATATCATTTAAATGAACCATAGGCGCAATAAATTATTTAAACCTTTAAAATATTTATTAAAGCAAGTACTTGTTTTTGTATTATTCATGCCCATATGTCTGTTTAAATTTTGTAACCCTAATTCCACTTACCTAAGCAGGTAAACTTGAGGATAAAATATTTAACAGCTATAAATGTGTAACTCACAAGTATGAGTGGCATGTTTTAGGTTACAAAATTAAATTACGATTAACTTTGTCCTCATGTATATTCATAGAAAGTACATTTAGAATGTGAGGATAACAAAGGATGGACAGCTCTCTTTTATGCAGTAGCAGCCAGGCAAAAGGCAGCTGTTGAGATATTGCTAACATATGGTGCTAATTTAAACAAAATGTGAGTTTTATTCTCAATTTTACATTTATATCTATGTACTTGGAGGATAATTGCTTTTTGTATTCCAGGGATAAGAAAGGGTTGACTGTGTCAATGATAGCAGCAATGGATGAGAATCATTCTATTCTAGAATTGCTTTTGAGTAAAGGGTCTGATCCACACATTAGATCATCTGAGGGAGATAGTACCATCTCCATTGCACTCTCCAAGAGAAACGTTAATTTAATGGAAGTTCTAGAAAAGTATTGGATAAAAGGTGAATATAATTTCAATAAAATGTTTTAATTAAACTCTACTAAGAGATCTTATTAACTTCTCTTTTTGTAAATTCTCTTTTTGAGACCTCAAGTAAAGAGATTCAAAAGTATCATAACTCCTAGTTCTTTGATGAAGACCCATTAATTTCCAAGCAGTGTTTCTGAATTTAGAGACTAGAGATCATGGAAGATTTAATAGAGTTAATGCAGGATGATTTATTAATAATTACTTCTATTAATTTTCATTTCATTTTTTACACCAGTCAGTGATTATGCTATTATGTTCCCCCATATTTTCTCCTTTCCTTCTCAACATTCCTTTAATTTTACTTGTTGGATGGAAAAGCATCAAATACTCTTCTGCTCTCTACTCATGTACTTAGACACCTTTATAATCATAGAATAAGTAAACTTACTCTATGGTATCATTTATATTTATTATTCTTAAAGTGTTTCTTATGAGCTGTTAGTATCTCTGTACTCCTTCATTCATGTTAAGCTTTCTTCTTCCTTTCCTACTACTGTATTACAGAAGCAAATTAAAGGCAAAAGGGTTAATAAATAACCCCTTTCTCAGTTCTTAGAGATTCTTCTGTAGATGTATGTATGTTCAAGTTCTTACTGTAGATGTAAGGTTATCTAGATGTGATATTTTTTTTCTGAAAGAAAATCAAAGGATGCAACTACTCCTTTATGTTCAACTCCTGTTGTTAATGAGCAACCCAGCAATTGTCAATTCAATTTGTAAAAAGTAGCATGCAGAAAATATTCAGATTTTAGATGAACAGGTAATATCACCACCATATATGTGTTGAAAGCGTATCTTTTTTACCAAGCTTTCTGCAAAATAAGCTTGGAAAATACAACTTTGTTAATTTGATAATTATTGAATCATTTCTGGATTATATCATGCTCCTCTATTTTGTGGATGTGTCCAATAAATGGCTTATTTTGTCAAGAGGTATAGATCGGTGAAAAGAGGTTTGGTAAATTAGACAAAACAGAATCATGTCTAGTGTCCATCCTGAGGAGACTGCCTTATGTGTTAACCATATGAACCTGGCCTTGCTTACTAGGCAAGTTGAAGAGTGAGGTGAGGTTCCTCAAAATGTTATATGCATAAACATTCACAATACACCACAATGACCCTAAGAATAACACGTGTCATAGCATTCATAAAACCTGGGTGAATTTCTTTATTTGGCCTCTCTCATATCTCTAAAACTTTCATAATAATAATAATAATGTTTATTAATGCTGAAAAAGCCTTAATGAAAAGGAAAGATTGACCCCAGAACATTATGCCCTATGAGAGCTGCAAATGAACCTTGGCATAGTATAATAATTTTGAAATTTCAAGTCATATGATAGAAGCCATTCTCCTAATCATAAAAATGGCTGTTGATAGATTTTTAAAAAGGTGATTTATGTGGCTTGACCAGTCTAAAATTAATGTGCAAACAAATAAAACTTACTGCTATTTGCAAGGTAAACTGAAACATTCTTTATTTTGAGGAGAAGACTGTAAAGAAGATTTTATGTGAAATTGCAGGTAATTTGTTTTTTTAGATTAATAACAAGGTTTTTATTGTTCACATTATCATAGCCATGAAAACAAGTGATATTTAGGAAAAAGTAATGAAAGATAATTTCTTTCTATCTTGTACCAAAAGACTGATGAAATTATTTCATTTAACAATATACAGCAGCAAAAACAGTTGATGAACTATTATAAAATTATTTATTAATATTTTTAGAATCGATTGTCTAATATTTGTTAATATCACTTATTTTCCTATTAATTGGTATCTTGTTGCTGTTTATCAAATAGAAAAGAATAGCAGGCTCAGAATGGAATTAGTAGATCAGAGTCCTTTCAAGTTGCAGAGTCGAAATCCTGTTGAAAATAAGTCCTCTGCATTTATTTGTCCAGCCAGTCAAATCACATCCTCAGGTATATTTGAATCTTTCAATTAATTTTTCTTTGATTGTTATATGGTATGAGGCTGTTACTGAGTTACTAAATTTAATTTCTTTGCTGTCATTGTCATTGATATTTTTATTACAGAATTGCAGATGCTTGATCTAGATACTCTTCTAAAGCAGTATGATTTGGCAAAATATTATTCAACTCTGAAAGAGAATAATATCACCTTAGAAAAATTCCTTAAACTTACAGAAGAGGATCTCAAGAATTTGGGAATCAAGTGAGAAAATGTTTTTTATTTTTTCTTCTAACTTGAGTGGCTACCTTTCATTACTAATTTTTTTTTTCTCTATTTTAGGTTATTTGGTCCTAGGCGTAAAATGTCTCTTCTTATAAATCATTGGAATGGTTGTGATATGTGCCAACAATATGCAAATGATTCTAAACTTGTATAAATTGAAAAAGAAAATTTTATAATTTATATGTTGTAAATGTTTTAAAAAACTTTGGAACAGTTTAAATGTGTTCTCCAATTTAAATGTAGGGATTGATACTGTTAATCGTTCTCTGTACTTGTATCTGCTTTCTCAAAGTTTCATTTTTACCTTTGAAGGTTGATATATTTTATTTTATTTATTTATCATTTATTAATGATGATTGATTAATGGATTCTGGAATATTTACTACCAGTTGATCTTTTATTCAGTGCTTATATTTTTGCACTTTTATAGAGAAATGAAGTAAGTGGAAAATTAAACAAAAATGGCTCTTGAAATTGAGAAAAATACACTGATTCATATATAGTGAAATTTAAATCAATCCTTAATAAACCTCACATTTTCTATTGATGACCCGATGTTTCTTGAAAGTGTACTATTAAAAAAAATTACATTTAGAGAGCTCTTGTTTAGAACCGATCACTCACAGTGATGCAAATGCTTTTGTGTAAGTCAATAATATGTAGATGTTTCCTTGGAAAGGGTATAGATACTCACCTTTTAGTAAGTTATTATTTATTTCTTCTAGAAAGCTGATGTTGAAATTCAAAATTTTCATTAGCTATCTAGGAATTGCTTTACATTATTTATGAAGTTTGCATACATTTCGCGATGGTTATCGCCTGTACCGCTCAGTGGGAAACTCTTGATTAATTCTTTAAAAATTAAAAGATGATAAGTTCATGAGGAAATGCCCTAAAACCACCCTTCCTTTGGCATATACCGCTCCCTCCGTGTAGTTTATATTTCCTGTGAAACTGACCGAGTTTCCGAGCGCCCACTATTTATTAAGAAATTTGAGAGCCTTGAGCTAGGTTATTCATGAACGCCTTTAAGATAATGTGAATGGCTTATATAACAGTTTCATTTGGCTTTCAGCTAATAAATATTATAAATTTGCGGACTATTTCCTTCCTTTGCAAGAACAGCGCAGTTCATTTATAATGGAGATCCAAGAAATAAGACGTTTCGACGCCACCCTTTCCCCGTCACGAATTCCCGAGAAATTAGAGATCGTATTTTCCGGCGACGAGGAAGCGGCTTTTTACCTAACAATGAGATTAATCTCTCAAAATTAAATTATACTAGAGTTATATTCCCTACTGCTTATATCATGGTCGGTTGGCTGGTTTAATCGAGATCGTATAAACATAACCTAAGAAAATATTAATACCTAATGATGCAGTCGTTCATACTATGGCGTCTTTGTTAACGGAAGGCTCATTTCTTTAATTGGGTCGGAGGAAAATAACTCATAGTTGCCCAAAAGGCATAGGGATCGCCATGAAATCTGTATGGGATATATTCATTGGTAAAATTATACGTAATATATGCGGAAGAACGGCCGCGGTGAAGTAGCGTTGAAGTTGTGTCAGCTCTTACCCATACCTCAAGCGAGCGTAATGCATCGCTGTGTTAGAAAAAACACTTCCAATTTAGCATTTCTATAGCTCATTCTTTCATTTTAAGTCTCCGTATACGAAACGTCCCAGATGGCACAACCTTTCTTTGCTGAGTGTATCTTTGCTTGATATGTTTACATCTCGTTATATTTTTATGACTCAGACTGGAAATAAAAGGTATTCATAATGAAATTTTCGTCCTTCAAGTTATCATGAAAGCTCTTATTTTCTCGTTTTATACTAAGGAGGTTTATTACTATTATTCTGGTAGTATTTTGGACCAAATAATCTTTGTCGAAATGAGAAAAATTTGATTAATAAAAAAAATCAATATAAATGAAAAATGATTTTAACATATTAACATCAACTATAAACTAATCGGTCCAAATCCAAATCGATTTGAAAAAACGTGTATACGGGATGGGCTTTGGGCCTAAAATGCGATCCAATCGGACTGGACCGGGCTCGAGTTCACGGGCTGGGTTCAGAGAAGAAATTTCAGCCCTCAACACCTATAATCGCATTGTTCTAGATTCCATCATTTAAGCGCCGAAGTAATTCCTCTCTGCCCAAAAGAAATATTATTTACAGTATATTATATCAAACATAAGGCAACCGTCAGTTATCTGCTGAACAACAGACGGTTTTACTACCGAGGAGCGGTACATCATAAGTTTAAATTTTACCGATTAATCCGATTATAGAAATTATAATTAGTTATTTTATAATATTTATATAAAGAGCATATTCTAGGGGTAATTTTTTCATTCTTTGTCAAAAATATAATTAAATCTTTCATCGATTGAAAGTCCAATATAATTACCCGTATATATCTTTTAATTCTGTTTTTTCTGAAGAACACTTTCAGATCATGGGGATGTAAAGAGCAATTATTCGTCAAAATCATTTTCTCCGAGATTTGAGCGATTCCTCACTAAGGGCGCTTTGCAGTAGGAGTTCGCAGTCTCGGGCTGCAGACAATGAACTCATTTGTCCAATTACCGCAAATGGAAGTCATCTCCTCCTTTAGAAGTGAGTTATATCCTTTACCATTGAGAAAGTTCCAAGCACGTCAAGAGGAGTTAAGTATTTAGCCCGGCGCTTTCTTGGCAGGGAACGCACTTCAGAAAAGGGCTGGACGTGCAACAGAAACATGGGTGGACGACGAGAAATACCCCTAACGATTGTCAGCATTAAAGACCTTAAACAGCCAGGTTTTATCCTGAAATTTTTCCAAATCGTAAGTGACTTTGTGATTCGATCCTATATATTATAATTATAAATTATTATTACTTACTAACTAGATCTATTATACGTTTACGGTAGATTGAATGGAAGGGAGTGCTTTGAAGTCTAATTTTCGCCAAAATAAAGACGTTATCTATTTATTGTTGGTGAATAAATACATATCTGTTCTACTGAAATTATGATTTTTTTTTAATTACGCAAGCTGTAGAGCAAGATGATAAGACCTGTTGAATATAACATATAATCTGTTTTAATTATTATTTCCTTTTTGTAAATAAACTTATTGTGTTCATAAGCATCATATATAGGCGTTCATTAAAGTTAAGTAATTTAATACAACTTCATTCCTATTAGATTATACGTTTTTCAAATGTAATTTTTGTTACGTTGATAAATTACTAAATTGCTAAACATCACTATATAATAAGATCTTAAAGCAACTGCGCGTAAGTAACAATCTGAATTGTGATATTTTTCTTCTATCAATTATCATTCATTTCAAGGATTAAGATTTTGGAGCTAATTCTTCTCAGCATGTTTAATTAATTAATAAAAGTGATTTACAACTTTTGCCCACAGAGAATTTAAACACCTGAAAGACGATCAATTTTATTTCACCTCCTTCGAATTTTCTAAAACATTCTGATGAACATATCTTAAAAATTTACTGTAATGATAAGGTAAAAAATCCACAGTAGAAATTGCCACCCTCCAACACAAAGATGCGTAATTTCCAATTATATAGGAAAGTTTTTATTCTCCAAAGCATTACTTACACTGATTAATAAAGGATATTTTCGACAAATACTGAAACTTTTACGGTAGCAAAAGTTTTGACCTACCCCAAATGTATGCTAATCCAATTCTCTGATTACTTCTGAAATGTATTTTAGGCTATGCTGATATCTACCATACTAGTGGCTCGCCTAGGAAAAGGTGGGCAACCATTGAGCTTTCACAAGACTTCCGTTGACGCCGATGCTCTTGGCAGAGGTGTCACAATCGCTTATTTGATCATCAGTCCAGTACTCTTGATAGGGTACGTCCTTGGGGAAATAGGAAATCAAAGGCGAAAAATGGTAACTATCAAATATTTTGCTGGAGATGATGCCATTTCATCTCTCCTATGTTTGAAAATGTGTATCTTTCCTGGTATTTAACAATAAATTTAATCATCTTTTGGCAGGAATTCCTTTTCAACGCCGCTGGTGCATTTCTTCTTATTTTGAGTGGATCTATAGCCATTGATTTTTGGAGGACGGTCGGATTGGCCCCAATATTTGTTGAACCATCACTGTGGGAGCGATTTCGAGCCGAATATACAAGTACGGCGCACAATGAGAAAAACGCAGGTCTTTGTTTAGGCTGCTTGTCTATTTTGACTGGTTTTCTGTACTTAGCTGATGCAGTATTTGGATATCGACTAGGAGGAATCACCAATAAGCCTCTTCAACAGAGCCATGGCCAGCTCATTAATACCAAGTAACAGACAATTCAAGATATATTTTTGTAATTTTTACTTTCGGCTACGAATGGTAGCTATGTTTTAACGTTAATTGATGGGTGTTATTTCATTATATTTATTAAATTTAGATATAAGTTGCCAGTTAATTGAATGTTATAAATTTTTTTGCGTGTCTTAGCTATTTATCAAGAACGACCTCGATTCTTCTATTATCGTATTCAACGTCATTTTTATGCATTGATGACTGCTGCCAAAGTAAATTATAACAGTAAAAATAACCAAAGCAGTATGCAAATTACCATTTACCGATGTATTATACACCGATGATATAGAAATTTATTCCTCCGAAAAACTAAAACGTGATTTCGGAATATGTTCTCGATTTCAAAATAGGTTGTAGTTATTGATAAGGAAGAGAAGAAATCGGAGATATATGAATGTGTCCGCGGAAATTTATTGTTGTTGAACAATGTTTGTTATGTCGTAATATTTATTTCAAAATATAATTTTTAATTTTCAATCAGGTGCAACTTTATCCCCAGAAGTACCCACCCAGATTTTTGTTTTAATGAAATGTATAATTATCTGATATCGTAAGGCTTTTTATGTATGCGCATTTAGAACGTGATTAAAAATTTATCATGTAAAGTCTTTGTATTATCATTTAGGGTAAAACTTTGAAGGCTATCGTTAGTCTCATTGAATTAAAATGTTTTATTGTGACCCAGTCACATATCATTCTACATTTACTACATTTCATGTTGCGATTTAAATAAAAAAAATCGTATTCTCATAAGAAAGAGTGATGCCCAACTTTAAGAATGTGATCAGTTAAAATACTTTCTTACTGTTGTTTGTCTCTGTGATAATTTATTTTTTCAGGCGCTCTTCCTACAGCTCCAGTCTAGAAAAATTTGGTCATGTTTGAGAAGCTGTAAATTTTTCTATGATCGAGGAACCATCTGAATCACTTACTTATCAGTCAAAGCAACAGCACACTTCTGATTTTTTTTTCTCTTTTATTTTCCTTTCATCATTTTTTATATAAGTAACTTCTTTATACGGAAGGTATCCTTTCTCCGCCTATCGATCGACACCATCTATCATTCAAGGACGAACCTGAAGAGGGGCCTTTTGGTTTCACCCACTTGAATTGAATTCGCACCCATCGTCTTAAATTTTTGAATGATTATTATAACGAAAATACCTCCTTTTAGAACTACTCAGGGTACGCTCTGTTCGTCTAATCTTTTTAGAGAACTGTTTGACATAGGCGCATAAGCCTTGCACCACTCTCGATTCACTCCTATACCAACGATATTAAATAGGTACACTTTACTATGTACTTTCCTGTGAAAATGCTTTAAGAGATCCTGAAAATTTGATCATGTAATGTGAACTTTCAGTTAAAACTTAAATTAGCTAAAACTCTATGGAGCCAGGCGTTTCTTGATATTTCCATTTATCGAGCTCGTACATCATTAACTTTAAAAATCGGAAATCACAACTTCACTATTATGTGCGATGACCAATTATCTGCCAAAACGATTAGTCTTCAGATATGCACTTAGTAATAAGTTCATTCAAGAAAAAGAGTTTAAGGAGGCTTAACTTACACCTAGGAAAATTCTCATTGAAAACGAACATGAAAAGTCTGATGGGATCGGGACTTGAACCCAACAGACTTTTTTCCTATCCGTTTCTCCTTAGGAATAAGTTAATTAATGCGAGGATCCTTATTAATGATTTCAGCTAAAGAAAAGGCTATAAAAGATAATTGTTATTCAGTAAGGAGCGCTTTGATAAGGTAATACCCCGGCGATCTCTTGTAGTCCAAATGAAAAGAACAAAATTTATTGCGATGTCAGCGAATAGAGTAATCCAAGCTGGAAACTAATGGCATTTCTCATTTTTATAATTGTATTCTGCGGCAGTTTATTAAAATTGTGGTTTCATTAGGCGAAGCCCACGAAAATTCCGACTTGAGATCGATTGGAGTGTGTTTTGGAAAAGTGAGCTCTTTATTGATGACGCTAACATCCTTGAAGAATGAGTGGGTGCCAAGTGCTTTAAATTAATACTAATTTTTTTCCTTCACGATCATGTCACCCTACTCCCTCACAGTCCTCTCTCATCTGTGTCTCCGCCCACTGATGTCGTCAGCTTCCTCCTTTACGTACTACTTTTTGTTTTCCTTCATTTCTCAACGGATCTTTCCAGCGGAATTGATCAGAGCGAAGATATTGAATTTTAAAGCGCATCAATTCTACCTGGCTTCGTTAATTATATCAGGAGTCAAATTTGATTCGTTAATAATTGCATTTTGAATCTTAGAACCTTTGAGGAAGTGTCGAATGTATCATGCTTGAGGGAAGAAGAGGACCTTGCGTATATTTCTTCTTCGTAATATTTATCTCAAGTGTTATTCGATAATCTTCAGGGTTCAATGCAGAATGAATTAATTCAGTTTGCATTGATCCACGAAGATGATATTACAGCAATCGAAATGCTGATAGGATAATTTCCAGAAGACGGGTAATCGGGAGCTTCCGTTTTTTTATACTTGGAACTGGTCTGACGTGTTCTGCAATCGGAGAATTTCTCGAACCTCTTATCAATTAACAGTCGAGTTCCAATTCTTTTCTTTTGTGAAATATTTTTCATATCAAATTTCCGTATTTCGCATTCACATCATCTTCAAAGGAGAAAGGTAGAGAGACGGAAATTTAAAAAATTATTTATAAATAAGGATTCCCTTAAATTCTTTCCCTAGAATTTAAGCTTTAAATCATTTCAATATAAAGTATGAAATTCATCAGCGTGACAGCTGGTATGAATCTTAAAACCTCCATTATTTGCTGATAAAACCTTTGAAAAAATGCATTAACGATCCCCTATTTCCCCTGTGGAGTTTCAAGGACTCCTCCGCTATAGTTCACTACAATTTTGAGAATCAGTAATCTCGGATTATATGGGACTCAAATTCTATGTATTTGTCTCTATGTTGCAAGAATATCCTCATTCCAGATTGCCTCTATACCAATTTGATCAATCTGACGATCAAAATTACGATTCGTGGCTTACATGAGAAGATTTCAAGTACAACTTTCTGCTGTCAGACTGACTAGAAAAACTGGAATACAGTATAATATAATAATAATTTAGACGATTGCTGCATGACTCCATGCTCTACAGATGGTCCCTAAATTTAACAATGCATCAGTATGCAATGAGAATAAATATAGATAGTCAATGCATAGATTTGCACACACACTCAACAAATGAGCTCGCTCACCCTTTTCTTCCTCTATTAATTTCATCCAGAAATATATTCCTTCGATCTCCAACCATTTCAACTGTCACCATGGTCAAAACATGTTGCATTGAAAAGGTGGCAAAATGAAATGTTATTTAAATATTCATAAGCCCAAAAGCAAGAATTTTGGGATGAAGATAAAAATATGGCAGCTATGATTTGGAGAGCCTAGATCAAATTTATCAATAGATTCTTTGAATAGAAAATCCTATCCTCATTCAAGTCTTTCATTAGAATTTCCTCAACTTATTTTTGCACTTCTAGGTGAATCAAATATTTGACTAAGCTTCAGAATGTGCATGAGAGATTGTAAATATCCACCGATGAAATAAAGATCAATCTCTTACTATGAAATCTTGATCTACTACTAAAGATATACTGAAAATGTCTACTCCAATGAATGTTTTGTTAATAAATTCATTACAGAAAGTACTTGTGCTAAATTATAAAATTATGAGATCTTTGAAAACACTGTCACTGACAATATCAAAACTAATGCAGATACTAAAAAAATCCAGAGAGAGTACAATGCTTCAATATTTTATCTATTATCATTCAGATAATGATTAGCCCATATCAGCATCAATTGGTTCACATTAGTTTTGTTTAAGGGATCTAAAGGTCCTGAAGTGATTGAAAATAAACTAGCGCTATACCTCTTGGTATGTTTCAGCAGAGGGAAATTGTTAATCTATAAATAAATCTATAATAGTTGAAAAAGTTTAATTTTAATGAAAAATTATCAGATAAAAATTCATATTGTGATATATTATTCGGACAAAAATTTATAATAATTATGCAATGCTGTAAATTCAAAAAGAGTTCGAAAAAATGCCTCCCAAACAATGATTTGTGAAATAATTAATCCCCTGCTAAGGGGTTAATAGTGGTGAAATAAAAGCATGAAAATTCTTGTTGGCTCTAAACTGAAGCAATGTCATATAAACAAAACATTTTTATTTGCAACATACATCTTTATTTACAAATGTTATTAAGATTCTTACTACTTCAGTTTAACTTTCATTCATATATATACTTAAATATTTTTAACTTAGTTAAGTTTTCAATTTTTCAATCCATAG
The DNA here is from genome assembly GCA_036926295.1 of Pachydiplax longipennis. Classification (NCBI taxonomy): domain Eukaryota; kingdom Metazoa; phylum Arthropoda; class Insecta; order Odonata; family Libellulidae; genus Pachydiplax; species Pachydiplax longipennis. The sequence continues at coordinate 40,873,395 of JAVFKF010000002.1, forward strand.
AATATTGCTTTCACTTGATTTGAATCAAACATGTATAAAAGAAATCATCAAAAATATTCTATATCACCACTACAAAAATTACTGGAAAAATAATTTAAGATTGCTGTGGTATAGACATCTTCATAATTTATCTCAATACAACGATGATTACTTCTTCCTTTGCTGTAGAGACCCAAGTTATCTTGCGATGAAAAAATTTCATGAAAATTGAGAATTACTCTACATGATGAGCATTTTTAATGGTGCCTTAGAAAATATTAAATATTGATGTGGATGTTAGATGGAGATCTTAGAGATCAAAGTCACTGCAGTCATCATTTTTCTTTCCCTGTAAGAAAATAACACAGATTAAATACATATCTCATAAATAATTTGTAATGCACTGTAATTTATAGATGTATAATAATTTGAGATACACTTTAGTATATGAAGTATTACTTTTCTTATTTTTTGTTTTAGTTTAGCAATTGATTTTCTATCATTTCCTTTATTATGGCAAATAACTTAAGGATAATTCTGATGGAAACCAAGTTTGGAAGGAAATGTATTTCTATAAAGTTTCAAAATTTCACATTTTTTTCTTTCCATTCCTTGCTCTTTCTGTAAGTCCATATTAAAGTCTAAAATACCCTCAGAAATGAGCAAAGTGAAGACTTACCAATTTTTGGATCTGATTCAGTTAAACCACAAAGCTCTTCACTTATTTCCCAAAACTTTTTGGCCTTTCCAGCATCTTTCACTCCTCTTGATAAAGTAGTTTCCTGGAAAGTAAGAGAAAAATCATACATATGATTCACTTTTTATTTTGAGATGCTCATTACCTATGCATTATATATCAAATAGGATTTAGGATCCATTTTTTTTAAATTTAATGCTATGTCATGATTTTAACAGGTCATCATTGGAAATAAGATAATTACCTTGCAATCCATGAAATATTTCCCATTAACTCCTTCCACTTTATCAGAGACAGCTAAGTGTATTGAAGTCTGTGCCCCCTGTGTTGTTGTCTTGAGAAATAGAAAAAATGTACATTTAGTTTTGAAAGTTAATTTTCTCAATGCATATATACTGTTTAGCTGTCCATTGTCAACATACCTTGAAAAACCCCTTAATTATCAAAAGAAGAGGTATGTACAGGGGAAGAGGTACATTGTTCCAAATGCCAGAATCAATCATTCCAGGGTGCAAACAATTTGCTGTAATGCCTAAATAAAATCAAATATCTTTTAGTATATTCCCCAAGAAATTAAAATGAAGAACTTGCAATACATTTTGTAAGAATACCTAAGAGCTTAACTATTTATCAATCCAGTTTGCTATCTAATTAGCTCAATTGAATCATTGATTTAGTACAGAGGAAACTAGTATCTTTCTTTATTTTCAAAATAAGCTTATTATCATGAACTTTCTCCTAATAGAATTTTCAAATTTTATGAGTTGAATTTAGGAAAAGTTTTACATTTTGTAAATAGCTGTTTCATCCCCTCATTGGAAACTATGATTAACTATATAACAGATATTATTTGAAAAATTGTCTCATTTAGTAAATTTTCTGGGCTCTGAGAAAATAAAATTATAAAATGCTACTGATGTCATGTTAGAAATTTGCTGTCCTCAAAAATAATATTTATTCATTTGATTAAAAGAGAAGAGATGAAAATACTATATTTACTTCACTAAATAGGTAATCTTACATGTTTGGATACTAACCTGTGCCCTCAAGTCGAGAAGCAAGTTCTCTTGTGAACAATATGTTTGCATACTTTGATACGTAGTATAGATATCCAGGTAAAGATGTAACAGGATTTGGATTTCGTAGATCAACATTTGCCAAACGATATAGCTCGGATGCAACTACAACAATGCGACTTTTCTTTGGTTTCTTCAGTAAATCTGGATGTAATAAGAATAAGATTAAAATTTAATGAGTTAAAATAATCCAAATTTAACATGGATATATGATTTGCTGTTTTCATTATTATTCTTTAACATGCAAATGTTCATCAATTGTTGGAACTCAAACCAAAATAATTATATGATCAAAAGAAAAGTTATCAATTTTTAAAAAAAGAATTTCATGTTTAAATTAATAATGGCTCATATTTCGAGTGTATGATATTATACTCATTTACACATTGGAAATGTTACTTTACCTATAACTAAATGTGTCAATAGGAATGGCCCATAATGATTAGTAGCCATTGTTGCCTCCAGACCCTCTGAAGTTACTATCTTGCGGAAGGTTTGTGCTGTTCCTGCATTGTGAATCAACACATCCAGATGATCTTCTGCCTCTTTCAGTTCTTTTGCAAACTTTCTCACAGACTCCATTGAGGAAAGATCCAAGTTGTACAGAAATACTGACTGGTTTCCTGTTTCTTTTATTATTTCCTCTGTGAAGGATAAGGTTATTATAGAAACAACTCTAGGGATTCATGAATAAGCAGAAAACGTAAGTATAATTTTTAAGTCATTGAATGTCTTTATATTTCAGTATTCTACTCTACAAGAATTCTGAATTAGCTTATGAAGTTATAAAATTTTGCCTTCTTATAGATAATAAAGTTTGAAAATTAAAATTTTTGTGTTATCTTTCATTTTTCTTCACTAATATTATTTTTAAAGGTGCTTCAAGAGCCAACGTCATTTTGGACATATAGGCCCCCACCTAAATCAAACCCAGGACTGCTTTCACCAAAGACAAACACGTTGCCCACTTGGCCCCTTTTTTCAACATCAATAATTGTACATGAAGAGAGAGAGTTGAATTACCTTGAGCTTTCTTGGCAGTCTCCATATTTCTGCATGCCATAATAACTCGAGCACCTCGTTTGGCTAGGTCTCTGGCAGTTTCTTTCCCAATACCTAAAAATGATTGATTTTAATTAAAATTCTACCTTAAAAAATTTTTGTTTTGAACTGTGTTGAATCCTGATATTCTCACCCTATGGGAAACTGTACAGGTCCAACATGTTATTTCTCAATTTAAGTAACAAAGCTATTTAATTATTTCCCAAAAATATTTTAAATCTTCCATTTTTCATCCAGTACCCTCCTGTATTCAAAACTAGTAGTAAAACTAAACTAAACTAGTGGTAAAATAAATCATTATATTCTAATAATATGTCATATCTTGGTGAAGACACTAAAAATTCAAATTTGAGAAATCGAATACAGGAAGATTGCAAAAATTAGTACAGACATGGGCTCAGGAAAAGAAATGTAATGAGGAAAAATTGTGTTATTTAAGGGAGCTATTGACGTGCTCATGGTATCTACCACAAGTCCCTAATTTTACTTTAAATTTTATAATAGTTATGCACTTACTTTTTTGTGTATATTTTCATCATATGGTGTCATTTCGAAATATTGAAGTTTTCCATTCTAGCCATAGCTTCCTATCATTTTTTTGTGTATGCCACAATAAACATATACTTAAGTGTGCTTAGGAGAAAATAAAGGCCTCCAGGAACAATGTTGAACCAGAGTAGTGAAGGATTCTCATCCTCAACGGAGCTTTACAATCTTTGCAATCTCTTTTGGTGGCTAAATTAAAATCTTGAGTTTTTTAAATGGTCTATACTTCTTTCCGAGATATAATAAAACTACATCATCGTATCTTTATAATAATATTACAGAAATAAGCGTGATGCACGAGGAAAGTTATGAGATGGTGTTTCTTAGATAATCAATAGAAATCAGACGCTTAACGAAGATAATTCGTCCCGGAATCATATTCGTTAACCGAAACATGATTTTCCATAGGTTCCATAGAAATTCGTTTAATTCTTCAGAATAATTCTCCCCTTAGTAGAATGAAAATTCGAGTTCTTTTTCGAATTATTTGATGGAAGCAAAATATCGCTTGTAAAAAGTATTCGCATTTTTCATTTTGTTGTTCCCACTTCTACGCACTCCACTAATACGTTCGTTATCCAAGTTATCCAGAAACACAAAAGAATCTTCGTTAGCTAAGCATCACTGTATTGATGACAACTTGAGACACGCTAAACGGAAGGTCGTTGAAATGAATATCGCTATGGTTAAACCAGGTGGTTCTTGATGCTAGTGAAGCTATCGACTTCATTAGCTCTTCCTATCACTAAGGGGTGATAACACGGAAAATTCAGTTTAGGCGCTGGTAAACTAAATTTTGGTAGTCTTCAGCTGAATATTTCTCCTATTATTCTGGAAGGGAGTCATATTCAGAATATAAATATTTATACATGTCGTGGCGGCATAGGAGATATACTGCAGACAGAATGCCTATTCATTTTTGATAATTTCGTTAGATACTCCGCAAGTAACTAAAAAGTCGCTGAACTCATAAAATGTCGCTAAAAAGAAGTAAAAAATTATAATATCTTGAATACGCTTTTCGAATATTATTTCAGTTCATAATACCGTAAGTTAAATGAGCCGTGTAGGATCGTTCCACTCTTCTTCCTGAAGTCTGCCTTTTTTCGGTTACTTTAAATCATAAAACGTGGTCATAAATTTATTCGTCAACTTCTAGGTAAATTCTTTCTGCAGCTCAAAATTTATTCCTAAAGAAATTGGTTTGAAATTTTCGATACAAAGGATTGGACTATCACTTCATGTAATGGTTTAATTGTCTGATGTGCTCTATTGTATTCTAATATCCGCGTAACGCATGAGGAAAAAGAAACTGACGCAAATGAAGTTGAGCAAAGTGCAGTGGTTACTGGAGCGGATATAAGGTCATGAGCGCACAGCCACAACGCAGAACGAAGGCTCTTATTACAGCTATAAATCTGAAAGCCACATTCTCTCGCAGTTACTTCTGGCAAGACTCGTGAAAATTAATTAATAATTATTGAACATTTATGAAGTGTGCTAATTGAGAGAAGGGGAAGAAATTATTGATCGAAAGAATATTCTGAGAAGTATAAAAATATTAACGCATTGTACAATTATATTCTAGTATTAAAGCTGGTCACACATTTACAGGAAGGCTCAGAATAGGAAATTGGTCTCCGCATCGTTTGACAACTACGTGCTAAAATTTTTGTTTTGGCGGTACTTTTTATATTTTCCGGATAACCGATTTCTGTCATTAGATGTTTATTAGAAAGTCGTTTCTTTCTCTTTCGACTTTCTGTTACCTATTTTCGTCTCAACACTACTCCATACTTGAAGCTTTAATAACTATTGTCGTTTAGAAATCCATTTAGTTACATTGATAATAACAAATATCAGTAAAATTTTAATAATTTCGAAATTAAGGTAACCAATGCGTATAAAAAATAGAAAACATTTGAATTTACAGAATTAAAATTGTAATGTTTTGCTATTAGAATTCCTAATAAAGGCATTAAAAAAGCTTTAGAGGGGTAAAATGAAGCGCCTTTTCATTATGAATCTTGAAGGTAACAGTCAATAACATTCCTTTTGTGCAGGGCATCGAACCGTAATTAATTTCGTTCTGGTTGATGCTACGGTTCAATTACATAGCCGAATTTCCTTTCAGTACCGGTTTCGCTCCGGCAGCCACCGACGAACCGGGTATTTTCTCAGCGTTACGTAATTTTGTTGGGGGTTCATCTTTCATGAAGTTTTAAATGATTTGTTACTAGTAATAACATTACAACTAATTTAATGAATGATCGATTGAAATGATTTATCAAATTCATATCATGAAATGAGTGACCAAAAAACGAGGTCTTTTCCTAAAATATAAATATTAAGTAATGAATAGCAAGTCACCACCTCACATGATATACTAATTTAACTACCACTTTACTGCAAACAGAAAATTTGAATGACATAAATACAGTGTCTGGTTTTGGATCAGACTGAAAATTTTTAATATTCGGTTCGGGTTTTCTACTCCGGCAAAAACATCGATTTTCGTGATATGGAAAATTTTTGATAGTCCAAAAACATTTTTTGCTTCAGTTGATCTGAATTTGAGTCAATAAAAATCAATACTCAAAGTAACATAAAGCATTATAATGCCCTTTTGTCGATAAAAACAAAACCTGAAAAATGCTAAAATCACCATTGATGGCATCAAGCATTACAATGCCGCTTTGCCAATATAAAACTAAAAAATCAAACAAAACGCAGAATAATTGGAAATAGATGAAAAGCAACACTATGCATGTAATGATCATAGAAATACTACAGCACGTGAAAAGATACCTTGTGGCACATCGCCTGAGAATCACAGCAATTCTGTCTAAGCCGACTGGTAGCGGAGCAAGTTAATTTCTGGTTATGAAATCAATAAAATTACAAAAGAGCTAAGAGTGTGAAATATTAGCTTGTTACCTCACCGTCGTTTTTCTCGGGGATTTCCGTGTCGGTTTTACCTTCACCTATCCTTCTCTCTGGTTGACCTTCATGAAAACGAATTCTCAGTACATCTCCTAGCATCTTTAAACATCGTAACTAGCTATCCATCATCAGTCAGAAAAAGTAATCCCCGGATCAGTGCACTAAGACAATTTCTTAGCTTTATTTCTTGTGCCTTTCAAACAGTCTTCAATAATAAACTTCTTCATAAAATCTTGTTACAAAATGGAAATTCATTCACCAGACCAAAAATTGGGCATCAAACAGGAAAGAAAATTTCATTGCAACCTAATATTCTTTTGAGATTGGAGTCTTTGATGTATAATTTAAATCAATATAATTTTATACTTTCATTAAAATGTCATCGTGTACATGTTTTCACAAGACAACATTTGAATGATAGATACAATAGTAAAATTTGATTCACTCGCGGAAAGATCTTCATTTATGAATAATCATGGAAAAATGATTGCCTAGTCACATTTTCTTTTATTATTTTACTCGTTAAAAAATACGATTAATTGATTCAATAAATAATTTTCATATTGTTTTAAATGGATCATATATAATATTTTCCTCTGATCAAAGATATATAATGTTAAAAATTCACATTTTCAAATGATAATAATATTAACAATTATACTTAAAATCAAATATAAGGAATTACCGGTAAAATATTTTATATAGAATTAATTTTTATCGGTATTATTTCATATAATTCAATTTCATTAATTTTATCAGAATTTAAAATTATTTTATCCTTAGAATATAAGACGTCAACTGAGTTTTGAACTATATACGAACATATAAACTGTTGGCTGTGTATTATTCTATAATAATCAATGAACATGCTTTAATGTCTCAATTATCCACAATAATAGCCCTAATTTATCAATTAATAGCGGAGAAAATTGACTTACCTCCATTGGCTCCGGTTATTAAAACCGTCTTTCCGTCCATTTTATTCTCACAGTCGCAGACTCCCATCGTGTACTTATTGTAAATTACAATTGCTGCACAAATACAAAGGAGCACGAAACCAATGAACGCTGCAGCACCCGCAGCCAGCCACAACGAGCAGTGCACTCCGCCCCACACTGTAGCCAGCATATCAAGCTCTGGGTAGTAACCTTCAGGTAGTAGGAAGTAAACGCTGACCTTGATCCACTACTCCTTTACTATATTATGTCGTTCTTACTTCACCTATTGCAAAGGAATGAATGGAATAAGATTCAAGTCCATCGAAAATCCTAAAAACGGTCATTCAAGAAGGTCAACGACTTCACGCTCTCATTGGAACGTGCAGCGTCGGGTATTCCGGACAGTGGCTTCAGAAAATGTAATCGGTGTCGCGAAAATAAGTACACCTCAGCTTATTAAGGCAAAATTAATGACGTTGCTCCTTCGTCATGCACTAAAGAGGATGCGGAATCGCTGACATTGACGGAGTAGAATGTTTACTCCCGCATTCAGCAGGTCATTAACCCTTCAGGGAATTATTTCCTCTAGCAGTTGTGTAATTAACTTGAACATTTAGCAAATTATTTGGAATGAAGAAAGACTTATGAGTTATACGAATTTCAGTCAATGAAAGTTATATCGATGAAAATAATGCATTGAGTGCATCCTGAAAACTTGCTGACCTATTGTAATATTCAGCTACGGTCCTATTTGAAGTCGAATTAAATAAATTTACATTTCCCGCGTTTAAGATGGCATTTTTTCCGATATTTTTCTCATAACTTTCGAGATTTATATTCTATTGAATTGTGATGTGTGTAATTCAGCTGTGCGTTAACATAATCTACTGTATTAAGTAACTTCACATACCTATCGAATTCAAGTTCATTTAAGAATTGATGTCATTGAAATTTACCGGGAAACATCAACGCGCGTATACGCACATACATTTAGCGGAACTACCTGAAGATAAAGCGAAGGGGTTACTGTCTTCGAAGAACAACAAGAAATGGATTCAGCTAAATTCTTAACAGTATGTGAAAGTTCTTTTCGGATCTTATAAAAACTTTCTTATGCCAGAATGTTTGGCCACAGAATCTCTTCTTAATCTTCGGCTTCTACTGAAAGCTACTATCCACGATGAATGAACTTGAAATTACCTCGTACGTGCTTTTGAACTCCTACAAATTTAGCGGTCAGGCAGATGTTCGACTCATCTTGACCTGTTTGTCTTAATTTTGTTCATACACACCAGGTAGTGAATCAGTTTTCATCGGGAAAGCTTAAATCTTCTAGTAATTAAAGTAATATTAAAAAGGTTCCTCCAAGGAGAATACGCCGATTAAACCATTTCCTATCAAAAGATTAATTAAAATATGAAATTATGTATTTCGTTTTGAATTGAAATTTCAAAATTATTACGCCAAAATATGCAAATATTGTTAAGAATATAAAAAAAATCGTAATACGTTCTTTAACTAACTGAAAAGTATTGTATTACAATACTTTTCAGCTTTCGGTAAGTAAACAGGAATTTGATGCTATATTAAACGTATCTGACGTAAGATTGAAGTATGTTTTCTAGCCTCAATTATTTTCTCAATCAGAATCAGGAGTTGTTGTGCCTTTGAGAAAAACATCCGGAAAAAATAGCAAGATTTTCAAATCTAGTACATCAAAGTGGAACAGAAGGTGAACAAGATTTACACTGTACCTTGCTTCGATGAAACCGCCGGCAAGCAGACTTGATCGCGACTGAACGACTCGACTTCGCTTTCACCACCTTTCAAGATGCTACTCACTCCTTTCTCCCTCCCTCTCTCTCTCTCTTCCCCTCCTTCTTTTCGGCAATAGCCTCCCAGCTTTCACCTCTTCCTCAAATTACAGTAAGAATTTCCTCCAATGTTTAAGATGTCAACCATGAGAATAATTCGGCGAAGAGGCTGCAGTAACAGGGATAGTGGGAAATTGGAATTTATCTCCGTTAAAAGACCGACAACAATTAGGAACCTTATGGTAGAATTACTAAACGCTAACCCTGATGGTTGTCACCCCAGTACCCCAGTTATTGATGCACCTTCAGAAAAGGCCTCTATCTTAATAGTAAGCTAAGGTGATGATATATCACAAATTTAAGAGGGAAAATGAAAAGGGATTTTTCTTCAAGAAGAGAATTAACATACAGGTGATGAATCAGCGGAAAATGTTTTCCTATTGTAATATTGAAAGCGCCGCAGCATTGATAAGACAAGCATTCTTCGTTCTCAGCACTTGGCGAACACAATTCAAGCATGGGCACAGCCGCTGTGTTGCCAGTCATCTCTCACGCATTCCGCTCCGATGGCTATGCAGTGAGTGGACAAGGCTTTCAAGATGCTCCTTTTTCTATCTCATGATGCGGTCAACGGCCACCACAATTCGTGGGAATATATGAGAGTGCATTACCGAAGACTTTTGCATCCTATCTGTTAATGATAATTTTCTGCTTTTATCGGTAAAATATTTAAAACAGTTATAATTTCTAAATAAATATTCATTAATGACAACTATTTTAATTAAATGCCCTTGGACTCCGTCAATTTAATGCCAGCCGATTAACATAATTAATATGATGGTGCGGTAACATTTTTCCCAGGAGGCAAACTCTTCGGTTTTTTAGCATTATACTATGGAGGCTTTTGAAAATTTACGCCAAACAATGGAATACATATTTTTAAAAAAAATACTTCTCCTCATCGAATGAGCTCATATGCAACTCAGGATGAAATGGAGTGCCATAATTTGCGCCGTTTCCTTGCATATGAATTTTATATAAAAATAAGCGAAAAAGTCGCAACTCGCGGAAGGTATCGTTCTTTAAGTAGCTTGGTTTAATTTTTTCTTCAGTAAATTTAGCTCCCCATCAGTACCAGCGAATAAAATTAAAAAATATGTAGAATGGTCTTCAATATAAAGTGGGAATCATTCCTATTTGTTGTGCGCTATGTTTGCAATAAATTTACAACATTCAGTGGCGTATTCATTTCGTCACATTATTTCCCCAGCCGCGTATTCGTATCTTTCTTGGATGAAAATCGACCTGGCAAAAGTCATAAAAATAAGATTGATTGCACACTTAATTTAATAAATGTGAAGAAAATTCAAAGAATGCTTGAGTGCAGCCGTCAGGCACCAATTCTCGGTCATTCAGTTAAAGTAAGGCGGCTCGTTCAACCCAAGACCTTCAAAAGAGAGGATAATGAGACAACTATTCCAATTTCACGGTTCGATATCCTCGATACATGAAACAATATACCCTTTGAGAAACTTCACATGAACTGATTCGGTGAATAGATTGGAAAACCGAAAGAAAAATCCGACTCCTCATTCCAGTTGGCTAATGATTACATGAATTGATTTCCTGCAATTCGAAGCACATTTAATGACTTTGCGTCTGCGGGAATTCTTTTCAAAAGAAAAACTTTGATTTCACTCCTTGATATGAAAAACAAATGTAGTGATTAGAGTATAGCACCCTCTAATTTTTCTCTCTTTGGGCGGTGGGCTTACTTCGGCGCTTAGTTTACAGAGTTGCGCCACTATTGCCGCAATGTTTATATAAAAAATATTGGGTCGTTCGGAGCACAGCTTAGATGAAACCCTTTTCATGATTCATTTATGCAGATTTCTCTGGATCGAGAAGTTTTTTGCTAAAGGTGCTAATAATTTCCTATTATTTTCCGACAGCGGATTAAAATCTCCAAAAAGATTGTTGTTGTTTTTCTGTTTTCTAATGATGAATAAGCAAAAGCTTTGTAGATCCTCACTTAAATAAATACACCAATCAGCAAAATTAGTTGGTAAAAAAATCAAATCGTTGGTAGGATTCTCGCACTATATAGCATGGCCAAAAGAAAAGCTTATTCCCCTAAGAACTGGCGGTATCTTCTTTCTTGATCGTATGTACTATTTGGTAGGTTTAAGTATCCATATGAAAACGTTTAGAAAGTCAAGAACATTTAATATTAAGAGGAAAAAGCTATGGAGGAGAACAGAAAATAAGTGAACGTAGAGCCAAAATATTTTTAGGGGACGGGAGAGTCCCGTTTGCTACGCATCTGCGGTATAAATGAGCTCCAAATCGTGAGGAAAGTCTTACGAGATAATCGCATAGCCTTTCTTTCAACCACACAATCTACCGCGGTATAGGAAGACAATGCACTACCCAATCTCTAGAGAGACTGACATGAAAGGAAGAAACTTGAGTAAAAGCTTCGCAGCTATTCATTTAAATTGGTAAACCGGTCAGCAAAATTAATTTTGCGGGTCGTTGGTTGGATTCTCCAGTTACAGTGTTTCAGGATTTACAGTGACTTTCCTATTAACACTTTGTTCATTTATCGTTGATTGTTTTTCTTAGGTCGTGGTTACAAATAGTCATCTAATATAATACTCACCGTTGGGTGTGTTTATCCGATGTCTGTAACTCCCGTAAGATATGTATGAAAGCAATTTTGGAAAATTAATTTAACGCACTTCCCGACAAGAAAGTATTATGAAAATCAGAAATTCGTTAGAGATCTATTGGACATACTGGACATAAGAATATTTTTCTATCCAAAGTATTAGGTGTTCATCCCTTGACGACTCGAAAATATTATCCATAAGAAATGAACTTAAAGTTCATTTTGATCGATTTCAGACATCTCTTCTTCTGCAGAAATAGATTAGAAATAATAGTCCAACGAAATCGAGTGAAGGACCCAAAAAGAAGGAGATGCAATGAAGATTCTTATTATGGTTTTGAATTCGAAATTTTGAGAAAAATGACAAAACCTATAAAAGACGTTATTGTTTTAGCAAGCATATTAACAAATACTACCTACAACAATATTTTCTGTGAAACCTACGTATCAACTTTACAAGGGATGATATAAAATTATGGAAATTTTCAAAAGAAAATAATTAGGATCGTATTTCATTTACAATATATAAAACCGCACTGTTATTGAAGAGCGATTATTTTTATTGTTGGTTATTCAGAGGGATCAGATGTATGCAACAATAGCTTTAGTTTAATAATAAAAATTCGTTTAGTTGAATTTAGTTCCGTCATTTTTGGCGGGGAATCCACTAGTTGAAGAAATGATGACTTCGGTCCCATAAATTGACGAAACCAATGTACAATTATCATAAATTTGACAATTGCAGAACCGAATAAAATTGCCAAGTGCAATTATGGAAGGGCGAGAACAATCAAAGAAATGAGTAAGAGAGAATTTGAATGATTTTTCCCAAGGACAATTTGTTCATTTATTGTGTTTTTCTTAGGTCGTGGTTGTAAGAGGCAGTTCACTAAATAATTACTTCGGAGCCATTAAATGACGAAGCGAATGTATCATTATAGTAAATTTGACAATTGTGTGACTGGATAACATTGCCAAAGTTTGCGAGACGGAAGATGATGCTATTAGGAGACGACTCGTATGGTTTGATAGAATGTGCTTTCCTAACGGATACGGAGTTATTGCCAAAGACTTCCTAAAAGGGAAACGGTGGATTGTGACGATTTTACCAAAGTATCTGGAGTATCCCGAAAAATTTGAATCTCAACAAACTGATGGAGTTAACTTACTAATAATATGAATCTGCTTCTACTTATACTAAACATATGCACCTTGCTTTCCATCTATTTCTTTGAGGCAGGAAAGCATGCATAGATTGAAACAGAAAGAATAGATTTCAAACATGAGCTAAATTTTTTGACAATGATTCTTCTAAGATCCTTCGTTGAAGTCAAAAACAAACAATTCAGCTGTTTAAGAAATGAAGGGAAAATTAAAAATAGTAGATATTGTTATTAGTTTTCTACCTTTCAGAAGGTTTATGTATTCCCACTATCCCTATTTAATTCCCTCTCCTTCAATTCCTGGTAACTCATCCCACCTTTTAATTCAACTAACTACTTCTGTCTTTGTCTTCCCCTCAGTATTTTCCCTATTCTTCTTCCCTCAATCACTTTCTTTAGCAATCTCTCTCCTCTCAATATTTGACCCACCCATTTCTTTTGTCGATTTCTAATTACTTCAATTATTACCCTTTTCTCCCCAACTATTTGTAGCACCTCTTTGTTCGTATTTCTATAAACCCAACTTACTTTCTCCTTCTATGGCATACCCACATCTCAAAAGCCTCTAATCTTCTAATATCCTGTTTTCTTAACGTCCATGTTACACACCCATTCAACTTTACACTCAGCATCAAGGATTTTACTAATATTTCCCTGATTCCTTTATCAAGATCCTTTGACAGTTTCCACTAAAATTGATTAAAATAACTAATACCTGACTCCAAAGGCATTGGCACATACAGGAATATTCTTATCTAAAAGAAACCTTGATGCAAGACTTTATGGTTCTTGCTTCTTCAGTGATAGCTCATACACTTACATCTCTCTATTGATTTTATCTTCTATCATCTCCAACTTTTCCAGGATCTCTTTCTAGACTAATTTCTATATGGTGTCCATTTATTTACTTAAGTGGCATAACTTAATCCTTGTACCTCACCTCCATCACCCATCTGTGCTGGCACCTTAGGAGGACCTTTTTGGATCTTCCTTAGGCCAAGTTTCCCATCATTTGAGGTGACCATGTGTACCAGTGTGGCCATGACAGCACCAGTTTGAGGATTCTCTCCTGAAATACTGCAAAAAATACTAAATTGTACTGGTCTTCTGATTCCTGTACCAAGTTTTGATAACATTGTGCATGGATATAGAATTACAAAGGGAATTTACCAAAGGGAGTTAAGGGAGGGAGGTTCGCAGAGTCATGTAAATCCATTTGGTTAATTCGTCCCATAAGACATGCACTTATGACTCTGAGGATCTAATTTTCCAATTCACTTCCCTTTCTAATTCTCCTTCACTTGATCAGAGAAAAATGTTTGGAGAATTGCCTGGGTTTTAGTGGAGTGAACAGTTTTTTCTTAGTTTAGTAGATCAGAAAACTGGTCACCTTAATTACAGGACCCATTCTTGTAATATTATTAAACTCACTAGGGTTTTCACTGTTACAGCTTCATGTAATTATTCACATATTCTTTCAATTATCAATGTAAATTCCTCTTCATTGGCCAAAAATTTCAAGTTCTTTCTGAAGTTTTAATTCAGTAAATTCATACCCTTCACTCTCTTATTAATAAAAAATTTTCTGAAACCTCTTTCGTTCCACACCCTAATGTCACAATTTGCCTTATGACAGATCAACAGATCCTTATTTTCCTATGTAAAATTAATATAATTTTCAATTCCCAACATTAGCATCGTATTGTACAATACAAAATCACTTCTGTGAAAATCCAAGAAACTTCACAACAAATGAATAACAACCACTTGCAGCTAAATAAAATAAATACCTAAGATCTACATTTATTTTCAAGTTTGATTCTAAAATTAATTTTCATGTAATGTGATGGGAAGAAATGCACTATAAAATTAATCCAGTTATCACTAAGTAATGAAATTTTATGTTTAGAGTGAAAAACTGATTCGAACTGTTTCAATATTAATTAATAGCGCCGACCGCAAAAATGAATAAATGTAGAATTCGCAGACTAAAATGCTTCAAAAATAGTTATAAAAAATAATTACACTTCACCGGTAAATACAATTCCAAGACTCGTTCCTTTCTTATGAGATCCAAGTTTTAGTTTAGTAAATAACTTTCTATTTTGGCATTAGTAAATGTATGGCCTTTAGCATTATAATAAAATTTAATATTGAAGGAAACAAAAGGCATTCTCGTTTTAACATGACTGAAATTTCAGATATACCTGAGTTACTTGAGGATTAACCTCTATTCAATAACATTATCTATCCTTAAGCGTGAGATTTTGCTAATCCGTCGATCATTCATTAATTATGAATTATTTTTTCATCTCGTCGAAATTCCTCTAGGAAACCGCAATATCGCGCTACGTCTATGGTGCGTTATGACTGAAACATCGGTCCTAAGCTTTCAATTCCATTTCTCATTCATTTTTCACATATCAAGAAAGAGTATTTGCTCATTGATAATTTATAAATAGTATTAATGAAATGAAGTAGAATTGATCATAACGACTACGTCTAAGTCACATCAATATCTATTTGGGGGCATAGGGATATAATTATACACAAGCAAAAATATGATGGACATGCTGTGGCATAAGATTTTAACAGAATTTACCACAATAAACTAATTTTGGGAAATGCTTGACCCGCAGAGCCATTATTTTAATTGAAAGATAGCTGTCTGCAAGGATCTGGAGGACAATGCTCTGTGCTATCTGGGATTTTTTAAATTTCCTAAAGACAGTCATGTAATCAGATATTGCATCCCATGAACTTTTTCACGTTGTTTTATTGAATCGAGCGACCTTTAAACCACTATCCTCAGTCTTATAAAGCAATCCTAGTACTGGGTAAGCGATACATTTCAGTTTAAGCTGAATTTAAATAATTATTTGAATAGCGGATGTCTTCTCAACTAAAATACTCCCACAACTATAATAAATTAAGACTATGATTAGAAAGTAATAATGAAAGAATTAAAAAATTCCAACATACAATCCTCATTTTAAATTCCGTATAACGCAAAACAAAATCGATTAGATAATGTTTTTATTTGGTTTTTGTATTTCAGAGGTTCGGTGATGTCTGGGTGTTGAAGTAAAGCGCAGAAGATATGTTATTCCCTCTAAGACTCTATGGTAAATTTATTTCATCGAATTACAACAGTGAGATTTTTTAAAGTTACTTTATCGTATGCCAAATCTTAATGATGAGAGTCAAAATTGTTTTTGAGATTTTTTTACACTTACGTAGTACCGGTTACTATTCTGTGCCTTGCAGGTTAGGAAGTAATGTATAAGAAAGTGTGATTATTTATGTGTTCTGATCCTTTATTTTCATAGGTTATTTATTTATCCTCGCAATCCAGCAGAGAAGCATTATGGCTTGGAGGTCTCACGGTAGAGACAATGCCGATTTAGTAAAAAATTTGAAACGTAAGTATTTACGTACTGCTTTCTTTATTATATAGTAAATCAAATGTTACAATTGCTCTAATATAATCTTAATTTCAGTGAATGGTATAATAAGAAGTAGCACCGTGGAAAATGCCATGCTCCAGGTAGACAGGGGAAAATATTCGAAAAATAACCCATATATGGATGCTCCTCAAAGCATAGGGTATGGAGTTACAATCAGTGCCCCACACATGGTATGTAGTGGTTGATTTGAATACAAGATAGAGTATTAGAAGAAATCATTAAGTATCCTTCCAACTTACGTGTAGATCCGTTGATCATTTTATACATATTGCCTCACAATTGAGTTTATGTTATTTCATTGCTCATTTCTGATTTCTTTCAATATAAGAAAGCTACAATAATGACAACTTTCTCGATTTTAAATTGATACTAAAAAAACATCTAAGACTCATGATCAAAGCCTAATTTTTGTCGCAAAACCTTATGTAAACCTAAATTTCGGAGGCTGTATTTTCATGTTTGAAATGTCAAGTAAATAACAATATCTCCCGAATACACGATAATCCAGCGCACATAGTGACAACAGCAAGGTATTTCCCCATAATGTTGCTTGAGTCGAACTCCTTGTTGATCCATCTAAGATTATTGAATAATTTTGTCATTTGAAATTCGCCACTAAACGATTGAATTTTAGATAAATTAGGTAAAGTTAAAATCCATCGAGTTGTATTTGTGTAATCATTAAAAGTAGTGCTCCTTTCTTTACACGACTACCTGTCTTTGATATTCAATTGACAACTTAGTCTTGTATGAGATTTGATTTTTGAAAGCAGTCAGTTGTTCTTGATTTTATATTTAATCTTCCCATTAAGTTAATCTGCACAATATAGGAATTTCAAGTAGCTCTAAATTAACCTTATTGTTACTCAGATTAATTTTATTTCTTGGGACAGAAGTGGAAGTATTTACTTAAAACAACTAAACAAGTGAAGTGTAATTTATTTCCATTTAATTTCTTTTCGTACCAATAAGATGGCATTTCAACTCTTCGATGTGTGAATTATCTGGTAATCCATGCTATTACTTACAGCTTCAATATTATTCATTTCTAGCATGCTCATGCATTGGAGCTTATGAAAGACCAGCTTGTTGAAGGTGCCAAAGCATTGGATGTTGGATCTGGCAGTGGATATCTCACAGTTTGTATGGCTTTAATGGTGAGGTATTTTTATCTTTCTTTATCTTGATAATTCTATTGTGTTGATTGTTTTTAGTTATCAATCTGCATCTGAAGATCTTAAAACTAGAAATTAATATTTTTGTTAGTTTTTTGTCACTCATTGGCTTGTAGAATTATGATCTTTCTTGAGTGGCATATCATTAGCATTTCAACTAAATAGTTGCAATTTATTTTACATGAAAGATTATTGCACCTACCTGGTGTTGAACCAATGCTTATTTTGTGATATCTCTAGGATTATTAATAAGGAATACCACATTTTCTGGGACCATGATTTTGAATTCTGTATCATACTTAAAAGTGCCTCAAATTATTTTTCTAAAATTTGCATAATGTATGCTTATGGGAAAATTTGGATTTTCCAGTCATTCTGGCTTCCATTTCTCCTCATTATCAAACATTTCTTTATCTAACATCTAAAATTTTATATTATGAAGCTTGAGAAGGCTTTTTCCATTGATGATATTAAGCGGGTAGAATTTTCTTAAGGAAATACAATGCTTGAATTTTTCATGTAAGAAAGTGATTTTTCTCTGTCTACAAATAATTTCATATCCTATTAAATTCAGGGTAGTGAAAGATCTCTGTTTGTATCTCTTTCAGTGAATCAGTTATATTTCTAATTTATAGAAGTTTATTTTACTCTACCTCATAGCATATCTTTATTTATGATTCCAGACTGGAGAGACTGGAAAGGCTGTTGGAATTGATCACATAACTGAGTTAGTGGAATTTTCTCGAACTAATGTTAGGAATGATAAGCCTGAACTTTTAACAAGTGGAAGAGTGAAATTTGTAGGTAAGTTATCATTGCATAATTAAATTACCATAAATGTTATTTCACTGCTTTCAGTTTCACTTTCTTGCTTTTTTATTTATGAGAAGTAGGCAAAAAGTAAAATATTCTAGGTTTGTATCAAATTTCTGGTTTTTTCTTTAAAGTATCCAATACCAGATCTATATGTAAAGCTTGTATTTGTAATGAAGCAATTTCCATATTTTTGGTGTTTTTTTCCTTTCTTTAGTTGGTGACGGTAGACAAGGATACTCAGAAGATGGGCCCTATGATGCTATCCATGTAGGTGCTGCTGCTCCTACTCTCCCTCAAGAAGTAAGAACCTGTTCAATTATTTTATTGTTATCAAATGATTTTTTATCTCACCTATGAAGCTAACGCCCATGCATTTGTTGTTTACCTCCAAAAGTGGAAGGTATCAGTATGCCTGGAGACAAATAGAGCAATGATAGGGATGTGCAGAAGTCTGGAATACATGTTAATATACATGGGTGGTCTGAAAAGTTTCAGACATGTTGCCATTTCTCGACACGTTTTCTGAAGATTTATGAAAAATCTGGGGTCGGAAACTTTTTAGACCACCCTCGTATTTTAGCTTTTTTTTAAATTGTGACTCACAAAGTGATAGATTTTAAATAATTTTTTCTGTATTTTATGAGACTTATGAAACACTTTCAGTGTATACTCTCATTGAATTTAAACTGTTGCCTCAAACACTAATATGGGAAAGTATTGATTTCTTAGTAATCACAAGGAAAGGGATTATGGATGAAAATTGCACTATACAGGTATAAAATGTTAGGGTAAGAGTTAGAAGTAACCAGGATTTGAAGTCTTCAGATTAATGCTCTTGTCAAGTGGGTTATCTCACTGAAGTTTTGGTGCTTTGTAGGCATAGCAGTGGGTGCTTTAACCTCAAATTAGTGGGACCCATAACTACCATGGTCTTCTTATTAGTAGAAGAAACCATCAGCAACTCCCATTGAGGGTCATAAGGAGAGGGATAGAGAGTGAGGATGAAAAATAAAATTTTTATCATATTGCCTCAGAATTTTATCATGTATCCCAGCGATATGTTTCACTCTGCCAGAAGATATGGCTTCAGGTCCCTATCACTGTTGTCACTTCCAAAATATTCCTGGAATTGTGTAGATAATATACTAAAGGTTTCCAAAAGGGCTACTTTAAGGCATAAATTGTAATTTGGTAAATAAGGCTATGATTTTATTTGGAAATTCTTATAGTATACTCAAGAAATTAACAATATGCATGTTTTTAGATTAAATTTGCACGGAATTTCTGGAGATATTGATGAAAATTTCCATTTCTCTTCTGTTTTGCATTTACAACCTATCGTTGGTGTCATGAATTCAGTCTTTTCATTGGATTCATGAATTCAGACCTATGCTAGCCTCCATTACCTGGAATACATCGAAAATGTATTTCCGAGTGGAAATATTTACATTAAAATTACATGAAATCTGTTATTGATAATGTGATGTCAACTTTTTAAGTATATCATCTTTATAATATTTCAGAAAAATATTTATTTTTTAATATTTTAAATTATAAACTCGTTAATAAATTTGTATTTATGAAACAAATTCTTTCTTTTACAATTGGTTCGTTGCATAGAGGGATGACATATATGTCAATCATGGACATACATGGTAGTCTTTCAATTTTTCATTGAAAGTTTCATTCATTTATACATTCAACTTTCAATTTTTTATTCATCTACTTGCATGTAATAATAAAATCTAAGCACCTATAACAGTCTCAACAATTTCAACTCCAGCTTTAGATTACTTGTGCTAAACTTAAATTTAATTACATATACTTATCTAACTTGCAGTTAGTGAACCAGTTGAAACCTGGAGGCCGAATGATAATCCCAGTTGGACCTGAAGGAGGAAATCAGCAATTAGAACAAATCGATAAGGATGCCAATGGAACAGTCACTCGAACATCATTGATGGGAGTGGTGTACGTCCCTTTAACTGACAAGGATGCGCAATGGCCTGGCAGGTGGAATTAATGGCACCAAAGACTTTACTATAGTTCATCCAAACAGCAAGAAATATTCAAAGCTTTTCCATAACCCTCTTGCCTTTGATTTACCTCATTCTTGGGCCTTTCTATCGCTGTTACAGGATGCAAACGATTGAGGATGGACTGGGTCTGTGCTTCCTATCCTCTTTATTTGCCTAAATTATTGAGTGACTATTTGAATTGTTGCATAATTCTCATGATTTTTTACTTTGTTTTAAACTAAATAATTATTTGTCAATGATTGTATCAACTCTAATTCTCAGCCATTTGAACAAGGAATGCTTTGTAAAAAGGTGATTATCTGAAAGTAATTCAATACATTTGCTTTGGCAAAGTAATTGGTTCTACTTCATTTCAATCTAAAAGTCATTGTAAGTCTAGTCTTTTATATCTACATGGGAAAAAAGATAACTTTTAAGCATGATAAGTTCTAATGGCAATGAAAATCAGCTATGACAGATGTGTGATTAATATTTTAGCATTTCCCTGATTTTTATTAAGGGTAAGCTAATTCTTTTTCTAGCAGATTTTGCTCTTTCATATAAGTTTACAGATTATTTCATTATCTACTCTTCTGAATAATTAATTTGTATTTTTAAAGGACATGTTATATGCAGTCATCAATCATATTGTTTGCTTTGTTTAAATATTTAATGGTTGTATAGAGGCATCTCAATTTCCTATTTCTGCAGCAGAAATTAGATTGGCTAATCGGCAAAATCCATAATACAGATAATTATGGTTTAAATATAATATCTTGTACACTTTCCTGCTTTTTTCCTGTGTGCAGATTTACAGAACTTGAAACATGATTGTAGTGAAAGCAAACCGAGAGGCTATCAAAGTAGTTAATATAAGGGAAGTAGATGGTCTGGCATCTCAGCATATATTCTTTATTCCTTGTGGCAATTTCACTGCTGCTGTATAAGAAAGTTAGAATGTAATTTAAACTATGGAATTGTAAAAATTGCTCAGTCAATTAATGATAGGAACCTATATCATCAAATCAAATTAAAATATCAGAAAAATATTTAATAGCGTATTCATTAGCTTTGAAAGGACTTAGAGGCTTCTATTACACACAATTGTAATTATAACAATCAGAATACAAAATTTAATAATCCTGCTATTTCAAACTCATATTCTGCTGATCATAATTTTATTTTTCAGCAAAATCATAATTTTTTATTATAAAGATTTATGCCATAACTTTTTATTCCGTTACCTGTTGCTTACTTTTTATTAATTTGGCAAGATTTTTAAGGAAATCCTAATTGACAATGAAAATGCAGGAATAAAAGTCACCAAATCTACAACTTAACCAGAAAACAAAGCAGGAAATTCATAATTGCTATGTTACTATCCATACCTTGCCTTTCAATTGCCGTAACAGATGCTCAACAGTTTTTCTTTGCCTTATCAGAGTTACTGTATCTGCCAGTGTTGGGTTGCCGTAATAGGCCTTGATTATTAGTATAATAATAAATTTATAAATAATACTCAATGTCTGTTCATATCAACAGGACTATAGTTGGATTCTTCAGTCCTAAGAATAAAATAATGCAGCATAATTTAATATCACTAAATGTATTGCTTCATCTCCTTTATGTAGCATATCTTTTTGTCTTCAAGTTTTTACCAATTATATTTTTGTGCATCTATAAATTGTGATGATGGTTGATAGATCTTCACTATACTGAAGGTATCACAAACATTAGGGAAGAAAAATTATATTTTTACATTAAGATTGGCTAAGGAAGTCATCTATTTGAATTTTAATTATTAATAATATTAATTATTTGGGCATTCACTTACTTTCTCTATTCCAAACGTCCTTGCATGTCCATTTTCTATTAACATTTGTAATCCAATAAACCAGTTTATCTTTGACTAGTTACATAAATAACAGAATAATATCCTCTGAATTAATTGGTGGTGTAATGTCATCCCATTAAACATGGATATCATTGGAATATTTCAATAGAATATTTTCCTATTATGTGAAAAACTTGCTACACTGCCCTGAAGTATTTATCTAATTATTGGGGAACACTTGAAGAGCTTCTCTTTTATGTGAATATCTATTTAAAAACTGATTTGCAAAGACTATTTTTGTTAAAAGTTGTTACAATTGTATAGAATACATGTTGTAGACTGTTCATGTATCAATAAACTTATTTTATATAATTGTAGTCAATCAATGAAAGCCAATCCACGACAGTCAGAGTCCCATCCATTAGGTTAGTTCATTTATTGAATTTCACCATAAAATCAAAATGGTTGAAATAGTACTAGAGTAATATTACTTAGGTTATTATAGAGGGAAGTCATTTTAAATAGTTGTAATAAAATATCCTCAGGTTTATCTCACATTTTCAGTCTAAGAAAATTTGTTTTTCTTTTTATCGAAAATTCATAATGAATCTAAGAACTTTGCTTGGTTGGAATCTGCTAAAAAAAATTATTGCATTTTACATGCTGTTATCAGAGAATACAAGTTATCTGCAACAAGGAGAAAAACATAGTATCAACTGTGATATTGGCTAGTATACTGAAAATCTAAAACATAACCTATATATTGAAAACTTGCAAAGGAATCCTAACTTCATAATTCAAATAAAAGTTACAGTAACTTTCTAACCATTTTCATATAAATAATTCATGTAAATTTAAAAATCTCATGCATCCATGTATTCACATTTGTTTTCTGATTGCTCATTCTCATTTCTCTATGACACCCAAGCCCTGTTAATGATGTGGCCATGAAAATATATTGTATTTGCTTGTTAACATAAATTGAAGAAATATTTTGCTAGCTCTTATCATCTAAAAGGTTTTGAAAAGGAATGCAAAGGAATTTTTCTGATTTTTTAAAGTTGATGTACTCTTAAGAGAGAATTCTTAATATATGGATAGGTTCTCTTTGAAAGTAATTTATCAGAGTTTTTTTACCATGCTTTAAAGTCGCTGAAAATGCATTTTGTCTTTAATACAAATTATCCTGAGTTATCACACATCAAGATGTTATTGTATTGCTTTTATCTCTCTTAAAATAAACTCAATAATTTCAGGCTTTATTATGTCAAACATGTTTTAAAATGAAGATTATATTTATTTTTTGACGAGTAAAAATTTAATTAGATAACTTCTACACTCAGAATAGAAATAAACGTATGCATGAATAAAAACTTCTGCCCCTAAGGATGGCCAATTATACTGAAAATGGTCATGTGATTTTGTTTTTCACTTTGTAGAAGTGTAGAAGTTTTTATATATTTTTATTTTTACTTGACTCAAAATAAAAGTAATCTTCATCTGTCTCATAACATAGCCATGTCATATTTACAGATTTTTTTCTGGGTTATTTTATTTGCTAGGTCTTTGATCAAATCTGTAAAATATATTTGGTGAAAATTTTCAGCTGATTCAGAAAGAGCTCAGAATTTCAAAAATTTCACTTCTAGGTTTTAATTTTCTACATTTGTGATTAAAATGAATTTAAAGAATAACCAGGTTCCCTAGGAAAAAGGAAACTTAGGAAACATTCATGCTTTTATTGTTATAGCAAGGCATAACTTTTCTATGATATCTAAATAATGCATTCTAAATAATTATTCTGCATTATTCAATTATAAACTATGAGTGTGAAAATCAAAGTTAAGTAGGGTAAAATTTAGGCTGGAAACTAAAATTCCTAGAATCAAGCATTTCACTGCATCAATTCACCAAAAAAGGCATGTGACAACTTTGATTCAATCAATGTTAGTCAACATAGCAATACTAAGATTTACTTTGCATTTAAGCATTTATTTTTGTTTGCTCAGTCAAAATGGCTGATTTGCATGGTATAGTTATTTTTTCTTGGCCATCAATTGTTTTTGGCTCTAAAATTTTCTTTTGCAGTTAAATAATTTAATCATTGATATTTGAGCATGTATCTCGTAAAAAGTACACAGGTCTTAAAAAAAAATCATTTTTTGCTTTATCTGATCTCTAGAAGATTTTTCAGATTCACATCATCAAAGAGTCTATGAAGATACTATTGTCATACTTTTTACTCTTGTTTTAGAATTGCAAATTGCTTATTTCTCCAATAAATTCGAAACTATTGTGACACTTTACAATTAATAAGTTTAATGAAAGCATTGCTTTTTAATATTCTAAGCATCTCTGAGTGATTAATTGATTTTTTGCTTCAGACGATTAATATTATAAGGAGAGGTTGCTATAACATATATTCATAAATATTGATGATAAGATGAGTTAGCAATATATCATTTTTTTTTGATACAGCTTTGAAATTCTTGCATAAATGCAGTAAAGTAAATGCTAGAACGTTATTCAGTACTATTGTTTAATTTATTTAGGCTTGGGATAAGGTTGTAGTAGATTATGATGGCTGGAAATTATCATTGCTTAAATCTTTTGATACTCATCTGATTAGAATTCCTAGCTTCTCTTGTATCATGATCTTTGAATAAGAAAAATAAGGCAAAACCATAAAAATTAAGATTATAATTAAAAAGAAAATTTACAGACGGGTGAAATGTAGTCATAATTTTATGGCGAATTACACCATCTATGACGTTTCATTCACATTAAATGTGTATGCTACTGAATTTCTTCTTTAAGAGAATTCTAACTTTTAAAATGAATGGTGGAAACTAAAACTACTACTCCTTAATGTTTATACTTTTGTAGCCATGAAATACTGAATTGAACCCAGTTATTTAATGATATTTTGATTAAAATTAAATCATTGATTTTTGCTACAAAGAGTATTTTGAAAGGAAACTAGCAAACATTTTCTGTCTAAGCTAGCATCAATTTGCATTTTTCATAATCATGTTACCAATTCCATTATGAATCGGAATTTATTTGAACTTTTTTTAGTTTGCCACATTTTCGGCAATGAGAGTTGTCGCTTTTCATTATTCTTTACAATTTTATTGAAATATTTTTGGGAATTGAAATATCTATATTGGCAAGAACAAGTAGGTTGCCTGATTTGAATCACTGATTCTGTAGATGAATTTAGCTTCAATTCAGGATAAAATGAAGATAAAGATGCTAGTTGGATCAACCACATAACAGTAGAGGGAAAATGGCAAATTGAGGGTTATGGAAATCATTTCAAATATGGTCCTTTATTTACTGAGATAGGGCTCATGTTTATTTCAGTCATAAATTAGAAAATGGAAACAATTTTCATGTCTTCAAAGGCATGGAAAGTTATTGTTTTGAAACTGTTTGTCATGGTCAAGAAAAAGCAACCACTGTAAATTATAAAATCATTTTCAACTTCTTTTAATATTATCTTGGTTCTGATAAATAAAGTTATATATTAAATAGTAATAATAATAGTAATAAAGACAGAGGTGTGCATAATTACCACATTATAAAAGTAAACCATTTCTGCTTAGAACACCATGATATTACTCTTGCATACTCACATTGTTTACATGCAATTAAAACCTTTTTTATCTGACACTTTTGTTGTTTTACCAGTAATTTTCTCTATAAAGAAACCTAATAGTGTTAAATATCCTCTAACTTATGAATGATTGCATGGGATTAATTTTTGAAATGTATACTATTGTTACTGTAGGTTGTAGGGAGCAAAGTAACTATTAAAATGATTTGTTAAAGTAATATATCAGTAAATATTTATCTCTCTGTGGCATCTTCATATTTTGGGTCAAAAATTTGCCTCACATTTGAACAATATTTGAGAGATTCTCATTCACCACTTTTTCTTTTCAGAAGTGAGCTTTGAGCACCAAATTCTTTCTTAAAAAGGATTTACTAATAATATGTTGTTTGGCTGAATCCTGGCTTTCTACCACTTGCTTCAGGTGCTGTGATATTGTGTGATTCCTATTTAACCAGTCCACAATAGTTTAGAAAGATGGATCCAAGTTTTACTGGCCATGTTTCCCATTGGCTATCAATTCTTTCTGAGCTAAAACTTTTTTGTGAAACTCTATAACGTCTCCCTCCGCAGAGTGCTGAAAAGGGCAATGAGGAGAAGAAGAATTCATCTCTTAATAAACAAGACATCACATCTAGTGAACAAAATGGAAGAAAACGAGCAAAAAAAGAATGAGTAGGAGGATTATTTTAACAAGCTCTTATTAAACTGGAACAGAAAACCATGTATCTTTTCATTGTTGGAATTTTATGTTGTCCAGTTTATTCATGCCTTGATATTTGGAAAACCTATAAAATTATCTACATATCCTAAAATCAACTCCATTATCATAGTGTACCAAAATATGTGTTATTTAATAGGGTTATTTATGCTATGAAATAACTGAATTGCTTGTATCCTTGTTTCAGACTTCGGGACATGTCTTTCGATTGAAAACTTGAGTATTTGAACATACATGTAAAGTTTTAAATGCTCTGATATGTATCTAAAATAAATCAAAGTATCTTTTCCCTGATAAAAGAAACAGGTTCTTGTATTTTGAACTACTTGGTAATGGAAGGAAAACAACATCTTGTATGTTCAGCTGTATAGAAAATTATATGAATGGAAATTTTACTTTAAACTCTTATTGGAATTAAAATTTCCATATCATATGTTTGTCAAGAAAATTTTAATACACATACAAAATGGCAGCAGAAATATGTGGCAGATGTAATAATTTTTTGTGACCTAAATTCATGGCTGTCCATCTATCAAGGAGGCCCAAGGTGCAAACTTCCCATATGGGAACCATATGCACCTATTACAGCCACATGATATATAATGGTTTATAATAAAGTCCTTGATGTTACAAAGTGTTTTATAAATTTATTACTTTCCCTCTGCAAATCAATGAAGTTGTCTTTTTAGATCAGGGCACCTGAAAGTACAGAGTCCTTTGGAATGGTCATGCCAAAATCTTGAATCCCTATCTTCATTGACCTCAATGCATAACTGTCTCTTTTATCTCAGCATCTAAAAGTATGATATTCTTGAGTAGTTTGGCTAGTCTTGTAGGTCTTCATGTAAAGTTGAGAGCATAGGTACTTCATCAAGGGACACTAGGTATTTTAGATGGTAACAAGCCTTTTATCAAGTCTTTGTAAAATAATAAAAAGAGACAATTTAGGATAGAATTGTTGAAGAAAGTAAATTGAGGTAAGACCCTAAGGAAGAAAGTTAAATAGGATGGTGTATTATGTGAAGGATGGGATAATGCAGGGGTGGCAAACCTTTTGTGGTTCATGCTTCAATTATTTAATTTTTTAAATTCTGGATGCATCAGACAAACCATTATAATTCACCATAAAGCTTGATAAATATGCTCTTTAGAATTTAGTTATGTGATGGATGTGCTATGGTGTGTAAGGGATTTATTAATTTTTCTCTGACTTAAGTACCCTTATAATTAAATAATTCACCATTGGTTGGCCATCGATGGGTTAAAGTGTCAAAAAATAAAAGAAATGGCATTAAATGGGGAATTTTAGGGTACAAGAGCCTACTAAAAGTCAGAAAACTTTAGGGATGAATCAAAAAAATGTTAATAACTAAATGGGTGGGCCCTTCCAACTAGAATTGCCCGGGTGTAACCAGGGCCGCTCCTTTCAGGTAGACAAGTTGTCTCACCAAAAATACTAAAAGAAATTATGGCTATTTAAAAGGCTAATAATTTTGATTTATATCGTTCTAGAAAATTTTACTTGAACAAGTTCACAGTCATGAAATTTTACCATTGAACACAAAATATTAAAGTTGTAAAGAAGAAAATTCTATCGTGTTTTTCTCGTTTCTCTACTATTCTGCCAGCCTGAGTTACGGCCATTTTTATTGAATGGTGCTTTTACTTGCAATGCCGATTCAATAAATACATTCCGACTAGATATGATACAATTCGTGGCAACGAGCTTATAATTACAAAGATTTTTAAAATATCCGTATAACAATACCCTATTAAAATATATAAATAATCACTTAAATAGTGATGTATGTATTTTAACTAATTTCGGAAGTAGGAATTTACGCGTTTGAAAATTTTAGGGGTCAAGAAAAATTTCAGAAGGCGGGTACTTCGAATTTGATTAGAACAGCTATTTATGCAATACTTGGGGCTAGAAGAAATTTTATACTTTGAGTTCGCACTGTCCGAACCATTTTAAAAACATATAATTTTGCAATTCCAAGCAGATATTTAGGGACATTACAAAAGGGGTTCCCGTAAAATTTTCTCGGATTCCTCTCATGGACTCAATTCTCGCACTAATATATTGATTCTTCACTTTCATGAGAATTCCTCTTTCTTTCCATCCAGTTGCGTAGAAATAGTAATATTTTTTAAAATACTTCGCCAGCTGAGGTCATTTCGTACATATGTTCTTCCACTGGGAATCGAACCTAGGACCGCCTTCAGGCGGTGAAATGCGAATGCACTTGGCTATCCAGGAGCCCATTGTGCCCGCGCGGTCTAATATTTAAAAGAATTTTTTGATTTTCCTCTATAAACCGCATCCAAGTCTGTCATGCTGCTCGATAACAAATCGAAACCCGAAAATCTCAGATTGGGACTTACAACTACTTCAGAAAATTCTTCTATGCAGGACGTTTCAGGGTCTTAGTAAACAGCTGTTTACTGAAGCCCTGACTAGCTTTACCCAGCTTTACCTTTGTTAAAGGTACTACGGAATTTAACGAATGAGAAGTCAGGTTTCACAAAGGATAGCTCCCCCCCTCCAGCATATGGAGCCGTTATTTCTTAAATGCTTTAAGAGGGTGAGTAAGCGCCCTTCCCTATCCATCTAGCTGCAACCCCTCTTTTGTATGCCAGTTGGTACCCCGGGGTAGTTCCAGGTATACCTGAACA
Source organism: Pachydiplax longipennis (assembly GCA_036926295.1). Lineage (NCBI taxonomy): Eukaryota > Metazoa > Arthropoda > Insecta > Odonata > Libellulidae > Pachydiplax > Pachydiplax longipennis. The sequence goes on from JAVFKF010000002.1 coordinate 40,902,610, forward strand.
AGTGTTCGCAGGCGTGCTAATGTGCTTTCTCTCAAAGATAGCGTCATCACAAAATTTTTAGAATTTTAAGCATTTACTTCTTTCAGTATTATAGCTTCTTCACTCATTGACATTCATTTGAACTTTTCCTTGATCCATTTCGTCTACAGTAATTTCAACATGCATAATTAGCTGGTAAGTTTTTATTTTAACAGGAACTTTATATCTGAGTTTTTCTCTATTACTTCCCGCAATGTCCGTAATCCTTTTCTTTGAGCTGCATCAATGAAAAATATGTTCTATAATTTCAGAGTAAGATGATTTGTGCGTAAGAAACGCATAAAAGAATTTATAAGATAGCATATAAACATGGAATCTAATTGGAGTATGAAAAATATGACAGAGGATTTATTTTCAAGTTAATCACTTTCATGATAACTGTCTGTACAATTTTCGCTAGATATGGTAATCCCGCGTAATTCTGTTCCATACTTGGCAACGTAGCGCCAGCAGTACATTCATTCCCGCCCGGTTTAATTTTTCGTGGCTCATCTATCTAAAATTGAGTACAAATGTTAAACAACGTGGTAAAGGGGCAAAGAGGTCATTTATGTTCTGTATCTCGCATGTAAAACTACTTAATGGTGCCTGAAAATGTTTTCAGCGAAGAACAACTCTGATCATGCTGCAACAAAAAATTTGAAAAGAAAACGTTCCTTTGATGAAACTGAAGAAAATCCTCGAAATTCCATGCAGCCTGCTAGGAGACGGTATAAGAGAGCAGATGAATCCACGACATGGAAGGATCAAATCGTGCCTTTGGTAAGTACTTGATATGCTATAAGTTTGCTCCATGGAAATCTTCATTTAGAATGATTTATTTCATTTAATTCATAGCGAAGTTTCAGCAGAAGATTTCTTGAACTCTTCAATTGTCTACTCATATTATTTGGTGAAACTAATCCTTTTGAAATTGTGTGATGGGTTTTGGGTTTGTGTGTCGTCACACGTTGTTTACACTCGTGACTAGCTAGATTTGCGTAGCAATCACTGTGACCATCTGGGTGTCTAAAGTTTGATTACTATTTTAGTTAGTATTACTGCGTGTTTTCTTAGACCTTTATGCTCATGTGATAACGAAAGATCGAAATAACAAGTGACCACATCTCATAGAATTGTATATCCAACTTGAATGAATCCTGCGATGAAAGGAAATATTTATGTACAATAATCCACACTAGTTTTTGAAATTTGTCAATAAGGACCCGGTTCAATTAATGAGGTTTTTTTACTGTAAATAGCATGTTAAATTTATGGAATTGGTTTTCATTGAATCTCTGTAAGGGCTAAAGTAGGGAATGCTTGAAAGAAACTCATTGAAATTTCAACTCTTTCGATATTGGAATAGCAAATTGGTTGTATTTAATTCCTAAGTATTTTTTGGTGATATCTAAATACAAACTATCCTTAAAATATTATACATAGCAGTGTCATTGAAAGTATCTCTTTTCTGATTTCATGAAAGTTTTTGAATTCATATAATTTATTTAGCTTAAATCATAAGAGTTCTTGTTTTCCTTCTCAGCAACATTTTTCTAAGAGCGCTATTAGTTTGTAAATAATGACATGATAGAAATTGATTGTATAAATACTTATTATCAAGAAAGAAGAAATGAAAGATGCTGTGTCATCTTCTGAGATTAAGGATTTGAAAACATATTTTATGGGTTATTTGGAGGACATTCTCTCAAAAATAATTGCTACAAATTTGTATAAGATTGAGTATTTTTAATTATGTTTTTATAGCTTTCAGACTTTTGAAATATGAAATTTTATCTACACTAGAGAATGAGGTTATATTTTTAAAGAACCAACATTTTGTCAGTATCATTAATCATTATATGTTTATTTCATTATTAGGTAGAATCGTCTGACGTGAGATCCTCCAAAAGCAGTTCAGATTCCAAATACAATAGTCGTGGCAGTTCTCATGTGAGTAAGCAAAGCATTTTGGAACAAATCAAAGTGATTACAAGCTGATTTGAGTTAAGAGAATTAGCCAAGTACCTTTCAGAGTTTAATTATATATAATTAATGTCCAACATCTAATAACACTTTTATTTTGTAATTCCTTTGACTTGAAGACTGAAGAACTGGGTTAAGGTTTTAGACCAATTAATTTAATTTGCTTCCTAAAAATCTTAGATACAACTATCAGTGATAGAAGAGCATTCAAGATAATTTATGCTAAATTATCTTGAATCTTTATTCATATAGTATTCATTGCATTTTAGTTTAAATCCTTCATCCCTGTATAGACAGGATAACATTTTTTGTCTCCCCTTCAGTAAAGTCAGCTGAGAGGCATATTACGTAATTTTTTGTATTGTGTTGAGAATATTTTTTCATCATATCTCTCTGGAACACTTTATTGTACTGCAAAAGCCTCATCCACTGTAAACACTTCATTTGCAATTCATTACAATGAACCATTATTCTTTCAGGAGATCAGGGAAAGATATCATGGCAATGAGAAGAAATCTCCAGAAAGACGCATTCAAAACTCACCATCCGACATGAGGAAAATAATATCTGAGAAACCCTTGATAAGAATTTTAACTCCTAAAGAGATAAACTGTTCTTCATCATTATCCAATGAATCATGCAACAGAGCTGGAAATGATGAATATATTATGGGTGAAAATAGAAGACGTTGTTCTTCCCCAAGGGAAGGTAGCAAAGCTGTAAGTAAAACAGACAATCCTTTAAGATTTTGGCATCATATTTGATGTAGTAAGTTTAATCATATTGTTATTTACATGATATCTTAATTCCAGTCCAAAGCAGATATTTCCAACAAGGAAAGCTCCACAACTTCTTGTGAGAATTCCAGGACAACCTCCTCCAAGGTAGGCTCCAACTTTGTGGCTATTAAGTAAATGGTGTCATTCATAAAAGGTAGACTATGTAATTTGTAGATTTTGGAACCAAGGAAAAATGCTCAGTGGAGTAAATTGAGTTAACTTAAGTTCTCTTATGCTGGAAATTTTATTTTGATTGTAACAGCACAAGGCCTATATATGATATAAGTTTGCCTTTATTATCTATTTCCAAAATATTTCATGTCATTGAGTAAAATAACATTACTGTAAACTAGCAAAAGCTCTATTGTACAGTTTGTACTAAAGATTTAAAGATAACTTGAAGATCTTGAAAAATTGCTCACCTGCATTTTGTAATTTATGTGACATGTTTGCATGTTTGATTAACATAATGCATATTTATTTAATTTTTCAGGTAGAATCAACAAGTAGAAGGTCATCTGAAAGAGCCTTAGGATCTAGAGCCATTGGCGTTTTTTCTGTAAGTATAACAGTGCAATACTTAAAAGTGATTCAGAATCTCAGTAGAGGTTAAGTTTTGAAGCAAGTGAAACCTTTTTCATTTTCTCCGATGAATTTTTTATAATGATAATCATTGGAACTTATTTTCAACAGTTTTTATAGCTTAAATATTTTATTATAATTTTGGTTACAACAACATTTTTAAGCAAATACTGTAAATCTATGGAAATTTTTAGACCACATTATGAACATTCATTAAAATAAACATAAAGCAGACTGGTTACAGTTATCAGTGTATTAACATAAAAAATAATTGTTCTAAAGGCAAATATTAATATTTTTGCTCTTGTGATCACTGGAATAAACTTCTTTTTGCATTTATGCATTATTATAGATAAATTAAGACGGTGCATGGAAACTCCATTCATCCTTTACTGTTATCTGGGACCCACTTGTTTTTGTTTCCTATGGATAGTCATATTAGAGTTCCCACTTAGCTTAAAAGGTAGTGCTTTGGAATCAGACTGAAGGGGTCTTGGGTCTGATCCCAGTGAAAGCTCAATTTTCCAATAAGGGTTGGTGTCAGGAAAGGCATTTGGTTGTAAAATTAATGCCAAAATTCATCGTATAAGATATATAGTACAGAGAAAAGAGCTAAGAAGAAGGAGATGATGATCATTTGATATATTTATGATTGGGAAATATATAGATATACTTGGTTACGATAGTGAAATGCTTTATTCGATTGTTTTCATTCAGTTATTCCCATCTCTACTTCCAGGTGATCAAGAAAATCCTTGATGAGAATAAAAGAAATGATGAGATGTCTGCTGAAAAGCAACGTTTATCTAGGGAGAGGGAAAATGGTGAATGCTCTAACAATGAATCAACTTCTGGAAGAAGAAGCTCTTCTCCATCCAGATCTGAAAGATTATGTGGAACTAGTATAGTTGAGAATAAAGATCCTGACAGGCATAAAGAACTCAATTCTTCGAGAAAGGGAAACAGAACATCTGATTCTAATATATCACCAAAGCCCGTAAGACCATCTATGCTGTTTTAAAGTTACCTTACTTAAATCATCCAGGTTAAAATTTTATTGATATCACATTCTTATTTCAGAAAGAATTACATCCTTGGGAATCAACAGAGGAGTGCTGGGATACACCTCCTGCAAGTTCTAGAAAATCCTCCTCAAAGGTTAGCTTGGGTCTTGAGATAGGTTAATAGGCTTTGGATGAATCCACAGCATGCATCAGATTATTTAAATAGACCAGGTTAATTTGAAAATTTATTGATACCACAATCTTATTTCAGAAAGAGATACAACCTTCGGAAACCAGAAAAGAGTGCTGGGACACACCTGTAAATTCTAGGACATCCTCCTTAAATCAGAAAGAGATACAACCTTGGGAATCCACAGAAGAGTGCTGGGACACCCCTGTAAGTTCTAGGAAATCCTCCTCAAAGGTTAGCTTGGGTCTTGAAATATAGATTAATAGGCTTTGGATGAATCCACAACATGCATCAGATGATTTAAATAGACCAAGTTAATTTGAAAATTTATTGATACCACAATCTTATTTCAGAAAGAGATACAACCTTTGGAAACCAGAAAAGAGTCCTGCGACACACCTGTGAATTCTAGGACATCCTCCTTAAATCAGAAAGAGATACAACCTTGGGAATCCACAGAAGAGTGCTGGGACACCCCTGTAAATTCTAGGACATCCTCATCAAAGGTTGGATTGGATCTTGAGATAAAGTTTAATAGCCTTTGAATTCACAGTATACTCCAGGAAAACACAAAATCCTTTGTTAGGCCTTGGTTAGACTCATAAGTGGTTGGCTTTATGCAGAACTCAAACATTTTTCTCTTATCGAATGTTAAAATTATCATCCTAATTTCTAAAAAGAATTTAATGTCTAAAAGTCTTTGATGTCTAAATTCATCAAATTTTACTCTGATTTCTTCTTGTTGAGTCTTACTGTGTGAAATGGAATTTTTCGTTCTATCATTTTTAAATTTTATATTTTTTATTAAAAGTTGACTTCATTCAGTTTAAATTGATGCTTTTTGCCTCATAAAGGTAAGTCATTCCAAACATTTCCTTCCATACTGTGGAGGTAGGAACTTTAAGCTCACTCTTGGATTTGTGGTAATTTGGATTCAAGGAGAGATTTGTAGATAGTAAAAGGGTAGTAATTTATGGTGTAAATTGTTATTGGCCAGAGAATTTTAATCTTTTCTTTTGTTATGTTTTTCAGATAAAGGTTGTTATTTGCAAATTTATATTTCTTTCCATTTTCATGCTTTGGAGACTTCATATAAGTATCTCTACTGCACTAAATCACCATAAATTAAGAAGCATAACATTTTAAATATATTTCCATTATTTTATATTTATTCTGTTGAGTCTGTTTGAATACAATGAAGGTTTACTTTCTTATGTATTCAAATGTAGTTTACTGTTAGAGGTTAAGCAAAGTTTATCATGGCAAAAATTTAACCTGAAATTCTTTGAATGAACTTAATTGTAGTTGAAAAGCATTTTGTGTGTTTTAGCCTTTTGTAATTCTTTTTCGCATTCTATTCAAAACAGGTTGTGTCATCAACTGAAAGCAGCTCAGAATCAAAGAGGAGTTCTGGAGATTCTCAAGTGAGTAAATAATAATTGAAAATACATTTATTTGATTCATATTTCCTGCTAACCCAAGTTTTCTAAGTGAAGTATTTCTTTATTAAAGAATCTGTTGCTCATTTCCTATTGAATGCATAATTCTGAGCATCATAATAGTATTCATGTGGGATGTAGCACTTAAAATATATTAATCCCTTTAATTATGAAGGGTTCAGTGTAAAATTCTAAAAATCAAGATTAAAACTTGGATTAGGACAAAAATAAGCCTTTTTCCTGCTAGGATCTCCTAAAATAATTAAAGTTAATTTTATTTTTCTGTATTCTTAGCTTATAAGCTTTTTCTCTTCTTCAACAACTTTCTTAAACTGATGTCAACAAGCATTTCATGGCACAATGTTTATGTTCAATAGAAGCATTAAAAGAATGTAACATTAATCCATCCACAAAAAAGGCTGATACATCTGTCCATTCCATATCCATTATTCTGTGATATATTTCTATTCCAACCTGTTTTATCTATAACATTCATATTTCTAAGACCACAGGGTTTACAAACTACAGTAAAACCTGGTTAAGATGCTTTTCAGGGGAATAAGTGAAAAACATTTCTTAAACCTTCTTGGGGTTGCTTAATGTCATATTTTTAGAGAATGGTCTGCTGTTTGCACAAAGACAGCATTTCAGTCAGCTATCTGATTTTGGTCACTTTTCACTCTATGCTGAAACCATTGTTACCTGACACATGATCAACAAAGAGTGATGAATTTATTAACAGCAGTGATGAGAGAGCATCACTGAGCACCATCTCTCCATGACTACACTCACAAAACACTGTACTACCTTTCTGCTTAGCTTATTATATTTACAACTTGAGATTGTGACGAAAGGAAACACTGTCATGCAATTTTTTGACCTACTGGTCTGCCCTGAGACTAAAAATTATAAAGAAGATCTCACTGTATCTCAAAGTTTGTATCAGCTCTGAAAGGCTAGATGTGAGCTAGTAAGATTAGAGTATTATTAATATCTCTCCAGTCCCGCTAGTTTTTGTTAAATGAAAATGTAAAAACTTGTATAACTATAAATATAAACTACATTATATTATGAAAACTTGTATAACTATAAATACTTACTATATATAAACTTCATGAAAACTTGTATAACTAGGAATGTTTGGTTAATGTTCGGTTAGAGAATTATTTGAAGTAAATCTCTCTAACTTATTTTCCCAAGAAGCATTTTTATGAAGTGTAGAACATGTTCTTTATATTGTTTAAATCTTTTGGTGACGATGATGAGTTTTGTCCATTAATGTAGCAAAGGGTCCATTATTATCACAGGTCAGGAAAGGACGTGATGAGAAGAGGAGCTCCAGGACGTCCTCCTCCAAACGCCACTCATCAAACAGTAGGAGCAGAGATCGCACTAAGCACTCCAGCCAAAAATCACCTTCCAGGAGAAATTACCATTCTCCATCCAAATCTAAGAGGTCCATTGTTCCTAGAAAAGAACATGAAGATGTTGATGAATGTAGAGAACTGGATTCTTCAGGAAATGGAAGCATAGTATTTAATTTTGTTGCCTCATCAAAGCCTGTAAGATATTTAATATTGTGTGCTAAATATTAACTTGAATGATTCAGTTAGTAGTCTATTCATATCAATATTTTGTTTCAGGAGGAAACCAATATTTTGCATTTTAATGAGGAAAGCTCTGAAGCACCTTGTAAAACTACCCCCTTGATGGTAAGCTCAGTTTTTGATGATTAATTAAGTAGCTTTTGTAAAATATAGTGATCTTATTAAATATTTAGTCATAAGACTCCAAATAAGATTTATTTTTGCAAGTAGTTTTAATAAATTGATCCTTTAATTTTTAAAATGTCTCATAATTTATTCACTTGATATGAGATTTCTCCTTATTAAATTTCTTTGTCTACAAATTTCACCCTTATTCCTGCTTGTTGATTTTTCTACTGTAAAAAGTATTTATTATTTTGTATCTAAGATACATGTGAAAATTGAAATCTACATATGCATTCTTTAACCTAAGATTCATGAATGATTGTTTAGTTGATAATATCCAGTAAAATGCATAGACCTTGTTGCCCAATAAAAATTCATTACTTCTATGAAATGTCAATTTTCTTACAGATTTTATTGAGTAAAAAGAGATTAAATGAGATTTTTTGGCTCCTTTTAAGCAAGAATAAGTTAGATTTGTTGGCCATAATCTCAATAAAAGTCCTGTATCAATGGATGGACCAACATTTCTACGTAGAATGCATTTATAATCAATATTTGAATGATCACAAGGAAAAATAATATGCATGCATGCTTAATATTGCATGGTTTTTAAACTAAACTTTTTAACACTAGCTTTTATCTTTTCCTTTTTGTAGATTAAATCACCATTAGTTAATCACCATCACCAGGATTCTGATAGCAGTGTGGAATTAATTACCAGCAACTACAAAGAGTTACCTGTGAGTGAAAATAGCCATCCAGTTTCCTTTGATTTACCTCAAATCATTATGTAATTATTTATCAGAGTAGTAGAAAATATTCCTTGACAGGATCTTGATTTTAGTTTCTGTTAATAAGATTAATCCTAACTAAATGTTTCTGTTGGTTTGGCATAACTTTTGTTTAGTTGTCTCTCCAATGCTTCTTTCAAGAATCTTATTTGCTTTCCCTCATGTGTTACCAATGTTTTACGCATATACATTCATTGGGATGTTAGGAGATCATATGCTTTTCGTTAGACTGTAACTTAAATTTAGCAGCACAGTGAATAAATATGAAATAGACATAGAGCAGAAAACACTCTTGCTAAGGGAGGAGATCTTTTCCTTTACAGAGTTGTACATTGTTTATTTGGACTTTATTCCATACTCTCAAATGTTCTATTTTTCTGTTTTATGTGAATTTCCTGAAAAGAATCATTGTGAGAGAGCAATGTTTTGGATGAGCAATTTGAGGTAGGTTTCAACTGCTGTAGAAGGCCTTGGAAGTTCTCCTTTATGCCATGGTTATCAATAACTAAGGGAATTATACATTTTCTTTTAATCTATTGTTTTCCTAATAATACTTTTATCTGATGGTAGTTGATTGTAGAGCAAATGAAGTTGAGGGCAAAAGGGAGCATTAAACATTTTCTGATATAATTGCAGTGGAAGACAAAGAGACTATCCATATATGTATGTCTTGTCATCTTGATTTGGGTTTCACCTAAGCAAACTTTCACGAATGTCCTATGTTGGACTGTGAAAGGTCAAGCATATGTACACTGTTACCTTTCTCTTTGTTAATTCATTATAATGTTGATAGAAGGCATTTTTTTAAGTTTTCTATTCTAATAAGCCATAATTTTCCTTCCAGCCAAACAGGGAAGAACCTTTATGGAGGAAATGTATAGCTCCAAAACCTTTGGATGAATGCTCCTTGTCTTGGGATAGTGAGAAGAGGAGGAGTATTCGGAGAACCCCCGATAGACACCCTTCATCCCACAGTAAAAGAAGAGAAATCTACACAAAGACTGTAACTTACAAAAATAGATACTTCTCTCCATCAAATTCAAAAAGATCATACAGCACCCCTAGGAGGGATAAGATTAGTCCTAGGAAGCATAAATTTCCTAGTTCAACGCCAAGGAAAGGAAACAAAGATTCATATGACCTTGCTACTCCAGTAAGATCCTCATAAGTGTGTGTAGAAATTGGGGTTGTTGGTGATTCAGTTCTTAATCATATCTTTATTATTTCAGTGGGTAGCAGATTTCCTGAGCTCCAAGGAAGGTGGCTCTGAAACTCCCCGTGCTCGTCCAAAAGTGTCCTCTGAAAAGGTATGTGTTCATTTCAAAATAGTGATCAGGAGTGTAAAAATTCATGAATTAAATTTCTATTCTAGCGAAAACTATATTCAAGTCTTATAGTAATACATACTTTTAATCTCAATTTAAAATATAAGAAATTACTGATATTGTGAAATGATTTAGAAGCTCTGATATGTTACTTCTAGGCTGTCATCAGTTACGATGAATCCATTGTGTATGATTCATGTCAAAGCATTTGTGTAATTTCTTTATATTAATGATTTAATTTATGATAGTTTGACGAATTGAGGGCTTTCAGATTTTGAGAGTCTACAGAACCAGAACTTTATTCATAATTAACATAGTTCTAAATTTTGCTCCAGTCTACAAGAGGACCAATGTTAGAATCTTACCAGTTACTGGGTGACAGTCTTATGGTGCGTTTTGCAGATCAAATTCTTGAGGATCCGGCAGTTATTGGAGGTAATGACAGTAATATTTATTCAAATTAATATTAAGTAACACATAGTTGAGCATTCATGATCTTTAGGAATGTATCATGAGGACATTTTCAGGGTAAAATATTTTAAATACTCAGCACAAACTAAAGGCCTATGCTCCTGTAGACAATTCTTGGTATTGCTCTCAAATATTTTTGTCTTTATCACAAAGTTGTGTATGTTCATTTGTTCTCATCATATTTGTTTGATCTCTCTTTCATTCTGTCTTTGCTATACTCAAATTTTGGGGTTTTATTGATGTTATTTTTTTTAAATTCTATTAGTCTTTGAATTACAGTCTTTTGATATTTGGTTTCTCATAATATTTTGCAGAAATGAGTATTCACTCTAATGATTAAGGCTGTCTTTTAATCTAATGATTAAATAATGACTCATATTTGCTCATCATTTGCTTATCATAATAAATTCTTAATGAAGTAAAATTAAGTCTATGGTAAATGTAGATGTTCCCTTCAATAAAGATGTTTCTAGAAGAATGTCCAATAAAAGAAAGATGTCATTTTTGCTAGCCTTCAAGTACTATAGATACTTTCAATATTTTCTTTTACCAGAATGAGGATAGTCCATTCTCTTCTGGTGAAGATGTAGGGAAATTACCGGAAAGGTATAGAACTAGATAGGAATTAAACCATATTTCATTGTGTATAAAGTATAAGCATTTAGTTTTTAGTCTGCTCAGTATAAGTTTGTTTTAATTTGATATTATTCCTTATATTATCTGAATAAATTACTATTTTTACTGTTTATTTTCATGTTTAGATAATGGAAAGTATTGCAATGGTCTGTGTGTGAGTGGGCAGACAATTGATGGCCTTATCGAAAAGGTGCTGAATTCCAAACAACCTCTGGAGCCCAAAGTCATTGTGATGATCGGAACCAATGATTTCTTGAAGGTATGTGACAATTTTTTTTCATTAAATAAAGTAAACTAAGTATTTCACTCAAATAAAATATTCCTTTTCTTATCTCCTGTTTTGAAAATGTATGTGTAAGTAGTTAGCTGAACTTCTATATAAGTATTTTTACCATGTTATTACCTGTGATAGGGAGGATAGATAAATGAAGTTGTGATATTTTTGTTGGATTTTTAGGGTTCATGTTTCACTGAGGTGAAGAGATGCATGTTGAAGTTGATGGACATTCTGGAGAAGAGTGTTTCAGAAATAATCCTGCTGACTGTGCCTCCAATTCCTCGTATCAGAAGTTCCTCTTTCTGGCTTGACTGGGAGAGGTACAATGTATGGATGAAGTCATTTAACAATGGTAAGTTCTTTTCAATGACTATTGATTTGATTCTCTAATATGATCCTTAAAAAAATTATGAAAAAACTGAGAATTTCAGCTTATAAATACCAACTTTCGATGAATTGTCTCAATTTTAATAGCAAGAGGTGCAAAATTTTTCAATGATCATACTTTGCATTGAATCTTTTTAAGTATACATTTGGTTGTCATTAACCATAACTGAAATTTTTTTACTCCAGGTAAAACAATTTCTGTCCTTGATTTATCTCGTTTTTACCTGAAGACTACAGGAGAGCCAGATCTCACTTACTTTGAAAGGTAAGATTGAATTTGGAAATTAGTGTACTGTTTCTCATATCTAGCTCCAACATATTTTTATATCTCTGACACTGTGATCTTTTATAAATATTTTTAGTCACATGGGTTACGGGCGAAAAAGACGCACTGATCTCATTCATCTTAACAAAAATGGTTTGAAACGATTGCACCGTGAAATTCATCGCCATATAAATGTGAGTATTTAAAATCAGCTTTTCTTGTCTATCTGGTAATTTAGCTGTGTTATATCTTTTATTTTCTTGTTTTGGTTGCAAAGTGTAGCTTGTCGTGTTTGGTGAATATTGTATGCATTATTAATTCTGAAGTTCACGTTAAGACTATCCTTAAACAACAGAAACATATCTGTTAAGTCTGATTCAAGGCATTATGATTGTAAAAAGATATTTTTGATTTTCTCAGTGTTTGTTTAGGAATCCCCTCATTTGATTAACTCTTGCTTGACTAACACTCTTGTCAGACATGTTGCAAGACTGCTGAATTTCTCTCATCAACTCACCGCTTGAAGGGCTACTAACTTTCCCAACAGCCAAACAATATAATCATGCAATGCTGTAAATTATGCTTGGTTTAATAATTAGTAAATAGCCTTGAGAAAAAATTATCTGGAATCATTAACAAAATTATAAACTTAAGCTTGGAAAGGTAAAAGATGCATTATGATGAAAAATTAAAAATGAATGAAAGATTGAAAAGATTAATTTGACATACTCTCACTATCACAACTGTGACTTGTCATTTTTTTGTAGCTGGTCAGTTGGAATTGAATATTTACTTTATTTTACTTATTTTTGACTTTCAGAAATTGAAAGATGGCTGGAGATGAAAACGACTTAAGGAAAATTACTGCGACAATATAGTTGGCTGGGCACCATCCAGTCGTCTTTTGTTTGACATTTGAGTTCAATGTTCCAAAAGTGTATCTTTATAATTTTTTCTGTAATATGAAATTAATTCATATTATATGATTTGTTATGCTAAAACTCAAAACAATGTGATAAATTAGATTAATATAAGAAAAGTGGGGGAATAATTGACATTACTTGTAAATAGCAAATTAATAATGAAAAGTATTTTCTGATAAAAAGTTAAAGGAAACTTTATGTTGAAAATTTTGAGTCTTTATTTATTGATAAATATCTTGAAACAGCCTTGTTCCTTATGTATTATAACAATAGAAAGTGAACAACCATGTCCATGCATGAATTCAAATGTGATTGACTTATTAATTTTTGTTAATTCTGTTGAAGTAAAATCAGCAATCAACAATTCCATTGCCATTTAATCTTATCAAAGTAAAACAAAGAATATTTTCTTGCCTTATCTACATTTAAAATCACAGATTCGAGTTGGATTGACATGAATGTAAAACTTTATTTTGAAATGTAAGTTTAAAATATATCAGGTTGTTATTTAAATATAAAATCTACTTGGACTGACTTTGTCTTACTTACAGCTACCTTCCAATATTCTCATGACCTCTTTTTCTTGATCCGCAAGAAAACCTTATAATAAATTCCTCATTTGATTCAACTTTTCCTTTGTTGTGCTGCAAATATTCTGAAATTCTTTTTATTGGCACAATTTAAAATTATCTAGATGACACTGTGTTATACATAGCAAAGTTTTTCCTTATCCTCTCTTATTCAACACTCCAAGACCAATTTTCATTTATTTTTCAATATTTTTCTAATTAAATTTCTAGTTGTGTTCCACCTCCCAACAAACGCTGCATGCCTCGATCAGGGCATCAAACCATTACATTTTACTTCCAGTTTTTGTTACAGTTTGATGAAATAAATTATGGTTTGGTTGTACTTTTCTTCTTGCCTACCTTGAACATACTGGTTTGAACCAATATTTTTTCGTCTTACTATTATTCACTATGGTATACCCTTCCAAAAGTTAATTTGTCTACCTTTTCAATTACTTTTTAGAAGATTAGTAGCTAAAAAAACTATAATGAAAACTGTATAGACTGTATTTATGTAAATTTATAGCGTAAATTTAGTTAACTGTAAGTCAGTGAGACAAATATTTTTTTATAGCTTTATCAGTTTGAATTTGTGTGAAGTGATGTTTTTTGTAATTGAAATTCAGAACAGAATGAATAATCAGATTCAAGAATATGACATATTTTGCTCAAGTTCGGTTTTCGTCGTGACGAATTTTTTTGTCAGTTTGGTTCTGATTCAATATCCAATTGATAGATTCATTCTGTCAAGTTCAGGGCATCAGATTTGTAAGCCTGAGAAAGGGAATTTCCTCATGTATGCAATGAAACAAATCTAAAATGAAAAAGAGGTACCCATATAATTTATATCGTATTGTACATACCTCATCAAAATAATTCAATAAAATAGGACAAAGGAAGCAACTTACAAGATTCACTCTAGTTGTGTTATTTTCGATAGCTGAGGTCATAGTGCACATATAGACCCATAAAGAGAATTGAATTCGCGACCGCTTTCACCATAGAAGAACACGTTACCACTTGGCTTATCGGGAGCTCATTTAATTTATAAATCCCAGCATTACGATCTTACTTCTTTTCCTATAACATATCTCAAAATCAGAAATTATTTGGCAATCTTTGGTTTGACATAAGATACTGCCCCAAACTCCATCGTGAACGCGGCTTGCGAGAGAGACTGACAGAGACACGGCTCTTCGATTACATTGGTATTTTCGTATTAGTTTTAGCAGTGGACCCCCCTTTCACCGTGTTTTCAGTACCTCAACACACTCCTTCCTTGACGATGAGGTGGCCTTGCTTTGGGACTTATTTTGAATGACTAGGTCTCAAATGGGACTTTTAGAGCAATGATACGAAAAACCGAGAAAGGAAATGATTTGCTTGGATTTCTTTACAGATTAACACTTTTTTCCATCGTAATCAACTTGTCTTTAAGATACACAAAGAAATCTTTTGAAAATAATTCCAGACGTTTACGATTAGAATAAAGTATAAAAGAAGAGAAAATAGGAATCAGTTATGGTATTACTCTCATTAAATGGATTCTGCAACTTAGGTTGATGAGAATTTGAAAGAATCACGATATCTCGTATTTATTCTTGAAAACGAGCTAGAAAAATTATAAAGAAGCTCAGGAAGAAATATTTTCTTGAGGTTCCAATGCATACATTTTACGCTTTTATTTTACTTTTAACGTTTCCTGTAAAGTTTGACGATAAAAATATATTATGCTCTTAGAAATTCAGTGTTTTACTTTGGTTTCGGTATAATCCTTATCAATAATTTTATTCCAAGAAAAGCAGATAAATGTCAAACTTCTAGATTAAATCTCAGGACAATTACACGAAATTATTAGCCTCTTGTTATTACAGTCGACATTTGGACTAACGTAAGTGAGGGGAGGAGAGGATCGAAGAAGCAGGGAAGCCTCATGGACGACCAAGGCTACAAGCCTACGTACCTTCTCGTCCTTCCAAATTATGAAGTCAAAACGTATCTTTCTTAGAGTACTGCATTAGATAGCCAGATTTGGGATTGAGAAATTATTACAGGTATGCATTGGATAGCGAGAAGTATGGAGTTGCCGTATGTTTGAGAGGACAAACAAAAAATATCTACCAAACAGGTCCCTACTAGTGGCCGAGCAGAAGAGTGTTTTTGCCGTCATTATTGTATGAATAATGAATATGAACTTCTATATGCAGTTTTAAAATTGCACAGGCAAAACGTGGTCTTTACAACCACAAATAGATATTGATACACTTTACAACAAAGTGGCTCATTTTCGTTATTCTACATTTTCATGGACTTATTGATAGAGAAATAGCGGAATTCTGTGCGCTTAAATTTTCTTGGGAGATTGCCTAACGATTTTCCGTATATGTATCTTGTAAGTATGATTTAGTAAAAACTGATCAGTCGAACCATCGATAGCCATAGTTTGGGAAGTCAACATATTTAGTGTCATTGAGAGTAGCACTTTACGAAACTTTCAGTTAAACCATAATATTTGAATTTTTATTCAATGCAATATTTATAAATACATCATTCTTTTAATATCTTAAAATTTCGTAAACAACATTTTAAATCAATATACTGAGAGAATTTAAGGTTGTTGCACGTGGTTTCATACTCCTTAGGGATACCTGTTCCAAAATTTTAGAATCCCACCATTGTGTATGCCTAAAAGTAATATACTGAATTTTCAATTTATTTTATAGATAAATTATATGATAGGTTTTTACAATACTAAGCATGAGAAAGAAAGGGAACGAGTTCTTAGATAACAATCCCCTTACTACCAGTCCTAAAAACCTATGACCCTATCTACGTGATGGCAAGTTCTTGATAACCATGACCATACATAACTCAACAGAAGTCGAGGGTCTGGAAATTCCGAGCCTTCTTTCCTATCGAGAAAGGGAATGCTTCGACAGCTAACTTTCGCCGAAGTCAAACGCGCTGCCCACTTTGGCTATCCGGGCTCCCTGACTTACATTCAACTGTGTTAAATTGCGAACATTTTGCCTTCGGAAATCATTTTCGCACTCTACTGTGGTTTTAGACATTGTTTGTCCCAACGGAGACAAAGTTGTCAGCAAAGAGAAGTTGTAGGATAATGAATGGCATGATACAATAAAGTTTTTTTCGGAATGATTTAAATCTTTTCAAGACCTTTTTTACATTTACTCATTTCTTCAGAAATTATACTGCTAAGCTTCATAATTAATCATATCAATACCGGTGGTTTGGAAATATATATTTTATTCTCTCCTTCTGATGACATGTATTTTATTCGTATAATTTACTGTTATATTTATTTTGTGATTTGTTATTTTTGGATTTAAAATGATTTTTACATCATTACGGAGAAAGTAGAAACATAGGATTAGTACATTAATTCCTATCCTAGTTACCGCAAAGTCTCTTGTATAGTTTGTGCTGCACTATTGTCTTCTCCTTCCATAATTGCACGATTAAGTTAATTAATGCAAAGCAGCTTAAAGTCCTCGCTGAAGTACGCTGAAAAATTAATCTTGAGAAGCTGGATGTTGTATGCTTCCTAACTTGTGGTGCTAAAAGTAATCTTAGTCCTTCGACAGCTTAGGTCATTTCACACACGAGCCCCCACCGGGATTCGAACCTGGGACCGCTTTCATCAAAGTTGCCCACTTGGCTATCCGGAGGGCCACTTTTGATGGTATTTGACCGGTGCCGTATTACTCGTTCATTCCGATGCTTTTGATAAGAAAACTTTTACAAAATTTACATTTCTTGAACGAATTCATATTATTTCAGTTCAGTAATTAAGAGTAAGGAGAATATATCTCCATTATAATCAAAGCGAGGATCGAAGCTATGCGATCTTTTTTTTAAATGTCATGAGACATTTAATTGATTCCGATAGAACAATTAGTATGTACGATGAAATAAATTATTAGTCTGAATGATTTTGATTTATGAATGAAAAATTGGTTCTCGGAAAACATTTTTTACATCTCTCTTTCCGAAGGTGCCATAAGACGCCAAAATGTGTTTTGAATCCATGGAAGGGGTGAAATTTCGCCTACGTTTTAGAGAGTTGAGAGCATTGGTCATGGAGCAGCCCTAAGATAACGCGATGGGCTCGAGTATGAACGAGGGCTACAAATTGAGTTATTTTACCTTCTCCATTCGATTGAAGTTTTTAGTAGAGGGGAAGGGGTCTCTTAACGGAGGAGTACCTCACCAGGAGGAGGAAGGTAGAAAATGAGAGAATACGTCAAGTTTACCCCATTCCTTTGTCAAGTTTCCTTCTCCGAAGAGGGAGGGGGGGGGGGGGCGAGGAGAAGGAAAAGCGGTTTGGTTGAGGGGGCGATACAGAATAAAACACGAGGCAGGGCGACAAGCAGTATTTACTTCTACGAGACCGTCACGCTGCTCAGAAGATTTCTCGACGAACGTTAAGCAGACACCTACATTTCGAAGGGGTTCGTTATTGTAAGTAAAGAGTGTTATATTTCACCGTTTGAACCGTTGATTTACTATATTCTAAGATCTTTCGTGTTTCTAATCTAACCTTCGACGGAGTTGTAGCGTTAAATTCTCGGAAATATTTCTATTAATGCACAGACTTTCTAGTTGAGGCCAATTGAGATGGATTTTCCTTGGTAAACCTACGTTTGAAATTTGAATATTAATTTCTGGGAGAATACTTCATATTTTATCTACCGGGACACTTCATGGGCAAGGAAAGGTTTTAGTTGCCGGAATGTAAGTTCAAGGATTCCAAAAAGATATTTATTATAAGTGAAATATTTGACTTGAATTAGAGTAAGAAATATCCGGATCTTTTGACGAGAGGTTTTTTCATTTTATTTTTTTTGTCGAAATTCTCGGTGACGTAAATTTTTGTATTTAAGCTAATATGTACTTTATCATAGATTACAGCATGCGGTCGAAATTTCCACATTAGGACAACCAGAAGCTTCCAGAGGTGCTCTCTCTCGAAGATTTGAGAGTACATCTTTACTGAGATCATGGTGCGAAGTCTTCGTCCAACTGATGCTTATCACTGCGGACTGCGAACCAACCAAACTGGCAACCCAACAAAAGTAGAGCCCTTCCTCAGTTCTGGCCTGAGATTATTTTAGCAGCTTTGAATGCAGCGTAGAACCTAGACATTGTGCTGTGCAGCACAGAGCAGTTTCTCGGCGCAGCTAGGTTTCTCCTCCGTCGAAGTCTACATTGCAGGACCTATGGACCATATTAAGGACCTCGAAGGAGCAAAAGAATTCGTCGAAGATAAGTTAATTTGTTTATCAACTTTTCCATAGCAATCTTTTAATTTGAAAATCTATAAAATAGGGGTTTTATGAGAATTTACAAAGTATTTTGGTACAAAATATATTTACATCCTTGGAAGTCTTTAGTTTGTGCCCTTCCCTGCATGGTTTTGCTGATTTTCGGTTGGACAGTGCTCCTCTACTTTAGTCTCTATTATTACTCTAATTACTAGCTGACTTTCTGAAGTTTTGCGTGCCACACCGTCATTGGAGGTATTTCTTTTCGTGTCCACTCCCTTCAATACTCTAATTTTACGAAAAAAGGCGCAGTTTTTGGCCTAGTAATTGTAAACTTAAGATTTCCTGTGATTTGTACACTAGGAAACGTTTTTGTTTTAGACAGTAGTATCCTTAGAACTGCTATGTTCAGTATTGCGGAGACTGTATATCTACCAAATAAAACTTTTCGTTAACGCAATCAGCAATCTGGAGACTTAAATTCTCCAAGTTCAATTGGTAGTCCGGTTCAGTCTATTTGCCTGATAACACTTTCACTTGAGATATTCAGATTTTTATACCTTTTGCCTCTAAAAAGTTTAAGGTTAATAATAGCAATAAGACTATTGGGAAATATTATATGCGTTAACTAAGCTCAATACATGCTATTCGCTATTGAAAATATTACAGCCAATCTAAGTTAAGACTCGTGATTCTCGAGGTTTCGTCTCAGCGCGCTTGACATGTAGGCAATCTTAATTCGAAGCTTAATTCGAGTAAGATATTCGAATGAAGCTTTCATTAAAAATATATATTATGTCCTTCACAAGTCTGCAGAGTCTCTGATGGTGTTTCCATGATAGGATACAATTTAGCCAGCTCTTTTTTCATAACTCTTCACATAACGTCGACCAAATAATTTGTCCTACTTAACTAAAATATTATTTTCGTCTGATAGAAACAAGATATGCGTTAATAGTAAACGTCGTTAGAAAGCAACGAAAACGAACAGCATATAATAAAATTTTAAACTTAAACAATGGTATCATATTCCCGAATTGGCGTGAGGAACGATAACAAAGAATGAATGGATTTTAGGAAAATCGGATAAAATATTTTTACTTAATCACTATAAGCATTACGGTAAAACTATTCTAGGGTTCATTCCGTCTTAACTATATTGAGGTGTATTTGGTTATTATTATTTTGTTCAATTTAAATTTACCTCAAAATTTCTTCACTAAAATGCGGAGTGAGTGGAACACAGGTCTTAACGTTGTAGGTTTAAACAATTTTATTGTTTCAGACATTTGAAAAGGAAAACTGTGATTTAAGATGTTAGAGAATGGAAAATTTGTCGTATGTTGTTATAGAAATTGTTCTTAATCTTTAATTTAATTTGGAGACAAAACTTAAATCCTGTAATTAACTGTGAGTAAAAGAATGTTTACTATACTTACATTGCTAATTCAATTTTTGATAGAGAAGGGTGTGAATTATTAGTTGTTACTGGTTGACCAACTTTTTGATATGAAATGTTTTCTCCTTATTGAAAGATGCATCTAAGTTTATATTTTGAAATTTTTAGCGGCTGGTAAAGCATTTTCTATTTTTTTTTCAGAGGACTGTTAATTCAGCCATGCCATTGTCATCCGACCAACAGTTTATTGAAATAGCTGTACAATAGTATTGTTTGTAAGTATTAAGGTCAATTTAAGTTTTAATAGACATTTGAACATTCATGAATTTGATTATAATTATGACATTGATTGGTGAAAAAAGCTTAGTAAACAATTGTATTCAAATTATTTTGGTATTCCTTGAGATTTAAGTAGATTTTAAAATAAATTCTAAATTAAAATGCAAGAGGCATTTAAAAAAATGCTGACATTCTTTG
The DNA here is from genome assembly GCA_036926295.1 of Pachydiplax longipennis. Classification (NCBI taxonomy): domain Eukaryota; kingdom Metazoa; phylum Arthropoda; class Insecta; order Odonata; family Libellulidae; genus Pachydiplax; species Pachydiplax longipennis. Next base: position 40,923,125 of record JAVFKF010000002.1, read on the forward strand.
ATAAACAATACTTGTTAAAATTTATTGCAGAAAATTCCTTAATACTTTATTGAATGTTTTAATTTATTTGATATTTGTGAAGTAATTCTGTTTTATTTCTTGAAAAAGGCTAGTGAATGTAATGCATTAAATAAGATTTGTTTTACATTAATGATTTTGAGCACAGGTTACAACTATTATGTTTTTTTTAAGTTTTTTTTGTCATTAATTGAAGTGTAAAAATGAAAGTAATAATTTTGGGTATGATAGATGCTACTGGTTAAGTGTTAATGCTGATTTGACATTTTATATATTACTTTAAATACTGCTTGGAAGTAAGTCTACCTTGTGGAAGGTTTGTGCCATTTAATGGTTATTTTTTTAAAGAATTATTTAATCTCATTTCATTCATTTTCATTTATTTAGATAAAAATGGATACATTCTAATTTGCTTTCATTCAAGCATTGAGATTAATGTGAATTTTATTAAATTTCAATAATGTAAGGTATAATGCAATTTGTTGATAGGTGCTAACTTATTTTATTTATTCTGTGAAGTACAAGTGAATTTAATGATTTTCTGGGTATACATGGGATAAAATTTTGGAGCTAAATTTTTGAAAAATATTGAATTTGGCATTTTTATTTTCAGGTGGAGGCAAGAATGAGGAAAAGCAAACCAATGAAGAGCACTGGTAGCAGCAGAAAAAGAACCTTGTTTTAATGATTTTTTGTAAATGGCATATTTAAATGTATTGTGTGAGAAAGTAATAAAAGACAATTGAGAATAGAAAAATGCATTATTGAATTATAAGGAGCAGTTGAACTTACATGAACTGCTGTAGCAGTTCATGTAGGTTCAACTGCTCCATGGAAAAGTAGTGGTCACAGGGCCAGAACCTATCCCCAAGATTCTCTTGGAGATCCTGACGTAAAATTTTTCAGTTTCATCAAATTTTTTGAGCTAAAATGCAAGTTTTAGGGTTTGTTTACATTCAGAAAAAGTTTGTTTACATTTGAGGAAGGTTTGTTTACACTTTGGACTTAGAATATTTTTGGTGTTTATGTTTTGGACTTAGAAAAAATTCATTGTTTACATTCTGGACTTAGATAAATTTTTATGTTTACAATTTGGACTTAGGATTTTTTTGTGTTTACTTTTGACTGAATAAATTTTAATATTTCTTGGACTTGGCAAAAATTTTGTTTACACTTTTTAGTGATTTTTCCTTTGTTATACTCTTCAGAGTTTACGATAAAATTTGAGCAAGAATAAATTACATACTATTTGGCAAATACAATTAAATTCAAATGATATAACAAAATATAGAAAGAATTAAAAAATAATTATGAGTATCAAAAAGGTAAATAATTCTTTAAAATGCAGTCATGTTAATTTATTACCAAGAATTTGAATGCAGACTCAGTAAATTTTCTGACAACATAATTTTAGACATAATTCCATATAAATATTGATATCCAAAAGTGCCAGCCAACTGGAAGATGTTGAATAACTGCTTAAAGCTGAGACATCTCTGCTGTCTTCTGAGTCATTGATGAGAAGTCCTGATTTTTGCTTCATTCGGTAGAATTTACCACTGGTTCTGTGAAAGGAAAATGCAATTCAATTTGTGTGAACATTAAATATTTTCAACCATTCCTGGAATAAAAGCATGAAAAATGAGGTTCAGAGCAAATTTTTTGAGATACTTCAATCATAGACTTTTTTTCTTTTGATGGAACTGCAATTTTGGATACATTTCTGGGAGATAATGGAGAATAAAATGTTGTATGTTTTAGAAAATGTTTATTAGTCGTTATTCCTCATTTGCTGCTTTGCTTAAATAACTCTAATGGAAAATTAACTTTCCAATGGAAAGTGGAGATCACTGAAGATCTTATGGTATTGATTAAACTTTTACTGGTGGTACTATTTTAATGTAATAAATTATTCAAATTTTCACTAAAATGCACCAATTTCATTGGTGTCCTCCCTAGTATGAATTTCTTTGAATTAGAAAGATGAAAACTTAATGAAATGAAAAATCTTTTTACAACAACACAATTTTCTAGATGTCTAAGAATTCTATGAAATATATGGAAAGAAATGAATATTTAACCAAACAAAACCTCACAATTACTGAAGTGACTATGGATAGTGCATCAATAAGCAAAAGTTATTCAATGTTTCAAGGTAGAGGGTAGTTCATTCATTTCTTTAGCACCTTTGAGTAAACTAAAAGCTTTTTTGACCACTTTTGTTTAAAGAACTCAATATCCCAATTTGCACTTTGAAGTGAACACAATATGTACAATAATTAAATAAAATGTTTTAGAAAAAATAATTATAATAAAAATGATTCAATAATATAAAAAATAATTAAAGTATTAAACAATATAAAAATAATTAAAGTCACATAGAGATACATGCTTCTAAAATATAATGAAATTATTTGTCTATAATATACATTCTATGTAAAGGGAATTTTTAGTATTCCGTCATAAATAAATGAAGATAACTGATATTTTATCAATAACAACACAAACTTTAAACAAATAAATATTTAAGAATCCTTATTGCTGACACTTATGTAAATGAAAGAACTTGATTTCACATTGAAATATCATTTCTTCCCAAAACTCAATTACAACTGAAGATGTTTATCATCAATTTTCAAGAAGCTCCCTTACTTTGTGCACAAATATCAAAATGATATAGATATTATCACTGCATAAGTCATTATGACAATCAAAGTATTTTGTATTCTAATCTATTAAATTAGAATAGAAATACTGCATATACCCCTAAATAAGATTCATTCTTTTTCACCAAATATTAAGTGGAAAGCAGGGTACATCTTTTATGAGAGTATAGATTCCATTTTAATGTTACTTACGTACACCAAGGGCTTTTAGAAGTCCCTAAGTATTCATCAGACTGGGTATCAATGATCACTGTCGCAGTGCTGTCTAACAGTATCACTCATTCTCCAAATCACTACGCCGTCATACTTCCACTTCATCAATGCAGTCTATTTAGAAAGCATTTCTGCCCATATAGTCTGTCAGGATTATCTTCTTGATCTAAGTAAGAAAAATCTTATTAGTGACACATAAGTAGCTGAGGTGAACAGCTGATGGGCAAAGGCTTGAAAAAACTGGTATCTATTTCTATATGATTATCTCTGAAAGGGTTTAGTTCAAGGATACTGATAGTGGGGCGAATAAGGAATTTCTTAAACAACTACGAAGTGTAAAATTGTTTCATGTTAATGATAATCAAGGACATATTAATTTTGATGAAACGTAATTAACCATCCATGATCAATCATTAATTACTGAAAACTAAACATGGGCTTCAATGGAGTCAAATTAATAGATATACCACATCCATCACGTTCATTTTAATAAACATATGAAATTTACTTACAAAATTAACTGAATGGGAGACTATTAAAATCTATTGATACAGTCTGCTAAAAAGCTAATTCAAAAGTCTCAGAGATCTTATCACAAAATCGATCCTTCGACAGTGCACAACAAGTATGTGAAACAAAAATTCACGTGATAAACTGCCAACTGCAATCTCGTAATCGATAAATTAATAATTGAGGAAAAGCTATCGTATTAAACTGCATTAATAATGAACAAGATTGCGGTAAAGGATTCGTTGTCGACCTTTACCAGGGACATATCTTTTATTCTGGTGAAGGGAAAAAGCCATAAATATAGAGCACGTGCTATAGTAAGATAAGGCATATCAAGGATTACACGTTTCTCATTATCTTCATAGTGGTTGTTTGATTACCTTTTTTACAATCAACGGAAAGTTAAAGTATAAAGAAACCTAAGGATCGTCCTAAGAGGAGAACAAATTTCAATCAAAAATGAAGGAACCGACAACCTTAAAGAGAGCAAATACCTCGTGAGACCGAAGTCAACCAGCTGTCACATGGTAATGACAAACGACGCGCCGTCGTATACTCTGAGTGAGACAGTCGAGCAACGATTAATTTCTATCTTAGCGCGAAACGCGAAGTTAATTTTCCACAACCATTATATTTATTACACGGAGGCTGCGTTAAGCAGATTATCTTTGTAAGAAAACGGGTTTTGTACGTACTTGTACTAGTTAACATGGGATTTTTATCGAGTTTCCTTACTTGCAAAATATGGTACTATACCTCTTCTGGTCTATCTCTCTCTCGCAAACCGCGTACATGTCGTAAATTGGACCAATACCTTATATCAACGAAATAATACCAATAAAAATCCTTAAGTAATTTCCGAATTTGAAATAATTGATAGGAAAAGAAGAAGGATCTTAATTCTGAAAGTTATACATGAAATGAGCTCCCGATTAGTCATGTAGGTAACGTGTTCTTCTGAGGTGAAAGGGGTCCCGGGTTCGATTCCCCTTGAAGGCCCTAATGTACTATATGATTTCGGGTATAGGAAGTACCAATTTTGGAATCATAGAAAAATGGGACAAGATAAATTTGTAAAAATTTAAGCGATATTTTTACAGTTACCATAGTTCTTGTAAATAAGGAATATTTATAATTAATCTAATTATATGTTGTCTATGATTTAGCTCCGAAGAACATTTCTTCTTCAACGACTTTGTATTTCCGCATCTCTCTGGCAATAAAAAATACAGATAATGCGCAAGACAAATATTTTACATTCATGAGATTCGATTGCGCATAGTCTTCGCCAATGATATAGACAGGTATTCCCTCCTTAATTTCCCTTTTCCGTAGCCCTAGTCAAATATATACGAGAACCTACGGAAAGATAGGATTCGCCAGTCCCCTTTCCAAATACGGCTCCCCACATCCAACCGATCAGTGTTGTCGCAGGTCTGTATGACTTCCTCAGCCAAAAAGTTAGCTAGTTTTTCAACAAAAAGCAGCATCTGATTCAGCATTACTTTTATCCAGGATTGTAGGAGAGTATTCGCTCAAGTACATCCAATGGTTATAGAGGGTGAATTCGAAGTCGGTGTAAAATGTGACAGTTGTAATAAAGGAACCAATGGTTTTAATTTCTTGAATATAATCTATATCATAAACAGAAGTCCACTTTCACCGATCCCTAGTAAGTCCATCGAGAATCAGTTTCATCGCATAAACGATTATAGATTTACAAATGGACATTTTTTCACCTTTTAATTTCAAACTACATCCATAAGTAGCATATGGCCTTCACAATGGAGTACAAACAATAACAAACGAAAAGCATCAAAAACGAAACGTAACAGTAAATAACATCAAAAGTAACAATAAAGAGACGGGAAACTGAATGGGGAGAACTACGGTTTATTTAATTATTTGTTGATCAAGTTAAAAAACTTTTTCAATGTCCGGAGCTTCAATAAAATATACTTCCAAAATCGATCTAACCATTCTCAATCACCGGACAATTGACGGGCTACTGTGATAATTGAATATATCCATTATTATATCGTATTGTAATTTTTATGTAATATTTAGAGTATTATGTGCTCTTTCGTATTATATCAGCCTCGAGATCTTAACCCCTGTCACCCACCCAGATCACTCGCGTCCTCGGAAATATGAAAACCGTTCATTCAAATTTCCTGTCGCATTTGTTTTTTTCGTAGATTTCCGTGATATGACTCCCACCGTGGCAATGGCCTAAATCGCTTGATAAGCATGGAAAACGCCCTGCTACCGAGTGATGTTCGAATGTCATCCCATCAAGAGAACGCCCTTCGTCATCCCATCTCATCCCGTGTTTTAACCTTTTGATTTCAATCCTGCGAACAATTTTTAACCGCGTAAATTCATTCTGAATGAAGTCACCGCTCTCCCTTTCTTGAGGATATCTCTGACAGCTTAAAGTCATTCCGCAAATTCATTAGCCTGAAGTACGGCTAAATCTTCAATCAATCCACCTTCGAGAAGGGATTGAAGCAAACCGACGGGCCCTCTTGCCTTCCTCACGCTACCAAAATAAAAAACAGGGCTTTGAACTAGAATAAATTTCATATTTATTTGGTCGATTTCTTCGAATAAAATTCACCGACTGCCTTTGACAGATTTTAGAACATCAACGAAAGAGGATCTGTAGACGCTATTCTCTTTCTCTGGATTTATCTCAATATATTCGCAACTGTTAAGTTCGTATAACTATTTCATACATATTAGTGTTTAGAGTACTTGCTTAGATAATTCTATTTGTCAATTTAATTTTTTGGGGAGTCGGGAAGAAGTTTGAGTTAGGAACCTAAAGCCCCAGAATAAAAGCATAGCAATGACTCTATGAATAGTAAGAATACAGGAAAAGATGAAGTTGCTTCCCCATGTTTACCTCAAATGAACCAGAGTGCTTTAAGGCAAGTGCTCGGTTAATAAGTGCAGAAAAGAGTAGCTCAATGACCCTAAGTATATAAATTTTCATAGCTTTTGATAGCGATAGACCTAGTGATAGATAGGCACAGTGATCAAGGCGAATATTATTTCTCGGAAACAGGCATACTTGGGTGGTTAACATATTATCATAGCTATGGATATGGTTGAGACTAACTCAATAAAAGGAAAACTTCATTCTGTACCAAAAGACAAATCCAAATGTTAATCGAGATATTACCAAGTTATTGCATTATTATCGAGATATGCCAAGGTATTGCATTATATCCTGTAATGGAGTTTTACCAAATTACGGCTACTTAAATTGATTATAATCGAAATATGGTAGCAGGAATGAACGCCTCTCACACTTCCGTACACAATCACCTCTCATAGAAGGATTTGCCACCTCTCCGAGTATCTAAGGAACCTTCTCCGGATGAGAGAAGAAAATCTCCGGGTCAAAATCGATTTTGATTTTATCAAGAAATCAAAATTTGATAGCGAGGTTCGAAAATTAAGTCAGAAATATAGATTTAACATGCATCAAACATCATCCTCGCAGCATATAAATATCAACGTTTTTTCAAAACACTAAACCGGATTATCTCAAACCTCACCTTCTATCTAAAATGAAGATTGTCAATTCTTTCAAATATTACACCGGCATGGCCCTAATTAGATAATCAACTTATACTCGTTGATGGAATATTAATTGTTCAATATTTTATTCGACTGACTCGAAGTTCTTGTAAATGGTCTTCATCCTAGTTTAATGAAAGCGAATTTATGAATCGGTTTTAATTTGGGAAATCGAAGATTCAAGGCATAACCTAGATGTCAGACTGCATCATTTTATTTCAATGGTGAATTTTCGCTCCGCAATCTATCGAGAATAAAGTTAGAGAGAAATATCTTAATATTTTTCGCGTTAAGAAGTATCATGTTTTTCTTTATGAGATTTGTTTTCAGGCTGTCAGACGTTCTGTTTTCTCTCGCAAGGTTTTATTTCCACAGTTCTGAAATATTAACCAAGTTATTCCATTAAATACTTACGAGCGGATCCATGCTCTCTTCTTGGATGTTCCAAAGCAATTACCGAAAAGTAAAATCTGAGATGAAAGTGGAAGTGAGTAATAATAATACCTTTGCGAACGATGCTCTCGGAATGAATAATCTATGGAATTCAATAATAGTGCAATTACCTCATACATGGAAATTTAATAATGTTTTTAAATACACATTTATTTTAATAAAAATCACATTGTCGGTGCGTGTGACAAGGGGATAGACCGCTATGAAAAGGAATCCCAAAATTAGTACGTCCTCACTGAGGTCTAGCGATAATACTTCGTGGCAAGTATTCTGCTACCCGAATATTGTTTGCTATTTTAAAATTTATAGAGAATAGAATATGCTCGGATATTTCAAGTTTATTAACTTTTAAATCGGCAAAAATTATTCCAATTCCATAAGCGCTACGTACCTGTTGAAGAATGCAGATTCAAAATACCCTTGGGTAAAAGATTAGCTACGTACTTAAATGAACGGACGTGATGAAGGCAACCTCGCGAAATAAAAAGACAATAAAATGCAATATTGTCACCTCCATGGGCCTATCTTGAATTAAGAGGAAAAACAATCCGTCATCAAAGGTCATGAGCACATCAAAGTTTTGGAACGGTGTGAAATAATCCCCGACCTTGATCTATCGTTTTCTGATTCGGTGTCTCTTCCGGTATGCTAACTAATAATCTTATGTAGCACGCGAGCTTTAAAATTCGTGGGAACGGATGGAATTGGGAAGTAGATCTTCCGCATCTAGCTTTTATGAATAGCTGAGCAAATCTCATTGTGACGCATATTACAGTAATTTTGGTTCTCCAAAATTTTCAATCAGCATTCACATCATACATTTATTTACCCGCGTGGAAATTAATTTGTTATTCAATCCTTAGTTATTTAATTTAATTGCAATTATTTTCCTGCTCCTAGTATAGGTTTGGTAATTTGGCAATGCTTAAGCTTCTCGAGGTCTTCATTCAAAGTTTTGACAAACAAATTATTGTCTTAAGTGCCTACAGTTATATTTACTCGCACAATTTTGGTATCATAAGAATTTTTATTTATAATTGACTTACTCATAATAGTATAAAAGAAATAGTCTGAATAACAAGCAATAAATAATTTCTTTATTCCTGAAGGATTTTTACCACCACTTTGTGAGCTCATCATTCATTTCTGAGGCACTTAATTTTTAGATACGAAAGTTTTTTTATTTCTTTGGTTGTTTATATACTCGAGATTCTCACTTTTATTAGATGTAGCAATCAAATCCATTGGATAGATGCAATCGAACAGTCAGAGATAGACCAATACATCGAAGTATTAAGATAAAATCACATGAGTTAAGAGCAGACAAATGGTGAGTGATTGCTATTAGAAAGAGAAAACATGAAGGTGATAGTGGATTCAGTATTTATACGGTGGTTTATGAAAAAGCATCTACGAAAATAACAACATGTACAAAATAAGTAGTTATTTCTTATAAAACCTATCCCCAAGTCAATCTTAGAAAGTGAAAAAAATTTACTGCATCCTAGTGCTCTCTAGATAGAATTGAACTGATTGTACGGAATTTACTATGATAATACTCTAGAAGTATTCTTAGATACTAAATGAAGTACTATAGTATTACTATTGTTAAAGGTGTTTTGACTGCTAAGGTCATTTCCCACGTGGGTCCAACTGGAAATCGGACCTGGGACCGCTTTCATCGAAATCGAACGCGCTGCCCAAATGAGATCAGAGAACTATCAGAGAACCCAAATTAATGGATGTATCAGGATGTATGTATAAATATGAATTGTTTTCATTACCTCCTGTGAATCGGAAACGCTGTGCTTCACTAGTTTCATGATTCCTTCCACATCTGGTTGGAAGGAATGAACTAATCATGCAAGAGATTCGTGAACTTGCTATTCGCACTGAATCTAAGCTATCATGACAAACTGACGTCCTCTGAGATGGATCTCTCTTCGGAAATAGGAGGTAGTCTAATGTATCTGGTAAAGCAGGTACAGAAGCGATAACATGTCTTGCTTGAGGAGTAACTTATGAATCGGGAATTTGGGAAGGTGAAATATTGTATATCTTTGTCTTGGAAAATCTACTCTTAGCGCACCACATATCCGGGAGCTTAGCCAAATAATCGATCTCAAACACATAAAAACTTCGCAACAATTCAAATTCCCAAACGCATGGCAACTTTCAACTTCACTTTCTTGTCTGTCGGACCCTTTAGAGCCAAATGATGCTGAAAACTGCCGCGAAAGTTAAACAAGATAATGAACATGCTCTTTATTTTTCTACGTATCATTAGACACTCCAAAAGGGTAAAAATCTCTCCAATCGTTCTCTGTCGATCTTCACTCACATCTGACGAATCTGTTACACATCCTTAGAGATGATGATCTATTGGTTCATCGCTGCATTCTTGTCAAAGAGCTGTCATTGATTTCTTGTCGATTTTCCTTGTTAAACGTGACAATTTTTAGATTGGTTCTTTCTTGTAACACATCTTTACAGAATCATATATAAGCACACATAGGTGATCGCCAAAAACACCAATTTAACAGCTTATGTTATAATTTCAGCAACGTAAATTGTGTACTGGCTTACATAGATTACTACTCATGCAGCATCCTGTTTGTTATCTTCTGCTGTAATTTGCTAATGGTATTTTGAAATGGTATTAGAACTTATTAATGTCATCATGAATCAAGGAGGAAGTAGAGTTATGTATTTGGTGAGAGGTGAGATATTTTTACAGATGTTTGTTAGGCTGACTGTTCAGAAACAGCAGTAGTGTTAAAAGTGTTTCTGAATCAGGTAAGGTCATATCGCACATTAAGGATCCCTCCGGGAATCGACTCCGGGACCCCTTTCACCAGGGTTGAGAATGTTTCCCACTTGGCAATCTGGGAATCCCTGGCTGTTCAGTCTTGGGCTTTTCTGTGAGATGCCTCATTTATATCTACCAGTATTTACTTCGATTACTTAATATTTATTCGATTCGACTACTTTATTTTTTCGATTTAATATATAGATATAGAAGCTAAATTTAATTGATGCATCTAAAGCATTCTTGCATGAATTGTATAGCAATTAGAGAGAGTGCAAATAAGTGGTCATGAAGACAAAGTTAATTGAAATTCATATGAATTGTCCCTTAAGGAAAGCGCTGATATGTATGATTCAACTGTAAGATAAAAATGTCCTTACTAGGAAGGAAAAAGAACATTTCCTCAATAAAGCAATTTTGATCCCCATGCGATAAGAGCGTGTTATATGAGGAACACCGGATTACGATTACCTCTTATATTCAAGCGGGATATGAAAGACTAATAATATGACCTTTTTCTCCATTCATTGTAAGGCTGAAAAGGAGGAAAGTAAGTTATTTTTATTTCAAAGCACATCCCTTCCTGCGGTATTGTTGAAAAATATACACAGACTGATAATTATGTAGATAGTGATACATTGTTTTCGTTCAGGTTTAGGTTTTTGGAAGCTGAATTTTTCAAAAGATAAAATAATATCGATCTCTTTTCGCCTGAAATAGTAATTCTATTATCTCCCTTCTAAAATATTACCTAAGACCACTAGTACCAAAAATAATGGAATTATTTGAACTGTAACTCAATAGGCAATCATTTACACAAGCATAACTAATTTAAACGTAAAAAACATCATAAAACGGCAAAATTCGAATATTTACTTCATTAAGAGCATAAAATTCATCACTTTTTAGAATTTCAGCCATTAATACTTTCTCTATACTTCAAAGTTGATATGATGTATGTTTATTGAATGTCCACGGAGAATCCATTGCATACTAATATTGTATACTTGATATATCAGACACCACACCATTTTTTAAGAGGTTTTCAAATCTGAAATATGGAATATAAAATGAATAATAAATGAAGGCACACGTGGAATAAAAATTGGATTGGATAAATCATTGAAAGCATGATTTTTTTTCAAAATGGAAATTCATATTCTCTAACAACAACTTCTGGTTCCCCTTTCTTCTTAGTTTCTATTCCGAGCATCGAAGTCTCCTCAGTTTATTTGTTGCTGTTCTCCTCGTTTCCTTCATTAACTATCCTCTGTTAAAGTGCGCAATGCATTCTTTTAGTCGATTGGGATCTGCTAATTTGAAAAATGGTTAACTATCATAACTTACTTTTTGGTTGCAAGGATACATAATTGTTCAGTGGCACACTTAGAGACATTTAACATATTTCACAGTAACCCAAAATTACACACGACCGCCGGAACGAAAATGCCAGGATAATCAACGAGACGAGAATGAATCAATTTCAATAGGCCAATTCCACCGGAAAAGATTATGTCATGACACATTCAATTGACTCTAAAACCCGTGAAATAAGCGGTGACAAGCTGGGACAAATTCGTGTTCCGGGCAGGTATCCCTCAGTAGAGCGCTGTGCACCAGGCGCCAATACGAATCCAATCGGAGGCAAGAATTCCAGATGTAACATCTTTTGGCGCGAGCATCTCTATGAAAGGCGGGAGGGGAGCGGTCTCCCTCCGTGGCCAACCATCCGTGACCTCCCTCCGCCCTTTTCCATTCCCCGAGTTTCCGGGCATCAGCTTATAAAGCTTCGGGCCTTCGTCGTGGGGGGAGTCCACGCCTTTTGCACTTCGCCGGTGCACACCGAAAAACTGTGTTCGACCGCTTGGCGCCTTCCCTACGGCACCCGATGGCGCGGCGCAGGAGGTGGACGGCCGCCGCCTGGAGACACGGCTGCCCAGGTACGGAGGACGCACCCATTAATTCCCTCCCTGTGTCATCAGCAAATAATTAGGAGGAACCGAAAATCTCTTACAACATTAAATTCGGCGCATGTTTCGCTGGCGAGCTAGCATCATCGGGCAAAGTTACATTCCCAGTTCTTCAATTTACTCTAAGCGAAATATGTCGCCAAGTCAAATCTGCAGTGGAAGTGTACGGCAGTGGAAGTGGTAGTGGAAGTTAAAGCCTTCCTTTATTATGTCCTTCCTCGAGGTAACGCTTATTAAGGTTAATAATTAGGACATTAAAATGCTTTAGAGAATACTTTTCTAGCCTCTAAATACCAATTCCATTGAGCTTCTGTATTACGCTGGAAATTCGGTTGTATTAGAGATTAAAATGCGGAACTATTTTCATTGTAGTAGGTTCTGTAAGGTTGGGAATGAGTTATAACAGAGTCATCAGCAATTTTATGTTGTGAATATTTAAACTCTGATACGTAAGGTATATGTTATGGTATTTTATTTTCTAATAGTCAGCCTACGCTACGCCCTTCTCATTGTTTTGGAATGAGAATATAATACGTATCTTTCGTCGTAATTACAGTCGTAAGTTATTTAATTTTAAAATTACGTCATTTTCGTTGGGATACTTCAAATAGCTCAGAAGTGACTTGACTTGTCGGATGATTAGAAGTAATTTATGTCCGAGGGAGCTTTAAGTTAAAGACAACTTGATATGTGACAAGACCAAATGTTATATTTTATAACTAGACCAGTTGTGAAGTAAGAAAGAGTTCTAACATACACTTGATAAGGCTTATGCCGTAGTAACGCACTCGTTGGTCTAGTCAGCAGTGCTACTACAGCCTCAAAAGTTTAGATAAAAGATTTTTTTCATTGATATCTCATTATAGAACGATGGATGTGTTAAAACTGATTTTCCATCCTCCGAAACGATTGAAATTCCGTCACCTTAAAACCAAAAATTATCTCCGTCCGCCACTTAATGCTTAAGTCCAATGGCCATATAATTGTTTCATATGAAGATATATCTATGTTTCTTAATCTATAATTTGAAATGAAGTTTTAACCTTTTCATAAAAATCTATATTTAAAATTGAACTTTCTAGATGGAATTTTTTCTTGAAAATTACGCAGTCATTGACCAAGATGCTTCTTGCTGTGAGCTTTTTTAATACATCATAATAATTAGTGAATCATGGAAATTCATCGCAATGAAATTATCGCGGTTGCGAATGCAGTTTTTACCAAATTCCTTTAACTGTGCTAAATTTCTAAGCCATAGTTGACCAACCTTTGCAGCCGGAGGGCCAGACATCAGAAATGACGTCAAATAAATATTAATTATCCTTTGAGTTATACTACCATTTTCTCGTGCAAGTATTTTGAATTTGCACATAACAATTTTGTGCAGATCTTTTGTGCAAAAATATAAGCATGTGTGCAAATCTATAATGATATCCATAAAATTATTAGCTATTAAGTACTCATATCAAGTTATATTTTAGCCTATACAAGAATAGATTAGACGAATGACTTTATCAGGTGCTCCACTCCTTTTATTTAGGAGAACCAGTTAGTGCGATCGTCTCTCTATTCAGGAAAATTTCTTAAGATATACGATCCTCTAAAATACCAACAGCAGATCTCATTCTAACCCGCAGGTTGTATGTTAGAAAACCCTGGTCTAGACTATTTGTGAATGTTCAGAAATAGTTTGGGGGAAATTATAGGATGATGTAGATTACGCTCCAGAAATGGGAATATGTATCAGACTATGAAATATTACAATAAATTTACAACAGATTTTGCTCGGACCGTTGTATAGAAGTGCGACATGCAAAGAGAAATAATCTTTTGGTGATCGATGAATGCGACGATTTTTCTCTTTGGGTGAAAATGGGCTTTTAATTGTGGGATCAGAAGGAATTTGTTCGTCCCACGGATTTCCAAGTAAAAGTGACTGCAAGCGAAAGTTGCTTTGCGAAGTTTCACGTAAAATAAGATTCAGTGAGAATTTCACTTTTTTGTTCAATCTGTATTAAATTTGAAGGCACAAAACACGGATTAAGGGAAACCCACAGCAATGATGTTAAAGTATTACTTAATTCAAAATTTAAGGTCTAAATATTATTTTGGCGAGCATAACCTGGAGGTCTATAAGTAATTTTCATTCTGATTTGAACCAAAAAGTATTGGCCCCATTTAAAAATAATGACGAAATTATTTGGTTTCTGTGGGTGACAGTTGGCACCCCTATATCTTCCCTTCCCGCACTGCGAGGGTTCTGGGACCAACTAATACGCTGCTGGAGCAAAAGCTTCCTAATTAAGCGACCCGACGCATTTTGGTCCTTGGGCAGATAGATCTCGATGCCCACCGATGTAAGAAAAATGTGTATCCTCTTTTCAATTAATTTAATGTTAAGCATATGACCTATACCAAATTACTGAACTGTAACAGACATATATAATGTATCAAATATTGATTTATCTAATTAATATGCATTATATTCATACATATCCGGAAAATTCATACAAAGTACAGGATAGCTCAATCTGGAGACAAATATTAAAAATTATTAAAAGTTAATGAAATATTACCATAGATTTTCTAATATATTCATATTTTGAATACCTTAAGATTTAAACTCAATTGTCAATTCCAAACAACACACCAATGACTTTGAAAAATATATTTTCTCTCTAAAGTTATTTTATTTGGTAAATATATTGATTAATTCTGTGTAATATAATTTAGCTTGCGGTGAATTTCGTTTGAAATAAACTCGGCCCTTACTGCATACCGTATTATACGATGACTATCGAAACGAATGATAATCAAATTTGTTGTCAGAAATGTACTTTTACATAAAATCTTTTTCTATGACTTTTTTTATCGGTCTCATTCTCATGAACCATCTCTAGAGTATTCTGAGCTGTTAAGGAGCTATACCTCCATACTTTCAATTTCTCTGAATTTTCCTTTGGCCCTGTTTGTCTGTTACTTTAATTGGACATTGACGGATTATTTCATTTTGGAATATTTACGATGAATTAATCGTAACTTTGAGTAAATTGATGTAAGTAGTTCTACCTAGCCGATGATTATTTGCATGATAATTGCGTTGTGCGCTTGTCTCTTAAAAACAAGTCAATGCGCGATCTAAAGATATTTTCATCGAGTTCTTCACTCTAATAGTCGTACTGAGTTCTGCAAAATAGAGTGAATGATTTTGAAAGACGGTTTCTGAATATTTCATGAATATTGAGAAGTTTATTTGATGTACATATTACGAATTAAGCTAAGCGTAAAAGTATTCAAAGGAAATGAACCACTGACATTTCACGTTATAACCTCCCATTTATATGACATCTTTTCCTATGGTTTAGGCAACTGTTTTTTGAAGAACTAAGTATATAAGGAAAGAAAAAAGATATCTGATACTATATAATACGGAAAATCTGCTAAACCTAGAGTAGAATCGGAATTCCTAATCATTTGAAGTGGCATAGGAAACGAAGGACCTACTGCCTACAAAACAAGTCATGATAATGTGCGTTTTCTAAAGTAGTTGAATAAAAATTCCGGCGAAGTTCTTTTGGCATCTAAATTAAGCTATTCAAAGCTCTAAAAACTTATTCTTTGGAAATAATTGGTAGGAACTCGTTACCGAGAGCTTAAGCTGTATCTCATTCACACTTTCTCCCTTTCTGTTACGGAAGTGGTTAATTGAGGATAACCCTTAATCTTAACCCGCATATGTTTTGCATAGGGGTCGATTCTGCATTTTCAAGTCTTGTATAATGAATAATGTGCACACTCTTTCATCATTGCAGAGCAACGATAATACTTGCAGCACTCTGTGATATAGGGCGTAAGTTTTTTCAGCATCTTGCAGTCGTGAGAAATTTGAAAGGTCGCTTTATGTTATCCATTGCAATTAGCAGGAGATTCATATTAAACAGAAGATATCATCACATTCATCTATCAAACAGCATTCCCAGAATACTTTTTGTTATCCAGGGCTATACGTGGTGAAATTAATCCCATATAAATCTCGTTTTTCGAGAATTAAGACTATAATTTAAGAATACGAACTGCTAAATTCCGAAATGTTCTTATCAATAAAATATTTTAAAATCATGTTTAAAGTTAAGATACACAGATATGTTTAACATTCTTGATCTAAAATGGAAGTATTTTCCGAGTCTTAGCCTTGTGTCAATTCCTTCATTTTATTTTTTTAATCTTGCTTAAAATAACTTTTATTTTCTTGATACATTAAAGTATGCTCCGAGTATTTTTTCTCTTTTGTGATATTTCCTCACCAGTATTCCCCTTTTTCATTCGCACCTTAATGAAAAGAAGTAATCTTTTTTACACCCGTCTATGATGAGCGAGAAAATTGGCTTCTCTTTGATAATTGTAGTACCAAAGCATTGGATTTACTCTTATAATTTAAATCTAACACCCAAAATCGATACAAAGGACATGTATTTATCACATATTAATTTCCATGTCATAAGATACTATTTGAGAAAATTATTATGTCACGAACTTTGGCTTCAAACTTATGATACATTCTAATTTTTATACTGAGATTTCTCGATCAAAAGTTATGCATTCGCAGAATTTATAATATTTTATCGGATGAGATTAATCAACACAGGTATTTCCGGGGCAATTCTATTTGGAATGGGAGTCAAGGCAACGATGGCCGAACCATTGGATGACGTTTATGTAGAGGAAACGACGCATGAATATGCTATCGCAACTAAGCGATCTGTAGCCCTGTGGAATAAAATCAACTCTGAAGCCAAGTTATAAATACAGGGGGGAAATTTTAACACCGCATCCTCTGCCCGTTTTTACAACACTTATTACTGTGCGTCATTTCATTAAAGCTGTCAATTTACTTCAAGAGAACGCTATCATTGATATGATGGATGCCACCGGCTACTGTCAATATTGTCAATCCCCAACCTGCTACTGATTTATTTGCGGTCTTGAGTTACTTGTAATGAAAATCTCCAGTATTCTTTGGTGATTTAACGTTGGAATATATGTTCTTAACGATATAAAGGCACAGGATGATGAAAATGTGTTAATTTACGTGGCCGTATGCAAATATGAAACCTCACAATTAACTGGCAAATGTTTCTCAGTTTCCCTGCTATAAGCTTATAGGATGTGATATTTTGCTAAACACAAAGGTTCGATTTTTTTCGGAGTGCGATATATTGGTAAGGGAAAATTTGATTGAGATTCAGACATTAAAGAGTGACATTAATAAAAATTAACCTTATCCTCGATAAATTATTGTATCGATAATCAATATCAAAGCGTCCGCTTATCTATTCAATTTGTCATATTGTAATAGGAATGTTAGATTTCTAGTGCAAATAGAATCTTACCTATTAGAGTCTTCAAATAATAGGAAAAATTATCCTTTTTTCAATCGAGAATTGAATGTATTACAGTAGAATATCCTGTAATTAGATATTCCTGCATTACATTAACGCTTTAATTAATATTAAATTGTTTCTCATTTCTCACGCTTTAATTAATATTAAATTGTTTCTCATCCTAAACAAATCAAAAGTAGCGCGGGATCGCACGAGAAATATATTCTAACGAAACGTAAGAAATTTTTATTTCCCATATCGAAGAGTTTGGATCCCGATCCTAACATGGTAATAACAAAGGGCTTCCCCAAAAACGTTAATGAGATACCAACTGAGGCGAGCGAATGGAAATAATCGAAAAAGAAATGAAAATAATTCAGTTATATTCGATCTTAAACCTTTCTATTCCAAGTTAATATGTTTAAATTTGGAAATATATGCGAATTAAAATTTAGAGAGTTTAAATGTGAGATTCTTAGCTTGATTTGAACTTGATTATAAAGGATTTTAAGATAGCCTTACTTTTATTTTTAAAACCTGTCAAGTAAATCGGTGGGATTTTGTCTAGCTAATGTTGGGATGAAAATTAACTGATTTGATCTATAAACTCACTGGTTTAAAAAGACTGAGGCTATACCTAGGCTATTGAATTATGCAGCAAGAATAATTGTAAAAGCGCCTTAAAATTAGAAATGGTT
Organism: Pachydiplax longipennis; assembly: GCA_036926295.1. Classification (NCBI taxonomy): domain Eukaryota; kingdom Metazoa; phylum Arthropoda; class Insecta; order Odonata; family Libellulidae; genus Pachydiplax; species Pachydiplax longipennis. The sequence continues at coordinate 40,941,431 of JAVFKF010000002.1, forward strand.
TTATCTTTCCATTTTTTTCGCAGAAATATTCAGGGCGAAATCTAAATGCGAGTGAATTTCGTTTTCATTGACCAGCCTTTTCATACCAGATAATTTCTCTTTTAAGTTACTGGATTGTCATAACCCAAAACATACGACTTTTCAGTTAACTTTTGAGTTTTTCTCCTCAAACTAAGAATATAAATTTTCGACAGAGATCCATTTGAGTAGATAGTTTAGTGAGGTGGGTGATGATGCTACCTAATTTAGTCTATCCTATAGACTAATTAATGTTGCATCAGTCTTGAGATAACGAAGTATTTATATTTAAAAGGTTTCGCTTAGTACATAGAGAAGCTTTCTTAGGAATGTTCTTAGAAAATTTCTTAGGAATTCTCTTTTTCAGTCATTTCATCTCACATCTAAAAATCGGTCTAATGGTATTGCAGCAAACTGTTTTCGAAGGGCAAAACATACGTCTTCATTTACATTATTTCCTAGGTTAACGGTAATTCACCGTATAGATTTCGCTATCAATAATGTGGTAAAATAAATTAAAGTGGTACAAGTATCCTTGGAAACGAAGATGGACTTCCTTACGAAGATCACTTCACTAATTACGAATAAATTTGCAAAGAATTTCTCATGATTCACCGAATCGGGTAGCAAGTAAGGGTTTGGCGAACGAACTTTTTCAAGGATGCTTTCGCACGTGCGAGGGCACACAAATTAGATATCAATTAAACAAATTCTTGCTGTACATTAAATTAAATTTACCCCTGTTAGCCAGTTAACAAAAGTGCTAGTGTGATGGTAAGATTATCTTGGAAAATTATGGGAAATAAATTTTCGGATGACGAAGTTTTCAACTTATGAATATGATTACGAAAGGTCAATCTTTATATGAAAGAATTCTGTCGGTGAGAATCACCGTGTTTGGAGTTGCTTCTAAATACATATTCGATTCTTTTGCATCAACGAGAAAATTCCTTCGAGAATGCTTTGAAAGTGGGAAGGAAAGAATGTCCTATTCAACTCATTTTGTAAGCTAACCCAGAGATATGCGTTTCTGATGCAGAAGCATTTAACGAATGCATGCGAAGGTCGAGAGTGAGAAAAATCTCACGAAGTGAGCGATGGAGAGCACGGAATCGCAACGCCATCGGTGACGTGATCTTGATTCCTAGCTCGGAGGGGTCATTCCGGAGTTCATTAACCGGTAGATATTGCATTCTATGCATCAGCTTCGAAAAACTATGTACCTGTGACTTGCTACGGCTTAAAACAAACTAACAATCCAAGCTTGAGAGATGAAATCATGTCCATGTTTATGGAAAGCCGTTTCTGAATCATTTACTTATATCCACCGTAATAACAAAATTTATTCCTTAGCATCAGTTAAGAATCACGATCATATTTAACGTGTTTACTTGAATCAATCCAGCGAATTAATTACTTCAATGTGATTTGTACTATGTTGTAACTTTTGTCACTATTTAATAGAATTTCTTACCTCCTAGTTTGATTTTGGTTTCTGCTCAGGCGTATTCTGTTTACCTCGAACCAAGGTACTCAAAGAGTGAGATAGTAATTCTTCCAAAAAGGGTATTGATATCCTTATGTATGTTAAAGGAATAAATCGAAGAATTCTTTCGAAATATTGAAACTAGAGTAACTATAATTTAAAAGTATAGTCTTGTATTATGCGCATGTAGCGACTCCTTGAATATTTTTAGGGTTCAGTAAGAGTTCTACACTTATCTACATCTACATAAATACCCTACAAGCCGCCTTTCGGCAGGGGGTGTAAACACCGAACGATTGAGCTACTCTTTTAGCCTATTATTATCGCGTATTGTTCGCGGAAAGAATGAGTCCTTAAAACTGCTTGTTCTAGCGTCTACTTCTTTTATTTTGTTCTCATTATCGGATCGGCCGAAGTAACAGGGGGGTCGCATAATATCAACTACGTCCTCGGAAAACGTGCTTTCTCTATATGATATTTCTTATTGCAAAATTTTCATTCAACAGTAAAATATATTGCAAGATCTGACTGATAAATAAAGTAAGATATAAGTTAGGATATTAAGATATTTCGGAAACATTCTGCTTAACAAAAATTTCTATAGGTGTTTTAAACATAAAATAAATCCAAGCAAACGCACTATGCATCATCCACCGCGAAAGGATAAGGTGCATGCGTTAGATGAAAGTCACCCTGTATGGAAGATTAATAATTAATCTCATTTCTACCATTTATAAAACTTGTTGTAAATCTTTTGTCAATTAAAAGCCTATTTTCTTGAGTACGTCGATGTTTTACCGCCACATAAAAAGGATTCTTTGACATTAAGCAAGAAAACAGCATGCGTGTTTTGAAGTGGTACGCGGGAAACATTTTCTACCTGGCTATTGTCTCCAAACAGTTTGACTATTTCACTTTTATCTCTATTTTTCAGCATTCTTAAGGAAATGGGAACGGCTGCGTGTTTATAAGACGAAAGAGAAAAAGTAAACGAGAATAGGACATCATCTTGATATCAAGATTTTTTTAGGAATAAATTAGCAAAAATATTTCGTTCAGCTACATTAAGAATTAAATATTCAGCTCCTCCTTGAATAACAGAAAACGTTGAATCTTTTATAAAGGAAACAGGATTAACGCAGAAATTTGCAAATTTGTTAACTAGACATCTTAAAATATGCGTGCAACCCGTATCTAACTCATTAATTTCAGGTCCTTATCCTTAAGAATTCAACAGACCATTAAACTAACGCAGATAAAAAGGAAGTAGATTCTTGCGAAGAAAGAAAGAAATAAAAATTCCTAAGGGCCATTGTGTGCAGAGACATCAAGTCCTTTAAGTCGTCAGACGAGAGGAATAACATAAGTGGAAGGTTAAAAATGCTTACACCGCAATTTTGCGGTTCCAAACCTTTGGAAAGGAAGCAAGAGAAAGATAAAAGAAAATAATCCAGTAGTCAACCAGCAATCAAACTCTCTCAAAAAATAGATTCTCTCTGTTAGATGGTATTTTTTTGTTTCATGACGCTCAGATATTTAATCCTCATCGCACTCTAATCTTAGCTTAACGCAAGATCCTCAAGTTAATATTTATTTCTGAAGCATGGTCTCTTAGGGATTTCCTCACATCTGTAGAAATATACGAAATTCATGAAATTTTACCTAACTCTGTAGTTAAGTTGCTAAAAAGTTACTTCTTATTGATTGTCGGAAGAAAGGCTAGAAGTATTATGTTACCACATTATGAATAATTCATATCATATGCTATATCAAATATAAATGTTACTTTTTTTACAATTTTCGCGAAGATATGTCGAATGAAAAAATGATCTCCTCATTCAAGGTGCCATTCCAGATAACTTTTATCCTTCATACTTACCAAAAATGGATTAAGGGGAAGAAGAGTGTTAATTTTCTCCCTGAAAATCGTAAACATATATAACTATCATATCTTCCAAACAGCTTTATTCCAAACAGGACCACACCATCAGTAAATTCTATTAAGGCTATATTTTTTGTAAATATATGCAAGAGGAGTAATCACGCATAGAGTTCGCGCAGATTGATAGTAATGTGCTAAATTACCTATTGGTGGGATTTTTTCGACCATGGACAGTAACAAGGAACTCACTTTTTTTACATTTGAGAGATATTATTTGCGTAAAGCCAGTATAGATGCAAAAGTAAATTTGATTTGTGGCTTATGACTCTACCAGCTGAGTGGCTCACTGATCCCAAGGAAACCGGTTGCAAATATAAATTAAAATGAGGAAAGGATGAAGCGGTAAACAATTTTAGTACATCACGTCTTCATCCCACAAACTTGCACTTGTATGTAAAAAATTTATGATTTCTGCGCCTGTTTGGCATAGGCATGTTTCCTCCAACAAAGATTAGCAAAAAAGCTCTATTCACAAACGTTTAAAAATCTGACATAAAAACGAACGAACGTTGCCACAGAAGCTCAGGTAACCTCATCTCAATTATTGAGGAAGAAAACAGAACCAACGACATCACGGAAAGAAATTTACATCGTATACTGGAGTTACAGTCTTGAATTTCGCGCTCTCAAGCTGGAAGTCTAGTCTAGTCTTAGGGAATCGCATATCTTAACGAAATTGCAGACCTTTCCGACGCTGCCGGTGACTCAGCTCCAGGCATCCAAGCGTGAGCGTGCTCATTAATCTCAAAGGAAGCGCCACCAAATTTCATTATTCCTATTTTGTAACCACCTCTTCCAGCTGAGCAGATGAGATGGACTGCGAGATTTCACACGGAGATATTACGACAATGCATTTAAAGGAACATTCCCGCGCAGTTTTCGCAATGCCCTATCCTAAAGGGACACTTTGCCCTTTTGAAAGGTGTCACGAGATAATGCTTTAATGTCAATGCGCTATATAACTATCGATGACTCTTAAATTTGCATGTCTCTTACACTCCTGTTTGAGACAGTATTTATTATATTTGTATTCTATTGTTATTAAAGCTCTCGTGGCATGTCAGTGCAAGTCGGTTCAATGTCGAAGTTGGAATGCATAACAATTCTTAAAGTTAAATAAATCTTAAAGATAGGTATCGAATAATTCTATTATCTATCAACAATCTCTAACTCATTAAAATTTGTAGGGAATTAGTAGTACTACGCATTAAACAAATTACAGACCCTACTGAAAAGTTAAAGCTGCAGTTCAATGTTTATTTATTACTCATAAAAGTGGCCTAAATTACTCAAAATAACCGTACGCTATTCCATCTCGAAAATTATTGGTTTTAAACGTAATATCCCTAAACATTCTCGAAAACTAACGAATGAAGCTTGTGTTCTTGCATGTTTAATAAAGGTATTCCTTTCTATAATTTAATGAAGGATCCAAACGCTATTCATCATTTAAAATTGATATTATTTTCTAATTTCATTGTCTTCATCGTTCACACAAATTAAGCCTCTGAGATTTGGATGATTTCCTTTTAATTCCTGCTTGATTCTGGTCAGTATAATCTATTCATGTTACAAAATCAGTTTCATACATATTGTGAGAAAACTGCGCCGGTGATTACAATTCAAGGAATTACGCAAGTAATAAATGATGTTTCCATCTTAATTTGTGAATACTGAGCCATTATCTGCTGGAATATTCGAGCCAAATTATCTCCGTTCACAACGCATTCTCTCACGTTAAGTAAGCAGAATCATGTAATGAGTATGGGAGTAAAACAATGTATGCAAATGTCATTTCCTTACGTTAATTAATCATTCAATGTTTAAGAACTTACGGAATAGGGGTCTCTTTTCGGCAACAATTAGATTTCGATACTCAAAACAAATAGTTCCACGCATTCAGATAGGCACTCAAATAGTTTTTCTGACAGGTTTAAATCCCTTGATTTATAAATTGACTGAAGGTTCATCCTTCCAATTGAAGATCCGCCTCGTGATAATTTCTTTTCTGAAGATGAATGCGATCGAAAATATATCGTTTCTTAACAAAACACATATTTTAATGTTATAATAGTTTGATTATTACTCGCTTTACAGGAATATGCAGACAAATTTTGTCGATTATTGCGCAATTATATCGCGTATGCGCGACGCAATAGTGTGTGAATTTTAATAAGGCATAATATTGAAGAAATGATAGAATAATGAGAAAAAAATTTAACATAATATTCTAATTGGTATGAGGGTGGACTTATCATCGTAGAGTAAAAATATTTTTTTTAATTCGCGATAGTGCATAAGATTAGAGAGACAATATGCGAATCAAGAGCCCCTATATGTTACAAACATCACGAAACAATCACTTTCCTTGACTACTAGTTTCCTCCAGATTTTATGTCGTAAGTCTTTAGTAAAATATTCGATAAATCGCACATTTTCATCGATACATTTGTGAGATAATCATGCGTTTAATCGTAAAAATTCTTAATATATTCCTCTGATATTTCACACGAAGGAAAAATTTTCCAAGTGTGTGGTCTCCATCAATCGTTCCCCTTAAGGCACCTAATCGTTATGCCCGGGTACCGTACGGTGGAAAATTTCTAAAATGTCAATAACAACGACTATGAGGTCGCTTATACCTAAATTTAAGCATGGAATCATTTAGTCAAGGCCTTTGGGAGGAGAAATTCTATCGCGCCCATACTATAAATCGATGTTTTATTAGACAGTCAAAAATGAGGAAGAAGGATTTATTATTATCTGCTGTTGAATGAAGATAACGGAAACAGAAAAAGGCAGGTAAGAATTAAAACATCCTCTTTTTGACTTACGTTTCCCTTCGACCTCGTGACGTAATGGCACCGGTGTCTTTGGGAAGTAATCGCCGCCCCGCCCGAGATAATGGATTAATAATTGTCTTTTTTCAAGGTCCCGCTTGCATTCATGAGTGACCGCTTCTCTACACGAGCGTGTCCGAGGGAGGTGCCATCGACTGTCGCTCAATCCCGACCTTCGACCTCTGTAAGGAAGGCTCCCTCACTTCCAATGCCTAACAAGAGAAACTGATTAGTTCTTCGGCTTAACTCCACCCCCTGAGAAAATTGCCGCGCGGTGGGGGGGCTCGTTTTCTCCAGAACAGGCAAAATATCAAGATTTGCTTAACAGGAAAGGAGAGAGGATTTTCGGAATAGCCTTTCGACTAAAATAGCAATTTATCATTTCAGATTTTCCTCGATGTCTAGATTTGAATTACGGCGCCAAAGTAATCGTTTCCCATGGAGATCTTTATCTGCGATAACAATTTGAATTTCACGCTTTGTGATTTTATTCACAGCGTACACTTTCATCATTTAAACTGATTGTGTGGGAACTAATTAATAAAAATAACATTGGTATCAAGTGATTACAATGTTATTTTTATTCATTAGTTATATGTTACAAGGAAATGATCATTTGCATAACTTAATCATTATGGTCCAGATGGACTGAGAGATGTGCGCAAACCTTTTGAATGTTTGCAGATTTTTAGCTTCTATAAATCAAGAGAGCGAATGATAAAAAAGCTAGAAAAAAATCTAAAAATTTATTTTTCTAGATCCATCTAAAAATCAGAGATGGTTTAAACAAAGATTACTTGGTTGACTCCTTGGCAATGTTTTTTCTTCTAATCGCGTCATTCGCCTGCAGGATAGAGTTCTGGAAGCATGCTTGACTTGAAACAATAAGGAAAGGATATGTGCAAATCAGATTATAAATTTTCAAGCGGAAATTATGCGGAAGTATATGGAGAAATGAAAAATGGGGAATGAAAATTAGAAAATAAAAAATAGATGCCAGGAAAAAGAACTTTACTTGCATATTTTCAACAGAGTTCAGCCCGGAGAGATTTATCTTCCTCCGGAATTTGATGCGCATATCTATGTTACTAATTTCACTTGATTTTAAACTCCTTTCATTAATTTTCTCTGCCACCCTGCTGATCGTTGCATAACTAAACATAGGAAACATTAGTGAAAATGCTGATAGTAACCCGTGAAAGAAATATACGAAAAATTAGCATGAAGGTCAAATCTCTTAGGAACTTATTTTTTTACCGCACAACCCATTTATTTAATTACTGAGCCCGGCTCATCCAATTTCAGCATGTTGTGGATTCTTGGTAAACTAATTAGTTAAGAAGGGATGAAAACAGCTGTGAGAAATCCACTACGCCGTTCTCATTTCCCCGGTATTCGCTCCAAACGTTTATAGTAATATTCATTGAATGAATGATGACGACAGATCATGAGTGTCTTGTCCTATACTGTTGAAATATTTGTAGTAAAAAGCTAAGAATTATACTTAATTTTTTAAAGCTACGATGGTTATATCCAAGGGTGAACGTTGCTCTTACTGTTTTAATCACATAATATACTGTTTTAATTACATAAATGGAATACATTTTAAATTTTGGTTCATGAGTTTGATATTCTTAACGATTCCATTTGTTATCTCCTTTTCAATTCTTCTTGTTCTAGGGAGGTATTCCCTAAATCCTTAGATCTTACCTCTCCTTCACCGCTGTAAATATTCATGGACGTTAAAAGTAAAATGTTCGAATTGTGGAACTATTCCTAATTTATTCCTAATTGTGGACCTATTGCAGCCTAAATATTTCTGGCAAACAAAGAACGCTGTTTTATCCTTTCTTATTCATCCATATTTCAGTGGATAATTTCGTCAATTTTCCACTTTAGCAAAACTCAAAATCTGCTACTTAACCTTTGTTCACAGGAGTCTAACTATATCAGTATATATATATATATATATATATATATATATATATATATATATATATATATATATATCAGTGTAGAAAAAATTACGTATAGTTTCACCAAATTGGAACTGTTCCTCAAATACGAGTGCAGAAACATGCAAGAAATTAATGTTTAACTTCGCCAATAAACCACGTAAAATTGCATACTTCTGGTTGTATCTTCAGTTTTATCCATTTTACCCAATCTTCAAAACCGTTGACCTTTTTTTCTTAAATAGTTTTGATTGAAAGGTGTGCCAAAAAAGAATTCGAAATAGAAAAGTCATAATTTCTCATTTTTAGACGAAGAAACCGAAAGTAAAAGAGCGCTTTGTTTTTGGATTATTTCTCACGACTTTCCATTCGAGAAAGAAGATTTCTCATGGCGTGACGATTAGGATGAGGTGAAAGACAGGAACTGAGAAGGGATCTATGCTGCATTGAGTAAGGGTTGGCGGCCATTGCATTTTCAAATATCTATGATTTCCTATGAATCAGTTACATTTAACCCTCTTCCGTTAACGTAACCCTTTCCCGTTGTTGTGACAATCTCAGCCGCTGATGCGAATCCGCTTTCGAGTCATTTGCAATCCACTGTGTCAACTCGTGCTTAGCTGTTTTCATCACTGAAAATGAAGTTTGACATTAAGGATGCGGTCGATTCTGATTTCTGTGAAAACTTCAGTTTCTAAATCAAATGAAGGTATTTATCAAATATGTGAGTTTTTTCCAAAGGATGTTAATTTAAGTTTCTCTGGAAACATTTCATAACCAACCGCAATTTAAGACTTTTATGACTACTTATTTGGAAGCAGAATGCTCATATGTATCCTTCTTACCGAATTCAAATTTGATCATTTTGGTTTTCATGTTGAATTCATTAAAATAATCATAAAGAATTAAGAGTTTCTTAATAAGAGGGAGGATGTGAGAGCTCTAATCGAGAGGCGGAACGTGATGAGCTTTTCTCACGTTCGGTGCAAATATTCAAATTATGTACACCTGTTTCGTTATGAGAAGTTTCCTTCATATACAAGGAAATTTGGATTATCCGAACTGATTCAGAGCATTTTCAGTTTACATAATGCGAAATGGCTGAAGACTATGATTTTTAAGTACATTTAACCAGTCTGTTATTACCCTCTGTAGTAAAATCAAAGATACTGTGTCATATTATACTGGGATACTGTGTCATATTATCCGTATCAAATCATCATTTTTTCTGATTTCACCCGAAATAACTATATTTATCAATCACCGTTGAGTGTTATTTAGCTATTTTTCTAATTTACCAATCGGATCGTTTTCAAATTATATTTTCTCGTTTTGTATTTTCTCAATCTTGCTTTCTTATATTCTAGTCTTAATCATCTTTCGTAACTGGGTGCTTATCGAAGAAATAGTATAGTATAGTATTTCTCAACATACAAGAGAACCCTCCGCATGAATGTTTTTAAGATTCGTTAAGTCGCGAATGTTATTAGTCGTTGAATGTTACCCTAGGAACACCTCAACCATGAGGAATTCTTAGACATTTAATTAATGAATCTAGGGACTCCATCAATGAATTATTAAGAAGTAATTTATTACAAATTCAATCGTTATTAAATATATTTATTAATAAATGCACCCTGGAAAGTAATCATTCTCCATAGACAGATGAAGAATTAAGGAATGATTACTTTTAAATCGAATATTCTAAGGTTGAAAAGAATCTGAGATCCTACAAATATATAACATCACATTGACGGGTGTTATAGAAAAATGCGTCTTTCAAATAACAGGTATTGAAATGACTTTGGGACTAGAAAAGGCAAACTTGAAGGCTGTAATTGGTAGTCATTAGATTAAGGATTTTATATGTTTGGTCCCTAAAACGCTGTAACTTATCAACACCAATCCAATAAAATTTATCGGAAATAAGCTTGTATGAGGTACATGGACAGCCTAGTTATGTGGTGATGTTGCCACAATGGTGAAGGTAAACGTGGATTCGATAACTTTTTAGCCCCCAATATTCTTATGTCGAATGATGAGGAAGTTGCATGGAATTCAAAGAAGTATAGCTTGTACCTGTATTAATCGCAATGTTTGTTTGAATAGGAATTACTGAAATCTTCATTAATTTAGAGGAGGATTTGATTAGGTATAATCTATACCAAGAAATGTTCACCTTCCTCCTGAAGTAACCTATAACCGTAGTACAGTGATTTCTTCTTTAAGCGGAAAGTGTGAAAAAAGGAAACTTTTCTCATCCGGAAAAGAATTCAGACCCGGCGTACGTCCATCACTAACGACCGCCCCATATTAAGCGGAAAATTGTCAAATTAGGAAAAATCGTACTCCTATTGCATCCCACTAAGGACAGATTTCACTGTAGTAATATCGTTAAAAGTGATTCGATAGCTCATTTCCACGAATAGACCCCCACCGGAAATCGAACCGAGGAATACTCTCATCGAAGGTTTACGAGCTACCCACTTAGTTATCCAGAAGCCTTCCTACACTCGGAACTTCCGCATGAGCTACTGATTAAGTAATGGCCGAACTGTTAACAGATCCACATACTATACAGCCTAAGGTTTAATTGGATGATGCATATCTCACGAGGGCCAAATCCCGAGATGACCAAGGCGATGCAAGGTGCGGCTTCCGCGCCTTTGGACGTTGCTTCAGCACTGCCTTCCGCTGCAGCGGGTCATTTGCATGGGCATTGAGGAGAGCAGAGGGCACCCGAGCATTCGCTTTCTCTTTCGTCCAAACTTCCGGTAATCAAGGCCGGTGAGGTTCATCGCGAAGATTCTAATCTGATTCGCGCACAGTGGAATGGGGAATGAGGGAGTAAAGGGAGAAAGGGAAAGGAAGGGGCCCTTCTCTCATTACAATAAGCATTGCTAGATGCAAATTTATACTGAAGGAAAAATCATACGGAGGACGTTCAATCGTTATTTTGAAAATGGATTACAACGATTTTCCTCTTTCGATATTTCGCGAATTTAAGTAGTACAGGAGGATGGAAGGATAAAGAATTCACCACAATCATTTTCATCATTAACAATTTCCCTTATCCGAAACGCAATCACGACACTTAGAATGTAAATTATGTATGCAAATTAACCCTCTCTTTGTAAATAAGACTTCGATCAACTTGGAAGCATACAACAAGAAAGAGATTTCTTAAACGCTCTCTGTTTGTGTTACAATTTATCTCTTAAACAACCCGTATAGCTGTTTATTTATTTTAGACTGTTGCCCACCATTTTATACTTTATCTATGCTGCGTTTGTATCGATACCCTGAAATCCGCATATTCGCTTTCTCCTTAGATTCCCAAACTATATTTTTGTCACTATTCCTTTATCGAGATTACCTATTGAATCTCTCTCACCTCCCTCTAAAAAGTCCTACTCCCACGATTTTTATCAATTAGCTAAGGGTACATACTTGGGTAGTATCTTATTTCGCTTTTTCGTTCTTCTCTGGCTGAGATAAGCTGATTGAAAAGTAAATGGTGAAATAAATCTCGATCTCACATTATCTCTTGTGTTCTGATTTAAATAACTTTCTGCACTAGCCTTAACTTCTGCACTTAACCTTTACCTTTCTGTATCTTACTAGAATAGAGAATGAGATACACTAAATCGGATAATTAATTCAACGTTCACGTAGTTAACTATTGCTATAGGAATTTTACTTTGCTTGAACCTCTTAGATGGATTAATCGGTAATACTTGACCACTTTTCTTTTAAATAATTTTTGATTCTGTTTCTTTTAATTCAACCTATGGAAAAAATTGCTCCCATAAATCCAGTACATAATCCACCCTCTTTCGTAATCGATATCCTTCGGGCCATCTGCCTCTGAGCAGATGCACCGTAGTGAACCCCGGGACCGTCCGGGGGACGCTCCGATGATGCCATCCGAGCGTCGGCTGATGGTCCACGAAATCAGCTCTCATGTCGCTGCAGAACTCCGATAGCCTCGCGTTTGGACCATAAATATTCTACCAAAACCTAAGACCACAATCAATAAGCGCACATTGCTGCAAATGGACGGCTTTGTCTCTCTACCAAGCGCTTCAACAACCGCGCTTCCAACCTCAAGTCTTTCAAACAACAGAAAAAACAGCAGAATCTTCTCGGTCGAACCTGTGCCTTGACCGTACCAAGTTAACTGAGCTGAAAATACAACGTCATATGTAAAAGAATAAGGACAAAAAGAGATTTTTTAGCGATTAAAATGTCTCAAGAGAAAGATTATATAATAATTAAGATGATATAATAATAATTTAAAATATACAACGTTGAAGTTTAGGCAGAGAAATGAATTTGAAGTTAGTAAATATGCTATTCCAAGAGGGTAAATTCGAAAAGATTTAAGACGGGAAAAGGGTAATAGCTGCAGCAATAAAAATTTTATGAAAAGGAGAGCATAAAACACTTGAGGAACTAATCTAGATTTGACATAAGGACAATCTGCAGGGCATTCGATTTATAGAACGGGTTATACAATATCCTTAATGGAATTCGCAAAAATATTTTATAAATTAAATATGCTTTGGATCGGAAATATTATGCCTGACCTGACTTAAGGCCGTAAAACGCCACTGAAAAATCAAAGGAAAAAGAAGAATGAGTAAAGAAATGAAGTAGTAAAGGGTAGTAAACCCTTGGTTCCACTCAATACCTCTTCCGTCGTATGTACATACTATTAGATTAGATACTCTGGACGAATTTTACCCTCTACTGGCAGTTTGACGGGCGATGGTCCTACACATTAGGAGTCGCAGACTGTGCTTTGTGGCTTGCATCCATCAACCTCAACCAAAACCTACCTCTTTCAGTGAAGTAATTAAGAAAGACCTACATATCTGTCAAAATGTCATTTCTGCTGAAAACTAGGATAAAGAGCATTGGAACGTTTCAGAAGTAATAATTTCCTAATTGAAAACTTTCAATCAAATATTAAAACGATTCTCTGATATTTATCAATATGAATTAATGTTTAGGAAATGCAGTGATTGCGGAAGGAATCAAAAAGTTCAATTCTTAAGAAATAATAGTTTCGCCATAGTCATAAAGCGATTAGCTATACATTTCTCTAAATTTACATCTATAGCTGAGTTAGAGTATAAATGAACAATAGTTTTACCTTTATGAATGCCACTCATAGGGATAAAGAGAAACTTTAAAATACATATTGGTAAGACGATACTTTCTGAGTGGAGTATAATGGAAAGGACCGATCATGCTCTCAAGATATACAGCATTATAGGGATAATCTGTTCCAGATAACTGAACCATAAGAATGTACCTGGAAATGTTTGTAGATTTTTAGTATTTTTCCGATTTTACTGTTACAGAAACCTTAAATAAAACTTTCGAGAATTTGGCCATACTTATGTTAGAAGGCAATACTCATAGCAATACTCAGACCCCCATTTTTTCCTTACGATCCCGGTGGTAAATGGAAAATCGCTTAAAACTTCATAATTACTTGTATCCTCACTTACCCATATTTCTGTACCTAGATCGATCTGTATCTTTCTGTACCGTAATAACTAAATGTAGACTTTAAAAGGCTTCAGTTTTATAAGGATATAGAAAACTCCCATTAAGTACTTCAATAAATTGAAATTGGATGGAAATTAGTGAATTTAACCACTTATAACATAACAGACAATATCTCAAAAGTATCCATGCGCGAAATTCTGGAATTTCAAAATTAATACAAGAGTCAATTAAGGTATAAGTTTATCTCCAACCCCCTTTGACCGTACCTTGGAAAACAAAATATGTAATGGAAATACAAAGGGATGCAGAATATTACCAATAATACTGGGAACAAAGAACAATTTTATTGAATTAAACTTCCTGAAATTTGAAAATGATTTAGCTGTACTTTCTAAAAGTTTTACTAATGTGTCAAAACGAGTTAATCTCTAAGGAGAGAAAGGAACATACATAAAATACACCATAGGAAAAGAGAATATAGAAGAGAATATAGAGGAGTTGGAATGAAAACCTGATAGATGTCCCTAAAAAGGACGGGTAATTAAACTTGTAATTCTTTTATGTTTCATTTACAATTAAATTTTATCTTGGCAGCTTGAGAAGTTATCATTTCCGTCTTAATCCAAGAAGAAAGTAAAAACAAGAATCGGAAGTGCATAATAAAGATCGCAATTAGGATTTAAAGCATGGGAAACATTCAGTGCGATGTTTGCATACAAAATACGATCAAGCCTTGAAAAGCTAAGACTTTTGTAATTCCTGCCGCAATAAAAAATATTTTTATGGTCTCCTCAAAAATTTTACCTTTAAGTTTTACCTTGAGGGGAAATCTTTTTGGGCTTTTGCATCTCAAGTTTTCTTTCCGTCATAATTAAATTTTTATCTCCATAATACTCCGTTTATTTCTCTAAGTTATTCTATCTTAGATAGAATCAAGAAGCAATTTATTTTTTTCGCTAATTGTAAATAAACGATAATTATATAACTTAATAATTAAGAACAACGAAGCGATATTTTTAACGAATTGAACATTTAAATCTGAAAACAACGCAGAAAAGTTAAGTTTTTTTCTCATCATATAGTGTAGAGTGGTGATACAAAACCCTCTGAAATTTGCTTTTTGTACGAGTATGTTGTTTAGTATTGGAATTTCTTCAGGTTCTTTTATTTTATTAATAACATTTACCCTTCAGTAACTAATTTTTGAAATAAAATAAGAATTAAGAATAAGTATGACTATAATATCTATTATTTTATATGAATTAATGAACGCAAGATATAGGTACTTCATAATCGTGAAACATGAGATAACATAATTGTCACCATCGATCTTTTATGAAACGTAACAGGGCAGATTGTTAGATTTAGATATGAAAGGGGAATTCACCGGGTATACAATCAGTAAACGGGATATACCCCTCAGAAGGCCAGCGACCCGTGACTTTTCTAAAGTTCGCATAGGACATTAAAAACCTGTGACAAAGTCCGGTCTAATATTTCAGTCCGAAAATTCACGTTCACATATGAATTCAAATTTTCAGAAAAATAACGTGAAATTGATCGAGCGCCGCGATTATGAATATAATGACGCAGATTTAGTAATGCAGATTTATTTTCAAAGGTGTGGTCGCAGCTATGTGGATTCTATCCGTATTTTTGGGTGCGTTTGCCGGAGTACTCGGCTATCCTCCATGGGGTGCTGCACCAGTCCCTCCGGAGCCTGTTCAAGTGATGACAGATGTCACCAATCAGCTTGGCGTGTCCCTTCTGAAGGTATGTGTTTTTAATGCTGTCAACAAACCCCCGGAAATTGATAACTGAAGTAATTAAAGTATTAACGCTGATTGATATAACTATCGGGCCATATGGGTGGAATGGTTTCTGCAAAAACCGTTAGTAGTAATAATAGTTTGAAAATTTTAGAAGAAATTAATACGGTTGTTTACAAAATATTTCTAATCCAATAAATATTTATAAAATCATTGAATAACTATATAATAATAGCTAAATTATTATTTACAGATATTGTTAAGTAATTTATATAATATCCATATCCAACAATAATATAATAAAATAAAAATTGCTTATTTTCATATTTTTTCTGACCAGATGATAAGCTGACACACTACAGATAATCCAATCTTTTCTTTCAAAAATAATATAAATTGCTCTGTAGTAAATATCATTAAGTAAGTAACATTTTAAACACTTTTAACACTAGATCCCTTTGGATATAACTTTCAAAAACCAATATAAATATAGAAATTACATATTGAGATCAGAACGATTTTCAAAAATAACAGTTGAGAAATAGAATTATGCCTAAGTAACGCTAGGGTTGTAGATATTCATAACTAATTCTTAACTTATATTCGTATGAATTGTAATTCATATCCTTACATTTCCTTAATCGATTTATTTTGTCTCATTGAATTTTGGCTAGGACTTCGCTTGCTTTCCTGGAAACGTGGCCTTTTCACCCTATGGAGCAGCATCAGTGCTCATCGTACTGTGGGAGGGAGCCAGAGGTGAATCCGGAGAGCAGCTGAGGAAAGCTCTTGGACTACCATCCAGCACTCACCCCACTCTTGATTATGGGGTCATCCGACTCGGAATGAGAGATATTCATAGACACCTACGAGTAAAGTTCTCCTATCATTTTAAAACTATTTGATTTGAAATTCCCGATTGATCTCGATCAAATGATTCAATACAGCCTCAACGACCACGGTTTATATGAAAAAGTAACAGCTGAATCTGTCTCCGTAGTATTTTCATTCAGGAAGGAAGAATATTTTTGAAACAGCAGAGATAATCAAAACCTATGTGACAAAGAATATATTCACATTCCCTCAATGAAGTTCCAAATTTTATTCGACTACATTTTGAAATATCAAAGTTAATCAACACTCATTCAGCCTTTCTTTTCCTTGCCTATTTCATCGTAATCAAATTATAGTCCAACGGGTCAATTGCGGAGATTCTTCCAGAAGTACTAATTCTGACATTAATATGTTCTTTTGACTTTCAGACATATTTTGCGCACGACGGTTACCTGAACGGCCTTACGTTTGGAAATACAACGGCCGCAAATATAAAGCCATCCTTCAAACAGATCCTCCGCTTCTATGGGTATAATCCCGACACGGCCATGTCCGGCAAAGGAGAAATGGTCACGCCCCCATGGATGAAGCATATGACCACGACTACACCATTCAGCGAACTGCTTTCCACAACATCAAAGAATGTTACTGTGGAAAGCACAACACAGCCGAGTAATGTTACTTCTGCAGGAACCAATTCAACCCTTGCCGTAAGCACCAAGACGACTACGAATGTAACAGTACCCACGCAGCCAACTCCAACGACGACAAAGCCCACTAATACTACAACAACACCGAAACCGGCTAAAACAACCAAAAGTCCGAAAACAACTACTCAAAAAACAACAGTCGCCACAACCACTGCGAAAGCGGAGACTTCAACGACCGAAATATCATCGACTCTTCCAACAACGAAATCTAACTCAACCGCAGCTACTCCCGCACGATTAACAACTGCTACGGAAAACATCAGCACCACATTGGGGGATCTGAACGATACTTCGGTACCTCCTCTCATAGATGTTACGGATTACACTAGTTCAACCAGAGTGACTAGAAGAATGCCCGGAAGCAGTGAGCAAACTTTCGAGACTTTCGTGCCATCAATGCCAACTCTGACAATATCGAACGTAGGCGAAACGCCCATTCCATTCGATCTCAGTACACCCACAACACAGAGCCTGCAAACAGCGGTCTTACCAGAGACAAAGATTCCCTTGCCATCCACTATGGGGACAACACGGTCTCAAGAACCCTCCTTGTCTTCTATGTTAACTACTCTTGGTGGTGGTAAAACTAGCGATGCTGGACTTACAACAGCTTTCATTATCATGGCCATGACCACCAAGGAATTCTCTCCAGCAAACTTAACAGCCATGTTTCCTCAGAGTTTGAATTTGGTTACAAATGAGCAGCTGGCGCTTCAGAGCACAACCCCATTACCTGCACAGTCTTCAACAACTCAGGTATCTACTACAACAAGTACTGTAGAAACCACAATTCCAGAATCCTCCACTGTAACCTTTGAAAAGTTGCAGAGTTCATACACAAGTCCCACAAGCCCTCTAACCACTGACATTCCTGAAACTACTACTCAAATGACAACAGAAGAGCCTATGACCACTCAAAGAAATGAAGACTACACTTATAGCACAACAACAGAATATATCAGCACCACTGAAGTAGTTACTGAAACAGTAGAGACCACCCTGGAGTCAGAAGATGTGAGTCTTTCTATGCCAACAACAATGCCCACTGAAATCCCAACAACAACTGATAGTAGTGACATTACTTCAACTCCAACAGAAACTACCTCTTTCTCAGAGGAAACAACTACAGTACCTTCTGAGACTGAAAATCCTCTTGGAGAAGAAGATTCTCCAAAGAGTAGACAGAAAAGATTAGCAAAAGGTGAGCTATGTATTAAATTGTAATGTATTCAAAATAGCAGATAACTCAAACCACTCAAATTTTTAAAATTGTCTTACTTAGCAGTAGTAAAATGAATCTACAGTCTTTTCGTTACTACTATTATAAATTAAGTAATAACTGAGCTGTGACTTTTGAGTTTGATTAAGGTGAAAATTAAAATAATAATTCATTAGATCATGATTCTCAATTTTACAACAAATTATAGAAATTTAGAATGTATATTATTTTTGTATACATTTCCCAGTAAGTTAGAAGAGAAAAGTTTTGCATTTATGCAAAAATTTTGATATCTCCATTTCTCATTTTATTCACTGAGTATAAGTTGAATAATATACATCAACCTTCAAAGTACCAATTAATTATAAGTTAATTATTTTTATTGGCATTGGCATTATAAGGTAGCCGGCTGTATCCAATATAATCCTCATCTAGACTTAAATATGTCATAATTGTACAGAGATTAATAATAGTGTTTTAAGGATTCAATTTATTGGATGTTAAAAGCAAGTAATCAAAGATTCCAAGAAATTATATGGATATTTGTAACCTTGATTAATATTCCATAGGAGAGAAAAACTTTTTCCCTGAGCTCCAGCTCCACTTGCATGGGAATGCAATGCTGAGTGCAGATGACAAAGACATGGATACGATATGGCAAAAATATCAGGTATGTTTACTACAGGCTATCAAACTGGAAGCAAAAGTTACATTTGTCAAAGGTTTATTGAATCTGAGCTTTTATCAGAGATGAATAAAAATTGAGACTAAATTATAAAGATATCGACTCTAGACTTAAATTGACCCCTAGTTATAACATTAGACCACTGGTTGGCAAACCACGGCTCGCAAACCACATGCAGCTCCTTGACCTATTGAGTGTGACTCTTCCACAAAATACCACATGCAGGCACACAGGTGTCAGACTATGGGATAAGCCAGTGGGATTCAACAATAATGATAGTGTAATACCTATATAGTTCAAGTTTTAAAATTTTGGCTCTCAAAAGAACGTTCAATCCTCATACTGTTAATATTTAGCTCTTTTGACTCATGAGTTTGCAGATCACTGATTTAGACTCTTGATGATTGAAATCAATATAGTCATAAAATCAATATATTACATATAGCAACAGAGAGTTGAGAGAGACTGATTTCTCATGGAACTCTAGTCAGACAATGAGCATCTCCGAGTATACAGATTATTCATTTAAATCTTCTCACTTTTTGTTGGTGTCCTGCCCACTCCCTGAAAGACAACATTTTCTTCCTCTTTCTCTTCAGTCATGAAGGTAAGAGGCATAAAATAGAGGCAATTTTAGAGGCATAAATAGAAATAGTTCTTTTATAGTTGCTTGATTATTTAAACATCATTTGTTGTATAGATATGTACAAAATTATGTTATCTATGTTGTTTAATTAGACCTAAGCATTGTTATAAATATCTCTCCCAACTCATAATAATACACGCAGCAGTTAAAAAGATATATTCAAGAAAAAAGAAACAAAAATCACCTATATTGATTTTCATATATGTATCATGAAATTACTTCATGTAACTGCAGAGCTTATGAGCTAAAAGATTACAATATATATTTTGGTTGATCTTAAGTAAAACTGAAAAGCTAATTTAATAATTTATATTTTATCCTGAAAATCTAACAGATGCTGAATCACAAGCTATTCTGTATCTCAATAGTGAAAGAGTAATTTATTATATCACTTTTGGGTAAAGATCAGCTCTAAAATTTTTATATAAACTTTTATATAGTTTTGATAATTCAAAACTATCGAGTGTTATATTATCATGACGTGTTTTTCTCTAATTCATGTGCTTTACTTAACACTTTTAGGAAAGATTTGGCCTTCCTCAGGGACCCTTCCAAGTATTTAATCAAGGACAGGAACCTATAGTTAAGTGGGTGCCTATCATAAGGATGGTGAAACGATTGCCATTTGCTTACAGCTCAAGGCTGCAAGCACAGGCCCTTATGCTACCCCTTGATGTAAGTATGACTTATATCAATTAATACAAGTAAATTAAGAAATATCACAGCATTAGTTTGAATTAAACAGGTTTTTACAAGAGGATTTTAGGTGTCAATGTAGTACCTACTGTGACTCTTCATGTAAATACACATAAATTTACGATATACTGATAAATATAAATACTTCTGTGAAAGATACATAAGCTACTTAGAACTAACAAATACCTGAATTATAAGTTGAAGAATCTAAAATTTTAGTATGATGATAAAGCAAATCAAATTGAATTCTTTTACTATGGGAAACGTATGTAATTTATGAATCAAACAATACTTACTGAAGATTGAATTCCAAGCTTAAAAATTGTGCTAAGTTAGTAAAAAATAAATTTCCTAAACAGCATTTGTCATACTCTAACAACGTTAGAGAAAGCTATCAATTTGCATATCTTATATACATATCGTGACTTTTGATATTTTATAAGGTTTGTATTTCATAAAGACTCAACAAGAAGGAAAAGATTGAAGAATCAGATTTAAGCCACCAAAGGTGGAAACATTGAGAAATATTTATAATGATTTCTTCTTCTTCCTTCTTTCCTCCTAGGCTTATGCCTGTTTCCTTCAGTACCATGCCCTAATCCTTCATCCCGTATCTAAGTCATCCCTCCATCTTTTTCTTGGTCGCCCCACACTTCTTTTCCCTTTTGGAACTTTATCTCTTGCGATTTTCACTATCCTTTCCTCATCCATTCTGTCTATGTGTTCATTCCATTCTAGTTTTCTTCTGTAAACCCACGCGTTAACGTCTTCCACACCACAGTCTCTTCTAATCACCTCACTCTTTTCTCTGTCAAGTAGTGTTTTTCCTGTGATCCTCCGCAAAATTCTCATCTCTGTTGTTTCTAACAGCCCCATTGTTTTGGAGGTATTGGGTCTTGTCTCTCCCATGTATGTTAAAATTGGTCTCACTACTGCTTTATAAACTCTACCTTTTGTCTCTTTCCTTAAATGTTTGTTTTGCCAAATAGTGGCATTCAAGCAACCTGCTATCCTATTTGCTTTTGTCACTTGCTCTCCTACTTCCTTCCCGACATCCCCGTAGTTAGAGAGCGTTATTCCTAGGTATTTAAATGACATTTCTTGTTGGATAACTTTCCCATCCAGCTCCATAATGATTTAATATTCCCAAAACTTAAATAAACAACTTTTTTAATGGAAAAATTCTATGAAATCACACATCCAGTCATTTATTCAACTTTTTTGTACCTCCTTTTCAGAACTTTCTCCTGAGGAAAGTTATCAAAAATTCTTGTTGTTTTGAATAACCATAGAGTAAGCTGTATTTTGTGGTATAATTCAATAGTATAGATTCAAATGAGAATAAATGAGTTATTTATCTGCAAATTTTCTTTCTTATCAGAGTATTATTTTGAAAGATACACCATTTAAAATCCTTTGAGGGCTAAATTTAGTCATGGCATTAGTTTATCTGACAAATGGAGAATTAAGAGGAGCAAAAAAATTGTTTCTCTAATTTCCAGGATGAAAGATATAAATTGCTGCTGATTTTACCTGTGGGAGGTGAAGAGTACGAAGGAGGGTGGAGGCCAACAAGACAAAGACGTAGTTACCCCTTCCAACAAAATGAAGCCAGAGACCTGGCTCTTCTGAGACTAATTGATGACCTTCACTCTGTACCACTGAGAGAGATCGTAAGCAGTGTTCAGCATTGCCTTGTTGCAGCCACAATACCTCCCTTCCTCATAAGGGGAATGCTGGACCTAACTCCAACTTTGGCCAGGGTGAGTTACGCTTCAGCCACATTTTTCATGCTCAGCCCTCAGCCACGTTAGCTCATGTTTGGTTTTCACAAGTACCTGAAGATATAAACTGCAAGGTATAACTCTGAAATCTCTCATGATGCATTTCTGTTACCAAGTTTCCTGACTGAACAAGAAAAGTGAAACATAGATAATCAATTAATCCAAATTAGATGTTCTATGAAATGTATGCACTTCTTGGATTATGAGTAAATTATAAATAATTATCATATTTATCAGCATATTACACCATAATTTCAAGGAGAATATTAAAAAAAAATCTAATTTAAAAGGATTGGAACTAACTAAAGTATTTATTTTAAAGATTAATACACATAATATCTAATGTGTGGAAAACTGAATAAAAATCCATCTGTTCTCATAGCATTGATTTAGTTAGCTATAGACTATAGCTAGAGCTGTAGACTATACCTGCTTAGCATGGTTTATAGACCTTACTGGAGATAAATTTGGCTCTTCTTATTTCAGCTTACTTCTCAAAAGCTGATTCCTAAATAAAAATATTCAAAATGCTCTTTCAAAATCATACTGTATCAGGAATAATTAAGTGCTTTAGTGTAATTATGGAAATTTTATGATATTATTTAAATTTTATCAGTGGTTTAGGTTTATAAACATGAGTTAAAGAGAACAGAATGGATATAACTCCCTTGAACAATTCTTTCAATATTGTAGTCTGTTACAGTGTACATTGGTTTCCTCATTTATACTGCTGTGATTAATAGCTGCCAAAAAAATCGATAAATCTTTATCATGATCATAGACATAGGTTCCAATCAAAGAATCTCAAGATTTGTTTATGAATAGCATTTTACAAAGTTACAGTTAGGAAAAGTCCCTATAATTTCTAGCAATAGAAATTCATCAAAGAATCTTCGGTATAATCTCTTGTCTAAATGTAAATATCAATGTAAACTATTAAGAAAAGATAAGTATTGCTGCAAATGTTTGAAGTTACTGCAATTTAAAATTTTGTTAAATCTTTCAGATGGGAGTGAGAGATGTTTTTGATGCAAAAACATCTGACCTTTCTGGAATGACAAACAGTACAAATCTCTGGGTCAGAGGAGTTGAGCAAACAGTAAGTGTAGCCATTGATATAAATGGCATTTTTGGAAGGTATGGAGCTGGGTACAGTGGCAGACAAGATGACCAAAGTTCTTTCAGAAACCAGCAAGGATGGTCTCAGAGTCAATCAAATCATAACAACAGAAGACGTAAGTTAACAACAATATCTCATATCCAAACAATATTAGCAATTAAAATCTTCTTACAACGTGGCAATATTATGAGAAACATTCCGTATATTTATTAAAATTCAACATTAGTTTCTCAGTTTTGATGAAAATTTCAAATTACAGAAGCTTAATTAAGCTATTAAATGCTAATAATTTTCTAAAACCCACTATTGAGAAGGTAATATCTTTTCCGAAAGCTATGATTCAGATGTACATGTTTCAACTTTATTTCTAAATACTTTGAAAGTTAATAATTCCACTATATAAAAGAATCTGGACCAAAATATTTTTTCAAGTCAAATAATTTCTTTTGATTATTATTTTAAGTAATTGCTATAAAAATATTTAAAATTTCTAATTGTAGGATATAATTTCATAATTCAAAATGCCATGAAAAGTTCAGATAATAAAACACAATTGTTCACAATAGCTTTGTATTGCAATAGCTAATGTATTGCAAAATCTTTATAGAAATACATATTATGATAATGAAATCTGGAGCATAATATATGAAGCAGCAAGTTAAAAATAAATTGCTATTACCAAAGGAAATTCTGATCTCATAAAAACTGAATCATTAACATTCTTCTCATAGGACATATTTCCAAAAGAAATGGACCCTGGGGAGCACCTCTTAGGGATGCCAATGGTGAAAGAGTGGAGAGATATTTCATGGCAACTAGACCATTCCTATTCTTTGTGATAGACACCAGTACTGGAGTTTCTCTGATGGCAGGGAAAGTCACAGATCCTACAAGCACTAAAAATTCCTAATTTGAAAGAATTTAATGTGTGTATGTAAATATGTATTATTACTCTAAATTTTTTACTTTAGCTCTTTTTGAGATCTTCTGAAATACCAGGAGGATTTAATTATTTGTAAAGTAAAATTGGAAGCCAATAATAATGACCTATCCCTATTCAGAAATTCAACATAGGGAAGAAATAATTCCCATATAGGTGGAGAGCAATAATGTAAACTTTATTACCTACCTAATCCTAATCTGCCCTTATTTCTAAAAGGTAGGCTTGCCTACCTTTTAGAAATTTAGAAAGAAAATTTTTTACCTTTTAGAAAGAAAGGAAGAAGCATTTACATTCATGGGCCATTAGCTTTGTATTTTACTAGATTATATTTTGGAATAGAAAAGAATGTTAGCTTCTTTGTAAATTTGATTAATCTTTTTTTAAGATGAGTTTGTAAATTATCATAAACAGTAGCCTCATATCATGGATTCATAGCATTAAGACCTTTTTAATATGATTATTTGAATGTAAGTAGAACAATAAAATGGTACCTAATTTCTAATATTTTCAAGCTCATACAGCTGAATTTTGAGTTATTTATTGGCTGATAAAAATCATATTCAGTGATACTATTCTTAGTAATGTGTTCACTAGATTGGAAAGAATTAAAAATCAAATTAATATTGATTGTGTAAATTTCTGCAAATAAATTTTGTAAACTGTAAGAATTTCATTTTTTTACTTTTAAAACTTTAGAATAATATTATTTATTTATGTATGTATGAACAGTCTTCAACCCAAAGGCTGTTTTGAACCCCATCACCCACCATTAAGTACAATTAGCTCAGGAGAGAGGAATGGCAAATAGGCAAAATGAAAATACTTTTATCAATAATATTATACGGTATCGCTCCCACCTCAATAAGTTTCATATCATCTCAACCATGATAAAATTTCTTGTCTAAGTTTTGGACATCAGTGGTTATTAATAGAGATAACTATTGATACTGAAAGAAACTCAAAAAATTATAAAATTGCAATAATGCAAATATTAGGAAAAAGCACATGAAATACAGGGGGACTTTGGAAAAATTAGTGAAGTCAAGAGGAATAATATAAAATTTAACACTAATAAATTAATTTGTGAATAAAGCATGAAGACTAGTACCTAGTAATGAGATTTAACAGGTTTGTGCAAACCTTAGAAATTCTCAAGTTCTGGTCCAAACTGGTTCCTAAAAGACATGTCAATTTATTTTTGAGGATGCACCCTGCAAAGTAGCTTAAAAGTTGCCATAATCAGAAATGTATCAAGTAAATTTAAAATTTTAATTTTTTATTGGTTTATGAAATACTTCATTCTTATTTCATTTTGGTGGTAAAAAATTCTTGAATTATAATAATAGGGGAAAATCTAATTAAGACTGCAGTGTGTGGTTGCAAACCCCACAGGGATAAGAACCTTTTAATAGTATCTTTGAATCCCAACACTGCCAGTAACAATTAACTACTAACTCTGAACTGATAATATATTACATTAATCATAGCCTCTTCCTTCGTTCTCATTCAATCTGAAAAATCACACAGCAACAAAATAATATAAATCATCTGCTAAAATTCAGAAAAATAAGGTAAATATATGGCTTATTTCTACTTGAGGAATATTAATAAGAAATAGAATTTTCATAAATGTTTTGTCTAGAAAAATTAAAGGTTTATGAGCAATAAAATAATGTAAATAGTCATAAATTCTATGTAGTACATATTCATAATTGACTTCAAGCTTATAAATGTAATTTCAAAAAAATCATGGCGAAACAAAGGTCAAGGTCTTTCCAAGAAGCATTTTGGGGATAGAGGATTTTTTCATTAATTACATCACCCAATTCATAAACTCTAGAATTGTTTAAGTATTTATTATTATTATTATTATAAGAAAAATACTCTCTAGTTGAATAGAGTACAGAACATATGAAAACAATCAGTATTTTTGGGAACTGTTGTATCATCATTAGTAACTTCAATATCTATTACAAAAATAACATAATAATGGCTCATAGAAGGTACTCCAAAAATGGATATTTTTGCAACAGACATAATTTAACTAATTACTTAATTAATTAAGAGTAATCTGCAATATTTTCACAAATTATAAATATTACTTTGAAGACCAGCGTCAAAGCTATCAATAAAACATAAAATCATGATTCTTAAAAATAACAACTGCTAAAAGCAGCTACTACAAAAAATATTTGCACTGTATTGGTTTATTTATGAACAACATTAATAAGATTTGTTCATTCCTCTGTTAATAGAACAATTTTAGTAATAAAGTTAACTAAGATAGCACCTATGAAAGTTAACATATAGAAGTATGGTAATACTTCCTATTAGATGTGCTGGAACTATCTCCACAGTAAAAGAATAAATACATGATTACACAGTTTAAGTACGATTCCCTCTAAAAAGAATCACAAACGTATCTACACAACACTTTGAGATTTACAAATAGTTGGATGTTTTTAAGAGCAAACTACAATCTAATACTTTTAGATGCCATAAAAATAAATATCACAATATGGTCAAGTGCTGATAAAGTGATTACACATTCTTTAAGTTTAGTCAGCACTTTCATCATAAACTTCATCTAAAAAATACATATTTATTAGGACAGGTAGGTTTCCTAAATGCATCATCACTACAAATTTAACATAAATCAGTGAAAAGAAACATAAAACTCAATTGTATAATGTTATTCATCTATAAAAAGAGGAACACAAATGCACAATACAGCATTTTTTATCACTGGAAAATAAGTGGTAGCTTATATTGAATGCTTATTTAAGATCAAATGCACTGACTAATGATTGAATGAAAATTATTATCAACACCCGTTTTCAAAAGTTTCACTAAGTGAAAATACTGTCAATAAGTCCCATTGAGCTATTCACACTGCTCCACCTGCAAGAGTGAAAAGTATTAGGATCTATTTAAATTTAATACATACTAAATATGAAAATCTTCCTTACAAGGAAGTTAGACTTTAAAGATGAAATTTCATAGGTCATAAAATTGCGAATAACTTTTGAAAGATTATTTATATTAGGCATTATTTCACTTTAGATTTTATCGAAAAGTGAATTATTTTTCAAATTCTTAGAAACATCTTAGAAGGATACTTAGAATTGTATGATGGTATGGAAAAGTAAATCGATTGTTTCATAAAAACACACACAACTACAACATTGTACCTGAAATGGAAGCTTTATGTCTTCTGGATTGGACGGAGCTTAAACGGGGATAACAGCAGGCACTACTACCAATTAGAGTCCTCCTGTAAGACTTCTTCCCTTGTGCCATCACTTCTTCTTCCCCAACTCCATTTGCATCTTTCTGTTCATTGGCAAATCTTATGAATACCTGTATTGAAAGGCGTCATAAACAATTAAAATGTAAGTGATGATAGTGAAACCTCACAAAACTTCATACACTACTGAATTTATGAAAGTCAGATTATCCTTTCCTGTACACAAAATCCTTTACAAAGGGTACAAGTTTCACAAAATCTGGCTCCTATTTATTAGGAGGAACTGTTTCATTTTGAAAACATATTAAAGTTGCCTCTAAGGATACTCTGTTTAAAAATCTAAAGATGAAACAAAGTGAAAATCTCAAACTTTTAAATTATGTTAATGAAAAAGGTTGATAATCATATTCTTCTTCTATAAGTCTACAGGTAACAACAGATAATAAATGCATCTGCTACACAAGATATTGTGAAATTTCATAATAAATCTCAATAATATCTCAATTTTCTATTAATAGATTGAGAATGTTTGTAGAATTCACAAATATTAGACGTTCTGTGACACTACAGGAAATAAAATAGCATTTTTCAGAACTCACTTTGAAAAGTTAAGTTTTTTAGTAACTGTCTGATGCAATGAAAAGTAACCTTTTATTCATCTTTGTGCACCGGTTATGTTTACAATAATTTAAATGGCAAATTATTTGCAACTTGAGCAATAAGTTTAAAAATTAGTGCAAAAATGATAAATTTCTTTTCTGAACACAATTAGGTGTGAATGAAAAACCTTCTACATTCTCACTATTGACATTGGAATTCAAGACAAGAATTTCTATTGAGATCACTATGAGAATTTTATGCTCTAACCTCTTCCAATGTTGTCTGCATGATGGAGTAGTCCTCTACTAGGCCTTCCTCTCTAGCATCCTCCATTGCACGGAACACAGCAGAGAGTCTTATGGGTGTCATGGATTCATCTTGTGCATCTGAACCTTGAGAGGCAGTGCTTGTGCCTCTAGGCAATTGAAAACGAAGGCGATTGTGGTGAGCCTCACGGATAATTGCCCCTGGAGGCAATCGTGCAGAGAGCTGTTCTGCCACTGATTCTGCTCCTTGCTCACCCTTGCAGTGAACAATCAATGTATATCCACTGCCAAACCTTTGGAATAAAATTAAATAATTTACTTGAATAGAGAAAATAATGTGATGAATTGCTAATGAAATAAAACATTGCTTTAATAGAGATGATCAAATAGTAAATGATATATAGTAAGGAAATAGTAAATGATTATCATTTACTTTTAGTTAAAGCAACCTAATGAGAAATTATTTGCAAATTATTTTTATCGAGAGTTAAAGGATAAAAGTCTACGTCATATTTTGGAAAATTGTAAATAATAACATCATAGATATACAGTATTAGTATATCAGTGAAATAAACAAACAATAAAAGATGAAATGTTTTGTAGTAGAGACATGCATTTGTGCATTATGCATTTGTGCATTATGCATTTGTCTAGTTAACTGAAATTTAAAATTTCAGAAAACAGAGGAGATATAACCAGAAAAGAGTAAATGCCTTAAAGTTTGCAAGAAAAATGTAGAGGGATCTGATACACTTTAAATTATAGATATTTTGAAGGCTGGTTAATTGATAGAATTATTTCTTTTCTACTGATGACAGAAGAGATACTCACTTGTCCTTTAGATGTTGGACACTTCCAAGGCACCTAAAACGCCCATTGACCATAATTGTCAGGCGTGAGCATAAGGCCTCACATTCTTCCATTGAATGAGATGTCAGAACAACTGAACGACCTTTGCCTTCACCCTTACTCCCCTCTTTTTCACGGACCACAGAGAGGATGCAGGCCCAAAGGAACCTTCTGGCACCCACATCCATCCCACTAGTGGGCTCATCCTGAAAATATCAATATTATCACGTTTCATTTAATATTGTATCTCATTTAATTTCATTACATATAGTAGAACTGAAATTTGGGAAATGAAGCAGATCAGGATTAATTAAATGTATTAGCAACCATCTTAAATCTCACCAGAAAAACAAGAGGAGGATCACCAACTAAGGCAATGGCAGTAGACAGTTTGCGTTTGTTTCCCCCAGAATAAGTCCCTGCCAATCGATCAGCATAACGACCAAGGCCAAGTTTCTTTAGGCCTTCATCCACCAACTAGAAAAATAAAAAGTTTCAATGCATTTGTATACATGACACAGTTACAATTTTTAACATTTTACATAAAATTCAATCAACTCAATACCTTGGAGATAAGATTTGATACTACACTATAAAATACTAAATAAAGATGACTTTATAAATCCTGTCATTTAAGTAACATCTGTCATCAATTAAATAACATCTGTCATCAATTATATATTAAAGGGTAATGAATGCAATGCTATTCCAAGGCAAATTCTTCTTGGTGGGATGCAGACATTAGAAGAAAGCATATGTCTGTTATGATTTTGGGCATATGTTAAGAATGAAGAAGAGAGCAGAATACCAAGGAGTGCAATAGTAGGAGTCATAAAAGAAAGGGAAAGAAATTCATAGAAAGATTATAAAGAAGGTAAAAAATACAAAGTATAAAGAATTTGGAGAAATGAAAATGTGACTGAAGGCAGACATTGAAGGAGTAGAACATTGGTGATACGGAGGAGAATATGTGAGGTGATTCATAGACCCAGAAACATTGAATAATAATGAAGATAAAAGGATTTAGCACTAAAATATAGATCATATTTACGTCCTAGACATGTTTCATATTCCTAACAGTCCTAACTATTAATGGACTTTACATAAGTGATGTAATCATTCCCATTTGTGATAAGATTTGAGCTGGAAGGGCTATAAAAGGTGGCCTTACATCACTTGATGTTTGAGAGGGGGCTTTTATAAAATACATATGATAATTTCCTAATTTACCTAATTATGAAATATTTGTAATTTAATAAATTTTGAAGATTTAGAATAAAATCTTTATTAATTGGAATTTTATTTTACCTATTCTAGGTAGGGTATAGATCAAATACCTTCATCTTTTTAAACCCAAGGACAAGATTTAATTTCAATGATTTTCAAAAATTTTTGCTCACCGCATGAATGCAATGGGATGGAACACCCCTCAGACGAGAATAGAGAAGCAAGTGCTCCCTTGCTGTGAGAAGTGGGTCAAGGGCATCAAATTGAGGACAATAACCCAAACGACGCCTCCGAACATCCACTAACTCTTGATCTGCCATTCCTTTGGTAAAGCTGCAGCCATTCTTTGAAGAGGACAGGATACTTCTTCCACATACATAAGCATCTCCACTAGTTGGAACTGTATCTCCAGTCAGCATCTGTTTGATGGTTCAGAATTCAAAGCTTACCAAACAATAGCTATAAATACTTTATAAAAAGAAAAATGAATTCCTTGTTTCTATTACATACTTTAAAATTAAAAATTAAGCCCCAAGGAACATTTATAAGGAAAGAAAGTTATATTACAATTTTTTTAAATAATGAATTAAGATTTTTATGCTTTACAGTTGGAATTGAATTCATTGACCATTTAAATAATCATAAGCTTTCTATCTTACATTCTAAATATGTTCTTTGTTTTTTGACCAAATTTATTGATGAGTAAATGGAAACAGAACAAAATGAGGTAAACGATTCAGATTTGGGTATAGGAGTTGGAGTTAAGCGTTGGAATGATTTTCTGCTTTTACCTTGAATGTGGTTGTTTTCCCTGCTCCATTCAATCCAAGTAAACCAAAACATTCACCCCATCTTACACCCACACATAGATTATCAACAGCAGGTCTTGTTCCAGAGGGATAGACCTGCAAGAAATAGGAAAAGAGGCAACATTAATATAAAAATATAAAATATAACACAAATACAAATCTGATGAGGATGCAAAAGAAATTCTCTGACCATCAAAAATTTTAAACAATACAAAAACCTATATTTTAGGAAAAGATGAAAATGAAAGAAAATTACCTTTTTCAAATTTTCTAAAACTAATATATCATCTTTGGCACCACTTGAAAGCACTCGTTGTCTTTCCTTGAACACATCTTCTTCTTCTTCCTCTTCAACTGTATCATAAGTCTTATTTCTAGCACATAACAACTGGAATTGTAAATTGAAACAGATTAATTCAATGATTTTGGCATAGTCTCAAAAATGAAGCAAAAGAGAATTATACATGATTATATGTATTTAAGAAATGAAAACGTACCCTTAGGTTGTTCCATAATGTTGTTACAACATTGTATTCAACAGCCAAGTTGAAACCAAAAAATACAAAGCCAGCTATAAACATTGAGAACAGATTCTTTCCCAAAAACTCCCATTCAAATAAATTAACTTGAATATCCAATCCTGTAGAGAAATTTTAAATGTTATTTTGAGATGGTTTTAGGAAAATAGCGTATTTACAGATTTGATAGATGCTAAAGGATTCTTATACATACCAAGTGATGATAGAGACTGTAAAGCCATATGATTAGTTGCCATTTTCATCAACCCTTGACCAAGGCAGAAATGAGGAAATATTAAGAAGACTTCTCTAATAATTGATGCAATATACTGTAGTTCCTGAGAACAAATCATGAAAAACCATGGTCATAAAATATTTTTACTACAAGACTATTAATAAAGCAACCTCTCTTAACAAATGGCAGATTGATAAAAATGGAAAAGAGCTCAGTGTTTTTAAAATGTGGTTCAGTCAAATTATATCATGAAACTTTGGAACTTAATTAAATTTCAAGTGTTTCCACTACATAAAAGATAGAGATACTTAGCCTTAAAAATTATTGGTATACATGCACAGCCAACTTATCACTTAATATTCAATTGCCACAAATTCTATAAATTCAAAATTATCTCTTGATAGCATTAGAGTTTAAAACTTTAAAAAATCTCATTTAATGATAATACTCTCCTAGAATTTGTGCTATGAAATATTTTTCAACTTTATTTGTATTTGTATTTGACCAACCACCAAATTTTCAATTAATTGAAAGTTACATAATCTTAAAATCCTACCAACTGAAAACTAAATATGTAATCAATTTTTTCTTTCTACACAGACCTTGATACTGGGACTTAAATAGTTATGATTTATATTATGAAGGGAAAGAAGATCACGAGTTATGAAGTCAAGAAATGATTTTTCCCTCCTAAATCTTGAAAATTTTCCAGGTATATCAATAATATTTACATTTAGCCTTTCACAATTGTCATTTTCAAGTAATCAACTTAAATTCCTAGAAGTTTCTGAATATTTTGAGCATGAATTTCAAATAACTAATAGGAAATAAATGTTCAAACAACATGTATACAAATTTGTGGCACACTCACCTCATCATCAAATATTTCCAATACAAAAGTGGCAACAGTTGTCACAATCCCAATAAATAAATTTGCACAGCCAAGAGCTACAAATGCAGAACTAGGAACAGAAAATAGGAAACTGGCAGGATACATTAGAGGGATGCTAGCCCACCTGTGAAAATATTTGGATATATTTAAAATATTAGTAATTACTAATAGAATCTTTAAAAATTACAATGTTACACACAGCAATAACTAAATATAAGAGATAAAAATAAATTATAGAGTCTCAATACATTCAAGAAAAAGTTCTGATCCTAAATATATGCTTCTTTTATCTTTAATATAACATTAGGATAAATGAAAAATCAAAGATATTCATTATTAGGAATATGTATACTGGCAATTCTTTAGATACTTAAATTCATAGACTATCATGTTTTTTCCAATAAAAGAAAGAACTCAAGATTCACTTGACCTGAAAATATCTGTCAATGAAATTTTTCACAAATATGTCAAACAATTATTCAGTAATGATAGAGACTTAACATTATGAATCACAACAGAATTTTTAAGTTGCAATTACAAGACCTGATATTTGGAAAACAACTTTGACGCTAGTGAAATATAAAATGCAAAATATAATACAATTACAGATTGAAGATGCAACCAATATATTTTCATAAATTATGAACTATAAAATTTGAGTGAAGATGAATGAATGAATAAGAGGTGAGTAGTTAAAAAATGTTTAAAGCTTACCCATACAAAACTAGAAGCAAAATCAGACCCTTAATATTCTTATCTGATACATATGCTTGCTCATCAAAGGCCAGAAAGATGAAAACACATAATGTTGCAGACACCAGATAGTTCACCTAATGAAATAAAAAACAATGGTGAGTATCAAAATTGTACATGAAAGCGAACAATCAAGCTTCCCAAACAAAATCAATCATGTAATATACTATCCTTGATTTGAAATCAAGAGAGATTTCATGCATAGGATCAAATTGAGCTAGTTATTTGAGCGAGTAAATTTTCAAAGTTCAAATTCAATACTTTAAAACTGTTATCCAAATCTCTCACCACTAAGAAATTGTCGGGATTGATTTTATAGAAGATCATTTATAGAAGATATAATCAATTCATTAAAAATAAAGTTGTTTGCTCTGAAAAGGTTAGTCTTCCACTTGAGGAGATATTATGGATAAGGAAAAGCAAGATGGAAGAATCTATCACAAGAGTATTTGCATTATACTGAGATACATTTAAATTTCTTAGATGTTCATACTCACAGAATCCCAGGCATATGATGCCACCCAATATATAGTAGGATGGACTCCTGAGACCATCTGTAAATGCTTGGACTTAGAGGACCTTTCTTCAATCAGAAACACCACAAAAGAAGCAGGAACAAAACTCAGAGCAAATATTACAGAAATAGCATGTAGTAAACTGACTCCTGATTGCTTGCTGCAAAGAGTATAAAAGAGAATTTTTATGAATTCCAAATTATTTCATTATCTGTAACTAATACTCAAGATTATATAATTAAAGTAAAATCTTATTTTGAAAACTATCATTAATTGGCAAAGAGACTAGAGAATATTACCCTACAAGAAATGGCCAATAGTTTCTTTTAACTCAAGAGGAAACTAAATAATGGTGACAACAGATAAAAGATAAATGAATTAATATTGCTTACAAGAGTTCCTGAGACATTTGTGCATCAGTAAAATTCATAGGATGGTTGATAACTTGGATGCCGTAGCGGTCAAAATCTGTTATATTTTCCTTTTCAAGCACTGATCTCAGAACAACATTGCTGATGGCACTCATATAAGACACTGATGAAGCCCACCCTTTGTTATTGAACCAAACCTGAAAATAATTTCACAAGTTAAATTGAAATACATAAAATTTTTATAAATTACCAAAAACTTCATTGCCATAAACAGATTTTCCAAATTATGAAAGAAGAGTCCATCTGAAATTTACTTCTCCAGCCACTAAAGATCACATAACTTGATAGACACCCAAACCTACCAATTTTAGCAGATACTACGAGGATAAATAATGCCATAGTTCAATCAAAACATTACCTATGAGAGTAAAATTTACACTTACAACACAATGTGGCTTTCTCTTTTAGGTGCAGATGTAAGTGGAGACTTGTATAATCCCAAAGAATATAAAGTAAAACCTCTTAAAAGTTTAAATATTCCAGTTATAACCCTGATAAGCATCTTAACTGCATCTGGTTGTAA
The DNA here is from genome assembly GCA_036926295.1 of Pachydiplax longipennis. NCBI lineage: Eukaryota > Metazoa > Arthropoda > Insecta > Odonata > Libellulidae > Pachydiplax > Pachydiplax longipennis. Next base: position 40,976,463 of record JAVFKF010000002.1, read on the forward strand.
ACCAAATTGACCTAGGTTACTAACATTCAGTCTTTCAGGTAATGGAAGGGAAAAGTAAGCACCGATATAAATGGGATGAAAAAAGGGGAAAGTATCTCCATTTATTTCTGCATCAAAAATATGAAATTTCACCAAGCATCACTTAAGAGCATTTATTTTAGAACTCTATTTTTGAGCAGTTACAACATGCTAAAGCTTTTCTATTTTTTGAAATACATTATTCCCTCCATGTTGTGTGCATATTGTAAAAATCATTAACTCTCTTGTGATAATGAGTAAAAAGGCATCAAATGATAAAACATACCTTAATATTGTCATCTATACTGCAATCAGTTGAATTTCCCTTTATATGTTCCATAAACTCCACGGAATCTGAGTAGTTGGGATTAAGTTGGATAATATTCTTGATAAAATCAATAAGTCTTGTTATGTTGACACACAGATTATTTTTCTCTCCTAAAGTAAACCCACCATATCTAAATAAAATCATGGAATGAATAAATAATGAGAAAATTACTTTTGGCAAAGAAAAAGTTATGATAGTATAAGACCTGATATTTCATAAGATTAATTAATAATTATATACTCCATAATTCCTCTCACCTCATTTTGAAATAATCTTTATTGGTCTTTACCAGCCAGTCTGATATGTTACGCCCAGTCAAATTCAGCATGTAATCACCAGTTGCTACCTGGAATTTCATATTTAAAGAGAATTGTCTCAATAATTTTAAATCTCCAATTTGATTTAAAAATAACATATATTAGCAATTATTAATTTTAAATTATTTATCAGAATAATAGACTGAAAAAAATGGTTGATTAGTTGGAAACCTTTTAGTCTTATGTGAAAAAACAATCAGATTAACCATCGAATGCAAACAGAAAATTAATCTCAAAATTACACACAAAAAAGAAAATGTTTGAACTCCGAATTGATAAAAACTTCTTAATAGAAAACCTTTTGTTGGTTTAAATGTGCAATTTAAGGAATAAAATTCTCTAATGTTTCTACATTCAAGTCTTTTTAACTGAACTTTAATTTTTTAAGAACCTAAAAAAAAAATTTGGAGTATAACTCCAATTTCTCATTCACACACATTTTTTCTTTATAAAATGAACTGATATCTAAAAAAAATCAAATTTGACAATAAGAAGGATTCCACAGAAATGTACAGGAAAGATGTCCTGAGACATTACATTTTGTAACCTAAAACTTGGACGTAGCATTTTATAACTATAGGATTTTTGCAAAAGTCATGACATATTTTGGGACTGGTTAATTTTATGGTACTAACATTTTTCATCTATGTCATTGCTTTGTTATTTCAACAGAGAGTCAACAGTTCTAGCTTCATTTTTCAAGACATTTGATTGATTTGGTCGTGTTTTGGAGATTTTACAATAGGGTAAGATGGGAGATCAAAAAGTGTATTTTTGCAATATTTTACGGTTTTAATTCTGAATGGAAAATTGACTACAAGTGGACCATCGATGGCTAACATTTACACTTAAATAAAGAACACCAAACAACACGATTTTTGAAAACAAGAAATTATTTACCTTAGCTTGTGGAGGGTGAGGACCAGCAGCATCAGCAGGGCACTGCTGAGTCCCAACAGCGCATGAACAGTTCTTCAATTCCACATTTTCAGGAGTGTTCTCACTCCAATCCCAGTGGTCAACCTTCCCCAAACAATGGGAATTCCTGGTAAAAAGAAGGTGAATTAATAAAACAGAATTTGGAAATGCCAGTCATAAAAAAAGTCTTAGGTCATACCTTCCTCCATCCTCCTCCATAATGCACTTAACTCCCATGCTAGTATCTCCTAGAAGACTGTCTTCATACATTGTAGCTTTTGATTCAATTGAAGAGTTTTCATTGGAGAAGAATACATAATTGGGAGGTCCATACAACCAAGGGCTCAATGGAAGAGGAGGTTCTTGTCTGAGGCCAGGCTGTAGCACAGTGAACACTAAAGCCAAGCAAACAAAGATGGCTGGTAACACTATCTGTACAGAGAAAAAGAAGAAAAATGCTTAGAATGGGACAGATAAATAATAAAAGCTTAGGGAAACACTAAAGACAGAAATAATAATCCTTAATGTTTTCTAAACATCAATAGCTTTAGGAAATTGAACATGACACTATCATATTCTTACACTGAAGTGTAATCATTTCAAAATTTTACTGTGACATCATGCTCTGTTCAAAAGTTATGACAGCTGAAAGTTTACTAAAAAAATCAAAAGTTCTAAATGTTACATAAACTATCCAAAGTTCCATAAATAAGTGTTTTCACTCGGACATTACTTAGTGCATTAAATTTCTGATCAACATTAAACCATTTTGATTTTCTCTTTAAAATTCTCACTTTGGTATAAATTATTTAAGTGAACAACAAACCTCAAAGAACAAAGCCTTAGGATTCCTTTTTGTGCGAGAATAGCGCTTTGCTAACAGTGCCTTAAACTGTTGGAACAGAAGGCGGTTATCACTTAAAACCTCATATGGTGGAAAACTAGAAGTCTTCCCTAGTTCAGGTTGCATTGCAGCACCAAAGAGTTTTCCATCAGCAGTATTTAAGCTCCTTCGCCCTTCTTGGAATGTGTTCCCACTTTCAATTGCCACAGAGTTCACTAGACCATTGTCACTGGACGGAATATCTTGGTCTGAGAAGAAAATTGGTGCAATTTTAGTTAAAAGGTTTTCAAACTTAAGTGTTTGACACATATATGTGAAGAAAAAGTGAAATTCAATCATGTACAACTTTCAGTGATATATCTATTATATACAAGCTACAATAAGCTTTCCATTTAAGTTTTTCATGCTAAAAATGAAAAATGAGTTACACTGAATACAACGTAATCTTATTGTTAGTCTCTATATTTTGGATATTTCATTGGAAACAAACCCACAGTTAAAGATAAATGTTACAGTGAAGGTGAGACATGCTTTCCCCTAGACTTCCATGAACCATGAGTAAAGAGAACATGCTTCATTTTGTTGGATGGTAAAAGTAGAAAAATAACAGACATAGATATAGTCCAAATGTTAATATAATATGAACTCTAAAGGTATAGGAGAAGTTACAAAATTCTGGAAGAATTATGTCTAACCTAAAGTGCCTAAATTATCACCAGAAGAAACAATAGGAAATAAATTTTTGACAGAAATGAATTACTGATTAAATACCCGATCAGCATCTAAAAATCAACTTTAAAACAGAAATTATGAGGCTTAAAAATTATTTATATGAGGATGAAATCTACTTACTAAATTGAATAAAAATTTCTGAATTCCTACGCTTAATACGTTTCTACTTATATAAATTCCCTGATTTTCACAGGGGTTATTTTTCACACTACTATAGGTTAGCCAAATTTTATCTAGAAGGAATTTGAATTTCATTATTAAGATCATATTATAATGGACATTTTGTTTCTTAGTATGCAGCATAAATTATAATCGAATTTGATTAGTATAAAATGCTACTAAATTCAAAATGGATACATCAATTACTGATATGCAGTATGAGAAATCCAAACAAAACATTTCCCAGTTTGCAAGTTGTGATCAACTGTTGCACTGATAAAGAATGTAATAAGACATTGGTTGCTTGAACACATTCAAAAAATCAAGAAAACTGGGAAAAATACTTTTTGAACAATATTAATGTATAAAGGCTAAATAAAAATCTTCATTCACATTGGATGACTTATTAATGAAAGACCAAGATTAAGAATTTTAAGGAGTTAGTGTATTACTCAATGAAAAGGTTAAAACTGAAACTAATCAACTCAGAGAATTGAATAAGTTTGAACATCAATTCATAGAGAAGAACAAGATTATATAAAAAGAATATTCTGAGGCAGGATTCCTTAAAATAAATCAAATATTAATAAAGATGATTTACAAGAAAGTCATAGTAAGTATATCACTCCCTAATTGAATTATTTATATTTAAGTATTAAACTTGAAATTATATCATTATTCAATGATAAATTATGGGTAATAAAAATATGTGATTAGTTCACAGTCCATGGAATCATGCCATTCTTATTATTCCTCTTTTAACTTAATTTTCCATAACAATTAGAAACGGTCCTAGGAAGAGGTAATACTGTTACTAATTTAATATTTCATGCATGTTGCAATTAAGATCAATCTAAGGTGTATAAACTTGATACTAGAATCTCATGAAAGATAAGAATTTTATAGTCCAGAAGGTTTACCCCAGTATAAAATACCTGAAATGATAATGACATTAAATAAACATGATGACTAAGTTAACATTAAAAAGATGAGAAATATTGGTAGAAAATTTCCTTAATTTCACATAAGGGTAATAATTCTACAATTACAGATGTCACATATTTTATAACAAAGATTTCACTGTAATTGTAATATTGTCTCCTTCAAAAATTTACAGTTTCATAACAAATTTATTAACTCAAATTCTTTCTGTTTGATTATGCTCTTTTTTTTCAAAATCATTAAATCACCCTTACTATACAACAATAATTAATATCAATCATATAAAGCAATTCATGATCTAAATAATACATTTTTGCTTATCAGCATAAAAAATGTTAAATGAGTTATTATACAAAGATGACACATACCAAGAGAAAATGAGATTTTTATTTGTAAACAAAATTAATTTTCTCAACTAATTCTACAACGTCTATTTGAAAGAATGAGCTGCATTACTTTAAATAAACCTCATTGCATTAATCAATTTATATCAAGAGTTAATACCTTTAAGAACACTAAATACGAATTTTATAAAATCATTAAAATCAAAGGGTAAAACTTAAAGAATTTAATCAGCGTCTAAAATCTTAATTCTATTAGAAAAATTAGAAATTAGGAAGCTGAAAATTGTTTGCTTAAAAGCATATAAACCAAAATATTATGCTGTTAGCAAATGATCATACATAAAATATTAAATGACTGATTTTTGAAAATCAATCCAAATTCTAAATTCCAATTAATATAATCAATATAAAATACAATGGATATACTAAATCCCAGAATTTGTTTGTAGAAAGAAATTTTCTCACTGCTAATTAACTGCTTTTCACTGCTTAAAAAAATAATAAGCCATATTATATGTAAACCAATGTTAATACCCCAATGTAATAAATAGGAATTTTTAATTAAAATAAAACTGGGCATTTAAAACAAACTGCAACTTCTTCATCAAGAAAAGTTGGCTGAATTCTAAGGTAAGGAAAGCATTACTGAATACTAAACATAATCACCTACTAAAAGATGAAAAGGAAGAAGCAACAAAAATAATGATATTTAAAAGAGCGTATTCTCCCTTATCTTCAGTATATCAATCTTTATGTAAAATAAGCCTACAGAATGAGCTCATATAACAATAAAATTCATGTTCACTCCTTTCCACTAAAGGTTAACTTTCACTCCTTTCTACTAAAAAAGTTGTATGCAAACCATGAAAATGATATATGAACATGATCTAAAGCAAAAACAAATTAATATCAAATAATAATCATGAATACATTTCCAAGGAGGAATACATGTGTACGTACATTGCCAGCTGAGTTCAAAGCATCCTAGCAAGTAGATATTCATTAATGTCTCATTTTCTAATACTAACGCTCTAAAGCATACTCTTACATAACTTTATTCTTGGTATATTTAAAAGTTTATAACATGTGTTATAATTTATTCCATGACTTGATGTATAGTTTACAAATTACAATGTACAACATGAATTTTGTAAGTACATTGTGGAATGAAATTTAGGTAATTATTGGTGGTAGCTACGTAAAAGTTCTGTAAGCGATCCATTGTCTACCTACAGCATATCCAAGAAGCACCATTGCAGCAATAAGGTGCAAAAGAAGCCAGAAATCCTTATAATGTCCAACAAATTTAGGTTATTTCACATGCTTTTAGAATAACATAAAGCCATAATACAGTTTAAATAATCACATGTTAAGTGCAAATATATGCAAGCAAAGCATTCGGTGGTATTAATCAGCCATGCATGTTAATGGAATTTAAAAAAGCACAATCTGTGCTCAGTAACTCACACGTTATGTGATTGCCTTTGTACTGAATAATAATTTGCTTTTTTGCTGCAAACAAAATAAATTGGAAATATAAATACATCATTTATAAATTTGTATGGAAGCAAAAACTACAAAAAATTTCATTTTCTACAAAATTAAAAAAATGTTCATTACAACAAACCAATATTTAAAACATACAGCATTCTATTTAAAATTTTGAAATAAATTTAAGAACCATTATGTAGAATTTAACCTCTATCTAATGTCTGGGAGATTACTAGAAATAACATTTACTATTAATTTAAATATCACTACATTAATGAACAGACTCCATTAGACAATATAGATAAGAAAAAATAAAAAAAAAATCATAAAGAAACAATTAGTTCTGCCACTTGAAAGAGCATTGGGAAGATGATTCTTGAAAGAATGTCCACTTCATTCATACAAGAAATCATTTTATAAATTTTTTCTTAACATTGAGCTCACTATTCAAAACTAAATTTATAATATATTAAAAGTTTTCTTGAAAATAAATAAAATTTATAATTTAAAGCAAATTAACTAATTTATTGCAATTATATTTATTTAGACAAAACTTCGTCATCTCTCTCTAATGCAAATTCTAAAACAATCAGCATATGTTTTAAAATATTGCTTCTTTCAGAAAGCTACATTATATTTAAGCTACATCTTATGATGCACAAAACTCATTGTTTGAACAAATTAAAAGCAAGATAATAAGGAAAAGAATGAGTATATTTAGTAATCATATACATGCAATCATATCTTCATGTAACTAAGAATAAAACTTGATGCATATTTTTTTCCCTACCAGATGGGTCACATTACACTAATGATTTATTCCTTTGATTTGTTTTCTCTTATGCTGTTGAGCTGCTTGAAGCTAATGAAGAGTAGAGAAAAAATTTAAGGTTTTCTATATCATTGAGGAATAATACAGAAAAGGGTAGAATGTTTAAGGAGAAAGACTTAAGTGCATCTATCAATCAAATAAGCAAGTACATATGGGAAATGATAACTAAAGACAGAAAATAATTTTGGCACAATGTTGTACAATGTAACAACAGAAATTGGTACGGAAAGATATGAGAAAAAGATTAAACTAAAGTAGATCATTAGCAGCTAAGGAGGAAAATAAGATTTTGAAACATGGCTTTGGAAAAGAAAGTTGGCTAGAATATTTATAATAATCTATCAGTCAAATAGAGAAAAATAATGCTGCTTATAATCACAGCTGTGTTAATAATCTTTGTAGATTATTAAAATTACTATATAAATAGTATTTTGTTGTTCACTTCATATGTTATTAGCCATTCTTAAAATCCAGAATTTGACATTCAAATCACTCACCTGATTCTCTAATAAGGTTATTCTCAAAGGAGTGAGAATTCTTTTTGCATAATTTACGCAACATTCTTCTCACATCCAACAGCTCTCTCACTCTGGATAGGCTGAATTTCTTTTGCTTAGGAGCACCTAAAAATAAAAGAAAAATACCTTCCTAACCTAGCATGCCTACAATGTTTCAAACAGAGAAATAAAGGATAATCTACATAATTTATCACGCTGTCTAAAAGTAAGGCCATACAAATGAATCATCAATTAAATAGAAAATAATATGGATTTTTAGGGAAAATATGGTATCCAATGAGATGTAATGCATTGAAATGGATCACCTCTAGCTGAGTTAAATTCAGAATTTAACAAATTAGAAACAGGTGTCTTGTAGAATTTAATTTCAATCTCAAAGTCTATCTGTATCTGAAAGGATAGTCTGATTTTTCATTCCAAAAAAAAACTCAAACAAAGGAAAGATAAAAAGCTACATAATCACCTGGAATATTTGATTCAACATCTTTAGTGGACTGACGATTAGCATCATCTTCAACCTTATCTCCTTCTTCTGTTACCTTCAAGAATATCTGTAAATATAAAAAAAAAATAGCATGACATGTAAATCATATATGCTAAAATCATCTTATAAGAAAACTTATACACAGAATAAAATACGAGAGGTTAATCTGATCTATAAACCAAATAGAAAAACACTACTGAAATAGTCCTTGTAAAAAGAAGGAGTGTAAACAGAAGAGCAAAACAATATCAATATTTTTCACACCTAAAAGTAAAGTCAATACTCACCTCTTCCAGAGTAGTATCTGAAACTCCATAAGAATTGATACCAAGAGAAGACATTTCAGAATCAAGGCGATCAAACAGTTTTTCCATAGCCTCAGCAGATACACGCTTATTACTACTCTGTAAATCAAAATCTTCCAATTGCTTTGAAGGCAACAAGTATAGAATTTCACTCCCAACCTCTTCCAATAACTGAGCATCTGGAACTGATGTCCTAATGAAACTTGTAATGGCTTCCGTAGTACCTTTTTGGTCATTATTACTTTCTGAAATAATAGAATGGGTGAACTAAGTTTTCTGACTTAATGAAATATAGATTCATCATTATTTTTATTTATTTATCATTGATTATCATCATTGTGAAGAAAACTCTGTTACCAATTTTATGATCTCCATTAACTGTAGGTGTAGCTGAGTTATCCATCTGGAGGCTATCATCATTTACCTGCAACTGAAAATATTACATATTATTCAAATTAAATAGAAATCTAAAATAAGAAATTCCTAGAATTCCCAACTGAAGATAAAACTTGAGGATGAAAGATATAGGAAAAAATACTGAATATGGAATCCTGCGTAGTAATGTTGGCAAGAAGTAGAGATCCCAGATATGATCCTCAGAGGGGGCCTGTATGTACAATATGACCTTACCTGTTGAAGCATTTTTAAAACTAAAACCAATACTAATAAAACTGAATATCGCTCAAACCTCATTCTCAAAGAAAGGTCTTGTTATCCTTCATTCAATCTTCCAATATCATTTATGCACTCAACACAAGCAACACTAAAGAAAAAGGTATCATGATATGAAGCCAAGTATTTAGATTTATACAAATATTATTCTCCCTCATATTCTAATTCAAACCTTGGGATCCACTAGAATAACTCTATGTTGTAATTCAAACCATAAGTCAACCCTAACCTGAAATGTTGTGGAATATCCCAACCCAATTCATGTGGTTATATTAATAAATTCTCTCAGAAAAATATTTAGCCAGAGAAATATTACCTATAAATTAACACACTCATTACTGCAGAAAACGTCAATAACAATAATTCTTATCATTCATATGGTAAAAGATCTTTCCTTTGAAGATGCATCAATTTACTTGGAAAAATTAAATAAAATTCTTAAAATGCCCTCCCACTTACCTCTGGCTTATTCCCTTCATTCTCAGATGAAACACGAGCCTCTTTTGCTGAGGCAATAGAGTTTGCCATTGCAGCTTCTTTCCTCTCAACTGTCAAATAATATCCCTTTCCAAAGCGTGCTTTCAGGAAAAGACTTGATCCACAGCACCTCAATCTGCCATGAGATATGATGGCAATTCGATCACCCAATAAATCAGCTTCATCCATGAAATGTGTAGTCAAAATTACTGTGCGACCTGTAGATTATAAAGAAACAATTTTGTGAGAGAAATTACATTTCTATAAAAACTTTATAAAATAAATAATGGAACTAGAAGACAACTACATCAGAAATGTTAATGGATAAAAATTCAGAAAATAATTTTTGATCACATTGCCAGTAAAACCTCCATATTACTTTATAGCTTGTTAAATAAAGCTGTGTTTCCAAAAAGAATGTTGCTGCCAGTATAATCAAGTAGATATGAATTATTTATAGAATACTTCAGGTTAAAAATGATTATAATGCCTTGAATTCACCTTCTTAAACAAAAACATGAAAAATCCTTGGCTGCATATACAAGAAGGTAATGTTTTCAGTAGTGTAATGTTATCATTTTTCATACATTGAAAAGGCCTTCCATTAAATAATATAACAAAATTAAAACTATATTTGAATATTTAATTCATTTAAAATAAAATATGGAATTGCAATAATTTCATATGAATTAGAAAAAAAATAACTTATACCACAAGTATTATCACAGACATATATGGTATAAAATAAGCATTTCAGTTTTTTCTTTCATCAATGATGATATCAAAGCAACATTCAGTAAAATGACTTTATTACCCTTACATTAACACAAAAATAATATACATACCCTTTTTATACTTAATTAGCAACTCCCAGATTGATCTTCTAGAATATGGATCAACACCAGAGGTTGGCTCATCCAGAACAACAGTTCTTGAACCACCAACAAATGCAACAGCTATTGAAAGTTTTCGTTGCATTCCACCAGAGAGGTTCTTAGCTATCTCCATACGCTTGTGAGGCAGGCCAAGGTCCACAATCATTTCATCCATTTCTTTATATATTTCTTCCTTCCTTCGTCCCCTCATTCTTGCATAGAACCATAAGTGTTCTTCTACAGTTAATCTAAATTGAAAGTCAAAGTATAATTATCATACAATGCGCCATTAAAAAATACTTCACAAGTGTTAGGAAACAATCATTTTCTGCATTACTGAATGTGTGTAATAACTTATTTTAAAATTAAATGTGAACACAATATGTTTTAAAAAATCTATAATACTTACTGATCAAAGAGAACATTATACTGAGGGCAAGTTCCCAAGCTTTTTCTAATACTGTCCATATTGGTGCGAATGTCAAGTCCATACACCTTAGCAGTTCCAGAAGTTGGAGGGAAAATCCCAGTTAATATTGAGCTATGGAAAAAGTTGAATTATTAACTTAAAAAAATATGAAACAAAAACTCTTTTACTTATTCATGTGAAAACTCTTATACTTTTCTGGTGAATACTGCACACACAGTGAATACTGCTTCCAAACTCTCACATGACTAAAATAATTTAAAATTAAAAGGCTTTTAAAAAAATTACATTTTCTCTATATAACATGCAATCATATGTATAGAGACAGATACCATTCTATGAAGGAATTTACACCAAAATAAACCTATGACAAAGTTTCAAAGGCTTTTTAATAGTATTTTGTATTATTATAATAATATATATTGTTCATTGTTTACCAAATCTCAGGACACAATATCTTGTTTATACAAGATATTGTGTCCTGTCCACAATATCCCTATTTACAATATCTGTGGCTGAGATATTGTAAATAGGGTATACTTCTTGTGTAGGAGAAGTAAATGTTATCCACCAGAAAATAGTCATAATTATGGAATATACTTATTTACCCAATTTCTTCTATAATGAAGAACCAATGACAACTTCATAAACTATAAATAGTTAAAAGAAATATTTTAAATAGAAAGCTAAGTGTAAACAATTTTTTATGAAAATTTCATTTCAACAAAGACTTTTTTGGTGTGAAAATTAAAATTGTCAACATGAAATAAACACTTAATGAGAATTTTTTCTGTAAAGTATGCAAATAAAAACTCCCTGCACTCACATAGTTGTAGTTTTTCCTGCTCCATTATGCCCCAAGAATGATGTAATCTGATCTTGATAGAAGTTAAGACTGAGATTCCTGACAGCCACTTTCTTATTTGAAGAATGGCCATAAATTTTGGTTAAACCTTGGAGGGAAACTCCAAGTTGTAGATCAGTAGGTTCCTTTTCAAAATCACCACCATCTGCATTAATTTTTTCTAAAGCAGCATTGACTGCATTTTCATCTATTGGCCCCACAGTACTCCCAAACCAGTAAGATTTCATGAAAGGAAAATACCATGGCTTAGGTATGCCATATTGCCCTGAAAATAACATATGGATAAACACTTGAGTGACCAATACAGACACAATAATTTACAAAAATTTAGTTATACATAATTCTTTAACAAAATTACATGCACAAATATTCAAAATTTGAAATACATTTAACACATTTGTTGCAATAATGACTTAAACATGTAATAAATTGTCTCAGCTAAAGTATATCTACGCTGAAAGCCCACATAAACAAATTATACTCAAACCATGTGTATTAAATACATATATCATACCTGGAAAGACTGTTTCTATGTACCAGGTAAGCAAGGAATAAATGACAGAGTCCACAATGAACATTCCAGCACAGCCTATGAGACTGTAGTGATCTCCAAGCAATGGACTAGAGTCGATGTTATTCCACTGAATTCCAATACCCATCTCTTCATAATGAGCAAAGTAAGAGCAGCCAAATCCAAATGCAACATTGGAGAAGAGTGACTATAATAAGAGAAGAAATATACTATAGACATGAAATAGTTTTTTATCTATACTATATTCTGATTTTTCCAATCGGACTGATAACAAAAAATGTGCTATACTTGAAATCTTCTAATATAAGCTAAAAATTATAATTTTAATCATCAGATAAAAGAACACCACAAAAACCTATCTGGAATAAGGCCATCCTTATAATATGGAAAAAGATGTGTAGGATAACATTCCCATATATTATTACTGGCTAAGAAAACTGGAATTCACTATAACTTACAAAAATTAATAACAAAAGACAAAATTTATTTCTCCAAGCAACCAATTTACTAGGTATATCATATCAGAACTGTCCACCTAAGTCAAGCTGCTGGTTTAAGAATTCTTAAACAAACATTTAAGTAAGAAAAAGTTCAGACTATTGTGAGTCTTTTCGTTCAATGTTTAAATTAACATAAAATCAGTTTACTGATGGAAACTCCTAGAATATATTGTGAAACATAGTAATATAAACATAAAGTATCACTTACTGCTGCAATTTTTGCTCCAGTGGGCATTCTTTCCTCCCACTGCACCATAAAAGAATATGGAAGATACGTCACAAAAAACAGGATTCCACCAGCTGCAGCAGCAAGATTAGCTCGTGAAAAGAATACTGACATGAAGAAACACTGGGTAATAGTTGCAATCGCATAGAGAGAGATAAAAATGAAGATAACTGATGGATCAGAGTTTTCTAGGACTTTTCCTTCCTGAAAGAAAAAAGAAATAATAATAAAAATCTAGTCTAGAAATCTTTCTTGAACAGTAAATAAAATTGTGTACCAAAATGCTATTCCTTGATATTTATAGCCTTAATCATGGCCTGAGGTAAAAATAGAATTGTCTGAAACTATTTATATACCAATTTGTAGAGTAAAACCATAAAAGTACTGGAATGCACCTCAAAAATTACTAAGTTTTAACATAATAGGAAGTGTTACTGCTAGAGGTCAACTTTTTTAAGTGAAAAAAGGAGTTACTACCAAATAATTTCATCAGGATGAGTGTACAGATAAAAGACGCTGAAAAGAAATAATAGACACATCACCTCTATAATCCAGAAATGATTATGATTATTTGGCAGTTATCCTCACACACATTTATAACACCTCTAATTAATTCTTATAACACTTCTGGATTAAATTTAACATAATTCTTTAAATAAAAATCCATGAGATTTTAATCCTGATCAAAATATAAAATTGATGAAAGTTAAAATGAAATCTAGTCTAATCACCAGAATTAAAAGTAGTGTAAAGGTAGAATAAAAGTTATGAGCTGATAGATAAAGAAAAATACCTATTAATGAAAAAGTTCTTTGACAGCCAAAATTTTCTCTATTCCAAAAATAAAAATTCAAGTAGAATTTTGCATTTAAACATTTTGTTATATAATGTAAAATATTAATAATTTTCCAAATTTCAAATTTTCTACCATTTGTATCTTGATGTTTTAACTAAACATTTTTAAATTAAAAAGAAACTTTAACATTAAATAACTTAATTTTCCTCGTTTAGGTTTTTTTTATACCACCATTTGCCAACATTGATGATAAAAACTTTTACACAAGCCTCTGAATTCACCCCATCCATCATAAGTCCAACAAAGTTTTGTTGTCATAAGGTAAGGGTCCATAAGGGTGTCCATGCTCAATTATTCACTAAAGCATTGAACAACAATGAAGTTATCATAAAAATATCTATAGGGCTTTCAGTAATCCTTCCTCCTTAAAACAAAAATTGAGAGCGCACAGATATATTACAACAAAAACTTCCAAAAGACTTAATACTTACAACCAATATAGTTGTGAGTAATGCTATCACAATCAGCATGAAGGCAAAGCTGTCAATGAACCAAGACAGCCAAAGAGCACTAGATCGAAGACCCATTGCTTTCATTGTTTCACGCAATCTGCGTTCCTTTTCACGCACAATTGACTTGACAATCATAGCACAAGTATACACCCATGACAATGTCATGAACATGGGAAATGTCCTGGATATGGCCAACACAAACCTGTTAAGACAAGAAACAGTGAATTAAAAACCTGCATGAGAAATATCCATTTTTTTCAAGATAAGTAAACAGACTTACAGATAACTGGAATAAAATATATATCATAGCTGCTTAAATTTAAGAATATTGTCAATATAAAGGAGCAAACAAAGAAATTTCCTTATAGAACTGATTTTTGGTGCCAAAGACTAAATAATCTTATCAGGATATCATGGCAAGAAGATAACTCTTCATGTCTAATTTAGCTTGAAACATCATTAACTGTGATGTATAACTTCTGGTTTGAATACATATAAAATATTTTGCAACATGGTACTTACTGATCTATTATGTGGCAAGGATAGGGAAACTGTTGAAGAAATATTCCTGGTAGAGGAGATTTGTTTTCCTCACCTCTAAACTCCCTTATGATGGCATTGTCAACCATATCCTGTTAAAATAATGGTTTACAGACTGTTAAATATAAAAAATTTACTCTCTATATTCCATCTTTTTATGAGTAAGAACTGAGTAAAGATTAGCATTTAAAAACAGGTAACCAACCTGAAGATAAGCAAAGCCAAAAGTGATATATTTTAGGTCAATCGCTGGTCGTCGTCTGGTGCCTGGATTAGTTATTGAATCCTCTACACGTTTTGTGCTATCAACCCTAGAGCTATCAATCCTATGGGAGAAAATATTATTCAATATATTTTCCTCCACAAAAACCATAGCAAAAAATAATTTCTCATGATGTACTCATTCATACAATTCATTCCATTACAAAAATGAAAGCTAATAGAAAAATTCAATCAATTCAAAAGATCTCACTGAGATGTTTTTTTTCATATTACACCTGAAATGATTAAAAAATCATTGGCATTACATCATTCAGCACTGAAATCTATTAAGAGATGCTTCATGACAAGGAGAGGTCCATATTTTCCGAATTTTGGGACAAAAATCTTCTTTGTGCATTTTCATACATATGAAAGTTACATAAGGATGACAATAATTAATTTTTTCACTATTATTATGATTAAACAATCTCTTATTGGAAGTATTAAATTTAATAAATTCGTATTAATGTTCTATATCCACTCAAGACGGCCTCTTACCAATAGAGTTGTGATACACAGCAGAGTAAATTTAGTAGTTTTCATTCATTCTGGATTTTATTCAAGAACCATGTAAAAATAATTAGCTAAGTTTATTCATCCTGAAGTATACTATTATTATTATACAAAAATACAAGTGACAAATACAAACAAGTGACAAGTACAAAAATTTCTGTTGCAATAATAAGTTGAGTAATATTATTGAAGCTTGAACCATCAATGGTTCATCAATTATGTATCACTTGTTAAGGAGACTTGTTCCCCAAATAATTAATAAGAAAATCTAGAGTGACTTCATCTGTTATAGGATGAAGAGGGGGGGAATTATTCTTAGAGAGCTGTTAGTAGAACAGAAGTATGCCTTTTTGAGTTCTAATAGATTAATGTTATTATGACCTTACATCTCACTTATAAGTAACATTCACTCAAGAACTAGAATATACCACTACATATCTATTCTGCTAATTAGAAAGTTGTTTTAACTATTGCAATGACATACAAAAAAATGCAAATGATTATTAATAATGTTCAATGAAATAATTAAAAAGTTGTTGAAGAGATGTTGTCAGTCTCCATACAACTAATTAAGGAATAATTAATTCAGGAATAAATAATTTTCATCTTACCTTATTTTATAGGTCACTTTGGGTGGCATAACTGATGAGTTATATGATTCACTGTCAATGCCTAAGAAACTCACTACTGCCCAAAGTCTATTTGTCTCTATCAGATGCATCCCTTCAGCAACTGCCTCGTCCTCGGTATCAAACCCTTGAATTTTATCTAAATCAAAACACTGGTTTGGGGAGAGGAGATAAAAATTATTTTATAACAAACCAAAAATTACATGAACATGTAATGTTGTGTGAACTCCTGATTATCTAGATTAATGATATAGTAACACTAATAGAATACAGAATACATAAATGAGATTCAATTATAAATTAATCTGCAGATAATAAATTATTTGGCTGGTAAAAAAAATAAATATTAAAAGTAAAAAGGGCTTATGTAAA
Organism: Pachydiplax longipennis; assembly: GCA_036926295.1. NCBI lineage: Eukaryota > Metazoa > Arthropoda > Insecta > Odonata > Libellulidae > Pachydiplax > Pachydiplax longipennis. The sequence goes on from JAVFKF010000002.1 coordinate 40,992,892, forward strand.
CTATGAGTTGTTTAAGAATCTAACTCATAAGTTACTCAAATCTAAAAAAGAATGATAATTACAAATGAATAAAGAGGTAGAAAACATTATTTGCACAATATAAAAATTCTGAACTCAAGTTTTTACCACAAGGATCAAGAACTGCTTCATAATTACAAAGAGAAGATTTTAAATTGGTTTACATTTAAATTTTGTCCTCAACATATTTAACTAATATCAAGATAAATAAACAACACTTACTTCTAGATAACTGCTGATATTTTCAAATAAACTTCCCATATCATCAAATATATTCATTGGCTCAGTAAAGTTACTGTTTTCAGAAAACCTAAAATGTAAAAGAGCAAACTTGTAAATTTCTAAAAATATTTCCGCTTTAACTAGAAATTTGTACTTCAAGTATTCTATAGTTTGCCATGGACACTTTTAAGGATTGCTTATATTTCAGAGTAATTACCCAATGGAGCAACTATTTGAGAGGTAAAATATCATTAGAGAAATAATATTGAATAATATTAAATACCACTTTTTATTATTCAAAAAAATACCAATCATCAATAGGATACTACTAAACTTTGATTTTTAATGATAAGGGAAAATTAAAACTTAATTTAACAATGATTCAGTAGTTAAGAACATAACTCTGATTAGATACCAATACATTGAAAAAAAGAGATCATACTAAAGTACCCCTTTCCTCTAAAGACATTTAATTCATAATAATTGTGTGAATATCAAGAATTTTTTTATACTCTTCAATCATGTCCACATTTTCATACTTTCTTCTTGCATTTCATTTTCTTTTCTGAGAATGGGTTAGAGCACCATTGTATGAAAAATTTTCATGCATAGCAATTATTTTTAAATTGAATGCAAGAGAAAGAATGGGCAAAATGCAATAAATGAAAAGTCAGAGAAAAAGTAAGATTTAGACCAGAAGTGAACATTTAATACACAAAAAAATGAAAAAGATATTTTCAGAATAAACTGTTCAAAAATTTATTGGAAATTTTCAAAAAATAATTTCATATTAGTTTCCTGAAGATTTTCATATCTTTCTGCCCCATACCTCAATGTTAGATACAGTATCCTAAGCTTAATAGTTTTCCCCTAATAAGAACACACTTTAAATTTATATGCTACAATAGTCAGAAAATCATTTAAGTTTTACAATATTACCATTTAACGAGGGATTGAAGATTATTTCTTTCACCAAAAATTTCATTTCCTTCTTCAAGGCTTTCTAAAATTCTTCCCTCATTTGTTTGCAGGTAATCCTATAAGTAGAATAATTATTATAAATATGTTAATTTATGATTCCATTTAATTAATGAAATTTATCAATAAAATTAACTGTTTCATTTTCTTTTAATCTATTCTATGCCTAAACGAGGTGAGATTTCACTTTTTTTGATGTTACACTCTTAACTTAACTTGTGATTAAATAATAAAATACATTTAATGACATTGACAAGACATTCTATATTCTCTCTAAGCCAAAACATTATAACCACCCACATAATATTGTCTTAGTCCTCCGATGGCACACAATACATCAGTGATTCGGCATGGCATGAATTTGATTAAGTCCTTGGTAGGTTTCCTAAGCTATTTGAATTCAGATGTTTAAGCACAAGTCACACAATTCCTTTAAACTACCCTGAGGTTTTTGTATGGAGCTGGAGCTCAATAACATCCCAAATTCTCCAATTAGGTTGCAGTCAGGCAACTTTTGAGGTAAAGACATCAACTCTAATTTAATATGATTCTTGTCAGACTATGTAGCATGATTCTTGCCTAGTCTCAAACAATTATCCTGCTGGAAAGATGTCATCACCAATGGGAAAGATATTGGCCATGAATGGATGCAGGTGATCTGTAATAATTATCATATGGTTTATTGCTTCCACACATTACTACTAGATCCCATGGTGGCCAATATGATCCCTTGGCATGATACTGCCCCCACTGGCCTATGCCTCTGGTGCAGTGTTCAGCAGCCTGGAAGACAGTGTATCTAGACATGATCATTGACCTGATGTGTCAGGAAAGATGATTATTCAAACCAGGTTACATGTTTCCTTTCATTCATGCTGCAATCAAGTTCGATGATGTTACTGGATTAGCATGGGTGCACATATGAGTCGTCTACTGCAGAAATCCATATTTAACAACGTGTATTGTACAGTGTGCTCTAAAACACATGTGCCTGCACCAGTATTGTATTCTGATATAAAATCTGCCACAGATTACCACCTATCTTGCCTTACTGAGTCACTGACGTCCACATTCTAGGATGTAGCATGGACATCCAATGACTTATCACCTAATTGCGGTTTCACTATCCTTCAATCACTTTTCATAGATATTCACAATGGCAGAATGTGAACAGCCCACCAGCTTTGCTGTTTCTGTGATGCTCGTCTGAAGGCACCAGGCTATCATAATCCGCTATTGGTCAAAGTCATTTAATTCACAGCCTTTCCCATTTTTTTCACAGACCATTGCTCAGATGATTCCCTGGCAATCTCTGTTTATTTACTTTCCATATCATCTCATCTGCCCCTCGGATCTTCAAGGAAAATTCATTCTTGAGGTAGGCAGAGGTTATAATGTTTTCTCTGAATAGTATACGTTATGGAAGCATTTAAAGGTTTAAATGCCCTTTGTTTAATAAAATTCTGGTTTAATTTTTAGTAAATGGAAGTTATTGTTTGTTAATTAACATTTTAAATCATTCCATGCTATAAATTACAGTGATATGCTGCCAATGGTTAGATTAAGTTTACTCAGTTAATTCTTACCTTAATAATTCTGAAAGACTCATCATTATCGATAACTGACTCTTGTATCACAGGTATATAAGTGCTGGAGAATGTTTCTAGGACTTCTCTCATATATGCCAAAGGATAAAATGTCTGATTGACTCTCTTCATTATGTTGGTGACAGCATCAATATTGGGCGCATACACGATCTTTCCTCTGAATGATAATGAGGAGAGAAAACAATAAAATATATTATATGATTCATGAATTTAACAAAAATTCTACTCTGATGAGGTATGCTACTTTAAAAATGAAATAATTCTTGCAATTTCAGATACAAAAAATAATTTTAAGTGTCTTTAACAGTATGCATGTAAATTTTAATAACAAATTTGTTACCTGACAAAAGGCTTCACAATATTCCACAGGTATCGAGTGACCACATCAGATTCTAACATCTTAAATATATCATTGCATTTTGAGCTAGCTGTGGTGTCATTGATGTATATGAAACCTTCTTCTTGTGCTGCCTCCTTCAACTGGTCTCGAATTTCATCAAATCTTGAAAAGTGAAAAATAAAAATAAAAAGCTCACAAGCACAATTCAAGAGGTAAATATCATAACTTGATTTCATATGGCCTATCCAACACCCAATGATCTTTTATTTCACTCAAATATAAGAGATAACATTATGAAAGCTCTTTTGGGTACCGGAGCATACTTCAGCATTGGTCAATTTGGAGGTCCAGAAACATTGGTAAGTCATACAATATATATTAATTTGAATGATGCAAATTATATTTTATATTATAGCTCAAAAGCTTAAATTAACAAAATCTTGAAATTTTGAATTATGTTCTTATTTCCATTACTAAATTTAAAGCACCTCCTTATCTATAAAAATTAATAACAAGCTTTTAATGTACCAAACAAAGAATACTTTTCATTATCATAAGTAAGGTAGATGGTAAGTTAGGTAAGTGCACAAAAGTGTAAAAATGAAATACTCTAAGAAATAAAAGGTCTTCTTTCAATTCAATACAGCCAGGGCTAATTTAAAAGAATCAATTTCTTAAACTTTTCACAAAATAATTTATTTATATTGATTTAGCTTAGAGTGATTTATTTTGGAAATCTTAACACTCATGAGCAAGGGATTTCAGAATATTTTAAAAGCTGGAAATCATTCCTTACTGTGACTTGCTCACAGTAAAATTAAAAATTGCTGTTTAAAAACCAACCTAGTACTTTGGCCACCTCCTGCTTTCAGCTGGTCTATAAAATCTGTGGAATTCTTCCCACAGAGTATGTACTGCATGAAGCGTAGCATAGATTCTAATTCTGAGGTATCATTTCCAGCTTTTTTCTGGACGGATTCCACTATGTTTTGATACTCCTCTCCCACACGCATCAATTCACTGAAGGAATTAAAAAATAAATATGTGAAAGTAAACAAACTAATCTATACAATATATACATCTGTTTTCTTAAAAGCTGTTATCTCCAATTGTAAACAAAGTTATTATCACAATTTTTTTTAAATATAAAAAGAAATTTCCCATGAGGAGAAGAATGTATCAGAGAATTTCATGCCTGGTAAAAATAAATTGATAAAAAACTATACAACAACTTGCAAATTATGGAAAAAAGGATGAACTGATAATTTCAAGTCCCAAGACCTTCAGAAACATCATGCACAATGACACTAAAATGCCAGAACTTGAGAATAGTGCAACTAAAGTAACCAAAAGTCTTACTAATATATATATACTTTAACTAACTAAAAGTCTTGTAAAATTGAAAAAACTAAAACTTTAACTTAAACAACAATCATGCAAAATATTAACAAATATATCTGACATCAAAGGGAATATAGAATCAATTGACAAATATAGAAAAATTTAATTATTTACTATATGTTTAGATAAGCAAAAAGAGTTTAAGATACAGAAATAAAACATTTTAATGAATAGTTCCAGTATTAACAGAAAATTGTTAATTTTCTCAACAAGAAAGACAAAAATATATTGAAAAAAGCAAAAAAATTTAGATTTTGAACATGACAGCAGTAATTATGATGATTATTAGTCTAAACATCAAAACCTGAACTAGCAACTAATTCAGTGATGAGTATTTCATAGTATAAATGAACTATAGTCCTCTGTAATTCTGTAATCAATAAATTTCAAATTCTTCTTACAGGTATCACGGGACGTTTGTAACATATCACATACATAATTACCATCTTTTTCTCCATTCATTTAGATGTAAAAGTTTATGAATAACAGGGGTAGTTAGCATGCGCATAAATGACATAATGATACGTTACAATGGTAACTCTCAAAAAACTACATTTTCACACAAGTTTGGCAGTTTTTGTACAAAATGCACTATTATAAAACACAAGACAACACTAAAAGCAAAAAAAATTAAACTTTGTAATGCAAGTAATCACTTGTAAGTTTTCAATGCAAACAGATACAGCACAAATGTGATTACAAAAGCCATACAGAAGGATGGAAATAAATACATGCAGTCTGAGCCAGCCAAAATTTATTCTAATGAATCTGATGTATTATTATGATACATTTGCTTAAAATCTTCCCATTAATATATTCTTACTTCTGAAAATCCTGGTATGCTTCTAGACTACCCACTTGTTGTGTAATCTTCCTTGATAAATTAACCATCTCGACCCAATCATTCCAGTTCAGCGAACGGCCAAGATTATTTTTCAGGTACTGAGACATCTACATAAATAATAAACAGGGTATAATTTATACAAAAGCTTGCATAAATCAATGGATTTCAGATCCAGGGAGGGGAAGTTAACCCAGCCCTTGAACATCTAGACAACAAAAGGTTTAAGTTAGTGTTACATCATTGAGACGGATAATCCAATTTGTAAGTTATATCTTTTGCTTTTCAATTTTTGCACAGGTGATGTTTTTTGAGTACATTTTTTTAATACAGCTTTTAGTAAATGTTTGATTAATTTTTCTTTACATCAAGTAAAGATGGTTGTGAAATTGAGATTTAAAAAACTCAGAAACAGAAGCTATCAAAATGATTATAAATGAATTCCAATTGTGATACAGGAGACAATTAATGTAAGCAATTAGTAAATATTAATGACAATTAATGAAAGTTAACTTATCATATCAAGGGAGCTGATTCTTATCGTAAATATACTAATGGATTTTAATAATATCTATTTTCAAAAGATACATAATTTTAGTTTGTTCATTACCCTTTTGGAGGCTTAATTTTATAGACAAACCCTTAACTACTTATATATACAAATTATAACAATTTCCCTTGTTTTAACATAATTATAGTAATACACGTTCATACTTCAGCAAATTTTAAATTCTGTCAAATTCATCCCATATGACTGTTTTTGATTTATGTCAAAGGAATAAAATAATTATTTGTAGCTTTCACCAGCTCATGATCACAGAGGCTCAATGAAATGTAATATAATTTCAACAATTTGAGACTGTTGTAGTGAGGGACTATAACAGATTATTTTCATAAAGTAAAATCAGAGAAGAGAAAAAAAAAGAAAGAGATTAATTCAAAATAATATTATACCTTTTTGAAAAATGTAATGAATGCCATAAATATTTCCGAGGCTAGTTATTTGTGTCCAACAAATGTCATAAGAAGTTTAATAAATGAAATAATACCTCTGATAAAAGAATTTATTCATCAGCAATAATTTCCTTCTCAACAAGGCTGATAATATCCAATAGCTCACCTTTGAGAGTTAACCATGATTTTTTGAAAGGAACATAGATAACAATCAGAAAGGTATGATGAATAATAAAATTTTATCAATTTGGTGAACATTTGTGCAAATTATTGGCACTGTAATCCTTTAGTGGGTGAAAGAGTCACCATCAATTTATTTATTTGTGTACCTATAGAATTTGTATAGCTGAAGCTGCTACTTAGATTCTCCATAAACCATAAGAATTCTAAAATACTTTAATTTTGAATTAGAGACAGGCAATTTTTCCAATTATTTTTTAAATCAATCTAAGTATGATGCTCTTTACCAACAAGATATTACAATCTTTAAACTCTTTCTGCAAAGTGTTTGTTCTGATGTAAATGTAACTCCTTAACCTTAATCTCAAGTGAAAAATGACTATAATATTTTTGAGTATACAAAATTAGTAAATAGATCTTTCCTGAGATTGACTATATGGCACAAAGTAAAACTTAATTTCATATTAGAGAGAAAAACACAATGCTTCATATTATTTGGTGGATAATAGTTCCAAAAAATCTTAACCATAAATATATTTAGCCCATCATGTTCACCAGTATTTGTACAAACTGAATTTTTTGTAAGCCTTTTCACTACTATGACCAAAGCTGTTATATTCCAAATGTAGTCTGCAATGAAGGTGTTTTTGAGAAATTGCTTTCGAAAATATCTATCAGCCTACTCATACCTTGGTGAATGAGGTAAAGAATATTAATTTTATTATTATTAAGCATTAAGGAATCAAGCTATAGATTACTATTGAATTTCAGTCTTGGCATTACAAAGTGGTTATAATATAGTGTACCACAGTATAGTGACCTAAGGATGTGCACAACCAATTCCCAGTCTTCATTTGGAAAAGTCTACCTTTCCATGAAAACATAAAAAGGACCTCTTACTATCACACTCCTCACTTTGTGACAGACAGTGAGGCAGAAGTAGTGAGATAGCAAGCCCTTGAAGTTGGCAGGATCATAAGACTTAAGAAGTTTATCAGCTTATGATGATAGTTTTATTTCCATTTGTATTCCTTCCACCTCCCTCAACCCCTATTTTTCCATATTTTGAAACATCCTTAGGTCACTGTACAACATATCTTTACTAATAACTTTCATGAGGTGCTGAATTGAAGTTGAAATCGAAATCTTAGAACCTAAAAGCATAATTTGAATAATGAACTAACTAATGAATCAATTTATTATATCCTAGAAAATGTACACAGAATTGTATTTCCTTGCCATTATCTTTGAATGTGAATATCATACTTTAAATAGGATTTTAAAAATCATTTCTCCTTTAAAAACGTTCAAATTAATTGTTTAAAATAAAAACAAAACATACAGAACAATAAAAATATCTATCACTTTCCTTCATTAGGTATTTTCATCTGTTTCTTCTACTTAAGTTTCTAGAGTGGCTCAGAAAAGTTTGGAATTCATGAGGAAATAATATAGTATTTGATTGATTGAAATAAGGCCAAATGTTACATGCAAGTCCTTTAGCTTTATAAGATTTTATCCTTCCACCACACAAAATTAAGCTGGTGCTTTCAACCAGACTTAGTAGCATGCATAGATTACCATATCCTCATTAAGACTTAAGCCTTCTTCAATACCAACAGCAGGAAAGCATGTTAATTATTACACCATCAAAGTTGGCCAAAAAATCAAACAGAGAACAACAAATTTATGCAAATAGGAAATATTTCCTGACTAAAAGATCCACTTTTACCACATGGATAAAATCTAAAATAAGTCTGCATTTTGTTCCGGTTGGGTGAGAATTGCTTTTGACATCTGAATATTTATACAAATTTCTCTGAAAAAATAAAGATAATTTTAGGGGCAGTAATGAAACGTTTAAGGGATTTTACATTAAATAATCTGAAATTTAAAATGTAATGAACTCCTTAATCCTAAAATTTTTTAATACTTCAATTTATTGATAATTTTTTGAAGATGTGATCTGAAAATTGAATGTGTTTTATGAACTTGTGCAGTTTATGAGTAAGATAAGTTAAAATAGATTTGGCTCAATGTGAAATGAGAAGAAAACTTCTTCCCTTTACAGTAAGAGACTAAGGTAATTATTAGTAAATACATGCATACAATCTATCCAGTCAAAATCCCAGCTTCCGTAGTTATTAAATAACCACTTTCTTGATGTTAAATTACACTTTGTGCACAATAAGAACAACATTCCTGTTTAGGGGCCAATATCCACACAATAAATTCTCAAAAAGGTTATTTTTTAGAGGTAAAAGGTCGAATAAAATTACTGTAGCAAATAAGTCAGATAGATGTAAAAAATACTAAATAAAAAAATTAATAATTCTAAAGAACAATCCTTCAAAATAAGTCAGTCGACTGCCTTTCTTAATTATAAGATCAGAGCATAGACAGAAAATGGCAGATTCTCAGTCATTAAAAATCACTTATTGATATAAATTCAACAAATTAGTAATTTTTCTTTGCTGGTTTCATCTTCAACAGAGGAGATAGTTCTGCAAGTGATAATTAATTGTTTAAAATGAGTTGTTACCCCTTAAAATGTTACTTCTTACCTGACTAAATACTGCAGAATCATTTATTTGCTTTGTGATTTCCATGTAAATTTTTCTGAGATCATCTTCTTTCATATTGCACAATACATCCAGAGCCACTCTGGTTTCATTTTGTGAAACTGATGAGAGAAATTTACTCACAAAGCTAGGATTGCATATCAGCTTTTTCAAATCAGATTGTGTGAGATCATCCTGAAAAATTCAGTGCAATATATAACTGAAATATTTACCCATATCGTTGATGAGAAATGCATGCTTGAATCACAGAATGGACATTTAAATTTACCACTGTGTTATTCTAAGAGATATGTAAGCAATCAGGAGTGGCACAATTGCTTGCAGTATAATTATTCTTAAATCCTATTTTTCACGGGAAGTAAAGTCTGTCTTTTTTTAAGCATATTTTACTTTGTTATATTTTTCATCAGCTGCATTTAAAAATAATTGCAAATAAAAATGTGCATGCCAACATTAATGACTCAATCCTTTACATTTAAATATTCTAGATGATGATAGACAAACAGAATTTCACTCAAGTATCATATTGACTGAATAATCAGATAGACTTTCTTTGCCCTTATAGCCATTTAGAATTATGGTTAATTAATTAATTAATTATTTAACTTATACTTGACTTTCAATAGCCTAAAGCAAAAAGCATTTGCTCATATACTTTACATTTCTAAGCAATTTCATGCCTGAAGGCTTTTATTAAATACTCACCAAGGAAATATTTTGTAAGTGTATTTCACTATTGAGGATAGTATCAGTAACTTCTGCATTAAGATTAATTGGGAAACCAGTCAATCGGCTTTTCAACAATTTTGGATCCTTTACAACATTCTTCAAGTTTAACGTTCCTATGGAAATAAAAATTTACATAAATGGGATGTTCTATAAGACTATCAACATAATGTTATGTAGTCTAAAATAAAGAAATCTGCAAATAGAGCACACACAAGTAATCAACTTTGTAACAATACCTACTAAAGAATAATCTTGACTTCCAAAGAAATTGTAATAATCAATACATAACTTAAATTAGGAATTATATAAAGAAAGAACTTCACTATCAACATTAATTAACTTTCATGAATCTCAACATATTTCTTGAGTTAGGAAATCAGAATAAGAAAGCTTTAACATCTGAGTGTACATCTGGTGCAAAAGTTGCACACATTTTATCAAAATAATATATTTCTTTTACAAAATTATCTTTCTATATTTAACCAATTAATGACTACTACTAAGAAAAATATACAAAGAGTAATATACCTCATTTCCCAATAACATCACTGGATAAAATATTAACACCACATATTTGAAGGAAATAAAATTACATTGAAACAGGTAACTCACCATTTATTGGAGTCTTTTGCTGGACTACTCGCTGAAGTAAAGTAGCAAAATCCTGCACATCATCCAATGCTCGCCTAATACTGTTAACTTGCTCAATTTTTACTTCCCTTTCTCCTATTTTTTCTATCCCATCTAACAATTTTCCCAATCTGAATATAAGAAACATGACATTATTTTAATAACTAACAAAATCAAGCAATAAGATTACAAAAAATTCCTACGTAAATTATTATAAGAGTAATGTTAAGAAGTATGGTTTAAACTCACACTGTCTGATTAAAATTATCCATTTCATCTTCAACTATGTGATTATGGCAAGTGTTATTGAATGCACAAATGAAACTCTGAAAAAATGCCAATGCTCCTGTAGATGGCATTGCTTTTTGCTGGAAATGGCCTGTAATGAATCAATAATTAATGTGAAAAATAAATTTCTATTAGTTATACCTGCACAAATGAAAGAATATTGCAAAAATAGTAGAAACTTCAATAAGTGTTGCTCAGGAAAGCACATAATTACATGATTAGGATATTTCAGCTATACTTTTAGAATATGAATTTTAATCCCAAATGAGGGTGAAGGAAACAATGTTCCCCAAAGATGGTTATCAGTGATAAGGAGCTCATGAGATGCAAACTTAAATAAATAAGTAAACGTTCCTGAATTAACTTATCTAATTGCAATAGCTATATGATGAGAAACCCTTCTAAATTACCACATGATTTATAATTATTACTTATATTTTGTGAAATAGATGTTTAAGGTAGAAGTTAAACCTCATGTTTTGAATAGAATGTATGGCAGAGTAAGAACGTCACTGATATATGAAAGACTTTAGTAAAACTTCACATTATAATATAAATAATATTGACTTACATTCATGTCTGTATAGTTTCAGGCCTCGAGTTCTAACCCACATCAAGATGGAAAAAAGGAAGAGGGGCCATATTAGCTCTACCAAACATCGGATCTGCAAAATAAGACATATATCAAACAATGTAAGCTAAATATCAATGATTTAAAAAATAACTTCTCTGAAATATCAAACTAACATTGGTTGGATTCTCAAGTTTGACCTCAACCAAAACCAAATTTTGGCATTAATGTGATAGTAATTTATACAAAAATATGAACACAAATTTCCAATTCTGAAACATCAAACCTGCTGCACAATCATGGGATCAATAAAAGGTGGATATGCTGTATTTCAAACATTTCTTCCTTTACATCCCATATTTACAGGAATAATTAGGCAAGTTAAAAGAATGAAAAATGAAGAAATAAAAATATATATTGAAATATTTAAATGATCAAAGCATAAATTTTACTCCATATAAGAGTGCTGAATACTGCAGATACAGCCCTTAAACATATCTGTTATATACTTTTATAATATAATAATTATCATATTAATGCCCTATAAGTAAATTATATTATTCTTAGAATTTGCAATATGAAAAAAATGATATTACACAAGCTAGTAATGTTAATCATTGTCTTGAAGATTTAGTAAACAATACTGACTACTCAAGAGATAGAAACCCTAGATAGATTGCTTATCAAAGAATTAATAAACTAAATTTGAATAAAATGAGAGTTTGTAGGTGAATAAATCATGACTGATGTTTTTGCAGCTATTTGTTGGAATATATTTACTGCTGAGATGGAGGATTGCATAAGAGTCACAAACAAAAGAATTTCACAAGACTTCTTGACTACCTTTGAAAATTTTACCCCTTTAAATTATCTTTCAGGTTTTTGATGAAGAGCAAGGCAAATTATGAATTGTGAATTTTTTAGGCATGGAAAGAGAGACCATGAAGTGATGAGATTAAAGCAATCATTGTCGTGTTAGTTGTCACATGTAATGCATTGTTTTTTCTTTACTAATGTATTAGTAAATTTTAATTTACATTTTTCTATTGATCTCCAATCTACTTCAGAGCTTGAATCAACACCAGGCAATATCATTTTGACCCCCAATATAACAAGTTTGACCTTGACAGCTCAACAGACTGAAATTTAATCTTCATTTAATGTTGAAGCACTGTTTGGGTGAAGAGAGTTTGTGAGAGAAGCATTGCTTTCTATGGAATTGAATGATGAACATAAGGGATGATCTGCATCTAGGGACTCTCCATTAGGAAAGTACACAAAGTTAAACCCACAAATAGAGCAGATACAAGCAATGGAGAAATAGCTTTTAAGTGAAAATAATGTACAATGGAAAAGCTAGCAGGACAACAGATTTTCTGTAATGACAACGCAAACTCAAAAAACTTCTCAAGCGATAATAGATATACAAGGGAAGTCGGTAGGAATCAATTACAGTTAACAGATTAACAATGTGTGAATCACAATTATGATAATATATCATTTAAGATAAGTAAATATATTAGCAAGAAAAAGGACCATTAGATGACTCTGTGATGACTGGATAATACACTAATAATGCACTAAAACAATGTCAGAATGACCTATGTGAAAAAGATTTGTCGCATTGATTTGCAGAGAATATGGAAACAAAAAAAGGATGGTGAATGGCAAAGGCTGAAAATGTGATTGGTTCGAATGGAGATGAAAGATCAAGTAAAAGCTGCCTTAAGATGGTGAATGAGATCCAGAAGGAAAAGAGGTGTACAAGAATTAATGGGAGCAAACGAAAGGATGTATGAATTTGTCTAAAGCAAAAGAAGTATGCAATGAGAAGAATAGAGATACTGAAAACTGTCAATAGTTGAGGTTATTTAAATGCCTAAGATGATTTGGAAAAGCAAGATTGCAATGTGTTTGTAATCACACATATGGCTCCATTATATTCACAAAGATGAAATCCAAATACAGAGAAGAAAAAAAGCCAAAAATTTATATTATTGTGTTTCACTTGAGTAAGTAGCTTAATGAGCTTTGCATTCAGGATTATTCTCTGGTCAATTTTCCTTTGGAAATTTCTGATACGATCCTCATTCACTTTCTTGCATTTACTTTGGTTACTTAGGGAACATATTAGTAAAAAGCGAATAGCCAATTCGTATGAGGAAAACAAATCAACACAAACAGAAAATAAAGACAGAAACATGTTAGAAACAAATTCAGTCCACAAAGCAAAAGGACCATGAAGTAATAGAGAATAGAATCAGAGAATAACCATTAATTTAATGAAAATTTTCAGAAATGAATCAATCATAGAGTTACTAATTAACAAGATAGAAAGACTGGTTATCCACTACTTTTTAGATGATCATTTATGACGAAAATTCAAACTGTTCAAGCATAAGCCGAAAATGATAATCTCTATAAGGAAGTACAGTTCCAAATAAGGAAATAACTTCTTCGCATTAATAAAATTTCCAATTCACATATTATTACTTGCCTTTTGTCTTTTGCGAAGAATGAAGTTCTTCCATAATAGCAGCTGAAGCTGAGAAAGAAAGCCCATCTTCCAATACTTCTAATTTAAAATTTGATTAATTGAATTCCATTTCTGAAAATAAGCACACTTCAGTTATCAGAGGAAAAATATTAGAATATAATATCTTATGCATAAAAATATACGCATTCATATCTAGAGTTATCCTTTACGATAAAGTTATTTAAATATAATAATATTCTCCACAGACTGTATGCACATTCGTAGAACTGAGGTAAACTTCCAATCGCTCCCGACTGAGAAACTTGAATGAATTATTTTCATATTGCAGGTGCAACGATATTCTTAGAATAACAGGCAAAATGTAACCTAATTATTACAATTCATGACAAACGTTAGTGCTGAGTTCCTTGTCAAACTTGGTAAAATCGTGGGGTACAAATATTAAAATCGAAGTTTTAATTGCAATCAAATACTTTGGGCTATTAATTTAATGAAAGGTATTAACCTGAATATGACGATAAAGAATTCGCAACGAATTGACACAGCTGCAATGAATTTATTTGAAAAAATAAAGGACGACTAGTCAAATTTAAATGTCCTCTAATATTATTTTTGTTCGTGAAATTTTCATGGGCTGAAAAGATTTTCTATTGGTTACTTCCATTGAAAAAATCATGATAAACTACGATAAGCAATGAATAATATGCTATTTCTGGTCTACCTTCAGTCAGGTTGACTTATCTTCCAGCAGCAGACAGCATTTGCCATTTTCGCGAAGTCACAGCAGTTCCATCTACAAATTCAAGGCCAAGTTACAACATAACCGCGGCAGAAATTGACTGGGAGACTTGGACTTACATTATATTTTATTGGGACAGTGACTAAGAGTTTTGAACATAACGCTCGATAACATCTGATAGAAATCGCGATTTATCTTATCACTATGACGCTAAATGTTGATCGTTTCAATCTCCGACCTGCCTCGTCGTCGTTTTTTGGCTGATTGTCGCCGATCGCCAAGTCAAAAAAGAAAGTTGATTTTACAGATAAATATTTGGATTCAATACATGGAAAGGCATCATAAGTAGTTCAATAGGTTCACACCCCCTGACACAAAAACGAAGTATTTACATCATAAAACTCCATTCCAATTCATGAATACAATTACGGAGTTAATGCGCGAACAATCATGCTTGTTATTTGTTATTTTTAATTTAATGCTCTTTCAAAGACTCATTTATTGGTCCTTTACAGCGGGTATGTAAAAACGGACAAACATATCAAACCGTTCGAATCTAAAATATACCCAATCATGAACCGCTAGCTAGGCGATATAACTTTTTGCATTTCTCAACATTTCACTAAAATATAGAACATTCCTTCCAAGAAACTGTAATAGAAGCGTCTTCGATGAAAAGAGAGCATTCATAAGAACGAATGTTTTATTCATGTAGTTTGGTTTTCAATCCTTTTCTTAATAAATCAATATCGGAGAGAATAGCAGTGAGAATCATTTTTCTAATGGAACACATTGATGCGCTAAAGTAAGTTTTTCGTACGAAATCCCTGTTTAGCTCGTTCTTTACTTAATCAACATCTACTCCGAGGTAATTGAGAAAATGTTTTCAGAAGTTGTAATTCCATGCTAGACTGACGACATGTTTCCTTTAAAACATCATTTATATTGATATTTTTTAGCATTGAAATACGTTTCTAATTTAATCTGAAGAAGAGCTCTCTCAAAGATGACTCGTAATTTCGTTTGCTCACCTGTTCAGGAAACTATTCCGTATTCAAGAGGGATAATCCGAGAGATTTTTAACTGTAACAATTTAGCTCTTAATTATTTGCCTGTTGGTGTCACATATTGCAACTGTAGTAATTGAATGGATAATATATTTCTTTACTTTTCCTTTGTGACTTTCGGTTTCTCTTGGTAGTGAGGTAACGGGACTTTAACACTTTCCACTGTTATTTTTTACACAAATTCTGCAGAAAGATCGTGTCGCAAACTATTTAACAAAACTTTCACATCTGAAATCACATATTCTCATGATCACTTTCCAACTGTAACTGACAACTTTGTAACAAATTTCCGCGAAATGATAGCTGAGCGACGTCATGAAATCTCGAGCCAATAGCGTGTAGATGTGGAATGAGGGGAAAGAGTGTCAAGATGCTGCTTGGAAAAATGCTGCTGGATTAGATCAGCTGTAACACTGATTTTAGGAGAAGCTTCAGTTGATCCAGAGTGTTAAGCATCTCAGACATCAAGTCAAAGGACAAATTACGTTCTGTCCCAGCTCTCTGAATAAACAGTATTTTGAATGCAAAACCGTCTGCATAACATGAAATACGCATATTTAAAAAAATTAACATTCTTCTTCTTTTAGTAAATGCAGAACTTCAGCGCACTTCTACATCCACATAAATACCCTACAAACTGCTTTTCGGCTTGTGGCTGGGGGTGTAAACACCGAACGACTGATCTACTATTTTAGCCTGTTATTATCGTGTTTGTTCGCGGAAAGATAGTCCTTAAAACGACTTGTTCTAGCGTCTATTTCTCTTATTTTGTTCTCATTATCGGATCGGCCGAAGTAGCAGGGGGGTTGCATAATATTAATTACGTCCTCTTAAAACGTGCTTTCTCTAAATTAATAAGTAGTCGCAATCTAGCTTCTAATCTTCTTTCATTCAATGATTCACAACCTGAATCTGAGACCATCTTCGTAACTCACTCTCCTATTTCTGCTTTCATGAAATTTACTCATTACTTTTCCTTTAAACGAGTACTGCCTACATTAAATATAAATTGAATAACATTGAATGGCATTATGTTATTTACCCAACTTCTAAGATTTGATCAAATATTGGAAATCAACGCAAATGTCTTAAACATACTACTAATATCCCGGTTGATTTTCCAATAGTGAAGAAATTTACAACTTTGTGGTCGACTACTTTCTGTAACTTTTAATTTCTGCGATTCAAAAATCATTGAATTTTTCTCTTAATGTTAATTTTTCGAAGGTAATAACGTTTAAATTATATACATATTTCTTTAAGCTAATATTTAAAGAAATTTAATAATTTACATTATAAAGGGGCATAGAAAATTTTTAGATCAAAACAAAAATACGAGGGAGAGGAGCTATCATATTTGACCATGTTATTTCCTTTACAGATAATATAAAAGCAGTCTGTAAACTGATTGATTTACACAGAACAGAGTCAAACATGAAAGTTTTCTATCCCTTCGCATTTTATCCCTTAAATTTGCAAGTTGCCCTCAAAGGAAATTTCTCATTAAAGTCGCTCTGAGCAGTTCAGCGGCTGATTTGTTCACTTTTTCGAATAATGTGGATCTCAAAAAAGTTAATTATTCGAAAAGTGGATCAATTTAGAGAGGAGAGAATCCGAAGACAGAGATGATTCCTCGGAATGTGAAGATTTTGCTTATTCGAGCGATTGGGTTTTGGGGACGTCATACTTCGACAGCAATTTTACAAGATAAAGCTAATCTTATCTTTATCCCAGAAAGACACAAGATCGATTTCTAGAGTTGGAATTGCTTACTTACTAGCGGAAGTTGTTATGTTAAGGGATTTGGATGTAAATCCAGGTCGGATAAAATATGACTTTGAATATATCATCAAAGGGATTCTAAAGGTAACTCGAGGTAATCGACATAAAGCGTCGAGCCTTACTCGAAAAAAGAAAATTATAACTATAATGAAAAATTTCTTCCTTATATTTGTTTCAGTTAATCGCAAATAAATCGACTCGAAATAATAATGCATTCAATGTCCCTTACCGTGTAATTAGACGAAAAAGGAGAACTTTCGTCACTGTGAAAAGAATTATAGGTATAAAATAGTTATTATCAATAAGGTGAATGCGTACAGTAAAGTTCAGGGGATTCAGGGTCTCAAAATTCTCAAGCTTTCGCAACGATATTTCCCGGTTTCCCAAGCGCAAGATTTCTACCTAACAATATTTTTCTGCTAAAAATTGAAGTCAATATATTATGCAAAGAGTATTAATCAACCAATGAAGTAGGGATCGGTATGCTCAGTGATGGAGTGTTATCATAAGATAGAGCGTAAAAAGGTCAACGAGAATCCGCGATCCTTGTATTGGTTGGCGGAAATTTCATTCCAAAATATCTCATGAAGATTTGAAGATACCCTTTAGATTTAGAAACCATAACTGAATATATTAGACTTAATCATTTACTATTATGACAAAAATTATAAAAAATTAATATATTAAAAAGATACCTAATCCTGATTGCACCATTGAAACAAGGCATACGAGAACAAACAAGTCTGAACGAGATACTAGTATCATTTTATAATTTGTATAATATGTGCGTAGATAAAGTATATTTTCGAATATATTCTCCTAATAATTTTAACAACGACTGCAATACTTCCATCCAATGGTGTGGTATTAATACTTTTGTGGTGCCCAGGGTGCATGAGGATGCCACCCCAGTTATCAAATATACTCTGAAGTAAAACGTTAATGGGATACATAGTTGAGACCATTTTGCATTTTAAAAGTATTCAATACCATTATTTCACTGGAAAACAATAAGCAAATTTTCGCAATGGTTTATCTGGCGTTTATTTGGAAGCTTGACACTTTTTACATATGCTATCTTATGGCAGATGGCAGTAAAAGTGTTAAATACACGGAAAAAAGACGAATGGCATTCAGCTCGAATTGAATCTTTATGCATAACAAATTATACCTGTATAATTTAGCCTTCATTACATCAGCTTTTTAAACTTTCATCCCATTTTTTGTAATTTAATCGGTTTCCCATTTACTGCAGTCGACAAAAAGTTCTGCCCTAAAATAAATATCGTATATTTCCCCTCTTGAGTCCTTTCAAGGAATACTGAAACTTCTTAATATTTTACTTTCATCACTTGGTGACTTGCACTCATTCGCATTTTAAATAAAACACTAAAAGCTAGTTGACTTCTCCTTTCCTATAAACCACTCTCTTTTCTAACTTTCAGCCTCTCTATTTTTATACCTCCAATTTACTCAACCTTGAAAATTCTATCGCTTCGTTCTGAGGCAATATTTCCTTGAAATACGACTTTCAGTTAACATTGATAAGTAGCAACCAAACTTTCCTCAAGCTCTTGTATACTTATGCATTTATTCGATTGAAGGAAATTCGTCGTTGAAAGCTTTTCTATCGTTTAATTATTACAAGAAGAGATGATCGCACTTATTAATCAACTCAGTATTTCTAACATCACTTGAGTTAATCAAAAATATGAAAAATGGTAGTTATATGTTTTAGACCACTTAATAATTTTAAATTGGATGTAAGTATGACCAGTTTTATTATACAATGTCATTTGCTTGAATTAATCTTTTCTGTGCGTCCTCATGGCCAAAGGTCATTCTTAAGCTTTGCGGTCGCCCTATTTGTTTTCAAAATCCGCCCAATCAATTTTTCGTGTTTTCATTACTTTGTGAGATATTTTTCTTACAATAATTTCTTTTTTTCTTGCAAAAAAACACTCGGATGAAGTATATTTACCACACTCTAATCCTATATGAAATGCTATGGCAATATTTCTCATGTTCACAAAATATTTATAACTCAACTGAGTCCTATATTGTTACAAGATATTCTACTAAAACTTTGCGAAGAGCATTTTACCAAATTCGTTTTTATCAATTTTAACGTTGGCATATATATACGTACTCGTGTAACTCTTTCGAAAGAATTCGAATGAAAGAAATTTATCTTTGGTCATCAGTTTGGAATCGCAACTCTGGGAGATAGCCAGCAAGATTACAGACATTTCCAGCTCATCTAAGAATATTTCTGAAATTTTTTTTATGTTTCCTTAGTGTATGTTAAATTAACACCGACGATGATCATTTCCGTAGGAGAGAAGACATAACTAGAACCCTATCTTGTAAAGTGCGAGGAAATACATTTCAAAATAAATAAAAACCAAATTGATCTGAAGATGATACGTATTAGGGAGATCATTTTCAATAATAGACCAAGGCACAGAGTATACTCACTGACCAAGGGCAACGAAATCCTGCAATTTAATTTAACCGATTTGGAGAATATGAATTCATAAACTAAATATATTTTGTCTTTGAAACGTATTGAAATGGTTTTAAATAATTGTTACCCATTACTAATTTCATAAAATTGCCCAATTATCTTTTAAGCTATTGCAAAGAAAAGGCTTTGACTTGCCAAGGGCGCGAGAAACCTGAGTGCATTACTGATTACCAGTAATGGTAGCGGTGATTGATTGTGTAAGCGTAGAGCGCATTTTGTAACAATAACAACTGCTGACAAAGTGACCCAACCCTGAATATAATTAAAGGACTGGTATATAAACTATATACGTAGCTTTCTCAGAATGTCTAGAAGTATGGTCATTCCTAATGGCTTAAATATAAATCGAAACCAGTAAAGAAGTGGAACCAACTAGGAATGATAATAAATTGAATAAACCGACTAAGTATTTAATAGAATCCACTGCTTGGGTCCCGAATTCACGATAAAACTCCATAAAGGGACAAGGAAAAGGCGAACTTAATCCAAGATCAATATTTATTTCTCACGACCAAGATAACTCTATGAGTAAAAGTTCGCCTTTTCCTCTTTCCTCGACAAAGTACTTCTGCGAAAAATAATCGAAGGCAGAAATCACTGGAAAATTTTATGTAGAGGAAAATCACTAAGACGGTTTTGGAAGGAATGTTGAAGGCAAGGAATTACAGCGACCTAGGTGCGATAGCGTGATAGCGTCCGTTGTCGGAATAATGATTTAAAGTTAATGTTAAAGAGATGAATCAATTGGCTATTGGAAAGGCTTGGATAGCAGCGAAAAAGTAATCCGAAGAACGATCATTCATAGTCATTCATTCATCTCCTCATTGAATTTCAAGTTCCTTGGCTGTATGCCATGACCCCTTTCTTAATGTGGACTAAATTGATGTACGAAACTCACCCATTTATCTCCTTTTTCTTTGCATAGCGTACTTATTTACAACACAACCACATTTCAGAATAGAGTTCTGGAGAGAAAAAAATCATTCCTTATGACCTTAAGTTACAGAGCTTTCATAATTCCATGATATATGATGATAAAAATGCTGAACTTTGCCTTTAAAATTATGCATACAATGCTAGAAAATTCTAATTCTAGAATAAGCGTATGTGCGTATGCATATGCATATAAGCATAGAAGAGTATTTCCATAAATTGAACCGCAGAGTTTCCTAATGTGATGTATAAGGAGAAGGTGATCTTATTGCATAGTTTGAACTTTTTTACAGTATTTTGAGCTGCATAAATTTTATATTTTTCTATAACATTTACACTGAAAGCTAAATATAAGATTTACTCAAAATCCATATAGCAATAAAATAATAACTTTTACTGCTTTTTCTTTAAATTCTTATATTTTTACTCCTTGCTGTTGATTACTGAATTCAGTATATCACATGCGTATATCAATTTTCTCCTAATCATGGAATATAGTTTGGAATAATGTCCTTGAGCTGCAACCTCCCCTGCTTATGTCATACTTATAGGTAATCGCATGATAAGGCCGCTTAAACCTTCCACCGATTTCAATTAATTTGATAAATATCTCTTACGACAACGTTTCAAATCATATTTAATCGTCCATCCTAGACAAAATAACCTCGGATTACATTGAAATTCAAGTTCTTCTTTTCTTTTCCTACTGTTGCCGACGGAAGATATTTCGAAGACTCGCAGGAAGAGGCTAATTAATGGCTTAGCAAAGATTCGAATTTAATTTGCTCCGTAGTTGAGGTGGTTGTCTCAGATGTCTCTCTGGATCTTTAATTTGCTTATTTCCTTTGTCAGCGGGGGAGACGTTGACTCCAAATTCCATTTAGCCTTCAGTAGTGTGTACGTGAGAGCTCTCGCGCAAACAATGGATGCTATAAGTCAATTAGTGATGATAACTGGGGACAATCTTAACGAATCGCTGATACGAAAGAATTACGGCGTATCCGCCAGTCAAACGCAAGAACCAAAAAACCCTTAGTTCATCATAGGAAAACGTATGATGGATCCCTACGTTCAATAGACAGCAATGCTTGAGAAATTTTCTCGTGAAAGTATTACTCTTGAGTAGCCAGAAATAAGCCTATAGCTTGAAAGAACTGTTTAGATTTTGCTACACTTTCAACGAATACTAGTGCATTGTCTTCATAAAAATATTTACGTTAACATTAAATCAAAATAGAAATAGAAATAGCGTTTCAATTAGACACAAAAGAATTTCAAGTGATACAGTAAAAGATTAACGCTGCCTACTTAAAACGTGTTTCAAACCGAGCTGGCTCAGATTATTTCATCAAATGTTCGATGAGAATCTGCAGAAAATAAAATTATTTAATAATAACTCAGTGGAAAGGGTGGTATGGGATGGAATGTGCCACACCTGCTTAGCTTCTCAATATAGCATACGGCCAAGCACCTTCACCTAAAACTTTCCATTCAAAAGGCTGCCTCTGTGATAAAAATTTCTTATGAAATTGTTTTTTTCTATGCAAAAGACAAAAATGTTATGGTTATATCAATATGTTAGTTTTAAAGTGTAATATTAATACAAACTCAAAAGTTGATATTTGATTTATCAGGAGCTACGTGGTTTTATGACGGATCAGTGATAGATTGGTTTCACTACTATAATATTTTCAACAGCAATCAGTATTGGCATAGATTTCATGTAATAACTCCTAAGAGAATTATAGAAGACTGGAATTACAGAGCGTATAATAAGAATAGAATATTTATCTGCTTGTCTTAGAGGGCTCCCTCCCTCATTAACTTAAAAGCAAAATTTTAATAAAAAGAGATGTGGCTTTTCTTCTTAATACTTCCCTGTATTCTTTAAGGCAGTTGTATCTCCGTAGCATCTCATTTTCTTGATACAGAAAATTACCACCTTCAAAATTGAGGAAGCTTTTTCTACTCGTATTGCGTAATTCCAGATATTTGGCGAAGAAAATGTAATAAAATTCGCCCTTCTTTAAGAAATTCAGATACATTCATATTTTAGCCTGGGAGTATACCCGATTTTTGAACCTAGGTAGTAGCTGCTTAGTATTTTTTTCTGAGATTCTCAAGCAGTTAAAGCATTCTAGTATGCGATAGTCTCGAGTTCTCACCGTTTCGAGTTACACTTACCACATCTTGCAGCAGAAAATGCATAAACTGTGCGATGATGCGACAGATAACATAAACATCGCATCGCATGTTCTAGAAAAATTTAGATGCCATATAAAGCACACTTTCATAGAGTTTACGTTAGCTATGATATTATAGCGTTCTTTGTCCGCAAGATGAGGCTAAAGCCACGCGAACGTAATCAGCAGAGCAGTAGTGACTTAAATGCAACGGTATAATCAATAGAATAATCTATTTCAAATATCCCTCTCTAGATGAAAGTAAAGACTTTGTTATCTTATCATTTCATCTCGACCAACGTTTACTGTATCCTATAAACTCGGGGAAGTCCTTTCCTGGGAGAGCTAAATTACAATCATTTAGGCATGGATCAACAAATAATATAATATACTTCCATAATATTAAGACGAGAATTTACAAGGTATTGGATTTTTTAATTTTTAATCACGTTAAAACACGCAGGGAGGCTTCATTGAGGTCAGCATATTTTACTATATGGGGTTGTGAGGTATGGTCGAGTTAATGATTCTCCGAAAAGTCTTACTTGATTATATTTTCCTATTTTTATTTCAAGCCGCACATCATTTAACTTTATTTGAGTATAGGATCAGGTATTTTAGGGGTTAAAGAAGAAGCTTATAGAAAAATTATGGAAAGCTATATTCCTTGTTTTACTTTTAGAAATCTTTCTTCTTGATTCTGCACCTGTAAGCGGTTGTAATTAGAAATTTGCCTTATTCGAACGAAAGATAAATTTCGATATAATTCAAATAATCTTAAGAAAGAAAATAATTTTCGACCGCTCTCATATTTTTTCATCATTTTGTTGTCTTCATATACCACATGTTAATGATAAGTCTAATGGACATTAGGGCAGTATAAATTTCGTAGAGTAGTTCTCATTAACTAAAACACTTTTCTCCTTTTACCGGAATGATCACTGAGTTTTTACTAATTAAAATGAGAAATTATAATTCAGTTTATTATTTATTTAGAGATAGCGATATATTCTCGCGTCGCTTTTTTTTAGCTCTACGAAGTTGAGCATTCTTCAACTACTTTCCATCAAGGATGATTTACAAACCCCCCGTTTAGTTAAGCAGTACATAATGCCATTCGTGTCTCCGACTTCGGGTCTTAATCACTGGCTTCTATTCTTTTTACAACACCGCGACTATGCTCTAAACCGAGCTCTTTCTTTTCGCCTGCTTTTATGCAGCATTCCTCATATACTGAAAGCTCTCGTCAATCTTTCTATGCCCATCGATCATCCGAGATCTTTCCTTCTATAACATTCCTTCGATCTCTTCCTTCTAGAAAAATATTCCCTATTGTGACAAAATAATATATATCTACAATTTCCGAGGTACAGCCTTCTTAGATTCTAATAATGAAACTCGTTTATATACTTACAGGTTGTATAGCCTTATATATTATTTTTAAACATCCGTTTTCGATGACCAGCAGCGCTTTTCTCCCTTCATACTCCATCAAAACACATAAATGACACACAATTTTTAAGGGGAAAGATTTCCGCTTCCTGCTAGAAATAGACCAACAAATAAAAGATGCACCATTTGATAAAAAAAAATCGAGTTAAAATTTGAACTTGCCCGTTTGTGCATTCGTTTGCAGTGTTAAATGGAATGTAATTGGGCGGGGAAATAGAGCAACAGTGTCCGTATGCGAAATTTTCTCACCTCTTTAATTAATAACAGAAGTCACATATGGAAAACGACCTAACATCACCAATTCAAAATTACACTAATTGGCAGTTAAGAGCGCTTGCCATAGACGTCACACGGCATAAATGTTAGAAGCAAAATTCATAACATCTCAGAATAAAAATGGCCGACGGACTCATAATAATAGTCTATTCAAACAACATGAATAATGGGATAGGAAAAAGGTAAACATGAGGAATGCAGATGAGTAATTTCGCAAAAGGGAGAGTTCTCGACTTGAAGCCAAGGGTGCTCCACATGGACGCGAATAGAAACACACTTGCGCAGGACGCCAAGCGTCGCAGGGGAAGGGAAACAAGAGAGAACAGAGGGGGTGAAACTGAAGAAAAGATGGGGAAAGAGAAGGGGTAGAAAGAAGAGTCAATGAGGGTAGATTGCGACGAGTCTCTTCGAGGCAATGGAGAGGGAATGCAGTGATCTAAGGTACGTCGCATATCTGTTTTTGCATCCCTTCATTCTCATTCTGCTTCCGTAGCATCGAATAAAATAGCAGCAGACCCATCACTCTTTATAATTTAACTTTCTGTCTCCGAGATTAATTTTTTGTGGCGCAGGGTTCGGACGAGTGCGCTTCAATTGTTTTAGTCCTTCCAAGAAAGGCTGTCCGAATCGCACGTGAGTTTGTCACGTGCGTGTGTGAGACGCACGTGTTCCATATGGTTCATTGTCGACACGAGTAAGTGAATGAATGTCCACCCCATGGCCGAGTTTGCGACGGAGGATTGTGTCGAAACGCCGATATTGAAGTGTTTCTCCACGTTTTCGCGATTCATTCAAAATGAAATTACGTGCGGTTGGGGACGGCAAAATATCTTCTCTCATCGATCCGTTTTCTTGGTTGGCCTAAGACAAGGTGAAAGGGTCGAAAAACTGAAGCGTGATATAGATATAACCCTCAGTATTCTCCCTTATTCCATGTAATATTCAGAAGCAGAATGATATTTCGACTCCCGTTATAGAATCAGAGCCCACTGCAAAACTGGCTTAAGTTGTTCATAAGTAGGTTGACGCAGGATAAAAATTTTAAGATGTCAAAGCGAAATATCCATGATATTCATCCAAACAATTGTTAACGAAAAATAAACACCTGCTGCCCTGCTATTGATATAAGACTACGTAGATCAGCCTTTTCTCGCCACGAAACAGCTAAGGTATTAACTTAAACTTCGCGGCAAATTTTCCGTGATGATGTAACGATATAAAATAATAGGAGAGTATGCGGCTGTAAGGCATATTGATTAGTATACACCAATGTATTGCGGCGTGCTAGCAAAAATAATTTGCGTTAAGGCATTGCTCCCCCTTCTTTTCAAACAAAGGAAAAAATTAAATTACATGCATGCAACATTACTAACAAGGAGTAGACTTTGCAATAATTATTTATAATCATACAAACCTTTTTTTAAATAAATGGGGACCTCTTTCATCATGTATCATCAATTAAAAGATTTTTAACACATTTTTCTGAGAAATAATTACTTCTTAATTCACTACCAGAAGCAAATGTAGGAATAAAGAAACAAAAGGCTGAGAAAAGAGATCAACATACTCTTTGTTCTCAGGTAGATTTAAAGGTTATCCAAACGAACGTAGTTTTATAAAAAGAACTCTAGCAGAGCGTGAGGATTAAGAACTAGTTAAGCTCCTTTATCCCGTTTTTTTTAGCTCCGCCAGAAATCGATATCCTTTTCATCGTATTCCCTAAGGAATGTTCGTTATGTAACCATGGAAGTTTTTCACTCAAGTGAAAGAGACACATAAGAAAGATATGTTTAAGCTATCATAATGATTCATTCCCCTCGCTCATGTTACAGAAACACTCGGAAAAACAAAGCTTTTATTTTAAAAGTAATTTCGAATTCATTGTTAGCTAATTTTGTCATCTTCAAAATTATCCAAGAAGCAAACTTCACCTCGATCAATATCAATTTCAAGGCTCTGACTAATGGGGACTGTTACATCATTAGAAATAGGTTTGTATTTCAAGAAGGAAAAAAACTCGAATCTAAAAGATTACTTCTTGGTTATAGTCGTGGTTAATTAAGGTCTTATATTACCACCTGTACGTTGTGGGAAACCATGAAACTCGATTCATTCCTTGATGTACTGCAGATGTGTACTCCAGATCAATACATTATTTACTTCGTATTATTATTTAGTCGTGGATAAAAGTATGCGAATTCAGCGTACATACTCAGCAGCAAATATAGAATCAGATATGTAGCTCCTGCGCTGGATAGAGTGCCGACTCTAAGAGTGCTCTTTTAAATATAAATGTAGAGTAATAATATAATATAAATTTAGAGCTCTACATTCTACTTGCATCACTAGAGGAATCTCACAAAGATTAACATTTTTTTGGTTTCTAGGATATTTTAAAGCATTTATCCACTTTTTCGACCGAACATATGAAATCAGATTCTGGCGTAACAGGTGGTAACCGTGACTAAACTATAATACAATTTAAAACTTCCCATAGTAAATTAAATAAAAATGTAACATCTTACCTCTTTATACAACTAGATATCAGGAGTTGTATTAGAAATAAAATTATGACTTTTCTGTCACAAAGTTATTCTTCCGTGGTCGCTCCTAAGAAAATGAGATGGGTCGAAGTTCTCTGCCTTCTCTACCTAAGCCACCACCATCGCTCTATTCTTTATGGTATCATCAAGTCACGTGCTCGATTAATTTTTGATATGCTGTGGAAAAGAGGATACAAACATACTATAAGTATCAGAGGTACCTTTAGGCATTAGAGGTCGATTGTGCTGAATAATACACAGTCCAACTTCGATTAGTGGTATACGCTATGATTGGTAAAGTCAAAGGTTCGACTCTTCACAATGTCATTCTGCCAGCTATTTTTATAAATGTATAACATATTACAGAAAATTAAAGGTTGGTGAATCCAAGGAAGTGAAGAGCAGTAAGATCTTGACCTACTCACAAACGATTTCAAGGTCTATGCGTTCAAGATAAATTCATAGAATACATTGTCAATATTTGCTTTAAATTAGGTCATATAAAGCTCTAATGGATAAATTTCACGTATATTTTCCCTAAAAGCGACCGCTTAAAGTTTGATGATTTTTAACTATATGCTCCAAACCTACTTCATGAGTGCAATACTAAATTAAATTTAATGCACAAACATTGTAGAGTCCGCAACAAGTTTTAAACTAGACCGGTTCCGACTCCCTACAGATCATCTTCAGCTCCATAATATCTTGTGACACATGAGGCCTCATTAGATTCGAAACTCGTCGAAATTAAAATCTGTTCCAGAAACTACGAAGTTTTTAATATATTGTCATGACTGTTACAATAAAAAGATTTCAACGAAGTTTCACAAAGTTTTATGGCAATATTTTCACATTTTTCACAAAAGTTTTGCATTCCGCAATTGAGCTCGCTGTCACCGTAGATCTTGTTTTCTTTTTTTCATTTATCTTGAGTTTTAGTTTTTTTAATTAGAGCTCGTATGAAGTTGTCAAATGGAATTTATCTTCTTATTTATCACTTTAATTTCCTAAAAAGTTTCCCCAATCATCGTAGCCACTTATTCATTCCAAAAAGATAACATGCAAGTTTGTTTTCACTTCAGACGTTTGATAAAGATCCCCATATTAGATTATAGGTAGCTTGCTTGCATCTAGTTAAATGATTCATTTCATATATTCGTCTAGATTGCTTTAATCTGTCATTCTGCCTATATCATTGAAATGAGAAATAATCATATAACTCGAATTTTTCCTGCTTTCGCACTATGTTTTTGTTCCCTTCCCTTCCTTGTTTTTATAGGAAACCAAGTAAATCTCCATTCAACTATTGTTAGATATAATTACCATGAACCCCTTAAAGTTAGCAATTACTTTTAGTGGCCAGATAAAAGTGATTTCGCGATATATTTGCTACAACATTGGTGCTGTTTGAATGATGAATAATAACTTTGTATTCTGTCCCTATACTCCCAATCTTTTGTTCAATTCTCACCTTCGTTTATCATAACAGTTTGAGTTAAATCAGTCCTAGCAAATTTCAAATGTTATATCCTTTTTTAACGTCTACATAACACATTTGTAAGCGATACTTGAATCATCTTCAATGAAAATATATCCTAAAAATTAGGGATGACCTTAGTGAGAAATTTGAACTGCGTAATCAAAAGAGTAATAATTTTCGTGGATATAGCTGGGAAAAGCTCTAAGAATTAATTAATTGCCCTAGATTAGAACAAGGAAGTGACTGATATTTTTGAGGTAGGAAACAGCGATATCTTATCTCCCCTCCCCTACCTCATACCGAAAGGCGGCTTGCAAGACAT
This sequence comes from Pachydiplax longipennis, assembly GCA_036926295.1. Classification (NCBI taxonomy): domain Eukaryota; kingdom Metazoa; phylum Arthropoda; class Insecta; order Odonata; family Libellulidae; genus Pachydiplax; species Pachydiplax longipennis. The sequence continues at coordinate 41,022,034 of JAVFKF010000002.1, forward strand.
AACTATAAAAGTAGATTCCCTCTTTCTTGAAGTGGGTAAAATGGATAATTAATTTTATGAATTCGGTTATGAGGGGGACGAATAAACTTTTGCATAGGTGTCTTCAGGGCACCTGAATTCAGTTCAAAATTAAAACTTCAAACGTTTGCTAAACTGAAAATTTAATTTGATCGATTGTACCTTGAACTCAACACTCTCTATAAAAATTTTATTTTAACCCAGAATTGTGCTTAGAATTTAAGAATCATAAACGTAGATCCATAATCGGAAATCTTTCCGCATGTAAATGTTCTAGATCGGTGATTTTGCGGATACTGAAGGGCTATTATACATTCTTAACCCTTTCCTTCTGGGTACTTCTGAGTCAATTCGAAAGGGAGACAAGTAGGAGCCATGCGCAAGGGACTGTTATCTCGCCATCGCCACTCGCAGATTCAAAAACAAGGAAAATGGAAACGCAGCCTCTCTTAACGCTGTTACGTCAGTCACCGAGCAGTATGAATTCATGAGTAATACCTTCATTGCCACTTCCTTTTGTTCTGTAACTTGAGTTGACCGCAGACGCAGAAGACCTTCGGCTAACTTTATGTTTTGAAAATGTGTTTTTTCTTACAATTTGTCCGTTAAGATTAAACATATCCTGGAACATAATACGCGAAGTAATATAATTATGCAGATTGAAACTGATTTTACCGCAGAGCTGCCTTGGTAAGTAAAACAGTATCTATTTCATTCCGCGTGTGTTTTTTGTATCGAATCTTTTAAGAATAAGAGTTTTATACGCAAAGTCGGCAATAATCAGTAATATTAAAACAATAAAATGTGTTAATTAATACATAGTTATTATTTTCGATATTTTTAAGAAAATTTCCTCTTGATAGACAAGGTATTAGAACCATACACTCATTTGCTTTCAAAAACAATACATAAAAGAAAACTTCAAATCTATTTATGTATTCCAATTACATCTATCACGGATTATAGTCAAATAATTATATCAGGACTTATTTTTCTTACGTCTTCGTTATGTTTATAATTCAAGGTTTTTTAGTAAATCACGTTGGTGGATCACATATTTCCACATGGGCTATTGATAATAGACAAATCTTATTACAAGATAATATTATAATAGACAAATTGTTATTCCCTAGCTATTGTGTATCAATTCATTTAATGTAATAATAATTACCATTATGAGGCTGATTTCAAATATATAATAGCATTCCTTAACTCAGGAATAGTATAAAAATTATCTTTCGAAAGGGCTCCGAAAAATATGTGATTAAGTGTCAGCAAAAGATAATTTTAATTCAGTTATTTTCATTTAGGATAATTTTTAATGAGGATGACATTGAGATTCGATTTACCCTTTACTTCCATCTACTCGAAGAATAAAACTCAAAGTAAAAGTACTGTAAAAGAACACATTATTAATCTTTTGTATTGAAATAGGAACACTGAGGTCACTTAAAAAAAATACAGCATAAACTTCTAATAAAGCAAAATATGGAGGATAAAATTTCAGCCAAAAACACTTTGAATGCTCTTTGAAGCATTATAGTTGGATGCTTCAATGAACAAATTGGAATTTTCACTATTGTTTCCAATTTCACTGTGGTTTCCAGCCACACCTCTATCCGTGCAAAGTTTATTAATAATCTACCCTTATCCTTCAGTATCCAGAATGACTAGTACGGCATTAGAAGGGATACCTTAATCTAATTCACAGGTGAATTTTCTCATAACAATCACGAGTGGTCGAACTTGGATTAGACACACTTACTCAACGTTAACACTATAATCTCAATATTGACATGCAAGATTGTTCATTAAACACTGAGAATAATACAATAAGCAGAATTCGAACGAAAAGATAATCCGAATTATGCTTGCTATGCAACAGAGCTCGAAATCGTTACGAGTTCCGAAGTGCAATTCAAATGATATTTTGGAGATTAAAATCTATTAAATCTATTCTAAAATACGGTAAATTATTAGACAAACGTTATCAATACATTAATGCTCATCATTAAATGTTTCTTTTCCATTCGTAATCCTTTTTAATGCTCTATCTTATGAACTACTATGCTTAAATACCATAAGCAAGTAATCTGATGCAATCTTACACAAACTTTTGAATTCCTAGAAGCTCCTATTCAGATTAACCTTGAGAAATTTAGGGTTCTATGACTGAAGGAGAATCGGCTTATTGCAATATTCAGCTTATGTTATTGTACGGTTTCTCAATATAAGATTAGAAGCCAAAGTATTGATGGAGCCGTTTTTAGTTTCCAGGTGACCAAAACCAAACATACTAATGAATAATGTGAAAAGAAATGCTTATTCCGCCTGTCTAAGCATCGAAAGTCTTAGGGATATCTCGGCCATGACGAAACATCGATAGGTCTATTAAAATCTTTTTAATGGATCGAAATGTTGCCATTGAGAATGTAGTGTTTTACGATTCACTAAAAGGTATTTCGAACCTCGAATAACGATGGATCAAATTTTGGCATATTTATAATAACAGCAAAACACTGGATTTAGAAGCTACTTGAAAAGTGATCATGAAAAATTTAATTCGGAATCGAAGAAAGATCCATGCATGAGCAACTCGTGCAAGGCTTTTGATCGACTGAGTCAGAATTGAAGGTTAATAAGTAACTACTGCTTTTTTTCATTTCTTGAGATGAAGGAACAAATAATTTCCGATTGAATGAATGCAACATATCACAATTATAAAATCCAACTAAGAAGGAGAGTAAATATTTCAATGCATTAGGAATAAGGTAATACACAATCCCAAACTAAGTCACGAATCAATTAATCCATCAGGCTGGTACATTTGCTGCATAAAAGATCTTATCCTATAATTTAATGCTTTATATGAATATATCGTAAGGTGTTTCAGTTACCTCAAACGAAGCTTGAGATCATATTACGTTTCTGTCTGTTTGTTTCTCTTTTCGCCAAATGTCATTCATTCTGTCTATTTTGGATTTGAGTTCATCTAGTCAATGTAAATTCGCTAAAATTTCCATTGATTGTGGCATTTTTTCTTATTTAATTCCGTTTCATAACTCAAAGTTACTTTTGTGGGTTGACAGTATGTCACTTACGCCAAAAGGTGGATCAACTCGTGGGCCGGGATGAAAATTTTATTTGCCCACTGAGTTTTATCGATGATCCCGCTTTCTAGTCTATGGGCTTCGACCTAGCAGGTAAAATAAATTTTCTGAGGGAGAAGTAAAAGGAAAAACACCAGGCAATATTTCGAAATATTTTTATATGCCTGTTATAACGGAGAAGTTGCCGAGAGAATCAAGAATAAGGCGGTTGACAAGCGAGAAAAAGCATGAATAACGAGGTTCTGAAGTAAGACGTGGAGAGCTAGGGTTAAGACCATCTTGCAATAAATTCTTAATAAAAAGGTAAGATGTATTCAACGTGGCAAGAAGAAGATATTGCAAATCGAGTGGAATCGGCGAAAAATCATGTTAATACCCTCGAATAGAAAAAGAGGAATAAATCTGTGACATTTTTAGTAGGAGTAGGATTATTTTTGCAAGAGATCTCTAAGCTAAGGACAATATAGAGAGTAATCATGAAGGAAAAAAAAATATATAATTGGAAGTGGTAAAAGTTACCAGCTGGAAAATAAAAGCATGCGATTAAGTTCCAAAGTGAAATATAAAGCCACAGACAAAAAGTTGATATTGAATAGAAGGATTTACATAACATTGTTTACAATCAAAAAAGCTTGCAGATTAAATTTTCATTCATGTTTAATGACTTTGAACCGCTCTGATTTCTCAGAGTGGTGAAATAATATAAGATTAAAGGATACGCAGTTACAAAAAAGCATATGCAAGTTCAAAAACGGACATCTACTATATTAAGGATAGAGGAGGGCCCTCATGAGGCAAATTATCAACGAGTATCATTTCCAATGTATCTCCATACATTTTTGTTTCTTCAAAATTCCCTGCTCGTTCTCTTTAAAGCTCCTTATTCCGCCGAGGAAATTTGCGTCTCAAGGTCAAATAACTTCATTCTTACAAAGCTCTCGCTCCTTCCAGAGTACCCTTTAGTTTTGATGCTCGACATAAATAGAATATCACCAATGAAAAGAATAAGGTGGCGAACACTCCAGCGAGACAAACGAACGGTCCCCTTCTTCTTGACGTTGACACATTGAGAGTTTCCAATTGATCTGTTTATCATTGTTAATCAGCGTAATCGCATCGAAAATCGGTTACTCTCGCGCGATTGATCGTACATTACTTTGCTGAGGACGTCGTGACGTTCAGAAGCGCCCTTATTCTTTTTCGACGACGTCGCAGAGTATTCATTTACGTCATAGGAGATCCGCGAGGAGTGGAAACCGAAGAGAATATCGATTCATGGGACAATAATCGGCAGATCGACTGTAATTCATTGACGCGTGGCGGATACGGTAGCCACACTGAGATGGTCATGTGAAGAATGCCTTAAGAATATTTCGTCTGCGCAATTGAAGGAAGGTTTTCAAAGGGTTAAGATTTCTTACTCCCAGCTTACTCATATGGTCCATTAACAAAGAAAGAACTTTTCGTACGCTTCTACAGAAATTTTCAGGCCTGAAGATGCTAGTTTGCTAGCGAAACATGTCGCATTAATAAAATTACTGCGGAAGTGTACGAAAAGTTCTTTCTTTCTTTGTAATGGCCTTCCACGAGGTAACAGCTTCCCATATTGAGTTTGGTCCATTTACGACTCCCATATCGCTCAACTCTCTTACGAAGACAACAACGATTTCACAATTTACAAACTTTTATTTTAATATCTTTTAGTTGTTTTTAAATGTCATACTTTTTCTTCGAAGCTAGAACGATTTTTATGATTATTTAGAAAAGTTTTCTTATCATCGACATCGAGATAGGGACGACTAGATGTACTAGATTCTTCTGAACAAGAAAACGATACATTTCCGATAAATTCCGATTCTAGATCATTTTTATATGCCGAAGATTTTATAATGCACTTTTGACGTATGCAGGCATGATATCTGCATAAATCTGTCACTATTGACGTTACCATTTTCATGGGAAAGTTTAAAACCCGTATTCTTTTATGGAAATAGGTACATTGGCCATGTAAACCCTTCTTCACGAGAGATGACTCAATAAAAATTAACTGGTAATAATTGAATGAAATAGCTTTAAATTGATGGCGAGCCAAATAAAATCAACACTATATCTTCGGTATTTCATTCCACTCATTTATGTGTACAGAATTGAAGCGGACTCAAAGTCTTGCATTTTATATAGATAAGACGGGTTCTCAACATTTTGCATTACAAGCATCATTGACACCATAAGGGAAAATAGCATTAGTAGTATATAGTAGCATTTGTAAGATACAGTACATTTACGCTCAATAGGGTGCCAAGAGAAATCGTTAGATAATTAGAGAAACATATAATGCCGCTCTACGTTATCATATTCCCATTTTATTATAATTAAAAATAATGAAAATTTTGAAAAATCGTTTACCATCTACATGGGTGGTCTGAAAAGTTTCCGACATTTCACCATTTCTCAACATGTTTTCTGAAAATTTTCTGAAGATTTCTGAAAATCTGGGGTCGGAAACTTTTCAGACCACCCTCGTATTTCCGTAGCTATGAATATTTTTTAAAATACCATCAATGGTTCACTTACCACCTGTTGAGACATCTTGGGTTACAGTTACAGTATAGTTACAGTTTATAACGACAAGCAGAAGCAACGAACTTACTTTGTAATTAAGTTAGTGCGATAAAATTCGTGAGTGACAATAATTATCATGTTAATTACAAGTTCAAAGGTGATAGCTTATTGCCCTTGCTTACGCTCATTATATATCGTACTCATTCTTATCAAGGACGCGTGTTGGTAACGTTAAAGCCCTCTCAGGTCGTGAACCCTACTCCTGGTCAAGTCTTTAACAATCTTCGGTATTCACGTTTCTCACGATCGTGAGCACCACGCGAGCTGTGTCACGTGTATCGCCGGATTAACCTCTTCCAAGCCGTCGGATGGAATCATCCCCTCCTTTGCATCCAGGCATATAAAGAGCGCCTTACCAATTTAATCCCGTCACATCCCTTCTGTCACTCTCCTTCCGTTCGAGGTCTCTAAGTAACGCAGGGAGAACTAGGCTTATAGAGTGGACGGAGCGCATCCGAGACCATCGAGGAGCGTATATAGGTCCTCAGAGGGCGAAATGAGCACCAATTTGGTGGTGGTCGAAAGCGACTTCGACGGGTGTCAGAGAGAGGCCAATTGTTGGCGGGAGTTTCCGAATGATGGGTCCAAAAAGACACGTAAAGGATCACGTTTATTCCGCAGCAACAAAGAAGATGAGGAGTACCCCACTCGTTACGCTGGATGGCGTAAGGGAGGTTACAGACCTCTCAAGAAGGGTGGCGAAGGGGAACTCTACCCAAACAGCGACGTTAGCGTGTGGCTGAGATCCTGCGCCGAGGAAGTTATCCATCCGATCAAAGGAAAAACCACAGGTGAGTGGTCGCACTCTTGGCGCTGCGATGAAATTTCACTTCTTTTTCGTTCTTTTTGGTCTTGGTTTGAGTGGATTCCCAGTGAGCAGTCAATCCCTTGAGGCTAATAGCCTTATTGCGTCTTTAGGTACAGGTGTTCAGTAGCTAAACGTAAAATATCTATGTATGCTCAGTTGGATGACTAATTAAATTTTTCGATAAACTTATAGCAGTGACTTGAAAAATCAAAGAATATTTATAAATAATCTGCGTTCATAATTTAGAGCGAGAAATAACCTGCGATTCAAAATATCGATAATCTAATGTCCAAAAATTTGAGCGCGCATGAAAATCCTGATTGTTTAGCTTTTCTACGAAACCGTGGTGGTGTATTGCATATATTTATGTTTAAAGGTGTAGTAAACGTCTCTTCTCATGGAAAATCAAAATATATTTTCAGATCCTGTCCCCACGGCTAAGAGGTAAAATAAGTAAAATTTGATCATTTTTCAGCAAAATTGCGTCATTACTCTCATTCGCTACAAAATATTTTCGCGTAGTATGTTCGCACATGAAGGTGAAGATTCCGAAGCTTGCATTATTAGAATTTTGAATCCACTCATCTCTTCAAACTTCAAATAGACTTCTGAAGATAACAAATATTTATCAGACGGTTTCTGAAGGTTTATTCTTTTTATCTCAAGCAGCCGACGCCTCCGTTAATATTAGTTTTATCTGTAAATAACGGAAATCTAAACATTTGCTTATTTGAAATGGCAGTAATTTGACTTATTTCTTCAAACGTAAAAGTATGTTTATTTTTTATCGAATAAGGAGATTTAGATCATAGGAAAGTTAATTACAAAGGCGTTTAGGAGTACGCCTTAAAACCTTAGGGATTGACAGGAGTAAAAAAATATCGACATGACTCAAAAGCGAGTAGCAATGCAAATACTTCACTCGCTCTACTTACAAAGCATTTAACGAACAGAACAGATAGCCTTAGACTCGTCGTGTTAGTTTATTAGCTAGAACATCTACCTAGGTAAACGAAGACCTAAGTTTGATACCTAATCAAACAATCAACTTCTGTTTGTCATTGGGTAAACAGTTCTATTTACAATTTTTGATGATTCTGCTAGGTTATTGAATTTTCATTGGAATTACAATTATGAAGAAGAAAAACCATGAGACCCTTTGAAATTGCTACACTCAAAGAAACTTCGGAAGAAAAGCTCAACTCAAATGGAAGATTCACCTTGATGGATTCTGGCATTATCTACGTACACCTCCGTTTCGAGCGCTGAAAAGGCTTTGTTTACCAGAGTCGCTAATTACATAATGGCAACTTCGTACAGAATTGTGCTCTCTCACCTTAATATTGATGTTTCACAGCCGATGTTACTTTCGCAAATGAGTGAAGAAAGCTATTCCGTGATTTGGGAATGTTTAAATAGTTTAGAAAACATGATTCATTAATTATATAATAATTGAAAAACTCATCAAGAAATGGAAACTAGGATAGTAATGTATATTTCTTGCTGGAATTCCATCATACGCTATCGCTTTTAATTTAATTTAATGAATTATGCTCTTCGAATTACTTCAATCAACAGATGAAGCGTCAACAGCAAATAATGCTAAATTATCAATGCCTTAAATTCACTATTACATAACTTAGAAATGGAAGAATGGAAAGCCTAGCTGAGGTTTTTGGCAGCAACTAAAAGCGAATCCTAAAATTAAATTGTATTATCAAATAATTGAGCGGATACTATAGTCGGAAATCTCGTTCACAGTTTTCCATCACGCTATGTAGGAGAAATTTTGCGGAATATCAATACTTGAATGAGCATCGGATTTTATATCCTTAGATTTAAAAAATCTTCTCTAGCGACATTTTGTTGCATTCTACATTACTGAGGCAGAAATATTTGGCAATACACGTACCTTTCCTTGTACTTGTACCTACAATTCAGAATAAAGTGTTATATAATACCGGCGAAATCAGTTCTTGAAATAAATTTGTGGGTCATTTTTCTTGATCATACACGCAGATTCCTTCCGGAGGAGCGTGGTAACATCGCGATATATGCTGCAATTGCTTCCGTAATTCAGATGCATTCTCAACTGATGTTAATTCTTTGGCATACACTTTCAAACGACAGTTCAGGTTCATTTCACCCATAATATAAGAGACAATTCTAAGTTGATCTCGAAAACGTATTCTTTTCCTCTTTCATGACTAAAAAAGCTAATTAAACCGTCAACAGCTACAATGACCCAAAAATACAGGTTTTTATCTTCATAATCATGCGTTTTTTTCGTATCATAAGCGAAAGCTCCGTACTCTTGTCCCTATACAAGCGGAATGCGTTACAACTGGTGTTGTTACCTTGATAGGCTTATGATAAACGATCTTTCCCTTCTTATCAAAGTAGTGGCACAGCAGCTTTTTCCTACGTAAACAAATATGCGTGTTTGAATTCATCCTCCAGATCTGCTCCCAGCACGTATACTTTACCCCAAAGGTGAAGATAAGGAAAGAATCATACCGATTATGATGAATAAAATAATTGAATGATAAAAGACCTGAAATTTTGTTAGTATTCTTGATAATAACGTAATAAATATATCAATCAGTAGGAGTGGAAAATAAATCGAGACCCACTGCAACATGTGATTATGTCCCTTTGATATCTTGTTTTTATGTACTTTTATTATCAAAATATATCTTAAGCACATTTTCAATTCCCTCTACACCCATAATATCGTTATTTATTAAAAAATATATTTTAGTCTTATTTTAATTACTTTAATGTATATTTCCGGGTAGGATTCCATTTATCATCGCTAAGCATAAATTTCGTTCTATAAGTCATGTAGTTATATTAATAAATTATGTCCTGTCTTGGTTTCTTAATAAAGTTAAATAGAAAATTAATCTTGCATTTTATTTTATAATGGTATCACAGTAAATTATTTATTCGGCATTATTTCGTAAATTTAATAAAATTATAAATAATTCTCTTTCTTGATAACTTTAATTCCATCAAATATGTAAAAAATGTTGCGTTTTTTTTCCTTCATTTTCTTTATTCATTTATATCTGCAGGATTTGCTTTTCTACTCTCTATAATAATGCCTTTGAAATTGAATTCGATATTTATTTTGAAAATCAGTACCGTATAAATCTCAAAAGACACCTCTTTTAACGCAGGCACCATACCTCAATGGGTGAAAGGCACACTTCTACGGAATGGACCGGGTCTGCACCAGTTCGGTGATACCTCATTCAAACATCTGTTTGACTGCTCTGCTTTGCTTCATAGGTGAGTGAATGGATCTTTTAAAATTTCTACACAGGCAAAAAGCCAAGTTAGATGACCGAAAGAATTTCACATTTAGGAAATGAATTTCTCTGTTCTATAAAAAATATCAAGAAAGTGTCTAAAATTTTAAACGTATCCTCAAAAAAAAACATTTACAAGTGAACTCGTTCAAGAGTAGAATAAAATTTAATCATGTTTATAAACTTCAATCGATAATTAATTCTGTAAACCTTTATGACATACGAAATAAGATTTGCTTCACAGCCTCAACTTGATTGATCAGATAGTTGTTAACCAAGGACTTCACGCACCCTCCCTACTCCATACGGCGGATGTTGGGACATAATATGGGGATGTTAACGTAAATGTAGATTTTTCTTTCGGTTTTTCGGAAGAAAACGCTGTCCATTACGAAGGAGACCGAGCGTGATATCGCTCGCGATGCTCTTAACACATGCGATTGATTAACTAAGGGATGTCCCGATCTATTTGAACTCACGTTTAAGAGTCACACATTGCGTCCTATACTTTTTATGCCAACTCGCTGTAAGCCACAAGTAGCCTATGTTACGAGTAGCTTACGGCAATGCTTACGGCTTAATGCTTCATGCTTAGGAAGTAATCGTAATCGATCGCTATAACCTTATTTCGTCGGAGAACCTATGACGAACTCCACTGACTCAAATACATCACAACGGAGGGTGAAATATGAGGTGCTGCCATTTTCCTTAGAGTATTTTCTTTGGCAAATCTTGTCTTCTCAACATTCGATGCAGCCAATTCTCCTAAGGACGCAAGTTTGTTTCCATTAGAGGGTTTCCATTCAGCGACGAAGTAATCGTCAGATTTGCAGATCGTTATTTACAGTTATCGAATAGTTATTTTCCACTTCTCATCTTAGCAGAAATTTAAAAATTCTGGTAGCATTCGGGCAGCACGACCGACCAAACATGTAGAAGGAAGTAGTATTTCCGTTCTTTTCTCTGATCTAACTCTCTTTTCTTTCACTCTTGTGCCGGATCCTCCGCTGATCACAACGCGACAACTACAATCTGCGATTCAAGATTAGCCACTTCTTCGGTACGGAACTAAGTTTCCGCGCAAAGGATACTCGCAAACGGCTTTTGCAATATCCCTATAAAAACGCGATGTTTTCCCCATGGCTCCTTCAGAAACTTATGTCAAAGTCGAACGGCCGATACCGGCTTGGTTAGCGACACCTGGCGTCCGCCCGACCACACTGGTTGTAGGTTTGATTTTACTGCCAACTAGTTGGAATATTGAGGGAAAGTTGAAGTACCAAAGAGTGTGCTGGGAAGTGGCGGGCGACGCGACGTTTACCTTTTCAGGTGGGAGGCGAGTATCGTGATGTTCTTCCTTTGTTTTACAATACGCCGAAGAAATCGTAAGTAGCATGACGTTATTGGGAATGAAGTCGCGTATGTTACAAACAGAATTTCCATCGTACTTTCTTACAAGAGTTATTAGGAGTTATTCCACCATTTTCATAATAATTCCAATATTTTCATAATATGTTTCTATTACTGTAATGAAATCACACAAAGTGACAGCTTGTTCTATCGATTTTGTAAGAAAATTTTCAGTATTGTATAGAGTGAGAGTGAAGAAATATCAAAATCACAAATATCTCGAGCAACTATTAACTTACGAGTAAAATTTAAAGAATAATTATCTAAGGTATATATTTTGTATGTTAATGCTTAAAATCTACAAAAAACGAATCAGAATCGTATTGGTTCGTTATTCCTCTCAAAACACGAGATCGTAACGGAGGACGGTGCTCCGCCACGCGGATTTGGCCCTCGTAGCGTTGTCGAAAAGTATACATTATTGGGGCAAATTAGGACAAGATTTCATTTCAGATTCCCATTAAGAAAGGTTCATAGCTTATCGTGGTGTAAGTATTCCCGTGTCACACGGTGTCTCAATCTACTATTTTCCTCGCTTTAGGTAAAAATTTGTTCCAAAGTAAGAGTCCGCCATTTTGTAATGTAAAGTATATAAATATTCAACAGAGCTCATTGAAACCAAGTCTTATGAAAGACAAAAAACATATTTACAGTATTGCATCATATTTTATCCGATGATTTTCCTAGTTTTGGTTCACAATCGACTTGAAGATGAAGAATTTCGCGAAAAATCGGAAACTGGAAATTTTCGCGGAAATTGGTCAACTTTGACCCCCTGTATTAATTTAATGTAAAGGATCCAACGTAAATGACCTCCATAGTTATATGCAGGATTTATTCTAAATCAATCATGCGAAGTTTCGTAGCCCGTACTCAAGAAAAGCGTTTTCGTATTTTTGGCCGGCTTTTTTCCAATCTATCCCACTGTGCAGCATGAGGAAAAATAGGCCAAAAATAGGGCTCCGAAGTTCTTTCCTAGAATAAGTCAAGCCTTTCATATGCCTACATTCATGTGCTTTAATGAAAGAAAATTAGCTCTTGCGCACGTTTAAAAAAAAGAAGAAATTAATTATGATTAATCATGGTATACACAACTCCTTCAATTAATTCATAAAGAGAACTACTCATACTACTCATCTGTGCATTAATGTATTGCAAAATCTCCCGATACAAAAAATCTTTGAAAACTACCAATTCCTTCCACGGAACGGAAAAATCAACATCATTAAAGTGCGTCACTTTATGGAAAGATACCACAAGCTAAATTCCAGAATTAAAATGCTAGAGACGATCGACGAAGATGGATGATATTTTAACCCAATGATTGCTAGTAAATACTACTAATCCTAAAGTAAAATGTATGATTTCAATTTATTTCTATTTTATTAATCTTAATATTATTCTATTTTTAAAGAACTAAGTTAGTTAAATTTGAATTTGACAAATAAGAGTCTATTTCCGTCACGATAACCCATAGAGGAACTGCGGAATTGCAAAATTGATCTCACGTAAAGAAGATAACATATCAGAGTAAATCGATTGATCTACCTAAAAAAAACTTGTCGCTCATGCGATTAGATGGATTGGCAATAAACCAACCTGAAGCCTTTATCTTGCGATGCGACACGATTCAGTTTGCACGTCTAAAATACGGTACACAACTTCTGTCTTTCATTATTTTTGAAGGAGTGAAGATAGTTTTTCAGTAATAAATTATGTCTTGGAAGGATAAAACAACTTTGCTTAAGTAAAAATAGCCTCATTATTCTCTCCGTGTTAAACGTGAAGTCGTCTCTCGCGTTGAGGGAGTATAAGTAACACTCGTAAATCGAGGCCGCTCTCAAGTTTGCTAGCGCAATTCTTGATATTTACTTTAGTCAATTGAACTCGAAGTAGAAGATATGAATCAATTGCCAAGTTCACGCAGACGTTTCAATCATTCGTGAAGCACACGTGGCGAAACTACCCGAGCATGCCACGTTACCAAGAAGACGTCCTCGTCGGAAAGACAGACGAGAGCAAGAGAATTGAATAACAGCGACACGGCGATGTTTTTATCCATTTATAAATTGAGAGGGCAACCCTACTGATACAACTGGATTGATATTTTATGAACGCATCTCTGAAAATTATTTGATTTACGATATGATGTCGCTATCTACCGTAAATCTGCGATAAAGAATTTCGATTAATATGGCTAACAAGAGTGAGAGCAGCATTCCATACGTATTATTAATTTAAAAAGATTCATGTTGTTTTCAATCTCTCAAACTAACAATGATATATATCAAGATAAAAATATCACTTACAATAACATTAATGTTTCTTTTTACGAATAATTTTGAACTGTAATAGTCATTCGATTAGTTTACAATGCAATATAATTTCGATATTTATTTCAGATCTCGTAACTGAAGTTGATTAACTGCACGGGGCATAATCATCCTAATTCATTTTGTTGTGTAAATCGGATGAAATTAATCCAAACCGCATGAAATAACGATAAAATATATTCCACCTTTTTCATTAGTTAGCTCATTCGAAAACGGGAATTAATTCCAGATTTAATGTGCAGAACATCTCTAAGCTGGCGAAAAGAAATTTCGCGTATCTCTCAACAAAAAAATATAAACTTTATATAAATATTCTGTAAAGTATCCTGTTCTGTAAATTCTATTCTGTAAATATTCTATACATACTATATCAGCAAGCTGGTTCAGTAAGCATACTAGTTTACATACCTTTCTTCAATGTATATCATTTCCCCATCTTGTGGAGTGATCTGATATATCTTTAAGTTATTCTCTGCTAATTTTCGGTTCAGAGTAGCCTTGTGCTTCAGACAAATATGATTTCTTATGATAAACACCGGTCGTTCTCTGGGGAGCATAATTTCTTAGCGTGGCTGTAGCACATTGACCTGAGGTAGCAAAAATCAAATTATTCAAGGTGATGATGTTCAAATACTTTTCTATCTTTCAGATTTGCTATTAATAATGGAGAAGTCACTTATCAATGCCGATTCCTGCAATCCAAAACCTTCCTCAAGAATATGGCAGCGAAACGAATAGTCGTCACCGAATTCGGTACAAAAGCAGTTCCAGATCCATGTCAAAGCATATTCAGCCGGTAAATATTTAATTACTTCTTTTTAATTGTCGCCTTTTAAAACAATATTTTATTCTTTAATTACGTTTCTGTGATTTCCAGTGTGGCAGCTCTTTTCAACCCAGGAGAATCTCAATCTGATAACGCCATGATTTCCATTTATCCCTTTGGAGATGATTTTTATGCATTCACAGAGATGCCTGTGGTTCATAGAATCGATCCTAAAACATTGGAAACCGTAGACAGGGTAAGTAAAGCCTTTTTAGAAATTTAAACTGAAGTATATCATGCTCGCGGTCTAGCATGCGTCCAAATACGCAGAAAATGGAATTGAACAACATGGAAGAGCTGCGACGGGAAAAACCCATAGTCATATTACGACGTGCTTTTATAGTCTTATGATAATCCCAATTGTTAAAGTTTACTCTTACAGTTTCAGTCTTTGAAATTCACCATTAAGTGTAAAATGAAGCAGAAGTATCAAGTAGTATGGTAGTTAATATGATAGCAAGCAGCAGAGAAGATTTACCCCAATCGAATGAAGGAAAGTTGAATCTTGTCTTACAAACCTCACTACTTGTTTCTGAATTCATGGTAAAGATAGACTAGTCCTGAAAGAATACTGGGAATCGGTTATGAGTGCCACCAGACTACGCAGGCTAGAATGTGCGGTGGAGGATGAAAATAAAGATTTGTGTAGATAAAGAAAAGACGCAACCTGATGTACAGCTAGCTATCCCACATTTTACGTACCACCGGCTGCATAAGATTGAGGGGAACGCCTAGCGCGTCTTTTACTTTACATATTATTGTATTTCGTTTCTAAATTACGCCTAAACTTACGACGCCTTGATGCGTAGTAGAAAAGGGTAAGCTATTCGAAAGTAGATGGTAGAAAATAAATTAAGACAAGATCGACAAATGGTAATGCCATGTAAGCTTTACATAAAAGAAAAGCATGGATTATCTAAATCAGAATACATCATACAGAGCAAGTACTGTAAGCTTCTGTGGAACCCGAAGTTAACAATAGAAGATTTTGCTTATCATGCACTACCACCATTCTGCCAATAATAAAATTAATATTACCATATTTTGTATAAAGAATGAATAACTTCACACATCAACGAAAATTATACAAAATTTTAACTAATAGTTAATTCAGTCAACGGAAATAGCATAAATACTTTCATATGTAAGATTTGGCAGCAAAACATGCTATATGCACAACACATCTAATATAGGAATTCTTAATTTGAAATATACTAACCATAGATTTTTTTTAAATAGGTGAATTTGGGTAACAAGATAGGAGTTGTAAGTCATACATCCCATCCACATGTTCTGGAAGATGGAACAGTCTACAACATTGGAATGACAGTTGGAGCTACTGGACCAAAATATACAGTCTTCAAGTTTCCACCACCTCAAAACTGGAGTGAGCATATATTTACATATTGACAAAATCTGTAACAAGTCCAAAATTAATTTTCCTAAAAGGAGCTTAGTCAGAAAATACTAACTTAAATTATGGTACTCCAAATTAATTAAATGCAAAATGTGTATATCTGTTGGCATATATGATAGACAATTTTATTTAAATTAATTGATGATATATTGTACATACTTGGTAGCTAATACTATTTTTTATCTCTGGCATTTTTGTACTCTCTTTCACGGAGTAGAGATCTATTCACAAAAGTTCTTGATGATATGTGTTAGCATAAAAATTCAAATGGCATTAGTATTAAATTACCCACCTAGTAGTATAGGATACACAAAAAATGATAAAAATGAGAGGTCTTCCTAAATTAATTGTTATTAATGAATCAGTTACTTTGTACTAATGAATTAGGGGAATGAATTATCATTTAAGTATTACTACTCTAATACTCTGTATATTTTAATATAAAAGATGAACTTGAGAAATAATTTGAATAATTGATTGTGATATCATTAAAACGGATAAAATATGTAATTTATCCATCCATTTATATATTCTTGTTTATCATACATAGTTAGTTAATATTTTAATTACAGAACCAAAATCAATGGATAATGAAATTGAGGATAACACCAATGTAGATGAAAGCAGTGACTATGATCCATTTGGGTCCGCTGAGCAAATAGGGGGTGTGGGAGCAAGATGGCCTCTACATCCAGGATATATGCATTCATTTGGAGTGACTGACAACTTTTTTGTGATTGTGGAACAGCCTTTAAGTATATCTGTAGCAGAATCTGTAAAGACAACCCTTTTAAATGAGGCAATGGCAGCATCATTTCGATGGTATCAAGACAAACCTGTGAGTGATAAAAATTAAATATCTCTGAAATTGTGTGAGGATTTAAAACAAAACATTACTTATTCCTTTATAAATGCTCAGTTCAACTTCAGTAACTTACATGAAGTCTGGATTCATTTTATGTATATTTCAAATAGAAAATAAAAATTAGTTTCCATAACATTCAAGATAGATGAGTGCATGAGCTGGAATCAATGTATATGCATCAACATATTTCACTAATATTAAATATGAATTTCAATTTGGCTTCTCTAAAGAATTACATGTTGAGATATTCCTTTAGCTATTAGCTAAGTTATATCTCTAATACTCACTTAGGTTATTTGTTTCAGACTTTACTACATCTAGTGGAAAGAAAGACAGGAAAACTACATGCAACATACACTGCTGATTCTTTTTTCTACCTTCATGTAATAAATTCCTATGAAGTCAGCATTGAGGAAGCTATACAAAGTAAAGAACAATCTGCACATGTGGTGATTGACATTTGCTGTTATGCTGATCCTTCAATGCTGGACTGCATGTATGTTGAAGCTTTAAAGGTAAAAATAATCTAGTTGAACTGAATAATCATAGCAAACTGTAGGAATGGAATTATAAAATTAAGTATTTTTGTAACCTTATGGTGTTATGGAACTTATACCTTTATAAACATTTAAAAGAATATAATTGTCTATACGATGTTTTCCATTGACAGAAAGTTTTCATTATGGATCAAAATTAAACATATCCTCAAAATTAGATTAACAAGAAGATTAACCTAAGATTTAATTTGGATATAAGGTCAATTTATGAAAGAAATATTTAAAATAGCAAAAATAATTGATTTTTAGGGGGCACAGCAGAATGTAGATTATGCCAGTTTGTTTCATGGAAGACCTATGAGATATAAACTGCCACTGAAGAGTGAAACTGATTCAGATGGAAATATAAGCTATGTCAGCATGCAAAAGAATGACACACCAATACATGTTTCCCCAGAGACTCTCTGTGATCTTGGATGTGAAACACCAAGGATTAATTATGAAAAGAACCTAGGAAAAAATTACCGCTATTTCTATGCTATTTCCTCAGATGTGGATGTAGAAAATCCTGGAATAGTAAGGCATAATCATAAAATGAATTGAATGCAAATTTGAGATAAATAGAAAATGGATACAAAATTAATAAAATATTCTTATTTCTAGATGATAAAAGTTGACTTGGAAACTCGATCAAGGAAAGTATGGGGAGAAGCTAACGTTTATCCAAGTGAGCCGATTTTCATTCCAAGCCCAACAGCAAAGGTAAACTCAAAAACAATTCAAACGCAACATATATCAATTTATGGTAAATAAATAATTTTGATAAGATGTATAGGAAGAGATTAGTTAACATCATTAGCTAACTACATTAACAAAAATACAATAGTTCTGATGTTGTATGTATTTATCAAATGTTATCCTTTAATGAAGAATTATTCCATGATGATGCTATACCCACTAACCCAGCACAGTTGAATACATACCCAGCAGAAGTTGATGCTTGAAATGAAGAATTATATTTTGTACATTTTCAGTTCAGAATGGAATGAATTTAGATTTTAATGAATTACCTCACATGAATTTACAGTCAGATAAAAAAAACCACAGATGGATACTAAAAGATATTTACATGCAAGCTTGACTTTACTAATTGATGAAACATGTATTCACAGAGTGAAGATGATGGGGTGGTACTCTCAGCATTAGTGTGGGGAAGAGAGGAGAGTAACAAGGCTGGACTTTTGATCTTGGATGCCAAAAGTTGGACTGAATTGGGAAGAGTGGAATTTGAACTACCTGGACCAGCACCAAAATGTCTTCATGGTTGGTTTGCTCCTGGAATTGTGTAAATATTTATTGAGAAAGAGCTGAACAAGAAATGAGTATTTTGGCAAATCTAAAATCATCAGCAGCAGACAAAAACTTCATTGCAACTTTAATTTAATTGATCAAAAATGATTAATCAAGATTTTATATGACATCAATTTTGTAAAGAAAACTGACAAGAAAGTATCTATATCTTTACCACCAATATTTAATAAAGCTACCATAGTTTTGAACCTTAAGGTTATCATCGTCATAATAAAAGGTCGAAACCGTTGTAGCTTAATAAAATATTGGTATTAAAGTTATTCATTCTTTACAGTCATTCTTTATAGTCATTCATTCTTTATAATGGAAACATACCACAAGGTCAAGGCTGAATTAATATATTTTATAATGGTAATTTTATGTTGAGCACTTTATCATATTTTATTTACTTAATGAAATCACATGTTCATGCTGTAAATATGGCATTTTCAAATTCATTATGTATCATTTTGAATCAAATCTTATGTATGACAATTACCTCAATTTAAAGTTTAACATACGAAATTGGAGATTCGAATCATAATTATATATATTTTCTCATAATAAGTAATGGGACTTCTCTAATTTCAGAAATTGATTTCATAAATGTTAATACATTATTTTTATGATAAGTTTACTGTTTTATATTATTATTTTATGACTTATGAACAAAAATTTTATTAAAAAATACTTTGATAAAAAATTGATTTTATTTTATTCCTAGCATGCACATGTTCCATTCTAATGAGTATAGGATCATTTGAGATGAAGCTCTACTCAATTAATTTTATTTCATAATACAATTATATTAATGGCATTCTGAATATAAGTCATTTATGGTACTGAAAAATATGGTACTATGCATAATACAAAGCATAAAAAAGCCAAATATTTTCTTAAGATTTTTCCCTACTATTTTCATAAATTCTGATTATCCCTATCATGAATTAATACAGTAAAAGAATTAAATGAAACTTGAAATAGGATTGTCTTCAGAATATGGTTTCAAACAGACTGATACCCGTAATTGGGTAAAGTTTACAGAAGATGATGATAAAAAGGATTATTAATTAACTTTTGAGGACACATTTTCAATTTGGGACTTATAGCATATATGTATTGATTGGAATATAATAGATGACATATTCAGTATATATAAAGAAAATGAAATAAAAAATTATTAACAACATTTATTGAACATAAATTTTACCATACAGAACATTTAAGCTGAGGATTCATAGCTGATCCTGAGGGACAGGAAAAAGCTTCTGAGAATTCTTCAGAATTTGATAGAGTGCCAATCACCCTAGAATAAAAGAAAATGGAATTTATAAATAGTAAAGTTTTATGATAATTCTGGTATTGCAAAAATAAAGAAGCGAAAAATAAAGTTTTACTTGAACAGCAGTTTTTAAAGAGATATAACAAATATAACATTGAATAAATATAAATGAATATTTTCTATCCAGCTATGGTAGTTAAAATGCCATTACATTAATTTTTTAATTTCTCACTCTCTGCATTTACTTAAATATAACTTATATTATCCATGGATATTTCCCAGATGGCTGACAGAATAAACAAGAATTTTTATCTTTCAAAATCAGAAATTGTTATAGAATCTCAGTATTTCTCATGCCTCTGAAAGAAAAAATAAAATGGACTGCACATAGTTAACACTTCTTACCTAAATTTTTCAAGAGAATGTATTGAAGTTTTGAGTTTATTTTTGATGGCTTCTGGCCTGAGAGCTCCACACCACACTTGGGCAAAATTCAAAAAGAATAGCTGCCTTGCAGAAGCATTGATCCCAGGTAATGTTTCCTCTGTTTCTTTTGACTGGCCATCCTTATTTATCTTCAACCAGTTTTCATATGCCTAGAAAATACCAATTTACCAAGTAACATGAATATTTAATTATGGACTAACATCACTGAAAAATAATTATATATATTATATAATTTAAAACATGGATAACAATCTTAACAGTGTTATTATTATACAAACAATACATTCAATACTTTTCCTCTTAAAAATACTGAGAATATTAAATCAGTCATTTTCTTCATCTTTCAATAATGAGGCTTATTGACTTATAATACATAAAAACATAGAAGTAATTTTTAAATGTCTCAAACGATTATTACAAAAAATAGTCTAGATCCAAGCCAAGCCCTCTCTCTTTATTTTAATATTATGTGCAGCTTTATGGTTTATTTTCATGTGAGCTACTGTTAAGTTGAAATTTTTATTGATTTATAAGGATAATCTAAAAAGATATTTAATCTTAAATCTTGACCAATTTGAATAATTTAGGATTAATGAAATAATTTACCACCATTTAATAAATTTGAGAGCCTTATGGAATTTTTCAATCTCTATTTAAGAGATTTTTTCTAAAGATTATCAATACTTCTCAGTGAACAGTGAATTCTACTCTTTTAAAACTGGTTTTCATTTTAACAAATTATCACTAAAATAAAATTTTATTTATGATAAATATCACTTACTTTGTATGCTTGCTTTAAACCTCCATTGTCTGCAATATTTTCACTCTGAGTCCTAGTTCCATCGATCTGCATGGATACTTCCTCCACATGATACTGAGTATATTGATCTGAAGAACATAAAGAAAACCAAGTTACCAAAAAGTACTTAAATCATTTAACATATAGGAATAAATCATCTTTATTGAAAAGGTAATTCCTCAATACAGAAATTAAGAACATTGTAGATTAATGTCATTACAGCCATAACATGCTTAATGCACAATTAACATATGCACAGAACAGCTATGAAACCACCTTATATATTTGGGTTCCTACTGTACTATATATTTATGCTATTCTCAAAGTAGCTGCAGAAAAGTTACAGACAAATATCTCCAACATTAACTAAGAATAGAAACAGCAAACAGTGTCTAAGCTAGTCTTAAATGAAAGAGAAAGAGGGACAGGTAAATATGCATGCAATATTGGAATATAAAATTTCAAATATTCTCTCTACTTCATAGATATTGTCATTTCTGAATTTTTCTTTACAAAAATGAATCTTAGGTTGGTGAATGTCATTTAAACTTATTTTTTGTACGTTATTTCAAACCATTTCACTTATATCTCTTACCCACAAGACATTCAGCTCTTTTTTGGAAAGCTTCTATTGCTGTTGGTTGCCACCATCTCTGAAGATTACCATGACGATCAAAAAGACGTCCTCTATTATCAAAGCCATGGGTCATTTCATGGCCAATTACCACACCAATGCCTCCAAAATTCAAACTTTTTGGAAAATGTCGATGATAAAAAGGGGGCTGCAGAATTCCAGCTGGAAGAACTATGAGAAAAATTAAAGAAAATGTTAATAAAACTGGTTCAAAATGATATCAGATACAACTAGCCAACTAACTGATTTTCCATCATTTATCTCATTCTATATTTTCAATACAATTATTGGATTTAAATGCACATCTGTATTATAGAGGTAGAGTCATACATGAAACTCCAGACTATTTTTGATGATAAATGATGATTCTGTGTCATGAAATTGAATTTATGATGAAAAGTTATTTACTCTCAAAGTCTGCCTATAGAATATGCTATATATAAAAAGAGAGCTTCATCAGAAATCTTGAATATAAAAAGCTTAAAACCTAGAGATCTAAACTAAAACTAAGATATCACAAAATTAAAACTAAACTAACACAACTAAAATGTTTAAATTCCACAATGGTGGAATATTGGTGCCTTTTATTTCAGTTATTGTCACATTTTGTCTTATATTAATTAAGTATTGAGAAATGCAATTATGACTGTACATATGTCTTTAAAATATAATAATCAGAAAATGAAACTTACATATTTGATTTTTCTTACGACTGTAGAAGGCATTAACTTCAGTTAAGGGAGCACTCCATTGTGTTTTATCTACTTCAGTACCCAACAAAGAGTGCTCTCTTTGGGTTATGTATTTCAAAACGGCTAACGTGTTCTCGAAATATAGCTCTGGGTCAACCTTCAGCTGGAACAGAAAAAATATGATCTCCAAAACACTGAAATGTTTTAAACCATTGGATGCTGAGATACATGACTTATTATACTATTATAACATTTAAATATATTAAATATATGGCATTGTTTGCTCAAAGATATACTGTAGGAATCACATAATTTGTTTAATTCCTTATCACGACAATCAAAATATACTGAATAATTGAAACGTAAGTAACTATTAGAACCATAATGAAGTAACCTTCTTATAAAACAATAATAATCACAAAATTATGAATGTACATCTTGAAAGCATTAATCAGAAAGAAGACATCTCATCAGATGTGAGAGTCAAAAATTTAGGAGCCAGTCTATAAACTAACACCAGCAGAGTATATGACCATGAGATCCAATTATAAATTGTACATACATTTAGAGTCAAGCTAAAGCATTTTAGTGAAATGTTTTTGAAAGTTTGAAAGCAAGGTTTAATACACCATCTTTCATTTTAAAATTTTCTCTATGATTACTGTGTTTGAAAGACTGAACTATGAACCAGAAAAATACTGACATAGACTTTCTGTGTAATGTTAGATTATGAAGTATATTAAATATGAATTTGATATATTGATATACCTTTCATAAGGAAAGCTTCTAAATTCACTTACATAGAGATTCAAAGAAGAAGGAACTGGACATTGTACCCAACATTTGGATAAAGGCATAGATTTCACTCTCTGTAATTTCTCAAAAGAGAGAAAATTCTAGGATGCACTAATAACTTGAAGTTAATGATGGAATGAATAATTACAACAGTTAAAATGCAAAGGGTTCCATTGTAAAGATATATGGCAAAAATTGTGAATTCCATTGGACCAAATTAGAAACTGGTTTGGTAAATTTAGCAAATTCTAAAATGATGTTTGTATGAAACAGGTTGAACCAGCTGAATCTCATCTCATATTTATATAAGTATTTTTAAACTGTTCCTTAATGCTCACATCAGCATAAACATCATCAAGTGAATCTGGATCAAGAATTAAATCAGGATATCCAACTCTGAGTGCCATTGCATCAGCTTTATCAACAGCCAGTGACCTTGTCTCCTCATCCATCCATGAAGCTGTGGCACCATCTGGATCCAATAATGACTGACGAAAAGCAGCCTGAATTTCTGTTGTCATTAACAAAGTCTGAAATGTGAACCAGCTCAAATGAGTAATAATATCAACCAACATAATCAAGAAATTTCTCTGCTTGATTTACTGTAAGCATATTTATTAAACAAAATCACATGTTATACATTCAGGGGAATGAATTTCCATTATTATTCTATTATATTCTCCATCTCAAAATTTTTTGAAAGCAATTCTTGAAATTTAATCATAAGAAATTTGATAATCACCCAAAAAATCACATAATTTAAGGCAAATAAGTTTGAATCAAAATAAGTTTGTTTTGCTTGACAATAATAGCTCATAGAAATTGACTATCAGAGAACTTCAAACACAGAAAATAAAATAATAGATATAGGAAAATATATTACTAAAGGATGTAAAATGAAGTGAATTTTTATTTTTTTAATGATGAAGTGAAAATATTTCATTCGAAAAATTTTCCATCACTGCATTCAAAACTCATTCAGAGTATCAAATAATGTATCTTATTCTCTTCTAATGACTTTTCATTTTGAACTGTAAATAATTGAGGAAGACATTTTTGAGCATCTAGCAAGTTATGCAAACTTCAACTAAAAGATTTTTACGCATAAGGTAAACTTCAAAAAATATCTGCAAATTATTTATGATATGATAACTGATATATGTTGGTCATGATAAATAAAATATACAATAAATATCAATCATTGTGATTGTTTCATCTTGTCATGTTGTTTTGATATTTAAAGATGAATTTAGAGTGATTTATAATCACTCACATCACTCTTACTCTGCTCATCAAAATGCTGCTTTACAAAGAGAGATCCCACAGCATGTCCTATAGCTGCTGTTGTATGAGCAACACAAGACTCCCACCTAGGGGGCGCTTCTTCTCTTCCGGTTAGCATTTTGCGTAACTGTGAGCGTGCATCCCAGAAGCGTTTATCCAGATTTCCAGCACGATGTGAAGCGAATCGCCAAAGCATGTAGGACTGTATAATTCTTTAAAATTGTATTTAGTATCAATAAAATATATAACATAAAATAAAGGATATTTATTTGACTTACATTATTCCTTGCAAAATAATGTTATTATTAATAGCAAATTTTATCTCTACAACTATGATGAATAAGAATGATTATTCATAAAATTACTGACCTTGGGTGATATTTATTTAAGAGTATAGCCAGGTCATGAAAATACTGCATATCAAAGACCTGCACTGGGGTTGAATCCAATGATGACAAGTTAAAAGTTGGATTTGTGGAATTCAAAATAATAGTCAAATACTGTCTCCAATTTATTCCTGGGATTGCTTCACACAGTTCACCTACAGTCATTTTGCTATAGAACTCAGTCAAATTCTTTTTCTCTTCATGGGGAACTGTAATCTAAAAGAGGGAAGATAAAATGAATGTCATAAGTGAATATGCATGTCCCGGTAAATATTTCCAGGTCTGTATTTCTTAATAGCAAGATGCAAGGAGGTTATGGTAATTAAAAACTCATTATAGAAAAATGTGAACTATTTACTCCAAAAACTACATGGCTGATCAGAAATGAGAGAATATTTTGGAAGATTTCAGCTGTTTCATCTGAATGGTTTCTTCTCAACACCACTTAACATTTATAATGGGAAAAAGATCAAAGAAGCCAAACATAAAGATTTCAGACACACAATTTTCTCTTTTATAGGTTTATAAAAGTTACTTCTTACATACATAACAATCATACATTGATACAATTACCAGAGCCAAGTGGATCTCAAAATTCACTAGCTGGTCAGCTATTTTCTCAGCATCTTTGGGAGAGACTCCAAGAAGGACAGCAACTCGCATAATGAACTGATGATAAGCTTTCACAGTTTCAGTATTTGATTCTGACAGGAAATAATCACGTGTTGGAAGCCCCAAACCTGCTTTATCCAACTGAGAACATAGTTATTCTTTGGACTATACACAAAAAAGTCTATTTCAAAATTCAGTTAAAATTAAATTGCATTATTAAAACATCAGAAATATCTCAAAATTATACTTGCTATATTATATACTGTACATATGAAATACTTTCCCAGTATGAATATAATAAGGATATGAGACAATAGAATGGGTTATTTGGGCATCATATCAACTAAATTAACAACAGACTATGATACTAACATCTACATTCGACTATGACTATAAATAGCTAAGTGACGTTAACAATGACACAAGATTATGGCTTAAAATCATCAAGATTGAAGGTTCCCTAGTTAGTTTTTCTATACTCCAATAGATATCTTATCATTTAATTCAGGGAGAACCCAATTTGTATATCTATGCTGGGTAAACATCGAAATCTCTCTTTAAAAATCAAACCTAGCACCACTTTGATAAAAGACAAAACATTACCAAATATCTATGAGGAGTGCTCTTATTTCTCAGTAATATTATTTTCGAACTAACTTCTCTTATCTTTAAAATTATTTAGAGTTTAATTCAAACAAGAATCTTCAACAAATAAGTAAAATCACTGTTTTCTATACCCTGCAAAATTTCTCCCATTCATGTGCATATTTTAAAATATGATGTGATCATCCCATAATGTAAATTTTTCAGTTTTGATAGTAATGAAAGTTTCATGCAATAACTTGAATTTATTTATATTTAATGCATATAACATTCTGAAAATGTATCTGAGCTGTATTCAGGAGGTTCAGAGTCAGCATAGTTCGAAATAGAAAAAAAGATACACATACTATTTTGTATGTTTAATATCTATTTAATCTAAACTGTATGAGAGGAAGATCGGAAACAATTGATATTAAAATGGAGATTTAAATAATCCTTAAGCCATTAGGCAGGCGAAGAAAAGCTTCAGCTCAAAACACAATGCTGAGTATACTTCACTCCTGAAGATAATAGCTTGGCTATTGAAATATGAAACAGATTCTTTTCATGATTGGTAGAGATCTTTCTGAGTTCTCTGAAATGGATACAGCATTAACTCTCCTCCAACTACCTAATGGCTTAAGGAGTTTTTTCACCTCTGACTAGAATACATTAAAACCCTTCATGAAATTTGTTGTAAGTCAATCCCAATGGAATGTTGTCCCTTAGCAAAATTTTAAAATATTCTAAAACATCATAAAGATATAAAACAATCATACAAATCTACCTGTATAACATATTCCTCAGAATTATGGATATCTGGCCCAATCCATTCAGTAATGAGGATGTTGTTATTGTAAAGCCTTAGTTTGGCTGCAACAGCAGTCCATTGTTCAAATGATCTCACAGATTTTGCCTTTGGCCATCCTCCAAGTTCATTTAATATTTCAACGAGAGGAATCTCTGCTCTATTCTCAATTTTATCTGGAATATTCATTGCATATTTCACCATTTTAGGCTCATTTACATTCTATAAATTGATATTATCACTAAGTATAGAGTATGTATAATGCTCACCATGAACTTAATCATTTTCAAAGGCTACTAGAAAGGAATTCAGCAGAATTGACAACACTAATTAACATGGAATAGCGATAATAATTATAGCCAAACAGAAAATTTTCACTCACCAGTATTTACGCAGGATTTGTAAAAATTCTTTGCTTTCTTGATAGCATCATTTGATTTATCTTTCATATTTTTGGTTGATTTCAATGTTTTACTGTCCAGTGTTCCTGCATTGCCTTCAGCTGACATAACTTCTTCATGTCCCCCCTGTAATGATAATAAATTACTCACCTTGACTTCATTATGAAGATAAAAAGACAGAAATGATATTGGTTTAGAATTACTTTCTTGCTTATCATTAAAGGAACAATCTAAAACTTTAGAGCTTGAATTAAAATTATTTGTGACTCTAGATATATTTTTTGGCCAGAACTTCCTTAGTCTCATTTTGATGATGAAACTAGCCAATATTACATTATGATTGAGATAGTGTGACCTGTAGAATTTCATGGTTTTGTAAAAAGAGTTGGTATTATTTGCATGCCTATTATTTTCATCAAAATCTAATTTTTCTCTGTATTCAATACTTTCTCTCTCCATGGGCATTGATAATTTATAATACTTCTTTACTGACCTTTTGTCCATCTGATAGCTTGGATGAGTTTTCTACTAATTGACTACTCTGAAGGTTTTGCTCTTTTGGTGTGACATCTTCCATAAATTTCTCTTGCTCTTTTGATTCTGTGTAATCATTTACAGAAGTAATCATTGATGAGCCAGCATTGTTTTCATTGACCAACTGCAAATTTTCTTCAAGTGAAGAGTTATTACTGCTATGAGTTTCCTTAGTATTTCCAGCTGAAAATTCATCATTGTTTCCTATACAGAATAAGTAATAATGATTATCTAAAAATAAAATACTCATATTATAAATTTTCTTAAAGTACGTATATATACCTTGAAAGGAGAAAAAAGAACTCGGCGGTCAATGAACTAAGAGATAAAGGTTCTCCAAGCACCAAAATGCGGCGACCGTCTAAGGGCGATTCCCGCTAAACGATTATCCGTTTCCTGGGAATTAGACGGTCGCTGCTTTTCGGCGCTTGGAGAACCTTTATCTCTTAGTATATATACCTTGTATTTATTTTTATTACCAAAATATGTACTTCACTTTGAAGAGGTAAACTTACCATTATCAATAATATTAGTGTTATCACTTTCAAATATTTTTTCATCTGTTTCATCACTATCAGACTCCAGAAGACGTCGCACAACTTCATCAATGCTGCTCTTCAGGATTTCAATAGTGCCGCTGCCAGCTCTATTCTTTGGTATAGGATATGCATTGGACCAACCTCCACAAGCATACTCATAGAAGTCTGCACAAGGATCCACACTTGAGTTCATTAAGGACAGCATGATTCTAGCTGAGAAATACCATATCATTGTTAAAATAAACATGAAAAAATTTATTGAGTGTGATTCAATCAAAAGTCTATTCAATCTACTGTTAAGCTATATCTATGATGAGTCTTAGTCAAATTAAAATGATGAGAATATTAATGGTACAAAAATTTTGGGGGATATTTCTGTATGCATATCAATTATAAACGCTCAATGAAAGCTTAGTAAACATACTAGTCAATCAATTTTTTCTACACATTAGCATAAGAAACTAAAATGAGATTAATTATAAACAAATAAGAGATTTCTGGAAATGAAAAGATTTCCTTTGCCAGATTAAAGAAAAAAGAATGACACCTTTCCACCAATATTTTAAAATCAAAATTATAGCCCACATAAATAAGTAGAGTCTTAAACTAAACAAAAAATGAAAATAAATATAAACTCCAATAAAGGGCAGAACATATTAGAGATAATAAAAATAATTAATTATAAAAAATCAAGTCATAGTCAATATCAAATGATAGCTAACAATCCAAAATTCTTCATTAAATGCTTGAAATCAATGAGAGAAAGGCTTATGTACTAAAAATCTCAGTATTTTAAAATATTTCATTAAGATATCTTTAGCAGAGAAGTATACGAGTTCATAAACCACAAGGAAATACCTTGAGCTATTCTTATATTTTCTTGATCAACATCTTCATCCCAGAAACTTTTCCTGCTCCATTGTTTCCCTACTATTTGGTCATCATAACTTGTAGCATCAGATGTTTCTTGTTCATCATCTTGCAATAAATTTTGCACACTTGTATCATTAATTACTGTATTTTCTTTGTATTCTTTGTCTTTCTCTTCAGGGTAGCCTATTTTTCCATAGCTAAAATGAATCAATTAAAGTAAATTGTTGATTGTGTGTAAATACTTAATTCTAACATTGAAAGCAAATAAATATTGCAAATAAATTGTAAATGTTTCAGATATTTTTATAAGTATGACTATAATTCACCTGGTGTTCTTAATAGCTGGTTTGACAGCTGCCCATTCTATAACATCAACATTCGATATATTTTCCATATCACTTAAATTCCAAACAATTTCTTTCAGTTGTCTTCTTTGTCTGTTCATTTGCTGAGAAATGGTTAACATATTTAACGGAAGAGTATTTGTTATAAGAGGAACAAAACTAGTCTTGAATCCATTGATAAGATCTCTATCCTCAAACTCTTCTATGATGTCTGATTCTTTCAAACCTTCTGAAATATAATAAAAAGCTTTTGAAAAGCATTAAAATAATTTGTCACTGCCTATTTCATATAAAGTAGTAACAGCTATTTCTTTTTATATTTTTTATGACAAACCTTTTGCATGCTCTGCTCTGGCATTCAAAGCTGTGGAGCCACCAAGGCCGCGTCTCACTACTAAGAATGTTCTTAATTAATGGAAGTCTGTTTATATTAAAATCAGTGAAATGTTATTTGTCCCAAATAATGCTATATAAGATTTTGATAGTGAAATTAAGCTGAGAATTCATCAATGTATAAGTATGACTATTTAAAATAAAATTCTGCAAATCTTTCCCTAATTCTGCATAAAACAATGTTTCAATTACTTTTCATTATTCTACTTCATTCACTTCTTAAGGTTTTATGTCATTAATGGTGTATTTTTAATTTTTTTAAATAAAATAATAATTACTGATTAAGTTAGTTTTAAAGCATAGTTCATATAATGAAAAAGTATTCCTTATTTGATTTGATACGTGTATATTTTCATTCCTCAATCACAAAAATTGAAAAAAAGATTCAAGTAAAAGATTCTCAATTTGTAAGGAAATAACTGTAATATGGCTCTTAATGAATTAGAAGTTTAAATACTCCTAAAGCTATTTTAATGTATGCGCCTGCATTAGGGCCAGTTATAGAATCAAAAGCAATGGTTTCTATTGCTATCAAAACTGGTATTTATGCAGGCATGAGACAGGCATCTGACAGAGGGCTTAAAGAGTTTTGCAACTAAAATTCTCAATTTCAAAATTTTTCCAAAACAATTTTTATCTTTAAATACATCATTTTATAATACATCAAACATTATATAATAAAATAACTATTATTTTTAAAATCTTATTGTTAGAATGAAACACTTCCATCATTTTTACCTGTACTCTTGAATAATAAAACATCTTGATCAGGCCGGGCAACAAGACGGAAAATTCCAAGGAGAAGGAGTATCACAGGTAGTAATAAGAGAGGAATGACCAAATGTTGATTGAACCTATGGCATATATGTTTTGCACTACATCTTTTTTCTTCTTCGCATCTAAATGAAAAATCGAAAAATTATCTAAAATATCTAAGTATAGTTGCTACCTTTCAGAAAATCGTGAAAATTGAGTAAAAATCGATTTAGTATAAACTCAAAGGAAAACAACAGACACATGTATGTTTCATGAAGTGGTAAAAAATATAATTCAATGAATTCAAGAAACACAGTACAGGAAAACAAAAACTATCATCAACCATAACGATATAGTAGCGATTAAGTAGAGATCTTAATATTAATATAGAAGAAGATCACAACAGCAAGTGATCCCAAGTGATTTTCTTTCAGTTCTTAAACTTTCTTGTTTAAAAATGGGAACCAAGTATTTCATACTTTGTTCATAAGATGGCAGAACATTATAAATTGACTTTGGTACCTCAAGCGGCAATAGGCTGAAATAATTCTGCATTAGAACGGAAAAGAGGGGCATTTTAAATGTTTCTTTTTGTAACCAAAGACAAAATATGTTCTTTATAAATAAGTGCGAGGTATCGCTTGATTTCGCTGTTTCTTTTTGGCCTCCTGAGGTCTCTATTTGGACTAGATTTCATTTACACATCAATCCTCTCCTGAACTTTAATACTGAAAAATACCTCCTTACAAAGGTAAGTACAAGACAGAGTTCTTGCTATAACATCATTAAAGAATTAAAAAAGTTGAAGTAACACGGACTCTTGTACTCCTATTATTAAAAAATCTGCATTGGCAAACGAGAATTCTCAATTCATCACATGAGTTTTCTCATTTATTAAATTCCCAATATCGTCACCCGACATCGACTATACCTAATATTTTAATTTATATTTTCTAAGAGAAAATAAAAATGAAATTTGCATCTACAGAAGAAATAATTACTGTAATCGTCTTGAGTTGAACCCTCGATACTTATTAAAAGTAACGACGAATGGTAATGGTCAACTAGGCCCTCTTGCGAATTTTATTACCTCATACTTATATCTAGGAAAGAGTAGGATATAATTTTTGAATTAATTCCTTAGCCTATTTCTTATAAGAGTTACAGACATCAGTTATAAGACATGTTATGAATACATGACAGCGATTGCTACATTAATACCTGTGCCAAGTGCAGATTACAAAGCGGCTAATCAAATAATTTAGACAGTTTTGATGCTGTACTAAAATGTTCTTTATTTATCTTCAATCCGCTGTAATTTTATACATAGTGCAATTTAAAATTTAGATATGATTGTTAACGAAACAATAGTTCAGATAAGATAGATTCCTAAATAAATTCAAATAAAAAATGTTGTTTTGTATCGTTCATGTGGTATGTTTATATTTATTTCTGTTAGCATAAAAATCGAAAAGAAAAAATTAAAATAAATACAAAAATTAAAATAAATTGGAAAATTCTGAACAAATTCATTGCATTCGATTTACAGGAAACAACATTTATAGCAGGTTCACAATAGTAGCAGTACTTAGAATTCAAAGTCCTATATATCCCATTCCTAAAAGAGCCCTACTTGCCTGAGCGGGACTAGTTATAGAAGTAAATAAGAAATGTCCTCGCAGCAGCTGAAGCTTGGTGTTTGAGGAGGATTGTAAGAACTGTTTGTGCAGATGGAAAAATTAATGAACAGGAGTTAGAGCAAGTGCAAAGAGCAAAGGGAATTGATGGATATGATTATGAAAAGAGAACTCATTCGACTTAGACACGATTAGAGATTATTTACACTACCTAGACACGTTAGCTACTTATAAAGCATCCCGGAAAGGAAACACGCTTGGATTTGACAGTCACTCCGTGACTGTGAAAGTTCTCTCCGGAAAGATTTTCATCGAAAAGGAATGAAGATAACCTAATGAAATGTAAATGACGACAGAGTATCTATATAGTATATATTGTGGTTGTTGCGATATAAAAATCATTAAGGAACATGATGATTAATATTGTTATAATTTCTACCTTTTTCTTGGTGAACATAAAAAAGTCCTGTAACTCAGCTTCGCGCATTGGCGAAATTTTCATTAAGTGATGTTTAGGGAATGGGGAATGTCGACCCCAGTCGACCGCGCATCAAGGTTTGTCTTAAGTACGAGACATAAATGACACACCCGTGCATCTTGTCCATCTAATGTGTTGCTGTAAATTTGTCTCTAGAATAAATATTTCCTTGGCCCTTTGATCAATTCTATTCTGCTCAACTGATTTTATTATTTGATATTCAAATGGGTTCAACGTTGTTCGCGAATACAGAATATTAGAATGATAAGTTGAAGGATTACCAGACTCTGTTATAAATTTAATTGTAGCAAATCACGTTATTAGGTTTATATAAGAAGAGCCTATATTTTAAAAATTGAAGGTATCGAAGATGAAATTAGATTTGACGTCTTCCCCAAGTCGTCAGTTGTGCTATGGTGCGACTTCTGCGTATAAATCTATGAAACGTGATTATACCTATTTTGAAAATGTTAAACTAATCTAAAATAATTTCTTCTGTCATTTCTCATGATTAAGCCTTTTACTAAAGAAATTCATTCACATTCATTTTTAGACAGTTTATTGGAATTTCAAAAATTAGGCTGGGATATTGTTTATCAATTTGAATATTAGTATTGACAAGGCTTTTCCATCATCTTTAAGGACATTGAGGACAATCAACTCACTCATCTTCGAGTTTCAGCTGACACGATGGGCATTTCTCAGGTTCCTCTGTTTTATCCAGGATCATAATGGCTGGTCTGAAAGAAAATTCATTATTAATAACTTTAAGATTTTCTATCTCTTCATCAATATAAGTAACAACTTGAAAAATAAAATTCGATCTACCGTAGGCATGTGTACATGATTAACATCAAGGATAACACCTCACTTTACTCAGTGATACGTTTTTTCGTGCTCATACTCGAAAGTAACGAGGATATCATGACGGCTATCTAGTTTGTCTCTCTAATTTTCGGAAACCTAAGTTTCATAAAAACCAAAAAATAAACTCGCTATATAAGATTATTCTGTTTACATTTGTTGGAGACAAACTCCCAGGTTCGTTAATCGGAGCCTTTTATCGCGCGTTAGGAACTTACTTATCGACAGAAGTCCTAAAGATGCCTGTCGCCCGTTCAATCAAAAGTTGTAACATACATAATTTGGTAATATCACTACGCATTGCGAACCTTGTATCTATATCAGTTACATAGAGATTTTCAATAAGGAGACAGTAAGTGCTCATAGTTTTCAAACTGATTTACTACAAATTTTCCATTGCGTTTACAACGGAATCTAGTTAACGAAGAACTGAGTTACGACCTGCGCGTTAAAAAGACCTTATAACTTGAACTACGGATAAGTCTTCGTACCATCATTTTTACTGTCAAATGTTCAGTATACTCCTTTGACGAAGCAGAATTGTCGAAGCGAAGGATATTGTTGCATTATGCTCCTTTATTTGTTTGATAATAATTTTGACTAAGTTGGTCTAAAACAGGTGTTCCTAGCCAAAGATACTCATGCCGTCAAGATGGAGCTTTCCCATTGACATAAGTTCAAATGATGCAACTTTGTGTTGTATTATAAATCAAGTCATAAAATAAACTCATTTTAAGTACTGTTAATCTCTCTCGTTCAAGGTAAATACTAGTGTAAGGTAGCATTCTCTGATGACTCACATAAAACTGAAAACTCACAACATGTTTTAAAAAAGCCTTCAAATATCTGAGAACTTGAATTCTAATCCAAATAAGTTGATAAGGAGCAAAATGTCATAATCATAATATTGCAGTTGCTGATGAAAAATTGATAGGGATTCATACTGGTTATAGGATAAATGGGAAAATTTCATCCTTGTATTCATATCGAAACGCTGATCATTATTAACGTAATTTTTGTTTATTCCTTACATCGATGTTTTATTAATTTTAGGTGGCACATTATAAAATAAATAAATGGCGACTTTATGTTGGGCGAAATTGAGAAATAGATACCTCTAAGGGAATTTCTCCATCATTATGATGGATTTTCATTATTATATGTGTATATAACAGAAAAAATTTTTGATATTTTCTTCCATGAGATCTGAGTTTACTTTTAAGTCCTCTGAATATTAACTATGAAATTTGAGAGTGATTTGAGAGATTGAGAAATGAGAATTATTTCAATGACTTGAGTGAAGAAGTTGCGAAGTTTACGAAGCACATTGTACTCCTGAAAATTTCCCTCATAGTGAAGGAAAAAATATACATTCCACAAAAAATGCCCCAAATCTACACGACGTAAAGCAATTCAGCAGTTAAGCAGATTGGAGATTTGGTCAAATTAGTCCAAAAGGAGCACGACGGTTCTCTCGAGAGCCGGTGACCGTGGCTTACTTTTTATAATATCCGCAATATTTTCTGCAAGCATTCCTACGTCGAGAGACAAGCGTGAATTATTTTGGATGTTCGATAGAAAATATTTCTACTCACCGCTGCAAAAAATCCTGCGATATAGTAGCAAATCAGAGTACGTTTATCCGAGAAATCCTCGGCGGACTTCTCTCTCGTCCGCCTTGACAGTTATGAAAGTAGAGCGGGGAGGTGACGTCACGAGACAGATGAATGGTTGGGTTCGGTAGCGTATGGCAATGGATGAGGGCGATTATAATAGCGGTCGCGAAGTGTCTTAACGAGAAGATGCGAGGATACCCTTCTCTGCCATCAGTTTAATGAGAAAGGTCGAAAGATTCGGAGCAAAAGCATCTAGGATGGAACTGGTCTAATTGCAAGTGAAGAAAGAAGTTCTCTTTGTATTATTAAGACGGATGTACGAATTGCCCAAAGCACGGGCAAAATCGAGGGTAACTGGCATCTAAGACTTGACATTGAGTGTTTCTGAACAATGGAATGACGTTTTAACCTCCTGCCGCGAATGGTATATAAAAACTGTGCAAACTTTATATGGATACAAATAAAGATAATTTATGCAATCTCCGTGTTCCGGCAGTGCGTTACGGAACGCTATTACGAAGCGGGAAATCAACGTAGTTCGCAATGTTTGCAAAAATTTAATTTTGCGAAAAGCTTAGGATTGCAGAATGGCCATAATGAAATCTTATTTTTCGAGGAATCTGGCTTATTTTCATTACATTTTCTTAAATTTATAATGGCCAATTAAGATTAATTTTTAATAATTAATCTTAATTTGTAAAATTAATACTTAATGAATGCATATCACTAAAATTTATATGTCATATTGTTCTGGAAATTATTTCACACAGTTCGCATGTAATTTATCAATCCAAAAGCAGTACTCTTTTTCTCCAAAATCAACTTGGTGCTGAATTTACTTAATCAAGACCTCACCTCTAATAAGCCTGAGACAGGAGGGTATAGTCGTATGACAGTAGGGGCATATTTTTCGCAGACTAAAGAAATATTTAGGGCAGTGTATCATGGACCCTTTTTTAATAGAGCAGCGGAGATATCGGTTTTAAAATTGAAGTCAACTATTTCGCAGTTCATCACCGGGTCATATGTGTCACGGATACATCCGAGGATACTCTGCGCAAAGATTTAGCGCTGGTGGTATGGTGATTGAGTTAAATTGAAACGGAAGCTTCGCATCCCGTGCTTCAGTGGAATCCAATCACAAAGGAGAATATGCGAAACGCACGTTCCCCGAGAACCGAGATTGGAGGTTGGCGTTGTGAATAAAAAAATCTCAGCTTCCTACTAAATAATTCGCAAAAGAATGAAGCGTAGAGGACAAAGGCATGTGTGTAGAAGAATTCATGACAGTATAAACACGTAAAAATCTTAAGGGAATTATTTGATGAAAATGTGGAATGTTCGCAGAAGTATCAAGAAGCAAGAACTCTGTAGAGTGAAGTTACATTTACTCTCCTAACTCTCAATTCCATCTTAAATCAGTTCTCATCAACTTTTTACTTTCCCTTGCTAATAGTTGTGATAGTTTGGGAGGAAAAAATGGAATTACTTTCATCTACGATTAATATTCTCTCTGCTTTATTCCGAGGGTAAGTTGACACATTTACAAAACGCTAATGGCACTAATGTATGTAAAACTTCAAGAAAATTGAAAATGAGATACGAAAATGACTGGGTTCCATTTGACGCTATTTGTTGATAAGGATGTTAGTTACTCTTACGTATCATTCGCTGACCAATACGAACTTTTGAGGCAACGAATCCTATCATCTATTTCCCGATTTTTTTCGTAATATCAAACAGGCCTTAATAATAGGCCTTTCGTAATATCAAATAGCGAGGACACATAGAATCAACTAAATCTTCCTAGGGTATAGCGTCTATAATATTTTAGCTAGCATTTTTAAATGATTAAGCGAAAATTTTCACATGATGTTCGGCAGAATTCATTCCCATCGCGAAGAAAGAACCGACAGTAAAAAGATTTTATTTTCACTAATTAAAATAAGGGCCTGATTAAGGAGAGGTAACATAGCTCTTCTCATCGCATCTACCGACAATACGTTTTATAAAGCCTAGATTTTTACTTGCTCTACCACAGATTTTTCGGACGTGAATGCTCCAGTTTAATTTATTAGTAAGAGTTATCCCAAGATATTCAACTGATTCAACTGCATTTATGTTTATTCCATTTATACCTTGGGAATTTCCATTACTTCCCTTTGTAAGAGCAAATTCAACCGTGAATGCACACTATTATTACCTTTGCACCCGGTCGGAATTCCTTCCAGATAACAGGGTAATAATAACAGTCGGTGATGGAATTCAACCTCTTCCTGGATTTTCCAAGTTCGCTGAAGCGTGTCCTAAATCTATCTCATGAGGAAGTATCAAAATGATACATTTAGAGGTACTAAAATCCGCTCCTTACAGAGACGACATATTTTCAATGTTGAATCATGAAATACTTCATTTCAATTTCATCTTAAAATTACGTAAACAAATTTTCAGATTAGAATATTAACCGAAATAGCTGCACTTAAGGCTGCACTATGTGGTTGCATACTCATTAGGGATAAGAAGCTGGTCGCAATGATTTGGAACTTGAAACGGTCTCGCTAGTTCTAACTTCAAATAGAAACTCCTCGTAACAAAGGAGAAAGCGCATCTCCTCCTCTCCAATTAATAATTAGCATCAACATGCAATAATTATTGAAGCAAGTGCTGACGACTAGACAGGACTCACCTTGTAAACTTACGGAAGGAACAGCATTAGTTATGCGGTAAGGGATTTGGATTTCTCAAAATAACGTGCAAATGACTACAAAATTATAGAAAAATCTCAGGTGGTACAATTCCTGTCTCGTGAAAAGCTGCTAAAATTTTCACTTCCACGTTTTCCATTATGTTCTAGTGCATAGGCTTGTGATAAAATACTCCATACGTATATACATTCGAAAGTTCTTCTACAGAGCAAAATATATTTTCGGACTAGCTTCTCATTAAAATATCGTACGCAGTTCAAGAAGCGCGACATCAATTGAGGGTAAAAATGTTTCCATTGCTTCATAAAGGGAAGTAAACAATCTATGGAGCCTTTTTCTCGATTTATTTTTACAAGTTGTCGTCCTTAACTAAGGGCAATATTCATAACCATAGCCGAAAAACGATAAAGGCACTCTTAACAAAATCTTTCTAGTATACAGATAAATTGTGTATCTCGCACACTCGCCTATTTTCCCTCCGTAATAGGGAGTGAGTTAACTTGCAGAACTTGGGCGAAAATAAAGATTACTGTTTTTATCGTTTTCAATCGTTCTAATGAATTTATTATAAAATAAATGGAAAATGAGACTGTCGGAATAGATACTTGGGAAATCCAGGAGTCATTTGCTTTCAGCAAGAATTATTTACCATATTTATTTGGGAAAAAATAAAAATACAGAAACAAAAGTTTTTGTGGTATATAAAACGTCACTCTAAAAATATTATTACAATAATTGCGAATTTGCTAAAATAAAGACATTAAATATATCTCCAGGGCAAGAGCAAGAACTACTGTTTCTCTCGTTATTTTACATTTTCACCTTCGCAAATTAAGCATCTAACCAAATTATTCAAAGTACCCTGGTTTCTTTTCAGATTTACTAATGAAAGTAGACACATTAAAGGTAACTCAACATCAGCTGCATCCTGCTTTGACTTTTTTCTCTCCACTGTAGTTGCTAATCACGAGGATATCATCGCAAGGTTACATTTACACGTAGCAACATATCACGGCCATCATCAGAGCTATCAATAGGCTTGTCAATTAACGTGAGAATACTCCCCTCCCTGTTGCCACTCCTCCAGCTCTCTCCACCATAGCTGCTGTGCAAAATGTTAAGTCTTTAAATGAAAAGGTATACACAAAGGTAAGGAAGTTTAAGGTTAGGAAAACAGTTTTTATTTTTATTGTGAATTAAATTTTTCCCCAGCATAATCCTCTTTCACATACTGAATTAAGCAAATTTTGACAATTTTGAAGATTTTCATTGAACGCCATTCACAACATTAATTACTAAGTAAGTCTTTGCTATTCCGAAAACATTTTCTATGTATTCATTGGCCTCACAATACCGCTCAATTTTAATTGATGTTTTCGCTAATTTTCTCTCGTAAGGATGCCTGAGATAACTAAGGAATTACTAAGTGGTCCGTTTCGAGACTCCTCTCCGTCCTGATGATGCCTTTGTCCCCTCTCCCTTTCACTTCACTTTAGGCTTCCGCAATTGGAACAATTTTGAGATCAGCTGATCTCATTCAGATAGCTCAATACGAAAATGTTGCACAACCACGTAGGCATCACAATTTTCCGCCGTAGGGTGTCGGTCGAGAGAAATGAGGGACGGGAATCAGTCATATCCCAAGGTTCGTCGCAGTAACTTCCAATCATCAACCATGTTTTTGAACGATTAACAATGATCGATTTCCAAAGATTTCCTCCTAAGCAATAGCCTAATGTCCACCAAAATCTTTGACTTAACACCGACTTTTGCTGCTTGCTTGGAGCTTGCTTCCTCATCGGCATTTATATCAATCAATTAATGAGTGAGATTTGGCGGATGACAGATGTGCACGTCAAGGACGAAGGAAGCTGCGACGAGATGGCATAGGCGGAGGATGAGGATATGATGCGTTCTGAGTTGAATTGTAAGTTTAAGTTGACGGTTAGAAAGGTTAAGAGAGGCTTTAATTGGTGCCGCAGTTGGATAGTTGCTGAAATTTTTACATGGAATATAAATGAATGTTGCATCCGTTACGAGGTTAGTTACATTAAATGCTTTATTGAATTTTTGAAGTAAAATATAATTTGTGATGCATATTCTGCAGATAAATGGTTAGATGATCTTAAATACTAGAATCAGATATAATTTACAAAATTAAGAGTGATGGAAATGAGAATCAGATGTCAATATGCATGCTACCTTAGTTAAATACTGTATTTTTCAATGTATAAACATCTAGGAATTCTCACTGTCTCATTGTTGCATTTTCAGTTATTACAATCACTATTGGAACATTTTGGAACAATTTACAGTTGCAAAAATTGTCATTAATGATCTTTGCATAGTATAATCTGCATCTAAGTATCTCCTGCACCTAAATAAGACAATGGTGGTGAAGGCAACATCATTCTTATATTTGTTAAGCTTTATGACGTCTGATATGTTGCTAGATAGAGGATTTGAATAGAGGAAAGTAATAGCTACATGGTTATTACATTAATGCAAAGAATCTCAGGAAGAGATCTAACAGGAAATGAATAAAGAAAAATGAAAAGCATATAGCATTATTTTGAACATTAGGCTAAGGTTTTGGTGTTTGGTAGAACTTAAAGAACCTATGCTAGCAACTTTTAGCTTTTCAATCTATTTGAAATGTCTCATTTAGTTAAATTTAAAGATTACTATCTCATTGTAGATATTGTTATAATAGTAAATTTGGAATAAATTTTATATCAATGATGTGAAGCAAGATTATAATTTCTTCATTATCAGAGGAGTATTAAAACAAGTCAAATTTTTCACAATGATTCTTTAAAACAATTTCTTTATTTGTAGGGAATAGGGAGCATAGGGAATGTGGGGGCACATGAACCTACCAATAGGTAGAACACCTATATATGTGTAGGTGCCTACTTGGCAGTAGGAAAATCTGTTTCATTTATAATTATTACCAATATAT
Organism: Pachydiplax longipennis; assembly: GCA_036926295.1. Classification (NCBI taxonomy): domain Eukaryota; kingdom Metazoa; phylum Arthropoda; class Insecta; order Odonata; family Libellulidae; genus Pachydiplax; species Pachydiplax longipennis. Next base: position 41,063,027 of record JAVFKF010000002.1, read on the forward strand.
ATGTAATATTTCCTTTAAATTCTTAAGAATTTCAAAGTGTCCTATTTAAGATTCTATGCAAAGAGGACTAAATCCAAAGGTGAGACACCAAGACAATGAGTCTTGTCATATCAAAAAGTTGGATGCCAAAATGAATATTAAAGGATGTGTTCATAATTTCTGAATCCTTCATTGAGAAATTCCCTTGAATTTTGATATGAATAATGCCATTATTTACTATTATTATTTATTTTCACCAACTAAATTTGGGCTTATTGAAAAAATTAAAAGTGGCATCTATTCTCATTGCCTGATAGGAAAATGTCATGGAACATCACCAATTTATATGCAGCCACTGATGCCTTTAATTATCTTTGAGAATAAAAGTAAATTATAATACATCTTTTTTAACATCAGGAGGAATTTAAACTAAGAATAATAGCATTTCAGAAAATTGAAAATATTTGCTGTAAATGATGGATAGAAAAGAATATTTGCTGATAAGGTCAGTTATTTCACATTAGTTAATTATTATGGATGCTATGAGGAAGCAAAATAGATGGGAAGTGTTAATCTGGGAGGGTTCCTCCCAGACTTCAAATAACAACTTATAGATACTGAAATTCCAAAATTTAAACAACTTCATGAAGCAAAATTTTGAAAGTAAGCTAGCCTACTATCATAATATTATAATTTTTTATACAGTAAAAAAGATTTATCGTAAATTATTTTGGTATGCAAATGGAATTGTCAGAATGTTAAATTTCTTAACGTTCTTATGGTAACAACTCCCAACCTCACCTAGAGGATCCTTTAGATCTTACAGATGGATATGTGATAGCACTGGGCATTGAAGTGTACAAAATTTTAATCTATCACTTTATTTCTATATTTTAAATATTACAGAATCCTAAATACCCAGTGTTATCATTTGTCCATGGATAGTAAGATTTATTGGCAATAGGGAGCACAATATCTAGCATTTGGAGTTATGTTATGGAGTTATGTTATGGAGTATTTTGATAGATACACTTCTTGCCTCCAATTCAATGACAAAACTTTATTTGGATGATTTTTGTTGGAATTTAATGAAGAAATTTTTGAATATCAGAAGAATATCCAGTCTTATCCAGAAAATTTAACACAGTTTTGATCACATGGAAACTCAAATTACTTTAAATAAGTAAATCATATATTAGGCTATTCCAAAAGATTAAAATAAATATCAATTTAAGGAGAAAAAAACATTTAAAACTCACAAATTAGTAGATTTGCCAATCATAACAATCATAAATACATTGTATGAAACAAGATTTATACATTTTTTGGGCAAATATTTATTGAAACTATTAAATTTATGAAAGCTCAGGATTCTACTTATAATTAAACAATAAAATTTAGTAACAATTAAATCCTTGTTTTTATAGATGAATGAAAATGGCATTGTAAATCATAAAAGATCATATACATATTTGATGAATTTAATGAAAATACTTTCAAAAAATTATTATTAAACTATGTAACCAAAAATTACTACTTGATCACCAGCCATAAAGAAAATTTTGACATATATCACTTTACATTCATTCATAATAAAGGCATGGCAAGCATCTGAAGATTGATAGCATATTATTACCAACTTATAAAAAAGAGATGTTTATGGTCCTTTCAACAACAGCTTTGTAGAACCCGAATGGAAAGATGAATTTTATTCCAATATTTTATAATGTATATCTGCAACCACTCCCAACATATTCATGCCATTAATTTTGACAAGAGGATGATATCATATTATGAAAAATCTTCACATAAGAACATGGTGATCAAGTCTCCAGTGATCCCTATCTACATCAACTTAAGAAATAGTTCACAACAAAGAGCAGCTTGCTACAATTACAGCAGTGAATATAAGCAGTATAAGAATAATCACTCAATTATCACAGGCAAGAGCACTTAAGAAATAAATACCTTGAAACTAAAAATTCACTAACTAATTTTCATTCAGCGTTCAGAGATAGGCCTTCCTTAACAAAACACATACATAATAAAACACAAGTCAAATAAAATCACCAAACACAAAAAAACTTTATACACATTCATATTCACACACTTTCACTCACATTTACATAAAATAAAATTTTTGCACTTCATTTCAAACCACTTGCTTACAGTTTATGTGTTCTCATAAATAGATCTGAGTTACACTCAAATCTGCCTCAATCCCTTAGCTACATTTATTAAAAAAAATAATTTTCTTCCATGTTAAGCCTCGTACATTTCCCAGGATATGTTCTGAAAAACTTTCTATGGACTAGGCCCCAACCAAAATTTCATGGTTGGAAGTCATGGCCTTTTATACTCCTTACATTTGCCTCCGGTAAACTGATTTTCTATTTTTCCTTTACTCGAACCAGTCACATATAAAATGAATATCAACCTGCCAAAACAGCAATCCTGTTGGTAATCATGGTATCTTTTGAAAATTCTACAAATGGATCAGAATTGTTCGTTATATTGTAGGAGTACACTTTACAGCAATAAGTAATATTTTGATTAACATAGTCAACTACCAATGACAAAGTTCAAGATTTGAATTCCTGCAAAGATGTTTAAGTAAATTCTGGGCTTAAACACAAAATATGACCAAAGAGTGCAAATTTTCACCCTTCATAAAGATATTGTTACAATCTGATACTACTTCGTTCAAAAATAATTATTTGATTTGGGTGTTTTGCTCTTGAAATAGTATCTATCCTTTTTAACATAATTCTACAACATTTCAAATGCTGTTCAACTACAAATTAAATATCAAACCATCATTTACCTGGATATCAAACATTAATGTTTAAAATTTTAGAAATAGGAAGATGCAGGCAAACAAATAATTAATTGCAGCTTTCATCTATTTCTCAGTCATATAAATATCTCTAATCACAGAAAATAACATGGTATAATACAAACATACAATAGCTCCTCTCAAAAAGAAACACAGCTCCACAAAGACCTTTACTTTTATACATTAAGACATTTTCTTTGGTATCTTCAGCAATCATTCCCCCTACTTTGATAATCTCAAAAAGGGCACATCAACACTTGTAACAAATCAGCCAGAGGCTACCAAGGGACAGTAAAAAATAAATCATGGCTTGCACATAAACCTTCATTTTCTGTCTCCCCCTTTCCAAATGCAAATATGTTATCTCTTCCACATCACCATACTTCACACTTTTTGGTCGGGTTCATTGGACTGCCTGGTAAACATGAAAATTCCTGAGAAAAGTCAGGAAGATTCGAAAGTGGACCAATAACTCTGAATTTAGGAGGCGCATGAGCATCCTTCTCCATTTGCAGTGTCGTGGCCTCCACTGTGCTTGAGGAGCACCAAACCTTCAATGGAAGACAGAAAGTGGTCAAAATTAAAACCTCGTATATTTTGGAACTTCCTTTATGTTGTACAAATCTTTATGGTATATTCCATATCAAGATGGCTCCTCTATGCTACAATTCAAGAATCAAAAGTAGCAGCATTGTTAAAAGAGCTTTGACAACTGAGGTCATTTGGCATGTGGGCTCCAACAGGGAATCGAAGCAGGGGGCCACTTTTGTAAGAATCAAACGCACTGCCCACATGGCTATCTGGGAGCCCCAATGCAACAACCAGTTAAAATAAAATGAGAACAACCAACTCTACAGATATATATTAACTTCCATCTAATTTTATTCTGCCATCTTAGTTTATTCTGCCATTAATTTGTGACTCTATTTCCTTTACTAATATCTCTTGAGTCTGATGAATAGTTTATGTTTTAGAATTTAATTACCTGGGCAAATCCTAAAAAGAAGAGTTGGTTATGGGTTAGATTCAATCCTGGGAGAGGTTTTTCAGGCTCATGATGTCCTGCCCACTCTATATAAGCATGGTATGCAGCTTTTAGTCCTCCATTATCAGCAATATTTTCACCTGTTAAGAAAAGGATTAAATAATGATGATATAACTATCTGAAAGTATGCATCCTATGAGTTATTACAACGTTCGTTAATTATTTCCTGTATTTTATTATCAAAATATGTACATCAGTCATGCAAGTCTCTCAAGGCATCTAACAAATGAAACTCTCTGAATCAGCTCCCAACTAGAAACCATCTAAAGGCTAATTCAAATAAGAGATAAAAATTAATCTAATCAATCTAATTGTAATCATTTATCCTCATTTACCTAATGTCTGTTTTCCATTAACATGCTGACCATTCAGTTCATACTTTGAATACTGATTAACTACACAGTCTGTCTGCTGCTTGAACTTTTCAATAGTCTTGTCATTCCACCATTGGTTCAGATTACCATATGGATCATATTCTCTTCCTAGAAAAAATGCAAACAGAAATAAATGTCAATCATAGTCTACCAATAGATGCTGCTGAATTACTGATGAGTATAAAACATTACCTTGATCATCAAATGCATGAGTCAATTCATGTCCCATAACCACACCCATCCCTCCAAAATTTAAAGATCTTGGATGTTTAATGTCATAAAATGGAGCCTGTAGAATACCAGCAGGAAAGACTATCTGGTTCTTTGTAGGGGTATAATAAGCATTCACAGTTGGTGGTGTCATACCCCATCTATAAACAATGATTGTTATAATCAGGTGATACATCAATAAAAGAAATATGGAGCAAGTATTCTCTAAAATTTTTATCACATACTAAATAACTAAGAGAAAGAGAAACGGAGGAGAATAAATCATCAATCATGCAAACAGAAGCACTTCTCCATAGAATAAAATACAATCAGAAATAGCTTCATAAGGATAACTTGTGAGAGTAACATTCTAATAAAAATCACAAATAATAATAAATTAATTCTAATCAAATTGAAAAACTAGCTATAATTTGCTCTGAGCAATTACTCATCTTTGAGATGTGAATTCAAAAGTTAGTAACATAGGAATCATATTATAAAATCTCCATACCTTGTTTTGTTGACAGGCTGATCAAGTTTCTCAAGGTTCCTCTTCAAATTGTACTGATTTACTCTTATATTATTTCCAAAATATTCATTATCTCTGATCTCAAGTTCCTTGTACTTCTCATCAAGTTGAGATGGGTCCAAAATGTAATTAGGAAAACCTAAATGAAAGTTAAAGAATTTTTTTTAGAAAATTTGGAACAAAAATTATAAAAATTACAAAAAGATATTAAAGATAAACTAACTAAAAAGAAGATCTGATGAGCATTAATGAATGAATTAGCAAAACTTACAACTAATTCATTAAGTTGTATCAAAATTTTCTTGTTCTGGCTCTTAGTAAACTCACATTAGCTTCAGGAGCATAATAAATTACTAAAATCTTTTAAATTAATAGATAAAATTTTTACATTTACAAATTTATTATGCTCAGTGCTAATTCTCAAGATCTCTGAGAGAGAAATGAGGACACAAACCAAAAGGCTATCATATTAATGTAGCAAAGCATTTAAATATAAAATTACCAATCATGTCAGTGATAGCATCAGCTTTGTTCTCAGCTAGTTCAATAGTCTTCTTATCCATCCAGCTAAGATTCCTCAAGTTTTTCTTGAATGCTGTTCTAACTTCATTTATCATTTCCTCTGCCTGTGATATTTCAAATCAATAGCATTATTAAAAATTAAATCTCATGGTACTGAATCAGTAATCATCATATTTCTTAGCCTATGGTTAACTGGCCTATAAGACCCCTTTTAATATTTGTGATTATATTAGGAAAAAAATCATCAACATTTTTAAGTTTTAACAATTTATGAAGGGAAAATTGAGATTTCACACTCCAAACCAAGCTATTAGATTGAACATTACAGATCATAAAGTCCTATAAATGTATTTTTACTGTTACTTAAATCATAATTATATTCAAACAAAATGCATTTTTAGACTAGTCTTTGAAAAATATTCAAGAAAAAACATTTTTTGGCCAAATTTTCAGGAAAAAAGTGCAGCTTATGGAACAGGATCTATGGTAGTTTATTTAATTTGATGTTAACTTACAGCTGGTTTAGATTCTCCATGAAATACTTCTCTGACAAACATTGCTCCCACTGCAAAACCAAGAACATTTGTTGTGTCTGTGACACAATATCGCCACGGCTCTTCACCCACTTCAGAACCTACTAAGGCTTTGCGTAGACCACGATACGCATCTCGGAAAGCTCTTGAAAGGCATGCTGTTAAGCTCCTTACAGTTTGCCAAACTAAATAATTGTTCAAAACCCTGTAAGATAAGTTTCATTCCAATAAAACAATAATCTCAAGATTTTTACCAGTTTTTATTAAATATCAGTTTTTTCAATATAATGCTGTTTTATGACCTTGAGAAAGTTAAGTTTATTCTAATACCTATTAAAAAATCTAATTTTATCATTTATCATCACAGAAATTTATGTTCTCAAATTATCCTGAGATTGTATTTTGTATCAGTCTGGTCATTTCTAGGATATCAAAGGTGTGATAGAGATATTGAACAACCTTAATAGATTATGAACTTAAATAACTTAATAACTAACTTGAAAACTGAAATTTAAAAATTAAACAGAACTATTACTTAATTTTTGACAATGCAGCTGAAACTATTATGTTGAATTTTTCCAACTCAAATAAGGGTACAACTTATGTGCCAGTGCATCTTATATGCCATCAAATATGATAATCTTAGAAATAAAATAGAAAGATTGTATGTGTGAGTATATGTTCCCTTAAAACTCAAAAGGATATAGGACGGAAAAAAAATTATATAGATTATACATTACGTTTTTCCTTCAGCAGTCTTATTGTATTCCACCACTAAATTAGACATCTTCTCTATATAATCTGGTGCATAAACAACTACCATTTCCTTGTTGGTAATTTTTCGATTGACAAGTCTTAAAGCATCTGAGAAATATTCCATCCATGACATCTATGGAATAGAAGTAAGCCGCATTAATATTGATGAGAATTTTACACACCTAAGATTTAAAATAAAACACTTTGAAATTTAATTATATAAATCATAAAACTTTCATGGAAAGGTAATGATAGGAGATGATATATAATGATATATTAGAAAAAATCCTAAAGAGTATAAAACCTACTGATAGAGTGAATGCTTAAAATAGCTTCAACTAAATTAAGCATATCATGCTTTAATTTAATACTGATTTTCAAATGTGGTCTAATGACATTTTAAGAAAATGTGCACAAAATATAAGCAGAAAATCTCAATTTATTGATAATAAGCATTCCATTTTTCTAGACAGTATGCTGAATATTTAGTAGCAGCCAAGATTGAAACTGCAGTCAAAATCTTTTGGGTACATTTAAATAATTTCAAATAAATAATTTTGGTAAATGAACATCTTTAAGGGAGCATTTTATATCAAAATAATTGCAAAATGATTCATTGTTTATATTAATTTCTACAATCTCTTTTAATACCTTCCATTCAACGACTATTGATTACATAAACAGTTATAGTTCCTTACAAAAGGTGCCTTCTCCTGAAGTTCAGCAATAGACATCTGGTGATACATCTTTTCCTCATCTCTTCTTTCATCTGCTGGTGTAGTTATTTCTGCTAGTTTTGTTTCCAGTTCTATGATAGCTGCCATTTGCCGATTTGTACTGTTTTCTTCACCTCCAAGTAGAACACCAATCTGAAACATTCATGGATATACAAATTTGAGAAAGGTAAATTTAATATTTCAAACCTTTGAGTATAATAAGGATTTATCAACAGTAGTTACCTTTGTCATGTAGGACAAGAATGCTGTCAATACTTTTTCATTTGCAGTTTTGTTTAAATAGTAATCTCTAGTTGGTAAGGTTAGGCCTCCTTGATCAATCTTTATGAAAAAAAGAAAAGCAATTTAGGAATTCTATTCAGTACTACATATTAGCAGTAACATAAAAAGGATAACTAAATGAAACATGATTTATAAAAAGGAATAGATATTTTATAGCCATTACTTAACAACATTTTACAGCAATACTGCACAACTCTAAAAGTTTGTTTTTTTAAGATAGCTTCAAATATTTTATAAAGAATAAAATATGACGAAAAATGCTAACCTGAATCACATGTCTGGATGAATTCCTATCATCTTCTCCAACAACCCAAGAGAAAAAACCTCCCATATTGTAGCGGTTTTGAAGTATCTGTATTGTTTTCTGGAAACTCCAGTTATCTGGACTCCACCAATGTTTTGCTTCTGCTAAAGATGCTTTCTTAGTAGTTCCCCCAACTTTTCCGAGCCCCTTACCTCCAATTGGAACCTTCCCCCCAACCTAATCATGTAACCAAATTCATTAGTACTTCATATATAAAAGTATTTATACAGGCATTTACAGTATTTCTCCTCATTTATCAATCTTACTTACAACTGCAAGAGATGGGTTCCAGTCAACAGGAGGTGTAATATTCCACCCTCCTATCTCCTTCAATAATAGTAGCATTGGGGTGTTTCCAAGAGTCTCCATAGTTTCATTAACATCGAGACAAGAGGTATAATAAAGTTTTGCTTTTTGTTCAGCCTTGCTTTTTAGCTCCGTAAATGGCTTATCTGCCAGAAAATAATTAAGTTAATCAGTAATTGCAAAAGTAACACATTCATACATAAAGGTATTTTTTATTTTCCAGTAAAAGAGAAAATGGTAAATGGTTGGAGTTGAGAAAAGGATGTGTACATGAAAAGGAAAACAAAACTTGATTGATTTCAATATTAGTGAAATTAGTCAAGTCTTGTTTTTCATTTCATTTAAACAAGGATAAATTCTATCACATATTGCTGGATTTAGTTAATTAAGAAAAGAATTTTAGAAAAACTTTCCCTACATATGCTATATAAAATACAATTTTGAATTAACAAATGATATTACAGGGCAATAGTATGGAACAATGTCAATAATAAAACTTCAATGTCAATAATGGAACAATGTCAGTCATTGAACTTCATGAGAGTCCAGAAAGTATCCTTGATTCTGTGCATGATTTAAACAACAACAAAAGATAGAGGTGAATTGTTATTCTTCATTGCTGTATTATCATACCCTCTGGATGCTTACCTTACATTAATTTTCATCTATATTTCTAAAAAATGCCATTGAAACTTATATATTAACTAAGTTACCTATATGAAATGAAGCACTTTACTTAAACTTACCAAGAACATTTCTCACAACCAACTGATTCTGGCGCTCCAGCTTGCCAAAGGTTCCCCACATGGAACGACCATCAGGAACAGGGTTTGACCGCACCCACCCACCACAAGCATAATTGTAAAAATCATCACATGGTTTTACAGACTGGTCCATCGCACCAAGAATGGATGCTGCAGCAGTCACACAGGATGGTGTGAGGCATGGTAATCCATCTTTATCATTACCTAAAATTTAAGCATAAATTGAACCATTGAAGTGAAATAAGAAATATCAGACTAGATCTTCGATGTCAGCAAAATATTTAAAATTAGAATACATTGAGTTACAGTAATATTAGAAATACAATTTAAGTTTCCATCCAATAATTTCTGGCAAAATTCCGAAGATTCATCTTCTTTCTATATAAAAATTCCAATATTAAGCATTAATTTCAAAACTGAAAATTAATAACTGAGAAATCGCATAAATGATTTTACAAAATAAATCTTCAACAGAGCTCTGGAAGGCAATTTTTCCAAGATTATTTTTTATCCCTCGCAACATGATAATTTACATCACAACCAATGAAGAAAAGAAACTCTTAGAAACTTAAGAAATGAAATCATAATTAAATATATCCGATTTCCGACATCTTTGACGTTTTAATTTAGTTATCCTTTTAATTTTCAAATATTTGGAACCATTCGCTTCTGGTTTCACTTTCCCGCCCGTTTTACTTCATATGGTTTATATTCTTTCAGCGAAATATGTAGCCTCATTCTATAGTTATCTTTCTTCCATTGATAATCAACAAATTCCTTGGGAGTTAATATTTGATAAATCCATATAAGATACAGATCCAAAGGCGTGAAGATTCGGTGTCCAACCAGTGGCTTACGGAGTACGAGAGTATCGTACGAGGGTACGATGTTCTGAAGTTCTTTTGCAATGTTATGTCATAAAATTAATTAATGAAATGGCAAAGAGAACATTGTGATCGAAACAGACCTTAACGAATTGTACAAAATTCTAAATTTAAATATATTTGTAAAAGTATTAAACTAACTATTTCCAGTGTGTTATTTTATAAAAATTATGGGAGGTTGATTACGACCCGCGGATACTTTGTAAGTATAGCGATTAGCGGGGATTTAAACTTGCACATCCCTGCATAAACAATGTTGAGGAACTCTACTAAATTGAAGGAAGAGGAATAAAACCATACAATTAAATAAGAGGTTAGAAAAACTCTCCAATCGCCGATATGCTGGTCTCGGGCCGATTCCTCGAAAGGATCCCGAAAACCACGGGTAACTAATCTTCAGGGAAGGACCCAATGCCTACTTCGGAGACCATGTCTCCATCCTCACGGGGATAAATGCTTGATCCAGCAATCACGAAAAGAATAACTTGGCTTTCTCGATTTTTTGAAGCATACAGATTAATATTACCACAAAAATTTTAGGAAGAATGTTCATGAAAGATAAAATTTCGGGAGCTTCTATCAGTTCGTTCTTATTTCCATTGCAGAGTATATGATTAACTATCACGCAGTCATTGGATGTTGATTTTTCAACAATACTGCAAGTTCTCATTAGGAGAAGCTCAGTACCTGAAGTAGATTCGGAAGCGGCGCTGGTTTTTCCGTTGACCACGATCTCACTGGAAGACTCATTGGCTCCACTTGCACTAAGCAGTGCCCCAAGAATGAAGACAAGCAGAATAAGAGCAAGGCTGAGACAGAGAAGAGCTTTCTCCAGCGTGCTACGAGCCTTCCACAAGGTAGATCCCTAATCTCAAAGACAAGAAAAACACAATGAGAGCACCCATGCATGTGATTAGAGCTCGACTTATTAAATATGAACTTTATTTTTATTATAAATCAATTTTAAAATAATATAAATCTCTATATAATATAATCACAATAGAAATCATTTGTGAATACAAATATCTAAGATACGAAAGCGCCCTGAATTACTCACCGAAAACTTCATTTACGTTTAATACATTAGGAATTTTCTATTAATTAAAGTAAGTTAAATAATTGATTAAGATAATCGAATGTTACGAAAGTTCGTTATATAAAGGTGATGTATTTAGAGTAGGTTCCCCAGGGCTAAACAGTGTTAGGGCTCGTGAAGCATGAGGATGTGGATATAGTTATACGGGAATTAGTATTCTCGAGAGCCACTCAGAAAGGAAAATGGGGCACATTTACTGTACAAAGGCCCCGAAAGAAATAAATCTGCTACCTTTCCCAGAAAAAGGTGATCCTTAATTCAATTCAATTATCAAAATCTTAAACAAATTCAATAGTGGTATTACTAGTAACAATAATTATAATAACCGCGCCTTAAATTTGACGTTACCACACCATGCGGCATTTCTTCTAAAAGGTGACAACTACAAAATTTTACGGGAAACATAGAAAGCTTTCACATTACGACAAGAAAGTAAAATGAATCAAATAAAGAGGCATGTTTTAATTTAAAATATATCCATTTCGAAGGAGCACATGCAATATTTCCTCTATCTTCAAAATAAAAAGTCATACCGTGTGGTAGCGGACATGAGTAGCAGCTCCTGCCGTTCCTTCCGTCAGATGTACTGAGCCGACGCTACTGCTGTCTTCCTCCTCAAACTCCGCCTGCTTATATCTTGTCATCTGTGAAATCAAAACAGTGAGATATAGTGCAATGAATGTGAATTCTACATCATACAAATCAATATAACTTTCTTAGGAGAGAAACTCGCTTAACTGTAGAGCTCCTCTTAAAGGAAGCTTTGATTTTCGAGAGTTTTTCCATAACAAAGAGCTCGAAAGAAATTGAAGTGGCTTCCGATATCGAATTTCTCGGTCCCTGAAACTATATAAGAAGGGGGATTGAATAAAAATTTAGGATGTTGCTCAAGATGATATTCATTCTGACCGTGTGAAGCTATATAATTGGAAAATTCGAATTAGCGCACTGGTATGAATGATACTATAGATTCGAACTGTTATATGGAACGAGAAACTCGCAGTCGTAAAATGATATCTTATCTGAAAACAAAAACGCAATTCCACGGAGAAGGAACATATTGTTTCGTGTCTATGACGCCGAAGGAAAAGATGCAGGCATTCAAAAATTTACGCATGATAGCTGGATAAAGACTGCATTGAAAAAGAAGAAAAATCTACGTAAGTTAGATTACGAGAGGTATGGTTTGACTTAAGCTTAGGAATTACGAAGGAATGAGGCAATTGGCTGAAATCAGGAAAGCTCGGAGAGCTGCAGCGAGCCGAGACTTACATTAGTTTGTTAATCCATGATGATGAAAAGTTATTTTGTTTACATTTGACTATGAAATTCTGCAACTCTCAAGGAATGCTTCATCAATCTTCAGCAATATATTTTACGCATAAAAGCTTGAAAAGGTTTTTAATTTATTGAAACAGGGATAAAAATATTTAATGCTGCCCGGAGCAGAAAGTTCAAGGGTACTGTTTTCTGAAATTTCCGCATTTAATAAAGAACAGCCATAAACTCATGTTTGTAGAAACTGTAGTCACTAGTACAACATGGTTTTGTGCAGCCCCATCTGGCCAATTGTTAAGAATGTACTTGTAGCCACTTCTCAAAATAAATCATTTAATGTACATTGTACAGTCTACTGCGAAATAATGATGTCGAACGCGAAGTTCATCCATAAATTATTTTTATCTAAATAAAACGTATAACGTTTCAACGAAACTGACAGCTATAGGCGATAGTATTCTCTGCTGTTGACAGAATTATTGGTTCGTTTTGCTGCGTTTGCGGTTATAAAAATAATTTAATTTTATTGTGATTGGATTCATTCTTAAGCCTTTGAAAGTAAATTCACAGATAAGACTTAGAGAATAAGGTAGGCATAGTAAAAATAAAAAAACCTACAGTTAATAACGTCAATTAATTTATGATTCCCTCATTCCTTGAAATACGTAAGAATATTACGGTAACCCTACCAACCATTAATATGAATTTTAAAAATAAAATTAAAATTATTAAAAATGCTTAACAAAGATTTAGATCTTATAGTAGATGTAATAATCGGAAATTAAATGGAAATAATAGTTGAAAGGGACAATTGAGAGGGCCTCTCGTGGGTACATATTGAAGTTAACACTCTGATAAATCCCGAAGGAAAATCCGTTTCAACTTTCAAAGATTCTGCTTGTTTAGAAATAAAAGAGGCCCAGTTGAGCTCAATTAGGTGGGGGCTGAATTCTTAAGTGGGTTTCTTGGTCTATTGGATTAACATGCTCTCTTATCTCACAGATAATCAAGAGATCTGGGAAGGCACTCTAATCACTTTGGAGAACCATTCAGAATTTCCAATAAATCAAAGGTTCTTCAGTTATTATGACAACTAAGAAATGTATTTCATTGTCTTATTTATTCTTTTATATTTCATTTCTGTTAACCCTTTACTTCGTATTTCCGCCAATAACTTAGAAACCCGTATCTATCTATATGGATTCACATTTCTCCAAAATCGTTAATGTCACTTTAAAGAAACAAATTTAAACCGATGCCATATTACCAATTCTTCTATTGAAATTCTCGCTACAAATGGAATTTTGCAGTGCCATGATTAAGTATTTTCAAACTATCATGATAAAGAGTTACTAAGGAAAATATGGATGATACTCGAACCCGACTACCTATGACTAAATACAGCACATAAGACATATGATTACACCAATAATGAAAGGAAACCCTTATATAAATTTATTACTTTATTGTGAACAACATGATGATCCTGTACTTTCCTCTTTATTTACCAATTAGTCGAAAATGCAATTTTACCTATCAGTTATGAAAGTGCAAGTATAGCCATTAAAATTAATCATAATCCATACAGCTCATTATTCCGGATGATGATCATGGAATACTTTTTCACAAATTTAAGTATTTTGTAAAGCATCATCTTTTGACTGAAAAACAATCATGATTCATGAATTGCTTCGCCACTATGTTTCACATTTCACTATTTTCGAGTTTACCGAAAGAAAGAACAGGCGATGTTATTCAAAATCTCAACCGATATTGAGTTTCTATAAAATATATTTTCCACTTCGTAATATACAGAACATTTAAGAAAAAGACGCTTTAAACTTCAGATAGACAGATTAAGAAACCGCTATTATATAGACTGAGACGTCAAATCGCTAAAGATTCCAATACGTAAACAAAGGCTTTCCCTATCAGTAAACCTTCATTTATAGACCGAGTCCTTGAATTTTAATCTAAATTTTGAAAAAAATAATTCAGCGGTAACTGATCAATGAATGGTTTGTCAGATGACATTAGGAAGAGATTTAAAAATCCACAAATCCACGCTCTTGTAATAGAAATCACCGGAAAATTATATTTGAAAAGTATGTCGAGTGCAACAACCTGAACAATACATGAAAATTCGATTTAATTTACTAATTTATCATAAACATCAGCAACATCAGCAAGATTAACAGCTATCTTTCTGTATTCGTAAATCCTGAATTGTAATTTACCCTATCTTCACGCTAGGGTTTGCTGCTACACGTTTTCGCCATGCCCCTAGCATTAGCAAAAAGCTCCAAGCATTAATAAATTTAATTTTAATTGCTAGCATTTTTTCTGTATGAGTTATTTTGGCAACTTTCCAGAGTGGAGAAGAAATAAACGTTTCTTTCGGTGAAAGAAGAGCGGCTTTGAAAGAATTTAAGATGCGAGCCTCTGGCGCTGATTTTAGTCCTCGCGATATTTTTGATTCCATATTTTTAAATACAGTAAAATGAGGAAAAAGAATTTATTTCGGGGAAGAGAAATGCCCGCGTATTCGCAGGTTCGGTTGGGGGAGACTTCATTCTTGTCCCTCATTTTGGTCATGATTGTGAGGGCTCCTCCACTCCGAACGGAAAGAATCAATGTAGCTAAAAAAAATTTTCAAACGAACACAGACTGGCCTTATGAGATACGTGGAATACATTTGTTATAATTTTAAATTTATAACTATGAGTGGTCCTCCAGAGATGCCTCATTGAAGATTTCCAAAATTTAGCAGCGCCGTATTTTGGCTTTAATAAGTGACTTAAAGAATGCGTAACAGAACTTCCATAAGTTCAATTTAAGAATATTTTACAATTTTACTATACAGCATGTTTTAATATAGTTTTAGTATTTAATAATAATTTTAAGATAGTTTTAGTGTTTAATTTATTATGTTAGTATGAACAGTATGGTTAGTAAAAACTAACAATTTAAATGAGATAGTGAATTGCTAATATCTGATGGAATATTGACATAGGTATATATAACCCCTAAATATAGGAGCCTATAAGGATAATGATCATGACGCATAAGATCAAGAATTAATTATTTTTTTCCTTTCCATCTAAAAACGTTAAATAATCATAATGATAAACCTCAAAAAATTCTCCTTGATAAACTCTGAGAAAATTATTCATATTCACTTTGAGGAAACGTAAATTTATTGCCTTATAAGCCAAATATTAAAACAGACAAATTTGAACAGCTTTTGAGACTCCATCAAATTCTCATCCCTTAGGTATTGAACCTCAAGAGAAACCCACTAGAATTCCACAATAACAGAAAATAAAGGCAGGAGTAAAAATAAAATCCAAGTTGTCAACGTTAAATTGAACTGAGAATGAATGTTTCACCAAAGTCATTCTTCATATGGAAGGAACGCATCGAACTAATTTCAGCAGTGACGTAATCTCGTCCCGAGTTGAAGCTGTGTAATAAACAGTATATTTTGGATAATTGGATCACGCGCAGTTGGTACAAGGTTATAAATAGATAATTTCTCTCTTGGATTAGCTCTGAAAACGCTCCTCGACCGCATTATCGCAGCCATTGACGCTGATAGCTTGAATGAATGAATCCAAATGAAGACATTAATCTGCATTTTTCATTACGCTACGACTATGGTGATATTTGGAATAACTAACAAAGTCTCTTTGATGACCTAAAATGTACCAAAATCTCCGTAATTGAGTCCCATCTCGACAAGAGAGAATGAATAAACATTTTCTACTTTGGATAGAGCAATCCAACTTAAAAAACCCTACTTAACTTAAAATCTTCAATCTGTAATCGTATGGATGTTTTATCGTTGTTTTTGAGGGAACCGTGGCTGCTGTTTCAATAAATTTCAGGCTAATCGTTGGTAAAAAAAAATCTACAAGGCGTTGTTTCAGTTTATCTGTTTTTCTATTCAAACTTCCACTTTTCATGTTCTATCAGTAACTGGAGGAAATCTAATACAGCCCTATCTTATTTGTCTGCTTCCTGATGATGAACGTAATATTAATGGACAACGATTTACTAATTTTTTTGAAATTTTTATTTTAAACCTCTATGCCATTTACAGCAATCTGATATAACGAAGAGAATAGTTAAAATCAATTCATTAATTCATTACCGATAGCAAGAAGAGCTTGCGATAAACCACGCTCTTTATGTCTTCTGCTATTGCTGTTTGCGACATCCCTTACAATTTATCTTAATCATCATTAGTTATACATTTCGGTAAACTAGCTTTATCCTCCTATGCAAACTTCTGATTTAATGTACAGCTAGTTCCAAAAAAAACTTACCACCTAAGCCGCAACCCGCATAACAGGCAGTGAGTTTCCTGCAAGCGAGCCTTAAGAAGTGAGAGAGAGAGAGAGAGAGGGAAAACATGGAGGAGATAGTCTGCTTCTGTCCTGGCTCCGCTTGCAGAGTTGAAATGGATTTATTTGCATTATTGATATTGCAAATATTTATAAGTATCCTTAGTTTGGTGACATTGGCGTAGCAGAATAGTATTATAACAATATGGATGTTGTAATGCAAGAATTCAGTTATTATAAAATGGTTATTACAAATCAGTATATATTCTAGCTTTGCTTCTCGCACCGAGGGAAGCGTCGCACACGAGGTCCCGTTATTCCTAGGAAACCGAGGCAAACCCCCTTCCCCTCATAAAATTTGAGTCTGAGACGAAAGGCACAAGCAGGACGAAGGAAATTTTTGCAAAATCTGCCTCTGAGCCGCTCTGAGCTTATGTTTAGCACTGAGATGGGAGGAAGAAAATTTCCGCGCAGTTTGAATGTGTCGGACCCAAAATGTATAGACCTCGAATTCGACGCCTTCGCTTGTAAAACTCTGCGGTTATAATGGGTCGTATTATATATTATAATAGTAGATAATATTATACATCGTTCAAGAGAAGAGTTATTAGCCTTTAAAATTATATACCTAAGGAGTCCATATCGATCACCTGTTTTATCACAGCCTGTGTGAATGCAATCTACAAAAGTAAAGTAAGGTGAACTCATGGCCATATCTAGGCTATTACTTTAAATACATAAAAAATCTATAAGTAAATATGTAGTATGAAGTCTTGAGGCATTCTCTGCGTATTTTAGATAAATTTTGTTTAATTTGATAAGCATCAAAATTAAAACTCGATCGGTAAAAAAATCAGTAAATTTTATCATCTATGCAGTTGGTATTTTTAATATACCGTCCAAATCAATTGATAGAAAATGTGCTAGGATCGATTTTCCTGAATTAATAAAGATGACGGATACGAGACAACCATCTTTCACGTTGATTTTGAATCCAAAATGAATTTTTTTGGTGTCATTGAAGTGTGAATCGAATAAACGTGATTTCTTCTGTGGATTCCTCTTGAAATGGTTGCAGTCACAAACCATTACGTTCTTAAACGTTCTTCTCTCGTATTTATCAAGTTCTAAAATACACAAAAAGATAGAGCGAATGAGGTTTTGTCATAATGCTCATTGAATGCTACTGTAAGCTATGAATGTAAAATTTTCAATTAATTTTGAATGCATACAAAACTGCTTGCATTGTTTATATTTCAACTGTTTATTATCACGTTTACAATTATTATAATGTAGAAAACGTTAAAAATACGCGAAATAATAGGGACTTAGTGAAATAGTTTTAGGACCTTTTTACCTGTAATTCCAACCCTGTTAGTATCACACGGGGATAAGAAGCGCATATGAGGCTCATGTTGAAATTTTTCTCCCCTCGGTTGATGGCTGGCCCTACGTAACTCTCATATTTTTTCGACAGAATTTTAATGATTGAGATGAATGGGCGGTGGTTTGGTATGAATAGTCTATCTACATATTTATCGCTCGGTGATATTGAAAATATTCCTTCGTATTTAAAATGTATGGCTATGAGAAACTTTTCATCTCTCCACATTCCATGACAAATTTGAAAAGCAAGATAGAGGAGTGATTGGAAGAAGTGGTTAAAGCAATGAATTCACCAGGACTTCAAGAGGGGGACTGTTTTGATAGATATAGGGAAGTGAGAAACGACGGCAACAGTAATACATACACTCACATGAATTTAACAACCGAAAGTGTAAGAGGTATGTTAATTCCAGATTTTTGGATAAATCACAATAGGTAATGGCATTTCTTGCGTTCCTCGTTGACCAATTGGTTACTTTGAGTAGGAGCAACGACCTCTTTTAAAAGTATAACCCACTCACTCACCTTCTCAATTTTCTCATCCAACATATATTTTTTCCGTTTATGACAGCCTCCAGAGAAACTACTCATTTATCCAATTTAAGTAATATATTAGTCAAGAATGGTTAACATTCAAATATACAGGATATAACGCCCATGGCTTATCATACTTTCAGAAATTTCCTTCTGATACATCAGTAATTCCCAGGATCTCCGAAATTGTATGCAATAGCGATGTTCAATGTATCGTACCAATCTTTTAATTCTATAAGAAAGTTCGAGTAGTTTACTAAGCCAGAACCTAAACCATCTTCTTATCAGCAATTTATTTTGGAAAGAGAGTTCGGTTTTTTCAAACCGATAAAAATTTCTAACATCGGTATTACTATCTATGCAAGCCAATGGTTTATTCTAAATCTTACCTAACTTTAGAGATGTGATTTATCTGTAATCGGCGTATAAACTCTAAGTTTCTGCGACACTAAATATGCGGAGTATCTAAAATTCCATATTTACGTTTCGATTCATATTTTAGTGACATGATAATAGAAACTTTAGTCGATGTAGTAAGATCATCTTCAACGCTCTATCTATTTTGTATCATAGATGTTATAAGAGAAGTGAAACGATTTGATTCTCGTAAGCGTAAGGAATAAATATTAGATGGCATTTCTCTAGTTCATTGTTCATTTCTCAAGTTATTCCAAACTACGAAATTTTTAGCTCAATGTAGGGACGAAATAAAGCATAAAAAACAATTTATATAAATAAAGTAAACAATCATTGACGAAGAGCTTGATTGACATAAATTGACGATAGGCAGCATTACTTATTTTTTCATTTTTGTTGTTGAATTTGTTATTTAGTATAAGCTAATACAGTTTATACCATTCACTTTAAAAGCAGAATATAGAGATACTAATTCTGATATGATGCACCCAAACATTGTCAACTTTATGTTATCATTCAGATTTTCCGAAGGTCCTATTTTAACTGGAATGATCTTCCTTGCATTACTATTTAAAAATACTATGAAAAATTTAAAAAACATCTTCGCAAAGTTCGTAGAGAATTATGATGTGCCTAGGATGAGGGTGTTACGAAGGTCCTTGGAGTGAATGTTGGAATAATGGATTACATATAGAACCAAGAATATTTTAACAGCTAAGGTATGAATCATGAGAATTAGAGGAATATTCTCATGTAAGTCCGGTTACCATCCGTTGGTTTCTATTTCTAACGTGTTCTTCCATGACTCCTTTTACCCATCATTCATAATTATTGATAGTGATTTTTCTTTTAATTATTATACATATTATGCACCATTCAAATAATTCGGGTTATATATCTTACTTGAGGCATTCAGAAACCGAAGCAGCAATCATTCATCATTAGTCTTATTAAACATTAGTCTAGCGTATAGTTCTGAAAATCATTTCAGTAACATTGGAAATCCTGTTGTGGTTGTTTTCACACCCCCTGACATAAGTCATACGGCGGCTCGCGGGGTATTAATGTAAATGTAAATAAACCAGGTGTTAACGTGTAAACCTGCAATATGCAAGTATAGGAAACCTGGAGTTTATATGCAATATGCAAATTAGTCTTAAGGTTTTGATTTGCCATACTAACTGTTGTTTCTTAACCATCTTAAAGTGTATTCCTTGCAAGAAGTCCTGAAAGGTCGTCTACCTCAAAAATAGAGTTGAATATCTTCATTCCCTAAGGGAATACCTGCGGCGAAGATTACAAATCGCGGATCCACCATTTCCCACCTTACTTGTGATCGGTCGCCGCCACCATACCCTAACCTTTGATACCTGCTCAGCAGGGGTGCGGTCAGGAATCCTCATTAGCGCTTTCAAATTCGCTACCCCGGATACATACGACCATCCACAATCTGCCGAAAAGGGGGTTTTTCTTCTCAGAGCGGAGTTCCCCTTCACCCATCCGCCGTTTTATGGTTCCTTTGAGAAAATAGACAATACCTTTCGATGGACGCAACAAAAGAAAAAGAAACAACAAAGGAATGAATAGGGGATACTCCTAGGGCCAGGGTGGAGGAAAGGAAAGTTCTCCTTTCTCCATGGAAGAATTAGTAAAACCTCAGACGCGATATGTCAGAAACAGCCAAATCTCATCTCAAAATCATAATGCTTCATCTGATACCGTCACCACGAATGCCTGGTGGAAGTAAGAACAGAATGACATGTTGATGCATATATACTGAAATTCCTAATGCTCTGTTAATTGTCGTATCAAGCAAATTTTATACTTCTCTGTATTGCAGAATAATTCAACTGTGAAGAAATCGAGTCAAAATTTGCACCACGGGGCAAGAAAGAGATTTAGCATCAGATAAAAGTTGGGACAGCATAATTTTGCAAGTAACATGAACTTGATTTAATTAAAGGGATAGTTTTTCTGGGACTGGCAATGAACAATATTTTCGGAAAAATGTTACGAGATGCTGGCGTTAATTTCGTGGTATATTAATTTTTAATTCGATACGTGAAAAAATTTTGTAGCCCTCAGTATTTAAATTGTGCTACTATTCTAATACCTATGTTATTTTCTAAAATATTAAATTAGCAATTTGAATTTTAAACAATTACCTTAGAAAATGATGATAGCACACCAATAAATATTTTACTTTCTATCATATGATTTGGTGGTATTTAAAATTTTTATAATATTTGATGTAATTATCTGATGTAGTTGATCGTAATTTATTTGGTTTACTTTATTGTAATATGTTTTGGGTCAAATTTTCAGAGCTCTCTACCAGGTTGACTTAAAATGATTCTTTCTCGGTGTATTCGTCCAGATAAAGTTTCTTTTCATCTTTGCTTTCCTCAGTAGGTTTCGAAGTTTTTTCATACTCCCCTTCTCGATAGAATTTTTCTGCAACATAAATTAGTTGACATACAGTTGATTGTGTTCTTATTCCTAATTATTCTTTATCTCCTTGCTGAGTTTTCGTTCATCTTTCTATTTGAGTCATAGTCGTGAATTTCCTCTAAATAAATTTAAAAGTTCTTCCTGTAGGCGTCAAGAGCATAAAAAACGTAATAATATAATCCTTTTTAATCTTGCAATGACATAATTTTTCGTTGGATAATTGAAGCAGCTAAAGTAAGTTTACCCGATGCCTCCAGAAAAAGGTGAATTACGCAGAAATTTCTGGCCGAAATAAGGAGATCCGATTCTCATTCATTTTTTAATACTATGCTGCTGACATAGTAAAAATTAACACTAAATTTAAACTAGATTTCGTGCTAATAAAGACGGTACAAATACGTTCAACGCGTTTCACAACGGTTTAAAAAGGCGCCTTCCTTCCAAGAGCCAATAGAATGCGTGGAAAACACTAGACTCGCTCTCATCGAGCTTCACGTCTGTTATGCGGGTTGCGGCTTAGGTGGTAAGTTTTTTTTGGAACTAGCTGTACAATGATCAGTTGCATAGTTTCCGTATAATCCGTGAACTCCGGAAATAAACAACTGACGGAAGCGCTAAAACCAAGGTAAGCAAACTCGCTATATAATTTAAGAAGGGTATACCAACAGAAAATAACTGCTACTATAACGGAGATAAATTTCTACTATCTAAAGTTGTACTCACAATGGTTTATACTTCAAATTGAAGAAGATGACAGCCCATATATTCAAGATTTGAAATTCGTATTCACTATATTTAAAAATATGATACTTAACGAAATATTGTAACACTAGTGATATGTTTTTTCACTACGTATCATTCATTTTCAATGTTTTGGTCGCTGAGCGCTCTGTTTTTGTCAATTATATTGATAAACGCATACCCTCTCTGAAGTGTACCATTTGCAATATATTAATAATACATCTACGTATAATTAATATGGATTGAAGTATAGGATATTTTCGAGTATTACGCATAGTCAAGCATCATATTGTACGTACTTTACCCCCTTTAATTTTAAAATTATCAATGAATGATTTTACTAAAGAAAATTCTCGTTGGAGAAATATGCCTCTCTGTGTAACCAATTAGCCTCACTCATATGCCGCCACTTAAAATTGTCTTTCATTAGCTATGAATATTTCCTCTGAACGATTTTTCTATCTATAAATTTCCCTTGAATTATTTTTTTAGAATCTCAAATGCCCACTTTTCCTTCGCTTATCCACCCATCTTTCCTTCGAGCTGAATGAAGTAAACGTTCCATCTTTATTTTGAATCTCTCTCAACCTTTCCTCCTTTGATCCTGGAAACACCGATATCTTTCATTGGCCCATATATTTTGTCATCAAACCCGTTTCTCTCGCAGAAAAGAATATAAATACATAAAATCAAGAGGTTAGCCTGAAATTTTCACCATTTAGATTCAAAACGTTTGCGCACCAATTTTAGCTAGGAATTTATTTTGCAATTTAGGATTCGCGCAAGATGGTGGTTCTGGCGTTTCGAATTTATGACGTTCCTTCACCTTTATGTATATAGGTTTTACGGAATTCATGATTTTATATGGAAAGCTTAAGCGCATGTGTTTTTCGCGACAAAAATAAAAAGTACAGATAACAGTTAAGCCAATGCACTGTAGCAGGTGAATGATGCCACGGCCAAAGTGAAGGTTATTTTTGGCTGTAGAAGTAGTACAACAAACTAAGAATTGTGGCAGTAATTGAGGGATTTATTACTTATTTTTTACGTAAATCTTTTCGTGATATTAATTACTTTGCGCATCACCAGGTATATGAAAATCGAGTAATACTAGCGTTATTAAAACTATTTTGACAGATCAGGGCATTTCGTACACATGGGCCCCCACCGGGAATCGAATCCAGGACCGCTTTAAAAGGGGCAAACATTCTACTAACTAACCTTTTCAGGAGCCCATGAATATCGAATCTATTCCGCAATGCTATGCATGTTTGCATAGGGAGTAGTTGACTTGATACGGCCACAATATAAGTATGCACAGTATAATATCTCTTAGCTGGCTTCACATTAACCGGACTGTTTACTAGGCATGTATGTGTACAAAGCCCTTTTACGTAGAAAGAATAGATACAACATGTTTTCAGTTTCTATATTTTTTTCCAAATAAACTTAAGTAACTTAAACTTCCAAGTAAACTAAAAATGTTTAGCACTTAAAATTAAAAATTGAGAAATTACGCATTCAAAATTTCTCTGATAATGAAAAAATAGATCTTGTTTTTATCGACAGATTTTTTAAATATCGACTCTAAACTTATTTGAAAAATGCTTAAGTATGAATAAATTTTATTAATTATTTTAGTATGAATAAATTTAGAATAAATGCTCGTTAACAAGGAAAAATTCTCCATTTTTCAATCATAATAGTTGGTAATATTTTTCCACGTGGAAAAAAATACGTGTATGCATAAAGTATGTAGGATTAACCGTCCTAAACGGTAACCGACCAAATGAGGCCGGTTAAGAGTAATTACACAGTATATTGTTTGCGGATACTTCTTCCTCGGTTATTAGAACAGCGGAATCGAGATTTTTCTCTTTCTGAGCCATCCCAACTAAATTTCCACATTTAAATTCGATTCGAGTCAGAATCAGAAATAGAGATTTTAGTTGAAGGGTTTAGGAAATGGGGCGAACAATTTTGAATGACGTCCATGCGTATGAATCAGAGGTAACTTCGGCGGACATGCACTCATCACGTCTTTGACATATGTCCAAAATACTCACAAAGCCTGCGTAAAAACAGAAAGGTCGAACGAACTCGCTTCAGTCATTAGGGCTATGCGTCGCATCAACTGAGAGATTACTTTTCTAAAACAGATATTTTTGACTTATGACCTCATTTGAATTAAATTGCCACTAACTTCCTCAACAATATTCAAGTCCTTTAGTTACATACATACGGCCGTTACATTTACAAAAAAGTATAATTACAAAAACAAATTAATTTATTTTATTATTTATTATTTATAATGTATATATATACATATATATATTATTTATAATTTATTTATTAATGTATTTTATAATGGATTTTATGAAGACTCTCCATGTTTATTTTTCATAGAAAAGTTAAATTACTTCTGCAAGTGATACGGGGGAAAATTGAACATTAAATGCGCTATAACGTTCATCGAACATCGAAATGTTCGCATAAAATTACAGCCTTTCTGCATAATATGATAATTTCCACCAGAAGTGAAAGCGCTACTCACTTGCCTATCAAGGAGCGAAGAATATCGAATGCATTCCGAAATACAGTGCACCTTTAAACTACTTGAATTGATGCGGATGCGACACAAGTATGCACTGTGTGATTCCTCTTAACTTGCATTAATTGATTCAAGCAATTCAAGAAAGAAAAACTTCACTGATACGCTTAATGGATATTTTTAAAAAACAAAAAACGAAATGAATACACTATTCTCCACATAAAATTATCACCTCCGTAAATATCACCACAATGTAATTATATCAATTGACATTAATGTAAGTACGAACCTTAGCTTTCAAATATGTGGACATCGCTGAATTCACTAAACAAAACTCATTCCTTCTGAATATCCATCTCGGACTGTGTTGTCGGTTTTCGGAGAGAAAAAAATACCTGCACGTATTTATTACACTTTATCTAATGTATAATGTTCCAGTGCTTACGTCAGAGAAGCCCACTCTATCACTTCATAATCAAAATAAATTAAGACACGAATGGAGCAGGGACAACATTTTCCGCTGCCACAGCTATTGTATCCATTATCTAATTGATTCGAGACTCACCGAATATATAACCACACGATTCCGAATCAAGTAAAGTATGTATGTACATATTTAGTATCTTCCTAAAAACCCTTTTAATTTACGAAATAGGACTATAAATTTCTCAACTCTGCCTCGAGTAAAAATTAAATTTCCCATCCTAAGTGCTACTTCGTTCTAATTAAATAAATTGAACTCAAACCTGAAAATTATCTGTAAATTATTGAACAACCAATATATCACTACCCTCCTTTTGTGAGTAGTTAATCATGTCTCTTTTCCTAAATATGAATGCAATAGCTTGGGAGTTAAGAAAACTATTTCAATGCTAAAAACCAGATCTAATTTTCATAACATAGGCCAGTGACGCGCGACAGACGAACCAAGCTGTCAAGCAGGGACACTTCCTGTTTCCAAAAACAACGGCGTCCACTTCCGAGATAAGGTTTATACTTTATAGCATGTGAAAATGTAAACTCTTTGACTCAAGAAAAAATAACAAATAATGCTTTCTTAAGTTTTTAACCGAAGGATAAAACAGAGAGGGTACTAAGGAAAAACGATCATCTAATAGCAAGAAATTCTTAGGGAGGAAATTCCACATCACTATTTATACAATAATTGCTGTAACAATATCTTTATTTTCCTTAACCACTGTAGGTATTGAAAACCTTTTCATTTTCAGTAAATAGAATTTTTTAAGAGAAGCTTGTTAAATTCTCTTCCGCTTAATTTTTGTTTGAATATTTTTGCCTAGTATGAATATTTGTTTTGAAAAAAATATTCTATGATTAAAATATAAAATTCTGCCGTTTCCTACTAGCACGGCTCCTAACAGTTCAATATTCCTGATTGTTACTCAGGTCCACAATTTTTCCTCTATATTCTTCGTCATCGAAAATCAGCTAAGGGCATCATGCATGAAAATCAGCATTTTCCCTCAAGCAATCACATACTTCGGGTATTTTTCTTAATATAAGGTATAGTAGGAAGACTTCTTCTTCTCAAATTTTCACCTTGAGATTAATGTGCGATGCGTTGTCTCCACTTAGAACTTAAAACACAGAAAGGTTTTTTCTTCCCTAGACCCTCTCATTGTTGACTACTTGCTTAGATAACGATTTTTTAAGCCCTTATTTTCTAGAAAAAAATTAAATTATTTCAACTCAGTCATTCCAACGCGAATACGGCACAACAATTACTCTTCGATGTGGGTGTAAATTTTGGCGGCAAAAACTTTCACAGAGATATCCGAAAGCAACAAGAAATAAGCTGAAACGGAGCGCTCCCGCAGTAGTTCAAAAAATATGACATAGGACTCACAATTAGTTTGACTTGGACTCCAATCTCTGCCCGGCCAAGCTGCGATATAAAAGACTAGTCTACATTAATGAAGCTTGACAGAATGTTGGGTTCTTTCATTATCTTGGATGCTGTTATCTCAAGTAGTTCTTTTCCTGGAGCTTTACCGTATGTACCACCAAAGTACAAGAAAATGAATCCTATGAATTACCCGTTATTTTGGAAGAACACATATCGCTAAGCTTTGTTTTTTATTAAGCTATTATTTTAAAAAATAGTTTTAAAAATTACTTGAACAGCAGAATTTGTTGACTAATCAAAAAATTTCATTGGATTTTTTGCTATTGGAATCTCCAATACAGTTTCTATAAATGTACACCCGGGAAGATTATACCTATGATAATTTTATGATTTTTTATAGTGAATTATCCATTTTAAATATTTTATGCCGAGGTGAAACTAATGCCTTCCAAAGCCAATTTCTTCCTGTTGCGTTTTTTTTACAAAACCGAGCACAAAATCTTATCTCCTGGATACATTCCACAGATGGTACATCATTTCTAAAAATCGTATTAATCATAGCTCTATTTACTGGAAGTTTAAGATTAGGTTAAGATTAGGCTCAATCATTTAACTGATTTTATCGAATGTCTATCCTTGAATATTGACTACACAGGCACGTGAACCATCTCAACACTCAAGCATCAACTATTCTGTCTGCATTAAATTAGAGCTAATCCTGATAAAAACTAAGCCCTAAAAATCAACCCTTTCTCATGTATCTTCACGTTATCGATTGACATTCGTATCCTAACATGCCAGCCAAAGGGGCTATCAATTATCTACCCCTAGTTTCATCCGACACGCGATATTTCGCAGGCTATTACGAAAAGACAGGGCTTCCATAACTATTCTAAGCCACGTCGCTAATTCACGTGCAAATCCGTCTCGCAGCTTGTTTAGCAGGCGTCAGCTAGAAAGAAAAATAGCAAAAGGTCGCGACGGCAGCGCCGCAAAGACGAGACGGTGGTCGATGACACTGCCTGCAACGCTTCCGACGTTACATTTACTACGCTTGTGGTCTATAATATAAGAGATAAGATACAGAGGCAATATTTGCCGCAAGCAAGCGACCTAACAATAAAGGGATGCGGAGAGTCTACCAATTAACGTCACGATAACAATATGAAGCGAAGGAAAGGCTTTTAACGGAATTAGACAGCGATCGATTCTCTTCCCGCTAATTTCGAGCGGGCTTGTCCATAATTCGACGCTTTAAGTACTGATTTCTCCAAAATTGTGTTAGCATCGTCCTCCGAGACCATTAGGACGTCTGGGTTGCATTTCTATGAACTTAAAGATAGAGCGTAGCGTAGGTTGAGTATTTCGAACATTTTTGCGAGTAACTCAAATCCGTCTGAAACAAAACCAAAGTATTTCTCATCCGTTCTCAAAAAATTTCCGCGAACTCAGTGCGATCACAGCCTTTATTATTTTCTTATCTGTACCGGCTAAAATTAGCGAGGGAGCCTTAAGAAAAGAGAAAGAGGTCATCCGGCGGGGCAGGATTGTATTATTTTGTACACATAATATGAAAGATAACGGCTAAGTATATTTACTGCCAATTAGTGTGCGAAAGCGGTTTAGACGAATAAGAAAGTTGAAAATTTTTAATTGATGATTTCACAATACGAATGCTAAATTATAAACATATTAATGACCTAGAGGCCCCAGGGGTAGTTGACTTTTCGACAGTAACAACGTCTAAGATTCGTTCTCCGGTACTGAATTCACTATCTCTATTCTATCTAATCTAATTAGCGGAGTTATAATGAGGTTGATTAAACACTGGCATGAGAAAAACAGACCGCACATTATTTAATATCAAAGCCAAATCCTATCTTTGGCCACTGGAGCTATACTTTGTCCTGAAGAAACCACGTAAATCTTGTGAATTACTAACGAAGGAACGGCGCGAACTTTAGCGACCTTTGCATAGAAAAGTAAAGTAGACGATCATTGATTTTGAAGACAATCCGCACAGAGTAAAATTGATATGGATGGAACAGTACGAACAGCTCGCGCTATTCTCCCGTAAGGAATACTCGGTGCCATAAAATTTACGTAGTCTTTTTATGGCGTTGAGTGAAGTATAGCTGGGCATACCGTCTAAACGGTTTGATAGAAACACTTTGGTTACATCAATATTAGTGGAGGAATGGTTACTGAATTGTTTCTAGCACGAAGAAATAGCGACTTCTCTACTATCCGATCGAAATTAAACTAGCCAAAACATTAAGAAAATAAATTGCTGAATTATGATTATATTATTTAGGTTATTTCGACCTTTTAAAATAGACGAAATGCCTCATGAATATAACGCGAAAAGTTACAAAAAATCGAATAACCAAGATACGTTGCTCTATTAAGTAATTATATAAAAATCAAGAAGCATTGTTGAATATATTGTAAGTCATAAGTGCGTAGTTCTTGTACTCTCTGTCTCCTTTAATTTCTTCAAGCATTTCTCCCTGTTCAAAATCATTTTTATACTGAATCTTAGCGTTGACGAAAAGGTACGGGGACATCAGAAAACCTTTCAGCAAAGTAACTTTCCTATGTCCATCAAGACGTAAAAGGAAAATACGGAAATGGAATTCCGGATGACTTCGCACATTACTGGTGATACGCATATGAGCCAAAAACGAACTCTAATGAAATTATTTTACTGATTGATTATTATCACTATTTAAAGCGATTTCAACAGAAATTATTCGTAAACTAAGCATGAGTTATGGATATGAAGGACATAATTCATGTATTTAATTTTTCGTATAAACTAGTGGAGTAAGTAATCTAGAAAAAAAATATATCTATGTAAGGATTAAGGAGGAATATATACGAAGATGTGTCTCTGTATCTCTATTAAATATGAAGTAATGAAAATAGAAGTTGTTTTCCATCATTTTACCAGAAAACAATTTTCAATACAATCTTGATGTTAAGAACAAGCAGTATCGACGATCTAATCATCTCAGATATTGTCTAATTACTTAAAAATTGTTAAATTGCTTTAAAATCAGCTACAGCTATTTTATGAAGCCAATGTATCAAAAATATGAAATATTGTCATTTTCAATTATGTCTATAATTTAATGGAGCGTTCAATCCGTGCATGTGGAAGAATGAGTAAAATTTTAAATATTAAAAACCAAAAGGTCGATTATTCATCCCAGAGGTAACTCGAAAAACGGAATAAATTTCCGTATGAACGTTTTATTATGATATTTTACATTTGTTTTTTAATTAAACACAAAAAGATCTATGCAGTATACTTGCAGGGATAAATTTACCAACATCTACATAATATTATTACCTTGAGCAATTTTTCCGTACACGTTTTCCATGCTAATTGCTTCGAAAATGGAGCAATAATGTGTGCCATTCCAGCAATTCATCATAAACAATCACTTTTGACAGCTAAATGCATGCATGATTGAATCTCATTAGCATGACGTTAAGAAGGCACAGACCGTTTGCGATTGAGGTAATTCTGCGCAAATCTCTGCCTCAATTACCCTAATTCCATTCCCATCATTTCCTCCGCTGTTAGCCGTTTCCATTGCGACGGAAAGAGAGAGAGAACTGGCCGCGAATTAGCGAATCGATCTGGACCGTACGCAAACAGGACTTCACCACGCGTACGCCTTTCGTTTCCCATAACAACGCAGACGTTTATTTCCCTCTGTTTTGCGCGTTCGGCGCAGTTTCACTCTGCAAAAGGCGGACTTTTGTTTGTTTGCTGGAGCTTTAGCAGGGCACCGGTACTTGGGAGACGCCTATTTTAACGCCCCAAGGGATTTCTGCAAGCGGGAACTCGGAGAACTAAAGCATCTGTTTTTACGGTGTATTTAGGAAAGGCGAAAAAAATCCCTCCGCCTATTTCGGGATCCCTTATTTTGATTTTCTGAGTGGTTCGACTAAAGAAAGCCTGTTCGGTGATGGGATTCCCTGTGCTTGATCGTCGAAATAGAAGACGTTGAAAAACTCGAAGATGCTTGTATTTGCGATGGAGATTCCTTAAAGACCAGATTTCCCATTGATTTCTTTGGGAAAATAAGAAATGCGGGCATCGCGAAAGAGGGTTAGCGAAATTCAAGGGGATATTACATACGTCAGATCATTAGTAATCACGCAAATGACTTCGTAAAAGGGTGAATCTTATCAAACTCATGGAAATTACCTTTACTGCGTGATCTTTAAGTAAGCCAAATATTTCAACATGAAGACAAAAAATTATTAAATTAATGAATGAATATGTACTGTTTCTCTGGGAATTACCATTGTAATTTTGTAGTACCTTGATTTTGAATTTTGTAAGGTTAATCTCGTAAGGGTATTACAGAGTTTATGCTGATTTGTTCAATTTGCGTTTGTTTGAATTAATGTAGTTGTTGTTGCACCAGATAAGCAGTCTATCTGCAGCAATATAATTAATAATAATAATTATTATTAAAATTGATTTTTTGGATTTTTATTTTCTTTATGAATTATTGCATTATCTTAATTGAAAATAACCTCATATTTATTTCCGTAAATTTTATATTTTTTATCCGATTTAAAAGAATAAAAATGAAGTTCTATTATGATAATAATCGTGAAAAATCCGGTAATATTATAAGAGAGATGTATATATTTCAGCTATCCATAAGCAATGCATTTTAATGAAATTAATATGATAAAATTTACTTGAAAGATAAGTTAATAAAAGAATAGCTTGGGCCTGATGTAAAGAATAAAGTAAGACTTCCATTTGAGGGCTATTTCCCAAAATTTTATGATTTTGAATTCTAGATTTGATTGACGAAAGTTTGCTGAGTTCTCGACGAAAGTATAACTTTTGAGGCTTTTTTCAAAAGAAAATTGTTTTTATTCTTACTTAAAAACTCTGGTCATAATAGTAAATAATTTAGATACCTTAATCTTTCTGTCTGTTTCTTAAAAACTATTTCTTATGGATCAACAAGAAAAATTACAAATATTTAAGCACAGCTTAAATTTGTCGCAAATTGTTGAAATCCGTTATTTACTGTCAAAGCGTACATTCCAATATACCTTCTAAGTAATATAATATATTTTTAAAATTTTGATTTGTAATCGCAACTATTTGCTTGTAATCATGGTAATATTAATTCACCCTTAATCGTCATTTTATTATTCTATCATTCTACCAACACCAAAATAAATACTCGTTACTTCTTTCGTTTACGTTTTAATATGCCCGTCATTGTGTTGATATAAATTGTACTGGATGCATGGATGGGTTATTTGCATGAATAAAATTTGCTGCTGTCAAAGCAATATTGATTTTTAAGCATTCATAATTTAAACATTTAAACTATTTTGAAAGCCAAGCTGCATTCAACCCAACTAGATAAACTGCCATATCAATTTTAGAAGTCGAAATTAATGAGAATGGAATCCTTTTCATAATGCTATTTTTAACATTCTGTTTCGTATAAACTGTCTTTTACTTAAAATATAAGGTCAACCTAAATCATTATTAACGGCCCTAGATCTAGAATATAAACCATGCGAAAACTTAAACTTATTTTCTCCGTTTGCTTTTTGAATCTAGCCACTTTATGACGTAATAGTTTTAATTGATTATTTTATTACATGATACCCCCATCCTCATGCAGAGGGAATCTGCATTTACCTCCTCAGGATGGTAACTTAGCTACTGAAATGCGCACTGGGTGATTTGAGGATTGGTAATCCACAGCATCTTTCTCCATTCGGGGAAAAGGCCCGAAGATTCTCTTTATTCGGCTAACTGAGTTTCTCGAACCTCTTTCTGTTAAGGGGGCATTCGTTTGCTACGTTTCTGACGAGTCCTATAACAGCATTATCAAAGCCATGAATAAATGGGATCGAAGTGGAAATTGGAATCCCTTCGTCACGTATAGGGAGCTCATATTGATTTGCTCCATTCGAGAAAATCAGATGGCATTCGGATCTTGTGTTAAGAAAATCTTCATCTATCACGAACACTAAATAGTCTCATTGGTCAAAACATGGCAAAAGGGCAGCGTCGGAAGAAGAGACCGATTGGAAACGTTCATGTATTTGACATGGTCTGCTTTAACGCGGGTCCTGGAGACTGTCATCTCCTTTTAGCGATACCATCTCAATAGGTAAACAGACGCATATTCGTTCGGACATTTGGAAGTTCTCGGTATCGGGTGGGGTCGCAGACGCTGAGGGCGTGGCTTGAGGTAACCAAGGAGACGGTTTGAGGGGCGGTTGTTGATAAACAAGGGGATGAATATTACGCATCAAAACTTTAGAGAATTTTGTCTTTACTGCGCAGATGATAGGTTTTTAATTGACATTAAAGCTCCCTGTCCGACCCCAAAAGAATTGCGACAAATACAATACACTGAAAACGTCTTTATAATTAAAATTGGGACAAGATAGTCCCATCTTCCATTAAACCCTGTATGAGGACCGAAGATTCTCTAACGTATTCGGCTGACGGAGAGTTTTTCGTAACCTCTTATTCATTAACAGCCGAGTTTCAATTTCTTTTCCTTCGCCCCTACACAGTTTTGTCTATTATATTTGATTATTATGCATTATATAAAGGAAGTAATAATAGACAAGCTGTGGTACTGAAAATTATTAAGTCTGGTTAAATTGGAATAACCAAAAGGAAATGGTAGACCTTACGTACGCAATTCTTTTAGGAATAAAATTATTAGTCTCCTGACTACGGGTGAATACTATCGCTTATTGATAGAGGAAGATATTATACCTGATTCTGTTTTATAGGAAGATATTATACCTGATTCTGTTTTATAGGAAGATATTATACCTGAGAATGTTTGTTATCAATAATTACTATCTAGAATCTTTCCAGTATAAAAAATAATTTATTAATCACCTCCGGAAAAATAAATTTCAAACTCAGTAAGTTCAGGCTTGATTTGGTAGAGGTTCATTTCCATGATCACGTTATTTTTATTTTCACAAAGTAAAATAAAAATAATTTGATCGTGAAAATAAATTTTGCTCGAATAGTAATGAGCTGGATAACATGATGAAGATATTTTACCAGTAACTCAGATTATAAATAAGGAAAGAACAAAGAAAATCAAACAAAAGGCAGTGGGAGTTCGCGATGTTTTAAGCCTGGAAGACATTCCGTTCACTCTGCCATCTTTTTATCCCTCCAAAGTGACACTCGAAACGCATCGTATTTTTCTGTCGTTTCCCCTCTCCAACAATGAGCTTTTAGTTTCTAAAAGGTAAGGTCCCACCATTAACGAGAGTAAAGCATCAACGCAAGGCTTTAAAAGTTAATGTGCACTCCAAAAAAAAAGAACTACAGCAAGAGAGACTACTTTACCGACGAAGAATAAACCGGTCCTTTTCCACATCTCGAAATTTTAACGCCATCCATTAAATTTTTTACGTTTTGCGTTATACACAGGCAAATTTTAACTTTTGGCATTCCGAGATTTAAGGATTTAATATCCATTAATTATTAATACATGAATGTTGTCAATTATTTCTGTTAGATTTTATTAGATTAGATTTCCGACCCCTACTTAATCTTTATTCCATCTTCTAATTTTTCTTTAGCTACCAAGAATATAAAAAAGGAAATCACCGTGTTCATCCTTGGTCGTTAGAGCTTCTCAAGTATTTACTATGATGACCTGCTTCTTTGTTGTTACCAATCTTAACAAGTCATTTAGTTCAGGACGTTATTACGTCTCAAATAAGGATGTAAAAGAGAGGTAGAAACAAATCTGATTTACTTCCTTGAAATTAAAAAGGCATTCTTCCGAGTTTATGAGAGCCCAAAGGAGCCAAATGATAGCAATCATGAATAATGAGATTATCGGACGACTGTGTCGGTAAACGTCTGTACACGATATAGATAATGAAATCACTCATACATATGCTTTGTAAAGTCTAACTTCTTCATACGAGAAATTTTAAGGCGTTGGAGACAAAAATTGAATGTGGTCAAAGTTCTGCTCTTGGATTATCGAAAATTCAAGCCTGAGTACGTTCCTCTGATTTTTTAAGTGCAATCTTAGTAGTTTTCTTCTATGCACTTTTTTAATCTCGCTCTTTTCAATGTTAGATGGGTTAGATCTAAGAAGAGCATAGCGACTTAAAGAGCGACCAACCTCCCTTGAGGACTTGGTAATGGCAATTTGCCTAGGATCTGACAAGGAGCTTGACTTAAAATCAGACAGTGAAGTTTTTCCAACATCACTGTACATGTACGACATATATCACGACAAAATGGCATCTTAAAAGATGAATGGTGATGAAGCCATAAGGAAATAGTCCTAAATCGCCCATTCCCCCTTGGCAAGTTTTTAGACTCTCCCCTGAAGAAGAGACATCGCCATAAGAAAGTCGATTTATTATGTTTTCCACCCGTTTAAAACAAACGTAATCCCAAAATCTTTCCTATTAATAATGATGTTCGCACTTCATTTTTCATAATACTAAAAATCTACCGCGATATTATAATACACGAGCAGACACTTCTTTAGCTTGTACGTCGGATAATATAAATATATGCTTGTGATTCTACGATTTAAAAATATGAAGAATACCAAAAAATCGATGGTTGAAGCCGTCACTTTGTGAAACTATATAACAAGGATGAGAAACTCAATTACTTTGTAAATTTTTACTGATATTTCAGTGAAACTTAAAAAGCTCTGACTGAGAACAAATTGCCAAAAACAATTTTTCCAGTTTCATACCAAGAGAGCGGAGAAGAAATAATGTCTAAGATTTCTATATCAGAATGTATTAATTTCAATGAAACTACAAAAAGTAATTTCTTTTCTTATTCCTGATGAATGCCGTTGCTGTAGAGTGTACATGAAGCACAAATACTGCATATATTTCTAGTGCGTATTATTGTTTCTATTGATAATTCTTTAAGGTGGAATGCAAAGAAGGAAACCATATTTAGCATTCGTATAGATGGTCAATCACTATTCTGATATAAATGATGATATCGAAAAAATAAAACATTTCTTAATTAAACGTCATGATTAATACGTAGCGGATCTTACATATTTTCTCACTAATCAAACTGTATTCTCGAAGAATGCAAGTTAGCTGTTTCATAATTCCGAAAATTAACGGTGGAGTAAGAAACCATATCGACTGAGAACAAGCTGTGAAAGACAATCATTCCAGTTCCATACCAATATCACGGATATATGCCTAAAATTTCAATCTCACAATGTATTAGCGCTCCTCATAGATTCAAGAAAGGAAGCAACGCAAAAGAGTTCGCTTAAGATTCTGAATAAACCCCAAAGTTAGATGAAAACGACCTACGAGGTCGGGAAGTTCTCGACGAGAAATAAGAAATGCGGGAAGGGAACTTAAATTAGACAATTAAGGCTAAAACGGAGCCTTCGCCCGCTCTCGAGGATCTGTTACTCGCAATTTCGAATCGGTGGAGCGAAGGTCGAGTCTCCCAAGAAACTCTCTTCGAATCAATTTCGCTTCAAATCATCGTTTAATTTCCTCAACGGGGGAGATTCGATTTAACGAAAGAGACATGGTTGATAAATAACCGCACAATCGTCTATTTTACTCTGCTCCCTTAAATGCGTCAGACTTGCTCATCATTCTACAAGAAGAATTATTCGTCACGTGCGAGTTAAGAGGAGAAGACGACGAAACTTCCTCGTATAGCAGAATTTCACAAAGATGCCATTCTTCATCGCTAATAACCTTAGTAATAATGGTATTATTAAAGTGCTTCGAAAGCCAATATCTTTTCGCACTTGGGCTCCCACCGGGAATCGAACCCGGGACCGCTTTCGTTGAAGTCGAACGATTGCCCAAATGGGTTCATAATCTTTATCTATACATTGATCCTTGATAAAATATTGACGAGAATATATACATATGTATGTTTATATTTCGTTATTTCAATAGCCTACTCACGAGGATGAGGGAGGTAAGGGGCCTTGCTCCCCTCCTTAACTCTATATAAAACTCAAATTAATCTTTAATGGCAAGTCACAGTCACATGGTGACAACAATTCGAAAAATAGGAACAACATCTTACATCATTTTACTTCAGTGTGACTTGGCCAAAGATAAAAGGGCTCTTTTATCTGTGCTATAAAATTGAAAATATACTCATTAAAATAACATTTTGGTTACACTTTGATGCAAAAGATCGGGCAGATGCCCCCATAAAAATGTTTTGGGTGAGCCGTTGCGTTATATACAGAAACGAGTGAGCTTGACTGCGTTCCTGTTTATTTACTCAGACTGGTGAAAACAGTAGTTGAAATCTTCAAATGTAAGCTACGAATCCTAACTTTAATCTTCAGAGGAATACCGCACAGAGAAGTCCTGGAATTCCCATCTTGCAATACGGAGAAAAATCGTAGAATTTTATTCCCATACCATAATTATTGACTAGAGAAACTAGAACGCACTATGGAAAATCATTAGCAATGCATCGCTCCCGCTTCTCCAAGGCTTCCCATCTCGGCACCGATTCATTCACCCATTCTTTTCTTCGTTCATTCCTCCAGCGGTCTACCTTTCCCCTTCTGTAGCGGCCATACTTGTGGCTTCTAAGGCTATCGTTCCCGCGACATCTTCCTAATTGATAATACTACCCATCGTCTATCTCCGCAGTTACATCTTTCTCTACGACCACTACTCCCCTTTCTTCTCCGTTTATCATCCATTGTGCCTTTGGCTTCCCTCTGCTACCCCACAAAAAGTCCAATCTCTTTGCTGCTAACCTTGCCAACATCTGATTGTGAGCGTGGTAGACTTTTTGGACCGTATCATATCATCCCTTTAGTACCCTAAAGGTTTTCGGAAATGACTATCATCTATCAACTACACACTCATTTCCGTGAGAGTTAATAAGTTGAAACAATTATCATTCAGTATAATCGGCAAAGTAAATACAGAGATACCTCGGCTAATAAATATATTTTTTAATGTATTTGTTTCTCGTATAAGCTCATTCATAGGTAAATATTAAAAAAATTTGAAATATGAAATTTTCTTTCTGGAATTGTTAGCCGAAAACTTGTTAACCGAAACATGATTTTCCATAGGTTTCTATAGAAAATTGTTTAATTCGTTCTGGATGCTGCCCACTGTTAAAAGAAATA
Source organism: Pachydiplax longipennis (assembly GCA_036926295.1). Classification (NCBI taxonomy): domain Eukaryota; kingdom Metazoa; phylum Arthropoda; class Insecta; order Odonata; family Libellulidae; genus Pachydiplax; species Pachydiplax longipennis. Next base: position 41,100,935 of record JAVFKF010000002.1, read on the forward strand.
GCGTAAAAGAGTGAAATATTGAATGGATCACTCGATAAGGCACGTGAAACATCGAATCCATCAAATGCTTCACTCGATGGGAAGGAGCGAATGAAAAACTGAACATATGCACTAAGTATAGAGAGAAAAATATAGAGGATTTATTCAATGGAAGCATACAATAGAATTATTTCTTGTTTTCATTCGGTTGTTCCCACCTCTAGGCGTAAAGCATCCTTTATACGAATCGTTATTCGTTAGCATAGCCCAAAAAGCAGCGAAAAAATTCTTCATTAGTCGGGTAACTGAGATAGTTTATTGGCAATTCTTCTGGAAATATCATATATATGAACATCTCAGATGCTTTGAGATCCCACCTTGTACAGAGAAGTGAGTAATCTTTCTATAGCCGCGTGAGAAACCATCAGGCCGCACCCTGGCTGCATGTTGAATATATTTGAATGGTTCGCCATCGATTTTGTCCGCAGTCGATCGGATCATTTCCATTTAGCAGGAGGACATCGTTAATCTCGTCTCTCTATCGTGATTACGCGTCATCGGGAATCCATTGTAGCCCTCGGTCACCAGAGAGAGCGACCATCGCAAAAATATCGATCAAGTTCGACAACTAGACGTACTCCGTGCACATGATGCGAGTAACGTGAAATTTCGCATCGAAACTTCGTTCTGACGAATGGAAAATGATTTACGATCACGGAACCGTTCTCTTCATAGATGTCAATTTCGCGATATTTTTCGCTAGATCTGTCGCCTTTTTTTCTTTCTTTTAGCGACTTTATTTTCTATTTCAGCGATATCTTCCAAACGATCCAGCATGTGCTTTCACATATAAACTTCTCTCCATTCTTATAACATACCAGTTTTGATTTGAATGAAAATCAAAAAAGTATTACGTCTACAAGTTTTAAATTTCGTATTCGTAATCTGTTTCATACATTTGAAATTTGAACTCATATCATATTATAAAATAAAATTCGAGGAATTATATTTTTTTAAATACTTTAAGTGACATTTTTATTCGTTTAGTGACATTTTATTTACTTTTTATGGCAGTATCAGCGACGTCATCGAAAATAAATAGAATATCTGTTTTTCCACTTCATTATACGAGAGAAAAAGAATGGGAAACTTAAATAGAGCTTACCGCAAGTGACTATGGCTTTAATAATTATTCATTGGCTATGTCAACCATAAAATTGAAAACATTTACGAACACTCTGGCAATGTTTGTTCGATTGATACAGTTGCGGGAACTAATTTGCAAATCTTAAATGCAGACCTTTGTCTAAAATTTAAAAGGCAGGATGTCGAATAATAAAATTATTCATATGAGAATAAAGGTATGACTTTAACTCATTAATAATTAATATCTGATAAAACTGCAGTTACAATAATATATGCAACAATAAAAACTAGTATTAAGCACTCCAAACAATCAAGTCAATGACACCGCAAAATTGCTTAACTCATTTGAAAGTAAATTAGCGACGATTAACATAGTATTATTTTACATACAGCGCTGGCACTCACAATACTTCCAAATTTCTTTAAAACACCAACTTTATACCAACTAGAACAGAAAGTCTTTTATCATCAAAAGGCCGCGTATACCATTCAGTCGCAAAGGAAACCCTTAGCCCGCATATGAAACTAGACCGCATTTGAGTTAGTGCCGGCTATATTCAATTAGATCAGCATCGAAATCGTACGAAGGTAAAGGAATTTAATTAATAAGTACATCTAAGTAGAATATCTTCCATTTTATTTTTTCTTGGCCTCATGATCGAGACGGGGAAACACTTTAATGCGTTTATTTGATTCGGAAAAGGAAGCTAAGCCTACATTGAACGCTAAAAAAGACAAATATGATCTGAAAGTCACCCTTTTCCTAAGCCACTTAGCCACTAAACTATGACTTAAATTGCCAATGAATAAAATTAATTCACGCGATAACTTGAAACCCCATATCTCCCATCCACTAAGCTCAGATTATTATACTACTAATCAACTCACGATAAAGTACGAAAACTTTCCGTTGTAAAATTGCTACTTCAGAAATTTCTAAACAAGACAGGACTTCTAAAGATATTTTTAAGAGACAAAGTCTTCTACGGATGGAATATTTTCCACTTTTTCCACCATCTTCCACTGCAGTTTTATTCTTTAAACAATGCTGAACATTCTCGTTTACGATTATTTCTTTCGTGTCATCGTTAATCTACCAGCTTTTACCCCAAGTAATTTTCTTCTTCGCAGAGGAAGATTAAACCGCAATTTCCTGTGGTTATTGCGGTTCTTTTGGAATCATGTAGTTTATATGGACGTCGTAGTCAGAACATCATTAGAGCCTCTTGGGTCGGGCTAGAGGGGTTTCGACCCCTGGCCTCTAGGGTACCTCATTTTGAAGGACCTATTATATATAGGACCTTCCTGTAAGAGGTATTATAAGAAGAAAAAATAGTATTATAAATATCGCATGGAATCTGCACGGTACTGATTCAATACTTGTTACATCCGCACAATTGCAAATTATCGTAAGAAATTCTGGAATGAAAAAGAAAGTGTTGTGACCTTTTCTTTTACTAAATGGATTAGAGAGATTACCGAAAGTTCCAAATTTAGGCTGGAACTAAAATATTACTGAATATACTAGTACAAAGATTGTCATTCAATCATCTTATCTCATTCTCGGAAATAGCCGCTACGTTGTTAGGGGCTTCTCGGATCTAGCTGAATTCAACACCTGTTATGAAATATTGGGTACCCTCAACCTCTAGACACGGCCCTGCAGAACACAAATTTTACCAGCAAAAAGTGAACAGATGCGTTCCGCAAAAGCAGTCATGAGGGACAAAGGAAGGTTGTGGTGGCGATAAGATATCGTTATGTACTTTATCTTAAGTGCAGCCCAAATAATCAATAAATATCACGATCTGGCAAACAATTCACAAGCAGAGAATGTATATGAAACCTTTTTCGCACCCAGATGCCCTTATCTTGCTGTTTAATAGCTGGTATAGTAATTAATTACATACATTTAAATCGAAAGTTGAAAGATATGTCAAGATTAATATTGAATACGGCCTAATACCATTTTATTGAGGCAGGCAGCCATATTTCCAGAGTCGGTGCGGATCTCAACACCAAAACATCTAAAACAACGTCAAAATCGTTTATGGCCACAAAGCGAGCCTATAGCCTGTCGAATAATTACCGCTCTTGGCTCTCACATTCTCTTTTATTCTCCGAAGCATTCACCCATCACCCGGATGAAGTACTTCCGGCGAACGCCCGTGTGAGCCCTCCTCTTTACAAACTCACAATGCACGGGTGACAGGCGTCCATTAAAGGACGAAGAGGGAGCTTCAGCATCAACCATCGATCGAAAATCAACAAGTTGAGAGAGCAAATCATATTAACCTGCAAGTAAAGAGCCAGATTGGTACCATAAGGGATTTTCAACCTGCAAACATCTTGTCCTTCTTGATTCGGTGTCTGAAGTGTTCACGTCAGCAAAAACTGAGATCTTCCGTTCATTTTTATCTAGTATCTTTTTATTTTCTGACATAATATCAAACAAATGATAAGCAAAGTTCATCTGCTGAGATACTATTACGTTCAGTTTAGAAGAATACCTGTGTTAAATTATACGCTGTAATATGTTTTCTCGCATACAATGATTGCTAGTCCCAAGTCCTGCAACCATAGTAGTTGAGAAATACAACCAACCAGTTGGGAAATACAGGTGCAACGTGCTTTTTAAGAATGAATTCTTATTGAATCTGCAGAAAAATAACAATTCACTAAAATTGCGCACATAAAGACATATATAGATTATCAATTATTGTAAGCTTAAAGGGAAACTTTTATTACTACAAAAGATCTTTAAAGAGACCTCACGGATTTGACAAAGAAGTGAAAAATATTAAAAGCTTAAAATGAATGCCAAAATGCCTTAGATTCTCTTTGAGTAAACCTTAGAAGGAATCGTCGTAATTGTTGAACTCGTTGGTCCGTGAATAACTGTAGGTGCTCTTGAAAGCATCGATCTTCAAATACAATATTTCGATGAATCTTTGCAAATCAATGAAACGGTGAAATGCCCACTTACACTTGAAAGAAGTATCAATTTACAGATTGTATCAGTCAACTTATTGAAACGATTGTTGTATAATATCGAATATACACAGCCCAATAATTACCGTGAGTTGTAAAAGACGTGAAATTACTTAATTAATGAATGGAAGAAATGAAAAATTTCGGTGGAAATCCAGGGTCAGACCTACACTTGTGCATACGAGTATGAACGATACATATTTAAGCTTATTTTTCGATTGAGATCATTTCTAAAGATAAACTTGATTTCATATAATTTATAATTGTAAAAATCTCAGTTGATTTGGGTTTCACTATTTGTGGTATTTTCACATCAGATATCATCTCGCACAAAAATAATAAATCACAAAAAAAATAATCTCGCTTTCTATAGCAGATAAATATGTTAATTTCATAAAAATATGCTACTCATACTGATGCTACTCATGTTGTTGGTGATACTTTAATTTAGTAGTTGGTTGCATCTATATTCTCCAAATTTCGTATTTCTCCTGTCAAGTAGACGATGATATAACACGAGATTATTACAGATTAATAGATTGCTTCCTCTATAATAATGCCTCATAGGGTCATGTCAAAGGCGAGATAAGACACGATCGTTAATTCCGCTCTTCGAATCCGATATCAGCAAATTTTCCACTTGAACAAGTGAAGGGTCTCTGGCGAAGGGAAGATACTACTTAAATTCAATAGGATTCGAATAGAAAGGTATTTTAATAGTTTTCGAACCCCTCCACTGAGCTTATGTTATGATCATCTCCGCCTTCCTTGGCAATGAACCAATTCCATCCCGCCGCTATAACTCTGTATTCTCCGTTCAAAAACATACTAGTTCTTAGCAAAATAGTGAGTTCCTCCCTGAATTCATTCGAATTTAAGAATGAAATTTAAGAACAACAGAAGATTTACTTTGGTTAGGTTGCGTAAGTCTGTACGATACAAAAATTTGCGAACCTCAAAGGATATAATGTACCGTACATACCTACTACTTAATTTTTGGTCAATTGACTGCGCGTAAATATGATACCATCAGTCTAATTTTTCCAACCGTTCCCCAACCCAACCCAATTTTCTATTAACTCTCTTTTTTGTTCATTCAAATATTTACCTAATGTTTGTGATTACCTTGTGATAGGGAATTTAAAAATCAACAGATGGGTGTAATGGAAATCAAACCTCGCTCAAAAGGTTTATTTTGTGAAGTACAATCCTAATTTTGTTAGAGCATATTCATATTCTATTATGCTCTGTTAAACGATGTCATATTTTCTCGATAGTTGCGAATAAAATATTCTCATGATTCACGTCTGATATGGATTTCTTAGTGTTGCTATAGTTATGCTCTAAGAGCTTTTTACTAATAAACATGAAAGATAATGCAGTGAAATTTCGATATAAAGAATTATTAGGGCTGTAATCTATAGCTATAATAAAATATAATATAAATATGATATAAGTTTAATTCTAATATAATATAATTTATTATAAACATATAAATATAATTATGATACATATATGTAATAATATATAAAATAACATATGGATAGACTGTATAAAAAATATCCTTTTTATGAAAAATATGAACATCGAGCAGCCTGTACAAAGAAGTTTACACTGACCGAAAAATATGATTTAACGAGTTTAATATTGCTCAATTTTCCAAATTACAACAACCACAAAATTTCAGTTTTCCGAAGACCGATGATCGAACCATTTTGCAAAATCAAAATTGAATATTTCCCAGCTGAAATGTAGCCTTAATAAAAGTTACCTCACTGCTAGTGACATAGTTTTTACGTGGTCCATCTGAGGTAAATATTTATAAAAATTTAAAAATCAAAATTTTCTGAGTGACGACCTATGACTCACTCTCGTGTTACAGATTCTGCATAAGGAATTACATGTCCTTCGAATATTGTCCCAATAAAAATTGAAATAACGGTTTTAATAATTAAGTACATGTACACATTAAAAAGAAGTTATGCCTGCGAGAAATATTCTTCAATATCCATAAATGAGAAAAAAAATTGTGGCCTATAGTGTATAAAGAGCGAATAAGCAAACCATTCATTCTTGCGGTCAGGTTTAAGAAAATTACTTCGTAATTTCCGAAGAAGGAATAGCATTATGCAACTCCCATCACTCCTCTCTTGTAAACATCGTTCCTCTACTCTTTCATTAAGCGAACTAGAGAGTTTTTATCACATGTTTGTGAGTAAGCAGTTGCATATGTGAATGTACTCAAGCCGCAAATTGTTTATAAGGCTTCATAAATTATCAGCGTTTAGCTAAATGTGATAATAATACTATCGAAATGAATAATGTTATATTTACTGAAGATTCACATCATATATTCAATATTTATCCTCCAAATTAGGAATTAAATATTTGGTAATCTCTAGTTTACACTAGCACAACTATTGCCGAAAAGTTTATATAGTACAATTGAATATCATTACATAACCAATACTCAAAGCTTGGGGTCTACATTTCATCATTCCCGAAGTAAGAAATTAATTACTCCGAATTATAATTTTCGATACATTTGCGCTATCGTCTTCTTGAATTAATAATATTTTTTAATTTTATACCTCGGTCATACTATATATATCGTATAATATATAAATATAAAAACACATAAATCTGCGGTTATTAATATAACCATATGAGAGAGCTGAAGCTGGAGGATTCTAGCAAATTAAAACAAGAAAATTTGAAAAGTTTCATGAAATTCTATTTTTAAGTTTCCAAATAATTTGAAAATTGTTATTTTCAATCCAATTTATCGTTCGATCGTTAATATCGTTATCGTTAATTTCAAGAAATAACGCAAGAGTTAGAATTCGGAAGAATATTTCACAAAAGCATCATCATCATTCAAAAGTGTTTTCATCTAAGCTACACAGCCCTACCCCCTACAACAGCATAAAAACTCTGAGGAATTCATGTTTCCTTTTTTCTCAATTTCCGATAAGCGGAGGATCACGACGAAGCCATTGTGCCACTCACATAAGAATTTAATACCAACCTTGAGAGGACGTTATTGCTTCAATTAAAATATTCATAAATACATTAGTTAAAAATAAGTAACAAAAATAAGTAAATTATTGCGCGGTATTTGAGTTATACTTAAACATTTAAATGCTTACGTATTCAAATTACAACTCTAAAAACTAATAAAAACAACGAATGTTCGGGGAGGTAGAAAGCAATCATCAATCTCAAGCAATATCTCAATTCAGACCGCACACATCTCATATCTGTCATCATAACTTTTAAATAGGATGTCCTTGGTTAACCAAGTTTTTCCTTTCAGAATATTTTGCACGAAGTTGTCATGCCGGAGTAAGTGTCCGATGAGCTTTGCTTCTCTTGTCATAATATTTTTTAATTATTCTCTTCTTGTCGGAACTTGATTCAGTACTTGCTCATTAGTTTTTATCTAGCCCAACTTCTCGTACGAAATTTCTGCAGCTTCGAGTTTATTCTCATCTGTATGTCTCATCTATAAACACACACTCCATTTGAAAATTTTCAGGAATTTCTTCCTAGTTACCTAATACCGATCATAACTAAAAGACTTTACTTTATTATTTCCCATATTCGTTAAAAATTAAATTTATACAGTTACCAGCAATTCCATTAACATATGTAGCACTAAGGTAGAGGAAAATTAAATTCCATAATTCCGTAACCATTATTTTTAAAATTCCTATATTTATCGTTTGTAATATTCTTGGTTCACATCTTTATTATGATTATATGTTTATATTGATATTTAAACAAGCGATTTTTTTGTTAATCAAATATGATTTTCCTTACGTTATCTCTCATTTATTTCATAACTTAACTTGTGAATACATATAAATAATTTTGTATGTTTAAAATGGATGAAAAGGAATGTAAAGGGATTCCTCTTTGAATTAAAAATACAAAAATATCTACATAGTCAGAAGTTGGTTCATTTACAAGTATTCTATAATACAGGAAGAAATTTATGCTCGAAAATAAAGAGTTAGAAACCGAAATACTGAAAAGCAATGCGACAGGGCCAAAAGAGCTTTATAAGAGCCTTTATAAGAGCCCTTTATAAGAGATAAGAAGATAAAAGAGCCTTATATACAGGAATGTAGTAACTATAGCTGTAAACCTATGGAAAAGCAAAGCTGGATAAGTAAGAATATTGAAGAGCTATACGTACCATATCATTAAGGATTCGGAATGTTCTTTAACACCAAGAAATGAACGTTTCTACATTCCTTATAACCTCTAAGCATTTGCTTTCAAAATACCTCAATGACTAATTCGTGAACAAACTTACAACGTCAACGAAACGCCTACGTCAACCCTTTTGTTGCTCTCAGGCTCCCAACGACGAATCTAAATTTAAAATCTATTTGTAAATCTTCGAAAGGGTGGAAGGAGTGGACAAAAACAATGGCAATGGATGGAATGGAAGACGAGTCTTCGATGCGTCAGATTCCATCGCTATCAAGAGACGGATATCGAAGATTCTGCAGGAAATGTGATGGGAGGAGATGAAAACTCGCTCAAGGAGTGAGAGAAGAGAGAATCGTTTTCCAGTAGAAGAGAGGAAATGGACTCTTGGTGATTGTAAGCCTATGATATTTAGAGGTATAGAAAAGAGTGGAAAGATAGACAGATATATTTAATCTTAGAAAAAGAGAATGCTTCCAAGGTTTTCCGAAATTTAACATCGATGACAGAGTATTTGCGTATTCAAGGGCGCTTCGAAACCAAATCTTCGTTCTTTCTTATCAGTCTATTTTGATAAAAAAAAGCAATTTATACGTAAATGAAACCTCCATCCAATAAAACTCGCTTTGTTAAGGATATTGATAATGTTGGAAATTATTCTCAATAGCAAGCAAGAATCATACCTACAGTAACAGGGAATCGTTGTCGCATTGATAATCTGAAAGAATTTGGTTTGTTGACAATCGACCAATTTGCATTAGTCTACATTTCTAGATATAGAATTAAATATTCATTTCCTCATTTAACTGGTGATTTTCCCTTATTACCTTTGTTACTCAAATTACCATCTCTATTCACAACTTTTATTTCCTTTCTTAATTTGACCAATTACAGGCAATATTACTTGATGGCATAGTATGCTTTCTAGAAATAATTTCATACCAATTTTATGAAGATGAAGTTTTAGTATTAATTTAGTATTATTCTTCTTTCTTAACCTCTTATTAAGAACATTTTCCTATATTCACCTATTTTCGGGCCTTGATTGGTTTTAATGGCTATCGTCATACGTCAAGGGAATATCATTTAGATGCTTGTTTTTCAAATTCGATAATATTATTTACGTGTTGCTGCAAATATTTAGATGTATACTGATTAAATTATATTTATCAACTCCTTAGCATTAAATCTTCATTTGCGTATATAAAATATTCATATAATTCGCATACATATCACATATTCGCATACATAGATTAAATTATACGGAAATTGATTTTCGTAGAAAGAGTAAATATCATTTCGATCTAAGAAAATAAAGAGCTACGACTCGAATAGAAGATAGAAAGGATATTTTATTCTAAGGTTAATTTTCTAGCCTCTCCTGATCCTTCTAAGCTCCATCACAAAAAGAGCAATATTTCCACATGTCCTTCCTTCCATCTCTCTGTTCTTCAAATGAAGTACTATTCCACTTCCTTCCGGATCGAAAAATATTATTCCATTCACTGCGACTACCTCTATTCAATCAAAAACTCGAGGTTTAGCGTTTTCATCATTACTACTGCCTTGGATTTGAATAGAATTTACAATTTCATATTCGGTATAAAGATATATTCCAAAACGCGTTAGATAAAACCACGCTGATGTTTTAAATCTTAAGAAACTGCTTGTATTGGTATTTAGAAAACTAAGGCAGTAAATTTATATTTAATTGAAATTTTGCTATAATTACTTCTTGTAAATTTACTTAGTTAAATGTGCGTAATTTTAGTTAAAACACAATAACGAAAAGTGCTGAGGAAGATGCTCAGAGATATACAGTTGATAAAGATCATTAAGTCCTGTTGGTTCCACAGTACATAAGCAGATTTCCTTCGTCCAAATAATATAAGGGAAATTATTATTTAGCAGACTTCACAAATTTTTTACGTTAAAAATTTTAAAAATTGCAAGAACTGAAATTGATATTGATAGACTCGATAAATTCATAACTAAATAATAGAATACATTGCAGTAGTAAAAAATATTACCTTTACATTTCTCCGTCCCTCCGATTTCACTATGAGCTATTCTACCGACCTAAATTTTAAGGATACTTAAGACACTTTTAGAATGTGCGCGAAAAATTTCAACGTGACGCAAATCACAGAAATAACGACAGCGAGTTTTTCTCCTTATTCAAATTAAATATGTATGAGCAATGATGTAGTCCACGTTTCCCTCTACTGCAATGTTTATACACCAGTTTTTCGCGCCTGCAGCGAGTAAGCTTCTTCACGTACTGTAAACCAAAAGCCAAAAGGATATCTGTTGACGCAAGACTTACACAAATGACGCGAATGTACGAAGGCGGGAAGATAGCTGAGACCGAGATAAGCCTCATTTATCAATAGAAAATGAAAGAAGCGCTCTGAAGAAGCGTAGGAGAAGGTCGGCCATGAATCAAAGGAGGAGAAGTGAAGGATATGGAACTAAAAGATAAAGAGAAGGATACAGTAGGAAGTACTTGGAGGGAGAAAATTAAGGGCAGTGTATCTCAACATTTTTCTACCACGATATAGATGATGGGACATAAAAATCAGCGGACGCAAAATTGCACGTCAATGAATCACGAATGTATTTATTTATTTATAAGTATTTACGTTGCATATATGATTTTAGTAAAAAAGTATATGATTTTATTAAAAAAGAAGAGAGGAAGATGATTTCTCATTAACATTAAACACACTTTTAAATTATTAATTATCATTTTTTATAATTTCATAGTAACTAATAATGTAATCGCGATACAGATCCATTCAAATAAATAAATAAATCATACCGCTATTTTCGGTACATATTTGGGTATTGATATATGGGTATGAATATCTCATGAATAACGCGGCGCACTAAGTCGGGATACAGCAAGCCGCGGAACACGGATCACTTATCAGGGGGACAATACGCAGAAAATGAGGTAGGGTTAGGGGAAAATACTTGTATCAGAGGGGCTGAAAATGAGGGAGAAGAATGAAGGAGGTGAAAGTGGTGGGAGATGGAGAAAGTAAGGGGATAAAAGGAGCAGTAACTCACGGAATGAGTGGGCAATGGGTATGTGGCCTCGAGGGATGTTAAAACGATCCCAGTAGGCGTCGATACACTCTCACCTTGGCAAAGAGTTTTCCTCACGCGTATTCCCTCAGCAGAGAAGGGGTAACACTCCTCCCTATCCTTCCCTCCGCACAATTGGCCTATTATTCCAAAGGCTTCCGCAGACAAGATGGAGGCTACCGAGGCATAGCACGCGGTTCGAGCTGCGATCTCCGCGAATCTCTCGTCGAACGGAGAATGAGAGGATCTTCCCTTGGTCCTCTACTGTTCAGGAGTCTCCCCTACTGCTGCAGACCGATACTCTCCCACCCTTTCCCCTCTTCCCTTTTCAAACCTGCGTGAAACATACGGAATATAACACGCACCCCCCGATTTTCTGACCCTCCGCAGAACTGCTCGCGAAGACGTCGACGGAGGGGAAATTGCGTCGGAGGAGTTGTGTTCGTTCTTGAGGAGTATTCGAGCTATTTGCGGACGGGCAATGAAGCGGGCGTGAGTTGTGCGGTTCTTTTACGATGGAATATATAACATACTAAGAGGGCAGATGGGAGTTAATTCGATCGGCAACTGTCGCGACGGAGACTCAGCGGGCGTTCGACGCTCGCAGATTGATGGCCGCTCTTGGGATGTTTGAGCAAATGGCAATTCCTCGGAAGATCCGATAAACAGCCTTGCTGCTCCACGAGAGGGAAAGAACAAAGGGCGCCTTTCACATGAGTTTCGCCTATTTTCCGGAGACGAATTAATCGCCAAATAATTGGAACTTAGAAGGAAGCTGTTTCGGAGGCCTCTGCTGAATCACTTCGGAAAAAAGGATGGCTTAAGTTAAAGCGGATACTAATGACAATTACATGACGATAGATTTCCCCTTGCATGCATTTCTAAAGGAAATGTGGAATTTGCAGGAAGTTAATTAACGGAGTTAATAAACACCGAAGATATTACTTCCATGACGCATCTCGTGAGACAGTGAGTTTAATTCAAGACACGACTTCTCTTTTATTTGCTTCAATCGGTTTTAGCAAAACTAACACGATAAAATTGACTTCATCTACTTTTGTTAGACGTAAGTACGTAATTACAATATCTCTAATTTGGGCTTCGGGAGGAGTAATGTTCATGAATTGTGTCAGAAAGGTTAACTACTGAGAAATCTGACTAAAATATTCGCCAAATAAAACTGTCCTTCATATGAAGTATAATATATGCGATTGAAACATTCCTCTTATTTTCTTTCTGACTTTCAGTGAAATAAATATTCCTATTTTCTTGATTTTCATCCTCTTAAAACCTAAATAGGAGGGATTTCTTTGCGAGAATATTCCTTAAAATCAGAATTAGCGGTTTTGAGAAAATTAGAGATACTTGTCACTTGAAACTAGTTTCTTGAATTCAACAAATTTAATTTATTTTAATGGAGATAATTCAATGATGAATTCCAATCCTTTCAAAAATAGCAAGTTTTGATTTTAAACCTTTAATCATATTACTGTTTGACCTAATTAGTATTTCCCGGAAGACTTCAATGAATTCGTTATTTCGACATGAACTGTCACTCTCCATTCGTCGCAAAAATTGGAGACAATATAATAAACATTAATGGGTAAAAAACTGAAATCATGGAACACAACTTCAGTAAACTTGGGCTATCAATTACATAGATCAATATATACGGTAAAGAAGGTAAAGGAAATAAATATCCATAGTATAATTTGCAAATATCACCAATAATATTTTAGTTTCATTCACGCTAAAGAATGAAGATTATCTTTTGCCGACTGTATGTCCTAGCTTCTCAGAGAAGATAAATAATTACTCATAATTACGAAGGCCTTCAATGACATTGGAGGTGTAATTTAGATAGCATATTGAGGTTGAACAGATAACAGCAAACTTAAATCTACCACAAATCCAACATTTTCAGACAGGAAAGCGTGCCAACATCACGAACTAAATAATTCCCAGTGAAAAAAATGAAATTCAGGGTTCAATAATAATAAACTAAAATAACAGCTGAAATGTTTACATTGAAAAATATTGGCCGAGAAATATAACATTGCGAGAGAAAGAAATTACCAAATATGTATGCCGTAACAATTTAATTTTTAATCTAAATTCCTTAATGGGAATCAGAATTCCCCAATTCGTCTAACTCGGACTCGTAACTTAATTTCTTCTCGTACCAACCGAAAAACCATATCTAAAGAACTATATACTTATATTTTTAATTACCACTAACTTACTCCATATTTCGATTAACGCTTTGTTCATTCAAATTTACACATTAACTCAAGTTAAAGAAACCAAAATTCCTGCTGATAAATTTTTAGTGCCTTTAACATCAAAAGAATTGCGTTTGAATACAAAAAATCAATTCCATGCCTATAGAATTAAAATGCATTATTTAATTGGTTCGAGAATTGCTTTTAAAACATTTCCTATCACCCAGTGTCACCCGGTTGCAAATGTTTACCTTTACTCCATATACATAAATATTAACTGCCACCTTCAAAATGAAAAATTACCGTTGTGAAAATAGACTATCCAAATTGAAGGCCCGGATCAACTGGATCTCCTTCTTGACCGACTCTGATAGTACCATGTACCATGAAAGCAGATCAAAAAAAGAATGGCACAGGCACGAAACCGCACTGATATTTTCCTCCTCCGTGCCAACTGTTTAATATCTTTGAATCCTGAGTGAAAAAGCCACTTGAGTATCATGCCCTTAAGAGAGACTCAAATCAACCAAAAAATATGATCTTTCCGAATGAATTCTTTTCTAATCGGAACATTTCGTTTTGTATAAATTACACTGTTGCTTGGTAGCGTAAAAGAGACTCTCTTATCAATCAAAAAGTCCCCAACGCTTCCTTTGATCGATTTCTCCATAGACTTCACCGCACGTGCTCTCGCCATCATTGGCTGCAAGGGAGTCATTTTATCACAAAATGGAGATGGCGCTTTCGGATGTAATTTTGACGTAGGCCTTTGAAGCCGTTTGGTTTCGGAGGAGAGGCGGGAAAGGAGTCGCTTTGAAGTCGAAAATGGGACGAATGCTCTCCAAGGGACAACAAGAGAATACTCATTGGCATTCACGTAGTGCACGGTGGACGATATCGTACGCCCTCATCGCCATCTGTCCCATCAACACACAGATATTCCCACGAGGGAAGCGAACCCTTATAGTGACGTAATCGCGTCGAAAGGCACCATTTTGGAGCACCTTTGCGAAAACTTGGCGGAATTAGTTGACTAAGAGGCCTAACCTAATTCCTAATAAGCATGACATTTCTCATTGAGTGATTTTTCTCATGACAGAGATTGGAATACGTTTAGTATTGAGACGAGTATTTATTTATGTACTTGCTCATGCATGTACGCTATACATGTATCTAAATTTGAACGATTGAAAAACTAACGATATTAATGGGTTGAAACTCTGATGAAGAGGAATGCAAGAGAAGTCTGATTCATTAGAATTTTATCACGAGATGTACGAGCAAAATTTGCAAAAGAATCATTAGAAATTATTTTGTTCAGATAAATCCTCATCTGAAGTATTTTTCTAAGCAAATATGATTTGGCAACGAGAAAAATTGAAGAGGCGGACGTGGTGAGAGAAATCTTATCTCGTTATAGTGGTCTAATTTCAAGATGATTAATTTTAAAGATGACACTTTCAATCAATTTCAGACGATTTTCAGTGAAATAAAAAGAAAACTTTTAAAGACATGTGGCAATAAATGCAAAATTATTTAATTACCCCCAGCATTTGTATTTTAATTAATTTACTTATTGACTAGTGGTTCTACGTCTTTTTAATTTTGCATTCCACCGAGCATAAAATGATAGAAAATAATTTTTTTAATTATAGGAAAATTTCCTCAGTGAGTTTCGCTTTAAATCAACAAAGGTTAAACATATTTTAGATATTTCTTCGTCACGATGGAGGAGTATTTTTGTCACATGCCAAATCCAACTAGCTGCTTAAATAATGCAGGGAGCATTACAACAATTAATGAACAGCTTACTCAGCGGTATAAAGAGAAATGTTGTCATTTCTTGTTCCGCAAAGTAATCTTCATAAGTTGTTCACCACAAGATTCAATTTCAAAGCTTTCTTCTTGTTTCCTCATCCGCGAAACAAATAACATGTTTCGTTAAGTTGAAGAATCGCTGAGATTGGGGAGGCGCTAGCCTTAATGTCGCCAAAAATAAACATGTTGCTATCTTTCTCCTCTTCGCTTGCTCATTCCTCTCTAAATCTCTTCCACTCTGAAATTCAATGAACATCACGACTATAGCCAACCCAATTAATAACAGGTTAACTACGTTGGCAATAGTTGGATGAAATTCAGTGAATTCAATTGTTCGTAACGCGCTGACATTCGTATGCGATTCTCGGCAACGGAATTAATTAATTTTTCCATCCGCTGCGAAGTGATTTTCTCAGAAATTTCTTTTTCTGTCATTTCCGTCATTTTCAAGCCCTAAGTAATTTCGTAAGACCTTTGTACATTTCAAACACGTTCCGGAGTGATTCATTTTTTCTCCGAAATTCCCTTCAACCGCCTTCCATTTTGTAATACATTTTCGGAATTATTTTCATAATATAAATTCAATTTCAAAGATGTGATTTACTATAATTACTCACAGTAAAGTTGTTTGAAATATTCTTCTTCTTCTATAAATTTATTTTACATTATGAGGGAGTTTCAATTAGAATTTTCCAGCAAAATTTAATGAAATATTAGTTGAAAAAAAATTCATCGAAATGTCGTGACAAGTTTTTTGTTTAAATTTTTCTTCCTAAACAACCGGTCCAACTATAATCACATTTTCTAGCAAAGTGCTGCGTAACCAATGTAACTTATAGCCAACCTAAGAAAAGATTTCAGATAAGGGAAGTGTTTCGCGGCTAAGTGGCTCGAAAAAAAGATTAGAGATTGAGAAAAATGTCTGTTTACTTTCGCGCTCACAGGTCCGAAAAAAGTTTTGGCAGTCTGAGAATGGTGTGGAAGTGATAAAAAGAAATAGCACACAACAGCTTCTCTGTTAGCTAGTTATAAAAACATAACAAGGGTTTTTTGGTTTAGATCGATATGAATAACAGATGATGTTAACAAAATTTTGATGAATCAAAAGGGTCCGTTTTACTTTTCTCCGATTCGTGAATGAGATTTGTACCGTTAAAAATACAAATTTAATTGCCTATTCTACTAGCCTCTTTCTAAAATTATTTACAAACAATTATTTTTGTTACCGAATTACTAATCTCCTAATCAACCAAGTCCAGCCTAAGAAAGTTTCGAGAGGGAATTTAAATTATTAAAAATACATAAAAATTTTATATTTTTATTATCAGTTTCTGCTTTGCTTTCAAGATACTCAAGATTTACCTTGATAATTCTACGGTTTTCAGGTCTAAATGTTTCATTCACAACCGGAATGCCAAGAACGAAAAATTATTTCTAACTGATTCAATGGAATATGAATTAAGAAGAACAGGTATAAGCAATATTTATATAAAGTAATTACAAATGCACCATTATCGTAACTCTACCCCGGAAAAGCTTTCGAACCCTTCATAATGTTTGATAGGGATCGTTGGTTTTATAAGGAGAAATACATATGAGAAACATGAGGATGGATAGCACGTCTGCTTAAAGCAGAATGTAGATGACAAAACCATTAACTACTTGGTGATGAACAAAGGAGAACGTGAAGGCAGTATGTAATTCCACTATGAGTATACAAGGTTACTTGGAGCACCTGGAGAGGATAGAAGTAAACCTTTATGGATAGGAAAGTGAGAAGGATAGAAAAGGGATCGAAGTGCATACTAAGAGAAACTTGATTGATTACATTAGGTGAGACATTGAAATTAATTAACGCATATTAGGAATGAATGGAAATAAAATGCTATACGAAATTCTTGAGCGAGAGATGTACCCAAAGATAGAGGGAATCGTGTATGTGTAGAAGATCCTTGTGAATTTGAGATTTTCGCTTCCTCGCCTCCGGAATAGGGCATCTAACCGTCATATATTTTGCTCCGGTTTTCGTTCCGGTTCAACGAATAAACAAATATCGGTTTAGTTTCGGTTTCGCTCCTTCTTCTTACGTCGAACCGGTTCGAACCGGTTTTCTGTTTCGACCATTGTAACATTATATTCTGAAATTTTCGTACAAAATGTCTACATTGCTACCATATACACTGTACTACATTACCCTAAATTTTAGAACAACACATAGAGATAGTTGCAAGTTGAAGTTACACGCGTTTAGTAAAGCTTTCTCCTATCAAGCTCAGCCAAACAGTGCATAGCTGGAAACCAAATATTGAACCGAATAAACTTCGGTTTTCGGTTTCGGTTCGGGTAGATGAAATCCGATATTTTCGGTTCTGGTTCGGTTTTCACTCCGACTAAAAAGGCGGTTCTTTTCGGTTCCGACTTTCGGTTCAGACTCCATACCCTGCTCCCGAGAGAATATTACATGCTAGGATGTAGGTGAGAAAATTTAGAAAATATGTACCATGAAAATAGTTCTTGGACAAAAGAATATAATATGCAGTATGTGAGGAAATTGTGCAGCTTTTACGACGTGCAATTTCCTTAACGGAAAAGCTGAACGTAAAAATTCAGTAAGCTTAAGTATCAAAATTGAGAGAACTTGAACGGGATTTTCGCGAATGGTTGGAGAGATGTTTCAGTTTCATCCTGAGAGAAATATCAAGCAATCACACAACTCTCCCCTCCCTTTCTCTCTCCCATTTTACTCCTCTTCGCTCCCGTTTTAGAACCCTCCACATGGCACGTGGCGAGTGCGTAGCGTGCAGCGTGAGAGCCCTCGAATACCTAACGCACGTGCGTAAAGGGGAAAAGAAGGGAGGAATGAGAGTGGGTGTAAAAAGAGGAATCTTATATCTTGCAGAAAGGAAAGGATGCTCGGATATACTGATTAATGGACTCACACGATATCACAACTTTCACCCTAAATTCGAGAATCGGCGATTAGTCTCTGTCTGAATCCATATATACACAGGGACTTTATTTGGCGAAATTCGAACTATTGAGTCCCATCTTCCATGAGCTATCGCTACTACCGCTAATTCACACACTAATTATCGGAAGTATTATAATATAACATAGGATTATGTAAGAATCAGATTCAAACAGAAACTAAAGGGAATCCCTCCAAACTCTCGCAATATTATGAACAAATTCTCCGTAGAGAAGAAAGGTTGAAGTAAAGCGGAATATTGGCAACTATTTTTCGCGAAATTGTCAGAACTCCAGACGTTGAAGCTTTCCCAAGACTATAAAATTCATGTTAGTCGCTACGTTGAGTTTATTTTCAGATTTACTCTCCACCTTGAGACTCCAAAAATCACAAAAGAACGAAAATCTGAAAACAAGCATTCAGTTAGAGACTCATCTGTTGGTATATCATTGGTACGAACTCAAACAATGCTCACAGACGCTTCATTACAGTGTATGAAAAATATTGCTGTCAATATTTTCGACATTATGCATCCACTATCAAGGAAAAGTATGAATTATCTCGTTGAGATAATTCATACTTTTCCTTGACCGTATACTGACAATAAGGCTGAACAAGAAAATAGCCCAAAAATCCAGGAACTATCTATGTAACGGATTCCCGAAATATTATGCGGCTAGAGACTCTATGTTCTCTTGAAGACGGCTTGCGTCTTGCAAAAATATATCTTGCAAAAGTATATAATAGAGCTATTTATATTAAAATTCTATCGCTATCTCCGCTAATTAACAACCTAAATATCGAAAATATTAGTTTATGATTTTGTGAGAATCAATTCAAACGGAAACTAAAAGATAATATTTTGAATGACTTTAAGATAAAGAAATTGACATTTCACACTATCAGCGTTGCATTAGATAGCAGAACGTAAAATTAGAGTAATTAAAAATAAATATGTATAATAAGTTTAGAATGTAGGTATTCTGTGTAATACCTTACTATACAAATAACGGATCGAATGATAGTATATATGTACATACAAAACATATAAATTTTAATGAAATTCCTGAAACGCGCAACACCTACGAAAAGTATCAGACGAATGAGCGCGATGCAAACAAATTCACGTCAAATCATTATCCTCGTTAAATTATTCTAACGTCAATGGAAAATGTGATTATGAATTGAAGGTAGAACTTTTTGTTGGAGGAAATACAAAATTAGTAAAAAGTGGGAGCCAATATGGGTCGTTTCACATTAAAAGTGGCATGTATACTTGTATCTCAGAAAAAGACCTCCATCCTGCAATATTTAAATAGACCTCTGAATTATTTTCCTAGAGACATCGATATAAATCAAGTCCAATAATATCGTTCTTCCTTTTCTAGAAATGAATAAATCCTCGCGTAATATCTAGGGCTTTATAAATTAGTCACTGCAGTTAATTTTCCAAAATTCGAGAGAGAATTCAAAGAAACTGCGGTAGTGAAACCATGCATCACTATAAAATGTCCCCAAAAATTTCTCTCTCTAGAGTTTAAGTATTTAGTGAATTCCCTTCCCGTGAAATAACCTCCTCTGCAAATATCTGCCATATTTGCTTCTATGCAGTACCCACATTTATTTCTTTAGAAGAAGATCTTTTTACACCCTTGAAAACGTTGACAAGTATTTTTCCCGAGGGCCTCTCGACATGTGCTACTGTGAATTTCCAAGGACGCCCTCACGTGCAGATCAAAATCCACGCTTCGTTTAATTTATGTCTGCACATCCCTCTCGTCCGTAAAGAAAAGCAATTAGGAAGTTGAAACAGCCGAGAGTGTCGCTTCAAAAAAGTAATGAAAGAGCAGGAGAATCGTGGACAGTCATTCGTCGGAGGTAAATAAATTAAAGAAACGAATTAAGTTGGCACTTGCTTAGGCGATAAAATAAATGCGAAGAGTTCCCTCTAAAAACAATCAGAGCCTCAAATTAAACAAAATGGCGGCGTAAAAATCTATATTTACAGAATAGAGAAGAAATGCTAAAAGGAAGAGGAAGCTCAAAGGATTCGCGGAATAGAATCGCCTTTTCTGATCACGATTCTTTAACAATTCTTTTTCGAATGATAGAATAAAATAAGTAAAAACACATCTCCATTTACATTGAGCTTGACGACTGTTAAATACACAGAAACATCATTCAAAAATGGAAGTTTCCGTCAATGGCTTTTTCTCTACCTTATTCTTTCACAGTACCAAAGTTCCAGTTCACTGGTTATCAAAATAATGGAATCTCATTGTTGCAATATTATGGCGTCATGCATGTATAAAGGTTGCAAGCATAAACTTATAGTATGCTTTATTTATTATCAAGAGCGTTTTGTATTCAGACGAGCAGGAAAGCGCAATTCTTTAACACGTAAATGGGAAGCAATAGCTGCTAGCGACGATAAAAGATTATACTGCAAAAATTACTCTTACCATTGTTGCAGCTGAGTCAACATATAATCCTTCTACGCAAAAAAACACTCTCTAGTGGTCCGATTTACTTGCTAAACTACTATTCTATTTTTCTTCTCGTATCCAGAATTATTTTCTTATAAATTTACGTCTAACATTTTACTTTTTATTATTCATACTTTTCTTTCATCTTCTCTTACAAGAAACTCACGCGCAGCAATTACGAGTCCATTTTCCTTGATAGTAGTCCGTCGATACGTACGAATTTCAACATACATGTTTTATTCCCATTTATAACGAAGTTTAATTGGAAATTTGCTTTTCATTTTTATTATAATTTACTAAATTTATTGCTGCCATCAATTCACTGCTCATTCACAACTTGCCATGCGCGAATCTATTAAATAATGTTGAATATTAACTAACTGTGTAAATGAACTTTTATCAGACTTAATATATTAAATTTATAATTGGATTTTTCAATGGAGAGGATAAATTTTACCGAATTTCCATTCTCACATCCAATATTGGTACGTAACTATGAGTATAGTTATTCTCACATCTTCCTAATTCGAATCTTGCAAAAGCTGAAGCAATATGCCCCGGCAGACACTGGAAATTACGTGCCATAAACGATTTCAGCTTTGTAAGTTCCTATTTACATAATTGACTCCGACAAGGATATTTACGTCTATTGGAACACTGTATTACAAATTCTATGCGCCAGGAATATCCGAAGCTGTATCGAGAAGGATATCCTGACGAAAATAACCAAAAATTTTACATACATACATAGTTCGACACAACAACGATAGACCTTTTCCGTAATGCTACTGACAAAGCATAAATAAAGCAGACAATTTACCATTATGATCGACATCGGAACGGATAAAAACCTCAACATGAATTGATTTGAAGATGTTTCTTAAGTTTTCTTTCTGAATTCTCTATATTTCTGCGGTTTCTTTGAGTTGATAAATATTCTACTACGATCTTTGGTTCATAGACAATAATAAGGCAATAAGACAATTTCGGAGAAGATGAAAATTTCTTGGAGATACAGAGGCATTTTCCTGATTTCTTTTATTTATCCACGTAAGAGCTTTTATTTGATAAAACCAACGAAAATGTTTGAGCTGATAGAAACTTTGAGACTAAAAAATTTGCAGATTAACTTTTATGACCCACATCGCGGTATATTACGGAAATATCGGTCTTGCGATCGCTCTAAAATAGTTGACTTTGTTCTTCCGAAATTTAAATAAACTGAATCATAGTGAAATAAAACATAATATCGATTATATAATAAAACGAAAAATTAAGTACATGTTTTTAAGTACATGTTGTTAATTCTATGTTTTAAGCAAATGGAAAATCTTCGTACAATCACCCAAATGATAAATTTTTAATCAAGAATTATCCGCGGTATGGTCATAAGCCTAAAAATTAGACTCGATCGTATAATAATACATAAAATTGTGTTTTATTTTATGCCAAACTGCTTTTTCATTAACCGTAACTTTATTTGCAAAATTTGACATTTGAAAGCAAATGCAAGACTAAGACGTTTTATCGTACAACTAAACATGGAATAAAATAAAAATGAATTAATGGAACGAAATGAAACTACGTAAACAGGATTTCCATAAGGAAGAAAAACACAGAATGACATGAAGATCCAAAAGTGGCAGTGCGCCTACGACGGAAACCTCACATTAAATCCATCTCGGATGCAATGAATCTTAATCAAATCAGTCAGAGTAAACGACAAAGCTATTTTCTACATGCCTGGAAACACTCATTGAACTGGACAATCCGCCGGAAGATTTAGAATCTTTTTTGCGAACTTTGAGCGATTGTTATATGCTAAATCAGCTAAGAAATACAGAATCTTGCCCAGCGATGGAAATTCAGAGCACTGGTAGTTTACTTATGATTGATGAATTCGGGGGTACTTTACTCTTAGCCAAAAATATCGTAAGGTAATATTAAAGCTGTACATGGAAAAATATTTATTAATATCATCGTATTTTATGAGACGCAGTCAGTGTAAAATACAATGACATAATCAATACGAACATTAAGGGACAAATAAATGAATGCATTTAATAACGAAGTGAAAAGCAGATGAAATAATTTGTTCACAATCCACTATATTAAGATAGAACGTATGTAAAATAAGTATTACGATACATGTCTTCAAACCATTCTAAAATAAAAAATATTCGTACATCCAGAGTGTAATAGAGCCCCATTTTTTAAGTCGCACATCCAAATATAGGCATGATTACGAAATTTTTAGAGAAATTAAGAGAGCCTGAGAGATTAAAACGCTGTGAGTGATCCTTTCCATTGTTAAAGCTGTATCTCACTGGATAAAATTGCGCTAAAAAATTTTGTTAGTACTATGGTTGAATGTCAAGTTGTTCATCACTCATTAAAGCGAAAACAATACAAAGTGTGTTTTGTTTCTCAATCTTCATAAATTTGTGTACTTTAATCATTCTGAATATAAATACACTATTCTATCGTCCTATCTTTCCTTTCTATAATTTTGGCATCGAAGGAAAAATATATTCAAAATACAGAGGAAGAAAATTACGTACTGTAATGATTAGCAAAGCTTTCTCTATATTATGACCTCGTAATATTATTTGACGATTTAAAAATAAGATAAAGTATGGCGCTTTCCTCGTCCGCAACTAACGCTTATTTATCGTCCTTTCCTTCTATGAATTTAGCATCGGCGAAAGAAAATTATAATCAAAATTGGATGAGATGAGGAAGAAAATTGCGTTCTATAATGTAAACCTAAGTTATTATCACCGCGTAATATTATTATACGATTGAAAAATAAGAAAAACTATGGCACTTTCCTCGTCCGCGACTATTACCCATTGCCCTGGAAAGGCAGTACCTAGTAAAAGAAGGCGCGTGTTTGGGAGGAGCGATGCCCGCGCCGGCGCCCACATGGCCCGTCCCGCACCTCCGGCTGTATATATGGGAGGCGAAGGGGTGCTGGGAAAATTAGGTCACCCTAAGAATGAACAAACAGCGCACCACGTGGAATTGCGAGGACCTTACGCGGACTGATGCGTCCAATGTATCTTAAAGAGTCCTTAAGAGAGCCAGATTGCCCCATACATCGAACCAATTGAGCTTATGGCTCCCTCCTCATGTTGAGGGACTCAAATGATCGCGGTGTCCACGGCATTGAAATGGGTATGTTAGAAGAAAAATCGATCACCTCTTAAAGAGGTCCTATTGTGTCAGAAACTTATGCCGGATTACAAGATTTCTTCAACTTCTTTTTTAGCGCCATTGAAAGGATTTTCTCCCTTTTCTTACACAAATTTTTCCTTTAATATAAACTCCTCCAAATCATAAACATCAATCCTATTTATTCGCAGATAGGTATAAACAGAAATTTTACTTCTGATAATAATTTATTAAAATACAATCTACGAACACCTAAAATAAACCATATTCACCACAGAATCATTTCCCAAAGCATTGGAGATTAAAAAATTTTTCAACATCTTACCCAAGAAATTTGTGTGGATTTTAAGGTTTCGTAGATTAAAATTACCCATTACTTGTTTATAGAGATGTTAGTAGCACCCACTTGAAGCCATACTTCTCCTCAACACAATCTCTAGACTTTCGTAATGAGCGAGTATTTAGTATGCGATTGGCGCTCGGCCCAGCTGAAAATAATAACAGATATTGGATGGTCTCTCATTATGCGCCGAAGAAAGAGGTCAATTTTCACCTTTTTCAAATGCTGATAGCTCGTTTTCGGTGCATTTTCGCGTAAATAAAATGGAAATAAATGCTATGAGCCCGCAAAAAATTTCTCACTGAACCGATGTATTTTCAAAGAAATATATACATAGAATCGAGAGATTTTAAGTAAATGGGCATCAAATAAATAAATATATGAATAAAATGTATTGAATATTAATTTAGGGAACGGATTTGGAGATCTCCGATTTGCAACGAAGAAAAAAATATGAACTGCAACAGTAAAATGAAAGAAGAATTTTGATAAGAGCTATATTCAAAGTCGTAAACAGTATCAGTAAAATTGAGGTTAAGATACACAATAGTCTTCAGCACAATGCATGAATATAAATTCCAGAATCTAAAAAGATCTTAATTTTCACCCCTATAGTTAAAGTTGATATATTTTATTCCCCTCGAAAGAAAATGAAAAGATAAATATTTCCGTCAAAACAAAAAAGGAGCTATTGCCATGTTGAGCGAGCGGTTGAAGAAAACCCAATATTTGCTATCTCGAAAGAGTAAACAAACACATATCAGGAACGCCCCGCAGGCTGACATGATGCCGGTAGGCGGGAGCGAGCGAACGGGGTAGCGGGGAACAGTCCTATCGCGCCCGATCAATTCCGCGGACCAGGAGTACGAATTTGACTGGGGCGTTCACCAGGCCTCCAATAAGGCGCCACTCACCTTGACCGACATGGCTGCTTCCCTATATCTGTTTACAGCGGGTCAGGAATCGTAGTTTCTGCGTACGCTTCGCTTGCTGTCACAGCCGCGGGAAGATCTCCCTTATCTAACCGATCGGCCCGTATCCCCGTAGCAGCTCGCCAAAAGTGTATAGAATGGCGCCATCAGACGACTAAAGGTCGGCCTCCCAGACGCATCGTCGCTTCGCACTTGTAGAAAATGAGCCGGCGACACACGCCCTACGACGCCAGCCCTCGGCGAGCTGCCCGAAAATTCTGGCCAGGAGAAGAAGGGAGGGCGAATTCTCTATACGTGATTTATTGATCTGCTCCCACAGCGCGCAGCCGGTGACGACCATATACACGACGAGCTTAATGCGCGCTCACTGCGCTGCTTTTACCTTTCAAAAGCGCGCCCCTCCTTGCGCGATTGTTTCAATGGACAAAGGGAAATAAATTGGGGAATATGATTGTTGTTACACAAAGGAAGGCCCTCCCAGATAAATTTTCGATTTCAAACATCTCTGGCATTAAGTTTTTCAATCTTCAAAATTATTGATTTAAGAACTGAGTATTGAATGAGGATGGTTTTATTAGAATCGAATTGGAATCATAAATATTATGAAATAAGAATTTAATGTGAACAAATCATGTGACTAGAGAACACGTCAAAATTTATTCTTCTTAAATATTTGTCGAAAAAAATGATCGTTAAAAATGACTATGAATGAAAATTTTTACGTATTGTGCGCAACTATGCGTGACTTCAATGCTGTCGATGTTTATTTAAATCTCAGAAGGCTAGTGATAAATTTGTGAGAAATCATAATAGCATCATCCGCCAGCTGAAATTGTGACATGGGATTTCAAGTTTAACGCGAAATCCAGAACCTAATATAAGAACTTCAGGAGTGCCAGAAAATACTTCGCAGACGAGAGTAAACGACTCCTAAAACCAGAAAATAGAACTCAAAATATCCCATAATTTTCCATATTTTTTTAAGTGATGGATGAAATTGACGGACGGAGTTGCTTACTTAACTAGTATGTTATACTGTGGAAGAAAATTATTGAACTACCTAGATTCAGCGAATCAATCTCGCATTCTTTCAGAGGTGTCCAACCGAACGGGTGAAAACCAGCGGGACGCCTAAAAGAGGTACGAATTCGACAAAATCAAAGAATAAGGATCAGAAGTCGCAGTATCTTTCAAAGCCCAAATTGTGAGGGAAATGAAGGTGGCATTATAGACTGGGTGTCCGTTTTATGGGTCATCCTACGTAGATCTAAGTTAAGCCAGCAAATGTATTTATTATGCGACAGAGATATTTCTAAAAATAGCTCGATCCTTTTCAATTGAATGTAATCTTTTCTCATACCGAATGAAGATCGAGAGCCAATAAAATATCGATCACTTCGAATCATACTGCCTATCTTAAAACGCCGCAGTTAGTTTCATCCATATCTCGACTTTGGAAGTTAATGGATTTTATGGATGTAATTGTAACATTTGAATTTTTCCAGATTTTTCAGAGCTTAATTTCTATGAAACTAAAAATGTAAAATCGCCAACCTTATTAGGAATAACGACAGAAGATCCTTTTCATCCATCGTTTCGGGCCCTCCGATTTTCCAACTCAGCTAAAGCAAAACAAAACGAAAAGCGTTTCATGACTTTTCGTTGCTCTGAAATCATTATTTACAGTACAATTTCAAGAAAAATGTTACTATACCATATAATGAACACTCATTTCTATATTAGAAATAAAATAAAAAAACTTAGTAATTTCCGAAATATTTCCATCAAAATCCTAAGCTTATTGTATGTACAGCAAATATGTCATTATGAAGCATTTCCTTAGAAATGACTGTTAGCAAATGCGTATCTTGCCATGGAAATTACTGGGAATATTAACATTCAGAACAAAATTTATATTTACACCAAAGAGCGCAGGTTAATATGGCTGCAGGAAATTATAAATAATTAGCATGAATAAAGTACTGCATGAGTGGGTAATGACAAGAGATTGATCAAAGGGAAGATAGCAATATCAATAGTCAACATAAATGAAGAAAAGCTTTAATCATTTGTTTTATTCCTGTGGTAAGGTAGAATACTTACAAGAGTTAAATTAAAAGAATTTTAGATAGAAAAAGATTGGTAGTTAATGTGAAAATAGTAAAGAGAACCAAGGTTTATAGAGAAATATGGGAAAAGGACAAAAAAATCCTTAGTCTGGAACATCTTTGTGTAGATATTAACCTCAGGCTTTTAGAAATTAGGGTATTTAGGTATTGGAGGATTTTGGAATATGGATTTAGTAAAAATCTCAATATTATCCACATCTTAAAAGTGCATTCTTTCAATCAACCTTTTGATTCACATAAACAAATATACCTTGAACCAGGGTTAGGGTTTTTTTCAGAAAGCCATATTTAGTATTCGATCTTTTAAGAAAGGCTGCATGTGAAACTGTCAGACCACTATCTTGCATACATTCAAGTAGTTAAATATCAAAATTTTATATGCAAAAAACTAATGCATTTGTGGAGTAAATTGTAAAAGAACATTTCCACTTGGTGACCTTGGAATAAAAGTATTTAAATATGGGTATTTTGGATGTTCAATGTGACCAATAGGTAACATACAACTTAAAGGCCACAAGTTTCTCCAACTCTGCCATAGGGTTATAATTATTGACAACATTGTTGCTAGGCTGGCATGCTAATCCCAGCTAATCCCCCTCCCTAATCTACATCATGTAGGCTGCAGTAAATTTTTCACTTAAATAAAATAGTAAATTTAAAAAATCCAATATAAACTCCATACTCATTATTCACAGCAAAAAGATTGTCCACAAAGAATTAGTGCCAGGCAGAAAAATATCAACCAAAATTTCATCAAATATATTGTACGAAATATTTGTGAATATAAAAATAAGATATTCTTGAAAGAATCAGGAAGACAAACATGTGACCAGGCATTATTCACTCTCAGATGCTGAATCTCAGCAATATCTTATGTTACATGACAATTTTCAACAACAAATTTTTGGCAGACATAAACATTTCAATGGTTTCTCTGCATCTCTATTTAATAGAACTCAACATCAGTTCTAGATTGTTCTGGTCTCAAAAACAACTTGAGAGGGGATCTTCCATATACTTAAGATCATATTGAGAAGAGCTCACCCATGAGCTGAGAAATGTTTCAACAAAAGCCTTCCAGCCCTGTTACAAACAATGCTAGTTGTCTGAACTTGAACAATGAATTACAGAGCTCTTAATAAAGTAAAAACTTCTATCCCGACTTTAAATTTGAAGTAATTGCAAACTACACCATGTATCCATGGTGCAGCTTGCCTTGGAGAGATATGACCTGGCTAGGTGGTATTCAACATGGGTAAAACGTGGTCAGCACATCCATTACCACACCACTGTATAGGCTTTTCTAGGTGTTTAGACAATCCACATTGCTTTCAAATACTTTCATGATTCTGGGTGCAGGGAATTGAAACCAGGACTTCTTTTGCCAAAAGCTAATGTGTTACCCACTTGGCTATCTGGAGGCCATTTTTAACTATGTAGATAATTTTAACTAAGCAAAGTTGAAACAATATCCTTAAAGGAGGAACTTCATCAAAGTGGAACTAAACCTAATAAATTGATAGCCATCATTTTGAAAAAATCTATGTTCTTGGGAGTAAGATGGTTAAAGGTGCTGTACTAACAGTGAAGGTAGTGGCCAGATCTACACCTCTGCCACCAATTTTTACCCCAAGTTTTCTTTCTGTTCATCATTTTTAAGGGTAAGATACCAGCAGATTAACTGCCTTAGATGAGGATTAAACCTTTTCTATCTGCATGGCAGGAAATTAGCAGATAATCATTATATATTACCTTGACCAACACAAGAGGATTAAATCTCATCAGTGCCTGTAAATTGCACTGGTGATTATCATCTTAGCTCTCACATCTACAGGTTGATAGTACTTTTATTATTGAAATTTTGTATTTAAAAGTCAACAATTACACAATTATATGAGAAATTAGAAATTATAACTCCCAGTAAATAATACAACTCTGTAAATTAACTATGGCTTTCATCAATAACATCATAAGCTCATCACTGACATAATAGCTACATGGATGTAGTGATGCATAATATCATCATCTCACAGTGGATTTGGCATCATATTGGCATTTCACCCCTATTGTGTTTGGACCGTCTCTAGACAGGTCAGTTTTATTCCATTGATGAACAGGTATAACAATAGTAACCCTGCTCAGCATGAGATGAATCACAGATTCAGACATTGGGTTTACAAACAAAGTTGAGTGGCCAACGGTGCACAGCTACCATCCAGGGGAATATACTTGAACATATCAAAGGCATCAAATATGGATCACCACCCCTGCTTTAGCTGATAGAGTTATGTCATCAAAAAATAAAAATTGCAATTTTCTAATATTTTAACAACTTAAAATATATTAAGAAACTTCATGAAAAAGACAAATATTTAATCAAAAACCAATAAAATCTAGGGTACGTAATTCAAATATTTATTGGTGAAGTACCACCATATTTAAAAATTATTTATGTACTATATATACTCTGATGCAGAGTGTTAAATTCACAAAAAAATCTTCAGCAACGAAGAGAACAAACAATCAAGATAATATCACAATGTGTAGTAATCATTCCCATGATCTACTCTTCATCATGGCTAAATGCTTCAAAGAAATGTCATCGATCCTGACAATGGTATGAGTGTTACTATTTGGAATGAACTGTATCAGAAATATGCAATTCAAGTTGTACAACTTCTTCTTTGCTTGCTGGAATCCATCCTTTAATCTTTCTTTAATAGCAGGATTCCCAGACATTTTCCTCCGCATAGCATGCAATTCTGTCACACTAAATCCAACAATATCATCAAGAACCTGAAAAGGAGCCAAATGCATTATCTTTGAAAATGGAAGACAAATGACAAAACAATAAACAGAAAATAATATAAATTTTAAATATTAGGAGAGCTAGCAAATGGTCTACAATCCTATACATCTGTAATTTTGAGGTGCACCAACATAACCATTGTCAGTCATGGGACCAATTACAGATATTCTTCAAACTTGTGGGGCCCACTGAAACATTTAGTAAATGATATATTACTTTATACATATGAACAATTAATTACAATGTATAACTAACAAACAAAAAACTTCATTAAATTTAACAGAGATTAGTTTTCTACCACTTAATTCAAAAATTAACTGAAAAATATGTAGAAAACTAATCTTCATACAGTCTACCTCTCCTTTTCTGATATGATAATTAGGGCTTTCAATGCTTACAATGCTTTATCAGTATTTTGAACATTAATTCTCATTTTGCCCTATAAGCTTCTGTCTTCCAAAAGTTAGATCCCGCTATAAGCACAAAAGAAGCCAAAGATAAAATAAAAAAAACCAGTTGAGGGGTGCATGTAGCCATGGGTCAGGAGTTGTGCATCTCAGGTACATAGAGCTTGATTCATCATTTAGAAAATTAAAAATGGTATTAGTATAATAAAAATCATTTAATATTGATGGTTTATTTTTCAAACAATCCTCTTAACTTTGAAAATACACACATTTTGACCAGTTGCTTTCATAGTATATACTTTTACTGGAGGTATATTTCATAACTTTTTATGAGAGGTTTTGATATTGAATGATTTGAATTAGTGGTAATATTAAATGTGCTTCAACAACTGAGGTCATTTTGCACACATAGGCTCACAATGGGAATGAAACAAAAGACTGGCTTTGCTAGAGGCAAATACACTACCCACTTGGCTCTCCAAATTATTTGGGAATTTTGTGGATATAGCAATAAATTTCACTGAATGTAATTTATCTTTGCAATCAAATTATATTTAATTTAGGTAATTAATTTACCAATCTATTTCCAATAAGTTATACCCTATCTTATTGATTTTTCAATAATTCTTTAGATGCAGCCAATTTTTAAAAGAATTTTCATGCAATAAATTTGTGTAAAAAAGATTAGACGACAAGAGAAGAATCTACCAATATTACAGGGAAAAATAACAACCTAAAACTTTATTTATGCATTTAATACTTCAAAGTTCTTTAAAAATACAAACCTCTTCGGAAAAATTGACAGTGACAGTGGCAGATCCATCAGAAAGCTTTGCTTGGAGATTCCAACGTCCATCTTTCTCCTCAAGTTTAGAGAGTAGGGTAACAAGAAAACCTTTCACAGAATAGATACCAGGTGTAGAGAGAGATGACACCAACTGCTTGAGATACACAAAAGGTGCAGCCTTAATGACCTTCGGGTCTGATGTTGAAGACCATTTTAAATGAATCTCATCATCTCTCTCACTTGCTTTTGGTGTATCAGCATCTGTAGCAGAAAATGGTAATTAATAATACAAAGAATACAATAACTTATACCCAAAGTGTGCAT
The DNA here is from genome assembly GCA_036926295.1 of Pachydiplax longipennis. Taxonomy (NCBI): domain Eukaryota; kingdom Metazoa; phylum Arthropoda; class Insecta; order Odonata; family Libellulidae; genus Pachydiplax; species Pachydiplax longipennis. The sequence continues at coordinate 41,132,755 of JAVFKF010000002.1, forward strand.
CTTAAAACTCAAAGCTAAACAGAAATGAAAATGACAACATGACTGGGATTCCAACACAGGTCTCTTACTTTCCAGGCAGATATTCTAACCACTTAACTACCATGTGTCTTGAATTCTAACTCTGTTACAGGAATGCTCTGTTAGCAATGCAAGTGGCAGTCATAGTGGCACCAACCACTGCCAGAGGTCCCTTATCAAGGCAACTTTTTCACTTCTTTTTACCTCTGAAGCGTTAACTTTAAGGGCATTACACTTCCCTACATTACAGTCCCAGTGAAAAAATTCCCATCCTTCACCACAATTTTAACAAAAAAAAACAAAGAAGAGAAATATTGCTCATCTAGGTTGAATATTATAAATGATTTATATAGAATAAAACACAACAGAAATAACAAAATTGCCATAGAGTGAGAATACCATAAATTCCCACATGTAAGACATTTGTCATTTAAAAAACTTAGGTTAAAAAGCAGAATACACCTTATACAGGACATATATTTTACTTGGTATATATTGTTATGAAATTGTAGGATACAGTCGCTGAAGCTTTACTACCTAACACGCATTTTACATGTAGGTATGTTTCAGGAAGTAAGTTTTCTTTTCCAATGCACTTAACCTCAGTAGGTGCTATCTCCATTTTAAATAAGCAAAACAAATAAACTTGAATTATTTAAAGTTTTACAACTAATTTTTTAGCTGAACACATGCAAAATTCATAACATAAAATATTTGTTGATGCATAACTACACGAACATATAAATTTAAAACAGCCTTGAATCACTGGCCTACCTAAGGTTCTAGTAATAAACTGTGATATCTTCCCTTGCCCCTTTGGACCTGATTTCTTATTAGACACAGCAGAATGAGTTGACATCAAGGATGTTTTTGAAGCAATAACATCAGCTTCTTGATCCTTCTTTCTACTAGTAGAAGGCCAAGCACTGGTGGCAGAAGATGATGGCATTACATCAGGTTGACTGTTAATCCCTTGTGATTCCAATTGTCCAAAAGGCAACTGAAGAAGCAAGTCATCGTCATCATCATCAAGCAGAACCTCTTCTACTTCCTTTTTGTTTGTGCTAGGAACATTTTGATTTCTATCTGGAACTTCAGCCAATTCCAAATAATCCAATTCCTCATCATCTGGAAAATCCATGGCATCTTGCTGGTAATTTGATGCTGCTACTGGTGCCTGTTGTTGTCTGTTTGCAGGCAATGGTCTTTGAACAGTCTCTCCCACATCCATTGCCTCAACAGCATTTCCATTAATCCCATATGGGTCTGGATTCTCAGGGAGTTTTCTGCAAAAAAATTGTGAGTGAGAATTGAGGCAACATACTAACTTTTTCAAAGGGATCCTGCATCTTAACCATACTCAAGTCTTGATGTCCCATGAGCTGATTAATACTAAGTTGGTTAACTTTTTCACAATAAGAATCTCCCCTAGATCCTAAGTTTTGATGACAATCTGTACTTATGTGATGTACACCAATAATGCACTAGTTATTAATAATATATATTCCTGAAAAAATAAACTTGAGAGGAAATGGAAAATGTCTCATTGTAATTAAAATTATAAATAAAAATTATCAATAAAATCTAACAACAATTAATATTGTAAACAGCAAAGGGAAGGCAATATATGAAAATCTAAGAGATCATACTTTGAAAATGGTCTTCTGTAAAATGAAAAACTGATTTTCCAACTATTTTTCACTCAATGGACTTATGATTCTTTTAAGTGAAGGAACACAAATAAAGCATAAATATTTAACTGGAATAAAACATATATGATTCATAATGTCATTTTTCCAGAACCAAAGTAAGGGATTAAATGGAAAGAAGGTGAACTTCTTGACAAAAAATATTGTATGAGCTTCAGTTTTAACACAAATGCAAAATTTAAGATTCAATGACTATATACATCATATTATAAATCTTAATTTGACAGACAATAAACCAATAACTTACAATGCTCTTGCAAGTACATTCTCCAAGGCATTCACAGTAATAAGAGTGTCCACCTCTCCACCAAGAAGCTTCACGTTTCTTTGCTCAAGGAGAAAAATACCTTTTCTGCATCTCACAGGTCCGATGATTAACATCTATATAAAAATAATCCAATGACTTATATCTAGTAAATAAACTCTAAACATCATAAAATCTTCATTTAGACCTTCAAATAGGGCCATTTTATGAATAAACTAATGCATTAAGTTGAATATTTACAGATGATGATAGCTAAAAGGATGAAAAAACAGCAAATGCAATGGACTGTAAATTACCTTGGTTCCTGGGGTAAGACTTTTATCAATTTCTCGTATAGGTGAATATTCCATTCCCACAGTCTCTTGTACACCATCAAAAAGAGTTAATCTCAAGACACGTCCAGGTTTAGGTTCCCAGTTTTCCGCTTGCTTCTTTGTGGCCTCTGTGTTTTCAGTAGAAACTCCTCTTACCAAAAGTAGCTGAGAATAAGCCGGGACAGAAATATCTTTAACACATTCCACCTGAAATTCAAAAATTAGATGACGTGCTTGTGAAAATTTGCTGATAACACAATATACACGAGTCTGAAACTTGTTCTAATACCTGAACAGCGTAAGTACCACTTAAAGTAATGTCTTTGTGAGAACATAAATTGGGTGGAAGACTTCCAATTCCCATTGACCTCAAATCAACTAACAGCCATTGATCTAAGGCAAAATTTTGAAGGTCGAAAATGGAAATCTGAAAACAATATGAAACACCTTCTTAACTTATTCCAACAAAATATCCACAAACAATGTCAGCATTTAATTGATAGACCAGTGAATAAGATCACTGAAGCAAAATTTCACCGAAAGTATCCATAACAGACCTGTGACCCAGGTTGCTGGGATTTAAAATATTCCACACATCCCTCGATCCATAACCGAGAAGCATGCAATGCCCGGCTTTTTAAAAAGTTTGAAACTCTGTCAGCATCAGAGCTCATGGTGGCTTAAGTAAACATCGACGAAAACGTGTAAACCCTATAATCATCATGTATTATAATATTATAATGCAGAACTATAAGAATCAAGTCACTCATTAAAGTAAAATAAACGTACACAGAACGACCAAGTTAAGATACCTTATTTTGTTCACATAATTCGCTAAACTGTTTCCTGAAGGAATATAAAAGAAACTAATTTCATCTCGGAATATTCCATTTCTCTTTTATGTTAAATAGAGCAAACAACGGGTGCGAACGAAAGTATCAACAAAGAGTATGGAAACCTTCAACTTGTGGTGGATACAAGATTTTTCCGCGTTTCCGCATTTCTCAAGCTGTCAATTTCAGTCGATTCGAGATAGATGGCGCGGTTTTTAATCCTCTAAATTCTTTCCTAAGACGGCAAAGCTGATTTTCTATTTTCGACAGTAAACTTTTATGCGTAAGTGAAAGCTGTTGGCATAAATTTGGACGGAATAATATATTTAAAGAATTTTCCCTCATTACAACGACTTCGAAACTTACGAATCAAGCCAAAACTTTAGCGCTTTAACTTCCACTTCAAATTTATAAGCTAGTTTTCTTTTATCGATAGGAATGTGAGAACTCGTATTACAAAAAATTTAAGAAGGAAAAGATGAAACATCAAAAACTAGTTCACTAAAGTACAGCCATATTTTTTATAGCCTAGAAACAGAAAAGCATCTCCGAAACAATCTTCACAGAATATCTGTCAAATTAGGTTCCATGTGTGTCCCTGTAAATAAATTTATGATATTAAAGTTTTACTGTTATAATATAGTGAAATAAAATATAAATAATTGTATCAGTTCACAACCGATGAATGTGAATAAAAGGTTACTTACGAAAGTAAAAATCTCCATTGCAGAATCGGTCATCAGGCACTAGATCTTTCATTTTCTACCCGATTAAATGAGCAACAAAAATTGAGAATGAGCACACTCATTTACAACTGATAAAATTGTTAAAAAAATTGGCAGAGGATAATATAGTGCAAATCACCGAACAATCAAGACGTGTTCGTGGGGAACATTTTAATTAAAATTCATCGATGACTTTATGCTTGAGGTGATTTTCCAAAATAACACATTAACCGTTTTGAAGAATAAGTTGGTAATTTTTCCAACCAACAGCTAGGACGGAAAGAAAAAATAAGACTAAAATAAATATTATAGAGATCTTCTATTTGCAAAGATCAGGTGATGCAATGGAAGAAAATAATAAAGAATACTGCACACAGTGTAACTTTCTTAGTGAAATGATAGAAAATAGTTATTAGAATCCCATTCTGTAAATATTTTGACGCCAATTTTTCCCAGCAAAGAATAAAATATATCTCGTAATAAAATTCTGATTTTCTCTTCCGAATTTTAATATTGCGCGCTGGAGGCGCTGCCGCTGGAATTGTAATGAAATGAATTACTAAACTCGAAGCGCACGCCCAGTTCAACCCATGCGGGAATTCCTCTATTTGTTGCACGTTTGTTTAGTTTACATAAATAAATAATGAAAGCTCTATCTGATGATAAAATTAAACTAGTGTTTGAGAAGTTAGCTAAATAGTAAGTATTGTTTAGTATTTTTCATATAAGTGTCAGATTTGGGTGTATTTTATTTTTGTTATTTGTTGATAAACATAATGCTGTCTTTTCAATTAAAGCATCGGAGCCAATGTGAAGCAACTTATTGACAGACCTGATGGCACTTACTGTTTCCGAGAGCAGAAAAACCGCGTTTATTATGTATCTGAAAAAGTACTTCAACTTGCGGCATCAGTTGGTAGAGACAGATTAATTAGCATGGGAACATGCTTTGGGAAGTTCACCAAAACTGGAAAATTCCGGTTGCACATAACAGCATTAAACTATATAGCACCTTATGCTCAGGTAATTAGTTTATTTTTCTCTTTGAATAAAATGCAAAAAAAATCCAAAATGACTTGGAGAGTTAGAGCTCATTGGAGCAAAGGTGATATTAGATACTAATTCAAATTTGACTACTTTTGTTTTAGTATAAGATTTGGATAAAATCTTCAGCAGAGCAGCAATTCCTCTACGGTCATCACGTATTAAAGTCTGGTTTAGGAAGAATTACCGAGGGTACACCTCGCTACCAAGGTGTAGTAGTATATTCCATGAACGATACCCCGCTGGTAAGTTGCTATTATTGTAAGGCTTTTTCATCGCATTCTAAGACTACTTATAACCTCAATTATAAAGTTATTATCGTAAATACGCATTCATATTTTTTGCGTTTACTTAGAAGTATCATAATATGTATATCTAAGTGAGGATAAGTCAATCACTCCTTCAAAATTTGTGAAAGCTTATGACAAAAATCCATAGATTACATTTCTCAAGTTTTTTATTTCTGTTTAGGGTTTCGGCGTGGCGGCTAAATCAACAGCAGAATGCAAGCATACTGATCCATTGACAATGGTTTGTTTCCACCAGGCTGATATAGGAGAGTACGTTCGATCAGAACATGAACTGACATAATTTATGATGTTAAATAATGAATGTGTAAATGTTTTCATTCCTTTAGAGAATACTTCTCTGAAATACTTTTTGTAAAATATGAACTATTAAAAATTGTACAGAAGTAAATGACTGACTTTTCATATCATTTGTCATCAAGAATTTTTGATAATATAATGTTAATTGAATGATAATGAAGCTAACATAAGTACCAATACTGAATGTAGGTCACAAAATGAATTTTTTTCTAGCAACAGCATTGTCTAAATTTTGTTGGGATGTTCAAACTTAAAATGTGCCTTTGTAACTATAAAGATCTTCAACAGTTAAAGGGAAGCCATATGTAATGCACAATTCACTTGTTTAGGCAAGAATCGTTTTGATGAGATCATTATGAATGATTTGTACTGAAAGTCTTTCTCAATTTTCCTGAAAATTAGGAAGAAGGAAGTAAAAATCACTGTCCAGCTGATGCTGAAACTTCCACTCACTGATTTAGCTGAATTTCTCGATGCAATCATTGAGTCACAAAAAATGACTGCCTTGATTTTATCGTTTCACAATTATTTTGCTGGAGCAAATGCTTTTTAGGTTAATTTTACATGTACTATTTACTACAGAAATTTTAAAGTTTGGACTTATCCTTTGCAAAATGAATCCGGGTGATTCATTTAAGAATAAATGAAAAGCATTAGAGCAAATGCAATTTTAACATTTTATTATTAACAGACAGATACAAAATTAACCCTCATTTTTACCTTGATTCCAATTTGTTTAACCTTTTGGGAAAAATGAAAACATTGTACTTAAATTTTGATTTCCCATATAAAGTATGGGTATCAAAATTCATAAACAATATTTCATTTGCACCAATTTCTTCAATAAAATACAAATAAGGTGATAACACCTGATTAAATGGAACTCATTACATCATTACAGTCTACTTCAATTTGCATGTTATAAATAAAATTGATAAAAATTTTACAATCAGGAGGTATCATGGTACATATAGAAGAGTGTGTAGGAGAAGGTACAACATAACTGTTAGGACTGAAAAAAAATTCTTTCTACTACCTACAATGTGATTCTCAAGATTATTAAATTGCTACAAATTTTCTAAATTAACACAATAATAACCAGGGCTTGAGGTAGAATATTACTAATTCACTTCACTAGGTAATAATAAATGTAAACACATGCTTCACAAATTTGAATATTTAACTTCTTTGTTTTCTTCAACCTCAAGACCTGTTATAACATCAGGAATCTTAGAATGATACCTAAACAATAAATCATCATATTGGCACTAAGTAACTTATAACCATTTTATACCCAATTGGAAACAGTAAAGGAAACCAAATAGATAAAAAATTGTAGGGGAGACTTATTCACAGACAACATAAGTAGATTCATCTATCTCTTACTCATCCTTCTGAATACGTGTGAAAAGAACAATCATTGTTTTTGGAAATGAAAGGGAAACAAAAAGTAATTTAGGTACCCATCTAGTTATATAAATTTGATATGGAGTGAACCTTACAATTTGTAGCTGATATACAGGGAATAATCATAGAAAAATTACACAACTTAATACATACATTCAAATCACAAAATAATTTTCTACAATTTGTAAATATGTTGCACCAATCAAAAACTCACATAAATTTACTTCTAAAATCTTCATCAGTAGCTAGAATTCTAAAAGACATTAAAGACAGATTCATCTAAATTATTTTTATAAGTGGATCTACCCAGAATAATGCTATCATGTAGCTTAATTTTTCACTTCAGAGATAATCATTTCACTAAAAATAATAAGAATTAAGCCATAATGTAATGATAATGCTGGAATTTGTCAAAGAAGTTGTTATTCAAATCTAAACAGTTGACTTAAAGACAGGATTTAATTTTGAAAATTGAATACCAATGTATTGAATTGCAGAAGGATTATAAAATTTTATTCGTTATTGAAATGGAACAAGCTTCTAAATGGCATTAAATGCTTTCTCAATTATATTCAATATTGAGCTTATGAAATTTCAAGTAATTAACTAGGCTATTCTATGACCTGGGATCTGCTTATTAAAAGTGATAGCTTATTCCTGAAAAAGCACAGGATATATTGAAATTTTGGAGTCCCAAAATTGCTACAGTAATGTAAATATTCAATGGGCATTATGAAATGAAATATGCCATATTAAATTATTTCAATTTATAAAATTCACTTCACCAACACCAACTTTCACTATAAACTTGATGGATTATAAAAACAAACACTGAATAATTAAGTTTGGAATAAGCTTAATGATGCTCAAAATAATGACACTATGCAAGCAACATGTAAAATAGCAAAAAATATTTCTCACCTAAAAATAGTAAGTCCATTATTTGAAGACATGCCAAGAATCAAAATATCTATAAAATATTCTGAAATAACCTATATCGTTGTGAAATTAAAACAAACAAATACCTAAGAATATCAGCTTGTTCTTAAAATAAACAAGAGACTCTCCTTACTTTTTCAACACCATTGGCAAATGCAATGGCAAATACAGGAAAATAACACTCTTGGATAAAAGATATTATCTTCCTGTTTCTTTTAATGTTACACTCAAATTTTCATTCTTGACAACTAAAAAGAATTATGTATAAAAAATTAAATCACTTTGCTTAAGCCTACAAATCAATTAATAACTACACAGTTATTCCTAACACATGCATTCAGCAGCAAATATGAGAGTGATTTTAAAACCACAAGTCTTTAGAAATGAAATACATTTTCAGAAATATTAAATGAAACTGGAATGACATTTCAAAATATTCTAAGAATGCATCTGTGGATAAACATTATTCACTGAATCCTCGATTTATAATATTAAAGAAAAACAAAATGTTGGAATTATTAAAGTAAAACATAAGGCCTAAACACTTGAGGATTAAATAATCAGGAGATGTTGAAAGTTAAAGATAAAAATATCATTTCAGCAAAAAAATAAAATCATGATCAACTAATGACTTCATGAATTAAACACACGGATTTTTACAAATATTACTGATTTAAATGTATACTGGTTTCTGAAGAATAATTCTTATATCCTGTATAATGGTACTTCATACCAATTGAAGAGTAAGTATATGGTTACTAAATTGAATATCACTCGAATGAGATGCCAGCATTATCATGAGGTAATAAGGAAGAATGTTACTTACAACTGAGGACTTAAAGTAAGCAGATAGTAAGAAAAAAGTTATGCTTAATGCAAACGAATAATCTAATTGTATCACTGTTTACCAAGAAATCATAGTCAATTAGCCATTTTATTAGCCAAGATACAGCAATATAATTCCTTTCCTGAGCAATATCAAACATTTTTTTACTTGAGCTTTAAAATAAAGCTAACTAGAATTATAAAAATTGATGAATTTTATTAATTCACACAAATCTCATCTTTTGTAACTGACAGTTCTGAAATAAAGGATTATAATCAAATAATATGTAAAAATTACTCACAAAATTGTTCACATGCAAATATGAATCTTTCCATATGAAATTCACATGAATTTTTACAATTAACAAGAGTTACATTTCAAGATGTAAACTTTCATATTAAAGAAATTTCATTTTTAACCACCATTTGCCCTAGCACACACAAAATAATATAACACGCAAAGAAAGGTTTCATGTATGGTTTCTCATAAAGATTAGTAATTAACATTGTGCTTTCCACTTTTTTATCATGGACATTCTAAACTTATGGTGAAACCGTAAAGAACTTTGAGATACCAATTATTTGTATGGGTATAACACCATTATTATCAGAAAAAATCATGATCCTGCTTTTACCTACAAGTTATAAAAACAAGAAAGAGGCTTCAAAAACTTGTAAAATTACAAGAAAAGATAAGAATGTGACACGCTAAGACGATACTTCCATGAATTTTGATAAGAAAATTTAAACAAGAAAATAAAAGAAAAGTAGAGCTTCTGAATAGAGCATTCTGAATTTTATGTGATCAAAATAAATATTTAGAAATATTAGATGAATAAAGAGCTTGAATTTACAACAAAAGAATTCTACTACAAAATCAGAGCATTCTCGGAGTAAATTTATTTCTCATAAAGAATGGAAAATGAACAAAATTAATTTTTTTGTATCCCAATTCAATATCTTGTAGACACAAAAGGCTTTAGCTTTGATATACAAAATATGGAAATTACACATGCAAGATATAAAAAACATCCACAACCAGTAAGTAGATTATCATATTATCAAAGTTCACCCTTTAAAACATTTAAAAGAAGGATTATCAGAGATACACTGCATTTTTTGCATTTCATTAGCAATTTACAGAAATTGAACATGAAAACCTTACAGGTTATACAAAATCAATAAAACAAATTTAATGCCTTCATTTAAATCAATTATTGGGCCAAAAAAGATATTAAAATACTTCCACAATAGAGATTGCAGAATGGAATAGATTAAAATGGCCCCCATTTCAAGAACTGTTTCAAAATCAAGAAACAGATAAGTATGAGTAAGATATATAAATGTTATAAAGCAGTAATTATTATGTATTCATTCACTCATAAAAAACAACTATGAACGCCATACAGGTTAAGTATGAGCAGAATGGGAAACTAATATTTGTGAGCATATATATATGCACTGCCTTAAAAAGACTGAACATCAAAATAATTTAAATTTTGAGACCTATAAAATTTCTTTCATTATGAATTACAAATTCTTTCCATCTATTCATTTCAGATTTTAGCTAGACTCTTTGATGTATCAAATTGCTTTACTCTCAGCATTTAAATAAATAATATAAATTAGACTGCACAATACCTGATTTTAGTAAAGAAGAATCAATGTGGCATTTTGTCCCATTAACTTACTTATACGTCCCCAAATTTTACAATTGGGCCACTCAATTTCAGTTGCCAAAGGACTATTAAACAATCTAACTTTTGCTGGATTTTGAAATTTAAAAAATGTCATTCTATATCGGTCCTCATAACTTGAATATTACTATGAACTATGAAAAACTATTATTGATTTTTTTAGAAAATATTACAAATCACATGCAGCTGATGAATTTAATCTGCTTTCCCACAACATTCTTTTCGTTTGTTTAGAATTGGTCATCCAATCCTTTTAGTTGTCTCCAAGTGGATCTAATAAATTTTAAGTTGTAAATTTAGCGACCAATTAACAAATTCTTTCTTATATAACTTGAAACAAACTAAGAACAGCCTGACCCATAAATGAAGTCATAGAATGTCTTCGCAGATAAAAATTTCTTAACCTTCAATAGCCATTCTCTGCAGAATCTTAGAAGCATTTCCATCTTGGTCAAAAATCTGCTGACTAGTTGTTAAGAGGAGCTGCAATTTATTAGCAGATATATTCAACTCCCCAAGAGTTTCTGATCTAATGTCAAAGATGAGATGGGCTTCATCACCCGGAACTAATCCTCATCTAACTCTACATAAGTAGACATCAGACAGTTTTATTTTACGTTCATATCTCTAGTTAACTTATATATTTCTCTAACTCACTTTCTCACTCAGACTAAACTCCTCAAAGGCACTTTCTGTTTTGTTACTTCCCCAAACATAAAGGTACATAGTCAACATATATAATGTACCGTATAAATGCCTCGAAAGCATGAATTAGGAGTTCCCTTGGAGAAGCAACTGCCTACACATTTGAGCATTGGCAAAGCCAAAGTAATATAAAATATCTGGACAGCTGAATAGCAATTAATTAGGTAAACACACAAGTAGCTTCAACAATAATTTAAAATAAAAAGTGCAATAGCACTTCATAACAAAAATCATTCGATCTCCCAGATTATAAGTGTCCAGAAAATGCTGGTACACTATCTTTTTAGCAACACTGGAGGCCCAAGTACTGGTATGTTCCCATTATTGGCAGTGAAAAATCATTTCATGAAGAGTTTCTTTCATCTCAAAAAAAACTCATTCACTAATTTAGAGGGTTTCCTTACATAAAGATACTAACAAGCTATTAATGAATTTAACTAGTAACTGATATACAGGCTATAATTGTGCATTTAAAAATATATTAATATGTTTATTTATAGGTATGTATGTTTTTATGTGTAATCATGTAACTGACTAATTGATTCAGCAGATGTGCTAAATTTCATCTTTTTCTAGCCAGAAACTTCATAGGATTTCATTTTCTCCATAAAATGTGAGCCAATGAGGATTTACTTTGCAAGAAAAAGGCAAAAATGCATATATGTTGCCTTTCACAAATTTTTCTCCCCATAATGCCCAAAAACATGGTTAAAAACATTTAGATAGGACAAAAAGCTTATAGGTGATACAATTATTATCAACCGATACAAACTTTCTACCTAAATGACAAATACCTCATCTTTTTCTCCCCAACAATAGTTCCCTTACTGTCTGGGCAATGGAGACAGAATCAGTATTCACCCATCACTTTTTCCTCCATTCTAGGAGAAGAAAAGCCATTTTGCCAAGAGACAATTTCACACACTACGTGCTCTTAGTCACTGGTGCTGCCAATCTTGAACCCGAAAGATTTTATAGACACTAAATAATTGAATTACAATGGTCACTATGAAATGTATTACTCTATTCCAAACTCCTTTTTCAACTTTTCTAGATCCCTGAAAAAATAAAATAGTGCAAAATGAATTTTTTAACAAAGAAAATGTATTCAATGGGATTACTTTTTCCCGAAATATCAAATATCATTCATCATTATTATTTACCCAACATGCATAAGATATGTGTGTATAGGTATGTAAGTACTGCTGATTCATCAATGATGAATAAGTGACTATTTACAATGCAGAATTCCACAATAGAAGCAAGAAGAAATAATTTCGCTTAAAAATATTACTAATTATTTGCAGAAATACAGCCAATTTGAGCTATTGTTGTTACAGTTCAGCAAGTTAACACATGATCAACATGAATTTCCTCATAAATAGGTAACTTCAATAAAACAAGGAATGGATAATGCACAATACTACAAAAATAGAACAAGCCATTGGTTTTTATGTTAAACGGTATGAGTTGATAAAATTCATTTCAATGTCATTTCAAATTCATTTTAATGCATACTTTGTTAGGATTTCTTTAACACAAAATATGTTTATCATTGCAATGGTATTGTCTAAGTTAAAGTTAAGCAACTATAATGGTGAAATTGTTAGCAGTCACTCATTGTTATTTAAGTAATGTTACAAAGAAGAGGTTGAAAATTAATCTAAAAATGAATTTAATTACCATAATTTCAAATGCTTAACTGATATTCTGCTTATATTTGCCAAATCAAAATTATTTATTGAGCACGATATATAATTATTTGGATTCTCATCCAGTTTTATCCCTACCTGTTGTCTATCGCTGAGTATAAATCCGGTCTGTGGTTTAGAGACACAACTAGTCGCAGTGAAGACCAAATCCCATCTGACATAGATGTCCAAGATTTACTGCCCCCAACACCACGACCAGCTGCCTGCATGTTCAGGGCCATTAAGAAATGTTCAGCAGCTTCTCTGTGAATAATAACAGAAAATTAATGAAACTCATACTTCATTTAATGGCAAAGATGAGTATTCTTCAGTTCCAAATATCAGAATTAAAGTAAGCATGCACTGGCCTATATATAAGCTAATAATACTATATATCCTTACTCAAGAAGAAAATTATTCAATCCGGCTCTATGGTACAAAGCTATGCATGAACTTACACAGTGTGATTTGTGAGATAATGCATAAATCTCAGATTTCATGGTCATAAATTATCATTTTCAACTAACTAAACTCTTTCATAAGGAAGATGCCAATAAAAAGCACTATACAGTCTATTTAGTCATCTTTCATATTTTGTTCTATAATTTTAAATTAACTATAACTTTTAAAATCTTTGTGAATGCTACAACAAGTATGATTTTATGTAGGTATAGAGTTATCTAAACTGGAAGCTTTGGGCTCCTAACCTTTTCACTTTAAATTTAATTTATTTTACAAAAATTTCCTTTATTAAGTACGGCATATGTTGTATACCAATTTGTCATATATGCTGAAAAATATGTTATTTCATAAATAATACATTGTTACTACTTTATTCGATATAAACTTAGCATTACATTATAATCTTACATTCCTACCATACATTCTTAAGATTGGACACATTTCATATAAAGAATTATCAATGGGTTGAATATGTTTGAACTTACTGATAAGCAAGAAGATGAATGCAGGTTATCCCAAGGTTGTAACGTGCTCTAATGAAACCGGGTGATAACTGTAATGCATTGTGGTATGCATCTACTGCTTCCTCTGATCTGTTACCATTTGCTAGAGTTGCTCCCAAACGGTTCCATAATCTGAAGTCCTAAAACAAAATAAATCAAACATAATACACCTTACACAAAAAACTATCTTCACAAACAAAATCAAACATTACATTTAAAAGACATCATGTACATTTTGCAGAGATAAACGAAATAAAATTTTCATGTATGTACTCTATTTTGGGTACATTTTCCTTATTTTCTGAAAAATACATAATTATACCACCATAAAAGTAATATAGCTCCACATATTTGTTCATCATTAGGACATTTTCTATATAACTTACATCTTGTTTGACTTGAAGGGCAGCTTTGAAACAGTCAACTGCCTTGTCATATTCATTTGATAAGTTGAAAATAACCCCCAAACCACACTGTACATCAGCATCAATACTTTCCATGGGATTCCGTCTCGCAGCTGCAAGGTACAAATCCTGCACTTCTTGGTGAATCCCCCTAAAAGTAATTTTCATGGTAAACATTAGCATACTGTAAATAGATTTTACAATTTGGAGCCAGCAGAGTTAAAGGGAGTCAATCAGTTTCAAATCAAAGATTTTTATCAATTGTTATTTTTATAAGTTGGTAAGTCAGTCTTAAATGTGGAAGTAAAATGCAGAAGATGAATTTATACAATCTTAGTTTCTTTGAGATTAAAAGAAAAATAATAACAAAGGCAATAATACAATCACTTCCAAGGATATGATTCAAGAGCATATATTCAATCAAGATGGCCATGGAATAATCAAGGAAGGAGAAATATGGACAAGAAACCAAGGAGATAACAGCTTCTTTAATATCTATGGAATAAATATTTATGATCAGTGATTAATTTTTGGAGTGTTAACATGTTTTACATTGTCATAGCAGATTTTCATACCTATGTGATAGGTAGTAACTCATTCATTTTTATTCTACTTACATAAATCCTGGCCAACATATTTCTATGCTGGTCAGGATTCTTATAAAAACAATACAAATCATTTTAGTGTGTGCAATCTTCATACCCTAATAACATTATCCATGTATCCATTAACAAAAATTACCTAAAACAGATTGTGATTATAAAACTAAAATGTTTTTCTCCAGAATATTAAAAAAGATATCTAGAAGTATTTTTATCTAATTTCCATCTTACTATGAATAGCTTTCATTCAAAATATCACATGAAATCTTACTTTTAATGCTACTGAATGACAAAAAGGAAATAAAACATAGTATACTTTGTCAGTAAAGATGTGATGCTCCCAACTTTAGGAGATGCTGAGCGACTCTCATCTGGCACAAGATCAGAGTACTTTGGATTACTCTTAATCCACTCCTGAAAACAAAGTTTGAAACGAAACTTGAGAAAAGAGAAAATTTAATACACATCAATCATGTTGATTGTTTAAATTATATAAGAAAATAATAAATGTTTTGAAGACAGACTGATAAGTTTAGACTATCTTTAACAATGTGTGTAACAAATTCTCTTAATAAGTCTTACTGGTTTTTATAAGTCACAGTAAAAGCTCAAATGCTGTAAATTTCTAATAATAAATTAATATATAATTTATATAATAAACATTATAATAATGCTCTCCTTATAATAGACCATTATCAACTTCTGCTTACACTGTGAGGTTTCAAAATTAGTAGATCTTCTCAGATGAATTGATGCTTAGGAAAATCAAGACTAATAGTCTTATGACTAAGAACAGAATGTAGATTGAATTATTTTGTTCCTTGATTCATTCAAATAAGCACTTTATCTTATTGTTAGAATCTAGAATCTTAGGAATGTATGTAACACTATTTAATGATAAAGCATTAAAAATTTTTATAAATCAAAATTTAGATAATGTCTTTAAAATACCAAAAATTTACGTTATAAAGCTTTCATTAATTACATTATTACTTAATATTAAAGTTATTTATTTTCTTTCATAAAGCAAAAAGAGATAAGTTAAATTTTAAAATGAGAGCATTATTTTATAAGGAAAAAAGTAATTTATCAAATGTATCTTACCTTAAGAGCATGGCAAGCTTGGTTTTGATAACTCTCATTAGTATAGCTGACAGCCAGAGCCATAAGAGCAGTTAAATTCCCAGGCTCAATCTGAAGGCACTTCTTCAGAGCAGCAATTGCTAATGGGTCCTAGAAATGCACAATAAAAAGTTTAAAGGTTGTAATGATCAAACAAGAAAATTATTTCCCACCAAGTCATGCCTCAATCTTTTCAAAGTATTTCAACTATTTCATCATTTATTCATATAAAGAAAGATATAAGAAAGGCGATTTCTGCATTAGAAATAGCAGTTCTCTCTGCCCAATTGGTGAGTTCCATATAAATGTAATAGCACTCTAAACATAGAGTAAAATAGTGCCTTTAATAATATACTCTGGGTGATGGCCACAAACTAAGTATTCTGATTTAATTTTCATTATTTCTACCCAGTCAAAAATAACATAGATCCTAAACCACCAGATCTAGACAACTTGCTTGACCAAAGATAATAAAGTAAAATACAACTTGGAAGGATACAGCATACAAAATACTTAACATTTTCTTGAAGTAATTACATCAAAAATTTAATGTAATCAAAATGTCACCTACTTGCTCATTCTCTGCCTGAGTGGTACCTAAAAGCTGCCATGCTAAGGCATTCTCTGGCTCTTTTTGCACAGCAGCTTCAAATAAAAGCACGGCACTTGGAAGATCTCCTTGTTCCAACTTCCGTTTCCCTTCTTCCAATGGATCTTCCACAGCGGTGAGTGGGTTATCAGACTCAAATGTGTAATCCTGATAAAGGCATTATCAACAATTCTTAATGTATGGTCATAATTTAATCTAATCTAAACTAAGATTCTTGATGGTTTTATGAGAAAAGATTATGTTTAACTCAATCGTCAGTATAATTAAATTAATCTCCACATACATTTAAAAAAACTTTTAAGTGCCTACTCTGATAACTAAAGAAACCCAGTTTCCAAATTATTATAATTTATCTTTCAATTTAAAGTAATTAAAATACAACCATGATGACAAAACATGTGTTTCTAGGAAATGTGTAAATGGAAGGTCAAAAAATTCTGATAAGAAAGTATGATTTCTATTCACTCAAGTTTTAAGGTAAAAATTACAACAAACCTTGAAAGAATCGTAATATTCTGAAAACTCAGAGACCCAGGGATGATCTTCAGGATCCTGTGCTTTGGCTAGTTTCTCCCATTCCTCTTGCAAATTCTGCCAAAACTCTTTATCATAACTACCCTCTTCCTTTGTGAGCTGATCAGCAATGGCTTCTGCAAATGGTCAATTTATTACATTTAAATAAATTCAAAAGGGATTTCTCAAATTGTTCCACCAATGAATGCTATATTTCATGAAAAAAAATCCCAAAAACATATATTTTTCTATTCAGAAAACAAGAACCAATGATGATGTTTTAAGCAACATATTAAAAAAGTTTTACAGGGGTATCAAATAACCAGAATCCAATTATCTCAGACTTTCTGACTTCAAAATACATTTCACCATAGCTTTCAAGTAAAAGGAACTTAATAGGGAACATTAACATACATGCTGTGTAGAAAACTATACTGCAGCAATATCAAAATAAATCAGCAGATATAACAGCCAATTTAAAGGTCCAAATAGATGCTATTATTACTATTCAACAAATTGTCAGCTAATTGACAACACATCTGCTCCATTGACTTTACAAAGAAAGCAAACCCTATGATTAATGATACCCAAATGCCTCTTTATCAAATCTAATATAAGAGAAAACGGAATTCAGAAAGCAAATCACATTCCTCCTTACATCTAATACTAGTGTGAGTCAAATGAGAACTTAAAGTTACACTTGCCTGAAGTCTTGAACTCCTCTGCCCATATTTCAGCTGGAGTTTTCTTCAGTTCTTGTGAATATTCTGTGACCCAGTCTTGTGCAGCTGCCTCTATATTACGTACAGGATTGATAGCTTCTGTATTTTCTCCATTCGCTTCATCCTCAGTAACGGCACCAACAACTTGGCCAGATTCGATTGTGATCTCTCCATCACCAACCTTTTTCATAAACCTCATAAACTAAACATCAAAAGAATAACATAGTAACACCATTCTCAAGAGTGTTTCTTTAAATTTACTTCCTGAGATTCTTGAATCAAGGAAAAGAACTTGAGACTTATAAAGAAATTAGTCTCAGAAGCCATACATTCACTTACCTTTGAATATGTGAATTTTGGATCATCTTCCACAGCCTTTACTATGTCTATGGCACTAGCCTTTATATCACCTTCTTCAGCTTCATTTCCTTCTTGCTGAGACTCCTTGAATTCTCCAGCCCATTCATTAGCAAAAGCATCTACATCTCTGGTGGATAAAGTAGAATCAGATAATCAAAGCTCTAATAAAAATTATATGAAGTAAAACATCATAAAATCAATCCTTGATTAAAACTTACAAGCTATGTTCAGCTGATCCTAAGTACTCTTGAGCCCACTTTGGACCAAATCCCAGCTCAAAAACTTCTTCTTTCTGTAATTTCTGCTGTAATTCATCAGCCCAAATAGAATCCTCTTTTGGGTCCTGAAAAAAAGCCTTTTCTGAATGCTTTTGTAAATTCTTATGGTGCCTAATCTTGACAGGCAAGTGACAGATGATTACTTTAGCAACATATTGTACTTAAATCACTGTTAGTTTACTTTTCAGCAGTTTGCAGGCAGTCCATAATATACTGCTGTTATCAAATAATTGTTCACCTGCTTTCTTGCCAGTGAGTACACATCAAATACCTTTTGAATATTTACAAGAAAAGTAATATAATAAAGCAGAAATTCATATCACAAATTTGACAAAACATTTAAAAAATACAGACTACACCTCAATTTTTATTTCATCACACTTAAAGAACATAATAAAGGATGAAAATCACTCATTATATTTGTATTGACAGTTTTTCTATTTACATCAAAATTTTTACAAGCATCTAAAAGAAAGCAAGCAGTGATTTCATAAGTAACAGAAACACCTATGTCCATTTGCTGTCTATGGTAGCTTAGAATCACATTAGAAACCCATTTTCAATTTGAATTCAATTTCAACAGCACTTCTTAAGGTTGTTTCAAATATATTTTTGTTAAATAAATAGACCCTGCAGGTTACACATCTGATGTTTCCATTGATTCTCAAGAGGTAATGCGGCAAAGATTCTCTCAGGTAAGCAGGCAGGTTAGATCAGGAATCCTCAGGGCAGAGGTGCGACACAAAATGATGGCCGAGTTGGCTATGGAAATGTCGGCCCAACAGCCTAAATTAACCTGCCTGCTTACTCGAGAGAATCTTCGCCACATAACCCAACAGGAAAGCATGAGATCCCTAGGTATTGGCATGTTAAAGGCAATCAAAACTAATGGTACAGAATTTTAAGAAATGTACGAATTTGAAAGGCTATCCAAAAGTTCCTGGAATTTGAATCATCCTTTAATAGCTACTGTGAAATGCTGTGAGGTTTAGTTTTGTATATCCTTTGTGAGTCAAAACTAAAGAGGCTTCAATGAAGTTGGTTGTACTCATTGTTGGTTGACATTGTCATGGTTGGTTGGTTTTCATTGTTGTGATTACATATTTGAGATTTTTAATGGCCAACTTGAAGGAAAAGCATATCTGTATAAAATCCTATGTTAAACTCAGTAATAATGCCTGTTTAGGAAAAGAGGCTTTTTATTCCTACTCATCACTCTGTTTAAATAGCTCCTCATAGTTAAATATTACAACACCAACTCAGAACTCTTAATTAAAAACCAATTCAAATAACTCAATGAAAATGCAAAATATCAACTCAGCTTTGCATAAAATAATATAGAAAAATGTTTACTTCAATGAAAACTCTTTTTTAAAGCTTTAAATGACGTGAAAAATCTAAAGATAAACCCTGAACATTTTGAGAACAGGTTTCACTTACATCAAAATGTTTCCCAGATTCAATATATTGATCTGCCCAACATCTGTCATCACTCTTTTCATCTGACATAAAATCATTTCCAATGCCAGCTTCAGCAGCTTCTGCAAGAGCCACAGCAGCAACACCAGGTCCTGGTTTCACAATGGCTCCAGGAACTCCACGGTCAGCACGGTGCCTTGCTAGCTCCATTTCCCTCATTTCTTCCAGCAAAGAATCCATGCGAAATGTTTGTGGGGGTAAAGAGGCTTCTGCTGCAGTTCCAAGAGTTCCTTCCAGGAATTCTTGGACAAGCTTAAAAGTAATATGAAAACACCATTAAGAGTGAATCACATTGGGTTATGGAGTACAAAACTAAAATTGAATTTTATAACTCCACATGTTTAATGAGAGATGAATGGATGAAACTGTACAATTAAAATGTCTTAGGGAAATACATAACCTGATTATCAAAAAAAATAAAAAAAAGAATAAGGCATAGTGGAATAAGTCATTAGTTTATGGTCCTAAGTAAATATAGTATAACAAATCATAATTAAACATACCCATAGAGGTCTACAGAAATTCCTTACATCAATATTTTCAGAACTCTTGAAGGGTTTATAACCATCTTATCAACAACTGAGAGTAAACCTGTTGATCTCTTAAGTATAAAATCTATAGATGAACAATTTCCTAACAGATTGTATTTATACAACATGCCAACTACGACCCAGAAGATAATGATGAACATGACTTATTCTAAATATTCAAAGAAAAACATCAGGTACTAAATTGAATATCCATAGCTAAGGAAATCAAAAGTATTTTTCTCCTAAAATAAAACCAGTTACTACTGGTATAGTTATACTGCCATGTGTGCATTAAAACAGTTCCTGATACCATTGTAGTAGTATTGTTAAAAGTGCTTTGAGAGCTGAGGTCATTTTGCAAATGTGGACTGCATCCGAGAATCAAAGCAATTACTGCTTTCACCAGAATCAAACATGCTGCCCTTTTGGCTACCCAGGAGGCCATAAACCATACAGCTATTAGGTAGTAGAGCTTCATCACTTATTTCAATGTCTTCCCAATAAAGCATCAAAATACTGAGGCAAAGAAGGTTCTTTATAGCTTTTAGCATGGGTAATCCTAGGTTGAAAGGCTATTTCCAAGTATATTTTTAGAGTAGGACACTAACACTAACACAAAAATTAAACCAAAAATACTTTTGTCACATTCATGTGATAGTCCTAGTGACTGAAGAAAAAAAACCACAAGAGTAGATAATTGTTGGATTTTAATGAATCTAGGAGGAAAGAAAGACTGCAGCAATAGAAAGAAAGTACAAGTTGTTTGTTTGTAATGGGGAATGGGGATGGATGAAAGCCAAATTTGAAGTGAAGTGAAAAACAAAACAGTGAAGGCTGACAGTAAGAGAGAGAAGATTCAAAACACATGAGAAAAACAGAAAGAAAAAACAAACCTAATGAAAAGAGATGTGAATTTTTCTGTAAATACATAAAAACGAGGGGGAAAAGAATTAAAGGGAAAGTATTATATAAAAGGTATTATATAAAGAGCTTCCATTATTACATGAAATCACTACTGCTACTTTATCTTTGGTTAATCAATAGTCATAACATTTTCTTACAAACATTGCAAATTAGGTATCATCAGAAGAGAAGGTGAAAGAGAAAAGAGAGAGTTAGAGAAAGCACCAGCCTGATTTAAACTCTTAAATAATGGTGGTATGAGCTATAGCTTTTCACCTTGTAAGAGGATGAAATACATATAATCTATAAATGAATTCTTGAAAGATCGTTTCCTTTATGGCCAATGATACCATCATATTTTTCATTAACCTGAATAAATATTAATTAGTCTTTGAAATTAGAAGTAGAAGAAATATTTTGCTGGCATCAGTCTAAGCTACATATCAAACAGGAGGAGGCAATGTCCAAGGATCAAAGTGTGTGTGTGTTAAAGAATAATAAGATAACATATTGCATTAGTGAAATTCCATTCTTGGTTGGGCACTTTGACATAAAGGAATACAGAGATCCACAGAAACTTTTCTGAAAGAATTCAGATCTAAATTACTCAAAACAATGACACATAGTAAATAATACAACTTCCTGCAAAAGAAATTCTAAAAGATATAAATATAAGATTATAAAGAGTGCATAAGAATCATACTAAGGAGAAGAATACCTATTTGCCGCTGCCAAGTAAGATAGTCCTCTAGTAAATAGAGAAAAGAGTAAAATGTATCAAGCAGATTCCATAAAAAGTACTATCAACACATTATTTTTCCATAACCTAGAGATTGAAGTTCCGATATAACCTATGAAAGAATTTTTGATGTGGTGTTGATGTAAAATAGTTGATGCCTCATGTCATAAATAGCTTTGTCAAAGACAGTAAAAATGGAAAATTCTCCCTTAGTTAAAAGCATTACCGTATTATTCGACCAAAATAAAAGATGCTTCAGTAAAGTATTGAAATCAAACTTGGACATTCGCCTATAAAGACCCTCTGGGAAATCAAAAATAAGAATGACCATTTTCTGAAGCTCTTAAATAAAACCAGTTAAATAGTAGGACTACTAATACTTTTGACTACAGGTTGTCTCTCAAACATTATAGAAGTAAAATTACTTATCCGAACTCTGAAACATTGAATACTTCGAGAATTTGACATCATCAGTTAATATTTATCAAAGACTACGTATTAGCTCATATAATCAAAAGAACATAAATAAACATACAAACAGTAACAAAACGGATGGAAACACAAAAAATTTCGAGCACTGGAGATTTTAAAATTTGCATCTAGAGGAAAATAAATATATACGAAAAAACATTACCTGATCCGAGGTAGCACTTGCGAATCCTTCCGTCTGCGGAAGTTGAGAAAGACCCTCATCTTTCAAAGCTCTATCTTGGACAAAATGTGATGTAAGCCTCATCAAAGGGTTTGCTCCCCCACATTCTGGCTCCACTAAGTCCCTCAGTGCCATGTTTAATTAAAACTTCTTTCCTTCACTGAGAAAAACATAATTAAAACATAGTTAGAGCGATAACAATTAAAAACATAAGTTACACTCAAGGCTCTAAAATATTAGTCCTTTGATGTGATAAGTAATAAAACAAACAACACGACAAAAATTACATTCTTAGAGCACTCGAAAGTAACGAAGGTCACTAACCAAACCAGGCTGATAAAAGAGTTGATAGATTCGATTCTTTCGGATATCCAAAGCAATGCTTGAGAATCTTCGAATTAAATCGTTCTAGGGAAAAATCGGGCACTTATTAACATTCAACTAAGTATTATCATATCCATGCAAAATTTGTGTACTTCTGAAAATTAATTTTCTACATAAATGAAAACATTGCACAACGACTGATAATACATTTCTACGTTGTCAATGTGTGGTCCACACTCACAAACTGTACTTGCACAAATTCAAAGTAATTTAGAACAACGAAATTATATCAAACTGATCATGCCCAAAGGAAAAATTAATGCATATTTTCAGTGGTTTAGAGGCTTACACGAACCTGTTTGCGAATCGCTTCAAGCACTCTGATAGTTTGCTCACTTGATCGCTTAGTTTTTAGAAGGGACCCGTCATAATAATCGCCGTTCATTTGTCACCGTTTTGAATCAAAAGTAGTCTTCAAAATGCCGAAACCTGTAAAGAATAAAGTATATTCTGATTATTGCTCCTTTAATGGACCAGTGAAATCTTTAACAGAATATTATATAGATAAAATGCTTTTTCAGGGTAAATCTGAGGGTGCAAGTAAACCAAGTCCACCCGCCGCATCTACATCTGAATCGAGCTCACAACCAAACCCATTGGAAAATTTTGAGATTGAGCTTCTTTGGTGCATACAACAAGTCGAAACATCACTTTCTACGAATAAGATGAACCCGCGATTAGGTATGTTAGTAAAAGTTCTGAAGTAAGTGTTCAACTAAAAATGTTGAAATTAATTTTCATAAACATGCTTCATGATTGATTTTTGAGTATTTAGAACCATAGTCGATTCAAAAGTAATCCCTGAAAACTCAGCATCTACTTTCAATCCCTGAAACACTAGACACTCTTTCTTTACTGATAGGCAATGAAAATCTCGTGGTCAAAAGCTTGAATTTATATTAAATGAAAGAGGAAATGTATGCCGTAGCTGGAAACCGGCCATACTTTTTCTCCATTATTCCTTCATGTTTCTTAACTGATGTTAATTTTTAAGCTCATTTCATCTATGTAATCAATTTTCAGTTTCTCGTTCTCACGCGGAATGTATTAAATTGCACATTTTTAGTGCGAAAACATTCCTTCATTCCTACCAAGCAGAAAGTCAATTTTCGAAACATTAGAGTTATTTTCCCGTACGTTTAATTCAAAGCTTAGAGCACCTAAATTACTGAAAGAACTAATCACAACCATAATTAAGAATCTCGGTAATAAATAAGAATTATGGTATCCACGTCTTCATCGATGCTGAATTAGATATTGCTCTCCTAAAAGACATTTTTCTACTGCATAAAGGATATAAATTTAAATTTTTACCGTAAGTAGTATTGGTGGCTATGATTAAGATCTTGTATTACAGTTTGGTAGTCTAATTAGACATAGAAGAGAATGTTGACAAACGATTACAATCTTCATTGAGTATAATACCTTAGCAGCACTGTTGAAAATAATTATTTTACTTCATATAATTTTTTCATTGTAAATACGTTATATATGGTATTGAATCAGAGAATGAAAGTCCTGTATAATACATTTGAGATTTTGCCTTGACTAATGGACACTGAATCCAAAGCAGTACTATGCCAAATATTCATAATTTCCCTTTATTATATAGATATATGTTGTCTGTCAATCACCCAAATACAGACCCTTTATATAAAATGTCTTCTTTTGAAATATCCAAGTATAGTTTGCATTGGAAACTTCATCTTTTCACACTCAAAACAAGAAAATTGATAATCTGGGAAATCCAATGAAAATGAGAAACTTCAATATGAAAGAATACTGTCTTACACATTCAGTAGTTTTACTACGATTGTACCACACAGCCAGAGCAAACTAAATTATTCTTATATTGATACTGTTTTATCTCAGTAATTATGTATTAAAAGCATGGGGACCTACAGTGATTAGATGCATGCTAAAATTTCTATGTTTTTGGGTGGTCTAAGGTCCCTTCTTGGTTTTGGTTTTTAACTGTTCTCTAAGTCCACTATTTCTTGTTTAGCCATTAGCTTAATATTTTGTTTTTTTCTATGCATTTTTTTAAAATCCATTGATATTCTGCAATGCTGTTTTTACCTTTTTGACCCATGATCCATCTGATAAATCAAACTTCAGCATTGCATACTCTCAAAGAATAACTCTGAATACACAGTTTAGACTTCATCCTAGCGCAACTTCAGCTCCCAATTTACTATACATCCCTGATTTTTTATATTATAGCTGTATATTAGGAAGGCACCCAGCTTTACAAAGCAAAGGTTCAAGGATTTTCCAGATATTTTATCCTCAGCTGTGACAAATACAACAAAGAAAATCCTTTTTTGTTTAAGATGTACAGCAGGTATTTAAAAGATTGAAGAGTCAAGAAACCCTTCCCTGTCGTTTTTCAATGTACAAGTTATGAAAATATGTTAAATGAAAATGTCTTAAGCAGTTTTTACATAATTTATTTGTTTTTTCTTAAGTAATATTTAGTCATTACATCATTATAAAAAGTGTGAATGTTAGTATGACAATGTAGTTATTGTGAGCTGAACCCAGTTACTGATACTGCATACGAATTGACTAAAGAGTAGTTACAAATAATTGCATGTATATGTATGCAGGCACTTAATCTCAAATACAGATGTATGTGTACATTCCAGTACTATCTTTTATTACTTAGATTAATAATAAAATAAATGAGTGAACACTTAAAACCATGGAATATGTTAAATCACTAGAATAATACGAATTATGTACATTTATAAAGGAGTTATAAATAAATACTTATGTTATTAATATGTGTAAAACAAGCTTAATCTTATAGTATCTAGGAATTCATATGAATAATATGTATGCTGTAAGTATCTGAATGTTATTAAGAACTCTCTAAGTTTCTTTTTTGTAATTTTCAGCTGAGAATGCAAGGAAAAACCTCAGTGTACTTAAAAGCAATAAGGCACCTTTAATTAAGAAAAGGCAGTTGATGAGGACAATGTTTGGTGATTATAGAGCTAAAATGGCAGAAGAGGAGAAAAAATACTATCGTGGTAAATTAAAATTTTCCTTAATCATACAGACAAAGCAGGCTTATTTGAAAAGTGCAAAGTATTCATCATTATTTAGTCATATAGTAATTAAGGTATCTTATATTTAAAAGAAATATAATCTATTCAATAATGTCTACTTTATGAAATACTAACTGTAGATTCTTATGCCACAATTCAAGTGTTTATCAATAAATAGCAATTGAGTTCCCATATGCATTCTTTGCTAACTGATGGATGGCATAAGAGCATGCATTTTAAAATATAAATGTCATTTTTTATTTAAATAAATAAATCCATCAGTGCAGTTACATGTATTGTTTAGATTAAAAATGATGGATCAACTTCTATTTTATGTAATTTTTTTGTTATTTTATGTTCATTTTGCAAATATTTTATCCTGTTTTAACAGGCTTTTCAGTCTGTACAAAATATAGTGCACGTTATAATGAAATCATTCTAATTCAGTACATGATTTTGGTATTTATCAAACATAACTAGTCATACAGAAGCAAAGTATACAAAAGATTACTCTCAGATTTATGATGTCATAAGAGTACCTCTTGTTTACATACTGATTCCTCTTAATGGTCCTTCTTTTAAGAGATTTCTGTATATTCTAGATTATAAGAGCCAAGGACAAATATATTAAGATATTTTCCTTCAAAGGAAGTATCTACTTTGCTTATAGTTGATAAGTTATAACTGATAACGTAGGGGAGACCAGGGAATTGACACCTCCATCTACATCTACATAAATACCCTGCAAGCCGCCTTTCAGCGTGTGGCAGGGGGACTCCTTATGGGAGTTACATTTTTTACAGTTTTCCAAATATGTTTAATGGCAAATAGAAAAATTAAAATGCTCAACTCACTTGTTAAGAATGTGTATAAATTTCATTTACATCCTGCACATTTAGGAATTATGTCAAATAAAATCTTTTATGAAAAAATGCACAGTAGAATTACACTGGCTACCATAATAATTCTATCATGGTCCACAGGCTTGTGATTCTGTATTTTCAGGTAGGAAATAACTAGGTATTATTAATTCTTTTACAACAATTTATTAATTTTACCTTACAAATGGGAATGCCAAATTGATTATTAACTCTACGGATGAAAAAAATCTTTCATTAATGGTATATAATAGCTTATATTTGAACCCACAGCTGTGCTGCCCCTTTGAGAAAATAATCATGGATCCTATGTCATAATAACCCAAGATTGACAGCATTGGGCTTATGTGCATCTGAAGTAAATGGCCATGAAACAGTTTATTTACTAGCATGAAAACCCTTGCTCAAGTACTAGACAATAGATTTTCGTGTTTCTTTTAAGCATAAGACACCTGAAAGGCTCAATGAAATATGGAGTCAAAAATTTAATTAAAACTGTTAAAAACAGCTCTTTTTACTGGTAAACAACATCCTTACATGGCTTCTAGCAACTGGGAACGTACTTACAACATTGGAAGCAAGGTTTTAGCACTAACTGTGCACTATTTAAACCGTTTACTGTTTAACTGACCTGGTCTCCCCTATGTGGCAAATTGCAAATGTTTTAAGGTGATGCAACTATCCTGTATCTCTTTATTAATGTAAATTCTCCATAATTTTTTAGCGAATTCAAACATCAAGTTTGCAGCTTCGCCTAAAATCAAAGAGAAAGCTGTATTTGTGAAGAAATCATCATCCCTCTCGTCTAGTGAAGCTCTTTCTACATCTCCCAGCAAAAGCTCATCAGAAAATCAAAATTCAAGCATTGAAAATGACATTTCAAAGGAAATGAGTGAGAAAATTGTGATTGAAGATAGGACAAAAAGTGAAAACTTCAGTTTCAAACGATCTGACAATTCTTTTCGTTTTAACTTTTCGGTTCCTGAAGATAATACCTGAGATATTCTTATAAATATTATATTTCACAAAGGTATGTAAAAAGATATAAATGCTTCTATTTGTATAATTTTTCTTAATCATAAAGTATCTTTTCCGAAATTTATGCTCTATCTCTCATACTGATTCATTTTCTATCCATTTGCAAGGAAATGGCTGGAACTTTAACTCTGTATTCCCCAGCAGAAAGAAATAATTTTAAAATGCCGGATATCCTTCAGTAGAAGTGGTTCTTGATTATCTCCATTCAAGTCCAAGATATGTCTTATATTTTCTCTTCTAACTTACTTGCTTACACCTCCAAATCCACAGTAACAACCTTTTATCATTTCCTATATTTTTATGTAGTAGTACCAAAGGAGAAATGGAGGTGGAAGAGGTCGTGACAGGTACTCAAACCCTGAACTTCCACAAACTAGGTGACTATGTTAACCATAGAGGTTTTTCACTGGTCTTAGAATAGCCACCTCATAAGTAGAAGATCTGGGTTTGAGTCATGTGTTAGAAGTTTTCCACATCTGTTTTTCGTTGGGTATTTTCCTAAGTACATGCTACTACAATCAAAACTTTACCTTTACCTTCTTTTCTTGCTTCTTTATCCTTCTTTAACCCTGTAGTGCTCACATCAATTTTTGTAACGTGAGTATTTCTGTGGGATGTATGGTACACTATTTTGAGGAAAATACCCTTTTCATTTTCAGGGTCTGGAGGTGGATATGTTTTCCAACTTTCCTCAAACTTTCAACTATTTTACCCAAAATTTCATTGATTTATAAATTATTTTCCTAACATTTACCCTCAAACTCACATGAAAGACCCAAACCAATACATCAGTAGAGGGAAAAATTTTTGCCATGCTTGTCCAAATCATTTCCTTACCAAATTAATTATAGTAGTATGTTCTATAAAGCTCAAAAATGGAGATAGGAAGGATCCATCCTGCAAATTGAGGTAGAAGGCAGGGTAAGCTTTATGAAAGTAATTTATAAATCATCAAGATTTTGCATAAAATAGTTGAAAGTTTGAGGAAAACATTCATCTCCAGAGTAAAAAGGCAAAATCTCTAAACATAAGGAAAAGGGTATACTTCCTCAAAATAGAACCTTGGGATGTACCATACATCCCACGCGAGCACTGGAGGGTTAAAGACCCCTATTTTCTAAGGAATATATTGTCTAGTTACATATACAGTAAAACCTGGTTGAGATGTTTTTCCAGGGACCAAGTGACGGACGACACAGTTATTTACAGAGAAATAAAAAGTAATGACGATAGATTAAGCCTGTCGAATGACTTAGATAAAATAGTAAAATGGTGCGACGACTGGCAATTGGAGCTCAACGTAGATAAATGTTCAGTAGTTAATTTTTTCGAAAGAAAATCCTTTGCCAATCATAATTCATATAGCCTTCGAGGGAAAACATTATCAACTGTCGATTCGGTAAAATATTTCGGAATAACCCTCACGAATAACTTAACTTGGGGTACCCACATCCATAACATATGTGGGCGAGCTCTTAAGAAACTAGGCTTCGTCAAAAGAATAGTTGGTAGAAGCGAAGAAAAAGTCCGCGAGCGATGTTACTTTGCGCTAGTTAGGCCTCACCTCGAGTACGCATGCAGTGTATGGGACCCTGCTGAAAAGTGTTGTATTCGCGAGATAGAAAAGGTACAACGAAAGGCAATACACTTTGTAAAAAATTGCTATGATAAATCGGTAAGTGTTACTCGGATGCTTCAGGAGGCAGGATGGGAATCTTTAGAAGAAAGAAGGCTCAATCAGAGATTTAAATTACTTGATAAATTCAGACAGAGCACGTTCATAGAAGATGTAGCCGATATTATGCACCCTCCTTGCTATATAGGCCATTCTGATCCAGCGAGAAAGATCAGAGAAATAGATGCTAAAACCAGTCGATTCAAGAATTCTTTTTTTCCGAGAACAATACGCGAAAATAATCGACTGGGCAAAGAGTCCTGGTGCTTGCACCCCCTGCCACACGCCGAAAGGCGGCTTGCAGGGTACAGATGTAGATGTAGATGTGACAACCTTGTTTGAAGCAGGTTAGTGTTATAGCCAGGTTACAGAAATTTTTTATCTCTTTTATGCTTGAAAAATAAAGAATAAGATATTCTAACTCTTAAATATTGAAATAAGCCCTTAACAAATTAATATGAAAATGGTACTTCTTTAGCTGTCTTTATTTGCTACACTAATTGATGGAATACCTAGAAGTATTGTGGTGTATTAGTGATTGCTTTCTTCTCAGATTATCATAGAATTATCAATTTTTTGACAAAAGGCTTCTTTGTTACATCATTTCGGTCCATTTTATCTTGCAATCAATAAATTTATATCTTGGGGGTTGACAATTAGAGAAGAGTAACAAATTTTTCAACAGCAGTGGTAAGAGGTCATTATGAAGAACAATCTCTCTTAGACTATGCTCAACAGCTCTCCTTTCCTTATTTCTTCAATATGTATACAGCCTACACTGCAAGAGAAAGAAACACCACCGAGCAGCTATTTATAATCTACTATTTTGACCTGAGACATAATTGATGGGAAAGATCTCACTCTAATCAGAATTAGAATCGACTTCAACAGTGGGGTAAAGATTGCTCTATCATCGCTGGATTAGTTGCTAAGGCAGTAATTTTCATCTCTTGTTTTCCTTTTCCCCATTTAATGATAAAATAAAAATCCTATTCAATTAAATGTTCCTTTTGCAGCTTCATAACATGTCATTGTTACTCTTTTTGTCTTGAATAAATTTGTTACTTTGATAATTTATTACCCTTCTAGAGCAAAAATCATCGTTCTGTGTACAAGCAGCGTTTTAAGCAATCCCATAGTTTCTTGAACGCCAAAACAAAATGATGTGCTACATTTTTATTTACTGGTTTTCATTGGAAAGAGCATGTTTCGTTTTGATTTCCAGTCAGAATGATGGAGTCAAAAAAAAATTATTTGCGAAAAAATCTTTTACGTTTACTGTAATCCGAAAAGACCGTAAATCACCAGATCGATAAAGATACTGCAACCGGTAGCGTATGTCAATTCGATAATAAATATTTTTTCAGTGTGTCCATTCCAATTATTATTCTAGTATTTTCAACGGAAAATATCCGCACATAATGTTTCCGCGATAAATATTTCAAGGTTTTACGCCTCATATGTGATTGGAACATCTCTCGCGCATCGCGCGAAAACGCGCCTGAAAGTCGTATCTCTATCTCATTTCTAATCGGTCTTACGAACATTAAAGAAATGAGAAAAAGACCGAAAGTGAAGATGCGACACGAAAAGCCGCAGCAAATTATCGTAGATAGCGGATGCAAACATTGAGCAGTTTCGCAACCGAATGGATTGTGCTTCGGCCTATCTATCAGGACGCTTCTCACTTCACGGCGATAGAATGTGATGATAAGGCACCCCTTCGGACCGGGATCGCTACCAATCCATAAATGATTTTGTTAAAGCCAAGAAAAACCGCCCATGATTCATCTAGCCCGTACATTGACGGAGAGTTTTCGGAATATGTTCGAGACATAGATGAGTAAGTAGATAATAATTAATTGTTTCCATCGTAATGGGCCCATTTGAGGTACCTGATCGCTGGATGAGCTAAGGACACGTTTTTCCTCTCTGCATCTACCAGATTATGGTCACTAAATTTGAGGTGATTTCAATGGAATAGTTACACGAGTTACAAATCAAGTGATTTGCTAAATTAAGTCAACAAGTAATATGAGTCTCGACCATTATATGTAAGCATTTTGGGGAAAATCGAGTACGTTTTGTGCAGTAGAAGGTCAAAAAGTCTGAAATGGTACTTGCTATTTACTTTACCACTACAGGGAAATTATAAGAAAAAATTGATTCAGCATGTTTCATACTGTCAGGTTTTTTGGGACAACAGCTTAGAACATAAACGTCCCAGAACGGTGGTAGACCTATGCGCTTGCACTCGCATAGGCATAATGTTTTATAAATCAAACACTCGAATAGCTGTAATATTACAATTTCCGACTATGGCTTTAACTTAGGCCGATGATATACAATACTCAATGGGTGGATATAAATTGTAGTTAACTTTAACTATTTCGAGTGGAATAAAATGCCTTAACTGCGATTTTTCATGTTTCGGGCGTAGAGAAAAAAATATTGCTGCAAGCGCGTGATCGACTTTAGCTTAAACCACTCTTTACGAATATTCTTAATTTACGTGATTTTGGGATAAGTTAAATCGAACGGTTGAGTACTTAAAATCAATAACGCTTTGATCGTAATCGAGAAAGATATTTTATGTAAATATGAAGGATAAGATAGTGCCACTCCTCAAATCAACTTCTTCCTGAAAGTTTGAGATTCGGTGATTTCTCTCACTGAAAGCCTAGTGTATCACAAAATGAATTTCATTCAATATCTTACGGTAATTTGTTTGACAGTGCATACTATGTGAGCAGTCAAAATGGAATTCTATCTGTATTCTCGTGAAGAAGGGAGCCTTTATTGACTTAGGACGTCCTCGTGAACAACAAAAGGTACCAATTAACTAATGGACCGTTCCATCAGTCTTAATACTCGCTGCCCTGGCTGTGAGTTTTCTTAAAGAAGCCATAACACAGAGAACATCTGCTTTAATGGTAAGGAAATGGAGCATCTTTGAAATGTGCTCTCTGGAGACAGCAAGACTGTATCTGCAGATTCCGTCGGAGTTGAAAACTTCACTTACCCTTTAACGAGGTGGTTAAATGTTCCTGCTAAAAATTTTCTCTTGGTAATGCTCTTAAGTTTTGTGTAAATATAAAAATATCAATATCGAAGTGATGAATCGATCAGAATAAACGTGATTTTCCATATGCGCGAATATAATTATTGTTTGTTTTTTCCATCGCATATTTTTCTGAGGGCATCAAATTCGGAACGATGTTTCACATATGCTAAGCATCGAAGAGTAATATGTTTAGTTCCTGTTCTGCGAAAAAAAAATGTTCGAATCATTTCAGATATTTCAGGCAGGGTATCCTGCCAACACTGGACCTGTTGGAACAGTTTTATTTGCTCCGATCATTCTATGTACTGTAATTTCCTTGTGAAAGTTTATTTTATTTTTCTGTGCTATTTCTTTTACGTGAATTACAGTAACCTTTAGAATTAAACAATGATAGTTAGTTATTATTCGCAGTTACACATTTATAGTAATCCTTCATTTTCCAGCGAAAATAGCATTTTTCTGGTTCGGTTCCGGTTCGATACGCCGCTCATGCGTTCAGTTCGCGAGCTTCCCAATTACTTTGATGATTATCACTTGCCTCCAGCTCATAAAATCTTCAACTCGATAGTTAATTATTCACGGTAATTTAAAAATATAAATTATGTACTTTATTAAATACTTCAAAAATTAGGTGCGTATCAATCAAATTATTCAATAATTGCGAGAAATCTTATAAAAACCATCTAGGTGAAGTAATCGTCTTTGATGATGGAGTCTTTTCCGTAAGGCAGCTCACAGTACATCGGGTTAGCATTGCAATTTTGTATGACTAGTTTGTAATATCTTTCTGTAAACATCGAGAGAAGAACTGCAGTTTTGGGAGCTAACAACCGCTCCCGCAAAATAAAAATAAAATCAAAGAATAGGCTACTACTCTTTACTTTGACGAAAATTCTCCAATTAATATATCTTTTCTCCAATTAATACATCTTGGGTAAAACATATTGCGAATACTAAAAGAATTATCGAATTTACTCTCCTAAAAAGAATCGAAATATTTGATTGTGTGTCTATTCTTCTAACTCAAATCGCATTCACCTATAGTCTTCTGATTTTGGGACGATTCCTTATACTATACATAGTAGTAGTATCTGCTACTTTTCTAAAAACATCTTTTCTTTCTTCAATATTGGCATATATTAATTTTGATTGATTAAAATGATACACAGCATGTGAATATAGTATTATGCAGTCTGATAAGATTTGAGAACGAGCTCTAGTTTTTATCCTTATTCTCAACTAAATCGGTATAGAAAAAATACTTTATCGGAGTGAAACATTCAGTTCTTAATGAATTAACTTCTACTGCATCTCTATTATCACTTTAAAATGTGATAACTATAGATTTAGCTACAAAATCACTACTGATTAGAGCGAATTATTATCACTTAACTATAAGAATCAATATAAATGTAATAAGAATATTAATGCCCCAGATTTGCCTCATGGCGTAGGTTCTCAATCTCAAAGCCTTCAGTATTCACTATTGTTTTAAGTGTTTTTGAGGGTTGTAAAATTGAACTAGGGTGCAACTGAGGCTTCCTTTATCAGAGCAATGCTCGAGATCTGGTTATTTTTACTTTAAAAGTTCAACCTTGACTTATTTTTTCTAGGGAAACCTTACGGTGGACGCGGTTTCGGAGGATTTACACTTTATGTGCTATGATCCTTTAGGTCAATAATATATGTATACACGTACTCCCAGTATTCAAAATCACAATGCGACGTTTGATGTTTCAAAAAAAATAATGATATTTTAAAAATTATCTGAAGTTCGTTCCTGACTATCAATGAAGCCCACAATGAGTCGTTTCTTCAAGAGATAAATCCTGGAAAGAATTGTTTTTAGTCCAAGATATACGAGTATTTCCTCCAGTGTGCTATTGCGAATCCAGAGAGGGAGTAAACCCATTGGTGACTTTGCAGGACCAGTGGTTTACCTGGAACTGAAGTGGAGATCCTGCGGCCTTTATGGACGTTCAGTGAAGCCTTTTAGTCACTTTATAAAACGAATGGTAGTATTTAAACAATTTTTCTCTTATCTTGCTAATAATGTCAAGTGTAAACAAAATAGAAAATACTCTTTTTAAATTCACTCGGCGAATGAAATCGTTTTCTTATGTAAAGTTCTATTGTTAATTTGAATAGGCTGTACGCCATTTAAGTGCGGCCTGATGGTTTTATACGCGTCCTTTTTAATGCGACTAAATGATAAATGCGACCCTCCGCCGGAAAAAAATTCTCCAGCCCTGGACTAGAATACGATGACGATTGCCATTGGGGTATTGGTGTGTTTCACTAAAAACCCGCAAGTTAAGATTATTTGGAGGCGAAGGAAATAGAAATTTCAAACCTTATCCTACAGATCTCAAAATTTGAATTATATTAAAGAAGATTCTACAAATGTATGTATCTGGAAAATGAGAAACAGTGGGTCGACTACAGTATGTAAGCGATCTGTGAGGTTGCTTGCCATCCTGTCGGCTGGATGTTTTTTATTATATGTATACCTTAGATGTCTGCACGGACCTGAGGACCAAATAACAAAGATCATCTTCAGATATGGTCCGGAGTCGGACCATGATCGGATCCCATGGGTTCAAACCATGCATTGAACTAAATACACTACATCGGACTTACTTGCTTCAAGAACAAAATTTTACACCTTACATGGTGTCCTTAATGGTAGTTTTCCCTCTAGCGTCTCATATTTGCGTACACTTTAGTCCATGCCCTAAGCAAATTTATTGTACAATCTTTACTTAACACAACCATCAGCAGCCTCCCCATTTATTGTACAAATTTGTCAAAAAAAATGTTCATTAAGCATCCTTGTCGAAATTTTTCATAAATTTCCTTCACAAAACGTCCCAGGTGACACCGCCTGTCATTGTTTATGACATTTTTATTTGATAGGTTTGCGTCTCGTATCTCTTTGTGATTCAGACTGAAAATAAATCTCAGGAATTCATAATTTACTATTTACCCCTCAAGCTGTATATTATGAAAGCTCTTCTTTTCTCGTTATATGATAAGGAAGTTCTAATATTATTCTTACACATTGTTGAATATTATATTCTAAATTTATTTTTTAATACAACCATATTAGTTATCTTGGAATAATATTCTGGATCTAATTATTCCGAGTATGATCAATTTAAACAATAAAACTTATCAGTAAAGAGAAAATTAGTTATGGCTTTAAAATATATCGTTAATTAGTCAGGCTGAACCTTGACAGATATGGAAAAAAGTCGGGCTTCTGGCCTTAAATACGATTCTATCAATCGGGCTCGGGTTTATGAATGGGCAGAGTTTGGACAAGATTTTCTGCCCGTGCAGACCTCTAGTGTAAAAACTTTTACTCTCGCATGAATTAAGCATATCTTAGGTGACCATTGAGAGGCGAGTAGTGGGACAGAAATTTTTTCCTACCATGGCATGCCATGTTCGTGCATTGAAACTTGCGTAAAATATTTCCTTCGAATTCTTCTCGAAAGATATTGTAATAATTTGGGATCGATCATGGTAAGACCTGAATTCCGAAATTTATGGAGTGTAAAAAATTAATGAAATGAAAGGAAGTCGAATGAATGATAGTCTTAGTTGCCAGGCTAAATACAATATCTATTAATAACTATCTAAATACAAAAATGATGACTTTTTCAGCATGATTTTCTATTAAATGTGTTCGGAAAGCCATAATGAGTTAAAAAGTCACTGATAGTATTCATCCAGGGCCGGAAAAGAAGGTCTTCCGTGGATACATCTGCGAGCTATCTTATCTTGCAGAAGGAAAGCAATACAACTATAGAAAAATTTTTCAGCAAATGCTTTATTCATCAGGTCTTGTATAGCGAAGTAAGTAGCTGTTCGCCTTTGGAGAAAGCGGTCCCGGTTTCGAGTCCCAATGGGGGCCCATATGAGCGAAATTAAATCAACTCTCGAAGCACTTTCGACAATAAAATTATCGCGTGGGCGTATGAAGCGCATAGCCGCGACCCATATGGAAAGTTTGCCTCTGCCCCCCATTGCTAGTAGGCCTCTCGTAATAAATTCTTACTAAATTTAATAACTTATTACTATTCAGTAATTGATCACGCAGGTAATTTTTCGTCCAAAGTTGGAAAGTGAAACTCGATTTCTATCGCATAGAAAAAGGACACCAGTAAAAGAAATATGCAGACCAGCCGGTATGTATGCCTCCGAATTTAGATTGATTAACTACTGTTAACATGCGTCGAGGGAGTGAAAAGGCGGCAGAACCCAGTCGAAATTCACTCTAATCATTCTTATTTATTTTCCATCCAATAATAGCAGCATTTGGGAGAGGAGCAAATGGGGTGACTGCCACAGACCTCGCTATGGCCCTTCACTTCTCACCCTTCCATGTGAGTTTGTATTCTCTGTTGTATTGAGAACGCTGATACAGGTTTTGTTTTCAACTGTAAAAAAATTTAATTCCACAAAACTAAAGCTGGATTAGTGGGCGACGTCAGGATGATTGATCTTGTCTAGACATCACAATGAGCGTGGCGCGAAGTAGTAGATACATAGAAAAGACGCCTAGAGGTTATGGCTGACCCTAAATCCTACTCATTGTTAACGACGCCGTTCATGAAAAGGGTTAATATTAAAAAATGCGGATTTACTTTAACTGTTGCATATCACCTGCTGCGGTGAAGAATTATTTGACGTAAATTTTTGAAGACGAGTTGATTAGTTTCGCCTCTACTACTCGTAAGACAGACTTCTGATTGGTCAATTATTGAGATTATGGAGGTATTCTTATAATGAGGTGAAGAAAGCTTTAAAACCGAAGTATTTTGGATGGTAGCTCTTTCCTTGGCTTTAAGAATTCCTTTCACGATACAAAATGGATGGAAGAACATTGAAACCTTCGAACGGCAAGAGTTCCGAGAAGTTTTCATTAATTGCCCTTAAGCAGGAAAATAATATTCCATGGGAGTTTTAGAGAAATTTTCACGCGTGAAGCTGCGATTGTTATTTGAAGGAATGTAGCCCCGTAGGTGACTCAATATATCGACCACCAAAACTTCTAAGGAAGCGTTTACCAATTTAATTTTCCTAAGAAATACTTCGAATTCTAAGAAGAAGTCGCGGAATCCCAAGTAGCTACCTTGTTCAAACGTTGAAAATTAGTAAAAGCAGTGAGATGAGGTAATTAATTGCCTTAAACTTAAGAAAGATTCAAGAAATTGAAGATTTTTGACTTGCGAAAAATAAATCACTGATGAGAAACGTACTTAATTTCTATTGATATTTGTTAATTGTTTTACTAATAAGATCATTAAGTTTTTTTGGTCAAAGTTTATCAGCAATCGCATTTCAATAGAAAGTTGGAAACTTTGTTTTAATATGAAATAAGGACAAAAACCTAAGGGGAGGAAATTTTATAATTTTAAGAGAATCCAAGGGAAATATGTTTCGTATTATATAACAACATCGATGAGGAAAAGATTTCTTCAAATTATATCAGCATTACCACCTGTTTTATTGCATCTGAAAGGCTGAGAACGGAGTAATGAATTGTTACGTGGGAAAAGTTGTTAGGGAAAATGACCGCAGAAACATTTCTTCCCGTTTTATCGTCGTGGGAAATCTTCCTTAACGGAACCTCTTGGTCTCTTCATTCATCTTTGAAATTCTAAAAGGTGCTCATAATAGCCTCGGTTGTTACGAAAGTAGCTTCTTAGCGATGACGTTACGCCCTAAACCAGCAAATTAGAAGTTTGACGAGGGCTACTCAGGACCTAAGAAGTATGATTATTGAGTTAAAGGTTGTCGCTAATGTTATTTGACAAAGCATGGATCGGCGAATTATTTCTGATTGTGTCCCCCTTTTCCTCATCTTGGGAATGTCAATTCGCGTGAATTCGTGATATTACGTCATCGCTTTGTGTTGCGCATACATTCATGGCAATGCAGTTTACAATCTCCACTAGGCACGCTTCAACGTAACAGTCCATTTACTTTGCCTGAAAACGAACGGACAAAATGCATCATCTGATAATTAAAATGTGACAGAAATCGAAAAAAGATTTTTCTTTTAAATGAACTTTCACTCCCATTCTGGATTTATATGCAACCATGGGCTTATTATTAGTGCTACTGATATGCAAAGATTTGACGTCAAAGAAAACCACGAGTATACGAGAAGACTTGGTAATTTTCCAGAACTGCCTCTTTATAATTCAGTTTACCCATATCGGGAAGTATTTGATGTTTTCCAGGAAAACAGTAGGTTACTCAGTCTTTGATAGCTTGTTAAATAAGGAATGAATCGTGATGTCCGAAAAGTATTAGGAACAATTCCATAGAATTCTTAGTTTAAATAAAAGGAAAATGTCAAACTAATAATCTTTGATAAATGAAGAGAATGGAAGAATAAAATTTGAAGGTGTACTGGGGAGAATAAGAGCAACGTTCCCACAAATGAATAGTAGCTTCATGTTTTAATTGTTGGCAACGAAAAAGAACATGCATCTATCGTGATGAATAGCAATCACGTAGATTTGAACATCCCATTTTGAATTCCATTATCTTTGGAACTTCGCTAATCCATGACATCGAGAACTTCACTTACAGTTCTCGTTTCCTCCAAAGAGATAAAACTAAAAGTGACTTTCGCGAGCACGTTTTCAAGCATGGAGTAGGAGCACCGTTATCCTGCATCAGAGCACAGCTGTGTTATAGGGGTCGGGGCATCCCGTATTTCTATCACAGATTTATTCAGTAAATTCATTCAAATAATCTTGATAATGACAATGATGAAGCGCCAAGATTGGTATAAGGAAAAATTTACCTTATCTAGTCCAATAGTAACTTATAATTCCTATATATCTCGTCCTCTTTATGAATAAAGTAATGTACCTACCTTCTGTTTGGATTTGGTAGCTAACAGTCAGCTGATTATTTAGATAACTATTCTTATTTATTTTTGTTAAAAGTTTGTCTCTTTAAATGTATTATTTGCTAGAGAGCATCTTTGTTAAAAGTTATGCCACGGGACAAAGTAACAAAGGTTATGAAAGACAGTATACGTCATTGATGTATGAACTTTCTTCTGCGATGTACGTGTGCGAAAATGATATTTATCATTTCTTCTAAGGTCAACACCCGCGGCATAGGTTAGTTTTATGAATTTATTTTTCAGTGTTGAATTCAATTCGAAAAGGTTTGCGAATTCAAAGGGTCACGTGACGTAATGCGCATAAGTATGCGCGTTACACCCACGTATCGCTGGCCAACATCCATGTTTTTGTTGTGTTTGTTCGTGATGTGAATTCTTTGTCTCAATTTACGTGCAATTGTTGAAAATATGTCATGCTGATGTAATCAGGAAGTTCTAGAAGGAGTTATGTATTGTTTTGGGAATCCATTACCACATAGAAAGCCTCGGAAATTGTAACAATGTTACGCTTTCTCAGCCGCAGAAGAGGAAGAGAGACACCGAAGTCAAACCAAACGAAAACAGGATCTCATCGGTTAATTTCCAATAAACACCTTATACAGTGCAAAGTTATTCTTCTCGACGGGACAGACCTCACCGTTGATTTATCTGTAAGTATTTTTCGTTGCTTTTGATCATATTAGTTGAGTCAGTTTGAATATGTTATCAATTTAATGGATATTTTTGCATTACAACATCAGAAAAAAGCTGTTGGGAGTGATTTGTACGAGCAGGTATTTTATTCTTTGGATCTCATCGAGAAAGACTACTTTGGATTACAATTTACAGACGCTAATAATGTTCAGGTATTTCCATTTGAGTTGTTTCGAAGTAGTAAATTTTAATTTTCTTTCAATAGTTTGTTAATTATTCATGATTTTTTTTTCAGCACTGGTTGGATCCTACAAAGGCTATCAAGAAACAGGTCAAAAGTGAGTTTGCTTCGTCATTTTATTATTATAAGAATCGTAGCATCATCTAATGTTAAATGAAGATTCCCAAATCAGTAGCCGAATTCCAGTGCCTAAGAATTCGTAAAATAAATAGATATCTTTTATCACTGACGGAATCATCCATCCCCTTTTATGTAATTAGATAGTTTATAAATAAGATGATAAGATAATCCTCGAGGTTTAAACCGTGACGTTATACTGGGCTGGTTTTCAGAGAACTGGTGTTTAAAATACTAATTAATCCGAAATCATGAGATGTTAATGCAGGGTAAGCGTAATATTTTTGGGGATTTCAGTTTACTCATTATTAAATTATCGTTGGGGAAATTAAAAGCTTAGTTAAGCTGATAAGAGGGGGCGGCTAGCGTGTCTGCCTTATACGAGCGGCGCGGATATAAAATCTGGGGAGGGAGTGAATACTTCAGCTCGTATTAGTCATTCCATAAAGAGTTATGATTAAAAAAATAAACGCAAAGCGACTAGAGAAACGATTGCAGTGAAAATTATTTTATACATAGAAACAATTGGTCAACAATCTTTTATTATTTTCTTCTATTTTAGCGTTTGGCATTTCGGGTTTTTCAGTAGGTGAGTTGCAGTCCAACTTTGTTCTTCAAAGTTAGCAGTTTAACTGTTGCTTGGTAGATGTATTATATGTTTGATATATTTTTGTTATAAAGTAGCGTAGGTGCCCTATAGAATCCTCTCCTATGCTTTGCATACACATTCAAGAGTTATCAGATAAAGATATTTAGATTAGTTGTTAGATAATTCATTTAGGATGAATAATAATTTATTTGCGTTTTCGCCATTAATTATTTCAATTTGATGCTCTGGATGAGCCACTTTTTATAGGACAAAATTAATATCTGAGTTGTACTCCCAAGTGGCAAGCATTTATGCCTATTTAAGGAATAGTAATTTATTAAATTTAAACATGACCTTGGGGAATTTATGTTTAATCTGGTAGTAATTTCATTTGTATAACTGTATACTGCCACTGGATAGTTAACAACTTGTAACATTATTATTGTAACAGTGATAATATTTACCCATGATATAACTGAGAAATTATCTTTAGTACAAGAGATGAGGTGATGGAGCTATAGTTAAAGAAGTGTGTGATTACTCTTGACTTGAATGATTATTTCAGAATGCTATACAAATTAAGCTGATTTTGTTACAACTGTAGATAACTCCTTTTACTTTTATAGCTTGAGCTGATTATATTGTGGCATCTTATAGAGTCCTAACCTCCTCAGTTTCATTAACATTGATCTAGTTAAGAGCAAATAGTATCCTGAGTCTGTGATTGAGAGTGTATATGAAATTATTAAAAATATTCAAATTTACCTGTAATTTTTCACTGTCTGCAAAACTATCTGCTAGACACAATTTCAAAATTAGTAATTCTTGCCATTTAGTATATTTTAATTATTTTATTTTTTCTTTTGTAGTTTTCATTACTGATAATGTTATTAAGAAAATCTTTCTAAATGTAAAGATAAATGATTCTATCATATGCTTATTATAGTCGTACTTAGTGAATCTATGAACTCAAATCTAATCTTTATTTGTCAGATTTATTGTAAGCTATAAAAATGAAACTTCCTTTAAATTTTGGGACAAATGAATCATAGCAATTGTAATCCATGCTTCTTGTTATTTTATTTCTTTTCATAAATTACAATATGTAATTTGTTCAATTGCATCTACTAAAATATCCATATATTTTTGCTTTAAAATAAATCCCATGGATATGAAAATAGAGGCAGCTCATTTGAGTAAAATTTTGTTTCCACTGATAAAGGTGACTTTATATTTAATGTTTCTTGTCATATATAAAATGCCTAGAAAGTTGATCAGATTGAACGTGAGGGGTATTACTGTAGAGTTGTATGGTTTTTCATGGGAAGCCATGTATTCACAGGAAAACTCATTTATTGAAATTCTGATCAATATGATTGTAAGGCAGCTATTTGAAGGGCAATTTTAAAAATCAATTTCAGTTGTCAATAAGCATTTTCAGTTTAAGTATGACTTTTGCTTTATTTTGATGCCTATTCAATCATATTCCTTTTCCAATTTTCAGTTGGGCCCCCATATACATTTCGTCTTAAGGTAAAATTCTACTCATCTGAACCAAATAATTTGAGAGAAGAATTAACAAGGTAAGAGCACAGACTTGAGTTTTTCTGTATTTTCTTCATTGTTATACCTTTCCATTTATGATGTCTTCTTTTATATCATAGTGAATCCCCAAGTAGAGGCATAAGATCATAACACAGTTCATGTGTGGTGTATGACTCTTTGTTAATGTAACTTTTCATTTAGTGTTTATATAAGTAACTAATAATGATATAGCCTCATGCATTTAATGACATGGCTATATCTTTATTAGTTACTTTTACAAATTATTCAGACATGATATTTTGCCTGTTATTTACATGTATTTATTTCATATTGAATTCTAAATAATCTTTAAATATTTAGTGTATAAAGAGAAATCTTTGGGTTTTTGCACATAAAGGCTTAAATAACTCTTTCTTTCCTTTTGAAGGTACCAGTTTTTCCTGCAACTGAAACAAGATATACTTGATGGGAAATTGGAATGCCCTCACCAAATAGCCATTGAATTATCTGCACTCTCCCTACAATGTAATGACTTTCACTTCTCATATAATTTAATTTGCACATATTACCTCTGTATTAATCTCCCAGAGAATGCTGAAATTAATTTCATTGAAAGGAAAATATATGGAATATTTAAAAATTTAGTGGAAGGGATTGAGAAGTAAATCTCTGAAAATAGACCTTCAAATTAATACATATTTATGATAGGTGTTCTGATGTTTGGCTGTAATAGTCCAAGGATTACTGCTCTAAATTACCCCATATACTTGTGTATTGGTTGACCTGTAAATACAAAATTTCTATATAATATATTGTAGACGTATAAGAAATAGTGGAACAATCATAATCAGTATCATGATCATTACATATCACAATAGACAACATAATATGTGATTAAGCAATTGGCTGTGATGAAATATAGCTCTAAAGTGTAAGTAAAGAATCTAATCTGACCAAGTTCCTAACATTTGAAGCTTTCAAAAATATTGCAGTTATTTCATAGCTTGATGTGTAGGAAAGTATGGTGACTCAAACAATTCAAAGTTATGTGTTGAAGATCTACAGTTTTATTAGTTTCAAAATATGTTAGCTTTACATTGAATTCTGTGGTATTAACCTATGCACAGGTATATGCAGTAATTTTATTCACAGATTCTATAAATACATTTTATTTTAATGAAGGAGGAACTTATAGTTGTTTTATTCAAATATGGTAAATTCATATGTCTTTTTTTCTTGTGTAGAGTATGTATCATAAGATTTTTGACAAAACAACATACCATTTAACAGAAAGTAAAAGTTATTCATAAATTAGCAAGGATGGTGTTTAAATCACAAAAGCAATTATTTAACATTCTCAGCATGAATATCCTAGTCATTACTGTGTATTTTGGAATTTAAATGGAGTTTCTTATGAAGTGAAATTGATGACAAACAAGCTTTTAAGATTAAAATAATTTTATTTCTGTCAAAGTAATAATCTAGAAATCTTATTCTTAACATCTTTGTTGTCTGTGACAGCTGAACTTGGAGATTATGAAGAAGGGGTCCACACACCAGCTTTGATCTCTGAATTTCGGTTTGTTCCAAATCAGACTGAGGATCTTGAATTGGCTGTTTTAGAGGAGTACCCAAAGCTCAGGTTAGTTGTAATCAATGCATGAACCATTATTCTACAAAGTCTTTGTTTGTTGAAGAAGCAGATTGTTTATGATGCAGTTGAAGAGAATATCAACATTTTCTTAAAGAAA
Organism: Pachydiplax longipennis; assembly: GCA_036926295.1. NCBI lineage: Eukaryota > Metazoa > Arthropoda > Insecta > Odonata > Libellulidae > Pachydiplax > Pachydiplax longipennis. Next base: position 41,177,316 of record JAVFKF010000002.1, read on the forward strand.
TATATTTTCATGGATAGTGAGAATTGAAATATTTTTATTGTTTGCATAAATGCTTATTTATTCACTTTTTTGCTGTTCAAATTTTAAACAATATCTGTAGAGAATGTAATGTTCTTTCTTTTTGTTCTCTGAATCTCTTAATCATTGGTAATTGCTTGGTCACTAAATAAATCAGTTGAACCAAAACACTATTGGATAACTATACATATATTGTGTTAATTATATAAGTTAATCAGTGAGTATTCTGATAAAGTGATAAACTTAGTGGAATTTTCTGAAAATGAAAATAATTGTTAATGTAGAATTACATTACTAGTTAACTAGAATTTTAACATTAACTGTGATAAGTTATTCTTTTTACTGAGATATTTTTACATGGTATAAAGATAAAAGCTTCAGTACAGCTTTAGGAAAAGGATTAATTTATGTTTTAAATGTTTTAGTGATCACTTCATGCTTTGAGACTTATTTATTATTTTCAATAGATAAACAATTTGAGTTTCTGCATGAATAGTTAATAACTTTATTCATCAATTATACATTTCATGAAGTGGGTCCAATATTTTTGCTGATTCTGCATGTATGAACTCAGATCTAACTAAACAAGTGAGATTTTTGAGCTGTGATGAATAAATAGCCAAATATATCAATCTTGATTAACTCCTTCATTTTTGAGAAAGAAACAAGATGAGATGTGGTATGTTTACTCAACTTTTCAGAGGGCAGACTCCTGCGCAAGCTGAGCTAAACTATCTTAATAAAGTCAAATGGCTGGATATGTATGGAGTGGATATGCACACTGTTCTGGTTTGTATTCTTTTTTTTAGTGAAAACATATTAAGGTATTAGTGGTAAGGTAAGGATTTCCAAACTTAAACATCTGTTAGTTTAAAGTTGAAAGCTTGATTTGCCCAGGATCTATACGATGGAGTATTCACTCGATGAAAGGAAGTGATAAAATTTTATATGACTGTAATAAATGAGTATGTAATATGATGTCAAATGAGATCTACCAATATTAATTAATAAATTGTGATTTCTTATTTTCTGATATGGAGGTAAAAAAGGAGATATCATTTCTATATTTTTAATTCTCTCTTTTATCTAAAGAAGTTCTAATAGTAGGCATTCTTGCCTAGAAACTATTCTTTCTCTTAGTCAATATAGGTTTTCTATCAAAGCAAGAAAATCATAATTATATAAAATTAATGATATATTAAAAATTATTTTTTAAATAACCTTACACTTATTAGCTGTTATTTAAAACAGTTCTCCCATTTACTTTCATTCTTCAAATAGTAAATCATACTTCTTGATATTCATATATCTGTTTTCACAGGCTTTTTTGATTTGAAATTAATATCAACCATATCCTTATTATTAGTGGCCTAATTAAGGTTTAATTTCAATTATTCAGGGAAAGGATGGATGTGAATATTCTTTGGGCCTTACTCCAACTGGTATACTTGTATTTGAAGGTGCTCAGAAGATTGGACTGTTCTTTTGGTAAGTTTTGAATAACAATTTCAATTACTAAAGGTAGCCTAATTTAAAAAATTCAAGTCTGAAGTTTGATTGTAAAGTATTCCACATGCATTGATTGAGAATTTTTTGAGATTGTGTAGTTTCTTGGTTTGTGAGTTGCTTCTGGTTATAGATTGCATAGACAAGACTTGCTTATAAAGTACAAGAAGTAGAAAGGATGGTATATTTTCTAAATAAAATGAAACATAGAGAAAAGAGGGTCAGACTAGTGCTCATTGTGATGGATTTCCACAATATGATGCCCTCCTCTGTGGAAGTGAAAAAAGTTTGGTTTGTTAAAGTTAAAAGTTATATTTCATCATAGATATATTTTGAGTGCATTCATAGGAAAAAGAAGTATGATGGAGTTCAAATAGGAATGGGCAATTTAGTATAAATGAGCATTAAAAATGGAGAAAACATACTAGTGGCTCAAAATATCAACAAATTTATTTTCCATATACTCTTGGTACACACCTTTAGTTGCTGCAAGATATTTTGCACCATCGGTACAAAACTGGCCACTTGGGAATCAAGCCAGTTCCTCCTTGTAGTTTGCATCACCTTAAGTTCTATTACTAATTACTATTACAAAGCAATCTTTATGAAGGGCTTTTGAAGTTCAGGAAGAGATAGTAGCTCTATGGTGTGTGGTCAGATGATGAAAAATTACTCACTGTATAATTTAAAACTTCTTGTTTCCTTTTATGATAAATAAAGTTTTGCACTAGGATAATTCCATATATAGTGAGATCACCTCCCCCCCCCCCCAATCTCGTATTGTGATCTTGCTCAACAAACGGTTTACTTAGAGCATGGCAAGGAGCTAAAAGTAAATGCAAATCCTGAGAGAATGTATGATAACTTTACACAACTAACTATTTGTTTGTTTTGCTTCAATATAATATTTTTACAGTTAATTGGAGAGAATTAAAGCATTAATATTTGCCTTTATGTTTAGATTTATATGTATGGTGTTGCCTTAAACTACCCAACTCCACCTGGAAAGTTTCTTTATCTTTCCCTGATGTACTAAAAACCAAAATACTTACTTTATACATTAAGGTTTAGTGAGAAGAAAATAGCAAAGTTTTAGTTACATCACTGAAATTTCCTTTCAATTAACAGAAAATGTTATTCTCAATCATGAACTATTGAGGCATTAAGGAATTTAAATTTAATATCACGTTGTTTGTGGTGAAATAACTTGTGGAAACTATGTCCTTAATTCAAATAATATGCTTCGTTATATTTTTGTAGGCTATTTATCATTGTGAATGATAATATCTAGGAAATTTCATGAATTCAAGTTAATTTATAATGTCCTTTTTCCTTTCTACTCTGAAAATAATAGGCCTAAAATAGGAAAGTTGGACTTCAAGAAAAAGAAGTTAACTTTAGTGGTGGTGGAAGATGATGACCAAGGAAGAGAACAGGAACATACATTTGTATTTAGGTAAGAAGCCTTTAATATTTTTGGCCATCTATCTATATTTGAGGAGCATTAATGTAGAAATAAAAATGTCTCATGGAATTTCCATGAGTATATCCATAGATTGCTAAAAGTTGAAATAATAATACCATCAGCCTGATTTATATTCAATTTTGTTGTTTGAATTTCATCAATTTTCAGAATGCATAATGAGAAAGCTACTAAGCATCTATGGAAGTGTGCTGTGGAGCACCATGCCTTTTTTCGACTGCGAGCTCCTGTCAAAGGACCTTCTGCAAGGCAGAATTTCTTTAGAATGGGCTCGAGGTTTCGATACAGGTTAGTTACACAAGTATTGACTCTATCCTATCATTGAATGTTTTTTTTGTTCAATTTAATTTTTATTTTAGGCCAAGTTCAATCATGTGCGTGTGATTCAATGTATGTGTATGGTTTAGAATAAAGCATTCCAGTTTTTGTAAATTTCCATGTGTAATTTAGAAGTCTGTTATTAAAATTTCAAAGTCATTCCTTAGATAATCTTTGTTGCATCAATAATAGCTTTTCATAATGATTGGAAGTAAAAAGTATCAAAACAAAGATAACAGGTATTTCTTATATTCTGCAGTTATGATTGATTAAATCGGCCATTATAGTACATTCTGTTTCAAACATAATTTTGAATAGGTCTGTGATCCTTATGAAAAGGTTATGCAAAACAAATAAAAATTTCCTCGAATGCAAAAAATTGAGATAATATCATAGAGCAGCTTTATATGTTCATATATTATAAGCTTTCTAGCTGTAACATAATGAAGGTAAAGGATTTAAAATGTCTCACAATCAGACATAGTATAGAATTTTTTCCTTATTGTGTTGGTGATACTCAACTTGCTATTGTTTACAAATTGTTTATATCTCCATCAAGGAGAGTGGTGTAGAGATAATGAAAAATAATATTTCGGGTAAAGATTGCTTTATATTGTGATGTAGCAAGAGTGAGTGTGCCTTCATACTGTTGGCATATTTACCAACGTTTACCTTTTGTTTTGAGCTCCTGGATATCCAAGTGGACAGTGCACTTGCCTTTGGTCAAAGTGGTCCCAGATTAAATTCCTGTCAGGGGCCCACATTAGGGTGGATCGAACAAACTTTTTCTGTGAAATCAGTCTGTGGCTAGTGCTTAAAGTTTGTGGTTGGTGGTCCTTATAAACCATAAGAAATTTCTACTCGATTGGACTATGTGCTGAGGCAAAATTTGCAATTTTTGTGAAAAAATGACAAAAATTTGCATTTCTGATGGTTTTTCGATGTTTTCTAATCGATTTAATGGCAAAAAATTGGATATATTGCTTAATGATTAACAATTTACTGAGTTAGAATGAGGAAAAATGGTTTCTTAGTCTGTCAAAAAACACCAAATATACAGAGATGTTACGGATGTTGGGTAGGCAATAACCTGCAACGATAACTTGGACCCACCGACTTAAATTTATCAAGAACGATAGCCTAGTTATCAAAGCACTTTTAAACAACTACTATGAATATTTTTGTTTTTCAGTGGGAAAACTGAATTTCAAACTACTCAGACGAACAGAGCTAGAAGAACGGTACAGTTTGAGCGGCGTCCTAGTCAGAGGTATGCCAGGCGACAATCTCATGTCCTAAGAGAGCGCCAGAGGCAGGTGGTGCAACCACCAGTCGTTGCTACCACAGTCACGCCCCCATCGCCTGAAGAAGATCGAGATGGGGGAGAGAGTTGTGGGGGAATGAGTGTTGGGGGTGGCAGCAGTGTAGCTAGCTCTGCAGCCCGTCCTGAAGTTCAGGAATCTGCTCAGACAGCAGGGAGAACGAGTTCTCCATCTCCTCTTCCTGTCATTCCTGATTCCCAAGCAGGAAGCCATCCCAAGACATCCAATGTTCTTCCAGTTAATGCTTCCACCCCATGTGAGTTTCCCCACCTTCTTCAATGCTTTAAATTTATGTATTACTTATTTTACCCACCCATCTAAACTTAATCGCATTTTAATTGATGTAATAGCTATCAAGAATGATCTTGGAGCGAGACTTCTGGGATACAGACAAAGTAAGATGAATTCCTTCTTCTCTCTCGTCATTTTACCACTTCTAACAATTTTGAAACAAATGAGGTGTTTACCTGTGCACACAGCATTCCTTTATGTATGCCATATTAATTGCAGCTTGCTAAATTCACGTTTCCTGCTTCGGTTCTCAGATGGTTTTCTAATAAGACTTCTTGTTAAGCATTGGCCTAGGAGCTGTACAGTTTATTGATTCAGATGATTTTCACTAGAAAGAATGTCAATATATGGGCACCTGAAGTATATATGACCTTAGTCCTAAGAGTGTATTAAAAATTGGCTTTTTGCAAGATATGTTTTGTAATTATGTTTTTATATGTTATTACCTTTTGCAATGCTTTTTGAAGTGCGATTGATTCTTCCATAACAATTTATTTGTGCATGACTTTGAATGATTATTTATTAACCATAATTTTCAATGCTTTACCAAAACAGGCTTATTTTTTCATCAAAGACATGCAGGTAGTTCTTTACTTACATCACCATAAATTAAGTAGTGTGTACATTGCTATATTCTGCTTTCTTATTTATTTCTCATATATTCTTCTTATTATATTTCTTATATTTTTACTTAAAGAACTACTCATGACCCTTGATTTGTTCCAGAAGTATAGATTTTGCATAAGTGGTTTACTCGTCTTTTTTTTTTTTAGAGATAACTAGGAAATCTGGATTAAGGTTGAGTTCCTTATTGGGAATCCTTTTGAAGATTAACACTGACATATCTTAAGCAACATGAAAGCCTCATAGAGAGGGAAATCAAACAGACAGTCTTGTGTGGAAGTAGGAATGCAAAAATTAACAAAAGAGTGTTTTACATGAACTATCAGCTCAAATTTTAATATTTCACATTTTTCATACTTAGTTGAATCATAAAAGTTATAACTTTATCATTGTACAAAAAATTGCTGAACGAAAACCATTCAAATCAAGGAGTTATGAATACTTCATTTAAAACTCATTTCTTATAAAAATGCTCTATTTACTTCCTATGTAGCTTTAAACTGTTATTTGCTTCTATCTTTGGTGAATTTCACAAAATTAAACTATTCATCTGCAATGTAATTTAAAGAAATTGGTAAGTATTTACAGAGTTTATGCTTAAAATCATCACTTAGATATTAAACTCATATCATAGTGGGAAGATCAGATGCTGCCATTGGTATAAATGTTATTTAAGTTATTTATATTAATTTTTGTGAAAAAGTTTTATAGCACATCCACAGAAAAGATGTATCTTTTTATAGGAGTCATGACATAATGTAAAATTCATTACTCCATAATATTGGTAGAATATACCATATTCACTTGAAAATAACAGCCATTGAATGTAATTCACTCCTTAAGACATGTGATCACATCATTTGCAGTGCTGTATACCTGTGTGAGAAACTCTGGTAGTCATCAATGTCGAACCTTCTATCTTGTAAGGGAAATTTATAGAAATTAACTAAATATGTAAATGCTCATTTAAGTGTGCTCATTCACCAATTTAAAATCGGCCAAGTATATAATTTTTTGTGCTTGCTAATTCCCTTTCAATTTAAAATTATCAGCTTTAGTCTGGAGCATTCAGGCTCTTACAGGCAAAACATAAATGTTGCATGGGTTTCATGAGTTACATGGAACCAGGGTGAGTAGTTGATCCAACAGGCAATGTGCTACAGGACTTGTGCACGAATTTGTACCTGAATCTAGTGCACCTCAGATTTTTGAGCTGAAAAAGGACCAAAAAAGATGTTTTATTTTCAAGTAAATATGGTATTGTTTTAGTGAATGATATATTTTCATGCTTGTGATCACAGATTGCCTTTTTGTTGTTATAACAGTCAAATATATATTTAGCACTGATACAAATAAGTCAGTGGGATATTGCTTTTAAAGATTTTGAGCATTTTATGTGCTAATATCTTAGAGCTTCTCCATGCATTAAAACTATTCCAATCTGCTTGTGCAAATTTTTGTCATTTTTTCCTATTTTCTTTGTGTGGTTTTGGTGATTTTCTATTATTTAGCTGTCATTTTGCATGTCTGGACTTATAAATAAAGAAAATAATCTATCGTATTTTTTGGATCAATTTAAATTAGTTTATTCTCTTTTGTTTATGTAGCAGCTACATCAGCTAGGGGAAGTGCCGAGGAGAGGCTAGATTCCCTGCTCAAGAGCCTTGCCAAGGAAAGTTTGGGAAGTGTAAGTGTAGAAGACTCCAAGAATGATATTGCATCAGCATCTAGCCATGCTATGAACAAAACTGAAGGTTAGTGTATTTCCATTGGAGGGAAATGTACCAAGAATCTATTTCCAAGCATGCTGAAGTTTTTCCTTATATTTTATTAGCATAATTTTTTCTTGACTATCAACTCTCCTGACTTTTATTGTTATCTTCTATTTTATTAATATTTTCCATAACTTCTGATTCTTAGGCATTTTTGCCTTATTAATCAGTTTGGGCTTTATGTGGGACTGGTAAAGGATTGTAAATTCTTTAGAGAAAAGTTGATGCAGCCAATAATATTATTTCAGGAGAAAGTACTTCGCATTGGAAATTAACAAAATCAATCAACTCCGTATGTGGCAGTTGACAAAGATTTAGTCAGATTCACCTTAGATTATGCATATATATTTTTTATGTAAGATATTTGATTTCAGAATGTTTCATTCAGATAGGCTGTGATTTTCTGTAGAAAGTAGCTCATTATCAATTTGTTGGATCACTGAAAGTAAAAATTGTTTTCTCTTTTTGTTTCTTGTGTTTCTTTTAAAAATATTTAAATTTTAGCTTTGCCTTAGGCTTTCTTGTAATAGTTTCTCAATTGAGTTGAGATTACTATTAAAAAAGAAAATGAAACAGCAGCGTTCTCTTTAAAGATGCAGATGTGTCTTTTTTTTATATACATTCATCTGAGTTTCTTGTCCAAATGTTGTAACAAGAGAAATAATTTTACTTAGTTTAGGTGTAAATTATTTTCATTCATTTAATTTAATTCTATTTATTCATATTTATTTTGCTAGTCCAATAAACAAGTTTTCAAAGCAAACTTCAAGAACTTTTCTTAGTGATAATGTTTTTCTATGTCATCCCATCCTTATACTTCTAGTTATTGAAAGCCATGAACTTGCAATTTATGTAGGATTTTATTATATAGAAGGTGAAAATGATTCAATTGCCTTTGGTCTGTCAACTATCTCTTAAGATCTGCTTGTGATTTTGCAGCTCAAACTAAATATACTATGCTTCGATTAAGAAATTATACTGATCTTTGTTACTCTATTTTCTTCATTCTTGTTGATTTTCATTCTTACGTTCCCTGAATAATCCAATGTTTTTCAAATAAAATGATATATATTGTTCTCTATTCCCATAAATAAAATATAGGTGTGATTCTTTACAATGATATTTCATCACAAAATGAGTATTGTTAGTAATTTTTGACATAAATATTAGACAGATACAAAGATTGTGAATGTCAGTTTGATTTGTTTGGTGCTTAATTAGGCTCCTCCCTTAAAAATTCTCCTGAAATTGCTTTGGGTTGTTGGGCTGATGTATCTTTTTTATTCGTTTACTTATATTACCATTATAAGCTAAATATGAAAGGTTAGATGAAGAATTGAAAAAATCAACAAATCAAATATAAAAGATGCAATTAGGAGAAGAGAACTCAAGTAGAAAGGAACAAACCAAAGAAGAGAAAACTCATTCCTCCTTATCAGTGTTAAGTGTTGGCAAGTTTTATTTGAGTGTTTCTGTTATGTCTACATGGTCTGTGTCACCAGCATCTGTGTCGTATCAGGAGTTTTGCCTTCTCTTTTGGACATTACAGGTCCCTGGGTGGAATACTCATCTGTTGCTATGAGTAAGTCTGTTACTTTGTTGTTATTATCTTTCCTCATTCTTTCACCTATCTGGAAGATTCTTCATAATATATTAGCTAATCAATCTAGGAGTATTAAATCCTCATTTGATTTTTGACTACACATATTCTTACTACTCATTCCCTCAATTTACGTAGCAATTTAAAGTATTCACGAGTGTTTTCCATTTGGAAAAACCTTTAGTATTTTATCCCTCGTTTACAATCGAAATGCCTCTTACTTAAATACGTTTAGATAACCAGAGTAGAGGCTGGATTGCCTTGGTAACATGTATCTTAATTATAGGGTTTTTATTTTTAAATTTAAGTTATTTTATTTATCTTCTGATCATAAAGCTTTGGAGATATTGGTATCAAACCTTTCATGTTGAAATATTAGTCTTATAGGTGCTCTTATTCATCAGTACTTGCACTGGGTGAAGTCGACATGACCTACAGTATAGACAAAATTTCAAGATGTGGTGTGTTTATATCATATTTTGCACATGATAAAATTTTTAAAATCAATATTTTAAAGAAAACTAATGTTGAAAAAGGAGAAACCAAAAGTCATTTTCCAAGGAAAAAATGCATTGAGAAGAAGTACCCTTGACAGAGAAATTTCTTACTATTGAGATTATTTGTATTCAATATTTTGGATTCATTTTTTCACACACTTTTATTCCTTGATCATTTGTCAGCTTTGTTTCCATTTGTGGTTTGGCACTTTATTGATACTTGCTAGCAAACTTACTAGAAGAAGGTCTAGAAGAAGGTAGGGAAAAGAATTTGAGTTATGGTTTGATGTTCACTGTTTCATTGAATACTTTCAGAATTTGTTTTCTTCAGTAAATATACAACCTGGAAATGTAGAAAGTTGTAGAATTAATGCTGAAGATAGTTTTATGTCCAATGTTCAGGCTTAGTTCCATCAGATAAATTTCTGTTATTATAACTTAGTCAATTCAACCCAGACACAAGTACTGGAAGACTAATGTCATTCATCATCCTCTCCATAAACTTCTAATCACAGTGGTAGTCATAAGCTTAGTTTAAATATTGATCATTAATAGTTATGTTCAGAAAGCTGGAAAATGTGGCTCTGTTATAATGATTGATTGCAAAGTGTAGTGCAGTAATGTAGTTATATTGATGCTTAATTTGAACCTTAAAATGTGAAAAGGCTCTTAGGTAATTATTTATTATTTCTTGGTATAGTCTCTTTCAGTTGCCTAAATTCTGGATTGATTATCCATTCCTTATCATTAAAAGGAATAATTCCATTCCCGCAGGGATTATAAAATAGAAAATGCTTCATTTGACACGGGAAAGTCTTGATGACTTACATATTTATCATGTTTCACCAATAAAAGCCCTAACATGATTTTTCAGGATGTTTTGCTACAAGCTATAGTTAAGATCACTAGCCAGATTTACAGATTTTGTTTGTCCATTACAACACATGATGAACATATTGATTTATGACAATGAACATAAATAAATGTAAATAATATCATTAAAATTAGTGCTTTGCGTAAATGATTAGTACAAGAGTACTTGATGCCATCATAATGTATGGAAAACAAATTGATTTTAATTTTTTGAATAATCCTTCAGGTAATATTTAAGCTTTAAATAAATTTGGAAAATTAATTTTATTTTTGTCAGTTACTTGTTCTTATGTCCATCATTGATCTATAGACCTAGATAAAGTCAGTATCTCACAATATGGTTTAGCTCCACAATTTCATAATAGTCTTTCATTATAACTCCAATCTATTGTTCCTGCATTTGCAATTTTCCTCAATTTATCTTGTTTTCTACAATATGTCCTCTAAGAAAGTTCAAGGGATTGGTATAATACAATGTTTTAGGTAGAATAATGTCGTTAGTGGGAGTGTTCTTATAAGATTTGACTTTATCAAAAATCTTTTTGATGTAGTTTCATGATGATTAACCAGTCTTGAAGGAAAGTTTTATTAAAGTGTTGCTGAAAAGTTATCTCAGAATGCGGAAGTAATTTGTATAATTACAATCTTTTCTGTTGCACTGATTTAAATATATATTTAACTCCCTTTTTGTAATGATAAACCATATTTTTCAGTTATAAGGTTACAGCTATGCTTTTGAGTACTTTCAGAGTTGAATTACTATTAGTATGACACATTACTTTCCAAATCACACTTCTCTTGTTGGTTGAAAGTCATGCACATGCCTTTTTAGATAGTATCAATTTCTTTTTCTGTATATATTAATGCTAAATTCAATCAGTGAGCACAATTTGGCTAAGGTGTATGTAGCATAAATTGAATTGAAGGCCAGAAAAAGACCTAAGTAGTTTAACGTCTTTCATCTGAGTCTTCAAGTACTGAAGTACTTTGAAATTGTTTTTGTGGAAAAAAAACAATGTTTGTGCCAAACCACATGGCCAACCTCTTGGCCTCAATTTATGCTTCATGAAAAGTAGTGGAAATTTCCTTTTTCTTTGCCTATTGTTTCTAGTACTATGCCAGCCAGAAGACACTGGACCAAATAATTGTAATATATAATTCTTTAACTGACCTTTGCCATGATATAGTTTTTATATTGTGTAACTAAAAATGCATTTTGGTTAATATATATTTTGAATCCTTAAGAAATGGTTTCGTTTTAAATATAGTTCTGAATACCCAATGTCACTTACAGATGATTCCATATCGCAATCCATTTGTTCTTTGTGATAACCACTGAAAAGTTATAACTGTGAAGTGTGAAGCCCAATGTTGTGGTAGAATGATGATAATTTCTTTAAGATTTCGTTTCACTTCAATGAACTGTTTTCCTCATTATTTTCAAAACAATACTTCCCAGTTCCTAGTATAAATTACGAAAGCATGGCTTTAATTTTTTAATTCTCTCAATCTTTAACTTGGAATTTAATTATTGAATAGCCATGTTTTGTCATTCATTTTTCTGAAATTAACCTCTGGAAGTTATTCAATTTTATAAAGTTACATTAGTAAATGTTTTATAATAATCATAATTTAAAGCTGCTATGATGTTGTTGGTGTAATTTGTGTAAGAGAAGTAATGTAGATAGAACTTTGGGTATCATTTCACTGAGTATGATAGGAATTCTTAACATTCTTTGTAACAAATTTGGGTTGAGTGAAGTTTTTGGCATACCCTCGTTAGGAGAAAGAAAACACGGGAAGGACTTCACTCTGTCCCTTTTCCACTCTCTGACTACAGAAATGGATTCAGTAGCTGGTGTTAAACTGATGCTGGATGACCCAGATGGCACTTCTGCTGCTTCTTTGGTTGCACAATCAGTGCCTAACAACCGCTCGCGCAAATACCTAAGTGGCGGTGTATCCGCTGCTCGGCCCATCCCTCCCGACCAGCTCAAGTGCAACATCTTGAAAGGTGCCTGTTCCTTTAATTTTCCTTTCATTTCTCTGGGGTATGATTTTGAAATTTTCCTAGTTGTGATGCTGCAATGTCAATTGCCATCATATCTTTATTCCAACATCTATTGCTATGGTGTTCTCAAACGATATATTTTGGTTACGTCTCTTTTCACTATTATTTCTTGCATGCATAGGATTGAGTTCTTCTTAAATAATGTGAGAACACTTTTCATTGTGCACTATTTAACTTTTAGTGAATCTACTAAGAATATATCTTAACCCTGGGCTAAGATGTAGAACCTTCTCCTGTCAATACAGTTGATACTTCAAGTTGGAAAATAGTAAGAATAGTTGTTTTAAGCTCATCCTATGTATATAAAACATTCATGATTTATAGGAAATAAATTATATATTTATATAGTTAAATTATTATTTTCAAGTTGTAAGAAAATAATTTATTTCAAGCAAAATAAGAAGTTAACATAATGGCTTTGACTTAAGTAATATTATGTATATCATTGACCCCTCCTGTATGAATAAAATGATTGTTTATATTATGTTAACATGCAATTCACAGGTATGAATGTAGGTTACAATTAGCAGTATTACCATAAGAAATAAAATAAGAAAAAGGTTCCCATTTTCTTTAAATTTAATATTTATAGTATGTAAGCATGACATTTCTTAGAGTGCTTTTCAGTGTAATTAGGAGCTAGTAATTAGATAATTAGGTATCACTTGGAAGTTTAGAAAGAACTTGATCATGTAAAAATGCCTTAGATATAGCCTTTAATGGAAATCCTGACTACTTTATTAGACTTAGAAATAAGTTCCTACCCTATTTTTTATAAGTTGATTGTCTACAGTTTTGTGTCATCATTTTTGTCTCGTCTTTTTTTTCTATTCCTCTCAACTATTTTTTGTAATTTTCTCTTATGCTTATGCTACCATACTTGTTATCCCTTGTTATTATCCATACCTTCTCACCACCCTATTGAGCAAGGAGCTTTGGCTTTTATTTTGTTGTTTTCTGTTTTTCCTTTTGGAATGGTCTTCCATATTTGTAAATCCAGCTGGAAAATCCTATATTGTCTCAAAATCAAACACTTTTGTGTTTTATTCTTCTTTTTAGTTTGCTAAAAATCATTGAGGTAATTTAGATGTAAAGTGAGGAAAAGGCAGAAATCATGACTGCTATTATCTTTTGAAGAAATCATATTTTTGAAGTTCAGCCTTAGCCAAAATGGATTACTACTTTGATACTCCTGCACTAACTAGAACTGCTGAAAGAATCACTGGATCCAAAGACACTTCTGATAATTAGGCAATATAGGACAGGCTGAGCTAGGGATATGGAAGAGTTGGCTGAAAAAGAGAATTTTACTGTAAGCCTACTGGAACCCAATTCTGCTTATTGGCAAAGGAAAACTTAGGTGGAAAAATTTAAATTTTTATGTCAAATCAACTTAACAAGAATTTACTGATATAGAAGAGAAAGATTGGAGTGTGGAAGCCCTTGTTTTGTATCTAAAGATTGAAGTCACTTCGGATTAGTCAGGGTATAATTTGGAGAAAGGTAATGATTAAAATAGATCCTCCATAACTCCAACCTTCCTTAAGTTTATGAAGTAAAAATTTTAAGGCAATAAGACAGGAAAGTTAATGAAAGTCTTAATTTATTTGGTCATTGATCCACACTGATGATTCAGGGTCCCTTATCTAATAGTGTTGACTCCTTGGCTAGAAGCTACTTCGTTGTCCTGATTCCATGAGGCAACAAAGAAGGCTGCCTTCTATTCTGCATTGGTATTAGTTTGGTCAGTGGTTGCAAAACTATTAATAAAGTAATAAGAATGTTATCTGCCAAGTGAAAGCAGATCACATTTGCCCCATATGAATTCAGATTTAAAACAGGAATTTATTTTAGATCCAAAGGAGAAATGGCCCCTACAATGTTTGATAACGATTTATCTTGAAGATAATGATTTCTCTATTGGAAAAATTTGTTTGGCATATTATTCTTTAGGAGTATATTAGGATATATTCAGAATCTTATGCATGGTTTTGTTAATCTGATTCACGTGTCTATTTGAAAACCTGATGAAACCTTAAATTTTTCTTTTCCTCAAAATATTACTTTATTTCCTCCTTTGCAAGCATTGCTATGGTTTGAAACCAAAGAAGTTTTTTGCTGGAAATCTTTAATACTCAGATTGGCTAATTTTTTGTTAATGGTTAAGAAGGTTGAGATAATTTAGATTAAGATTCTTAGTTTCCCTTTGGAGCACTTGCACTATGTAACTATGACTGAACGGGAAAGCTCATTCTACATGTAAAATTCCTCAGTATTGCCTTAAATTGAGCTGTAATTGACCATTGCTTTGTTTTAAGGGGTTATACATACTGATATCATTCCTTTCTCTGTAGATTCCTATCCCATACATAGGTTTGTGTTTTCAGTGTTGAATTTCTTCCTCAAGAAAGCTCCTTTTTGTTGATTTTTATTTAGTTAGGAGAAATATTCAAACAAATAGAGAAAAGGAGCAGTTTTATCTCAAACCATATGTCATCATTTACATGTTGCTTATCTTAAATATCACGAGCACAAAAATTTTTCCATGAATATAACTGAATTGTTGAAAGACACCCCAGACAAGATGTTTTGACCTGCAGTTTTGTAGTGATGGATCTCTATGTGATTCACATGACAAACTAGGCAGGATAAAACATAAGGTTTAGCATTCCCAATTTATGAAACATGCAAAATAATGACAAAGCACCAAGAATAGATATTGCAAAAATTTTCCCCACCCTTCTCACATTCACTTGATTTTGTAAAATATCAATCACCCTTCACAATCCAGCAAACACTTTGAATCACTTTCACCTTCTAAACTTTATTTCATACTTCTTTAGTTTTCCATCTAATTTAGAACTGCAAGATTCTTTATTTTTGTTACAATTTCATATTATTGTCAATCCTCTTCGTTACTGAAAATTTATCATTAGATATGTTAATGACATTTCACTGAAATTCAAATCAATGGATATTTAACACATTTTCAGGAGGTCAAATGGTAAAATTACTCCTAGAAATGTATGTTTAGTGAAATTCATTTCCTTTGTCCTTTCACCCTATCAGCTTTTAATAATTACTTTATTAGCTATCAGCATTCATAATGAAAATGACAGGAATGAAAGTTATTGTAAATCAAAAGTATGAGGTTCATTAATTCTGCCAATTTTACAGGTTGTAGAACTAGACTATTAAAGTGTTATCCTAATTGTATGGTATCTTTTTCATAAAATTTTGCTCTATTTCAACTTAGTACTTTAAGAGAGATTTAGTTTTGCATCAATGTCTCAAGTTTTGGTTCATTCACTAATTGTATTATATTTATTTAACCGGCATAGTTATGAAAAAATTGATGTTCAATGTTAATTTCAGCTAGTTAAGGTGAAATGGTTTCCTGATCTTTCAATATTTTACTCTCGCATGAATTCTGGGTCAGTATCAGGATTTTTAAATCACTCTTCCTTTAAGTGTTTGATTGCACTATTCTCAATCCATTCATTTATTACTTTCTCTTATCTTTAAACATACACTCTGTTGTTATCAAGGCTTTGCTCACAACTATCAAAAGTAAATCTTATCATAAATTATCGAGATAAGGTAACATTATTTTTCCTCATGAAGCATTTTGCTTCATGCCCATCTTTTTATACGAGTTTCAATATTCCTGTTTTATAAAATTTCAAGATTCTGTAAAGTAAGAATATTTCTATAGGAGAGAAGTCGGAAAACACCACTAGAAATCAATCCGTTTTAATTTGAATCAATAAATAATGAGGAGAGACATAGAAAAATCTAGATTTTCTTTTCAGAGTTTTGAGTGGAGAGCTAATTTATCTTTTCAAATAAAAAGTGTTATCAGAATATACAGTTTTATTGCATGATGATGATGCTATCCAAAGCGTTAAGAAAATAAAAAAACTAATATATACATGCAGGATATATATTACTTAGTAAATAGTCTTGAGTATTGTATTAACCATATGTACAAAGTTTATGAGAGATTAATCACAAATTAAAATCTAAAGTTATTCTTTCCATCAGTCCTCCTCAGGAAGTATCATATCTGAAAATATCTCTCTGGCAACTTTTATTGCTCTTTTCGATCAAAGATGACTAGAATTCCTAATGCTGGAGACAGATGTAATTTTATCACCATAGTTGTAAATATCTATGTTTTGTGCCTGTGAATTGCATGTTACTCTTGTTAAAATATTTGCCAGCAAATAAAATGAGAGCTTTATAAAGAATTTTTTATTCCTGACCTCTAGTGCTATTATAAATTATTTAAATATGGATTCATTTCCATGATATACAAATTGTGCTAAGTAGTACCAAACTTAGTATGTTGTAATATTTTAGCCAAAGTTGAAGAGGAGCTGAGGCGGGGGCCAATGGGTGTAGAATTAAACAACCTAGATGACTGCAAAATGACAAATGCGACTGAAATGTTACCACTCTCAGAAAACAAGAAGATTCTAAATGGGTATGTTAAATTTACTAGATTCATCTATATAACTTGGAGTCAAATTTTAGGTCAAATATCTACTATTAATATTTTTAAAATTTCACTATCTTCAGATTCATTTTTTCATTCTAGTTTCAAAATTGTCTTATGCTGCAAAACACTTTTCATATATGACATTTTAATTTCATTAATGCATTTTCTTATCATGTTGAAAATTTATTATGTATCAATATGTATTATGTTTTCATAATTGTGGTTGAATCAGAATTTATTTGGAAGTATTCCCAATTAATTCTTATTACTTTTGCAAATAAGATTTAAATTCTTTTACAGAGTTGTTATGCAACATGGTGGTAAGAAGAAGAACCAGATGTTTGTTGAAGGAGGAAATACAGATAAGAATGCAGTAGATTCAATTACAGCTGCAACTTTCGTCTCTGTTGTGAGTGAAAATTCACTTTTCTAAAATGCTTTATAACATTCCTGTGGATTAAAGTTCTAATGCTCCCAAGCAGGTCAAGTCAAGTATCATCCAATTCCAATGTTTTAGCAACAAACTTTAAGTTTGAGAAAGCTAAATGTTTATGAAATTTGTCATGGAAACATCAGCATAGGGTATAGTGCCTGATTTTACCTACATGAGATTTGTTTTTGAGCTCTTATTTTCCTTTATTTTGGAATTCTTTCAGAGCTAAAGATGGTGTTTCTTATTTCTTGAATTTAATTTCCTCTTGGAAGAAAGTTAACTCATAATCAAAAACACTATCTGAGCTGTCTTTTAATGATTTGAAACTGATAAATATACCCAATGTTTGCTTCAGAAAATATAACTATTTTTATCTATAATACTCAAAGTTGTTTTTCTCTTATGATAATCATTGTATTGAGGTTGCTAAGAAGTTCCCTGTTTAGCTTCATCATCCACAAAAAATTTATCTGTAGCTTTATTGTGTCATTCCTGGAACAGGAGTGAAAGAAATTCTTGGTGCCCATACCAAATATTTTTTTTCAATTTTTAGAGTAAAAACCTGTCATAATATTTGTTGTTCAGTCAGTTTTATATGATTTTCATATTCTCTTACTAATCAAATATCAAGATATCAAATAATATTTTCTCAGAAAATTTTGGTATGCCCACGGAAAAATTTTAAATCTGAGATATGGCCAATTTTTGCATGCAATCTCAAAAAGGTTTCTCATCCCTGTGCTAGAAGATAGAATCCAGAAGTGTTAATTCAAATATACATAGATTCGTAAATTGTGACAAGTATTATATTTCTCAGGTTTTGCATAGTTTCAGTCATTAGGAAAAGTGAGTGTAAATTTTTGGAAGTGATAATTTTGTCTTATATTTATTAGGGAGGAGACAAACTTACTCTCTCCCTTCCTGGTGCTACCAGTGGGATGGCTCCTCTAAACACCTCCAGAGGACCTCCATCTCCAGAAGCTGTTGGTGGTCCTGACAACTCTGTGACTGTAACACATTTCTCATGGAATGATCAAGGAAGGGTTCTAGAGAGAGTTGTTATGCCTCATTCTGAAGAAGAAAGGGAAGAAGAGGACCTCATTGAAAATGGAAATGAAGACAGTGATGATCAAGTTGATCACAGTGCCAATGATGCCGACAACTCAGCACTTGCCATGTCTGTGACCAATCCTTTTGTTCCAGCCAATCCTTTTACTCCATCGCAGATTCAGCATTCCAAATCACCATCTCCCATTGCCAGTGGGACCAATCCGTTCCTCATGCCATCACCAATACCTTCACCAAGAACTCCTCTAGTAGTGTCTTCAAATCCATTCCATTCTTCATCAATGGTCCAGGAGACTGAGGATATGTCACTAGGAAGTAATCAGGGCTCAGAAGCTGCTGGATTGTCACCAACTGCTCTTGCTTCCCCTCATCCTGTTTGGAGTTCCTCTCCATCTCCAATTTCTCCAACTCCAACATCTGAGTTAGGAGTGTCAAAAAAGCAACGTACACCTCCTCCTAGTTCTCTGACTGCCTTGCCAAAGGTTTCTCCTGGAGTAAAAGTGAGTATCCTAATGGTTTGTTTGTTTGTTTTGGTTGACTTTGTCAAAGGTGAATTCATTGCATGAATGCAATGATCATGGTTTGAAAAATTTCTTGTTATTCTGCAATTAATTTTGTCATTCCACGTGTTTTGCTTCAATTACTGGTCAGGTGTCCTCTTGTTACTTTTTGTCTGTGCTTTTTCTTTTCAAAACTTGTGCTCATTCCTATTTATGTTCATGAATTATAAGGTAATCAGATTACTTCGTCATATTCTGGAAGAGTTGCTTAGATTTGCAATCAAAGTTATTTTATCTGTAATGTATGTTCTACAGGTCCATTTGAGCGTAATCAAGGAAGTTAATTAGAATTCTACTAGTTCTAATTATTAAGCTCTTTGTTAGCTAATTGGGTAATATCTGTCTTCAATGTTTGTAATTTTAGTTTAGATTTCCATCAGATACCAAGCTGTTTATCTTGATAAGGAAAAAAATGAGGGAATTATCCTAAGTAGAAGTTTATGGATATATAGCAGCATTCAAAATAAATTGGGTGGGCATGGAAGTTCAACAGATTAAGCATTGAGTCTACCACTTGAACTTCTAATAAGATCGGCAGCAGCCTCACTGCCTAACTACTCCATAGATTTTTTTCTGATGATTATTTAATTCATAATTTCTAAAGAATTTTCTCAATTTGAATGAAATCAAATGACCATTATTTGATGACTATATTTTCTAAAATCTGACAAAATAACGATCATTATTCACTGAAATATATTCATAGTTTACTTAAGTCTCCTCCTCTTACTTACTTTTAAAGTAATGAGAAATTTTTACTGTGACCATTCCAAAGTAATAGTTTGTTAATTTTATCCCTTGATGAATTAGGAGTATTTGCATAGAGATTACTACATAGTGCAAAATATTTAATGTGTTAAAATAGAAAGTGTATATTCTTTGCAGTCAATAAAATAGACGATCATATTCTTGCAAAAACCTTACCATAACTAACCCTAAGTAAATTGTTCATTAGAATGTTATATTTATGCATTTGTGTAATAACGTGCAGGATGTAGTGTGAAATACAGACAGCTTAGTATCGTTTGCTAATATAGAATATCTTATGGAAATTTCTATTTATGTCTATCCAATCGATCTAATTACGTTTGTACATTAATCAGATATGAATAATTATGGAAGGCATTTTACTTACATTACATACCTTCCTTTTTGCTTTTACTTTTATCCCTTACTTTTTTGGCTTCAAATTTATAGAGCTATAAATTTTTTACAGTGTTTTCTATTTTTGAGCTCTTTTCTATCACTCTCTCCTATCAATTTCTATTAAAAATTGCATCCATTACTTAACCTGCTTTATGCCATTTATCCTTTCTTTCTTGGCCCACTAGTACTCCCAGTACCTTCAAGTCTTTCTTTTGGGTTTCACAAATCCTCTTCAAGGGTCATGAACAATGCCTTATCACAGTTATGCCTTACTATTGTTGTAACTGGCAGACCTTTCCCATTTTCTTTCATTCCCACATCACTAAACCTTTTAGTGAGGTTGTCTCTCAATTTTTGTACCACAAGGATAAGAATGCAAAGGTCTAGGTTAGCCTACTTTGCTTCATCTACATCCATAATCAGTATGACTTTTATTATCCATCTTATAATAATTTTCTTTGATTCTTTTATTTTTAAATTTAGTTGTTGCCCACAAACATTTAGCATGCTTAGACACTGTGATTCACATATTTGGATTTGAAGTCCTAAGTCAATGAAATATTCTGATTCAGATATTATGTGAATAGTGATATATAATCTTAGCTGGAATTTTATTTTCAATTTATGAATTGGTTAATGCTTACCATTCATTTTTTTGTAAATCATAACATATTGCTTATTATTTATTGTTTATTTCAGTTGCCTTTAGAAATAGTCTCTACATCTTCATATATTAAACACATAATAAGCGTTGAACAATTTAAGGAATAATTACCAGCTTTTCTCTTATCATGGAAGGCAAGAAAGGACTATTGACTGTAATTTTTTCCATGACTGCCAAAAATTTCATTTTGCTATTGTTTCAGATTATAACTTGCTTTTAGTGGAATTGATGCTGATATTTAAAGCAAATTAATGTAATTCTTTCCAAAATTTATTTCCGGAAAACCACTGAAAATGAATGACACTTTTTAACAGATGTTGATAAAGCAATGACTTTGTATGGAAATTCTGAAAATTTGGGTGATTTATTGAAAACGCAATGTTCTAAGACCAAGGGTTGATATTTATGTTATCTTCTGTAAAGAAAGTGTTTCTTAGAAGAAGGCAGTTTTTCAATGTTTTACATGCAAGTAACTTTTTAATTTGCATGGTTAGGGTTAGCGTTTGTTAAGAACCTCATTCTTAACTTGGCTATTAAAGGTTATATGTAATGCTTTGAGTTCTATGATATTGCTTAAAGGTAACCATTGCTTTCAATCGGGTAAATATTGTAATTTATCTCCTTTCTGCTGAATACTTCATCAGACATTACAGATCTTTTTTCCCTCTGTCTCATTGAAAGCCGTGTAGCATTTATTTGGTGTTTCATTATTCTATTTTTCATTCTTGCATTTTTTTAAAGGAATTGTGGTTATGAAAGGAGTTACCATCTCAACCCTCATAAGAATGCTGGAAAATGTATTAGCAGACCTATTGGGAAGTCATTCTGTTTTGGTGACTCAATGATTGACCGCCTTATGTGGAATGTGCATGTTCTGAACTAAAATAGCCAAAAAAAGTGTCTTCTCAGTATTTCCTCAAATGCTTGTTTGTTCCCAGGATTCATCTCCCGGTTCCACGCATGGTCTGCAGACACCCTTGGCCAACCCCTGTGCCTCTCCGTGTACTCCACTCACAGTGGGGAACCCTGTGTCTTCTGCTCCCTCAGTAGTGTCATCTCCCTCTCCTATATCCACTTCTCCAGCCAGCCTCACGCAGCTCTCGCCTTGGCTAGTTTCCACCACCACTCCTTCTCACCCACCAATCGCAACACAGAAACTTCAACAATCAAACAATTCCCAGGGTACTGGATTAATCATCAGAAAAACTGTTATTACTACAGAACTGTAATAACTTTTCCTGTAGCAGCTTAATCATAGTTAGTTGATTGTTCTGGTTTTTTTCAAAATGGTGCTTTTAAGAAAAATCTTTGTAGTGGATGCTCAGTTCTGAGTAGGGTATATCTTGATTTGTTTTCGTTATTTACCAACTTTTAGAGCTCCTTAAAATTATAGCTTTTTTCTTGCTTTAAACCTTGCCCTGTATCAGTAGAAAGCTGCTCAAATTCCTAATACTTTTTTTTTTAGCCATGGTTTTGGCATTGGCAGCGAAAAAACGTAATTCCTGTAATGTGTACCCAGTGTGAATTAAACATCATACTTGGAATGATTGTTCATTTAAGAACAAAAAAGTATTTCGAAGATGCCTTGGAGTTGTGGATTATTCCTTAAATTGTCCGTCCTATGAAATCCACAACCTTACTCCTGTGCCTAATGTTTATCAATATTTTTACTCATTTTATACCTGTATTAATTGAGCTTGTGCATTTTGATGCACAAGACTTAAAATTATGTATTTTTTTACCAAGATTACATAGCCTTTGGAATCAACCCCTGTAAATTTTTTTAAGTCTTTATGCAGCTATGATGCATAAATTTGATCGTAGTGGTAAATAAATGCTTGCATAGCAGAATTTATTTTATAATGTATGGAAAACCTCCTGTATTATCAAGTGTATACATTTTCAATCATTCCAATAAGAATATTTGAGGGAGCACCAGTTACTTATTCTAAAATGTGATATATCTGTTATGGCAGCAAAATATCAATTTGTATATCCTCTTAATTCACCAAACTGATGAGTGAATTTTGGTCATATTTATCACAAGTGTGTTGATCTTGTACTTCCATTTTCACTGGTTTTTATACTGCTCCCCACACTATTATTATATCAAGAAGATATAGTTTTTAAGGTTTATGTATTGGAGACAAAGTATATACTCATCTATTACCAGTATAAAATTTTACTTCTCTTCTGTCTCTTACTTTTTAATCTTTGACATTTTTAACAGTTTAAAATCAAATATTGAATCATCCATTCATCCTCTGACAATTTATGTAGTTTTATGAATTATTGTTCATGATTCAGATACTTTGTATACCATCTAACACCTTTAAGATTTTTGCATCTTAGTCATCTATATTTTTCAGTTTTTAAGATTATAATTTTAAATTTTCATACTTTAATGAATACATCGTTCAGCTTTGTAAACCTTTTATGTAGCTAATATGGTCCAATTTTCTGATAGTTTTATATGAAAGGAAAATTTAACATATCTTTAAAATCTCTTCAATTTTCTAAGAATTTATAACCGACATATTTAAAGGTTGTTAAGTGCATCAAACTCTTTGTCTGAGATATTTCCCTTGATGTAAGAAACATCAAAGGGTTTTAAATACTTGATACACCACTTAAATCAAAGTTCGAAGAAACCTTGTGATCAAAATTAATCTTCCTTACTTTGGTGCCAAATTATATCTTTATAAAATTGTTTGTTACAAATTCAGAGAGTACTTGTTTACTTTCTTAAGTTTGGCCTCAAGAAAATTTCTTCTTTTATGAGGTGAAGGGGGAAGCTTTGACTAAAGCTATGTTGTTCTAATATTTATTAAATATTCTCATCTGTCATTTTAATGTAAATCGTTTTAATAATTCTTTGAGATTTTAAAATCTATTTATTTCAATGAAGTTTATCTCATAGTTGTACATGATTCTTTTTGAACATTTTAATTCTCGATAAAATGTGTAAGAGTAGTTACAGCCGGTGTTTTAAGGTTGCTTTGAAATAGAATTGGATTAATGAAACTGGAGAGTTTTGGTGCTGATATAACCATCTTCTTCTAACATCTAACAAGTATTTTTCAGGCAGCTTGGTATATATATGTGTGTAATTTATGTATCTCTAAAATTGGATGATTTGAAGTTTAGTGAATTAATACATAGTGCCATAACCATTTAATTGTGTGTCAAGCCAAGGTGTAGAAAAATAGTTGAGTTAAAGTGTACCATTCTGCAATTGATGAAATTTCTGTTGGAGATCTTTATCCTTTTCTAAGCTTGAATAGCTAAGAATTTTTGAATGCAGCTCTATACATGTATTCTGGTTTCAAATGTTTTTTTTTTTTCAAAAGAAATTAAATTTTAAATTGAGTACTTACCTGTACTCATTATGTTGTAATTTGTACTTACTTTGTTGCATTGTAAGACTCGTGAATCTATTTGGCAATGTTACAATTAAAGTTTAATTATTGCTATTTTATTTTTGCTACTTTCAAAGCCTTGATATAAAGTAGGATTTGTTGCAAAATGGTGAAAATGTTATTTTGTTAAATGTGAAACCTATTATTATGTTCCTTGTAATCAAAAATGCATTCCGTCCCTAATGCAATAGTAATAAGAAAGTTGTCTATGAATGTTTCAATGTATCTTATTAAGAAATATACTGTGGTTCAATTTTTTATTCATGTTTTTTATTGCACGAAGAGATACTTCTTTGTTTTTATTTACTCCTCACCTTCACCTTTTCATAACCATCTTCTTCAATCACAAATTCTGCCAATATAATTTATGAAACAGCATTTCAAGTGACGCAATTATTTTTCAATTTTTGTACACAAATGCCCGTGTACTTAAAAGTATTAATTATAGAATGATTGGTTTAAATATTGATAAGTTTCTAATGACTTCCTCATGTTTCAAATATACATTCTTAGAATATTAAAAACTTAAATCCAAAAAAGCAACATATTTATTCACCATTCAGTATTTCTTAAACAGGTGATTCAATGACTTTATGATATTTCAGAAATTCTTTTCAATTGCTGCTAAGAAGAAGTACAGTAACCCTAAAAGTCAATTCTCAAGTCATTAATCCCTCGTATGAGGTTTCCTGGAATACCATTTTTACAGTAATGAAAAGTAATTGAAAATCTACTTTTCAAATCACTACATAGAATAAATACAGATATAAGGAGCCAGGATATCTATCAATAAAATTCTCCTCAAAATTCAACTCTCAGTGTATTCATTATAAGGTAAAAAGTAGTCAAGTCAAAATTAAGCCTTGAGATGTTCCTCAAGAATCTTAAGAGCTGAATTATTTCTGCGATATTGTACCTAACTGTTGGCAATCATACCTATAGCACTTCTATTATTATTTATTGTAGGTAAATTGAATTTCAGCAATCACGGAAAAAATCGAATTTTCTCGACCCTTACCTCAATTTTATGATAGGTAATGAATATTAAAATAATTTGCTGCCAATTCCTTGTTGTTTAAGAAATGTTTCAATAATTGCCTTAATTATGAAAATATTCTGTTTATGAATATTAATTTTCCCATTAAAGAAGTTTCATTGTTAAGCTATCTTATGTTAAATGTAAAAATTTTAATTATGTAGGCGTAATAGGTAACTTTTAACTCTACCTGTCGGCGTTCATCTGAACTACTTCCTTTGCTTCTTTCTCTCTTGTGAACTGTCGTCCCATGTTTCTGAGTTACCACCACCGCCACCACCACTTTGACTTCCTTAGAGCGCACCATCATCAACTCAAAGCATGGGTGGATTAAATGTTCAAGAAAAATCTATGAAGAGGAAGTTAAAAAACCATGGGAAGAAAAAGTTGAAATTAACCCTGGAACGGGAGTTGGAAAAGAAAGGTTTTTATTTGCGGCAGTGCCGAATTAGAATATTATATTAATGCATTAATACAAAATTATGTTTCATATTTTTGTAAAGGAATGACATTGTACAGTACATAGCAGTAACACATTTTCTCAGTGTTTTTTTCGACTTACTATTTTTCAGAGAAAAGAGAGAACAAAGAAGAATGTAATGATGTGGAAATAGAAACTACAACAGACAAGGAAGAAAATGAAGAAACAGCTCAAACTTGTATGTAATCGTTCTTTGAATTACTCATCGGTTTTCTGCTTTGTAGTAGCATTCATAGCAAAATATTCTTCCTTTTTAAGTGCCTGGGTCCATGGTCGGTCTTGAAATTTTAAGCCAGTCGTCCTTTGAGTCTCTGCAAGACAAAGTGTGTGAAAACACTTTGAAAGCTGTCGCTGATATGGGCTTTACCACTCTCACGGAAATACAGGCCCGTTCCATACCACCTCTATTAGAAGGCCGTGATCTTGTTGGTTCTGCCAAAACTGGTTCGGGAAAGACGCTAGCATTCCTCATTCCAGCTGTTGAATTAATGTACAAATTGAAATTCATGCCACGAAACGGTAAGTTTTCTCAATAAATCAAGCAGTTTATATCCAATTTATTTCAATTTGGTATGAGTATCGTTTAATATTTTCCATACCAGCAACCTTGTCTATGTCAATAAATGGTTTGTTTAATTAAGTCTACATTATAAAGTTAATAAGAGTCGTCGGAAATTAGAATTTTCATTACTATCTCGAACTTAATTTCTCCTTTTTGGTCTCTCTTTGGTCACCTAATTCACTATATGTTTGGCCTTCATAAATCGCTAATTAATGCTTCATTCAAACTCTACTTGGACTTGGACTCTAGAATTCTTTTCTATCTTTTAATATTTTTTATTTATTGCAAAAGATAAATCTCTTTTTTTTCTCTTAGGCACTGGGTGTATTATTATCTCTCCAACCCGAGAACTTTCCATGCAGACGTATGGAGTCTTGAAGGAGGTTATGAAGTATCACCATCACACTTATGGGCTTATAATGGGAGGAGCTAATAGAAAAGCAGAAGCAGATAAGTTAGAAAAAGGTACTTGGCATCCTTTGCTTGTAGTAACTGTTTATATGAGAGTAGTATCTCATTACATGATCTGAAAGTTGACTTTTTAGTCATCATCTGGTGCACTTAATAGTAATTCAATCAAAGTAATAAACTGGATTTATGATTTTACTGTTTTCTGGTAGCATATTGGAAATATCAAGGAAAATGTAATAAGTTTTCAATATCAAGAAAGATATTAGGGAGGAGAGTTCAATTTAAGTTGGTAGTTATTATTATTAGCTTATATGTATTGTACTTGTGATATCTGTCATTGCTATAGGGGGTTCACTTTCTGAGTTTAGATGGTAACAACCAGTGAACTCTTATTCACTGGAAATAAAATTTATGTTTGTTATTTATTTGTTAAATTGATAATTTCAAAATGAAAGCACCAATTTAGACACCATTTCTTAATTATTTTTGGTAAGAAGTATGTTTTTTGTGATCATGTGCAATATAATGATATTATGTGATTGAGCATAATGAAAATGTCGGTAGACAAATCCAATCTGAAATGATTGCTTATTAATGATTATTGTATCTGTGTATAAAAAGGATACATTGGTCAGCATTATTCTCAACTACTCCTTTTTCCGAGAAAGATATTGTATTTCTAGCTTCAGTCATTACTTTGTTGCTATTTTTGTTAGAGTTTGAGACATAACTTAATAAAATTTGTTATCACCCTTAATTTTGATTTTCATAAAAATTTAGAATAATTTCTCTTATGTAGCTACAAATAATCATTGATATTTTGTATGTTTTATTTTTGCAGGAATTAATATCATAGTTGCCACTCCAGGAAGACTCTTGGACCATTTACAAAACACCCCTAATTTTATGGTGAAGAATTTGCAGTGCTTAGTTATTGATGAAGCTGACCGTATACTTGATATTGGATTTGAGGAAGAAATGAAGCAGATCCTGAATCTTTTGCCCAGTGAGTACAACGATAACATCAAGTTATGAAGTTATCTTGAAAACTTAGCAGAAATGCAAGAATTCTGAGTTAGTCTAGACATTTAAAGCTGTGGAAAGGTATAATTTCCGTACACTTAAAACATAATGTCAGAAGATGTCAACCAGTAGTCATATGTACTGTGCTAACTGCAGTAATTTTATTTGGTGCTTATTGCATATTAATAAATATAATGTAATGATTACATACTTTTGAGCTCTCGATAAATGCATATTATACATGGGTGTACTCAGTACTAAAGGTAGAAAGCAAGGAAAAGAGAAGATGGTATAGGTAGTGAGAAATGGAGGTAAAAGCATTAAGTATGGAATTTTAGGGCATATAAATGCGGAACACTTGAATGTGTGAAATGATGTGAATACTGCTCTCTTGGGAAGATTTCATATAAGACAACCAAGTCTCTTTTTCTTCTGTCTTCTTTCCAGTAATATTTGTGATATTTATGTTTCTATTTGTTATCAAGTTTTTCAGCATTCCAAATAAATAAGATATATTAGGTTTTTGCAATTCATTGGGAGATTTGCTTTTAATATCTCTCATGGAAGTACTTAATTTCTAATCATCGTGAATTTTGATTTCTAGAGAAAAGACAAACAATGATGTTTAGTGCTACAACCACCCAGAAAACAGAAGCCTTGAAAACATTAGCTCTGAAGAAAGAGCCCATCTATGTTGGAATAGATGATGAAAAAGAAAAGGCAACTGTTGAGGGATTGGAGCAAGGTAAGGATATTTTAAACTATTGATAGAGTTTAATGCTGTCTTCATATGTAATGAACATATGCTAAAATTCTTAGTGGTAAACAGTATCAGTTAAACCTAGTTAAAAAGCTTCTACTTGAGATGCTATTCCATGCTTTTCTCTCAGTCTCTATCACATAAAATAAATTTTAAAACAACCACTAAAGATGCTCTGTTAGTTATTCATAAGACGTGCTCTTATTCAAACATCTGCCTCATTTTATTAATCAAAATTTTGATCCTTGTTTAAGGGAATGAAAGAATATTTAATGAAACAGTCCATTTTCCATTTCTTTGATAAAGTCAATTCTAGCTGTCATCTTTGCAATCAGTTTCATCTTAGTCTTAGCAGTTTTTTTTCAACTCAACTTTAAGAAATATCAAACTTATGTGGCTTATTTTAATGCTTTCTCTTTTTAGGCTATGTAGTTTGCCCATCAGAAAAACGTTTCCTTCTATTGTTTACATTTTTAAAGAAGAATATGAAGAAGAAAGTGATGGTTTTCTTCAGTAGTTGTATGTCTGTCAAATATCACCATGAGCTTCTTAATTATATTGACCTTCCAGTTACCTGTATCCATGTAAGTATACATTTTCCTTTATTCAAGTCTTTGTTATATGTTGACGGTTACTTAATTACTTTGTTGTTTTACCTTAATTTATTATAATGTTAAGCAGTATAATCAATAGTTGTTTATCATCACAGAATTTAGTTAATATTTTAATTTTAGTCATTGGATGTTAATGACAAGATGGCAATGTGTGTTTCTAGAATTCTAAAGTACCAATAAGTCATGTATAAACAAAGATCTTGGGTGTTTTCTTTTGACCTCTGGTGCATGTGCTAATATTTGATTTCAATATATGTCACCTTTATGAAGTATAAAAATAATGAATTTGTGGGAATGAAAAATTATGTAAGCAAACAAGTCAGTACTTCCTACTTAGGACATAATTAATTGCTTATAAACATAGAGAATGCATTTACTATACTCTTAATTTTTACTAATTCCTGCTGAATTCTAAAAATTTTAGGGTAAGCAGAAGCAGACCAAACGGACAACTGCATTTTTTCAGTTTTGCAATGCTGAGTCAGGAATTCTCCTCTGTACAGATGTAGCAGCACGTGGTTTGGATATTCCAGCTGTAGACTGGATAGTTCAATATGATCCACCTGATGATCCAAAGGTATATTATTTGAATAATTAAAAAAAAGAGGTCATGGAGAAGGAGAGTAAAATTAGATTTTTAATATTTCATATTTTTCTACCAATAAACTAGTAATAGCCATCATTGACCAATTAAGATGAAGAAAATAAGATGAAAGAGTCTAATATACTTGCCCTAACAGGGTTTTGGCCCAGGCACCTCAATTTGTCTCACTAATCCCTATCCTATTTATGAATGAAATTTGTTTGAAATTTGGGTTTAAACTAAAACTTAATTATTACTTGTTCCCATTGGGAAGGATCTGTGGTTGAATAATATGCTGTATGAAAATTTCATTTGGAAATTTTGTATAATAAATAATATGAATATTTTGTGTATTATGGATACTTTTTATAATCAAAATATTGTAACATTTTAAAAATTCAATGGTTGTTTAATAGGTTAAATTTCATCACTTATAGCTGTACTTACTTGAAAATGTTCATTTGGAAAAGAAACAATTTATGTTGATTTGCCAAAGAATAATGCCAAAATATTACCCTTAACAGTAACTATCAGAAAAATGGGAATAGGTTGACTTAAATACTTATATAAACAGTAAGTGCTCTTTGATTGTTTTGGAAGGAGGTCGGAAACTATATCCATGGTTTGTTTCATTATCATTATTTGGAAGTACCGTTGTATCATGTCATGCATTTTCAGATACAATATGTTTCCTTTTTCTAATGGAATGTTTTTGAATGTATTTTAGGAGTACATTCATAGAGTTGGACGAACAGCAAGAGGAGAGGGTGGAAGAGGTAATGCTTTGCTGATACTTAGACCAGAAGAACTAGGATTTCTCCGCTATTTGAAGCAGGCTCGCATTCCTTTAAATGAATTTGAATTTTCTTGGAGCAAAATAGCTGATATTCAACTACAGGTAAAAGCAAATACTGTTCCTTTCTCAATTTATGTTATTTACGCCATTTTTTACCATATCAGTTATCTATATGATTTATGGGAATTGGTCTATTGAATGAAGAAAAGATATCTTTGTAATTCAATTGTCTACCCATTTTCTTTGGAAGTTATACTCTCTGGGGTAAAAAATTAAACTTAGATACTTTGATTATTATTTTAATTTTTTAGAAAGGGAGTAATCATCAATTGGTTAGATCTTCTATCGAAAACTGATTAGAAAAGAAAGGTTTAATAAGAGTCAATAATGATTGGTATACATATGATGAATAACAGAAAAGTGAATCAGATTGTGTGTAATGTATGTACTTGGGAGTGGTCATGGGAAAGAGGAAGGGATTCTTTGGAAAATATTGTTAAATGTGTTGATAGGAAATGCATTAAATCTTCAACTTTTTATGGGAGGGTGTTGCAAGGTGAACTGCTATCTTGCTTACCTAACAAAGGAATATCGTAAAAGTTGTGTA
Organism: Pachydiplax longipennis; assembly: GCA_036926295.1. Classification (NCBI taxonomy): domain Eukaryota; kingdom Metazoa; phylum Arthropoda; class Insecta; order Odonata; family Libellulidae; genus Pachydiplax; species Pachydiplax longipennis. Next base: position 41,208,355 of record JAVFKF010000002.1, read on the forward strand.
TGTATGACTGAATAGAAAGGTGGCATTCAGTGCTCTAATTTATGTGAAAAGAATGCTCTACCTTGAATAAAATGTTCTGTTACTGAAATAAACATCATGATATAAAGTAGACTCAAATATCCGGGATTGCATTACTAATGAGAAAGGGCAGCAAGTGATATTGGTTACTTGGGGTTTTACATAAATTTTGTTCAGTTTATGCATAAATTTATTCGAACAAATTTGATGATATCCAAATGAATCACTTCATCTGTGCTGACCATCAACAGATTGTATTTGTTCTATATTTTGGGAAGTAATTTTTATCTTTCTTTTGATAATTTTGTGTAAAAGTTGGATAAAATATTGATTAAACATTGAATTTTGGTTTTAGAATGTATAGAATATTAATATTTTTATATATTTTTATTTTTCAGTTGGAGAAGCTTATAAAACAAAACTACTTCCTGCATATGTCTGCTAAAGAGGCATACAAGTCCTATGTGCGTGCTTATGATTCTCATCATTTGAAGCAGATATTTGATATAGAAACTCTTGACCTGGCTAAAGTTGCTCTATCATTTGGATTCACCGTACCTCCTGCAGTTGATCTTAGTATCCTTTTCATATGTTCTCATAATTATCTATGATTTATTTTGTTTGGAGCAAGGTGTTGGGGATTCCATGTGTAGTTAAAGTATATGGTAGGTAGAATTCTATTCAAAACCTTTTGTGAAGTATTGAAGAACACTCAACAGAACAAGTTGCATATCTTCTCCGGCTCTTTCAGAAATTGTGTTAAAACTAATTGTATTTACGAATGTGAGGCATAAGTCATGGCAACTAAGTTTTTAGTGATGATACCAAGGCAGGTAGAAATTGTGAAATATAATTATGAAAGGACAAAGAATTGACTAAATGTCTGAACATTTAGTAACACGCTAACATTGTGTTGCTCATTTTTATTAAGGTTTTTGAAATGACGCCACTGGTTAAATCGTTCAAGAAGCATTGAAATCTGTGTCATTTGCTCCAGCCCAAAATTAACTGATTGTGATTATTCTTCAAAGGAAGTCCTGTTGCCATTGTGCAAGATGGTTGGAGCATATTGCACTCAATGTTGAACTTCTGTCTGTGCACCTCCATACAATTTTCTGCCATTCTGTTCTCAAAATCCCGTGGATGGTGTGCTGCTACTTACGCTGCTATGATGCTACTTTTGCTCCCTGATTCAAGTAGCGTCTCCAGCAGGTGCTCGATTATTGCACATTCATCTTACAGATCATACCATTTGTTGCAGATCACTAGTTGCTATACATCCTTGCTGAAACTCCCCTGCCCACCTTGCGACTGTCCGGTACAGAAGGGTATGATTCCAAATACATTCCTCCAAGTTCCTGTGACATTCTCGGGCATTTCTACCACAGAGGTTAAATTAAATGGGTATTTCTATCACAGAGAGTGACTATTTTATATGAGTGCTGCCCAACATGGGCTACTAACATCTCGCGCAGCAATAGCCAGACTACTGATTTCACATTGCTCTCTGTGCTATCAGAGACACTCACACAATCATCTGTTGTAAATAAATTAGTTGCCATGACTTTTGCCCCAGCCCTTGTATATAATTGAAGAATGGATTCAATTTCTTTCTTTCATAAGTATAAATACTTTCAAATTAACTTAATGGTGCCAAAGGATCCAAAGCTACCTTTATTATTCTCTCTTCTGTGTTTTGAATCTACTGTTGTAGCCACCAAAATATTATTGAAGTATATTATTTTTAAATGTTATTTTTTATAAAGATTAATACCATATGTTAGAGAATATGATGAAATCTGCTTAACTTAGTTAAATTTAATTCTAGAAATTATTTTAGATGAATATGGTGTTTTGTGAGTGAAATATAGAATTCCTGCTCAACCCTTCAAAGTTTTATTGTAGTTATGACTTTGTATAGCATTACATTCTGAATGTTTAATCTCTTTACCCATGATAGGTTAGGAATAAAATAAGGAATGGGTTTTCATATTCATTTCAATCAAATTATTCCCTTAAGTTTAAAGAAGTCATGATGGAAATGTATAGATTATATCATGGTTGAAAAATGTAATAAACTGAATATGAAATTTAAGCTATAGTTGAGTTAGTCATAGTTTAAATAGTGAAATTCACTTCTTTTTACATTAAAAATTATTCTAATTTCTTAGTATTTTACTAAGTGCCTAAAAATACTATAAGAGTAATACAAATAGAGTAATTGGTAGAAGTAAGAAGTAAGGTCTTGGCAAAAGAATGTACCATTTGTGAAAGACATTTATTTTTGGTTGTACTTGGTATTATGAAATGCCATCAAAGCAATTATTTGTGTTTATCTACTCAACAGAAATTTTGAGAAAAGAATTGTGACTTAATGATCGTGATTATAATAGGAGCTAAAGTTGACATGCCCATTTCTATTTAACTTGTTTATGTGTAATCTGTTTCTCTATATTCCTTAACGACTTTCTCCAGAAGTGAACAGCAGCAAAGGATCTCGCCCTCGGAAAAGAGGCGGTGGAGGTGGTTTTGGTGAATTCAACAATCCTATGGGTGTTGATGAAGCCAAAAAACTCAAAATGTATAGACAAGTTGGCAAGAAACATCATTCCGGGCGACAATTTTCAAGATAACTGCAGTGGTAATCCAGTTATTCAGATACCACGTTTTATAATTATTGAGAATTTCTTATTGATAATGATTCTGGTTAAATAAAATGGAATCTATTTTTAAAAGTTATTTTATTTCAGAAAGTATATGCCCTTATTTTCCTAAGAAGGGATGAAGTATTCCAGCTTCAAAATTATTTCTGTGGAACATGTTTGAGTCTTTGGTGACCTTAATAGCCTATTCCTATTTTTCCAGACCTATGAATGATTACAGAAAACATCTATGTATTAGCAGCTTGTGGGAGCTAGCTAATTTCCCATGATTTCAAATATTAGCAGTGTAGCTTTGAAAATCAGGTACACGTAACTTTCAAGGAGTTGACCAGTAGGCTTTTAGTCATATTTTGCTTAGGCTAATGCTTCCTCAAGGAATAGTTTATAATTCTATTATTGCTATCATTTGAATTGTTTGATATTTGAAGTGCTAATAAGCTTGCCGTTGGGCCGTTTTAAGAATTGAAATATGATGGAAACATTTAACCTTTAAAATATTATCACATGCGTATAATTTTTTTGAATAATCAAATATTAAACACTCTTCAATTTAAATATGCTTCATGATAGACATTATAATTCCGTTTATATATAAATATAAACAATAAATATTCCTTAAAACTTAACTCGCTTCCGGCCATCCCTTGGGAGTGATTGGACAGTGCAGCATCCCGCTAGAAATCGACGGTATAGCTTACCCGCACGTCGCGCTCTTAATTGACCTAGGAAACACGTATTACGAGGGCATTCTCGGATTGGATTTCCTCAAAAAATACGACTGCACCTTGTCTTTTGACGATCGAACGATGGAAATCCAAAATTCCCACTTCATCCGCCTGAAATCGAGCGGAAAGGACGACGAAGCTGTGAATGCCATTTCTCCCGATGTATTCGAATCCCAATCAGGAATATTTATCGCGACGTCTAACCCGTTCTATGAAGAATGCCTCGCCGCGGAATTACCGAGGAAATGCAGCCCCCCGCAGGAAAAACAGAATGCGACACTTCGTCGGATAAATACGACAAAGAAATAAGAGAGCGTTACGAAAGCACCGACGTTGCCGAGAGGAAAGTATCGTAGACTCAGCATCCCGGAGAAGGAAACACGGAGGACACAACGTTAATTGTCGCCGAAATCTGTGAAGCTGATGCCACGCCAACTTTGCTGGATACGGGAAACCCAGGCATCCCTCCTAATTTGCTCGATGTAAAATTAAACCTAACGGAAGAGAAGTTCGACTGGACAGAGATGGATAAAACCGTAAAGATAATGGATCCCGTTCTTCTCATCCCGCTTCCAGAGGAACCAAAAAGATGCGATGAGCAAAATGGAGAATAGGAGCAGTAATGTCATGCCGACAACCCGGAGGCATAGAGGAGACTCAGGCATTCCCTCATTCTCAATGATTGACTCGTCGTCTCAGGTCGCGGTGGAAAAAGGGCTTGACCGCCGAGGTATCGCAGCCGAAAGGCACAGGGGTAAAGGGAAAAACGGTCGAACTCCTGCGAAAAGTAACGGTCCCACCCCTCTCAATTGTGTTTGCGGAGGTAAAAAGTGAAATCCTCAAAGGAAAGGAAGTGCTGTTCGAGGAGGCAGACAGTGAAGTCACGATTTTACCTGTAATGGCAAAGTTTTCAAATGAGGGAATCGCCCAAATATTATTGGCGAACTTTAATAAGGACGGTAAAAATGTAAAAAAGGGAACGGAAATAAACGTCCAATGTATCGACGAGGAAGACATTGCCCCCTCACTGAACGTTATTGAGGGAAAAGAACCGGAAATGTGGCCCGAACCGATGGATCTCCTCTCACACTACGATTTCGCTAATGTTCCAGATGAAGCGAAGGAACCGTTTAGGGCGACGCTAACCGAATCCGCCGACATCTTCGCTCATCCCTCTGCTCCTCTAGGACACACGGATTGGGAAAAGCACGAGATCGACGTAGGGGGAGCGGAGCCTATTAAGAACGGCCATATCGCGTTCCGCACTCATTACGTCCAATATTAGATGAAGCCATATCCGATATGTTAAGTCAAGGAGTGATCTCACCATCTACCAGCCCCTGGTCAGCGCCGATTATTTTAGTAAAAAAGAAGACGCAAAAAAGAGAGACCCCGAGCTACAGACCTTGCATCGACTATCGCGCCTTGAATCAGGTCACTAAGAAGGAAGTGTACCCCATCCCCAATATGGACGAGACCTTCGACCAGCTGGGAGGAGCGCGTTACTTCTCATCCCTTGACCTTTGCAGTGGCTAGTTGCAGCTGGAAATGGGTGAGCGAAGTAGGGAATATACTGCCTTCAGCACTCGAACAGGTATGAGTGCAATCACTATGAGTGCAATCGTATGAGCTTCGGCTTGGTGAATGCCCCATCAACGTTTATGAGGCTGATGAACAAGGTGTTAGACGGATTGATAAATTACGGTTGCGTCTGCTATCTGGATGACATCCTAATATATAGCAAATCGTGGGAAGAGCATATCTCTACCCTTCGTGAAGTTTTTGAAAGACTTAAAGCAGCAAACCTCAAGTTAAAACCGCAGAAATGCAATTTTTTTCAAAAAAGGGTGAAATTCTTGGGACACCAGATTTCTGCGGAAGGCATCCAACCGGACGAGGAAAAAATCGAGACTATTAAGAACTTTTCCATCCCAAAGCTTTAAGGGAATTCAGTCATTTTTAGGGTTGTTCGGATATTACAGGAAGTTCATCCAGAATTTCAGTGGTATCTCGGCTCCGTTGACCAAACTAACGAGTGAAAAAGTGGAGTTTTTATGGACAACTGAGGCACAGGAAGCTTTTGACATATTGCGGCAATGTCTCATCTCTCAACCTGTTCTGAAATTTCCGGATTTCTCGAGGCCCTTCATTCTTACGACGGATGCATCACCATGCGCACTAGGAGGAATTCTTTCTCAGGAACTGGAAGATGGAGAGCACCCGATCGCGTTTGCCAGCCGTCAGTTACAATCACCGGAAAAATCTTACTCGGCGACGGAATTGTAATGTCTGGCGGTGGTAGCAATGGTGGAGAAATTCCGAGTCTATCTGTTAGGAAACCACTTCATCTTGAACACAGACCGCAAGCCTCTTCGATGGTTGCTAACGCTGAAGGAGCCCAAATCGAGACTTGCCCGGTGGATCATGGAATTAACCGAGGATTCCTTCGATATCAAGTATCGCCCTGGTAAGAGTATTCCGCACTCAGACGCCCTCTCCAGAGCCCCACAAGTGATAAACGTGATGGATAATAGGGGTGAGGCCAGTACCATCCAGTATGGGCCGTGTTGGGATGATGTGCGTATAGTACAGGAACAAACCAGCTGCCCAGACATCATACCCCTGCGGGAACTAGCTAGGAAGAATGACCCTTCCTACTTCTTTGATGAGAGAGGAATTTTATTCAAAGTGCATCCAGGACAACCGAAACCAACAGCCACGATCTGCGCCCCGAGATCTATGCGGCCCAGTATATTAGCTAGGTGTCACGATAATCCGTTAGCAGGCCACCTGGGGTTTGACAAAACTTTGGATCTGGTCCGCCGACACTTTAGTTGGGAAGGTTGCTATTCGGACACACGTAAATACGTTAAAAGCTGCTTATCCTGTAAAAAGCGCAAAGCAGGGACCTCTCAGATACCAATCCAACCAGTAACAGAGGCCTCCTACCCCCTGGAGAAGTTGGCGATGGACATTGTTGGCCCACTACCAGTGACAGCGAAGGGAAACAAGTATATCTTGACTTGTCAAGATTATTTCACGCGGTACCCAGAGGCATTCGCGATTCCAGATCAATCGGCTGAGACAGTGGCGCGGGTGTTCCTCGAGCAGGTTATTTGCCGACACGGAGTCCCTAAGTACTTACTGACTGACAGAGGGACAAACTTCACTTCAAAACTGATGTAGGAAGTATGCCGTGTACTGCAAATTAAGTCCATCTTCACGTCACCATATAATCCAGCTGCAAATGGACTCTTGGAACGCGCACACCAGTCATTCGCGGCGGTGATATTGCACTATGTCTCGCAAGATCACGCTGATTGGGACGAGAGGCTGAACTTCGCGTTGTTTGCCTACCGGAACGCAAGGCACAGGGTAACGTGCTTCACTCCCGCGTATGTAATGCACGGCCGGGAATTAACGATTCCATGGGATACGGCACTACTGCCCGAGCGGCCATCATATGCAGAAGACCCTTCCTACGCTAGGGAATTACGGCATCGGTTGCGAGTAGCCTATGAACAAGCCGAGGAATGGAACCGGCAGAACCAAGCGCTGGAACATCAGAGGCATAACGAGGGATTGTCCTTGCCAACAGTCACAGAGGGTCAACTGGTTCTGATTCGGAATATGGCCCTTTCCCGCGGGCAGTCCAGGAAACTGACATCGCGTTGGATCGGTCCGTATCGAGTACTACGAGCACGAAGCAATGTCACCTTCGATATTCAGGAGGTTCAAAATGGTCGGAGAGTAACTGCTCACCTTCGTAACCTTTTGCCCTTGCCGCCCGACCCCGAACCCAAGCGCTTTCCCGAATTGGCTTCCGAGGACGCACCGGTCGCGTCAGCCCCTTCCCAAAATAGGTCGTTAGGTCAGCCACCCGTCCCTGCGCCATTACCCCCAACGGTAAACATCCCACTCTCGTCTTCACCAGGAGTCCCCCTCCCAGAGGAAGTACCACCCCTGCCTCCAGAAAGCCCTCCGGTGGCCCTGGTCCCATCCCCAACTGGTGCAACTTTACCCCGACGTTCCCCGTACAACCTGCGGCCGCTTCCTGGTAGGAGTTACCACCAAGACCCAGGATGCTTCCCACCACCAGCCGCCGAGCTGGGCGGAGCAGCGCAGCTTCCGAAGCCAAGATAGCTCGTACAGATTTTCGGGAGAATTACGATCCTAACCTTGGCGAGAACATACCCACGGCCCCAGAATTGCCAGATCTTCGGCAACTATCCCTCGCACCCCCAGCTTGTTGTCCCTATCCTTGCCCATTCCTGCGGCAATCAGAAGACTGAACGGTTCGAACGACGGAGCTGTGGAGGAACCAAAATCGCAAATTGAGCAGGAGAATCCCCACGAGGACATCCCCTTTTATACAGAGGAAGCGTATGAGAGGTTGGCCCTACCTGCGTCGCCATCGCGCCGACGTACGAAGGAAAAGACAAACCCGGCGAAGAAGCGACACAACCAGATTCGCCGAAAAATCAACAAACTGAAAAAGCAGTTCGCCACCTGGGATCAGAGCCCATAACAATCCAACTTCACATGCCCCTCTCCTTCCATTCCAGCAGCGATGGGACGCCCAATGGGACTCCGGCTTCAGCGAGCATTCCTCCTGTTGGCCATAATAATTAACCAACAGACCGTCCAGGGGTTAGTCTTCCAGCCCCAGGGCCCGCTTCTCATTGTGTCGGGAGAATGGATAATTGCTCTGGAGATGCACACAGGTCACCTAGCCACCGGACTGAAGGACGTGAGGAGACAGTGTTTCAGTTTCCATCAAATGAGCTCGGGGTTGGTCCATAACGCAAGCCACCTCGGCACCGTGAAGCAGTTGGCCCAAGGTTACAGTCTGAACCTGTTTCACCGCGTGGCGACAGTCACGCAGGAGCTAAGCTCTCTGCTCACCCCTTCCTTGCCAAAAAGAGCAAACCGAGGTCTCATCGACGCATTGGGCACGGGATTGCACTACCTCGCCAGAGTCGCCACGGACAAACAATTATCGAGGCTGCGGCAGGAAGCAGCGGAGTATGCGAGACGGGCAGAAGAGGTCGAACAGGCGAGAGTAACCTTCCTGAACCACACAGCCGTGGCGTTGCATAGGCACGATGAGATGCTCTCAAAAACAACCAGAGCCCTGCTGGAGCTTCAACGGCTCGTCAATATCTCTGGGAGCTCGCTTGGAGAGGGGATAAGGGAAACGCAGCAAGCAATGGAGCTCTCCACCCACATTCAAGGCAGCTACGTATCCATTTCCTCCCACCTGGATGCTTTGCAAGAAGGCATCCGTCGGCTCCACCTTTCTGCCACTCTGGCCAGATTAGGGAAGCTCATCGTAATTTGGTTTTGGTTATTGATAAATATAAATAATTGTATAGTGATACTTTCAAAGGTAGAAAATGTCAGTAAATATGTTGGATTGAAGGACGAGGCCAATTGACAACAAAACTGAGTATGAGTACAAGTGAATATTTAGTGAATTTATGAGTGACAAGTGAATATTTAGTGAATGTATGAGTTCTTTTTAAGGGAGTGTTTTTAAAATTGAGAAATGATATTAATAATTGTGAATATTTAAATGCACTTTAAGTGAATATTTAGGCTTGAAAGATAAAGGCGTTGGACATAATGGCCACCAACAAACATGTTGGACGGTGCAGACAATAAGTCACCAGATATTTTGTTCAGACGAAGCTACTGTCTATTATGATGTACAGTGCCAATTTTTTTCTTTGTTTTTTTTCTCTCTCTTTGCATTTTGTTGTTTTGTTTTACTATTGTGTAACATTGGCTCGACGTTGCGTACCCCGGGGCTTAACTGCCGATGGGGTGATGTGGTAGGGTTGATATAAAGGGAATATGCTGGGAGAAGGAAAATATATGTGATAGTCCATGGGACCTCTGAGGAAATTCTGAATTTCATAATTCTATCTTGTTGAGAATTGTGTGAAATCAAGTATTTTTGTGTAAAACCATTTGTCATATTTTTTTAAGAATGGTCGTCCTTTTGTATAAAAAAAGAATAAAGTATACGATTTTTGTATTTCTTTTGTTACCTCATTTTTCCCTTTTTTGCTTTTTCCTCTACAATTTATGCAATCCCTAGCAATTTATGCATGATGGATGGTTTAGGAAGGATAATGATTTTTTATCAGCAATGGTGAGGGGTCATCTGAGAGCATGATCTCTAAGAACTATGCTTAATAGCCCTCAAGGTATTACTTTACTGGTTTTTCAATATTTTTTTCTATGGATTGAGACAAATTTTAAGTTCTACTCCAAGAAAAACCTAATATAGAAGATCACTCAATTTTTTAATTGTATTGTTACACTTAAAATAATCCAGCTGCATTCACTAATTAGGCCAAAGCAAAAATATGATGGTTTCCTAAGTTTTATTGCTGTTTTCTCACACAAAAATTTCCAGCGTTTCCATGGGAATGGAATCCAATCCCATGGTTCATTTACTCTCATGGGTGGTTCGAAACACCAAAACCACCAATTTGGCAACAGCTTTGCTCATCTGACAAAAATGATGATTAAGTAAAACATCACATGGAGGTGAAGTGAATTTGTTAAAAAAAAACTAACGTTTTAATTTTACCTCAACGGTGTTGCTAACCAGAATGAGGATGAAATTGCCAGGATACCAATAAAATAAAAGTTATGGAGAAATACTTCCTCATGAATCAGAACTTTAGCTTTGTTTGGCATATAATTCATTACTAAGAGTCAATCATCACAATTATCAGGGACTTCTCTCCATTGCTTTTTATAGTAAAACACATTTTTTATGGCAATAGACTGCAAAATAATGGAGCATTAAAACAGCTTACATTTCATACTGATTTTAGAATTGCCCTTATTTTTACACTCTAATAGCAAGAATCAATGGGCAAGTAATTGTGGATAATATAGTGATTTTTTCAAATCTAGATTGTTTGATAATATTTCTCATAAACTATAGTTTATAAGAAAGGCATTAACATATTATATTAAGCTATAGCTTATGTTAACCTCAAGATTCTTTATCCTCTTTAAATAATCCAAAATAAAAATTATAATAATAAATTTATGTATAAATTCACAGCGGAAATCATAAATTAACTAAGTTGCTTCAAAACTCCGTCTTTAGTTCTTTGAATTACTTCTCCGGTTTAGAATCGATGGGGATATGCTTTTTTATTGAAAAGTAATCATAATGATTATGAGAACAAATTTCGATTTCTTTTTCAGGTTGTATGCGTTTGGCTTATTTCATATAGTTTACCAGCCTCACGAAAGAGTCACCGAGACTTTGAACTAGCATTTCCCGCTGCCGTTCATTTATCGAGGCTCAACTGGCGCTAGGGTGTTTACTGTCAGGCTGATGATGTTTGAATAGCAACAAGTGGCCGGAGTTGGTAAATAATTCTTTTCGTAATCTTTAAAATTCACAGAAACTTACATATCATAAATTTAATGAAATATAAGATTTAGAATTCTTTAAAAAATCAGGGAGAGAATTACAAGTTGAAAGTCTTAGAAAGCTTTTTAAAAAATATAACTCCATTGATGCACCCATTGTTTATCAATAGAATACTTTTTCTGGAGAGTGAAGTATTGCTCTAATAATAATAATATCGCATTTCGAAGTTTTACTTCTGTGTCTTGAATTGAAAATTTGGAGTTCTTATGTTTCCATTATTTTCACATCCTTTTCTATGAGATCAATTAATTCTGTGAATATTTTATAAATCATAAATACGTAATTTATGTACTTAGAACAGCCAACATTTATTCTTTATGAATCGGAATATTTTATAAGCTTCTCACAGTCTACATTCAAATTTTGCCGTACGAGCGTTTGCTCCTTATTAGTATTTAAAGTTACTGCTAAAGTGTTAATGTTATGCAAGATAATGAAGTATAATGGAATGTTTCATCTGCAGACTCCGTCAGTGGCACTGATTCATCGTTGTACTGAAATTCAACTCATTCGGTGTGAAGGAGGCTCTAGGAGGTGATTAAGAAGACAAGATTGATTGGCTTCAAAGGTATCGACTGCATACTAGTCTGCTGCTTCCATAAAGAAAGGTAGTCATCTACATGGGTGAGTGCGTCTTTCTTTTGATACTTTATTTTGACCAGCTCAAAGTTAATTTAATTTAATTCATTCATAATTCGTTGATGATGGTTCACCTTTAGATGGGTGTATTTAAGGAAATAGGAATGGAGTGTCAATAGTTTAAAATTTCTTGATGCCAAAACTCGGTTCTATGTCTATAAACTTGGGTTTATAGTTCGTCACGGTAGGTTAGTGCCAGGCGTCGATAGCATTTTTGGATTATTTAATGGTGGATAATTTGAATAATTCCCTTACTGTGGGAAGGGTGTTATATTAGAAGTTTTTGTTCTATTTGTTTTCTCTCCATACTATACAGGGCGAGTTAATGAAATAAATTGTGCCAGTAAAATTGGAGTTGCTCAATCAATAATGAATGAAAAAGAGAAAGTCATTGCTCATTTTTATTAATGGTTTATATGAAATTTGATTTAGAGAATTAATGCCTTTTTAGTTTATGCGTTTTTTGCATTGAGCTTAACAATCAGGAAAATTGATAAATTTAGCAAAATTCTTTTTGTAATTTCTGTTATTCTGACAAGGGTTTTTGTGGAATATTCATTGGATGTCATAGTTTTTATTTGCAATACAATTTTAAGACAGTGATATGAGAAAAGGCTAAGTTCATGAATAGTTATGCTCTCTTTTTGGAAATATGAATATTTTTTAAAATTACTATAATTTAAGAGTAGCTTTTCACTTTTATGGGTGTGGTTTGAGGGATATAGAGTCTCTAAAGCATTTTAATGCATCGGTTGTTTGATTACTCGGAAATGCTTTGGAAATTGTAGTGATATATTTAGTTGTTCACGAGCATGTGATATAATCTTATTGTAAAGATGACTGAATCCTTTTCAGTCTTTAATGTATCATTTGATATTAAGTGTTGTGAAAACAGTGTAACTCCTGTTTAAAGATATGGAATGAAACGTATGTAAGAAATTGCTTGGCCAACAATCCTTAGCTCTCTTTCTTGATTAAAAAATTCTTTATAAACAAACTTAAAATTGCACTGATCATGTATAGAAGTGAGAGGAACTTATGATTGGAGTGGTCATCTTAATATCATATTATCTTATCTTAATAAGGTTAGTCTTCCCCTTTATAGTTCTGACGAAACAGCTTAAAAAATTTTGGTTATGGAAGTAATTCATTTATCAGTTGAAAACAATTTCATTGGCATATAAGTTTCATTACTATTAATGGCATATTTTTACTTTATACCCTATGATTTGGATTAAGTATTCAGCAGCTAAGTATTCGTTTACAAATGGAAGCAAATTTAAGAGTGCGTATCTGCTTAGGCTTTCACTTTTACCATTGATTATCAACTCTATGAAATAGGAATAATTAAGATAATTTATGACAGAATGAAAGTTTCCCTTCTATTATTTTACTCTAAAGCATTTTTGTATCTATTGAAAACAATCATCCATTTGCATTTAGGTAAAACTGGATCTGCCTCTTTCTTAGAAAACATGCTTTTTACAGTCACCTGGTTCATGTGTTACAATAGATTGGGAAAATTATTCTTCAGTTCTTCTTTGATAACTAGCTTCCTTACCCTATACAATTAGTTTTGATATTATTTTGTTGATAAATAGTTATCATAATTATTTTAACTCTTATAATTTTGTAGTAAATAGTATTATCATATTTGAGGAACATTGAATTGAAATGTCATTAGAAGTATTAGCGTTAAAAAGTTTATTTTATTCTCACAAACAGCAATTATAGGAGTATTATTATATTATTCACATATCCAGTTATTTTCATTCAGTGACTTAAGGGAGAAAATAATAATTTGTCATTTACTCAGAATTCTGTGGGATATTCCTGGCATCCATAATCACAGAGTTAGTTGTAATTGTAGTGACTCATCTAAATAAAGTCCAGAATAGTTTAAGAATCGGCAGAAATAGTTAAACCATAAGCACAAGTCATTTTCAGGTTTAAAATAAGCTTGTTATACCTTAGGACCCCACCCTCACTCTAAAAAATTCACTTAGGGTCTCATCAAACTTAAATGTGTGTACAAATTACTGCTGTAGCAACTGACTGATAATAATGTAAACATTTTCTAATTTCAAATTACTTTCCGATCTTCTCCAAGTTACCGCCATTCCATACCATGATTTTAGACCGTTTTTATTGTGTGTGCGAAATCTTAGTCACTCTTTTACATCGTTCTCAATTCGAAACCGTATCATGTATTGCTTGTTTTAACATTGCCGCACCGTTAGCACGAGTTGAATGATTCTATTTCATAAAATGTCTGATGATTCATTTTTGCGTTTTCCCTTTCAGAAAGTTGCACTGCTGGGCACAAACCGTGTAAGTGATTTTAAAATACAGACGTTATTTTTAATTGGTTCTGGATCCTAAAGTTGTTTCGTTGAACTTTGAGCCCAGCAGTGCAATTTTTTGAAAGGGGTAAACTAAAATGACTCGAAATTGAAAATTTTGCAGCCGAAAAAGAAATCTGAGAAAAATGATGGAAATAAACGATTTGACCGCCCGCCAAGCGGGTTCGAGGGCTGGTGTGCGGGTCTTGGGCACCCGCAACACTAAAGTACGGGCTCGAATCCTTTTATTCCGAAGTTAGGATGAAGAAAAAACTTCCGGTGGGGTAGGCGGCCCTCTAATCCCGAAAGCGGTCGCGACAGGATTCGAACCCGAGACAGTAGCGTCGCACCTAGGTGCCTCGACCCACTACGCCAGCCTGTCGAACGGTTTAAGTACGCGGAATTTCATCCTGGTTCGTCCAAGGCTATCCTGAGAAGAGAATTAAGTGTGTTACTTTCATTTAGTTGTTCATGATTTATTAACCTGCCAGCCGCCCGAAATTTTACCATTAACAGATAAATAACTGTTTTCCTTGCCACCTTGATCATGTAATTTATAATATACACACTTACAAACTTAACCTGAAATAACTTAAACTGAAATAAAAACAACGATTACTTCGATGATAACGCAAGTTCAATTTGCTAATGAATGTTGACTATATCTTTGAACAGCTCATCCAAATTAGTAGGAATTAATATCTGTAACGAAAATATTTTTCCTTGTAAGATTACTAATGAAAATTAAGTTTATTAATGCTGTTACTTATTAAATTAAGATTATTAGTGCTATTTCTTATTGTCTGTAAAAGACTATGGTTTCCTTAATTTCTCTTCGCTTTTATTTCATCCTATATTTGACCAAGAAAATATGGTCATTGAATGATTGAGTCATTAGGCTGAAAATTTTACTTATTTGCCTGAGAGATATAATCATTGTGTTGCAATCGAACTTCTACGTTTTTCATATTTCATATATCTTTTTTGAATTTGTCGATCTGCTTAATTCACTCTATTATTATACTACTTTTCAGGTGATGTTTTATTTTGAATGTCAAAACCTTCCCCTCATCCCCATTGCTCTTGAAACAATTTCTATCCAAAAGTCGCGAAAGATATTTGCAGTTTTAATGTGCTAATAATAATTGATTTAGCAGTTAAAATATATTAATGGTAATTTGAAAAATGAATAAATCTTTATTTTCAGTCAATATGAATCATATTTTGCAAAGATTAAAGGACTTCTTTGGTTCAGTGTTCTTAGGATGTGATATCATTGAGGCATCGGGAGTTTCAGAAACAATCTTGATAAAACAAATAGTAATTGACCCCTTTCCTAATTATTTTGGGAATTATGTTCAAACAAAGCCTAAAAACAAACAAATTAAATATATTTGGATACTTTTGTATTTTAATTTAGTGTTAGTATTATTACACATGGCCACATCAGGAAATGAAGCTCCCATTAGGATGAGTGTTCTTGTAGGTGTTAGGAAAATATTTGAAGCTAAGTGATGAGATTCAGCTGGTTCCCTCCAGTTATTAGACTTACTCTCTTTACCAAACTAATGCTTATGAGGTAATGCAATCTGAATATAGTTAGATATATTAATATATATTTTACTTAATAAACCCCTGGTTAAGCCAGAATCAAAATCCATTGCTTCTGGAAATATTTTACATTCTACATGTATGAAAACATCAAAAAGCTTTTTCAAGTTCTCTGTCATGATCGTCATCTTTTTCCTTTCCACCTACTGGTTCTTGGAATAGAATTCTTCTAAAGACAACCCTGTTTTATTGGCTCTTGCATCCAACCCTCCTAAAGTCCATAACTTCATTCACTATGGTTTGGTTAATCTTTACTGGAGATATCAGTAAATCAAGAATATACTCCTTAACCATTTTCCATGCTGTATTCAGTGTCATTTACTCAACCCCTTTCTATGTCTCCTAACATGTTTAATGCATTGTGTATGTTTTATTTTTACTAAAAGTTCTGAGAAGTTGGTTTATTTCACTCAAGTGTATTTTTCAAAAACTTCTATTTACAAGCATTGGAGGCAATAGTGCAAAAAATAACGTAAATATAAAAGCCTCCATAGGATGATTGAAGGATGTTGTATCAGGTGGCAGGAAACACTCTAATCGTTAAGATATTAAATACTTGATTGATGACAGGTGGTATTGCCAAGGCCAAGGAATATATTGAACCTAATTTTTTGCTTTCACCACCAAAAATATTACTTCAACTTTATCATTCAGAGAAAATGAACGAAAATTAATTTTTCTTAGAAATGAATCACTGCAGATCCAGAAATGTTTGCTTCTTTCAAGAATAGAGCAATTATTCAGGGTAATCAGGTTAAAGCATTAATTTTTTCTCCTTTTGAAGTTTATTCAAACTATTTCATCGCTTCCTATTTGTTTTGTTTTTAGATTTGCAGCCTTGAAATTCGTTCCCTTACAGCTTTTGCTGAGCCAGTTTATGAAAGTAAATAATTTTCAAGTAGTGGGTCCTTCTTTTCATAAGACAGCAATTTTTTATATGGCACTTTCCAGTTAGTGAAGCATTTGTCTACAGAGTTTTCTTAGGTGCTGGTTAATACTTCTCCATGAATTTCTCATATGTTGGTTACTTTTAGGCTTCTCATTGATTGCTACTTTTACTAAATTTTAAGTTTTAGTCTTAAATCGCAAGTTTTCTTCTTAAGCATAAATTCCTGATTTCGCCTTTGATTAGGAATACTCAGAGATAATTCACTAAAATTTAAATCTCTATGACAGTTCAGTTAATCACTGCTTATCTAACTTATTTTGTATCAGTTTAGGTGTAATCACCTTTCTTGAAATAGTCCTATCACATCATTGTGAGAAATATTCCCAAGATTTATTTCTAGTAGCTTCTTTAACAGATCCTATATCCCTTATTACCAACTTTTTTTTTTGCTGTACTGCTTTCATCTTTAACCCTTTGGTCACTACCAGTACCGAAAAATTTCTTTTAACAGGTCCCACATCTCTTTCATACCAACTTTTTTTTGCTGTCCAGCCTCTTTAACCCTTTGGTCACTAATAATATTGAAATAATTATTCCCCCTATCATTATCAAGTCCCTAAGATATTTCTAGAAGGTTCTAGAAATTCCAGGGGGGGAAATCCTTTCTTTTAACCCTTTGGTCACTAGCAGCAATGGGGAAAATTATTCTAAGTCCCCAAGGTCATTTGGTTGGTTAAAAAGTAAGATGTTTTTCCTCATTTCATGTATTTATTGAATTTTAATATACATTCTCTTTTCAGATTATTTTCTGCCTTCTGCACTTGTACTCTCAGTGAACAGTGCTACTTCAATGGCTGTATTCAGAATACCAGAATTATCCTGAACACAGCCATTGAAGTAGCGCTGCCCACTGAGAGTATAAGTACAGGAGGCAGAAATGGTCCAGATGGATGCTGCAACAGCAGAAAACAAATGACACATCAAAATCTTCGAGATAGGTTCGGCCAGTCCGGCTCCTCCAATACCAGGAACTTTTGGGGGTTGGGGCCTGGACAGGTTGAGTGGAGTTTGAAAAGGCTCCCCTCTTCAGTTTTCTTCATTGAGCACTGTAATAAATGTACAGATAGACATTATGCAATAAAACCACATATTAAAGGAGTTGCTTTAAGTCTTCATTTCTCCTTCCTGTTGTTGGCAACAGTGAAAAAATGAAACCCGCGAGAAGTGGACAGTTTTAAAATATACTCTTGAAAAGTTCATTTTCATACAAGAGAAAACTCTATATAAGGAAGCCATACGACAATATTCTGCTAGTTTAATTTTGCATTTGAAAAAAAACATACAAATTTAATTTCTCCTTACTGCCAGTGGCAACAGTGAGAAATAAAATCCATAAGAAGTGGAAACTTACAAAAACTACTTTGGAAAAGTTTTTTTTAAATGAAAATGACTTTCGTCATTGAAAAAATTCATCGAAAGGAAGCATATAATCTTATTCTACAATCGAGTTAAATTTTACATTGAAAAAATCCGAAATTTCATATACAAACGTTGGCAATTTTTCAGTAATTTTAAGATGAAAAATCTAGTTCCAGATTAAAGGGCAATTTTCTATGGCAAAATTAAATTATCTTTTACGGATAGATTACATTCAATACCTTCTAAATTTTGCTCACTGTTGCAGATTAATATTAGGTTTTATTTCAAATGCTTTCAAAATTATAATTAAAACAATACTACTGGAAATTGGACTCTCTGCTTAGATGCAAACAAATCATTAAACTTTTATTATGAAACGAAATTACTACTCACGAGTAGCTTCCGTGAACATTGATATATTGTAAAGTCGACGCTATGCTACGGATACTATCACAAACTTACGTTTCTATACTATGAATTTGAAAATGTCTCCGGCATAGGTTAGTGTTTCCCTTTCGGAAGTTATTACAACCATATTCCATTTAAGTTTCAGTAGATGACTGGAACAGATTATTTTAAAATTTCTGTATACCGGCAAGACAACAGTTGAAAGTTTAAACTTAATAACTCATTAAATTTTAAGTTAAAGGAAACTCACGAGGGTCCAAATAGCGCACTGGTTGAAACATCAACCTACACATATCAAACTTTTCGGAAAGTAATACCAAAAGTTTAACAAATGTGCTAGTTCAAAAATCCCTACGAATTTAAAATTAGAATGAATAAAATTTGGTAAGAATATTTGCAATTTCAATTACAGGAAATGGTGAAGCACTAACTCCGCAAATTAAGTTAGAAATCCAAGAGAATACAGGAGATTAGTTGAAAATAGATTTTACTTTAAACTCAATTTTATGCATTCACTTTTAGAAGGAAAATGAAATTAGAAGAGCTCTCATCCAGAAAGAACTTTTTAGCCAAAGATTTGCGCAGCACTTTCCAAAATTTGCCATCACATTTTGCGTCAATCCGATAGCCCTAGTTTTGATGTCACTATCGTAGAGGGGTATGTTAAAATCTTTTCCATAGTATGCTCAAGAGACCTCTGGAATCCGACTGCGAGAGAGAAAGAATGACAAGGTATTGGAGGTCCTTACGCTGCACAACCCCACCTTATATCTGGTAATCGGAGAAGGAATCTGTTCAATAGGCTCCGAAACTCTGCAGGGGACTCCTTCATATTGCAAAATATCTTACGGCAAAAACTGAAAATTTAAGTTTGATTTGATAGAACGTTTCGAATTCCCATTCTGGTATGAATAGATTGGGTCTACGTCTACTTCTGATCCTTACGGTGCCAATCACAGTAGAATTTAAGTTCTAACAATAAATTGAAACCTAAGTTAAATTTAGATTTCGATTTTGACACAAATAGGCGAATAGGAATTCATTCAAATTTCGAATGTTTAGTAAATTTCATCGAGGAGTGCTGAAATTTTGGAGAAATTTTAGTTGCCTATATCCAAATGGACCTTTTCTAAGTAAACCCAAGAAGGAACCACGTTATCGCATTAAAGCCAAAAAAAGCAGACGTTCACCACTCAAATTTTAGTCTTTTCTACAAACCTAACCAATCCCAATGAAGGCGAGGTAGCGGCGATTAGCTTTAGTAATTTAAGTTTTCCAGCAGCAATTTCTATTAAGCTCGTCAAAGCATGTATTAGCTCCAAACTTACGGAGTACAAACGTAAGTTTATAACCCTCTTCCCATTCAACGTGATTAAATTCTGAATTAAAATTTTTGATGCTATCATTATCAAATCACTTTAGAATTTGAAATTTAATGAGTATAATTCTACCGTGAAAAATTGCCTCGCATTGCGAAAGTGTAACAAGTTGAGCGAAATAGCCTTGCCTCGAGATATAAAGGGAAAGTACGTATTTATCCCACCACAGACCGACGGTGAAGTATGAGTGAAAGTATAATGAGGAACGTACCACACACGCACTCTGAGAACATTCCGAATTCGGTCTAATCATGACTCCTAAAGTACAACCCGCACTAAGTATGTAACTGGCCACGGGACAGA
This sequence comes from Pachydiplax longipennis, assembly GCA_036926295.1. Taxonomy (NCBI): domain Eukaryota; kingdom Metazoa; phylum Arthropoda; class Insecta; order Odonata; family Libellulidae; genus Pachydiplax; species Pachydiplax longipennis. Next base: position 41,228,216 of record JAVFKF010000002.1, read on the forward strand.
TTTCCATAACGCATAAATCACAGAGAACTATTGCAGAGGATATTTTGATTATAATTAAAATGCAAAAACTATGAGAAAAGAGTGGAGAACTTACATCGTGAATTCCGATCTGAATCCATTTGACAAGGAGCTGAAGTGAGGGACAACAGGACGAAACGTCTTTGGTTAGTTTGGAAAACATCCAGCGTTGTGTGAAAGAAAGGGTACACTAAGCCAAACTTCCCTGCAACAATAGAGAAAAGTTTCATGCAATTTTTGTCAATGAAAGATTTCTTTAGCAAAATACGATTGGCACTAACCCTAAAGTGACTTTAATTTTAACAAAATCGATGATATGCTTTAAGCGTATCAACCACATTAAAGCACGAAAGTTCAAACAAAATATCACACATCACGTACAAATTATCCTTACCTAAAGGCAACACCGATGCAATCAATTTTCTCTCCGAAGTACGCCGGACGGTCGCGCTTACGAATTTCGAAACCACGAGAATTAGTCATCCCAGCTCAGCAATAAGCTCGAGAAAAATGCGAGCTCTTCGGTAAACCTGTCTTATGTAGAGTTAGAGAAAAGGTACCATGGGTAAAAAAGACAGACGAAATCCACGGATAATGAAATGTATTTTGATTTAATTGAATTTCACAAAAAAATACGGCCTTTTCAATAATTTAAAATATTACACAGTAAAACGATTAAAAATTTTATCATGCATTTACGTGATTTAAAGTTACTCGGGGTTCGCAAATCGTATTTTACTTATTTTTAATGGTCCTTTCTTACATTAAAACATACATTTACATCCATAAATAAGTAATTTATTTGGATCTTTTAAAGTAGACTGTAGTGCGATTATAGCCACCAAATCCTAAAGCTATTAATGAGAATAAACCGTAACAAAATATTTAATGAAAAGTAAATCGAACGCTATTTAATTCCAATGAAAGGCTCTGTTTGCATTCTCCGATGAGAATCAAAAGCTACAATAAATAATATAAATAAATAATGCCCGAAGAAAGATCAGTTTTAGCTGTAGATTTCATTATCGACGAAGTCACGCATGAAGGGATATGTATCCTGCAATACGCAGTGATTTCGTTTCAGTTACTTTCGTTAATAGCATTACTTTCCTAGGAGCAAAATCATCATTGAAAATGCCAATTAATACCCGTAGACAACGTGATGCGCAATAAAACTGGTTTGTCGATGGGGTCTACGTTAATACGAGTTTGAGGTTTGGAAAAAGACCATTCTGAAGAATTTTAAGTAAATTGTCAAAGTTCCTCGACATCTTAAGTCATTTCGCAAATACAGGCTCCCACTGGGAATTGAACCCGATATCGCTTCCCCTGGACTATCATGGAGCCCAGCGATGGTTTTCAATTGCATTCTTTATTATTACGGCAAGATTAAATTCTGAATAACTATTTAGCAACTCAACGATGGAAACAATATCCTAATATTCTCGCGAATATGAACATTCACGTGAAGAATTTCATTATGATACTTACATCTGTTTGATGTACTCTTCATTCACTTTGTCGAAAATACAATTTCCACTGTTTTCATAGCATTAAATTTTCAATAACAATGAGATCAAATAGCTGATTGTAACTCTTATGAGCTTTCACTGCAGCAAATTCATAGCGATATCAAGATACTTCAGGTCAGTCAAGGCATATGTTGCTTTCGGCGATTTCCACTAACTGCCTCCGTCAAACACTTCAGGAAAAATATACCTTCACTAACTTTCTTATGTGAACTAAATTAAAAAAGATCCACGAGGCAACAATTGGTGACCCTGATTATTTTAACAGGAAGCAGTTGTGAAAGTAAAAGACGCTAAGGTAGCACCGAACTGCATGTGCTTGTTCTTTCATTTAAGTCCCTCAGTTGAATTAAAATTAGTTTCGCTGCAATGATTAATTGAAAATTTATAATAGGAGTATAGGCAACCCCGCAACACTCGTCCGTGCCAGCCGTAGGAAATGACGCGTTGTACCCTCGCATATCTTTCATCTTATTTCCATTCGTTAATGTTTTACTTGTTACTTACTAATTGATTTATTAATGATAATAAATAGTATTCTCAGTTAATAATCCTGTAAATGGAATCAATTACTTTCCCGGCCGTATTTGCAGCGGTTAAAAAATTTTTTTGATTGATATATTTTTCTTGTTAGAGAAAAAGATTTTTCAGATAATGTTTATATGAATGTTAAGCATTGTGTTGAAACATGTGAATAAAATGGATGAAAAATTATGCTCAAAAGAAAAAACACCTGGCTGATTCCATGATTCCAACAATACGCTATGTTTAACTATATAAATTTCTCACTGTATACATTTATAAGCCTTTGATTTTTTTTCCGACAAAGCTGTTTTTTGAAATTCAAAGACAAAAAAATTCTGAGAATTATTTTAACAAAAATCGAAAAAGTTATTTGAAAATTCTATATATTTTCAATATCTTCAGTAATTTTAATACTATCAAAAATGGCTTTCATCAGACGAAAGAAAGTTAAATTTTATAAATTTTAAGTAAGTTTCGCTGCAATACTGGAACTGTCCTCTTTCTTGTAAAGAAATATACATTAAGGAAAGATTCTGGGATTAAAACACAAAATTCAAGAATTCGGAACATTTCCTTGGGCATTTTAAAAATAATCATAGAAATATTGGTTTGTACAAAATATAAGATTCTGAACTGTAGATGTACCTCAAATGAAAAGTGAGACCTACTGGTATAATTTCTGAACTTTGGTAAGGAAGAGCAATCAGTTTTAGAAATAGATATCTTAGAAAATCCTACGCTTGCCTTCTGATATATTATCTAACATATCTGAAAGTAATTAACAGACATCCCATCCTCTCTTTTCATGTAGGCAAAGGGAGAGGCTCCCAAAGTAACCCAAGATTGTTTCCTTTGACCCATCACCATTTCTTGTGAAACAGAGATCAGGCAGTAAAACCAGCAGAAAGGGGAAAAGAAATGTTAGAAAGTGATGAATCAGACACTAAAATACCACTTCTGATAGCACTGTACACAGTTAAAACAAAATTTAAAGAACTGAGAATGAGAAACAGAAAATCCCCAGGAAAATAAGAAGACAAATAAAGAAAGAAATAATCTGGATGAGACCAGAATCAGAAATTAACAAATACACAAATAAGATCACTGATATGGTCAGGAAAGAAGAATAAAACTTTCTTGACAAACACACAGACAGTATCTTCTATGCAGATGCTCAAAGTTATCTACTTTGGTAGGGGAGAAACATAGTCAATGAAAGAAGTCTGAGAAGACATTACACCATTAATCTGACAACAGAGGATACAGGAGATTGCAAACAATTCAGAAAAACCATTGAAAAGGGCAAATTTGAAACCACAACTCAGACAGAAAGAAGACTGGATGTAACTGGATAGAAGATTAAATAAAACAACACTGTGAACACATAAAGAAAATTTGGCAAGGAAGAAAGAAATAATCATAGAGTAGTTCAAGTTCAAATAGGGAATGATTGTTAATAGTAATAATACAACCAATAAATTTTTCTAATTTATTAATGAAATCATGTCCCTAATGAACAAAGCCCCAGGAAATCTCTTGAATTTGTATAACCTTAATATAGGGATAAACGTTTCAGTTTTATATGATAAAGCCACATCACTTGCCACATCAATACCGTGGTGTCCCATGATCACTTATGTATTACCAGATAGACCATAATATAAAGTGATCACCTATACCATAGAGATAGAGCCATGGCAGTGGTGTTTTAGAGCATCAAGGAGGATAATCTTGGCCAGATTCAGGATAAATCTAACAGATGCAATAATATAATGGAGCAGATCCAGTTTTCATGATTAGTATGTTAGAAGTTTGATTTGAACGTAGAGATTAAAACCAGTGCAATTAAGTATAGCTGGTACATATTTAAAAAATCTCTTACAGATATTTTCTTACGTTTCCATCAAAATCTCAATGATACCTCCAACTGGATATGATAAGTAGCATTAGTATTGTTGAAAGTTCTTTGGTCATTTCTCAGATGTGGGTTCTGGGATTCAATTGGTCACAGGACCAATTTCACCTAAGGGTGAATGATGAAAAAGAATTTACAAGATTTAGAAAAGATCTTTTGGAATATTTTGTTTAATATAAAACCTGTACCAGGGGAAAAAGATGAATTTCTAGGGATAGTACTTGCTACAGTAAAAAATACCATACAACTTCTTTTTCTTTGACATTTATTACAGTCAAAGTAAAGCAGTTCTTCCATAATATAATATTCAAACCAGTAAAACAATGACTATGAAAATACTCTGCATTCTTAATATAATCCAACAGTTTTGATTTTGATGAATACAATTTTACTATCTTTCTGGTTAAGGTTAGTCAACATCATGCTTTATTCAAGTAAAAACTCACAAACATGCAAAACCTCAAAAATATTACAGAGTTTATGGACATTGCTGTGCTGAAATTAGCAACATTCATTACATAGAAAAGCAAGATTGTATTAAATCTTTTGAAGCAAAAGGTTGTAAAAATTACCATATCCATGAAAAACACTATTAGCTCATGTTAACTGTGCATTCACTTTTGCTCTGGAGAGAAAATGTAGCAACCCTTAAAGACAATTCTCAAGTCATTAATTCCTTATTTAAAAAGCTACTTGTACCACCATTATTAGGTGTATCATATATATTACATCTTCATATAAAAAAAGATGAAATTAACAGTAACCATTAAGGTGATCACCATTATATTTACTTATATTGACTGATATAACTCAAAATACACTTTCTTCCCATTCCTAGCTGAAACAGAAATGTAAGATTGTGTATAAAATGCAAAAGAAAGTTATTAAAATTAAGAATTTATTTGCATCATATTATTCACCCTGACCTCATTGAGGGTTGAGAGGAGCTTCCATCATTGAAAGAATTGCATATTCTTAACTTTCAGGAAATATACAGGCAAAGCTTTCATGAGAAAATATAAGAATCAAAATTATTTTTATACTTTAGGTAACAGAAAGACTTCATACTCTGCAACAGTAATCAGGCACAAAACTCCATTTAAATTTAAAAGTGGTTCAAAGGACAACATCTATGGAAAAATCCCATTTGTCTAGACTATTTTAAAAACATCCTTGACATTGATACCAAAAACTTTGTAAAGAAAATTTATAACTACCTTTCAAATACTCATGCAGTGACTTACTTGTGAATACTTACATGTATATCAAATTTCAAGTAATTTTTGTAAATAACCACTCTCAAATGGCTTATTAGCCTCAAAGCAAAAATAAAAGTGACCTTTTTATAATTGATTATTTACTACATTCAATAGTTCATTATATAATTACATACTAGGTATGGGTCAGTTTAGTAAATTAGGAGATGCTACAATGTTGTAAATTTATATGATTTTATTGCATTATTGTCATCAACAGTGAAGAACTTAAATAATTGCAATTTTTTTCCTGAATAGAATCTTAATAAAATATACTGATATTTAAGTTGAAGAAATCATGCAAGTATTGAATGAAGCAATGATTTATGTGGCTTTATAATTCTCAAATTAGATAGAATAAAAATGAGAATATAGATTTCTGAATAAAAGAATGATTCCTTAAAAACATACACATTGACAATACAAAGGATGGGAAACAACAGATAATGGTGAAAGCAAAAATACTGATTTTGTGGGGAAACTATATGAGATCTTAAATAAATAAATTAAAATTCTTGAAGTTCAACTGCTTTCATTTAACCCTTTCTCTATGCCAATGTATTTGAAGAGTTGTTCTGTGAACGTTTCAAAAACTGTAAAATAACTGTAAAACAAAAACTGCTGTAAAATTAAAATCGGCAATGTAAAAGTTTTGTAATTTTTTAAAGATTGCATTGGGTTGTTCAACTATAATTTAGATATCTTTGGTTCCTAGTCCATTATATTTAGAATTCTTACAGGTTGCTTTCAGAGGCTTTAATGTCTGTTTGGATTAAGCTAAACTTCAAAAGGGTTAAACTATCTATGTACAAAATAAAAACAGTTAATGTACCCCTAGCTTTGCTAAGTCAGATTATAGAACTTCCTTACAAAAACACCCTAAATGTTGAGGTTTTCTTTAAAAAAAATTAAGAGAGACTATGCTAAAAAAAACTTATAATTCGTTTTGTAAACCTTTGATGGCTTTAAAGCCATGTACAGAATATAAGTTTCTTCTTTACACAGAATATTTTTCATAGTATACATCTCAATTTACACAAAAATATATAGTAAAATTTAAACATTCTTTGTAAATTTTGAGAATGAAAATAGCAAAACAAAAAATTAACAATACAACAGAAATTTACAGCAGAAAAAAACAAAATGTGAAAATTAAAACCATAGAATACTGTAACAATAATATGAATTGAAATGATAATATGAAGATATTAATAATGATCAATATGCTTAAGGCTTGTATGATTTAATGCCTGTTAATTATTGTATGAAATAATTCAAGCTGCGCAATCATATCTTACAAAAACTATTAAAACTATAAAATTTTATGGAGAATACATTTTCCAATATTTAATGTATGAAAATAATGATATAAGTTGTGTGCATTAGAATGAAAAAGAAACAATAATTTAATAAAAAAATAAATAAAGTTATTGACTTCGATGTGAAGGAATGTGAGTCTTACTATATCCTTCCTACATATGTATCACAAGCCTTTGTTTCTTTGGAATGGGAAAACATACATACATTAACAGTGGAGTATTGTAAACAGAAACATTAAACAGTGGGGATAGACAAGTCAGGTCTATAAAAAATAAGTGCTTGATACTTAAAAAACCTTACACCTCAAAAAAAGAACAAATCCCAACAAAATATGTTTATATAATCTTTTCTTCAGTTAGGCCATTTTAGAACACTTCAGCTTGCTGCTATAGATACCAAAGAATTATAGTTTTAGATTTTGAAACTCTACATTCAGATTTGATCCCTTTATCAATTCTGATACCTTTAAGAAAAGGCTAAAAATGTTGGCAGCAATGAAAATTTAGAAAAAGAACAAAATTCACAGCAACATCACAAAATAGTCTAATTTTCATAGGAAACAACTGGTTGGTATAAGCACAGCCTATTTCATTTAATCACAGAAAGATATTTTTGCTGGCAAAAACTCGTAAAAGTACAAGAGTGAGGAATGAATTTTAATTGGTATCATCAGCAAACCTTCTGGAGATATATGGACATCTGATTTTACTCATTTTTGTTTCACAAAAATCTATGCAGAGGGTCCTCTAGAGCAACCAGATGTAAGGCCGACAGGACTTATATATGGGTGGGCAATATTATATATTATTATATTGCATATTATAATTCAATGATAGTCTTTGAGTATAAATGTTGCAAACATCAAAAATTTCATAAGAGAGTCACACAGAAGTGTGATGATGCATCTTATCTACAAATAGAGGCTAATTAAGATGCTGAGACAGCAATGAAGGCATTTTTTTCTCACCTGAGTTGAAAATGAATTCAGTCATCTTTCATTCAAAGGCAGAAGCATGGCAGTATACACTGATGAAATAATTCTAACATCACTGTAATCAGGCTATTAACTTCTGCCCTCTCTATTTTCTAACATTTATCTCACTTAGCAGTTCTTTGATCTTATGATTTCCTCTACGTATCTACTCTTTCACTACTTGTTGAATTTTTTATGTAAGGGTTGGTTAAATTGTTTCATGAGTTTTCTCCCAAATCAGCCTAAATGGTTGCAAATCCACTGTATTAAATACTTAAATCAGGTAAAATGAGAAACATGTAGAATCACTATTAGGGAATAATATCAGATGGAATTAAATTAAGACAAGGGAGTTTATGAAATTACATTCATTCATTACTTTCCTGTAGCTTTGCAAATGAAATAAATACTTGTTCCAGAGTAGTTTCACTCAAGGAATAATCTTCTACCAGAGGATGGTACATTCTCTTGAGTTCTTCCATTGTAGAGAACATGTAACCCCATTTGGTTTCAGGGTTCATAATTTGATAATGTATCAAACCCTGCAAAGAAAATCCAATATATTTATAAGTTACAATTTGGTAAAATACCCTATTTTCATACTGTTATATTCTTAAGGTTTTTGCATGTTTTCAAATTAATAAATACTCTTAATAGTTAATTATTTCTTCTTTAGCTCATATAATTGAAGATTTTCAGGAATTTTTTTATTATCAAGGGAACTGAAATGGTATTTTACCAAACCCAATAATTTCATAATTGACATTTGCATTTCAATTGTTCTCGACCACTTTATCACCCATGATTATAATTACAAGTATGGTAAAGTCACTATTCATCAGTCTTACTAAAGACCTAACAGATATTTATCCATTAATCTTACAAAAGAAACATACATCAAAAGTAAGTAATTGTTTGTTCTTATTGAAAGTAGCAGGAAGATCAACCTTACTGAAGTGTCTTTAGAAAATTAAAAACTATTATTTCTTATTATAACTAAATATTTTACAAGGACAAAAAATGGAAAAATATTTCACATTAGAAATATTCTTCAAAAGTAGAAATGAGTGGAATTAGAGAATGAAGTAAAATATTAGCAATCAAAAGCATATATAATACAAACCTGATGCTCATCTTTAATTTTACAAGGATGAAACTTTGTTTCAATGTCCTTCCTAAGTTTTTCAAACTTTGATAAAGCATCATCAAGAGGTTCAGCAATAACACTCAACTTCAGATGTAATGTAAAGCCTTGCCCATATTTCTGCTTAAGGTAAGGCACCTCACCTATGCACACAAATTGACCATTCAACATTATGGCCAACTTAGTACATAGAGCCTCACATTCTTCCATACTGAAAAATAAAAAAATGATGAAATAACTAAGTGTTCATTCATATAAAATAAATGAGAGAACAAATGATTAAAAGCTTCCTTGGCTGAGAATAGAGGGGAAAAGATGAAAAGAGAAGTAAAGATGGTTTATGTAGGGATCTATAAGAAAAGGATATAAGAATAAAAGAAAAGGGAATAAAAACAGAGTAAAAAGGATACCATAGGATTTGCATATAGAAATAGAAGAAAAAGTAGCAAGGGGAATTCAAAAAGAAGATAATTTCATTAGCAGCCATGGATAATGTGAAAGATGGAAAGGTCTGAATGGAATAAAAAAGGAATTGGTATTAGTGATTGGACAACTGAGGTCATTTCATACATATAGACCCCCACCAAGAATCAGACCTGAGACTACTTCCATCAAAGGTGAAATGTTAATTCAGATATATGGTATGGTTGCCAATTTAGTCCCAGATTGCATTTCATTTTACCTGTGAGACGTTAATACTAATGCAGAGCCAGTGGATTGAGCAGATTTAAGAACATTCCACATTCCTCGGCGGGCAACAGGATCAACTCCTGCAGTAGGTTCATCTAGGCATATCAATGGCTGATTGCCTATCAAAGCCATTGCAGTACCCAATCTTCGAAGATTGCCTCCACTGTAAGCTCTGCATGGTCTATCAGCAGGTTCATTCAGATCTATAGGCAAAGAACAGAAGAATTGAAAAACCAAAATATGGAATAAAAATCAAGCTGGAATACATTTAATAACTTGATCTTTAATCTCCTAACATACAACAACTTAAAAACAGTATATGCTCATGAAAACTCTATGCAGATAAAAAAATTCCATTACAATCAGTTAAATAAGATGATAAATGTAAATATCTTACATTTTGTACAAAAGTATACACAACTACTGAAGTATATTCAACATTCATAAGTTCTCATTTTTGAAATTTAAGAAACAAAATGAAACAATCAGCAATGAAGGTCTATTAGCAGAAACTTTGGCTTGCAGCTGTTCAATATCTGGGTTACTATGATTAATGTTCATGTCAAACATTAAACTTAAATCCTCATAAGGATCCAGAAAAATATGTGCACCTTAAAACCAAAGGATAAACAGCAGTTAAAAATATCAACATCACTGAACTCAAATGTAGGTCTACCATTTTCTAGATTTTCCCACCACAACAGTATCATGCAAAATTAAATTTTCCTCTATGAAAGGATATATAGAGTGGACATAGCATGATGTGGTACTTAAGCAATGAAAACATCTGCCAAGAAAATCGAAGGAATCAATATTTTCCACCTCTGTTTATCATTGGTTATTAATCTTAGCTTAACTTTGTATAAAGGTATTTTTTCAGAAAATTTCAAGGAAAAAACCTGAGACTTACCAAGATTATTTAGCCATTTTTGAACCTCCTTGCTTACAAACTCCTTTGGAATTCCTTGAAGACTAGCATATAAGGTAAGCATTTGTCGTCCAGTAAGAGCATCAAGAATGCCATCAAATTGAGGACAATAACCAACATGAGCTAGATACTGAAAATTTAAAAATCTATGTTGAAGAAACTAAAAGCAATAAAATTATAAAACAATAAAGTTATTTATATGAGCAGAATGTATTACCAACTAAGGATTTCATAAATTATACAATTATAAATTTACAAAATTAAAACAAAAAGTCTCTTCCCACTAATTTCCTGCTGATATGTGTGATCTGGAAGTTTCTATTGACATTATTTAACTGATTTAACCACAATTAAAATCATCATCTAAGAAGAATCATCACAAACCTAAAGCACCAAATCTAATACACTCTGTATTCAATCAATTCTATTATTTTCATGACATTATCTAACGTAATTCTTATTTTTGAATTTATACAATATTAATAAAATAATTTTAATTTCCTTCAGTAATATTGTTTTAGCCATAAAAAAACAGAAAGAAAAGTGACTAAATTTAACATCAATAAAATTTGAGATTCGGAGGACTATTACATACAATATAAAGCCATGAAAAGTTTTTTAGTAGAAAAAACAGCTAAGATTAAATTAGGAATAAGAAGTATCCAAGAAATGGAATAGTATTAAAATAATGAATATTTTTTCAATTATATTAGTTTTTCAGAAAGACTTTTCAGAAGGTTAATTATGGTTTTTGTTTTTATAGTTTAAAGAAATTAAATGTTTTAAAAAAGTATAGAAGCTGCTATGAGAATGAATTAAAATCAGTTGATATAATTTTTGAGAAAGGATAAGAATGTATGATTTGAAATAATCATTTAAATAAAGAAAATTTAGAAAAAAATGACATCCCTCAAAAATATGACAAACTAAAGATCAATTATGACTAATTTTCTTCTTTCTTCCATCTTGCAAACATTTCAATCATACTGTCCCCTTTCAAAGCTAGCCTACTTATACTCCTGTATGTTCTTACAAACTTTCAATACTTGGATTAATATTTCATTAATTCAATTAATATTTCACTTGGATACATTCATCAATCTTCTCATGCATTCATTTGCATTTATTTAGAATCTCATTCCCAATACTCAGCCAGCTTTGATATTATATCACTTTGAGCACCACTCAAATTCTCATCATACACCCTATACACATTCTTAATACATGGAAAAACTAATTTAAAAAGAAAAAAAAAACAATTCCATAACAGTCATCTAGCCTTTTCTGAACTCTTACTTTTTCATTACTCTATTATAACAGTTTAATCATATCCCAGTATTGCCCTAAGGAAACTGATTCAATTTTCTAGAAGCTACAAAAGCTGAGGACGCTTTCTTTAATGGTAACCATCATAAACCATCAATATAATGTCATTTTTTGTGTGCATTATTTCAGTTTCATTAATCACAGAAAAACTTTGATGTACTTGAGATTTTCATTTTAAAAAATAATCAAAACTTTCAGAATTTTAATAGTAACAACTTTATACTTTTCAAGGGACAAAGCAGCAAAGATTAATTCTATTTCTTTAAAGTTCTCTGATAAAGCACATCACATGTGGAGAGAGCAAACTTCATTTAAACTTTATGAATATTGTCATACCTTGGTGTTCTTTCCCGTCCAACCATGAGATGCTTCATCCAAAATGTAAGACTTTCCACTAGAGGATGGGAATGTTCCAGTTATCATTTGAAAGGTGCTAGTTTTTCCTGCACCGTTGGCTCCCAGAAGGCCAAAACAGTCCCCAGGGTCGACTCCAAATGAGACTCCTCTCACTGCTTGATGACCTCCTCTTATCCATCGAAACCATCCATAATTTTTCTTTAATTTATGAGCTCTCAAAATGTCCTTCCCTTCTTGCTTACACTGACCTAAAAATATATCAAGATATAGTAATATTACAGTAAAATGTAACAGCAATTCTCTTAGCAACTTATACGTAGCATAATGTAAAATGAAGAAATTGAGTCAGATGATAACTCATCAGGAATGAATTATTTCATTACTTTATATTTAGTTGAGTGAGTTTATTCCATTCAAACATAAACTAGTCATTTTCTCATTACTATTGAGTTATAAATAATTTTTGAGCTAGAAGATAGGTTGAAATGGTTACATCTACTAAAATGCCTCTGTAGCTAAAGTAAAACAAGCAAAACAATGAAAATTTCACTAACTTTGTAACATAAAATCCATCCTGTCCATCTCTTTACACACATCTTCATCCTCAAAGTCAGCACCAACTTTATTCCCAAAATCTTTTCTGAATATAGATGTTAGGATTTCTAAGATTCTCTCTAATATACTGGCAAAAATGCCTTTGTCAATTAGATATAAAATTCCAAGGTAAAAGGGAACCAGGGCTATCAAACAGGAAAAGTCAACACCCATTCCTTGTGGATCCAGAAATGTTGTTTCATTGGACTGGGTAAATGATCCTAAACTAAAGTATGAGTATGGCTTGAAGCAGTTATCAAGTTTTTCACAGATGTTATCTGTAGGAGTAAGAAATAAAATGGTTAAATATTATACGGTAGGGATCAAAATAAAAATAATTCAAGATCATAAAGTACATTTTTCAACATAATCAATTATCTTTGTTTGTAATTCTCTGTGAGCCTAAACTCAGTGCAATGTAAAAATTGTAGATTGCACATAATAGAACTTAAAAGAAACAATTCTTACCACAGCAGCTGACATCAATGGAAAATATAGCATTCTCCAGAATACTACATAGATCTTTTCTAAATGTAGCTGGGATAGCATCACATTTTGTGTTATACACACTTGTTATATAAAATTTTTTCACTCCAAGTGAAAAAGGTACAGTGGGAAACAATAAACCAATAATGTGAAGAGGAAAGCTGACATGTGATAAATTGTCGAATATTTCCAGGACTGCAACAACAACTCCCAACAGCATACCTGATGAAATGTCAAAAATAAAATCAATAGACTGAAATGCTGTCTTTTCAAATAATCAAAATCTATTGATGTGAACTTACCAACTAAGAAGACAATGGAGGTAGATGAAACACCGCCTCCTACTGTACTCTTAAAATAACTGATAAAGTAAATAAAAGGGATGCTGCATAGACCAAACAAGAACAGTAACATTAACAATGCACCTGAAACGAGTTAAGGAAATCAGTATCATTAATGAGCAATGGGAAGTTTTACTAATGTCATATACATTAATATCACTTTTAAAATTACTTGGCTATAACATGCAACCAACTTTTGTACTTAGATTATACAGCCATCAAATTATGGAGAATACAAGGTAAGTAAGATTTCAATAAAAGATGTTTAATCTGTCTGTATTCACAAATTTTCAAAGGAAGAGGCCAATCTCCTCATATTATTTTGAATATTATAATTGAAGACAGAATTAAGTTAACAGCCTGCATTAATATTATTGAGGAAAAACAATAAATAGGATTTAGACTTTAAAAGAATATAATCTCTAATAAATGCTAAACCCTTCTAGCAAGCTATAATATGTTAGCATTTATTTCTAAAAACATTAATTTAAGAGAGAAAATCAATAAATTAATGTGAAAAGTTTGTTTTACATAATATTGTGGCAAAATATTTATAACTTACCATAGAAATCACTTCCATAATAAGATCCTGGAGAAATGATTAGATATATTACCAAAGAGAAGAAAATACTTGTCATATAAATTGCCATGTCAAACAGCAAGGAGACTATCCAATAGAGAGATATATTAGGAGACAAGGCCATAAGCTGTAAGTTTCGAGATCCATTTGTTCCCTCCAAGATTGGTAATGTTACAAAGATACACAGCATGATCATTAGCCCAAGATGTGGAAAAATGAGCCAGTAAAAAAGATTAGAGCCTGCTTCAGAAATATCAATAAAGATAGAATCCTGAAAATAAAGAGGTTAAATTTATATAAAACATCATGTTTTAATTAAAAAACATTCTAAATCACTCAAATAAATAAACATACAATATAATCTCACTACTTTTGTTAAGATTTAAAAATAATCAGCCCTTACCAACTTTTTATCTGGAAAAGGGTGTATTGTGGTGACGATGGATTTATTAGAATTTGTAAGTAAACGTAAGAGAGTTGTTGTTATAAGGTTTACAGATGTTGGGCATGAATGGCGCAAAGTAGTTGAATAATATGCAGTCACAGAGGATACATCAAATGATGATGAGACAATGTAAGAATCTCTGTAAGCAGCCAAATTTTTCCTTCCAGCTTCCAATAAATTATCTGTAATATTGTCCCAAGGAATTATATCTACTGAGGAACCCTTTTCAAGTAACAGATCTTTATAAATATCTTGTGCCTGGAAATAGCAAGATAGAAATGATCAGATATAAATATTACAAGTTAAAACTATTCTATTATGTGAAGTATGGGTAATTAGATATTCTTAGTACCTACATACATAAGTACCAATTTCTAGTCATATCCTAAATTACTAAATTTTTGGCATTAGAAATAACATTACTTCCTCAACTTCAGACTTATCTCAAAAACATAGTAAAAAAATTTAATGGAATAATTTATAGACAAATATTTGTAGTATGTTTTTGATTTTAAACTAATTTTTCTGTAGCAGAAATTCAATTTAGCCTATATCTACAACATTATTGAGAGTATTTTAAAAAGTTTTTTTGCAGATAAAAAGGTATCTTTTTAACATAAGAAATTTTATGCAAGTATTTCATGAATAAATTGTACAGATCACTAACCTTTACTCCTGAATCACCATTTCCATATGTAAATCCATGTGTACTTCCATAATCCGAAACAGAAAATGTGAATGGTGGCTCAGAGTCAAGAGAAAAACTTTTTTCAGTGCTTTTCAAAACTGTAACCAATAAAACAACTGCAAACAGGCTCTATAGGGAAAAGAATAAAATAATCAACTTGCTGGCAATAACTTCTATTTCTTGTCTGACCTCCCTTATTAACAATCAGGGTGAAATAAGTCACAATCTCAACTGTACATAAATCAAAGTTACATACTGAAATAATTAAAATCATACATAAGATCAATGACTGAGGCATTCAATCCTCCCAATAATTTACTTTTAATTACATTTCAAGACATTTTCATTATGGACAAATTCGATTATAACACAGGTTGAATTTTACTGCATCCATAAATATTCTAATGCAGTAACAGTGACTTAAGAATATACTTTTTTTATTTTAATAAAATAAATGGAATTTCTTATATTTATATCTTTCACAACTTATTTATGATGGCATATGAATTATTTCTGATTTCTAGAGATAGAGTATCTCTTAAGGACGTGCTATTTAAGTATATGAACCATAGATTATCCCTAGGAGGTTTTTCAAAATCTATGACTTCTGACTTTGATAATTGATATGAAAATTTAAATTAGCATTCATTATGTAGATGGTGAGATCAAATTCACATTCTGGTAATGAAAAAAAATTAAAAGATTTCTACTATACCTGACCCAAAATTTGTATCCACATGGTACGTGCAAATAGTAGCTTTTTAAGAAACAAAGCTTCTATCTGCTGGATCACCAGCCGCCAACCAGTTTCTTTAGTTTTATTCCCAACTGAAATTATGACAAAGATTATTTAGTAGTCAAAGGAGTTTTTTTTTAATAAGAAAACTGAACACCTAATTTTCCTTCAGGCATTTCATTCCATGCATTATAAAATTTAATTTTTGCATAAAACACAACCAGTGCACTGTTTTTATCTAAGAATGTCTCTAATACCATCTGCTCTCAAGAATGAGAGCTCCACTTTAACATGCACTCTCTTTCTTTATGATCAAATATACATTACATCCACCGTATTTGTTGAATTTGTTACATTATTTCTAACATAGTCTTTCAATTACATGCAATTAAGCATGAGCAAATGGACTCTAGACTTCCCTCAATACAGAAATGAAGAGATGATTTTGATCTAGGGCATGATGGATGAATGTTTTTGAGTCAATAATAACATTTGACAAATTGCTTACAAAAGAGAGCAACTTCATTACAAAATGAAGTGATATTGAACTATTTGTGACTCATTTCTAGGTTACTTCTAATAATAAAGAGCATAATTACTTAATCTTTTTGAAGAATCGACATCACATTCCAATTCTCTTGAATCACTTCTTATCTTCCTCTCATCCAGCTTCCCCACCCTAAAGGAAAAAAGACCCATAATAATGAATTAAAATAATTACCATGACTTTATGGGTAACAGTCATGAAAATGACCTATTATTAACATTCTTATCTCATGCTGGTTTGTCCAAACTCTATCTTCAACAAGGAAGTAAGGGTAAGGATCAACTCAACATGTATAACAGTGCAGCTTAAATGCAAAAGAAATTCATAAGTGAAAAAGGTTTAGAAATCGTGTTATTAACTTGCTAATTTGCTTTGATGCTGATGTTTACACAGACCATGATGATAACCCATGGAGAAACAGAAGTGAATAATATTGACACAACTGGGATTTGAACCCAGGTCTCCCACAATCCAGTGGATATCCAAACCACTAAATCACCATGCTGAGTCAATTTCACTCAGTAAAATACTGAATCACTGAAATACATGTGGAGTTATTCCTTGTCTTTATTTCCTCATAATAATAAAGATCAACTTAAATTCAAAAAAATCTTCTGAGCATAAAGATCAATTAAATGGAAAATAAAATTTATCAGGGATGGGAAAACAATAATTTCTAGAGACTTTTTTCCTAGGAAGTAAAGAAAGGATATTTACAATAGAACAGGAATGGGAAATTAAGAAGGCAGTGCCAATGAGAATGATCAAAAAATTGTTGTAAAGGTAAGAAAACAACATTAAGAAACTCTGGGAAAAAGCATAAATGATCAATTGAACAGCTGAAAGAAGGAAATGAATGAGTCAAGGGTGACTGAACATGAGCATAAAAATGTACAGGGCTCTAAATAATGAGCTGAGATGGGAAACAAATGTGGCAAGATAACTGAGGTGAAATGGAGTAGCTGAAGAAAAATATAATGGTTTACCAATTTCATAGAAAGAATAAACCTGTGACTGGGAAAAAAGTTATCAAAACAATGGCCAATATAAAATATAGCAGGAGAATCATTTCACACCACCAAGGAATGACTGCAAGGGGAAGGTGGAAAGAAAATTAAGAAGAACTGTATTGGAAAGACATGAAGCTTGCCAGCTAAATGATAGAAAGTAAATGAATAGGAGAGGAAAATGATATTGGTTTTGGGATATTAGATGGTAATAATGAAAGAGCAAGAAAGAGTATAGTTTAATTTGGAGGTGATAATTAGAAAGATCTTAATTACATTCTAAACAGTCATACATACTTACTCCAAAAACACTTCTTCAAGAGTTGTAATTGAAACATTTACTCCACTTATATCCAATGTATCTTTCTTACTATCCAGTTCATTAAACAGTGCTGGGAAAGTATCCACTGCATCAGTGGGTAAAGTAAAATTAAGTTCAGTTCCAACAGATTGCTCAGTTGAGGCTCCTGGGATTTTCTGTTTCACCAACTCTGTCACTTCTTGCTTAGTCGAATTGTTCTTAGGATCACCAAAAAGCAAGGTAAGATGATAACCAGTACCTGAAAGAGTAAAAATTTTCTTTTATTTAGAAAACTATTATATTTAGGGTACTATCTGATTAGATTGATAACAGAAATTATTTTTGAGACAACCATATTGTCAACTTTCAGTCTCAAGTACAGAAAAAGTCAAACATGGATCCTCCAATTTTTTGAATGTGGATTTTATGTCACCTGTCCATCACTTAAGGGATTGATGTAACTCCAAATCACTTTAATAGAAAGTTATGTACATAAGGATATTGATCAAGGTACGTGAAGCTCTGACAGAACCAGCTTTTCTAATTCTAATCATAAAGATTTCTGAAAAGGCAAGTCTGAGTTGTATGACAGCTTAACTGGTTCAAATAAATATTTGATCATAAAATTAAAAGTGCCAGATCATAATATCATTCAAATAATTATTTTACTTGTTCATCCAAAGGGAAATATTCTGAATCCTCCATTTTTATGAAAGAAGAGAGAGAGATGGAACAATTAGGCCTTGGAAAGTGTAATTGGCTGCCAAAGAAAGAAATCAACATATATCCTGGCATATCTATCTATATTATCAATCTTGAGAGATATTTATTACAGTATCCATAACCTAATTTAAATGAGAAAATACTCATAAGAAAATGATAGTTGGGGACAATCAAGAAATACATTTTTCTAAAATAGCAAATTGGGTAATGTTAGAGAGATGTCAAAGACATCAATATATCTATTAATAAACTGAAATTAAGAATTAAAAAAATTGCTACATGCACAGCTATCTTCTAAACAATAAAGTTGATTTCTTGGCTGGATAAAACTTTCCTCTTCAAATGTCTGAGGTAGTCACTAACTTTTAACTCTATTACAAGCATTATTGTGAATAAAATTTTTTCATAGCTCACCAAATATCTTTTTAAGGAATAGGCTAGTGCCATGACACTTCACTTGTCCATGATCCATGATAGCTATGCGATCTCCAAGGACATCTGCTTCTTCCATATAGTGGGTCGTTAAAAGAATACAGCGTTGCCTTCTCAAATTCTGTTGAAACAAGCAAGGATGAATGTTATTTGAAAGAATTGAAATGAAACCCATATAAAAAAACTCAAGTTTACAAATAAGAGCATTTTTGAAGACAATATTGAATTTTGGATGAATTTTTAACTTAATCTTCAAGGAAGCAAAAGATGATTTGAGTATTTGATGTTTGAAAATGGTCAAAGAAATTTAGGTTAAAAAGAATATTAATCCTCATGTGAATAAAAGATTTAAAAAAAGCAATTTACCAGTAGCAAATCCCACATTTGACGTCTTGACTCTGGATCCATTCCTGTAGTGGGTTCGTCCAGAATCAGAATCTGAAGAACAATGAAAGCAATTAATCAGGTTACAAAATGAAAACCCTAGAAAATACAATTCTATAAATTGATAGGCGCAGGATTAAATTGACAAAAATATAAAAAATTAACTACCTTGGATTTTCCTACAAAAGCTATTCCTACAGAGAGTTTTCTTTTCATCCCACCAGAGAGTGATTTGGCAATTGTATGCTTTTTGTCATCCAATTTTAACATTTTGATGAAATCCTCGCTTTCCATTTGAGCAATCTCATAACTGGATCCTTTACACTGAAAATTAATAGATATGAAAATATTAAGTAGGCCTACACACAGAATATTCTGTTTCTTGAAACAGACTCATTGTGATCTGTTATTAAACTTCCATGACTGCAGGATTTTTAATATGTGCATGTCAGGCCATCTTTTTCAGAGGGATTGTGACAAAAATGAGTATACACCATTTTCATGTCCACATTTTGGCTGCTCTTAATGCATGATACTTTGTTATTTACATAGCTTAGTAAATCCAAAATATATTGAATAGTGAATAAAGCAACACTAGTTTCACCAAGCAATACTTTAAAGAGAGGTGGAAACTTTAAAGAAACACATCCACATATATACATGATCATCAGGTATTTTCAATCAGTGTGATAGATGTGATTTATCCCATCTGTTTCCAACTGTTTTTCCATTTACAATTCCATGCCATTTGAAGATGAAGATGGCTATTCATATCTTGTATTAATACAAATGAGAGACATTTTGTATTATTTCTTTTAAACATTTCCAAATTTTTGTAGGCATACCTACATATTTAAAACTTTTGTTTAATGACTCTTTTGAGCAATTCCAGTGAAATCTGAAAGACCATCATCCTTTAAAGATATACTAAGAGGTATTTATGTACATATTTTAGTGTATTTTTTAGTTCATCTTTATTTTAATATCAAACTCAAGAGTGAATTGAAGACCCACATTTTGGAATCACCCAGAACACAAGCACATTAATCCTGATAAAATATGCATATAAGTAACAGGATATGATACTTATTACAATGGACACAATTGCAACAACAGATGAGTACTAAAACACAATTCCTTAGGAAAAGAGAGGAAAAAGAAACTGTTTATGTATTGAACATACCATGGCAAAGAAAATCAGGTGCTCCCAAACAGTCAGTTCTGGAAACAGCAAGCTATGCTGGGGGCAAAGTCCTAAATTTTCTCTTATGCTATCAAGATCCCTTTCAATGTCATATCCACCCATTACTATATTACCCTCAGTGGCCGAGTATAATCCTAGAACAAAGTTTTTTAGAGAATGAATGGAAATCACCAAATGATAATAAATCTTACAAATATGTTTACATGGAACAGATTTTATGGCAGAGTGTAGACAAATTAACTTAATGAAGACTGAGAGTTTTAAACATATGGTTAATTTTAAAAATACATTCACATAAGTTTTCACTGATTGAGGTACATACATAATGATACCTTTCAATTCCAGGTAAATTCTATTTATTTATTATTAATCAAAGGGAAATTTTTTGATAAAGCAACACTTAGGATGTTATAGTGAAAAGTTATTTTCAAATGCAGTGGGTTATGATGAATAAGCAAAAATTGCTTTACATTGACTCTCTAGGTTTCTGGTGATATAGATTATTGATCCATGTATACATATGACTGATCAAAAAGCAAGAATACTACATCATTTCTCAATTGAAGTAATTCACCTTTTACCAGAGGGTATCACAAAAAACCCTCCCTCTCATATGTATAGCTAAGAATTCACAATGTTTACCCTATACTTCAATCCATAGTACAATGCAGAATCATAATGAAAATAAGAAGTTATTTCCCAAATTAGAACTAAAAAGGAATTTGACTCCTTACAAATGCTTCTATTTGAGATCTTATCACTTTCCATCCATGAAATGTTTCAGGAAACCAGATAACAAAAGCATATGCTGGATGGATCACTTGACAGAAATTAGGTCAATAACTGTGGGAGGAAATGTAGGGAAGGATGTGGAAAGTTAGCATTAAAAGTAAAATTTGTTCTCTCACCAGTTAATATGTTTATAAGAGTTGTCTTCCCTGCTCCATTGTGACCAAGTAAGGCAGTGATTTCTCCATCGAGTATATCTAAGGATACACCATCAACTGCTTTCTTAATTGCTTTTCCTTGAAAAATACGTCCACTTTCAAAATACTTTTTAATTCCTTTTATTTTTATGCCAACAGACTTTCCTGGTGGAAGCTGTTCAAATCTCCCACTTCTCCCAGCACCCACAGCTCCTTGGTTCTTTAAATTTTCTGCCAATCGTGCATTTTCACCAGTGCAATGTCTTTTCATTGATCTATAGCAGATCTTCCGGTAAATTCCCTAAGAAAATGATAAAAAATTCAATCTGACTCTAAATCTTACAAACAAAGTTACAACATCATCACCAAAATAGTAATCCAGACTGTGAATCTCAGATGCACCATTACTACGGTTATGTCAACTTGAGAAAAGTAAGTCACTTAGATTTTTAAATAGTAGTCAATATTAATGAATTAACCTTTATTATTATACATTGATGAAATTAATCAGCAATCCTAACTCAGGAATAAATACTGATCTTCAAGAAATGTTCTATCCCTGCACCATCCTTATATAATTCTCAGGTATTTTAGTAACAATAAGGAGAAAAAGGAATGAATGAGTGAAATCAAAAATGAACAATGATCTAGGAATATCAGTAAAACCAAAGTACAGCAAGAGATGCATAACTACATGCCAACATTTATAGACTGAATAGTTATAGATATAAAATGATGGAAATGAAATTAAACATAGCACTTAAGTTGTGCAACTAAAGCCAAAGTTATAAAAGAAGTGAAAAATTGTGACATGACTGGGAAACAAACACAGGTCTCCCACTGTGCCCTAGACCTGGGTTTCTGTTCCAGTCAAGTCACAATTTTTCACTTTTTTTTATAACTTACAGGTATAGTTTGACACAAGAACTGGATTATTAAGATGCTCCAAATGAAGCATCTTTAAAACTAATTGTTAACATCTTTAGAGGCTTGCAGTTGGCATTCACAGTTTTATCAAAAAATAAAATAATTAAATCAATAAATATCAACAGTGATGTTATTATTTGTAGAGTTAGCAAAAGTTAGTAATATTTACCAATCATAGAGATATATCAAGGTGTACTTACTGTGAAAGGGAAATACCAAGGCCGAGCAAGTCCATACTTTCCTGGATGGACTTTATCCATATACCAAGCTAAAACCAAGCTAATGAGACTTGAAAGAATTAGTAGGATGAACACACTGCCTAATGAGAGTTCACCGGCTCTTCCTCTTGGTTTTGTCCACAAATTACTCCATTGAGAGCCACTGCCTGAAAAATTATTGATAGTCTTATTTTCAGAAATATGAACTAAAATCTTCCCTATAACTACTGAATAGAGTTTCACAATGATGATTAATGACTAAGTTTTAGTTATTAGTCATCACCTTGGGCATGCATGAATAAAGAAGTCTATTATTAAGAATCCTGGAAAATATTATTGTCAAAAATACTTAGACTAATGTTAGTTGTCTAAATACTTCCATATAGGGGAAAAAAGATGATCAAGCTAAGAAAGAGAAAATAAATTATTTCACAGCATTTAATAGGAATCTCTGGTTAAAAAGATTCCTTAAATTTCTATGAAACTGACAATGAACAAAAAGCAAATGTAAATATTTTTCGAATAAAAACTACTTTAGTCCCGAGACAGACATGAGGACATAGTTGCTTAGTTACATTATATTATATTCAATCAATGAAATTTATAAGCATATGGACACTTCCAGTGAAGAAAGTTAACTGATTAAATAATTAACATACTAAAAGAATAGATTCTTTTCGAAGGTCAAAATAAACCAAGTTATTCAATTCTTAAAATATAAAAGACTGTGATGCAATAAATTACATTCAAAATTCACCATATACTTTGAATATATAATAAACAGATTCTCATACCAAACATTATGGAGGCATTACTGGTGGAATACAGCCAGTTCACACGTTAAACTTGTTCTTGGAATTTCCTGAGTTCATAAAAATAGTTCTTAAATTTATCTGACATTATAGCAGAATAACAATATAGGCTGAGGGACTACAATCTGCTTGTTACAACAAGGATACAATTCCCATGTTGGATCATGAAATATTATGAAATATACCTATTCATACATTCTAAAGTTTATTGAACATATATCTAAACTAGAATAAATATGGAAAATGCAAGTACTTAAGAATGCAGTTTATGTTACCATGCTCCATAGGTATAAGAACCTGTTTCTAAATTTTTTTTTAATCCTACCACTAAAACTACCACAATACTTATAGTTCATTGAAGGTAAAATTTTCAAATTCTCCGATGTAGTATGTCTTTATACAATTGATGGTAATTCAGAAAAAATCACTTCCGTCAAAACATGTAAAGCAAATTCAGTAAGAACACAATTACTTTCCCCTGATATGCAACATTAACCCTTGGTTAAAGCCAACATCTATTGATATTCACCAGCACTTTAATGGGTGGCAATATGAATTATAAGGTAGTGGGTTCAGTCAAGATAACCAATGTTGTGGAGTGGAAGTCAATGTTCTGAACAGATCACCATCTAGATATACTGCCTGCCTAAGCCATATCTCTCATAGGGATGCTATATCATGGACTTTACTTTTCAAGCATTCTATTAACTTACCCCCTGATTCAAAAAGGCCAATGATTCCAAAGCCTTTCTGTATGCCAATTTCAGGAATAAGACACAGCAGCATAGAAGGAAACAGGCCTACATCTTTTGGTGCAACAGCATCCAATATATGAGATGGCAGTATAGAAAATACAATCAATGCAATTGTTGCCTTCCACTCTGTTGTAAAGAGGAATGAGTAAAAAATTAAAATCATTCATTACCATTGGGGATTTCTATAATTGTAAGTAGCACTGAACATGGTATGCAACAGATATCATTTTAGCACATTTATATTTTTATACTATTAGACATGAGGAGCACGGATTGTCAAGATAATAATGTAAATATCCCATATAGAGAAACTATTACATCACTTTTTCACACTTTAAGTTTTATCATTATGTTTTCATCATCAGTATTGCTTTCTCCTTCATGATCTATTTTCAGGATGAATTTTAACTTTAAACAAAAAAGAAAATATAAAGCTATAGGAAAAATGTAAAACAGTCACTCAAAACTTTAGGAATATTTGTAAAAAAAAGAGATGTCTAAAGAAAAAATACAAGTATATGTTTTTACAGAGACGACTTAAGGAAGTAAATCTCATTTACTTTCTAGATTCCTCTCTGTAACACACCCTTTTTGGTAAAGTAATTTAGTTAATAAGTTAGTTTTCACACGATTTAGGCAAAACTAAGTTAGGATAAAAGCATCTCAAAAGCAAGATCATAGCATATAGATGAAATAATTAACAAGTTACTTAAAAGTGAATATAGAATTTAATAGATGCAACACAATTACCTGAAGTGAAAACTGCAGATAGAAAAATGGTGAGGCTTAGATATGAAACACAGAAAAGCAGCAGAAACACGAAGGCAAGAAATTTATCACTCTCTTTCAGAATTGGATCTCCTTCGACTCCACAAGCAAGGATGATAATAATGGCAATCAGTTCCACAGTAACTAGTACCATGTAAGAGGAAAACCAGCCAAGGGTCTGCATTTCACTACTCATTCCCATCATGCGCATCAGTTCCTATGAAAAATAATTCCTTTCATCACTACTTCATTCATTTTCTCAGGATAATAACTGCACGAGAAAAGTAGCTCTCAAATATGATATAATGCTTTCCACATTATTATCTACCTTGGCACCAGAGTTCTTTTCTTCAATAATCTTCTTTGTTATGCTTAGGGCTAGTATAAAATAGCCAAAATTTATAACAAGTGACACATAATTGGTCAGCAATGCCAGTAATCCTGGATCTGCAACATATGGTGGATAAGGGAACTTCTGGAAGAGGAACTGAAATAGAAATTTGTGCCATTAAAATTTGATAAAAAGCTTGCCAAAATCAGATAAATTATAAGAAATTTGAAGCAAAGCACCTAGCTTGAACTACAAAAATCCCAGAAAAACATAGGGAGTCAGCCAATGCTGTACTTTGAGAAATATTTAACGTTTGTCAAAGGATAGAGTATTACATGGTCCAACCACACAAAAAATAACTTTTTCTTTAAAGTAATTCAAGCCTTTGTTGTACTGACACATAATTAATGCAAGGCAACTATCATAACATAACTACTGGTAAAGAAATAGACAACTCCTGTACCACAAGTTAAAGCCGTGTGTAAGTGTATATAAGCATGTCCCTTTAGGAAATAGTATAGGTACTTATGTTTGTGTACTGAGAAAGTTCACTCTAAAAACTTAGTGGTAATATTGATGCAGATTTCAAGTATTACAAGTTAGAATGCATACTATAAACAACCGTCAATGTATAATTTGTGCATCCTTATCTTAACTTTACTAAAGGGATACGACAGAAACTTCTGATAAGCTGGAAATATCAAGGGAACTTGTTCAAAAAGATTAATTTCTCAACAGCAAGTAGTGTAAACAATAAAAACAAACAACAGAAGCAAAAGGTAATTGAATACATATCAATGATCCTGCTCACATTTTAGTAATCGATGGATTTCTTTAGCTAAAATTTTCCCAAATTCTTCATAAAATATATAGAAGATAAATATGTTGACAACTATGGGGGCTTAACTTACATCAAGCTTTAAAGCACTATCCGAGGCAAGCTGTATGAAAGATTCATCCAAAGCTATCTGCAAATTTGTGAAGCACCGTTCGATGTAAAAATCTGAAAAGAGAAAAATTATAATCCGAAACTAAGAAACGGAAATCACAGACGATACTATTCCGAAATTAAAGGAAGTCTAACTGACCTGATATTTCCATTGGTCCAGAAAACTGGCTGTCGGGCCTTAACTCATCCGTATACCAAAAATGCTGTGCTGGTCTAATCTTATATCGAAAATCTTCGGTTTGTTTCCAATCTGAGGGAAGGCCATCGAAAACAACTCCGAAGAGATGAGGATGATACGCTTGATCTTTCATAGCAACTAGTTTTACTCTCATGTCATCTTCATCTTTACATTTCGTTATACCTGAAATATTTTCATTGAAACATACGTGAGCGCCCTTTGAATGAGTCACGATGAAAAATTATTTCAAGCGCATATTTTACATACCTGCTTTAGACAACTTGGACTGGACCTTAGTCATAATTTCCATCGCTGAATCAGAGTCAGGACTATACAATATCGTGAAATCATCGCAATAATTCAATGTGGAAACAGGAAAAATAGTTGAATTCTCAATATTAACAGTTTCGAATATATCTACCACTCCTCGCAAATAACCTAAACATATCACTGGCAAAATTGGAAAGACCACTAATAAAACAGTCGCAATGGGGTGACGCTTCCATAACAGAAAATGTTTCCATAAAACTAAACGATATTTAGAAAAAAATCGCCTCATTTTTGTAGCTCGCCAACAAACTTCATAGAAAGTAACAAGCTGTTGAAAGATTTAGGAGTGCATTACACTTTTCTAAGTTGTTGACAGCTAAAATGATAATACAGAATTTTGAACTACATGTAGACAATCTAAGTTTTCTCCTCTTCCACCCTTTCCACGACAATTAAAAACGTCAAAATCGTATTTCAAAAACACAGAAAGGAGGAGACGTAGGTACACTACTTCCGACGCGAGTGACACCCACCGACTCGACCAACTCAGACGATTGAGATTCAACAATGGTAACCTGAAGAACGAATGCCGTCAAAACATTCCTGGCGCTAAATTTAAACTGGAATAAGAACGTAAATTAACTCTTCCTTAGGCAATGATGTATCCCAAATGATGTGTAGCAGAATTACAAGGTAAAGTAGCTTGAACAGATTTGCAGTGATAGCATGAAGATAACGGCACAGGATCCATGATCCAATAGAACCCTCTTCCATTAAAGAAATTTTAGTAAGTATTGGTCAGGGCGTTACATTTGATTTTGTTCAATTTAGCTATTACTGCTTTCATATTCGAAAAATCTTCTTTAAAATTCCATATAAAAACACTATTTTCGAGCTTTGTATAGATTAGAACAAATCCTCTTGAAAGAATCGTAATTTTTATCTTAAAACTAAGTTAATTAAAAATGGTTAAGCTATGAAAACAATGTCTTATTTTGTGACTCTGCAATGTATACATTTGCCTTTAAAATATAGGAACTATGTTCATTATTATTTCCTAGTTTTGCTTATTCCCTCATATAAAGGAATTTCAGATTTTAGTGACGCAATTTTAATTCGGGGGTAACTTAGGAAATAAAGAGAAAAACGAAGATACAGAGAATTATGTCTTAAGCGGAACCTGTGTAAAACGGAATCCTCTCTTATATGGAAAGAAATTTTAGCCCTGACGTGCGTTTTGGGATTTTAAAAGATTTCAATCGCGGATTATACGGAGAGTCTAAAGCGTAAACAGAATTGATTCCGTAAGAAATTTAACTCGTTAACTGTGTTAAGCGGAGTACGAAGACGTGATCCTATCGTCTCAAATTTCTCATTTTAGCGGAAAACATCCTTACACGATTTTTTGCGTTTCTGCGACATAAACGCCGTACACCGTTCAGTATACTAAAATTTGATGATAATTACAAGTGATTCTAAGAAAATTTTTAAAGAAATGTTGAAATTTAATTTTCATGGAAGACTCACTGAATTATCATAGATGAATGTCATCCTTTTAGTTTCCTCATCATCGAACGTTTCCAATTTGTTTACATAATTGGGAAGGCCTTATGCCAATTCTCTGTTTAGAATTCCTTAAGAAATAACGTATTAAAATTGATAAATTTAGGCTTGACTGAGTTGCATTCCATTTAGATAGTAACTAACATTTAAACATCACAAGTTTGAAATTAAAAAGAGACGGCTTTTTCGGTTACTATTTTATCTTAACAAATTCACCGTCTTATATTCTTCCAAAAGTTCTCTCCAGCCCTTGTTTATTTCTCTGATACCTAAATACAATTTCTCTATTACCTACACTCGAAAAAGGTCAGAAACAAACTTTCCCCCAAACAGCTGAAATCTTGCAGTATTGCAGATTCTTGGGAATAGTCGATAAGAAATGTATGCAAACCTCTTTCATTACTCTTTTCCTTACTCAATGCTTCTCTCCCTAGTATGATATCCCTTTTCGGGTACCCCTTGTCTTTGAAGGTTTTCGGAGGAGGTCTTTGTTACCAGTATGATTGTCTGACAAATTTAGTTAATTATATTTAATGGAATCATCCTGGTTGCCAGCAAACGCGAGCAGCGTTACCATTACAGCGTTACAGTTTATGGAACAGGGATCAATAAGATCTCTGAAAGCTTTGTGTGGAATGCAAATGATGTTATGTTTACTGTCGGCTGGGGAGACTGCAAATACGGTGTCGGATATGTCTAAGAAGATATCGGTGCCCTCAGATTGGTAGATTTGGATATGAGGGAAATAAAACTGACAACTATGACAACAAGTTTCGCTAATGCCGGATTTATGCTAGTAGACTCCAAAGATGGTATGAAATGGCCACTAGGCCCGCTAATTGTTAATACCAGGCATATTAAAGGAGGTCTAAACAATTTAAGTTTCCAGTATCGACACACGATCTTGGGACGTTACAGGACGTGATGCGAAGCAATATAGATGCCAAAATATTCGTAAATTTCGACAGCGATTTTCGTATTTGTGATGAAAGCGAGATGGCGGTCGACAAAAGAAAAGGTGATACAGAGAGTGGATCGGATGAAGATGTATATTCATCATCGGATGATGACAGGATCATGAAATCATATGCTGAAATTTTAATGAAATTAAATATTTAGTAGATTCTAGTTTTCGAATAACTTTTATGCAATATTTTGGAGAGAGGCAGTTGATAATACAGTGAAGTACACAATTCAAGAATATAAGGTAAAACGGTCAAAAATAACTAAATAAATATAATCATATTTCGTACAAAAATCGACAGTTTACAATAAAACAATATTTGTATGAACAATATGTGAATTTGGTTTTTGTTCGAGCCACTTCCGCATATGAAATGACAGCCAAATATTCCACAGACCTGCTCGGAACAATGGCACGAGTGGTAATGAAACCCCTCTCCAACACTTAATGGCCTATATTGCATTAAACGGAAAACTGTCTTATCCGAAAAAATGCTGTTCCAACGGATTCCGCTAAAGGCAGGCTTCACTGAATAAAACTAAAAAATATTTGTTATGATTTAAACGGAATTCCCACAGTATTGAGTTTCCTTGATTGTAGATTGAGATTGTTTGATTGTATAGGCTATTCGGCGATGCCTTTCCTTTACATAATTTCCCTTTATGTAAGCCTCATTTAATTTATATATTCTTAAATGTTCCTAAGAGGTTTTTGATACAATTTTACAGCGCCGAAGCTAAATCCTCAAAATAAGGGCTCATATTTTGATGCGATATGAGATGCTCCTTAATCAATCGATTCAAAGTACGAATTACTAAACGCGTATCAGGGAGGCCGAAATTTAAAAAAGAGTCAGAATCTAGTGAATAAATTGAATCAGCGAGACAAATAATTTTTGTATAAAGTGAGGAAAAGTTAAAGCAGTCATTAAAGGTATAGGTTAAACAATTGTTACGTGAAATAATTATTACACGAAAGCTTCATTTGGCAATTAATTTTAGACTTATTTAATTTTTAATAATTTCCGGATTATAACGAACTATTGATCTGTTAGTTATTTTTCAAGCGCAGAGACCCTGTTATCATGCTAGCTCCTGTGAGTAGCGAGATTCGATGCCAAGGAGGGACCAAAGAGAAAGAAATAACTGAGGTCGTTGCAATATGCTATCTGTTCACAACAAACCCAAAGATATTTTGAAAACTAATTAGCGGGTTGTGAAATAAAATCAGAGAGGTTTTGTATCTGTAATTCGTAATTTATAATGAAACACTACTGACAAGAGGTAATGAAAATATTCCTGGAAGCAGCCATGTGGAGAGAGTATACAGACGATATTTTTCAGTCTCTTGCGTACAATACCTATTTCTTTTTACTTTAATTTACCTTTTTCCCTTATGTTATCCAACAGGAAGATAAGCAGAGGTGAAATGTCTGACATGAGCGACGTAAGAAACCGGATCCTCCGTTATAGCTGCGATATCTCTACAATTCAGCAACCGCAGCATGACAATATGCAATCGATCATACAGGAAAACCTTAATTAATGCGGTAAACCAATCCTTGAAATGTACCGCAAAATTAGAACCGCAAAATTATAACTAATCATAAAATAAAAGCGTTTCACGGTGATGTGGAAAACCAGTTTCTGCGGTTGAGAGTCGATTTTTCGTAAATACCCAAAATTTTACTGATATTTAAGATAAAAGTGTATTTCGATTGAAAAAAGGGAATTTTTCCGCTTGGGTAACCTTTTTTCAGACGATTTTTAGACGTTAAAATTTGGGTAATGCTGTGGAAAAATTCCTACGACATTCGCAGAAATCTTTTCACAATTCACCCATCTATTTCACCGGTGGAATTTGCGACAAATGCCATTCTGGAGGATAAATATATATATTTTTCTCTTTCAGATTTTATAACGAACTTTTTCTCTATTATCTCTCGGTATTGTCAAAGGAACAGTATGTTCATGAAAACCTTTCCATTTCCAATCGACTAAGAAGATTATGATTTATGAAAAACACCGTCTACCACTGCGTTATCTTCGTTTATCGTTGATACATTGATTAGTAGCTTGACATATCTTTTTGTGAATAAATATTTAAATTTATTGATAAACACGAGAACGTGGTGGTATGCGGTGTTTTTTATAAGCCAATCTATATTAAGAGTATCCTTGCTAAATTTAAAAGTTTTAAATTTTTTGCACTTGCAATTGCAGCCAAGTTCACAATCAACCACTTCATCCTTTTCTTTATTAGTACCTGTTTACTAGATTCATAACAATAAAACACGATAATTATTATAAAAAATAAATAATTACATATAATAAATAAATTATTATATATTTACTAAATATTTTGGTACTAAAATCGTTACGCACTTTTACATTTTTTCATTTTATTCTGATTGTAATATATTTAGCTTATTTTTGTACGTGATTAAAATTTTTAATTTCGACATTTCCTCACTCTCCAGCAAGTCAAGAAGGAGAAAATAATTCAAAAAGACGCTTCAAAAGCTTAAAGAGAAAAGCATTTTTTTCACACTGCGTTGCTCTACCTACATCTCCGCAGCAGACCAAGCAGAATGAAATTCAGGCCGCAGAATTTTGGCGCCGAGAAGACTAAGATCTATTGATTTTCGCCCTCTTCCTATTCGACGTTCAACGTTGAAGAAAATTCAAATACAAGCATCGTATCTAGCACATAGAGTATGTTTCACGTCCTGTATTTTAGACAGCGGGGAAATCAAATCTTTCCGTGGTGGATACGCAATCTCTGTGTGGTTAATAGTGGTGGCATATCTATTACCGAAAGTAGTACATCGCAGGCGATTGAAATGCGGTCGTATCTTTGTTTAAGCCAAGTGTGGCTCGCTTTTTTCTGCGACTATGAGAAGAATCTCCAATATATATTTCAATTTATGTGACAGAATTGACAGTTTAAATTTGAATTTGTTTTGTGAGTTGACATGCAACAGATAATTATTTTTACAACTCTCTTTGAGATAGTCCTATGCGTTTTTGGATTTTATTTCTTTTACTCGTTCGGTTATTTTCTCATCTCAAGTAAAAATACATCATACTGATAAAAATAAAAAGATTATTATTGTATTTAATTAAGAATATGAAATGATCACTTTTGTCCTTCAGAAATAATCTTATCGCAAAATCCTCTTCTTTCTTATTCACTTTGAGATTTTTCACGCCCTAAAGTTTTGTGTCTTCCATGATTGAAACAAAGTGAAGGAAAATAATCTCACCAAAGGAGATATTTGATATAAGTACAGTATAAGTAAGTCAACTCTGGATGACGTCATTTTAAAAAATTACTCGCTTAAAAATCACATACAGTGCTGATGTCATTCTATAACGAATACCAAAACAAAAGCACACAAAAATATACAGTAAATAAGCACGAATTTATGAAATAAAGATAAAAGCAAATAAAAATAACTAACACAGAAAAAGATTTGAACAGGAAATTATTTACACGAATTTATATTCAGACATTCTTTTAAAATGCGTCTAGAGACAATCTGAAAGAGTCTGTGGATGGAGGTAGGGAGTCCAAAATGTTATGAAATCTATAAAGTAGGGATCGTTGTGCAAGGGATAATCTAAATGTAGGAACATGGAGGAGTCAGTATGATTTCCCTAGGAGGAAAATGATATTTAAATAGCGACGCTAATTCGAGAGAACAATGTGGGAGTTTATTACGTTGTAGATGAATGATAGATTCAATTTCATTGAGATTTCTCTTAGGGATCCTAAGGAAAAGTATTTCAATACTTACTCTGTGGAAGTATTCCTTGGGTGTGGAACACAATATTTTGCTATGTTAGCAAAAGAATCACAGATTTGGTTGAAGGAGGCGATATTAGAATTGGCTGACATTGACCAGATAGAGGAGCCGAAAAGACCGGGGTTACAATGGAAGTGAAATATAACTTTAGAGTTTGGGTGCTTCATTTCGATGAAATGGTATAAGATTCCTGATAGAGAAGGCGCCTTTCTTTTGACACACTAGATTTGATCAATAAAGTTTCCTTCGGAGTTAACTACTACTCCTGAATCTTTTTGAGAGATGACTCTTTTCAATGGAGTGAAGTTTAAGGAATAAACAAAGGGCAGAGGAGACTTAAGTAGGGAAATGGACATGACAGAACATTTCTTTGGATTTAGATGTAACTGTCATGTTTCACGCTATTTATTAGTTTTGCTTAATGCCTCTCGGAAGTGATGAAAATCGTCATTGTTATCAATTTTAGTAAATAGTTTACAGTCATCCGCAAAGATAAAAGAAATGACTTGCTCTTACATCTTGAATAAGGAATCGCAACAAATTTTTTAGCGTTGTAAGTAATCAGAGTATAATTCTTTCTTATGTTGCAACCTGGATTATTACTTCTCTTATTCATCATTTATTCGAAATCATAAATGACAGAAAACTCGGAAGAGACTACTCCGTTGATTTTGAAAGTATAGAGTTCTTTATGGACTCCTGTAAAGTATTTATTGGCATTGAGAGCAATTACAATGCAGCGCCCATAATGAATATGTACCACAAGGGTAGTGTGGTGACCGCCCGCAAAAATGCATCCACGTACCTTTTTCAAACTTGAAATATTAAATTAGAATATTTAATAAGATTCCTTCGCTCATAAGCTTAACATTGACTAGGCGGAAATTCTGCGTTTACCGGTCTTCTATCGTGGCATGTTTCTTTGCAATATAAAAGAAAAAAGAAAGAAGTCGTTTCAGTCTTAATGTTATGGGGAAAATAAGGTTAACTATTGTGATGGATTACGTATCTCAACCTTCACTTCGTGGAACCTTCTAATATTATTCATAGTGAATTAACAGACCGAAATATTTTGGTTTCCACAGAAAAAGTATTATTAAAACTGAATACTATTGTCGGTGCGTAAGCGTCATTCTGAAGTCGCGAAAATTCTTCTCAAATCACGACTTATAAATACTCGAAACAATAAGGGGAAGGGAGAGCAAAGAAGAGTTACCCAGAAGGTGAGGGAGGAGAAGACTTTTTGTGACTTGAAAATGACGCTGAAAATGACTTGAAAATGAGAACCGAAACTAACCGTCAGTTTTAATGTAACTTTTACTGTGGAAACCGAAATGTGTCGGTCCATTTATTTACCATGGATAAATTAAGTATTATGACTCAATCCATATGATGGGCTCATGGTGTAGCTCACTGAATTACTTGGATCTTTATTCTTTGTAGATATCTCTGGATAAAACAGAAGAAAATTAACTGAACGTGACTTTGCTACGATGGGAACGCATCAGAAGTGTTGATTTTTACAAAAGTACTTAAGGAAACGGATTTAATTACAAATAAGAGCGGAAATATTAAGATATTCAGCTGTAGAATATGATGTAGAAAGCTATGGAAATACGAATATAGATGAATGCATTGAATGCTTGAGGAAACAGCATTTGCCATGGAAGAATAAAACGTATGTTTAACAAAGGATTTCACAAAATTATAATATATACTAACTGAAAAGTAACAATTATTTTCTGTTATGAGATCATTTTTTTAAACGCCATTCAGTAATAATACGCATATTAACTTTTACTATTTAATATTTTGCCAATCATAGCGAATGACCATTTTTATGTTATTTATATAAAATGAATAAATTTTGTGCACTAAAATGGTAAAACTATACTTACTAGAATAAAGCTATCATGAATCGATGTCTTCTAGTATATATACTATTTCCTATAGGAAAAGAGGGAAAGTCATCAATTTTCTTGTATTCTGGAGTCGTGGACGGGAGGATATAATTAATTGATCAAAAAAACTTACTCTTGTAATATTATTAAGAACCCATGAGCTATAATCCTTTCATTGGCTCATTGCTTACTTAAAGCGATTTACTGATCTGGTTGAGAAGTTTTCTTTTTCATTAGAATCTAAAACAGATGCTGTCAAACTTTCTGGATCCAGTACCCGTTTGGTTTGTAGGTTAATCATCCCGCATCTCTTTTTCGCTATGATAAGAAATGAATGTTTAAGCAAATCGAACACTAGGGCGATATTGAAAGAAATATTTTTGAGTACTTTTATGGCATGATATAGTTATTTACCTAGTGGTCACGGTACTCACTGAGCAAACTTCCTCTACCCCAATGGTTTTTAGGGTATCTCAGGTAGGGAAGCCTTGTTTTAATGTAAAATTGTAGCGTATGGTTGAGGTTTAGTCTGTAAATCGTCCTAAAATTTCACTATGCAAGGAAAATGAGTTAAAAATCGAATAAATATTTACGAACTATTCTACATGTTTATATTGTGTTAAATACCAAAACAGAAAACTCACAAAATTGATGAAATAATAAAAACCTACAGTTTCCATTAGAGATGTCTGGCTGATTCTTCTGTCATCAGAATAAAGGTGGACGCAGAGTAGTTTTGTAATAAAGAGTTGCTGATGTTTATCAGTAAAAATAAAGCCAACATGAAGGCAGTTACTAGCTCACGAAGCCCAATGGAAGGGAAAAAGGCAGTTAAACATTTCCTTCTCTTTAATGTTATGTAAAGGGTGTGAAATGAAAAGTCCTCCACAGGAGGAAATGCAGGTGGGCGGAGTGAAAATTGAGCAGTGCAATGGCCTTCTTAAAAGATTTTCGGCACCTGAACTCTGGCCCGTTCACGGAAGACTTTTTTCGAAAATAGGACCAGGAAATAAGATTCTCTGTAATTTGGAAGTTGTAAAATCCATTTTTTTCCAAATAATTCGCCGAAAGCAGATGGCGAAAAGAAGTTGACCTAATGTGATGAGTCCTTAAGCTATGCACTATTGCAGGTGCGGGATCACAACACTTTTCCCACCACAATCTGATAATATTGTGATATGCACCCCAATCCTTTAGTAATTTAATCACAAATTTACTCCTGGCTAGGTCCCCAAAGGAATTATTTTGGTCCCCAGGGTTCCTTCTAAGTTGGCAGCAAGGGCGGACGCCCGATGCTTTTAGAAAGGCCGTCTAAACGATCATCTGATAGCTCTTGAAGAGAAAGATTTCTTGAAACACCTGAAAGATATTGGTCGTAGCGTTACAGTTGCCCTACAGATTACCGATTGTTCATCATGAGTGGTAATGTTGGATAGCGTAGTTTATTTCGCTTTTGCCCAAATATTAATGAAAACCATATTTTGCGAAATGTTTCCTTCTTTGGCAACCATGGCACAGCTCCCTCATCTAAGCACTCAGAGTGATTTTCTCTCCGCCAAAAAAAGGACATAATTAGGGAGAGCCATATGTTAGGCATCCATTTGGTCCTGCCTTCCATTATGTAAGTCCTACGAGGGTATGCGTTAAGTGTCTTGGGTAAGCAGCGCTTCGCATAAGGAGTACCATTCCAAAAAATATAAAATAGAAGTTAAGCAATGTGGGAAGCTTCAGCAACAAATATTATATTCAAATGAAATCCACCCATCCCCTCAATTTTCCTCCGTAAGCTGCCGGAAATAAAGGTGAGTGATAACCACATGTAATGAATTCTTTCGGATTTTTTTGATGCCGTTCAGATACGCGGAACGTGAGATGCATCGTTCAATTTTTGTCGAAGACTTAATAGAACATGCATTCAACGATCGACTTTTTTATTCACGTCTCCTAGATTTTCCATTCATTTTAACGTAGGTATCAAGGTGTTGGGGACCCTCTTATAATAGGATGATCTCCTGGTTGATGTTTATAAACCAAGGATTGGCGAAATAAGGGGAGAACTTCAGAACGAGAGAAAGAGTCAAGAGAGAAACTAACTAATTTAAAAATTGCAATGACTACTTATAGTATTAATACTCGCAGTAAGTATTTGTAATACTTTCTAAACAAAAAATTATTCGTAACAGTCAAAAATATAAAAGTTGTTTCATGAGCTACGTTTGTTATAGCAGAATCCGTCAGTACTCGATTTTGATGCAAAGAAGCTCTTTTGTAAAGTGTAACTTTTGGAATTTCCTTCCCCATTTAATTTTTTGTTCGACATATTCTGTTCAAATTATTAGTATGGGAGTTATCAGTAAGTAATAATCATTTTCCAAATTAATCCTTAAATTTTTTCTGGGCGCAGCAAACCGAAGTTTTTCCTGTACTTCACTTCTATGTCTAAAGAATTATCTTCAATAATTTCTTTCATCCAAAATTTCTGAAAATTTATGAACTCCAATAGAAATGTCTTTCTTTTGGAAGTTAGTGAAGAAACTCATAAGACATAATGACGAACACAATGCACAATTCTGATAAAGTAATTTTCAATTATTCTCAGATGTTTCATAAATGGATACACAAAAAACCTTTTTGGAGGAAAACTACATCGAAGCGCAAAATAATTTGAATGTTCTCTTCTCTTTCCATTCTACAGAAGTGTGGGATGTGATTTATCTAGCTATCCTGAAATTTTGAGCGGTACATATTCTCTACATGGAACCTTAATTAGGAATGCGGTTTACTTCACTTTCGTTTGATTCCACCTTTAATTATATCTCTCCATAAAAACATCATTATAAAGGTGTTTCGGTACCCTTTGTTCTTGGTTTTATTAAACTACGCATTGGGGTTCAGCGGAATTTTCCATTGTCCTCTCAACTCTTTTTGAGGGAGCTTTAGGGCCAATAACTTCGGACCAAGTTCAAGGATTTCCAAGTGGACTATCTGCTTCTCAAAGGGGGTGCTAATGCGGTTTCCGGGGTGACATTGACTGACGGCCAAGGTGGTTATTCGGCGGAGTCGCGGGGAGGTAAAGGGGGAGAAGAGTTGTCCATGATTAATAGCGGGCTCACTGCCTGTTGCTAGGCTACCATATATCGCTCTTTTTGTTGTACCCTCCGAGCACGGTCGTCGACCGACCAATGTCAAGGGACACTCCATAGAAATCGCATAGCCAATGAAAAACTGCGGAGATTCTTCTTCTGGAAGCATCTTCAGCCTCCAGGTACTCCGGGTTGAGTGGCTCGATTCAAGGCCAGCGCTGGCCACACCTCCGAAGCGATGCTTGTGTATATATACCGGGTGCTTCGCGAAAGGAAGTTTGTCCGAATCGAATAGTCTGTTGGTTTCATCGTCGTCTTTGCGGAGGTCCTTTCCAATACAGCCATGTACAAGTTACTTTGCCCCTTGGTGTTGGTGCTGATGTCTATGGGAGTACAGGCGGTGATGAAGGACCGCTGTCCGTGGGCGATCGGAAAGTTTCCTTTCGATAGTTCAAAGGTAAGGTTTAATCTTCCCTTTAATTACCGTGATCATTATAATTTACCCCTCTATCATTATATTGAAATGGCAATCTCAGAAAAGGTTATAATTAGTGTCGATTTTCCCAAAAAAATCGAATAGTTAAAATTTAAACGTCATAAAATATGAAAACAACTTTGGAACACCCGGTCATGAACTTATATTCAGAATTAAGATATTTCCTTAGACTTAGGTTGTATAATATCTTCGAACAAGAGGAGCAAAGCACGGCTCGGAAAGCAAAATTATTCGCCTAAAACGAATTCGCAGCAGGGACTTAAGCTGAAATTCTGCGAATAATTATTTAAATTTAAAAAATCCGAGGAATTTATTTAAAAGGATAGCCAAGAAAGAAATACAAGTACTCGGATCTTATAGTACTGTTCTTGCTTTTAACAACTTCCTCATAAACGTAATATGTATTTTCCACGAAGTTTATTGAAAATTCTATCGGTATCGGCGAATGTCATCATCTCCAAAAGATGTGGAAAGATGTAACAGTTTGTCCTTTAACATACCTCGTCACGGATTTCCAAAAGATTAAGCCTTCTTCGACTGATTTGATGAAAATAGCTAATTTAATCATATAAATTTAAAAATTCATCTGTTCACTTAGGTATTGGGAATGCGGATAGAAGTATTGAATCTTTCGAATGATACGACTAGCTACCGCATTTACCGGCGTGTTACTAAATATTCGAAACAAAAAAATCCCTGTGATACCGACGAAAAGAAATTGGGCTGTTAAGCATGAGTAATTTAAATTAGAATTAAGAATTTAAAAAGTTGACCTACGCTCTAGGCCCCCGTTATAGAAGGTTATTTGTTTGAACCCAGCTAATACAAGACTCCATTAAGAGAAATGACAGTACTTTGAAATATTTTACTTATGAATATTTAAATATATACGTTAAAAATCGTTAACTTTAAAAATTCACCACCGGAAATAATTTAGAGTTGATTGTTTCGATTATGTATTCAATTTTATTTCAATAAAATATTTGCTAAGGATTCTCGATAATGTCCTGGATATGCTTTTTGGAAAATAGTGTTAGAATATTTGTTATGTATGGCAACTTATTTCTTGTTATTTTTATCCTCCTAACGACGTAAGTACACCCGAAGTTGGGGAGCTCCTATTATCAAGATAAAACTACGCAGTTGCCGAATCTTGAATAAATCAACGCAGTTAATCCGTGACTCCTCTAATTCCATGACTGATAGTTTTAAACGCAGAAAACTCTTCTGTATTTTGAGCGATTAATACTGCGTTTAAATGAAAATCTCATGCTTTATCTTTAGATGCGTTTCCTGTCATAAGTCTGCGGTTGACTTTTGGTAACTATAGCTATTGCGGAGGCTAAAAAATTTAATATCGGCCACTAGTCAAAGGAGTCCTCTTGATTCAATATTTTATTATTGTAATATTGAAATTGATATTTGCATCGAAACGGTTTCTATTTCCATTTATGTTTTGGCCTATTTTTCCTACCAAGGAGAAGACACAGCTTTTATTTCCTAAATTGATATTTCCCCTTGAAGAAAAGGCTCGCTAATCGGGGGATGTATCCTTTTAAGAAACGAAAATGTACAAAAAATCATTGAAGGTCGATTTCGAAAGAATGTCTCATACAATTGAATTGAGGAGATAATTACGTTTCACCCGATGCCCTTGGTGTAAAACGAAACTTACAAGTAAATTGACGATGTGCAGTTCTCTGTGACAGATATGTGGTGAAGGTCAACGGAAACTGAGAATCATTTAAAGGAAACAATAGAATCATTAAGATAACCTATCATGTCATTTTAAACACCACTGTGCGGGAAAATTACATATTTCCTTTGGATTAACAAGCTTGAGCACAGATTCGATCCCTCATGGAAAAGAGTTTTCAGCTTTTCCCCTTTATTAAGATTAAAATAAGCCGAAAGAAGAGAAAATATATGATGCAATCATGAAAATAGTTTCTTTTAGTAAATGCTCTTCGGAAGAAGATCAGTATGTATCTCCATTTCTACTTATGTTCTGTATTTAATTAATTAATCTGAACTGAACTGAAATTAATTAATTAACTGAACATAGTTTATTATATAATGGGATTATCTAAGGAAAATTTCTTCCACATAAATCAAGTAATTCCATATATTCCGAGAGACAGTAAAATAATACCTTGGCAATTATGCCCAATGAAAACATAACTACAGACAGTAATAGATCGAGAAATCCGCTATTTGGATTTGAAAACCTTTATTTACGACAAAATAAGCATGACATTTATTTTTTTATATCTGGATTAGCTTGTCTTAACCCTTGCAGTAATTAATTGTAATCCTTATCCATATGCATTTGAATAAATTTTAATCGGAAATATCTACGTGTGTAGAGCTGATCTCACGAAAAGTTATGTAAAAGAAAGGTAATAAACTATCAGGAAACTTGTTTCTTTTCCTGAAGCAAGATTTGAAAAATGTAAATACTTTACTCCCCGGTTGTAAGCGAATATTATTGCTAACCTAAACTGCATAATAAACAGATGGAATAAATATCCGATGAAGGATAAGAGACTTTCTTAATTATCCATTATAATATTTACCAAATTTAATATCGATCGATGAAACATTCCTCAATTGTAGATTTTTACCTATTTTTATTTAATTTGCACCTTTCATCTATGTTTAAAGGAAAATTAATAATGCGCGAACACAAGATGTTATCACTTTGTGTTTGGAAAATGTGATGAAAAATTCTGAGGTCTTTATTAGGGGAAAAGAGACCACCAATCCCGTTAATCACTTACGGACGTACGGTCCAAGAATATTTTTCTGAAGCCATATATATGCCCAGGCATCAACGATAATACCTATATAAATATAAAATTCACTTCCATAGCCTATGTCTAGTTTTTTTACGATAGACGTACGATACATAGGAACCAAGGGACTTCGATTGGTTTGAGGGAAATAGAAACACACAAGGCAATGATTCCCAGAATTTCATATTTTACTAATCTAGAAATTAGAGACATTTGAAATTTACCCCTAGAATCTTCTAGGACCGAAGTGTTTCATATTCTGGCCGCCCGTGGTGCCGAAGTCTATTGCCATTGTGCTGTTATCGCGTGGACCGATTACGAATCTCATGATATTGCCGCTTAAATACATGGTGCCAATTTTGAAATGGAAAGACAAAGTAGCGAAAGGAAATTTTCAACGTAATGATGATGTCCTGCGGGTAAATGACCGTTAAAAACTTGCCTGATCATAGTTCACTAACGTTCACTTTTCTGCTTTAGGGATTTATAAATATCTACCTTTTTCTACTGCAATTAAATATTTAGTCGGAACACTTTCCTTTCTACTTTTTGATGAAAATTTAGTTTTTAAGGAAAGAATATTTTCGATTTCGAGTAAATGTTTGCAAAATAAATATTTAAATTCTGGTAAACCATTTTATTTTCGCAAAGGACCTCCGCTTGTTATTTCTGAAGTGTTGGGCGATGATTATGAATTCTCCGCAAGGACATATTCGGGTTTCATGAAGCCAAATTGGAATAGACACGAAAATAGGAATAAGTGTCCAATACGTTTCTCTGGAATATTTGTAAAACAAAGTCAAAATCCTGGTTTTACAATTCGTACCGACTGAGTTCTCATTCCAACCGTATTTCAGCGATTAAGTTTTAATAATCGAATAAAAGATTGGCTCCTCAAAAGCTTGTTTTTTCCTAGTTTAAAGGACAATGTGCGAATAAAATAGTGTTAGCAGATGATAAAACTCGCCTTTTTCTCCATTTGCAGTTTGTCGGAAAATGGTACGTCATCTCCTGCCTCTCCGACATCGATGAAGAGAAAGATAGGAAGTGCGCTTCTTACGATGTGGTTGAATACAAATCTGCTAACGAGATTGGTTTCAACGTGAAGTTCTCGGCACTCGGCAAGGATAATAAGGAGGTGTCTTACGAGGGATACAGCCGCACTTATAAGGCAGACAAGCCTTCCATGTTCCTGGGAGTGTGGAAGAAGGAGGAACAGGATGCATACGATGGTGAGTGGAGATGTTAATGCAGCTTGATACAATGAGTTTCCAATTCAATTTTAAGCCAAAATATGACACCATGTGAAACATTCAAAGCTATTGTAAATTTCAATCGAGAGTTTATTTCTTTTCGTAAAAAAATAAGAGAAAAATATCGATGTTAAGCCACCGAAAACGATAAATTTGGATTCACGATTAATCTTTTTTGATAGTCACGTTAATTCAACGTAAGAAAAATGGTGGAGAGAAAGCTGCTGGTGAACAAAATAAGATTTGACATAATTTCGATTTTAAAATTATCAAGTTGCTGGATTTCAATTTTCATCAGTGACTGACCTCTGAATTATAATTTTCACGTTTGATTTAATACGCAATTTTAACTCAGGGATTTTTTTATTGAGAAATAGTAATGATTTGCTTTCACTCTTTGGAATAGTAAATATCGTTTATAATGTTATCAGCTGTTGATATTTGATAATGAAATTAATTCATTTAAATATTAATTAATATGTGCATTTTCTTTTAGGAGTCTTCAAGCAAACGTTGATCTCTACGGACTACGATAACTACGCTGCCTTCATTGCATGCAAGCCAACCTTTGATAAGAACACGAAGACCTTCGGTCGTCAGCTGATGGGTAGCGTTCTAAGCAGAAAACCCACTCTCGATGAGACTGTAAAGAAGACCCTTATCAACGTGCTGAGCGGATATGATTTGGAAATATCTAAATTCACTAATGTCGACCATACTGAATGCAAATACTGAGGATTGAACTGGAACTGAGGAAACTATCTTTATGAAGTCAGCACATTATAAGATTCGGACAAATACTCTCTCACGGACTGAAGAAAAATATCCTCCTGTGAAATACATTCGGCATCTTCTTTTTGAAACATAAGAGGCTCTGCAAAATGAGTTCCATCTTGAAAAATTATGCATACATGCTCTCTAATATTTCACCAAAAACTTAAATCAACTACTATCACATTCATTGTAAAAAGCTAAAAAAAATACACAAAAATGATTGAAATAAATCGATAAATTGCAGCATTTCCTGAATCATTCCAAAAACAATCCTTTTTACCCTATACTTAAGAAAATAAGCACGTCAAAAATGAGAAATACTTTCTGGTTGCAGCAAAGGTGTTGAAGTTTTTTCAAGTAGTTAAAATAACAGTCAAGGTACAAAAGATAAAATTCCAAAATTTCTGCTGGAGCTAGTTTGGCCTAAATTTCATATATTCTGAAAGTTTCAACTCCCCAAGAACAGTCTTTCTCTAAAGAATAATCAATAAGAATGGGAGTGACAATTGAGTAGTATTTATACCTAAATACATGTATATGAATGTATTTATATACAAATATACAAGGAAAATCATCTGAGCTACTAATCTGAAATCGGCAAATAATACAAGAGACGCTAATTATCATTCTTGAGAAAATAAACCCCTTGGTACCTTCACGAGGTAGAAGAGGTACCAGATATGCAAAACATGCAGTAAATAAATAATGAACAAGACAGCAAAATGGTATTTTCAATAAAAGAACTTTAACAGGAATTGTAGAAGATATATGGCAGGATATGTAGGAAAAATTTATATAGTAAGAGTACCAAAAAATTCTTAATAATTTCATGTTAATAGATGTGATCAGACCCATAACGTATATTTCAGCAATTTCCATGTTTTTTAATAGAAAAAATACTCCT
The DNA here is from genome assembly GCA_036926295.1 of Pachydiplax longipennis. NCBI lineage: Eukaryota > Metazoa > Arthropoda > Insecta > Odonata > Libellulidae > Pachydiplax > Pachydiplax longipennis. The sequence continues at coordinate 41,272,340 of JAVFKF010000002.1, forward strand.
TAATTCATTAAACTACACTAGCTGCAACATTGTTATATCAAGCTCTTTGTTACAGTTGTCATACAAAGATCAAGAGGTGATTGAGATTTCCTTTAGACTATTTGAAAGCTGGAAAAGAAAATATATAAACCTAACCTTCAAAAGCTGACTTCCTCTCGAAATGGAACAGAGAGTAGTGAATAGCCTAATTTCAAATAGAAGAATAAAGTGAAACCAGATAGAATTTTTGAGTTGAGTATAAGAAGGTGTAAGAGTATAGAGTAAGGTGTTTCAGCTTTGTTATTTTCTTCTTTGTTAAAGCAAATAAAAAAAACACAAATTTTGAATTTACAATTTTCTCATGAAAGCTTTTAAGCATTTCAAGACTATACCAACTTAGATAAAATAGGGTGAAATAAACAATTTGATTTTTATTTGTTTGCATCTACTCGGAAACATTAACAATTGATAATGTTACGCAGCCATGAGTTGAGATGTATTTTCAAGGTTTGTGTGATATTAGATTTTTCTTTATGGGAATCAGAAAACTTGCTATCATTAGTAATCTACCTCATTCTTAGTTATTGAGAGCATTTCTTACAGCAACCAACTTAATGTGAAATGATATAAATAAAACTTGTTGAAAGATTAAATTCTTTTTAATGTCAGAATTAATGCCATGGATTGCAATCTGTCTTCATACTAATGTAATTATGCAGCCAAATGAGCAGTAAATTAAAATGAACATTGAAAACATTATACTTTATATTTAAGAAAATATCTGATGAATCAAATGAACCAGCATTTTCCTTAATTACTAACTTCACTGGTTTTTATTTTCTCGATTTGCTGGATGTAGATGAGGAGTGCATTGTGAGAATTGTTTCTGTGGTTGTTTACAGGGCTCTTTCCCCTTGGGTTTCTCAGTTGATTCTGTTTGGAGACAACGTGATGAATCATTCTTGCAAACTGAATAAAATGGTCTTGGCCATGGCTCTGTGCATTCTGAATGAAAGGGAGGAGACATTTCATTTATGGGAGTCTTTCCATCACAAACCTTTTTTACGGGAGGTGGATAAATTCCTTGATGACTCTGTCCTTGAATCTTTGATGGAATGGTAGGAGTCTTAGGAGTTGAAGGTTGTGAGTTAGACTTACTGAGTGATGGTGAAACAAATGTCTTTGGGGCACAGGGTAGTCTGCACCCTTCAGAGTAGAAAGGTGTAGGAATCTCATGAAAGCATAGGTCAGGGTATCTTCTGCCACAGTCATAACGAGCAGGTGTCATAAGCATATTCTTGATAAAGTAGCAGAGTTCCTCATAGGTCATAACTTTTGCTTGAGGAATGTTGGGAGGATAAACAACTTCTGTTTTAGGTTCTTTAGAGAATAAATTCTTAATCCAGGATTTCTTTCTCGGAGGACTTTGTATGTTCTTATCATTTTCTTTTATATGATTGAATGGCCCTGGCATATCCTTGGGCTTAAAACTTGGGGGATTACAACCTATTCTATCCACAAGGGGATGAATGCATATCTTTCTGCATGTCTGACATTTTCGTCGGCTGATTTCATCTTCAATATCTTCAGGTACTAAAGATATTGGCTCACCACAATATTCTATTTCTTCTTCTTTTTTACTGTTGCTAAGCTTCCTCCACCAACTTAACTTTGGCTTCTCACTTTCTACCTATGTTAGGATAAATTATGCTTTTAATGAGTGATTGAATTTTACAAATACCTTTAACTACTGTTCCATAAATACAAAGTTTTGCCATCTTTAATGATGTGTTTTCATTTTCCCATTTGTATCTCACACAGATAAAAAATTAATTACTAATAGTAATTAATTTTTTTTCAAGACACTTTGTTGTCGTGATGATCCATAAATCCTGGGCAATTAAGTGATACTAACTCTATGGTTGCATGTAAACTTTAAGAAGTAAAATAATAATATAACAATATATAACATATAATAATAAGAAAATATATCAGTGCTCTCAGAAGAAAAAATGCAAATATTCATCCATACGATGAGCTTTCAAACCAAACATATATGCATTAGAAACAAACAAACATATATGAAAATATCTCTTTTGTCAATTTCTATATAAAACCACTTGTGCCTTCTAATGGAAATTACTGATTTATTCAATACTCATGGAGCAAACAATGTTTAGCATAGCAGAAGCATTACCACTGGCTTAGATGATAAATTTAAATATAGAATCTTACAATAAGTTTTGAATTACTGCATCAAATAGGTAAAAATATATTTTAAACATTATAAAAACAAACTAACTGATCATTCTGTTTAGTCCGATTGGCTTTGATAATTAAGACTTAGAATACTATTTGTGCAATAAACCTTTTACACATTAAGTTGGACTTTCAAACAATGCTCATGTTCATTAATTCTTTCCTAACAGAAATCAAATTTAACCATTACTTAAACATCTCATACAGAACTTTGGTATGTTCAGAATGTTCAGAAGAAATATCAAACATCACTTTGGAATTAAAGGATTTTAATTTCTGAGATTCTTATGATAATAAAGTAAAAATGATCCATGTCTGTAGATGCAAATATTCCTGGCCATAAAAGATCAATGATTCAACAGTGAAAAAACAACCCTAAAAATCAATGACTTGAAGAGTTTTGATAATAATCTGTGATAAAGTAGGAAAAGCCACATAAAAGTAAACTGAACTATATATAGGGCCTATTTTCTATATCAGAGCCTCTGGATAGCCAAATAGGCAACATATTCAACTTTGGTGAAAGAGGATCTGGGTTTAATTCCTTGTGGGGGCTCAGTCACAAAATGACCTTACTGTTGAAGCACTTATAAAATAACTGCTACACTTTTGCATTTTAAAAAAGTTACAACATTGGACAACAGATTTGATATGAAGAATGAAATGTTGTGCTCTTTGCAGAGTAAGGAAGCCCCTTAATTGAAATAAAAGTTTCAAAATAGTAAAAAGAATATGATACAATATCAGATTAATATTTACTATATGGCAATTCTATAAGATGACTGAAATTATGTCCAAAGTCTAATGTAACTAATATTTTCATACAAAGATTATCAATATTTTTATTAATGTTCATGAACTGTTTATTGGGCAATATTTTGAAAGTAAAAGTTCATAGCATATTAACTCTTGTATTAGAATTTAACTATTAACATTGTAAAAATTCTTTTCTGAATTAAAAAATAAATGATAAATTTTAGCATTCATTAGACTGGAATAATTTTTATGTTCTAAATGTTTTCCAAGAGCTACTTAATTTGATTGATTTAATGTTTATGCCATGTGTATTCTTAAGAAGAAAAGGAAATTATGATTTCTAAAAATTTCATAGTCTATGTTAGCTTAAAAGAGTAAAAATTACATTAAATTACTCAATTGAAAAATATTGTCCTACTTACTGGATTATATTTTGGTTGATCTTCTAATTTTGGATATCTAATTCCTTTGCAAATAGGCTGTCTAGATATTCCCAATACTGACCCTTCAAGAGTTTTTTTACAAGTAAATGGAAAAACGTCACTCATTCTGGATGACTTGCTATGCAAATAGAGGTCATCTAAATTTCTTAACTGTTTGAGGAGAAAATACATATAAAAACTTAATTTCTGAATACGAAAAGATTGGAATTATATTGATAAAATTATAAGCTATTTGAAAGTGAGTTAATACTATGTCACTTTTTTATCTAAACTGCTTATCTACTTCTTGTAAAGCTAGAAGCCAAAGAAGGCTACATGCTAAAATATAAATATAGAGTAAATTTTCCTATGTGTCAGTTAAAGATATTTATTATTAAATAATTTGTATTTAAACTACTTCATTACTTACACCACCTTTTACAAAATTTAATAAGTTACTCTAAATATTTTCTGCTTCTTCATGAAAATTCACCAGATGATTATAATCAAAGTGTAAGACCTTTGTCAAGATTTAATGGATAAAAATAGCATTACATGTTTATTTTAGAGCTTCCTATATTTATTTTCATCATGCCCTTGTGAAAAATATCAAATTTTCAAGCCATAGAAATTTTACAAATTTAAAAAATGCTCACATAGCACATTTATTACATATGAAAGAACAATTCCTCTTTTCAAAGTTTCCTTTTCAGAAGATCATGTTCACATGAATTATCATCTGATTAAAAAATAACAAAGAGTAAGATTAATTTTATTTTTTAAATCACCAAAGATAGAAAACCATGGACAGAGCCAACATTTCTGAGGAAAGTAATGTGCATTCTATGTTAGATAGTTTTGCTGGAATTAATTTATTTTACACAACATTTAACAAGAAAAAGTTTCTTAGATTCAATGAACTGAAGTGTGAGCTTAAATGTTACTATTATTATATATCCTTCATTTACCATACAGCAACGCAATGACGCATGACATAAACATTGAAAATAATTACTTTCTCTAACTTAGTCCATAACTGCTGAAATCTCTATTTCCATATCGATTATTATAATATTTTTCTGAATTCCTGAGGAAAATTGGACCTGAAAAGTCTGACAAAGGCAAGTATTGGAAGCAGATTTTCTGTGAGTAGGAATTTTTACTTGCAGAACACTCAAATATCCCATTTTGGGAGACTTTATACTCAAGGACAAGAGAGTAAGCTCAGTAGGCATCTGAGTAAGTGGTATTGCTCACAGTCATGGTCCTTGTTTGAAGCAACCGTCAAATGGAGGATCCAGATTCAATTCCCAATCTAGTCAGACTTCATTTTTCCATTTTTCTCATAAAATTTTCCTATTTTTTGGCTCATTATGCAAACTTACCTTATACCCATTACTTGAATCTTCCTGGAGTTCATTGGCATCAAATTTACAATGAAGAGGGAGCCTGAGTTTACAGATGGAGTGTATTGGATATGCTGCAGACATTCTAGTATCATTCCCATAACATCTCACTCCATAGGAAATTGCTTTCCAAAGATGTCTCTGAAACAAACACAACTATATATATATTATCAATAGTTGAAACTCAAATAGTATCACTGACTCAAAGTAATAGATAAAATTTATATGCATAATAACTAGGTAATTGCATAATTAAATGAAATTGGCATAAATTCACAATCAGGGAGTCTAGAAGAATAAATTTATAGCTAAATTTTAACTTCAGGCTGTCATAAGTATATACAAGAAATTTTTAGATTGCAAAAAGTCAAAAGTAAATTTCAGTCTTACACAACTAATGAGAAAGTCTTAACTGTTAATTAATAATATTAAATACTTTATTTACATAGTTTATATCAGAAAAGAGAGGAATAATATTAAAATGATTCATAATAACCAAACTATTTTCTGATAAATAGATTAAATTGTATCTCACACAATGATGTGCAGCAACAGAAGCATATTAGAGTGATATACTTCTTATGAAATACAATTATATTGTTAATTTTCAATGGTATCTTCTCTTCCTAGTTCGGTTGGATTCTAAACATTAATGGACAATCTTTTTATGAAATACTACATGTATAGTAAAAATCAAACCTTTTAATAGATTCTATGTAATGGATGATTTTCCCGGCAGGATATAGTTGCTAAAAGTAATAACAATCGTCAAATTGATTTGAATGAATAATGTCCATTTTTCATTCTGACTTCTAAGTGAGTGCCAGAGGGCGTTTTTCTTGCAATCGTTAAAAAACCAATTGACGCCGATCCATTGATATGCTTGCGCTAAGCTAATTCTTCTCACAGAAAAAAATGACTCAACTATGGACCACGATACTCCCATTAGTTAATCTTCCTCGCGGAAGGCAAGAAATATGGAATTCGACTCGCCATCATGGAAATTTGTAAGAGTGTATTAAATGGAAAATTTCTGCAGAAATTTCTGAAGTTGCCTTTTGCCATAAATGCGTTTGTTCGATGAAATGAGTCAGGATCAGTTCGGGATTGCGGCGCACGTGCAGGATTGTCTTTCTCTTCAGAGCTGAATTCTGACGATTGTTTACTAATCATTTATTCTTTAATTTAATTTTATTATTTAATCACGATCGTTTAATAATCATTATTATCGTTACTAATCAAGAAGGTTCTTATGCTCAGCGAGCGTAGGACTAATCGTCAGAATTCGGTTTGAAGTCTCTGCGAATGATCAAAATGCTCCGCAATCATGAGCTGATTCTTAACCAAATCCGCATTCACAGCTTTAATCACTTGTATAATATATCAGTAGTTATTGAATATCGTACATTATGGCTATGTTTGGTTTGCGATTAGAATATAGACTGTTCACTAGATAACAAGCTTTATACAAATTAATAAAGTAAGGTTAGAGAACTAAGGAATCCGATCTGTTTCTCGATAGATTATGTTTGTATAAAGAGTGTGCTTATAAGACGGTAGATTATCAAACGGTGTACCGATGACCGATTCCAGCCACGAATATTCGGGACTGTATTATCCTCGATCCCGTACATACGGATAAATCTGAATAGCTGCACACCGTTCAAAAACAGCGAAGACAAACGACCGGTGCTGGAGCAACTTTACCTATATAACATTCACGAAGCAATAAAGTCGAAGTTAAATGAGATGATCCTACTTTCACTACATTAATATTTTAACTGCTCTCTATCATTGTGTTACTTTCCATAAAATATCACCATATGCCGAATATCTTGGATAAAGAGGTTCAACGATTCGTAATTGGAAAGGATGAGAGGGATGGGTCCGTCACGGTAGATGGACCTCACCACTTTCCGCTATTGGAAACAAGTTACGAGAGATGGGCAAAGTACGCCGTTGGGAGAAAGCTCATCGGTTCCGATCCTTCTCACCCCAAAGGGTGAGGGCAGCACCTTTTATTCTTTTTCTCGCTGTCGGGGATATCTGGAAAAGTGCGCACTCCTTCCGATTCCTCTGTTCAGCATCCATTCTCTCTCTCTCGGATCTGAGACCTGAAGATGGAAGCTAAAAACGCGGAACGGGAAAATGTTTTACCTGCAAATGGAGCGAATCCATCCAAACCTCCTTTCTCAAGACTGCTTTCCCCCAATCAAAGTTTCACATAGCTTTCGAATTTCGGATAATCAGTATCTCGTAAAATAACTATTGCAGATCGGATCAGGACAACAAAGCATAATTTTCCAATTCGTCCCCTTAATTACCGATAAATTCTAAGATAATTCTAAGGAGTCTTTCGGAAAGATTTTCGGAAAAAATTTCACCTCATGTGTTTTCGATAGGTTCCTGAATCACATTTTCATTTTAAATTTTTTTGCTAGAGAAGATATATAACCTATATACCTTAAATAAATAATAGAGTTAAATTTTCGAAAACGCAGGAAATCTTTGAGATAATCATAGGGATATAGAATGTAAAATTTGTTATAATTAGCACAATTTTATAGATAAAGAGGCAATTGCTGTAAGATATCTCATTCAAATGAATTGGGTAATTTTATCCTTTTCATTCTACTATTGCAAAATTACCAGAATGGAAATATAAAATGAAAAGCTTCTCGTACTACAGGTGTCAATTAAGGATCATCATTGACGTTTCGATTGAAGTTTCGATTTTGTTTACATTTTGGCGTAAAGTGAGATGAATAACAAGATTTTTTGAATGCATCGAAATAATGTTTTGGTGAAGTTCAGAAGGTTAGGATGAAACAGTTATTTTATAAATGAGGTATTCGTTATGAAATAATTTACCTTGGTTAACTGCCCCTTTGAAGTAAGTCTAATAACTGAATGTAAATATTCCATGACGAAAATTTGGGAGTAAACAACAATGCAAACTGGTTATATAGCTAACAAAACGATACATTCTATTTTGTCAACAAATTCACACTTATTAATGATGATAGTATGACGAATGTGATCTTACTTAATGTGCTTATCTATTTGTTCCTTCAGCTACGGAAAATTCTCTTAAAATTGAATAACTTATTAGTTTTAAGATTGAAGGCTTAATTTCATGGAGATATAAAAGTTTTAACGCTATACCGAACTCCATTGACAGGTTTTACTGGAAAAAAGTTCAGGATATCAAGAGAAAATTTATTAATTTGATAATTTATCCATTTCAAGAACTCAACGTCTTATGGGAGACTCTTCAAAAATACAATTTGAACACTTTGAATTAATATGAGTTATTTATAAATTTATACATATTTTTCGAGGTACTAAGTGATCCTTATTGAATTAATATTCATCACGTTCATTTCCATTGATTTTGATGATTTCTCTAAGTTGATTTCACATCACAAAAAATGAAGTACAGTCAATCACAACTACCGGATAACGGCGTAGGAGTATCAAACAAACAGATACGTCTCTCGGATCGATAGGGCGATAAATTTTTGAGGTCCCGATGCCTATATAGGGGAAGTCAGCTTAAACCGATTACAGAGATGATACAATGCCTACGTCCTCGACGTGCTTTTCCACCCACGCCCTCCCCAGCTCGAATCCATTTGCCATTCTCATCTAATCATCTTCCGTTTTTAGCGCGAACTTGCATCTCCAATATGGGTTTTAGGGTTTCCGATCAAAAAGATTCACCTCGTTTCGCTTTCCTGCAAGAGATTCTGAAAATGAACGATTGATTAACATTTCTAAGTGTAACTTGGCAGAATTGTAATAAAAACAGAGTAATCAAAGACTACAAAAAATATCTTATCCATTGAAACTTAGTGTTTTTAATGTATACCACATTTTTATCATCAAATAATTTGTATCTCACTTTCTATTTACTCCTTTTTTAAAGCCTAAGATTTATCACAGCTACTCCTTTCAGGAAATCTGACTTCGAGCAACTTGCGTTCATTAAGAATTGTGTCCAGTTTAGTTTTAAGTTTCCAATTTAGTGTTATTCATAGTATTTCAAGATAATTTGGAAATAATGGAAGCATATTTTGAGGAGCCAAATATATCGTTAGTTCGACATTACATTTTCAGTGGCATTTTCATTTGTTCGAATCAATAGAAAATCTTATATATTTCATCGACACGAGGACGTCAAGACGAATAGATCTACACCATGTTTATTTTCAGGACCGAGATCATACTGAAAACAGAAAGTGCACTAATCATTCCATATATGATCAATGTGAAGCTATTCATTAAGCAGTGCCTCAGCGAGCTGAGATGTCACCTAATTCCCTTCATCGGACTGCCTAGATACTGCCGAACTTTTTTCTATTTTGTTTTTATCAGCAATAAAAATAATCCTCTCGATCAAACTTAGGTACCTGCGGGTGCAGCATCAATCGTTCCTTTTAGCCGAAAAGTGATGGCTAACAGCTGCTCTGAAGGATGGCACTTAATTGTGTAGAAAGAGGCAGTATTTATACGAAATCCGATACGCAAGCGTGATGGGTCTCAACAGCAAATTAATTGTAGAAAACTGCATCCACTACTTTTCCTTAAGGAATGAGTTTCAGAAGAATCATTCCCCAGTATAAAAGCTACACACCAGGAGATATTCTGGTGAAGGATTTTCCAGCACGCTCTTTGGTAGTCCATAAATACCGAAAATGACAGACAAATCGCAAGATGTCATATGTCGGTACAAAATCAACAGCAACTATTAAAATACGGCTGTCGTAAGGCTATCCAATATACATCACATTAGTCGCAAACATGACGTGACTTACACCGTCTCCATTAATTTAGCCCAAAGCATTCTTTAGCTGGACTGTGTATACACTTGTATGGAATAAACATAACTAAGATAAAAATCTAGCATCTAAGATCAAGCTCAAGAAGAGAGCGATCAAAGCTAGTTTTTATTTCGTCTTTGTGACACATGAACCATAACAAAGTTTTGAATAACATGCTATTTCATTGATTGGAATATTTTCTCTACATTCCATGGCATTTTAAGTTTTAAAAAATACACTGGACAACTCATATGAATTCACAGATAAGATTCCTCTTGAAATAATTGTATACAAAGAAAGGCGTTTTGAAATCAGTATATACATCTTTTTAACATCTTAATTTGATTTTGCAGTAATTTTACAATTTTTTGTTGTTTCAGAGAAAGGTCTTTATTATCGCTGTTCAATACGGTTGCCATACAAATAGAGAGCCCTCAGACAAGATACCACATTATGATTAAGTATCATGAGTAAATCTTATATGCATAAGAAAGACTTACATAGTCTCCCATTAATTGAAATTCACTAGTCGGGCTTATTTTATTATTTATTTATTTTTACATTTGTATAGTTGCTATGTATTTATCATCAAATCATCAAATTTAATCTATCACGTTAATGTAGAAAATGACCTAAAATTAGAGAGTACTCACAAATCTATCATACATGTCAAGGAGTAACAGGAACCGAAGAGCTCGTGTTAAATCATCATTTCGGATTAGTCCAATTTTTTATGAGTGATGATTTTATTGCCGATTCCAGAGGATATCTTTTTCCCTTCCTGCCTAGAAGCAAAACTTGTTTTTGTCATTTGCCCCAAGAAATCTTTCTCGACTTTCCATCTTCCGGACAGCAAAAGCTCTACTCGAAGAAGAGACAAACTCCTTGATTTAGAAATCCGGAGAACACTTACGGAGAGGCCATACTTCTTGCTCTTGTGAATGCGGTCCAGAGGGAGAGGTCGGAAGGATATTCGACGAAGACAGCGGGAGAGAAACGAAAGAGAAAGGGTATTATGGCATAGTACGCCGTTGGTAATCTTAAGACTTTCTCCAAAAAAAAAGATAATGAACACCATTAGTGGATGACATCTTGTCGTAGTAGACCGTTGATGGCTTGTTTTGTAGGTCACTTTTTGAGATTGACTTAAGCTGAGTAAAATTGTGCTATCTACATATTTTGACTAAGTATAACACGAGGACTGACGAATAGAAAGAATTGATTAGGATGAAATAAGATACATTTACAAAGCAGCTATAAATATCAAAGAAATTAGTCCTTTAAAGTTATAAAATGTATCAGAATATGATAAATTACTTCTAATTCACACTTAATATACGAAAGTAACATATATTAAGGTCTCCTTTCTAGCAAAGTTCTGAAATTTTTCGAAGTCGAACCTTTATTTCTCATTAACTACAGTCACCGATGAAGAATCACTGAAATTCTATATTTTGTTTTTTTTTATATTTGCCAAAGTTTTCATGATTTTAAAATTAGTATCGTCTCAATTACTTATATGTATAGATTGTGCATACCGAGGTGGATTTTTCAGAGATCTTTCCCATCTAACTATTTACATTAGAAATTTGATTTACAACATCGTTTATCTCCTTATATGATCGATTCTTTGCGAAAGCGACCTTATTACCTCATGAAGTCATAAAGAAACGTATAGTCCATGTAAGAAATAAATTACGGAAAGCACTTAGGTCCTCGGCTTTCAAAAAACTCCGAAAATTTCCGGATCCCGCGAAAAATCCATCTTTCCCAGCCGCCATTTTGCTTCAGAGCATTTTTGCTGATGGGATTTGCTACGGAAACACGGGATCCAAAGGCCCGACCCTAAAAAATAACGGAAGAGGGCAAAAAAACGTATTCCGAGGATGTACTGGACACCGTCCGAGCGTTGGCACTATGTCCATTCGATCTTCATTACCGACCCACGGCCATCTCCGAACCCGTCCGCCATATTTCATAGAGCGCCTCACCCCCCGTGGTGGCCGCGATTTATAGCTCTAGAGAGGGCATAATTAATGGGGGGAGAGAGAAGAGGGAGACACTGGTACTCCCTCTGGCGTCGAGAAGAAGCGACGAGAGAAGGGTCAGCCGCGGTCTAAAACAAAGTAGGTGAAGTAGCTACACTGGATGGAATTGGCGAGGAATAAAGAAATAAGGTCAAATACGATATAAGTGTGTCCGCATTGGTGCTATCTCCCAAGGATATCGAATCGAAGTGTTTACTCTAACATTTTGTGAACACTCCGTTCAACATAGATGGACTTAGCAATCACATCTCGCTGAATGTGGTAATCGCTTTGTTACCGTGCACAATATTTGTACTGCGCTAACTTTGAATAATCAGTATGGTTAAGCTTACCGTTCCCAAATTTTGCAAAAAAGATTCCCAACTTTGAAATTAGCGAGCTCAGAACCCTTTCTTTCATTTTAAAATTATGATTGAGTTATCGTCTAACATACGTTATAGCTTGACATCAATATGTTGTTTTTCAGATAATATGAATTATAGAAACCATCATGAATATCTGAGTTCACCGTATTTCAACCCAAATAGTAACAAATAATTCAATGAGATTTGAACAGGCATGTTTCTCACTAATCACATGGAATAAACGAGCAAAAAGCATTAAAAGAAATTTACCGAGGGAAAACATTGGGTGAAGAACTTTCTAAATAATGAGGTTTCTGTGTAAAAAAAAAGAGTTCTGTTTAATATAGTCCAGTTTTAAATATTTTAAGCTGAGTAAATTTTGGAAATGAGCTATTTATTAGCTGATTTTGGTGGCGGAATAGTTAGTCTGCTAGCCTACTAATGCCAAGGACCCGGGCTCGAATCTCGGCTTTTCCTGGTTAGGTGATGAAGGGTAATGATCATCCAAAAAATTGGAAGTAATTTCTGAATCATCGGCTCTGATCAAATAAATAAAGTCTTTAAGATTGGTACTAGACAAAAGATCGGAACGAGCAGGAATGCAATAGACGGAACAAGTCCCCGTAATGAAGCTCAATCACTCTCAGAGTAACATTCTTTAAACAATAAACAACAGAAAAGGATGTTGTAGCTATAAACCGTAATTTTTTCATATATTTTTGTTGAATGACATTGAGGTGCTCTAGAAAAGTATGCTGTGATTTATTTGGGCTTCAATTGACAAGGGATTGCCGCGGTTGCATACAATGTTTATCAAGGCTACTTGATTATAGTTTTCCGAGGAAGATACCAAAGTTTGAAATTAGCGAGCTCAGAACCCTTTCTATCATTTTAAAATGATGGTTGCGTTATCGACTAACGCGTGTTGTAGCGTGACATCAATATGTTGTTTTTTTCAGTTAATATGAATAATATAAACCATCAGGAATATCTGAGTTCACCGTTCCTCAACAATCAAATATCCATCTCATATAAATCAGCAAATCTAGTTTATACTTTATTTTCTTTCGGACAAATTATAAACAGGAACTAGGAATTCTCCACGCACAATTGACATTTTGACGAATTCCCGCAAAATATAGCACTAATTACATTATTTTACTCGCTATTACATAATGGTAACATCAAAGAATAATTTTCTTTGCTACTGGCGTCACCATTTTCCATTTTTGGCTTTGAAAAATAATATATTACCCGTCTGCCATCTCTAGAATAAATATAAAATGAAACTCATAGGATAAAGTCGTCCGGAATCCCTCACATCGGACAAACATGAAAATCTCAGTAAGGAAATTAAAACGGGAAGAAAGATTGCAAGAAATTAAATGCAAAAAGAAAAGTACATTCTAAATTAAACTATCACCTACCTAATCAGCCATTGGTAATTTAAGTAATAGCTCCGAATGAAAGGATGCAATATAATCCTTATCACAAAATCATCTCGAGTTCATGCTCAGACCTTATACGGGAAGGAACGACTTAATTGACTGACGTACATGTATGTGCGATTTAATTTTTACATATTAGAACCACAAATAGGATGATTGTAAGGGAGACTAGTTGTTGTCTATTTAAATTTAGGTTCAAGATGAATTAGTTAAAATCTAAAACTGACTTACATGTATTAGGAAATTTATTATTCTTTCCATTCACCATCGTCCGCGTGGGAAATTCAGGCTATAAATGTTCCGTGCGTAAGTGCTATTTAGCTCCTCAAATACTACTGACATCTAAATAGCTCGCTATACTGTCAATTCCGTGTCCGGTCCCGTTTACAAAACGCAGTCCTCAAGTAGCGAACGGGCTTTCTGGGCGATCATTCAAATCACCCCACTCGACTACGATCCTGTATGTTTCCATCTATGTGCGAGTGAATTCGGATTTGCGAATAACATATCTGGGAAAAAGGGGCAGATGGGAAGGAAAAGGAATGGAGGAGACGAAGGGAGAGAGAGAGAGAGAAAGGCAGGATTAAATGGATGTGGAGTGAGGAGAGGAAGAGGAGGTTGGATGAAGAGAGGGGATGGCAGAAAGGGAAGCCAGAGGAAGGGAAAGGAGTTAAACTAACCGTAAGTGATCCGATTCCTCTGCTAATTCCTCGGCGAAACGTCCTAATGGCTCGAACAAATATCCCGTACGCCTCATTAAATGTGCACTTTGCGGAAGAGGGGGGAAAGGGCGTCCCCTGGAGAATGACGGCAAGAGGGGAAAAATAGGCGGAGAGAGGAATAATCAAAAGACAATCGCACGGGACATGAAAGGAGAGCTTACAGGCGTGATTCACAGCGCTTGACGGGTAAATATTCAATTTAACTGGCTTTGAGGTGTAAACATGGTGGACGAAGGATTAGAGAAAAACGCGGAAAGGAAGTTCCCGATGTAATCTTCTGAGCATGCGGAAACACGCTTCTTTCGTTCGAAATGGTTGAGGTGACGAGAATAAACGAATTTACCGATTTTGTTCTTCTTTACCGCGGCGAAGGAGGGTTTCATCAGATATGGTGAATACGTTTGAACAGGAAAACGTGGTTTTCTGTCTTTCTTCGAATATTCATTTTCCACCCTGATATCAATACATGGAAAATGAATAACTTAAACAGAAACAGCAACAAAAGACAAAGCACATCAGAGGAGAGAAGAAATTGGTGCTAAAGAAATGAAGTTTAATCAAATTAATAATTACGTATGCAAAGTATAAGAAACCCCCAAAACGATCGAATAACAATTATTTTTATTTAAATAATTCTTTAATGCCTGAAACAGCCGCATGATAATTATAAAGGGTTGAATAATAATTAATCATTAAGAAGCATCATATCTATTTACGGATTTTGATAATTTTTACATTCGTCAGCAGACCTAAAATGATGAGGTTGTCAACGTCATAACTGCATGTTTTATCCTATATTTTTAACTAAAAAATGTCATTTCAGATTCTATCGCTATAGCAATACAACTGTGGTATTAGCCCCTGATATGCCTCAACTTTCGTTTCTCCCCAACAATGTTTTTGCCTAAGAGTCCCGCGGCCTTTGAAATGGTCTCGTTTGAGAACTTGTGCAAGCATTTCGTTAATTAATTATAACAATATTCAATGTATAATTTCAGATGGTAAATATTTTGAAAGTTATACATTTTCTTATTACATTTATCTTAGAACTTTGGAGATTCAGAAAACCCAGCTCAAAGCTGCTGTTTGAAAGGCGAAAGAGAGAGAATATTAACTCCATTGAGGATGGCTTCTTTAGAATAACCAACGTAGAACATGGAAGGATTTGTGGGGAAAAGAAGGGAGCTATTTCCCTCTCCCCGTCTTGATGGCTTCGCAGGACTGGCAATTTGCCTAGGAACTGACAAAGACCTTGAATTTAAATCAGACTATATTGTTTTTCTACGATTACAATGCATCAGCTACATTCATCACGACAAGATAGCAATTAAGAGTTTACTGGGATGAGTGTTTTTCCTATTCTGCTGCTGTTGCCACTGAAGTTAAGTCCTACTGAACTCAACAGCGCTTATCAGGAAGTGGTTAAGCAAGCCAAGAGTGGACGAACACACATAACCATCGCCTCATCAGAAAAATTCGATCAGCTGGGATTCGAACCCAGTACCTTGGGGTTGCAGCACTAGAACGCTAACCACTCGACCAACAAAACCGGTGATGAATAAATTCATAATACATAGTTGTCTTAGATCGCTTTCATAGTACTTTTCCTTAGCTTTTTTCTAGTTCCGCCCCGAACATAAATAATAACCAGATATTACAATTTTGTGTTTTATATTAAAGAGTTATTTTACGATGAGCATTTTTCACTGAATTTTCTATAAGTACCTAAGTTAAATTTAATTTTATGGGCTCAGAAACAGTAGTTGTGTCTCCTCCATTGTACTACATTTGTCTAAATGTAGTACAATGGTGAGATGAGCGGATTGGTGATATTCCATACGCCGCATTTTAGTTGCCACCTTTTCAAAGGATCAGGAATAGCCACTCCGTAATCAAAATGAACATTTATGAAACCTACTCACACATTTTTTTAAAATGTATGCGATGAAACAATAGACATTGGTCTTGAGCCAATGAGAGAAAAAGTGCAGAGGAGTCGAGATGGATTGGAAAAGGAGAAAATTCCGGTGAGAAAGAGGGTTGGAGAGAGAACTGGAATGAATAATAGAACGGGAGATAAAAATCGGAGAGGGCGTTTGGATGAGAGAAGGCAGTGAAATTGAATTTGGGAGCACATGAATGTGAGACTCCCGTTTCCGATAGAAGTTTTAACTGATTTTTATTCTTCCAAGTGTTTTATTATCTCGGAAAACTGGCCGTAATAAAATCAAATAAGCGCTCCTCGGCATTGCTTCCAAATGAAATAAAATAATGAAAAAGAAGATGCGATATAAATTCTACCTTTGCTTTGCTCTATGCAGTTTGCTTCACTGAATCAAAGTGCACTTGATAATTTTATCTGATCGTTTATAAAACCTTATGGCTTATTTTAGAATAACACCTGATCGACTACGTAGCGCAAGCATTGTATTCATAAAAATCTATACAGTTAAGTAAAAGGATATGTTATGGCCCACACATTATTATTTAGTTTCTCTTCTTTGCATAGATTCACGAAATTATCACTGAGAATTGATAGAGAAATAGCTTTTCGAAAATAATACAGTATGGTTTTAATTTCTTATGGCATATATTATTTAATAAGGCAGCAAAAGCTTTATCCTGCAGGAATATTGGTGAGAAATGTTAATCTTGAATACTCAGAAATCACCTTCTGCGTTTAATCTAAAGTGGAATAGTTATACAAGATTTTTAATTAAATTCCACGGAGAATTTTTCGTTCATTCATCATTAAGATAATTTATTAAAGCAGATAAAACGCGTCTTTTACGAAGGAAGGAGGCGTTTCTCATAAGAATTTAACTTTACTACCATTAATAAATACCAGGTATACAACTCTGGAAACAGAATCAACGTAGACGGGCAAAAGCAAGAAGTGGAGCTCTTTAAAATTCTGACAGCGCAACTGTCGAGTTCGTGACCATTTTTAGAAACATAAATGAATTTGATTTCTCGAAAGCAAAAATTAAAATTCTGGCTCATTCATTTCGTGTTAGTTCCTAGCCTTGACAGTTAGGGCGCAGCCAGTGAAATATCAGAGCCTTTACCACATGTCCTTTCGTGATATCTCACACAAGGAGCAAAAGAACACATTTCCGCATCCTTCTATTTTTCTTTCATTGAGGAATATAATTTCATTGTTTTGGTAAGAAAGCCATGAGATCCATTGGATTTTGGCCTATTACTCATGCGAATGCGATATGCTCGATTGATTTTTAAAGCATTTCATGAAATAACTTGTGACTATAAAATAAAATTGTTTTTAGAATAAAATTGTTTTTAGAAACATATTGTTAATTATTTATATAAATTATATTATATAAATTTTTATAAATTATTTCATTTAATTTACTCATTAGCACCATGAATAAATTAGAATTTAAATATAAAATAGTTAAATTCCTTTACTTCAGCAAACTTCGGTTTTTCATCAGCTAGGTATCTCCAAAAAGATCACAAACGGTGGATCTTATGTCATCGCACATCGTCTTCCATAAATGATGTACGTGATTCTCGCATAATTATTTTTCAGAGAATTATTTATCAAAGGTTTTCATTGACGATTTAAGGACTAAGACAACGATACATGTTTATTATGTAGAAAAATTTTAAACGACTCTACTACACAGATGCAATAATCGCTCAAAATCCAAGTGCGACTTTATGCTATTAAATATTTTGCACGAAATCAAGGGAAAGAGGAGGACCAAAGAAAACATGGAAGGACGACGTTATGGGACCTACAAATCATGGGTATGCGGTAGAAAATCATAGAGAGATATCGTAGAGAGGGCTCACACCTCTGTAGTGCTGAAGCAAGAAGAAATATTTTGTACACCATAAGCTTCCGTGTTTTGTAAAAAGGTGCAATTTTAATAAGATATTCGGCAATTAACGTCTTCGAAACAATATATAATCTTATCGTGTTTATTTTAATTGATCTAAATAGGCGAATACTATTCTTGAAATGTAAGAAAGAAAGAATAAAAACGAAGGGGTTATCAGGGATTTACTTCATGAGCCTTATCCACATTTACATAACTATAAGCGACCTAATCTTCAAATTCCCTCTTCGCGACTCGAGATATCTTCCTCCTTTCTGGAGCGATTCCTTCTGTTCATTTCTCGCTCGCATCATCGCTTCCTTTAGCCATTTCGCTCCTCTTCCAAATTAAGTCCTCCGCCTACTTAATATCCATTTCCTTCGCAAACCGCCGTAGCCCATCAATCCTGAAGCTCCGGTCATCAATCACGGGCGCACTCCGGTCCGCGACGCAAATTGTAAATCGTGGTTTCACCTTATTTTACGCCCCTCTCTCCCTTCCTCATCACCGCCATTTTCTGTCTCGTTAGCGACCCTCCAAGGGTACAGGGATTCCTCGACTCATCTAAAAAAAAGGAACGGAATTTCGGAAGTAAAAAGCGCCAAAATGGGACATCCATCTCCCATTGACGTCTCCTTTTTTTGCACTGGCAGCCGAGTCTGTTTCCATGGAATTTAATGTCCTACGAATTATTTCATCCCCATTTTTTGACTCGAGGTCTACTCTGTAATAGAGGAAACTGTACACGGTTGTTATCAAGGTATAGATTTAAAATACTCTGTTAGGCAGGTGTACGAGTTACTCTGAGTCAATTGATAGAACCCGAATAGGACTTGGGTTCTTCTCAGAAGGCAGGTTTTCCACGAATCCTTGCTGGGTACTCTGAACTGACCCAGTGTAACTCTCTTGAACTTGCAGAATGCCTTAAATAGTATTTAAAACTCCTTTTCAAGGTCTATCATTAGATTCCTTGCAGCGTGATCGTTCACTTCCTTCAAGTTATTTCCCTGTTCGTTTGGATTTTCCAATGTTTAACCTTCCTACTAGGTGAAATTTAAAGGAAGAGAGTAATTTTACCTATAAAGGAGTGCACCCAGAAATAATCCTCCGGAAATAAAGGAAAACAGACTCGAAAAAAGTCTGACGAGACCGAGAATATAAATATATTATGATTTCTCTGTTTGAAATACCTTTATCATACACAAGTTCCTTTTGCACTCATTCACTATGATTCCGTATGTACTTATCCTATCTCCTTTTGTCCTATAGAACCTTTTTATTCTATTTTCTATCTCCTCTTTCTATGTCTCTATATATCTTTGTGTTTTGCTTTGCGTGGAACCATCCATTTTCTTACTTTATCACCCTTCTTTTCCATTTGATTCTCGTCATTCTCTTCAGCCGTCCAATACAGGTAAAATGTAACCTCTGATTGAACTTCTTGAACTTAAACCTGATGTTGAACTTCCCAGAGGAAATATCGAAAGGTCTCGAGGAAATAGATTCCTGAATCCAGAAAACTCCATTTCCTATCCTTTCGCTTCGAGATTTTTGTGATAGAAGTAACTACATCTTAAATGGAGTACCGTCTCACGCGTGCATTTAAATCGAATTTTTAGGAGGAAAAGTAGGATTCCACAACACTCCACAAATTTGACATCAAAATATGAAGCACTTTGAATAGTAAACTATCATAATGTACTCGGAGCGAGTTCCATGATTACGGAATGCGCCATGATTTTCAAAGCCTGTTCCATACGAATTGCAATATGGTATTTTTACGGATATAACTTTATTATAAGTATATAATGATGAAATCCCTGAGGAAAACGGAAATGAAAAGTCTGGTCGGGATAGTCAGCAAAGGTGATGTCAAAACAATACCCTTTTCATGTCCAATTCTTCTTGGGATTTTTCCTTGGTACACACTGTGTGTTAAGGCTTTCTACGCCTTCTTCCCACATGCAATGGCTCTATGAATGTAAAGCAATTTACGAATTTCATTTCATTTCCACCAATTTGTCATGGAAAGCTTGTTTCGCTATAGGAAAAAGTATTTTCAGGTGAGGATACACTCTCGAGAGGATTAAAGGAATATACAAATGATATGTAGTTATCTTAATAATAATATTACGTAGTTGTTTAGGATAAATTGTTTTTAATCTAAAAATTTATGCCTTCTATTGTTTTATTTATCCATTAACTATTTTCAACCCATCAAGAGGGCCAATATAATAGTAAAGTGTAGACAAAAGCGAACGAAATTACTCATAAGGATTTGAACCAAGGACCTCAGCGTTTGTGGAATGTCACGCTATCCCAACATCGTCATTGTTTTCAATGGATGAGATCTGAATTATCACGATAAAGACGTAGGAAACTTTGCCGGCATCCAAAAATCCCTCGTAGATAATCCAAAATAGTCGAATCAATTACCCGGCTCTTTAAAAACGAATTTACACTCGGGTCCGTCCGGGTAAAAAAGGCCCACAATTCCTAGAGATTCTGAATTCCGTGTTGGAGGATAAAAAGCGTCGGAAATTGCACACAAATTGTGCCTCGAAAACAGGGGAGCGTTAACACTAGAGGAGCGATTCATTACAATGCAGGGCTTTATATTTCAACGTGGCAAAGGGACATAATTCACAAGAATGAAGCATGTGGCGACTCTCCCCCGCTCCACACACCTCCCTTCCTTCGCATATACCGAAAAATTAATATTTAAAAACGGCCACAGAGAGCAGCAATCACCGAAGGGGACTCGCCGACTAGCGGTCCGTCACACATCACGGGCGCAGGGGGTGGGGAGGGAATGAGGGAGAGAATAAAATCGGATGAGGGAAAAAAGGAGAGGATGAAAGGGGAAACGCGGAAAGAGGCTGAGGAGTAAAAGGAAATGATGGAGAAGACTGAAAGGGAAGAAAAGTTGAAAGCTAAAGAAGTGATAGAAGAAAAATTAGAAAATAGAAAGAGATGAATGAGGGAGATTGTCATGTTTTTGAATAATAATATTTATATGAATTGAAAAATTGAATTTTAACAAAAATATCCGCTCAAATTTTAAAGAGTAATAATGCTACAAACAAAAAATATAGCCAGAAAGTTGATAATTCATAATAGAAAATAATGTGACCAGAAATGAATATTAAAACAATAGTTTGAGCCAAATATCTTTCATGAAGTACACCTGAGATAAGAGAATTTTTCGAATTAGACTATTTGAGGTGCGAAAAGTTAAATTGATAATAATAAGTATAATAAAACGTCTATTCGGGCAAGATCGGGAATGAAAAAATCTTCCATATAACCCATACTTTTTTACAGTTATTAATTTTAAAATAATAAGTTGAGGAAAAAATGAGTAGAAATATAGATGTGAAATATTTTAGACATACTTATTGAAAAATTATTCGTAGTAGGAACACACTCATTAAGAAGGGAATGTAAAAAAATGCACAAACCGACCATTATTAATAGCTAAAAGATGAGAAAGAACGAGAATAAAATATAAATAAACATTCAAAAGTAAATGCATAATATAATAGATGAAAAACTAGTGCTATGATACACTGTAACACAATATAGAAATAAATATCCAAATGGTAGACAATATTTCTATATTTACAAAATTCAGAATAATACCTAAATAATAATCAATGTAAATAAATAAAATCACTACATAAATAAATTATCAAATAAATTATTCATAAAATATTTGATCGATTAAATACATGAAGAAGATAAGTAAAGATTAATTGATACGTTGACGGTAGGATACATGAATGTGTGGAAAATAAATATAAAATATTAATATTTAAGAATATAAATAAAAATTCTTTGTCAGTAACTATTTACCTCAAAGGGGATAGATCGATCACAATAACTAGCATGGGAAAGGTGGAAGGAAAAGTTTATAGAACGATAGAGAGATCAAAATGAATTGCGAAGTTAAAAGAGATATAGAGGCAATCAGGAAGAGAAAGAAAGAATGAATGAGTGAAGGGAAAACGTGCTGTAAAAAGGAAAATGGGAGAGTAAAGAGAGGGGTAAACGGGAAGAAAGATATGGAAATAAAGAATGAGAAGATAAGGTGTAAAATGAAGAGGAAGAAAGGGGAATGGGGAAGGAAAAAGTTTACTAGCTGGAAAATTCAAACTGAAGATGGCAGTCTTAATTTAGCCGAAATTCTATGATATCTTTCTGCAATTATACTAAATTATGGCTCAATTATTTTCAACGTCAGAGAACACAGAGTGTAGAAAAGTAAAGACTCATGAAGAAGTTATGGAGTACGGAAAGAAATGAGAATGAACCTCGGATACGTAAAATTCCACAAGAAATAAACATCCACAAAAAAGAGACGAGAAAACAAGCGCATTCCTACTGATAGTTTATGAAAAACGATGAAGAGAATTATGGCAAATTACAAAAAAGTAATTAATAAATATAACATTAAATCAACAGTTCAAAAATTTTCGCACAAATTTAGTAGATTAATGCAAATGGGTAAGAAATGAACTATAATTTTTAGAACAACGTTAAAATAGGGAAAGTAACTAAAATTTATAAAAAAATAAAGCATGAGAAAAAGGGAGAACGAGGAGAATAAAAAGTGAATTAGGGAAGAAGAGAACACATAAAACGTAATGAGGATCCTAAAAAGGAGGAAGGAAAAAAAGGAGTGAGAAGAATGGGGAAGAAGAATCAACAAGGGAGAGAAAGAGATTTGCGAGAGAAGATAAGGGAGAATGTGAATAAGAAGAGGGAAGAAAATCTTAAGGGTGAGGGCAATATATAAAAATAAATAAAAAGAATTCTATAGAAGGAAAAATCGAGTTTGAGTAATTATATGTATATTCTCTTATAAACATCCATTCGTTGAAACATTAAAGAATAGACGTAGAGACTAATGAACACACAGAACCATTACCCAACGAGGAAAAACCCAGCGTGTGGGGACTCGAATCTGGAACTTTGACTCCGGTGGGCTACCATGCTAACTATTTCGCCACCGAAGTTTCCGATAAGGAAATCAGAGAACATAGAGAAGATAAGAAGAATAGGAGATATAAGAGAAAGAAGTAAGCAGGAAAAAGAGTATGCCACTGATAGACAATAAAATAAAAAAAGGTCCGTAGAGTAAGATACGAGAGTAAGAGGTGAATACCTGAAGTGTGAGTTAAATAGAACGAAATGAAATTAAAAATCATAAAGAAGATTGTAAAATGAGAGAGATGATGATAAACGAGTGATGGCGAGTGATAAAAAAGGGTAAAGTGGGGAAATAAAACATGGAATGAAGACGAAGAATAAAAATGGAAAAATCGATACTTGGAAAAGAGGAGGAACCAGAAAATATGAAAAGTGGAAAGAGAATGGAGAAGGAAGATATGAAAGAGGTATGTCTCAACTAAGAGGAAATGTCAAATGAGTATGAAGTGCCAATACTTCACTCTGTACAGACAAAGTAAAATAAGTTGACATGTAGAAGCGATAAGGGGAAGAATGAGGAGAAACAAGTAATGCATTAAAGGGTTCGAAAAACTTCAACCGCCGATTATGTCGGTGACCGTCGGGTCAATTCCTCGAAAGAAGCCGAGGATTACCGACCCGTTGAAACATTTTTAGAAAATTCCACAGTAAAAGAGAGGGAGTAGTGAACAGATGAGAGTGGAAAACCGCTGGAAAGTAGAATAACAGCAAAGAGACAGATACAAATGAAGAATTAAAGGAGAGGAAAGAATGTTTGTAAGGAGAGGGAGAAAAGTTGGCCAAAGTAAAAGGCGGAACTAACGCGCGGCGAGAAATAGATTAAATATATCAAGCAAAGAAGAGGAAGAGAAAGAGAGAGACACGGATAAAGAAGTGGGCAGAAGAGGGCCGAAAGGGAGGATAATGAAAGAGAGATGTGTGGTGGGGACGCGGGGCATGTAGAGGGACGGAAAAACAACAGTCAGAATGGATTAACAATCCGTACCTTCCCCGCTCTTTTTTCAAATTTAATAAACATGCGACCCCTACGTAATCAACTTTCCCACTCGTGCGCGACGTTGTTTTGTCATGGGTAATATCCCGCGGTTAACTGCCCTATAAAATATCCGGACACTGCATAAAAAATGAGGTCCCGTGGAAGGGGTCCAGGGGTCGGGGCGCTTAAGCTCCCGGAGCGGGGGAGGGGACCCGTCCCCCCTCTCTCTCCCTTCCCAAATTTCATTTCCCGCTCGTAACATAATCAGAATTCACATTCTTCACCCCACACCTCTCCACTCCCCAATCTGCTCCCTTTCCCCTTCCTCGGCCGCAGAATTGCATTAGCGCAAAGGTTTCGCTGTAAGGGAATATGTGCTCCTGACGTGGAGCGGAGCACTGTTTGTGCGTCTCCACATTTATCGGCGGAGGAAAAAGTGCTCGGGAAAGGGGGATGAAAGGGCGGGGAGAGAAGGATGACTGCCGCAGTGTGTGAGTAATTCCGAAAATTAAACGCTTGATGTGGTTTTGATTTTTTGCGAGGAGGAATATCCCGGGAAGGCGCGAAACTCGGTTACGAAGGAGGGCGCGCTCCGCGGATTCGAATTGATTACATTTCGACGGCGTTCCACTGAATTTGCGTAAGAATGGAAACAGAGGAGGGAATGGGCGGCGGCAGGTGGCACACGAAGGATACGCGAATCCAACACGCTGGAAGTATCGCCCTCGGTGACGAGGCTAAAATGGCACGGAACGGAATAAATCAAGCGGGGATAATTCATCGCTCTCATTCGCACGAATCGTGGATTTTGGAGAAATCTGTTTAAATTGATTCTTTGCTCCCAAAACAATGAGAGCATGGCTACCAACTCCTCATCCTCATGCCTGCACGAAATAGCTATGATCGCTTCTTATAACCTTTTTTTATCTTAAAATGAAATCCATATTGAAACAAGATTATATTATTAAGTTTTTCGTACCCAATAGCTATAAAGAGCTATTCCATCTCTGCTATTAATTTGCCATTTGGGTTACAATTTCTCCGTCCTTTGCTTTGAATTCATGGGGTCATTCGTATCCCTCAGCTGGTACTCGAGTTTGAGATGGCCTAATTTCCTTGAGGTTCTTGATAATGTGAGCCTGCTCGCTAGCTTTCAATGTTTGAGAATTCAAAATGTCTCTGATTTCCGTTGGGGAAACGAAATTTAATTTTTTAAGAATTTCAGAGCTTCCGAGGTTTGCTGCCTCAATCCTAAGAAGAACTTCACTTGATATATGCACAATTTTGGATAAATGTGATAAGTATAATACATACAAGAATTGCTTAGGGGAGAAACCAAAAATTCTTCAAGGGGGATCCGATATTTTTACCTTACCCCTCCAATTATCTATACATAATTTATGCATCACTCATTCCTCGTTCTACTGGAATGTGGACGTAATGGGGAAACTAGCCCTTTGCTACGCCTTTGTACTGTTACTGTGTGAAGGAAATATACGGACGGAGAATCAAGTTGGACACTGAACGAATAGCTAACTCATCTCAAAATTAACTTGGACTACCAGGCCTTCCTTCAATGGCTTTAATACATCCTTATTGAATATAATACAAAATACATAATGAAAGACTAACCTCGTGTCTCACAGCAAGCTTGTAAGTTTACTCAATCAGGAAGTTTAAGATCATGTCAAAAATATAAATGAATATTCAGCGCAGTGAAAAAGCATAAAAAAACATTCTCGCATAAAATATCTTATTTTCCCATGAATAAGACGCACGTTTCCAAATTTTTTTTGCACAATCGTGGTAGATTTTTCAAAGAACTACTTCAACTGCTATACATGCCTGCGCAGTCTACCTAGCTACGAAGGTCGTTGCTAATAGTTCATTTCGTATGTTGTTTTGCCGATTTCCGTTTTCGTGCTCAATGTTCGCAGTTGCTCCATTAGGTTTATATAAGTATTTATTTGGCATTTTTTCCAAATTTCTGACCTAAAAATCAAGTTGCATCTCGTATAAGGGAACGGATTCTAGAAAGGAAATACAATTTTCAGTAGAACGAGTTTATTGATTCGTTCTAATTCCTTACCCTACGATTGTGATTATATTTTGTAATACTGTGATTTGATAGTGTATTTACGGACATAAATTTCTAGACTGAGCCAGAGAATGAATAAAAGTAATCAAATCGCAATGACATCAAGGTGAAAATTATCATGAGATCTATATAAAACATAAAGTATGATATAGAATTATATTATTCATCAGTTAGTGGAGAATTTTAAAAGAGAAATTTATTCACCTCCACCGAATTATATTCTTGAGCACGATTTATGGTACATGTGAATTTCCCAAAGATTGATTTGTTAAAACTAATATACGTCAACACTGCATTAAAAAAAGCAACAATTTTCAGCGTGGATTAAAAGCTATTTATCAAATATAAGCCTCTCCACTTGAATACGAATATTTCAATTCGAAAATAATCTCAATGTCATTGTCGTTATGTTATGTAAAAGGGAAAAGTAAAATAGTGTATATACTCGTATAAGGAAAAAATATACAAAAAATCGCTAAGAGAAATGAAGAATATCCAAAGTTTCATTTTGGATACCTAGATGAAGATAATGAAGATCTGATTGATTGATTGTACCAAAAACTTCAAACTTGTTATTCTATTCTTATTATATCCTACATATATGACCACTCTAATATAAATATAAGTATTTATAAATATATAATACACTAATACATATACACAGGTATATATATATTTACTTGCACATGTAGTACATCCATATCAAATG
Source organism: Pachydiplax longipennis (assembly GCA_036926295.1). NCBI lineage: Eukaryota > Metazoa > Arthropoda > Insecta > Odonata > Libellulidae > Pachydiplax > Pachydiplax longipennis. The sequence goes on from JAVFKF010000002.1 coordinate 41,299,167, forward strand.
CATTCATTATCTTTGTGCATAAAAGATTTTTACGGTCAGAATAGCCACGATATCTCCTCGTGATTTGTTGCATATGTGCTGTGTAGAAACGAAACCCCTGAATGTGGGTAGCCAAGCATTCCGTAACACCCTTAAGGAAGAAAGGATGTGAAAAAGGGATCGTTTCGCACGTTTTAGAGAGAGAGGGCGTACATTTTGGAGCGAAGTGTATACCCGAGAAGAGGATTGGATCGATCGTTTAGGGACCGCGTCCGAAGGAGGGGAGGAAAGAATGGAACGAACGGTTACGGAAGAGCGATGAAGGAATGGAAAGACGATGAAGTAACGATACGAAGGTGGCACTCCATCCCATACCCAGGTGAACAGTTGTAACATCATCGTTGGATTACTCGGTAATACAGCCGAGTTGACTCTGGTCTTTTTAACCTATTATGTGTACAATTTCATATCATCTCAAGGAAGAACGAAATGAAAAGAGCCTGACCGAACCGGGACTCAGTGGTCAAAGCAACCGACTGGCAATTCGATGAACCGGGTTCGTGTCCGGTTCGGTCAGGTTTGTTCCATGTTCTTCTTTCCCTGGGATTTATCCTTGCCGCACGACTTTTCGTGCTGAGTTACCTCTAACCTTTCCTTGTTTGTTCAAATAATTTTATTGTATCTAAATATATCTTCTCATTTGTCAATGCTATAATAATATGTTGCTTTCAAAATTTTCTTGCAAATATTTACTGCAAAAATATTACTTTATATGCTTCCCTGCGGTTTTTCAATATCACTTCGAGAATCCTTTTAGAATATTAAAATCAAGTATAATGAAAGGATTTCATATCCAAAACTTTCTAACTACCAAAGTTTATCACCTTCCAAGTTTGTCTCGTTAGCTGATATCTAGAAAAACTCTACATTCCCTTCTCCCTTCCTCACGATTTCGATCTTCCTAAAACGAATGCTATGGCTCTTCTCGTACGTATACAATGCCACAACGACAGAGATGCTGGCCATAAAATTAGGCGAAATCATGTATATCTGAGGGCAAGGAAAGAAAAGCAATGGTGTACATCCAGAAAAAAATAAAGGACAAAAGGCGGTGAAAAGATCTGATGCGAATGGGAATCTAACTCACTTTCGGAGCGGTTTTTTTCCAGTTCGACTACACAAAACGGTCAAACTCAGTTCTTCGGAATATTTTGTAGGCCGAACGAGAATTGGTATGGCATAATCTGTTGAATAAGTTGGAGATGTTAGTATATACTTATGCTATTTTCGTCAGTCCTTTTCGTATATGTTTATTCTTTGTTTGTTCCCGGGAACACACTGGCTTTTGCAATTTTATTTCCTTTTGTTTTCCTGAGTGATTTCTGAAGAGGTTTTCCTTCGATCCCTTTGTATACCTCAGTGAAAACCGTTGCGATCGTAGGTTACACTAAATCAGAGTTATGCTCTAGATCAGCTCACGAAGTTTTCCGAAAATAAAATAAGACTTTCCTGCGAGATAGCTCAATTAGTAAGAGCAATCGCATGGAAACTGCGAGATCCTGGTTGGAATCCAGTTCTCGTCCTACCTAGATCTCCGTTTATCCTTGGTATATTGTATCACTTTCTCTAATATGATGTGACAAAGTATTTCTTGCTACAAAATCACAGCGGCAGCCGCCAATATCAGCTCTCAGTCGGAACTTTCTTTCAATCTCGCTCAACAATTTTATTGCATGTTCCATAAAATCTGTCAATATTTCATCCGAATGATCGTATACTAGATAATATACAATTAATTCGTAGAAATTTAGCTAGATGTCAAATGCTTGAAAATTCGTCCATCCTGGAAAAATACATTTCACGACTTATCAAGAGTTCGTAAATATACCCATCCCTGAACCTCTTGGTAAAAGCTTTGAGAGAGCGACTGCCAAATCATATAAAGAACAATCCTATCGACCTTTTCGCGTCATTGTCCCTCTTTTCATCCACCAGGACAATTACCTTCGCTCCAACTGCTCCACATAAAATATACCTTCGACAGCAAACAAGTGAGGAGCGAAATTGCGAACGCCGAAATCGGTTATTTTTGATTCCCATGGGCGTGAAAAAAATGGAGAAGGAGACGAAACTGTAAACAGGAGGTCCAATCTTGCCCTGCTAATTGGATGAACGAGGCTGTGTGCGTTTAATGCAGTTTCGTTTTGATTAATTTTAATGCATGTTTCATCGTAGTATCCAATAAATGAATAAACAAAACTAATTACGATGTAGAAAACACGCCCAAGTTGCGAATCGCGGTATATAAACTGTATTAGATTCGGCCTTTATGAGCCTCGGCGGAGGAGTGTTTCACGGCGTGAAAAATACGAACTGCATTTAAAAATTGAATAGCGATAATCAAATTGAGTGGATGTGTCAAGAGCGCGTGGAAATAACGCTCGGGGAAGCTTAAAAATGAAAAAGTACAGAGGCTGTTAAATTTGATTCCGCAGTGCAATCTTCCGGATGTACAAAATCTCCTTAGTTTTTTCGCTACCGATCCAACGGGATGTAAAAATATGATGAAGGAGATGAAATTACGAAAAATATTTTAAATGAAATTCATCGCTATTTCAAATGCAAAAAATTTCTCGTGAAAACAATTTCCGTTTGCTGTGCGACATATTTTCGACAATTAACTTTACTCGGAACGTGTCCTGACAATATCGACCACGATAAGCAGGGAGAATATGCTTTTTCTCTAAGCTATGGCGCACCAAATACGAGAATCATTCAGCGATAGTCACTCGCATCTGATTGAGTGCATAAAATTTCAGACAAAATCTTATATGAATGATATTATGAACTGTATTTATCTCCGATAGTTATGATAGTGAATTATCAATCTTCATCTTTGGGAGCTTAAATTGAATTTCATATAACTTTTTGCAAAATATAGTTTCGGGATACGATGGTTGATATTATCCCTGTTACGAAGCGTATTTCAAACATCCATATCATCGGTTATTCCATAGCAGGCTGGACGATAGCACAGCCCAAAGCATGCCTTTTTTAGCCATTGGCCACGGCGATTTGGTAAGTTACGTTTGCGATTACGGTCTGGGATTTGCAAGGATGATAGAATAAACTCTCTGCGATGGAGACAAAGTAAGCAAAAGAGACAAAGATATTGTTCAGATGTCACATATCATAAAAGAAAGAGAGAGATTTCGTTTAAATGGCTAATCGATAATAACAATTAATGGATCATTAAGTGATGGATGCAAGGAAAAATCTTGATGATATCAGATTATGATTGGTAGACAGGTAATAAAAACATCACTCGCACCTTATATAAGTGATTTGGAAAAATACTCGAATGTCAGACTAGATCTCTCATTACAAAAACGACGAGTCTAAACAGAGAGTGATCGGAGTAAGATCTACCAACTTTCGATAGCTAGTTATTATTAACCTCTCCTATAGCAGTAATAATTTGATACTGTAAAGCTGAGGAAAGTAATGAATAAAATGGACCGAATTTTCTCGAATTGCTTACTATGACTTATGCATCGTAGTGCTTAGTAGATTATGGGACACTATGAAAAGACTCCGCATTTTCTATCCTGTCTGTCGCGGAGCGAAACTGACTCATCTCATAAGCCTACTGATAAGAATAGATACGGAATTGGATCCACGCGGAACGAATACACAAATAGAAATAAATTTGTAATTCACAATAAGAAATGGAAAGATTGCAAGAACGCCAAATGACCCCGTATTAGCTAGAATACTTCTGCAAAGCACTATGACCCCTTTTTGTGATTTCTTTAGAGACTGTAGGAGTAAAATACTTGATACTTTAGATTCATCCATTAGGTGTTAGGGAAACTTAGGAAAGCAGAGAGCGTTAAGGAAATGTTAGAGATTCTCGGTTGGGAAACGTTGGAAAAAAGAAGAAGAGTAATCGACTTGTAGGTATCTTTCAGGTCAGAAACGGAAGAGAAGCATGGATGGAGTTAAATTTCAGCATAGAGGAACCGCAAAATATGACACAAAGGGATCACAAGCAAAAGTAAAAGCTGAGGAAACAAAGAACTGATGTCGCCAAGTATTCCTTTATAAATATAGTAGAGGGGTAAAAATGGAATATGTTGTCTGAAGAGGTCTTCAAACCTTTCACAAAAATTGAATAGAGTTTAGAAGTAGATGATTTAGAGTGGGTAATTAAATGGAGCGAATTCGTTAATTTTAGTAATTATATGTATATTTGTCAATGTGACGATGTGAAACTGATGAAGTGACATGGTCTGAAAATTTAACGTTATAAAATATGCATGTGGAACTTGGCAACTGTAATTATGGGATTATCATTATAATGAATTATAGTTTATGTATATTAATATGCCGCACCAGTGCCATGGGATGCTCTGTAATTTAATTCTTACTTACTAATAATCTCTTAATTAATTTTTGTGGTGTTCTAATACTGTTTGTGAATAGATGGATGTTATTTCGGAATGTTTATCTGTATAAGATTTCTAGTGTGCGGGACTGTTGATTGTGTTTGCTTTTTTAGTGTAAGAATGTAGTTGGGGCTGCCATGAGACGAAAGTCAATCTGCAGTAAATAAATAATAAATAGATACATCCAAGTATATTACGAGCTCCAAGAAGCGATATCTTGAGTTTGTAAGAATAAAACCTTTTACTTTATCATTTAGCCATCCATTTTATGATATCCTATTCCCTATCCGTTGTACGAGCATCGAATAGGGTAGCAGGAATACAGAAAGAGATCATTCAATTCAAGCCACTCATACGAGTAGTATATATTGATTTGTGATTTATGATAAAACATGAGTAAACGAAAATAATAAATGCAACATCAATCGCTCAATTCACTTCGAATGGGTTTCATTTGAGAAAACCTGCCAAAAATACCCTTAAATATACGTATAATGTATTTCTGGAAAAAGTTTTGAATACATTTGAATAAATCTATTTAAATCCTCCGGTCATATAAAACGTTCTACTAATGTGAGCGTGTGTAATGGAATAAAGCAAGCACGAAAATCGAGCATAATTCATTTTTCATGGGGAGGGAAGCAGGAGTGAATGGAGGACCACGATTTTGAATTTCTAGCAGGGTGTTATAGATGCTGATTGCAGGCAAAATCTCCGCAATTCAACCAATAGCTCCCTCCCCTCCACAGGGGCCATGATATCCGAAGACGCGTATTAGATCGCGGGCAATTTTTTCCGGCTTAATATCTTCGCTTCTCAACGCCGCACCCTCTTCCATGAAAAACGCTCATTCCTCTCGCATAATGGCTTTTTTACAAGTTTCGTATCCCAAGGCATAACGTTCAGCCCATACATACCCTTGTCACTTGCTTCGGTTATCTTTCACTCGCAAAAGAATGAACTTTCTTAGCTCTTGATGCCCCCATATTAGCATAAGGGAGCGCTGAAAAAAGTAAAGATTTATCTTGATGAGAACGGCGGAGGTCAAGTCGGGGAGCATTTAAAAAAAAAAGAAAAACAATCCCACGCCCGTTTAAATTGTTTTCGCGCCGAAGTAAGGAACACTTTAATGCGGAAATTTTCGAATAAAGTGTCACCATTAGCATGATTTATACGTGGAAGAGGGCCGAGAAAGTTTTAATAATTTAGGGGTTTCGTGATTAAATGCATTCGCTTATTCGCACCGTGGCGCGGTGGTAAATAGCGAAAAACGAAAAAAAATCCGAAAGTGGAAAAAGAGCGTAAATAAATGCGACGAATGGAATTTGTGGCATTACCGGGGGAAATTGCCTTAATTTTGCAAATGCAAAAGAAATATTAACCCTAAAAGAAGATAAAGAAGGGCTAGATTACTTAGCATTCGAGACTCTGAGCATTTGCTTGACTCTCAAAAAACCATCCCAAGATATGCCCATACTTACATATTCAGCGAACATTAATATTTAAGAAAATAAGACATCTGTAGTTTATGATCATGACAGTAATTTATGGATTATTGAGTGATTTCTGAGATCCATAACCCATTAGTCTTTCCATCTTTAGCTTATAAATTGAGCTTTGTGATAGTAATGTTGGAACTTCACCCTGCTGTTTTGATTCATAAATTACCAGAATGGAATCATTTTAATGTGAATTTTGGATATTTTCAGATGAATATTTCATTAAAAGAGAGTAACCAACAATCACAGAAAGGTAGAAAAGGATGGTTATTACTATTGTCTGAATGTGATCAATTTACTCTACGTAAACATTGGTATTTCGAAAATTTGTAACTCGGAAACATAACATAGGAAGAGAATGAAACATAATAGGAAGAATGATATACATGAAACATAAAGTTTATGATATTCGAAAATTACCGATATAACTTCTTAGAGATAGTAACCTATAATAAGTAGTGTAAATATGGTGTACCTATAATTAAAAAGGTTTCACAATTAAACCCGCTTTTCTAGGGATCGATAGAAAACGGCATTGTAACCAGGATATGACTTCTATTCTCGCGCGTTGAAATCAATAGAAAATTATTTATTGGTTCTTTAGGGTTTTGTAACGAAAGAGAACATCGCGTTAAGATTTTCCCCCTCAATCTGATGGGATAGATATAGATGGATATCTCTCTTTATCTTAGAGCTAAAATCGGCTTATTGGATGGAGATTGCCCTGTTTTGCGATATCTTCCCTTCTTACTCGAAATTAATCATCCCTAACAGGAGCCAAAAGGAACCCCGTTAAAGGTTTGGCGAAGAAGAAAAAAGAGAGAAGCACTGCAATGTAGATAATGTAAACAATTTAAGTCTATCATTTGAGGCGGACGATTGCCTAAAGCAGGTTGCAGTCGGTTACATCTGTATAAGGGCTTTTACAGATGTAGATACACGGATAATCAAATAAGATAAAAGTATCCCATTAGTTCATTTAATAAGTAGGAGTGCATCATTAAATAAACAAGCCGTGGCAACGCGTGAGGTATGAAGAAATTGGACGAAATGAGAACTTAAGTGGACGATATGTGCATTTTAAAGTAAGAATATACGAAAATTATAAAGTTACTACGAATACTCACACATTTATGTAATTTTGCGTTATTAAAATAAACAATGAGTAACCAAGTAAAGAATTGGTTTAATAAAATAAGCAATCTATGGAAACTTCTTAGCTTCTCTTTATGAAACTTCTTATTAAACTGAAACTTAAACTTCTAGAAAAAAAAATTTTCCCTAAACAGGATTCGAACCACTATGGAGAAACTTTTGGATTAATCTTTGGAAATTTTGGAACGTTTGGAAACTTGAACCAGACACTCTAACCACTCGGCCATTTGATCACGATGGAACTCAGCTATAAATTAAGAAAAAGACATCATACCAGATAAAAGACATACAACATGACCGAAACATTTAAATTAATCCTAGACATTTTTGACGTGTTATTTTGACATACATCAGATATGTGCGATATTAGTAGTACATTTGTCTATAATTTAAATTAATTCCCGTCATTTTTTTACGAGAGAACTCAATAGTTTATATGATAATAAGGATAGATTTATACAGACTGAGTTAAATCAATAGCAGTGTATGAACGGTATATAGCAGTATATGAATTGAAATAAAAACGGTACTTAAGCAGCAATCTCACAGGCTCAGAGTGTAATACGTTTTAGGTAAGCTCCTAATAGAATACACGGAACTCAATAAGGTTCTCATAGGCTAGAGAATGGAAATTAGCAATCAAATTCACACCTAAGCAAGATAAATATTAATTCTTTCTGGAAATGATACAATTCCTTCTCTGGGGGTTCTCTTTGACACCACTGTTTGGCCGATGCTTCTTTGAGGTAGTGGCATGGGTGATGCGGTACATCCGGACGAAACCACGCTTGCCCTTACCTACTAAGTTCCCTAAACGGTTTGAGAAAATTTTCTGGCCAGAAAGCTTACAATTAGTTGAATACAGCAACCTCCCGGTTATGTTACGGAGAGACTTGCAGAAATCATTTAATTTATCTATCTTAGATACTATCCATTTAAGGGGGACTCACTCTTCGTGAGCTGTTGTATTATATCAATTTGCAATTTTTCCTCTAAAAATCTCGTTGACTAAATTAGTGAAAACATTCACATCCTTCATCCTTGACACTGAGAAGGCATCCAGTGAATCGCAAAATTCATACGCAGAATCTTTCAACTGTGCTTGCCAAATAACTTCGCCGACTTATCAAGTCTGGGCAGTAATTCGTTCATTAGTAATCCATCCGCGAAAATTTAATCACGCTCCATTTCTTACTTATAATATTCAGCTCGTTAATTTAACTTACCTCAGGTTAAAAACTCTATCTCTTCTGAATTTATTTTCCTTAACTGGAGGCAACAGCGGCCTGTTAACCATGCCTGTGTATAGCAAAATTAAAAATCCCATATGCTTACTTCGTGTCGTATCGTTATATGCAAGAATACGCCAAGACTCTAAAACAGTTTCTTTCAAACAGTTTTACCCCATGACACGGCACACAGGGGTTGGGAATTTGTTTTGCGGCAAACCAACTCCATTTAATCTTAGGTTTGCTGCTAAATATAAAAATACGTTAATGATAAATGATAAATTTTAAAGTAATAGTCGCAGTAAAATGTTTATTTTCAATATTTCGACATTCGCGTAATTGGGTTAATGGGAAACGTTATTGGGAAGGTGTCCCATACTTAAAGTGGTAGTATAAACACTCAAAAATCTAAGCGAGTGAAAACCAGTATATAATGGAAATTTTCCGCTTTTGATCTACGACTCGCGATTTATTCTGTACATATATTACAATAGCTCACATCGAATGATCGATAATGTTGAACTGTTGAACTTAGTTTTGAAACTTTTGAAACTGAAACAAATATCAATAACTAAGAGACAAAGGTTCTCCAAGCGCCGACAGCGGCGACTAATTATCAATAGTTATGAGGTGGACTTTTTCACCATTGCGAAAATTATGTAGAAGAAATATTTGTAAAAAACCTCGAACATACTCATTCCGCATCACCACCGTTGATTTTTACAGCGCACTTACTACCTTTTTATGCACACTTGCCTCCTTTTGCAGCATTCTTTTGTGTCGTGGAACTCAGTTTAGATTTCACTATCATAAGAAATGAACAAAAATACAACTATGGATATAAAATAAGAATAAAAATTCTCCAATGTTTAAAAATGAGAGAGAGAGAGTAATGCTTAACGGACAGCGAAAATCCTACATCATTATCTAGCATAATACTAAACAGAACTTCGAAGCACAGTAGTGAGGAATACTGCTCTAGTGGCCATCTGTTGCCGTGGAAATTTTTCCGTTAGAAAGGCTTTTACTTTGATACTCCGACGGAAGTAGTAGAAAAACAATGAGCTTTTTTGATTGAGCTTACTGAAAATCTTCCATTTCTTACGTAATCAATGCACATTATTAATGCGTATGACTGAAATACGAAGATTCTATAATATTAATGACGTAACGTAATCATAGATTGATTTTTCTAATATATTCTCAAAATTACTGGCAGAATAACAAATGGCGCAAAAAACGCTATACCTACCTATAGAAGCTTAATGGCTTTGATGAAAAGTCTACACCGGCTGTTAATAAAAACAGCAGCATATATGACTTGGCGTTAACATGGATATCGATCCTGTCAGTCAGTGAATTTATCAGCCTTAGATTTGGTATGATTCTCAACTCCTTCCCATTGAATACCTAGAGCTTTCTTATGAGTAACAGATTCCAATGATCTTCTTGACTCTAATTGTAATGAGAATGATATTTATATTATCGTTGGTATTTGTGAAAAATCATAGTATGAAAATTATCTCTCTGAATCGCCTACTTATACCTTAAGAATAATGTGTAAAATAGGTAAGTACACTTTTAAGGCCAGTTTGAACATCAATCCCATTTATTACTAGCTACCACAAGCCCAGGAGAGGGAATGAGGATAGATGGGGAGTGAGGTAGTCTTGCTCTTGCTTTCCTCACTGAGTCAGAATACTCTAATAGGATTAAGTCTACGGAAGTGCGGCCCCACGATCTTATGAATAGCGATTTTGGAAATTCTCAATAGGGATAGAACAAGAAGCACATAAATATTCAGCATCACTTTTGTCGTGGTAAATCATATTGCCACAGCCATGATCAAGACTGAGAGGAAGGATGCATCGTCTTCCATCATGTTTCAGAAGACAAATTAAAAGTACACCATAAAACGAAATTTGGTAGAAGGAAAAATTCGTTCTCTCAATCTCAACCAGGTCAGTTGAGTCCTTGCAGACGTTTCCATTGCTAACACTGCCCTTTCATCAGGGCGTTGAAGACTCAACTGACTTGGTGAAGATTCTGGGAACATTTCCTCCAATACATATGCCAGGAAAGCACAAAATCCTGCAAATCACCCCTCTGCCGATTAACTAATTCACACTTCAATGGAACGTGTAGTAAAGCAAGCTAAATAAAACCACACATGTAAAAGAACCCATGAACCTTAACGCTCCCTCAAGAGGAAGATCCATCCTCCGCCTCAATCTCGAGCGTAAAAAGAAAGTGGATTAAGTCTTGCCGTATAATTAATCAGTTCCATGATCCCAATGGCAACGGCAATTTCGAGGTCGATTCCGATTGGACGGAGGAGTGCTAGCTTCAATCGACTATCAGATTTCCGAGATGCATGACGGGGGTATGTTAGGCAAATAAGGGAGCGTAAAAGCAGAGGTTTGGCAGAAGAGGTGGAGAGGGAAGGTTTGAGGAATGGAGTGAGGAAAGTGGAAGAGGAGTGGAAAGGAAGGGGGAGGGATCGAGAGACGGGGACCAATAGGGTTTGGAGCGAGCGGGGAATGGTGGGGGTACAAATTCATTAGGTAAACGGATTACCTCGTTCCCCCAAAAGCAGACCCAAAATTAAACGATTAGTTAAACTGATTTAAGGACGGGCCAAGAAATCGAATTACCAGTTATGTTAATCGCGTTTGGGACGACCGTGGCTCGGATACATCGTCGGAGAGAGAGGATAGGGAGAAGAAAAGGGAATGAATAGGAAGCGGAGAGACGCAAATAGAGAGAAATGGCCGGAGATTCTTTCCTTCCGGGACTGATAGCGGAAGGTTAACACATGGGTTATTTAAATATTCTCCCGTATCCGATCCCCAAACCGAATTATCAATTAAGTTTGGCTAGGAAGAGAGAGGCGGAAAAATAGGACGCCGTACAAATACGAGATCCATGGCCGACTTCGATTTTGTTATTCGGGTCCCTGCTGAGGTCCGCCGCGGTTACGGTTCTCAAACAACCTTCGGAAAAAGCGGTGGTCGTGGCGGATGCAGCCGGTGGAGGAATGCAGCGGAAACTAGTTACGCCGTGTCCACATTCGATATCAAAACCGAATCTTGTCATGAAACGAAATGCTCGTGGCTTGCTCGGCCACGCGTGATGCAGGCGGCCGAGGAGCTGTACATTTATTAAATTTAGGTCTTTCTGTCCATAGTTATCTGTACGATTATCTAATTATCTCTACGGTTAAAATATTTCGAATTTCTTCTTACTAAAAATCCACAATCTTTCTGGTTTTCTTTCTAAAAATGGTTTTTTCTTCTAACCATGCCCACGGCCGACCTCAAGGGCGGACTGTTCAGAATGTTAGCTTAAATGCACCAAAGTTCCGGGTTCTTCTTTTTTGGTTGGTTTTTCGTGTTCGTTAACTGTGTTTGTTAAAAAGTTATTAAAAGGATGTGATTAGGAACGCCGGCATCTATCAGATAGATATTGGCAATAATCCTTAAGCTTTGATATTATAGTTATCTTACCCTTTTATTAGGAGAGGTCACGACCTAATTGGTCTCTATTCCACTTAACTTCTTATGAAAATTTTATATAATAATTTATCATAAAAGAGGAGAAACATATAAAAAGAGGAAGAAACAAAGAGATAGTGTAGTTTTTGAGAAAAGACCTCCATAACTGAGAGTTGATAGGGAAAATACTCACAATACGGTAAAACACCCACGCAAATAGAGGTGTGGAAAAAGCAAAATCAGAGAGAGGAGATAAAAATTAAAATATAAATATAAAAAAATATAATAAAAAAGAATATAAATCAACCGCCGATGGGGTTTGTCATTAGAATAGTCCTACACAAATGTTCTTAATGGTTTGATGTGATCAGTTTCATAGTAGCATTAGTTGAGGCTGAGCAGAGCCTGAAATGAAATGGATGAGAACGAGGCGATGGCATGAACGGATGGACCTTATCATCTGAAGGAATCCAAGGGGTAGCATATGAAGTCCACGAGAGGATTGGGCTAATGGAATCATGAAACCGGATCATATCCATTACAAAATATTTTCCTGATCTAAAATCGAATGAAAAACGCTTCGAATATTTTTAAGTACGGGAGTATTTACCAATGAACCGACGTCGAAAATTCGAAAAGTAAAATATATCAACTTAAATAGTAAAGTAGGTCCTTTAAACTTCTTTGATATTCTTTAAAGTAACCCAGCAAACATGATCATATCACTCATTTACTTCATAAATTAAACTTGTTTTAACTTCCTTATCAAAAGTGGTATGCGGAACTTTTCGGAGATTTCGTTATATCTTCGCATAATCTCCAGTAAAATCATTAAATCTCTGAAACGAATAAATTTTGTACCGTTGGTTTATATTATTCTTTCGTCCATGACAACATTCTAAGACAACTAATAAAGTAAAATAGTATAGACGCATCTCTTGCTGTGATTTGGCGCCACATTGGTATGTAAGTCTTTCATCTAATCGAATATGGCACTCTTTCAACAAAATGTTCGCTATCCCTGACGTAAGCTACCCTTCCAAAAGAATTCAGAGATAATTGCGTCCGAAATGTCAACTCGTTTCAGCTCCCGTTGATTTCAGCATTCCAGTGCAAAAACATCTTTGGATCTCAAGCGGAGCATTCCTTTTCGAAAATTAATGCTTAGTTCTGACTGCATCAACGTACTAATGTGTATGTTTTTCGGAGAAATTTTCAAACCTTAAGAAAATAAATCTAGCGGCAATTATTTATTGGATACCCATTAATTAAATTACAATAGGAAAAGTGTTTAGTTGTATTAGCACATGAAGAATCGAAAGGAAAAATGGACATGAAGAGTGACTGATGGGACTGGGGTTCGAATCCCAGTCTCACAGTTGCCAGTCGGTTGCTGTAAATGAAACAGTATGAAAAAATATTCTGAATAGATAGCTCAAAGATTTAGAGCAAACAGCCGACAAATGGGAGACCCGGGTTGTATCCTGGTCCCGTCAGACTTTTATCATGTCTGCTTCTCCTTGGGATTACGAGTATTAATTTGAGAAATTTCCTATAGGCATGATGTATCGTGCTTATTTTCAGCAAAAATACAACAAAAATTAAACATCGACGTTATTTTGGCAATATATTCTTCTTTATCCAGAAACTAACGAGGATGTTGAATATAAAGAATAAAGAAGCTTAGCTGCGGCGAACTAGCCTTATACGTCGCGGATACGAATGTATTATTTAGCAAAATATCACTATTGTCTCTTTTGAAGAATCCTCAGAAGTTTCGACATTGAGATCACCGAAAATTGCCGGCATTTCAGAGAGAAACCGGATAGCGTTATCTCGCGCATGTGCGAGATTTCCTCTCAAGCCCAAGACGATTCATTAATCATTCAAATCGCCAGTTTCAATGACACCCTCACTCAATTCAATAATCATACTCCCAGATTAGGCGCCGCTCGTACACCGGTTCAGGATTCAGGGGGAGCTCAGAGTGGAGAACTAGTTGGTATTGATGTAACCATGTCAGATGCAAAAGCAACGAATCCCTCCACAACGTTTCTTCTTTGGAAACGTCTCACAGGATTTATAAGTTCATCAAAAGGATTTATGCCTGCAAAGGCTTCATTTTCTTGAGGAATTACTTTTTTCAGGAAGTGAATTAAGGCTTTCTTTAGAATAGAACAGCTACTTATCAAAATAATAATTTCATGCAAATCGGGATTTGGGATCATTAAGTTCAGTTTCCTTATGATCTGCCTACCTCTGTTTCTATTACCAATGGCGTTATTGTAGCAAAATTTACAGTTCGTCATCACATTATCATCGCAATTATGTGCAACGTAACACAATTAAACTCAAATTTTTGTGTTGGCTACTTGCAAAATATTATAGATTTATTCTGGTTCAGATAACTGGGTGGTTCTATTCTATCTTTCTATCCCTGATTTGGCTTTTTTTCACGAAATGAAGTGTTAAGCACAGTAGCGAACTCATCTCTCCTTACGCAATTACTAATTCATATGATTAGATCAGAGATTCCCACCACACGGCCCGCTGAAGGGTTTAAACCCGGCGACAATCCTCTCGTAAATCAATTTCTATTTCAGAAATTTTCACCATTAGATAAAGTAAAGTATAAAGTATATTGTAAAGTATATTGTATTATACCATATTATTATACCATATTATTATATATGGATTAGTAAAGTATATTGTATATTGTATTGTGTATTGTATAATCTCTATACAATCCTTCGATAAAGTTATCCTCAGTTTGATTGAAATATAACTTCATTCAAGGGCACCCAGAAACCCAAGTAGGAACGAGTTCGGCGAAAGCGGTCCCTGGTTCGGATCCCCACGGGAGCCCACGCGCGAAATGTCCTCAGCCGTCGAAGCAATTTTAACAAAACTGCTTCCACTATTCGATTTCAATTTTGAACTGCATAGCCTCTTTCTATGTTTGCATGTTTAGGTTTAATGGCATAATTAAGTATTTAATTATATGTTAGAGATTTTTGCGTAAACTATTTACCAAAATATAATTATGCCAACGTATAAAACAAATATAAAAAAGTACTATTGTTTATTATAAATAAGTATAAATAAGTACTATTGTTTAATAAACTATTGTTTGAAGTGTTCCGGCAACTAAGATCATCATGCATGAGGGCTACCAGCGGGAATCGAACCCGGGACCGCTTTAGCCAAGCGAACACGCTGCCCAAATGGTTATCCGACAGCCCAGTAAACGACAGAATGATGGCCTGATTGAAGGGGTCCTCAGTGGCCTACGTTTCTCTCCGATGTTGCCCTCCAACCCAAAATGTTGGACAACCCTGCTTATGTTTTTGTAACAGCCGCAAGAGCTACCGATTCTCGCAGTGGATGAAGAGATGGTGCCCAGAAGCACAAGAGTCGTTTTTATTCCATTCGCCGTAATATGTTGGCAAGTTTATCCATAGAGCGTTAGCGTCTGCAGACGAGAATTGCGCGCCTCATGAATGAGAGCAGTGGCTGTGGGGGGGCGCATCTTCTAAGAATCCGTGGGGGCGAAAAGAGGGGAGTCAGGGCTGGGGAGAGGATCAGATCGATAATATTTTCTTCTCTCCCTCCGACCCCCTCCATTCCCCGCTTAGATGGTAATGGAATTAGCTCCAATAATGCTGTGAGACCACGGCAGTGAAAAATGCGGGCACGGAGCCATGTTGAAACCACGCGTCGACGGGTCGAGCGGGAAGAGGCGAATTTAAATAATTTCTTCATCTCTCTTCCTCCCCCTTCCCGTGCATTTTTTTGCTGTGGCCCTTTTGGTGACTTAGTAGAAGTGCGCTTGACGGCAAGTGACGGTCGAGCGGATAGCTTCATCCATTCATTCGATCTTTTCCCGCGTTGCATTGCTCCGCTTGCTTTTTGCGTTGCTTTGCTCGATATGAGAAGTTTTCTCGAAATATTACATGGGTTACTCTCTCTATAAAGAGATATGGGATTTAATTACAGCCTTGGCGTAGACGATGTGGTTACATGAAAGATATTGGCAGAACGATTGATTTAACTTTAGAAATAATTCAAAAATCATCTCCGGATAGGTTGGGATGATCCCAATGCTTTTTCACGAGATATTTTACGAAAAGTTCAAGGGATTTGATTTCCGTTAAAAAAATGATTCTCAATTGTCCACTCTTGCGAAGGAGAAAGAATTTCTTTCAAATACACAAGTAAAGCTACACGTGTTAAATATAACTACTTTAATATATATCGGACCTATTGGAGAGTTTTCTTTAAAAATTCATCTGATATAGAGGTAGCCGTTTTTTTCCCACAGTCCACCTATTTTCTTTTGTGGACGGTAAAATTTCCCTGAAGCCAGGCGATGTCCTAAAAGTTTAGTGCTTCCGGAGATAATTCCGTTAAGAATATT
Source organism: Pachydiplax longipennis (assembly GCA_036926295.1). Taxonomy (NCBI): domain Eukaryota; kingdom Metazoa; phylum Arthropoda; class Insecta; order Odonata; family Libellulidae; genus Pachydiplax; species Pachydiplax longipennis. The sequence goes on from JAVFKF010000002.1 coordinate 41,315,388, forward strand.
TATAACGATAATTTTTACTGACACAACACATTTACAGAATTACATCTAACATGGTTGTGTATATATATCTTCATCAAGTACAACATAAATACAAATAATAATATCAGGAATATCGTCTTCCATTGAAATACAATGCAATAATAAGTATAAACAAAGAAGTAGAAGAATCTAATAATTTTTACATTTCTTTATTAATATCTTCAACCCTTAAAACATCAATCCATAAATCAAATAATAACACATTTCTACCAGTAACACCTTAAGTCGTCGACCTCTCGAAGTGCTTTATGAATTATGTATTATGAATTCATTCTCGACTCCCACTGTCAATTTTATTAGCTAAAAATCATCACACTCACAGCATCAAATCAAACCCACTGCCCAGGATAAATATAAATACAATTAATAAATAGAAAAAGCTCCTTTCCAACGAAATTCTAAAATGCAACAATTATTACGTGCAAGAATTTAAATACAGGAGAATGGATCAAATGTTTATCTTTACATCCTGATTTTCATAGCTTTCACTTCTTGGTCAAACCAAGTTCTATCATATCTACAAATATCAATCATTTTCCCCATATATTCTAAAATTTGAAGATTACGATTATTAAACCTAGAGAATCAGCGATATGAGAGTCGATTCTTTATTTCTATAAAAAATTCCGATACTAATTTTTAAGTACTATTGGAAGAAAAGACAATAAGTGAGCGAAATCATACAGCAACTATAGGTACGTTTTAAGACTATGGGTAATTTAGCGTTGTACCGATAGAAAAAAATCTTCTAGTGTTATTGATGAGTAATAGGATAATAAAAAGTGAAAATCTATTATTTATTTAACTAAGTAAGCGGGAAAGTTGGATGAAAGATAGAGACCTAGATGTTTCAAATGCTATAATAATCCTTACAAAATAAGTTCTTGCTAATATTCTCCTTGATAGATATCTTGAAATGTTTTCATCACAAAGTAACCTAGATTTCTCTTTCTGGGTCAAAATTCTTAAACAACTAATTTAATTTCTATATTTTCTTATTTTGGTTTAGTAGTAATACTTAAGCTGGTGGATTCGAAAACAACCGTTCTTTGGTTTCAAGCCAGGTAACCAACCGTTGTGCATTTTACTGAAATTTCTCCCTGTATATCATTTCCTAGATTTAAATTATGTGGAAGAAGTCAATCACAGTCAAGGGGAGACATTCAACTGAATCTCTCAGTCAAACTACAGGTTACTTTTGTACGGCACAATTATGATTTTTCCTTTAGGGATATAGCAGAAATCCCTGCTGCAGAAGCAAAGCAAAAACAGGTCTTTATGGTAGCCAAACGAAATTATCTAATGAGAGGACCGAAAGGATTCAGATAAACCATAGCCTAGAGGTGAACCAACACAAAAATAATTGAGAAAATATTCCTGTTTTTTTGCTCTTAAGTGATGTTTTGCAGAAACCAATCTTACAGATTATCATTGAAATTTTTTAAATCTTTTAAATTAATCTTGCGGCTCTTGGTTCTGTACTGTATTTTCTAACTGCTAATCCCATAAACTGTTAACCAATAATGACAAAGAGAATCGAAACGAAAAGAAACTTCAACCGGCTCATGAAATACGATGCGATGAAACCCAGATCCTGCTGATAGTGTTCCCTAATTGTTTGGTTTACATACAAAGCTACGCTTATAAATTAAGGAAGATAAGAAATAGGGCAAAGTATATTGCTCTTAACGCATTTTAATTAAGATCAATGGAAAAGAAAACTTGACTCCGAATTCTCATCGTTCTGAGAATGACCGTAGAGCCAGCCATCAAAACTACTACCGCGCTCGAATGATATTTGAAATCGTAAGTTCCGAAGTGAAAAATGGGTAATGATAAACATAGATCCAACAGAAACAAAAAAGTACGTTAAATTTTAATTTCCAAAGAAAATATCTTCTTCGACCATTACCATAACGGAAGAAACTTTCCTAATGAATACACATTCTTATAATTCGATGTCAGAAATTTATTGTAGATTTGATTTTATTGGAGCCTCAATAATTAAGGTCATTTATGTAAGAAATTGCAAAACATGATTCACCGGTTCCTGTTCCCTCATGTCATTTTTTTTGATAGAACATGACTCTAGCGCTCATATTACTTTGATTGATACGTTTACCAATCGACTTTAATTTGAATATCATTACCCTTCCTCTCTAGAAGCAGGAAAAACAAGCCAATAGAACCGCGAAGCGAACCATACGGCGTTAAATATGAAAAAAAAAAATCCTTCCGGCAGACTTGATTCACTAACCGGCCATTCCCTAAGGTGTAAGCAAAGCACCCCTTCCAACTTCCCTTGTTCTCCCACGATCTAGACGTCATCCCGTAAAACTGAGAATCACCTTATTTTCCATCCCTCGCCTCACTTCTAACGAAATCCCTTTTCCCGGGTAGTTGTGGGAAGGCGAAAGAGGACCACGGGAGAAGAGAGGGAGGGCGGTCGCCACGCAGTTCAATTTAATCCGATTCTACTAACTCGATTCCCATTTTGCCCCTATGCTGCCACCCCCAGGAAAACCACCCCCGATTCCCATCCCCATCGGTCCGATTTGCATGCGTTCCTATACGGGGTAAACTAACCACGCCCCCTCCTCCCGACCCCCCACCCCTCCCTCGGGCCCCGCTATTCCTCCCCATCCCCCACCACCCGTAAAGAACTGCAAAAAATTGGACGGTGGAAGATGGAGAGAGAAGACGAAACGTATGTCCCACATGCGCCTCGCCAATCGGCTCTTGTTTCGTGGGCGGGGCTTTATCGCGTTGGGAATGGGCCAATCGCGGGGCGTAAAATGGGGCCCGGAGTGGGGCGCATGTGCCCGCGCCCCCCCGCACACACCCCCGCGCCGCACGCACGAATTTAAACTCCGATACCCCCCCTCTCCCTGGCACCCAGAGCGCTTTCTTTTTATGCAGTTTTTCGGTCGAGACCAAAAGCATGGCGTCTCGGAGACACATTCCCGTGCAAATCGGTAACGTGGACGCATTAGGTGACTGTGTTGAGCGTGTTCAGGAATGACAGCTATCCTGTTTGGGTGATTCCTTCGCAGGTTGAGCTACCAAGTGGGAGGATAAGACAGAGAACGAAAGAGTGAATGTGAACTAACGTGATCCTGACATTCGGTTCAAGACGGTGCTCGATAGGATATAGACTGGTCGGTTGGTGGCTGATAGACTAGTAGTAGTAGTACTGTTGATGTCTGAGGACCACTAATAGTTTCCAGGCAGTTGATATACACTGAAGTACTGTTGAAGCTATGTCTGAGGACCTTTAGTGGTTTAGCAAGCTTTCCTTGCAGTTTTAGTAAAGGATAACAGAAGTGAAGGTTGGTGCAGACAAACTGAGCTCACTCTTGATTAAGGTATAACATTCCAGAGCTGACATACGTAAAATTACATCTCATCAGTGACAGATATTATTGAGAAGGTTTGCTCTGCTTCCTTGAATGCAAGGTTAGAGCGAACTGTAACCAAAACTTTTCTCCAGAAGAACTACAATGTGCGTCTGTTGGGGAAATTAGCCTTTCGACCCGAAGATGGAGCAATTGACACAGTTCGTGTCGAAGTCATTCGAGGAGGGAGAGAGGAGGATCTTCAGAGTGCGCTGGCCGACTCCGGAGGCTCTCAAGGAAGAGTTGGACGAGAGCTACGGTGAGGAGGAAGAGGAGAGCATGGATGAGGAGGTGTCACTGAGGGGTAGGTCAGAAGACGAGGTAGGAAAGGTGGAGGAGAGGAGGAGAAGGCCAGAGGAAGAGAGGAGAGAGAAAAGGGAGGAGGAATCGAGGGAGGAGAGCCGATTGGAGGAGGGGATGAAGGTGGAGGAAGAAGAAGAGGAAGAGGAGGAAGTGGAGGTGGAGGAGGACAGCGACAATGGAGACTCGGCCAGCTTCCGCTTGGGAAGAGTGGAGGTCGAAACAGGTGAGAGTAATTTACGACATCGCCCATAAGGAAATGCCATATGTTGGATCGTTCGAAAATGATCTTTTGAGCAACTTCTTAGTCGCTTAAGATGGGAAAAGTTGGTGGAGTTGACAGGAAAACAAAAGAGGATATTCTAGAGGAGGAAGGGGTATTGAAGAAATAATTCGTGGGTAGAAGAATTGGGTGCTTCAGATGTTAGGAAGCAATGGATAGTTTATGGAAGTGAGTAAAAGTAGGATGGTTGGGCAAAGACAGATGGGACAGCGACTCTTATTAGATGATGCAAAGTTTGGAATAAGCTGTATAGAATTATATAAAGCGTTAAATAGATATTCATTGGGTTAGGGTATCTATCATAAAGTTATGTGAAGGAGAGGCTCGTGTAGAGATGTCAAATTTACCTTCTCATTATCGGGATAAACAATAAAATTCTCCAATAAAACAAGGAAAACGGAAAATATATAATACGAAGCCTTTACATGTCTGCAAGCATAAATATTCATGTCGTGATTCCATATCCAAGCATATAATCATGAGTAGGTAACACCATTACTTACAGGGTATACTTGTAGCTTCAAACAAAGTCATTAACAATATTTCACACAGAGTATTCAAGAATACAAAATCATAATACAGCAATAAACATCAGAAATTTCCCCCATTTTCGAAACCCCAACTTTAAGCTGTAAATGTGGAAAATTTTACCAGATTGATTACAAGGTATAGGGCTAAAGATAACTTTGCACGAAAATAAAAATAAAGAAAATATTTCCTTGGAGAATCGCACATAACAAAAGTCTATCTGAATCTTTCACTTTCCGTTAGGATACTTTAGTAGATTAAGCTATTTAGCCAAAACATTCAGAGACGCCGTTTGGGGAGCCAAATTTTACTCAAAATGGTGTACCTGGATTTTTTTCTAGATAGCTTAATTGGCTAGGGCATCCGCCTGGAAAGTTGAAGATTCGAGCTCGAGTCCCGGTCATATCAGACTTTTTCGTGTCCGATTTTTCCTTGGAGGTATGTCAACCTTATTTAAAAACAAATTGTGCATCTTGTATTAAAATATTTCAGCAATGAAAGGGTTAGCCGCCTATTTGAACCCACAGAAGTGGCGAATATCTCTGACATAAAAAGTATAGCACGTTAAGCGGACATTTTTTTAGTTCTGTTTATATTAATATGGGATGTTCGCGTTATATAATTCTCCTGCATGACGAGACAAGAGAGTAAAACAGTTGAAAATCCGGGACCTATGTTAAATGCTAACTGCTTACAATTACTGGTAATTCCTCAATAAATATTAACATAAAACCAATAACGAGTTCCGCAAACACTAGATGGTAATATATCGCATTTTGTTTTGAGAATTCATCTACGTAATTAACAAAAAATTCATCAGACAAGTGTATAGAGTGAAATATCCTTGTTTGACTATCAGGGAGTTCACATAACCTTTCTAACTTTTACAGATGAGATGGGCTGTAGAAATACCTGTAGATGACACATTTCTGGAACCCGGAGGAATTCAATTAATATTATTTTGCTTATTCGAAGAGAATTCAACAAAAAGTCTGAGAAAACAGAACAGCTTTGTTTATAAAATTAATCCCCATCATGCAGTTGCCCTAAGTCGTTGTTAGGAAGGAATTGTCTTAAATAGATTCCATTGAAAGAAATATAATTGTCAACGTACTCTTTTGTATCGAATGTCAATCTGTCCAAGGTAAAATAGCAAAGTTGAATGTTTCAGATACCGAAAGAGATATTTTATCGTTACAATTCATGAGAAGCAAGCCATTATTTTTCTTTTCAATTTATTTGATATTAAAATCGTTAAATTAATTACTAGAACCGAAGAAATTCGGCTTTTTAATGTTGATACTCGAATATCATTTAAAGTATGAACTTGTTTTACTTCATCATTATTACTATCACCTTCATTCAACATCTTGGAATTTAAGTCATACCTCTGAGTCATAAATATGTTTAAAACATCATAATACCTGAAATGTATCTCTTTTCAATGAATGTATAGGAATCCATGTAAGATATTTTAGATGCGATGTCTAAAATATGGCCCCAGAGCTCACTATAAGATTACTATTACTACTATAGCTATCTGAGTACGCACAAATGTGTATATTTCTTGAGTAAAAAGTCGCAGTGACATCAGGAAAAATTTTTAGCTGAAAAATGTCCAAACGAAGAAAATCATGTTCGAGGAAATCAGGAAAAAGATAGCCATCAGTTAAAATAAGCTTTCCCGATTTATTATTCACTTATAGCGATTGAGAAAATTTATAAACCTTCATAAGTTGCATCATAAAATTCGAGTACAGGGTGCTTCTGTCTTCTGTTGGTATTGATTGATTCAATAGTTTTAACGCGAATGGATGTACAAATGCAGAGAGAATTGTACAATTAGTACATTCGAAATTTCATTCATGCTATGATATTCGAAATTTCATTCAAATGTGCTTTCTATATTATGTCCCTTTTTAATGACAGAAGCAGAAATTAATTCAAGCAATACACAAATTTAGTTTCAAAGAAGATTAAAAATATTGAATTAACTGACAAAACAGTATTATTCAAATTCATTAAGCCATCAACTAACTTTTCAGACAACTAAATAAAGTTAATATAACTGAGAGTATGACTTTCGCAAGCTATATTTTTCTTTTGAGGGGGTGAAAATTTTTGACTTCCCAACCCCACCGTTATGAATAAGTTTAGAAAGAAGTTAATTTTCCGGAAATGAATTATGAGGTCTGAGATCAATTTCTTTGTCTATCTATCGACATAACAAGGTATTGAATTTATCAAAATGAACGGAAAAGGAAGAATTCGATTCTTATGATTCTTGGATGAAAGTAAATACTTTTTTTCAAACCAGATTACATGACACGGAAGCTAAAATTTGCAATGCAATTTGTACATTTTAAATTTCAGTTTTGCGAATGGAAATGCGAATTTAGATGATGAACTATGTAAGTGCTAAACCAAAGTTTGTCAGATATCGCTTAATCGCAGTTAAAATTATGGATGATCCACATTATATTTTAAAATTATTTATTTGTACTGTCAGGTTTGTAAAAACAACGATAAACTTGTATCCTTCAGAAATATCCTCCAGTTAAACCTACATTACTTATTTCCTTGCATCTAGTTGATTGCGGCACTTGTTAGTGATTTTTCGAAAAAAAAAAGGATGCCAAATTGATATTGCATAGGTAGCATGCATTCTTTCAGGGAAGGCTAAGATTATTTGGAAATGCAGCGCTGATCGCGTAAATACGTCCCACAGCGGCAATCGAATCGGCGGAAGAGAGGGCGTTTGGTGGCGAGGGATTTAGAGGCGACGGCGGGGAGTTGTCCCTTAGGGATTCTCCTCTCTGCATTGAACTAACATGAGCCCTAAGGAAAATGTACATCGAATGTTGACTTAATCATAAGATCGTTGAATCTTCATAAATTTTTCTCTTTCCTAGTTCGGCTAAATGCTTTCAAAAATATATTGAACATGCTCCATAGGATCACGAAGTTATTCTGTTCGAACAGTGGGTTTTCTGCGAGTATTGAAACACTGACATACTTCGACATGTTTCCTCAACCATTATCCTTTTTTCCAAGATAAGAATGAACTGGAATTCAATGGATATTAAAAACAAACTATCTCTGTTCACACATGAGAAAACGTAAATTAATTTCACTTATTCTAACGTTGACGTTGTATTTGAATCGCCCTGAGTCTTTTCATTTGCTTTGTTACGAAATCTGGAAATATTTATGAATAATTCCTTTTTATTGCCCTAATAAGCTGTTGCTACTGTGAATTTTGATTTAATTATGAAGTATTCAGTCTTTTTAGTATCTCGTTATTTACTCTGAAGGAACCTACGCAGTTTGGAGAATACAAAGAAAAATATGAAAAACTGAACGGATTATTCTTAAGCGAAATAAGTTCGCAAGCATGAAGAATTAAGTGAATTAATGAGAGGCATGCTTCTTATCCTAATAGAGAATATGGAAAGATTAAGGTTTATATACTGTATATATAATAATTTTGAATTCTACATTAAGTATACTATGAACCAGTTTCATTTGCTGAAAGCGAGTGTTTGATTAATGACAAGCACTAAAAGTCTTGAAAACTTCGACTATTATATGCATTTAAAAAGTTGACGCATTACTTCTTTACTCTTCGTGGTAATTGATGCTTAAGTGTGTGCGCATACGTGTAAAATTTGCTGGGATTTCATAAACGGCAGTCTAATTTTACCAAAATTTTATTATTTTGGTAATTATTTCTATTCAAGAAACAAGCTTTCAAAATGCTAGTTTATTTCAAGTAGTGTATAGGAAACTATCTTGCCTTTGAAACAACATCCTGCCTAAAGTCCCAATATTATTGTCCTAAATTATTCCTATTACACATTTGCAGGGATTCAAATTAAACGCATTCCTACTTTAGATAGTGAGATGGTTAGTGATATTTAGACAGCGAGTTAGATAATGAGTAGAGTACTCATAAACCATAGATAACATATTTATAATGATAAGTTTAAATTTGAAGATGGAAAATTAATATTAAAATATTTCCCTAGTATATCAATCAGTTCAAGTAATTGCAATATTTATTACAAAAATAAAGTGCATAAAATCTGCGATTGCATAAAATTTATGTTTTAAAATTTTGAGAATATAAACGGATTTTAGCGTGAGCTAATTGAAAGTAGGAGAAAAGGTGAAATGAATCTTCAGATAATGTAATAACATAAGAAAATAACAGAACTAACTCTGTGGACATGGTATGAAGAAAATAGAAACAGCCTGACAAAGATTTCAGAGTCTTTGATGAATTAAAAATGAGTAAAATATAGTTGTGAATAAGCGGCATCAACAAAAAATTACTATACAACATTTATAAAGAATATATTATTTGCAGGACGATTGTTATAAAAGTGATTTTAGATCTTTGAAGCAAGTTCACAATATGGAGTGAGGGGAAGGCATTAAGTTTGCAAGAGGAGGCGTGCGCCTTGAAACCCAAAGATAAACAGAAAGGAAAAATAGAGACTTGACTGGGACTAAAATTTGAGAGAAGGCCCTAAAAATTCAAGAAAGACTGCTACTGAGAGGAGCTGAATCACTCGAAATCGCAACAAAAACTCATTGAGCGATAAAATCGAAGAATAAGAGCAGAACTCTCGCACAATGTAACTGAAAAATGTTTGCCAGAAGAAGAAAATTTCATCAAATGGGAAAATGGAAATGGAAAAAACGGAGAAAAACATCACAAGACTGATGCATTCAAATATTTCTCCGGATGTGTTCTTCGAACTTACATATTAGTTCTTATTTAGATATATTTTCCTCGATCACAATTTGAACTCTAGATTAATGCTATAAAATAATAGTTTACCTTACATCTTATATTTATCATATCATATATCTGACCTAATCTCTCTCACATTAGAAAGATAGTGTCGGTAAACTTCCAGCAAGAAGGGTACAGCTAGGAAAATTTCAAGGATAAACGGACATAAGGAAAGCCTGATGGGTCCGGGACTCGAACTCGGATCTTCCACTTGCTATACCAAAAAATTTATTCTGTTAATGTTATGTTATTTTATTAAATAGTTTCCCACAATAACAACCTTGCAGAAACACAAGGATTTGGAACTGAAAAACCGGTTGAAATCGGTTCAACGGTGGCTGGTGGAGCTAAACTGGAAATGAGCCGAATTCCAGCGTTTACATTGAATCAAAGCGAAATAACGGCTCTATAGTCTAGTACAGGAGTGAGGAAACTTTTACCATAGGAAGGCGATATTTAGCATTCGGTCTTATAAGACAAGCCTATGTGAAACCATCAGGCTCTGTGTTTCCTGCTTTCAAATAGTTTAACATCAGAATTTTAGGCGAGAAAAAGATTTCAATCGTTGAGTAAACCAAAAGAAAATATTTTCCATTTATATTTTTCACTTGTTATCTGGAAGATTAGAAAACAAAATTATTTAAATAGCAGTTTGTTCTAAGAGTTAAATGGCTGCAATAAACATCAAAAAGGGCCGCAAAGATCCTAAGGCCTCAAGTTCCCTCCTCTTCCCTAGTACAAAATTAAACAGCTATCGACATCTGCGCCTGGAAATGAGCTACCCGCACCACAGTTGATATTGCCTACATTTAAGGGGAAGTTATCAAATTCTTATAAAACATTCAATACACTAGGTTACTGAGTCAGAATGTTATGTATAGAATATATGTATGTATATACGTAAAAGCGAAAAACTTTTCAATTTTAAGCGTGGAAGTAATTATAATTATATTCTAAAATTTACATCATAAAACTCAAAGCTGAAATTTTTACAGTGTTTTGCAATATCATAAAGTTACATGAAAGGATCTCACCTTTAATTAAATATGCCTGTATAAGTTACATTGGTTATAGCGTTGCAATATTTTTCTTTCTAATGATGCTATCGGCAGAATATGATTTTATGAAAATATAAATGGCATGTTGTTCGCAGTATATTATTCACTGACAAGTATTGAATCATATTATAAACAAGCCGAATGCTGACCTTCACCTAAGTTTATGATTTTATATTTTTATTTAGATCATAGATTACTATATGATTTACAATAGTTTGATCTGCAAAGTTATTTCTAAGACTTTCTGGATTATCCATGTATTAACTCAAGTCTTCACCTATTTGCTTAAGCATGAACTAATCTCTTTGAATTCCACAAAAAGATCTCTGATATGTTTTGTCAAAGTTGATTGATTAAATTTGGAAACATTCTCCCCGTGGTTACATTATTACTATTTATTACTTGCTAAAGAAGTATTCTTTTCCTCTTAGTTTTCCATATTTTCCCTCCTTTGGGAGTATACTTAATTTGCGACCTCAATGTTTTCCGCGCATTACTCGTATAATTTCTTGGCCATTGGTTAAATATACGATGGGACTTCCTAGGTCTGAAATAAAAATTTTCCCACGAAAGCCGTTTGTATTTGCTTATTTTCGAATTCATAATCCGGTAATTTATTTTACCTCATGGTTTCTAATTCGAAGAAGAGAAGCATTTGAATATATGCAGAAATATTTCATCGCAATATGCCAGAAAATATTTGTTTCAGTTTTATTCCCTTTCATCACTAATTCTTTAAGGTAGTAAATTTAAAACAGATTTTTTAGAATTCTTTTATGTTTAATGAAAGACTAGTAGAACGCTTATAGATCGATTTACATTCTAAGTTCCGAAGGTGATGTCACAAGCAAAGCACAACACGAAGACCAGCCAAAGAAAATTCTGTAATATAATAAAAATTGCAAAAGCAAGCAAGTTAAAGCAAGTTTATTGAATAATGTTTAAATTCGAGAACATACATAAAGGACTTCGTTTTCATGAAGCGGGTAGAAATTTTTATTTCATCTGTTAATTTTGAATGACTTCCTCTAGAATATCAACTGCCTCCCAAACTTTTTATGGTTTTTTTATGCAGCTGTGGGCGGAGCAGTTAATAAGGTTTGAGATTTAATATTAGAAATTTTGGCATAGAGTTATGTTTGAAAGGGTGGAAGCAGGATGCATAGACATTTTGTAGAGAAGAATATCTTCCGAGCTGCAGAACAATGAGAGGAAGGAAATTTTGTGAAAAGATGAAAACTGTCAAGTTCTCAAAAATAGAAGCGTGAGATTTTTTACTTCGATTTCCTACGTTAGGAAATTGATTCCCCCGTAACGCTACTGTGCGTGCGGTTTAAATCTCCATGTCAAATTGATACTGATTTCAAAGTTTGAGTAGTTCTCGATATCCAATATAAAAGTGGAGGAACTTATTAGTTGCACTTGTTTTAAAACTTGCGAGAATATACAGGTGTGAGGAGGATGTGGATGAACGAGATGATCGAAAAAATTTACCGTTTGAAACGTCATCTTCCTTCGAGAAAATTTGAGAAAAGAAAACAGAGAAATCTTAGAAATTATTTGCGAATATGAACTTTGAACTTGATAGCGATGTAACCTGAAAAAAACAAGTGAAAGATTTTTTATAGGAGTTTATTATTCGTGAATATATTTTTACTTACGGAAAAAAATCTTCCGCATATCAAAGTAGTAACAAAACATGCCGTTCTTATTCTCATCCTGTTATAAAATTTAACAATTTGTCTGCTTTTCCCGTGTCATACACAGGTAGCGGCTCCTTGTCTTAATTGAATTGCCCAAGTGTAGCTGGAGGCTCGTAATCATTTACGCTTATGTTGATTTACTACTGATTTGGCCGTGTTTTTCTGATTACTTCATTCATAATGTTCTCTTTTTACGTTTCGATAAATTTAAATAAATATGTAATTTTTTCTGGCAATTGATTAATTTTCCTGTCCATTAAATATATGAAAAGAATAAAGAAATAAAAAACTGACTTTTATGAGAGGAAAAAATTAAAAACCGATCAGGAAAGTGATTGAAATAATAATTTGAATCTTACCAAGTGAAGTCTGAATTCGATTTCGTCTCATATACGGTTCGACAATAAAGTCAAACAATAATATAAAGCTGCTAGAAAGATAAAAACAGCTCCTTAATAATGTCCATGTGGAAAAGATAATAGCGTTTTAAAGTCTATTATGTACTCAATGTTCGGAAATGGGTAAGTAAATGTGCGAAAAACTTCCTAGGATGGGATACTTCAAACAAGAGGAGTTGAAAGGCACGAATTCCCTTAGGGTAAGGTTATGACAAAAGTTGCGGCCTTCATAATCAGTGCTGCTCACGAATACTGCTGCCATAATCTCTCGGCCTTAGAAAATATGCGTTAAGATTATTACTTTCAAAACTTTAAAGGAAATTTGTTACAACCTTCTAATAAATTTATAAAAGTTGACGTGATGAGTAAGTAAATAGTTCATCGGATACTTTATTAGCCATTTTATCTTCGAAAAAGCTTAAGATATAAATTACGATATCAATTAACCATGCAAATTATAAATGACAGAAACTTATTTTTGAGTGAATCTATTCTATAAGTATAAAATATGCTTATATCAAATAGTAAAGTGAATTCAATACTCTTATACTGGAATCTCTTGTAAAATAGTTGCAAAGTTTTTTGACAATAAGACTTGATATAGTATTAAAGAGGGAGTAAAAATCCCAAGCGTACTCTCCATCATCCAATGTTTACTAAAACTATTCATCCATGAAAATAAATTTAAAATTGTTCAAAACGGAAATTGAAGGAAAACAAAATTCTTCTTATGCATATTTTCAGGTTATCAAAGATGAATATCTATAAGAATTGTTTTAAAAGAGAATAAGAGTATCACAATAACCAAGGAAATAGCGTTACAAGAAAAACATTATTTACATATGGCAATAAATTTGTTCGTATTTCTCTTTTAGTTTTCATATTTGTTTCTCCCGTCAAATACCCTCTTTATATCAGTGAGAAATTTCACCTCATTCGATGCAAATGCGTTTGAGATTCTTCTGTAAATAATTTTTCAAGATAATTTATTAACAAAACCATGGGCAAAACTCAATTTTTATAGAATAACGACTTCATATCGTCATTGTGAAAAAGCTAAGCTTCGGAAATGTTTAGTTTTTCGGTAAATTTAATATTAGACGGAATTAAGTGAAGGATTCTAATCCTCACCTGAGAATCATCAAAATATAACAATTCAATGCTTCCATTATTAAATTATATAATTTTATTATATAACTTAAATCATGAGTATTTAAATCGTAAGCGCATTTTTGCAGGAATGTGTGAATCACTACAGAGTTTCAGATATGACCATTTTTTCAAAGACGATGATTATATACAATCTTATCATATTCCAAAACCGTTAGGATAAGAAAATTACGCGATTGGGCCCAGGATCAAAGAGTTATAAGGGTTTCGTCCACCACATAGCGATTTGAACGACAGTTTCCAACTCGTTTCATGTTGGTTCGAGTTCTTCCGAAACCCGACCGAGTAAGCTTTCCGGTCTCTCCGCGATAGACGTCGCAATATTTATATTTGAAAGAGAGACAGAATGACTTCGAATTTGTAGATTACACAGCATTGCAGATGAGTGTTTCACCCTTCCCCTTTTACAATAGGGTGCTCCCCTTCTGTATAGAGGTGATGGAAGCGAGGTGTGGGTCGTCCCTCAGGGCTTAGTAGGTGCACACATCGTCCTAAAGGGTGATTGGGATAGGAAGGCGAGTAGAGGAGGGAGATTTCTCCCCGCCCCTGGGGAGATATTGACACTTGCAACACTTTGTCTTTTAATGGCCCCCTGGGAGATTGGAGGGTCTGAGGGGTAGAACGGGAGAAGAACAGTTCGGTTGAGGAACAAAATCTTTTCTCCTCGATGAATCGCTCACTGTTCCTTGATTAAGGCCCTCTTCCCACGTCCGCTTCCTTCCCAAATGCCTGAGGATGGCTAAATAAACGGCGTTTATTCGATAATTACGATGAGAGTCTCTGTTTGTAATATTGGCGAGTAAAACAAACCTGATTAAATTGATTTCGATTCTTTCCGTCAGAATCGTTGGGAAGATCCGAACGATTTTTCCACGGCTATAACCATTTACACATTAACGCAAAACGTTTTATCTGAAGGGGCGATACGGACTAGCATTTTACGGTCATATATTGAATATTGGAGTGGTTTCATTTGAGTGGGTACAAGAATACATGATTTTTCTGGGAAAAAGTAAGTTGATAAAAGTTTTGCTAATCCCGGAATTTGCGTAATCAATAGATGATAGCTATCGTCTAAAAATTTACGGGAAACCTTCAGCATACATTACTGACATGTAAAAGAATTCTTTCTATTTTTATTGGAACTCCGTCCGAAGTTGATTTGCGCTGATCATCAATTCCGTTATATAGAATACACAAGGATATTGAAAAAAGTTTAAAGTCAGGATTTATTCCCAAAATTTTTATGAAATATTCTAGATGACCTTATGACGTTTTAGAACTGCGGGAAAGGATTTCTTATTAAACCTTTGATTTAATTGTTTCGTGACTTCGAAATGTTCTTGATTGCTATTTTATAGTGCTATTTGAAACAAATGCACGGAAAATGAGACAATTGATCAAATGCCGGAGTAAAAATAAAAAATCCCAAATGAAACGGACATTTAAAAAGCCTGACAGGACCAGGGATTTTTCCTGGATGCGCATCCTTATATGCCAAATATCATTCAACCCTTATCCTTATGTAAAACAGAAAAATATTAAGATAGGGAAACTGGTGAAAAATCATTTGATCTCATATATTAAGGTGGCCATAATTTATTACAATGATACTCTTTCAAAAACTTTTCAAGTTCAAGAACTTAAGAGTACATTCTCTTTTTCACTCCGCAAGAAGTTTGCTTTCAAAAATCATTTCAAAGACGGAAGAATACTATAGATTGATCGCCTAACTTAAAATCTATTTTCATTTCAAGAATCAATTAACTTTGACTGTAGGTTGAGTTTATGGGACTTTTTAGCAAACATTTTCTTAGTACATCGATATCAGTATTCGCACCAAACATTTAAAATAGCATAAACATAATACCTTTCAGCGAGAAAAACGCAATTATTGTATATCCATACATTCCTCGCAGTTATAAAGTGTATATAGTTCTTGATACAATAAATGTCAATCCTTAATCCTTGTTTTACGAATGATTAACTCAATCAATCTGTTGAATCCGCAGCCGAGAGAACGGTTCAGCCGTAAGAACGGAATCCGCTGACAAATATGAACATCCATAAGGTAACGGCGAAGATGAAGTGTCTTTTAATAAACCGGATCGCTTTTAAACTTGCTAGAAAGTCCCTTGTTTTCCGAAACAACGCCTCTCAGTCTCCTATAATTGAGATAAGTGTACACGCCGGAAAAGGATACGTAATACCAGCGCAGAAGACACTTAAGCTAATGCATGGCCTCTTCAATTGACTCCCAATTGACCTCTACACTCACTCCCATTCGTTCCCCCTCTGCCGGGACACCTCGAAATCTGGGATTAATTTAATTCCATTACGGTAATGAAGATACAAAATAGACTGTGAGACGAGCAGACAATTCGCGCTACCTCCCGCAAACCCCTCCCTCTCCCTCACATCCCTTTAATTCACTCTCTACCCCTCCCGCATCGCTCAATCTACTTCCTGTTGGCCCTCTTTCCATAAACTCACTCCTCTAATCCTCTTTCCTCTCTCATGCCATTCAATCCACTTTCATCTCTCACCATTTTCCCTATATACCCTCTCTTTTCCTATTCCATCGGCCTATCTGGGCCCATTCCTGCATCATCTGGCTCCTTATGCATCGCATCTCCTCGAGTCTTTATCCTTCCACTTTTTCCTCGCCTTTACTCCCATATTGGTGCTGTCAACGTTCTGAGTCTCAATACATTCCGGCATCGCGTATGTCAATGAGTAAAATATGGAATCCTACACTTCTAGATGAATGAGAATAGATTCATGAAGATTTATAAGTACATTAAAAATAGTGAACTGAAAAATCTGTGTATTTAATTTATTCGAAAATTGTCATTGGAGAAGAAAGACTCACAAAATGGGATTAAATTAAATTTCGACTTAAGGAGTCACTCAGAGCAGAATAAAAGCACTGGAAATAACAGAATAATCGAGAGAAGAAAATGGAAAACTATACATACATTTACTTAAAATCATATGTTCTCTTCTGAATATTTCCTCGATTCGTCCTATTATTATTTTATTTATTTATTTAGGCTTTATTTTAGAATACTTTGAATGGAAAATCTTCAAAAATTGAAAAAAGGAAAATTTATCACTATAGGACGAATATTTCATAAAATATCATCCATGAATTTCCATTATATTTAAGGAAAATGCGAGAATCGATTATTCGTATGAAATTACAGATAATGTCCTATCTTAAATTATAATATATGTATAAATAAAAATATTCACCATAAATATAAAGTGTTGTTTACTTCAAAATTCGCCATTAATATAAACTGGTGTTGGTTTCTTCAAAATCAGCTTCAAAAAGAGATTTTTATCGAATCTGCATGTGCTTAATAACCACAAAAACACTATCCATCGATGATATTCTGGAAGTTGTTTTTGAAGCTACTCTATAACTTTGCGAAACTCTAGAGGTTTACAGAGTACTGCTACTGCGAAATCCGTTTAAATGTTTGCATGTCTTTAAATCCCTAAAGGCTGGTTGGATCTTCAACCACTCCACCATCAGTTACCAAATACTTTGGAGAAGGAACGAGCTAAATGTGGAGTGAGGTACTTAGCCCTTGTTCTATTCTCTGATCCAGAATGCTTTTAGAAGAAAAACCCAACGTACGCGCATCAAACGACCCTGTGGATAACAACATTTTTCGCAGCATTCAATAAGGATTGCTAAGAATGAACTTCATTATTCATTATGACTCTTACCTAGAGCATCGTACTATTTTCCGTTCGCATATCAACAAGAAAACCAAATACAAACTCAGTTCTTGCTTTGCTCCTTCTGTCAACGTTAGACAGGTTGGAACTGCTTTGTTTCCTTGCTTCGACCATTGGAATATGATATCGCTCCGAGAGCTCCTTTTACAATTTCTAGCCTTATCATATACACTAATTAACACTACATTTTAATGAAACTTATTATTATTTAGTTGCAAGTCGTGGTTACACGAATTTAGTAACTCTTCCTCCAATAAGACTTATGAATGGTACATTGTTGGGAAACGAATTTGGGATGCAAAGAATAATGGTTATCGGTTTCGGTTTGGGTTCAAACATTTCAATCTTTTCTGTTCGGATTCGGTCTTCACTCCGGTATAAAAATAACGAATTCTTCCGGTTTTGGTCTTATACCTCAGTAAACTCTCGTACAATCACAAATATTAACATTTCTGGGACAAAGATAAATTAAAGGCACCTTTTCCTCTAATTAAATCAACACAAATTAAAAATGCTTTATGCATCAAGATATGGAAGCTGGATGAGTATTAACTCCCGGATGCTCTTATGACGAAAGGCATGAAATATTTAATCGTCGCGCACATAACCAGATACGGTCCATTCATAGCTGCGACTTTAAGCTTTAAATTGTACAACAGACGAACTAAGTATCATAGCCTTTTAGCTCATAAAAAGGCGAACACCCCTCCCCTCTCATCCACTTTATTGCTATTCTCCTCCGACCGACTCCATTCTCCGAATCCCCCCATTCGCCACCTAGAGCACCCATCGCCACCCTGTGCATCCAAGGTGCTTCAATTATGCCCGAGTGCTTCTTTTCCACGTCCTTCAGATGCGTTCGAGAGCCCCTTAATCGCATCCGGAGACTTCATTTTCTAAAGACGAAATTAGGGGGATTGTTTCGCTCCGGCCGAATGGCTCGTTTATGATCGCAGTTCTCTTTCCTAATCAGAGTCCTTTAAAGGAAGGAAAGCGATATTTTTTATGTTCCTCTCTACAAGAAGAGTGTGATACAATCTAGAAATTATCCGGCCTTAAAACTGATGGGATACAGTCTTTCGGAGTCCTCGTGTTTAATTTGATTGAGGTAAATAAAGGTTTGGAAATTAATGCTTCGTCTGACGATTCGAAACGAACTTTAATGGTAAAAAGTACGAAGCTCGACTTTCGTTCTCGGAAAGTTACGGGACTACAGCCTGTGCTTCTCTGTAAGAATTTTTCTTCCTCTCTTTGCAATTTCGAGTAATCCTTATGAATGAATGTGAAAGTGATTGAAAAGACTGAAATTTTCTTCGTGCTCAGGTTCCAGATCGAAAATTTTTCCCGTTCTAAAACATCTCGTTCCTCATTTTGAAACAGTTAGTCGTGTAATTATAAATTTCCATTGCCGTTGGTGGAACAAGGCGAAAGGAACATTTTATCCTCGTTATTTCATTTAATGATGGTAACTTCAGTTTAACTCATTCCATTGAGACATTCCAGCCCTATGAAACCATTCAACTTTCAGATTTTATAGACATCAATCAATTCTGTAATCTCTCTCTTCCACTTTCTTATTACATTTACTTAAACTTCGTTCGACTAAAAGAATGAAGGACAGTTATTCTCAGATGAAGAGATATGAAGTATCTAGTGATAATATTCTTAATGCTATGGAGGAGTTTTTTGTAGATTTTTGGTGGTAGTGTGACGAATTTACTTGCAAATTAGAGAACCAATCAGAGGAAAAACTCAATTCAGTTAATTTTATGATAAATTGATTTGATTTAGCTTTCATATTAGTGAGATTTTTTTGTGTAGCATGATGAGTATGAGCAACGATTATAATTTCCCAGGGAATAAATAAGAAAATTCAGTATAATTTTAACCAATGGCATCGAATCCTTTTTGCTCTGTGGGCCACGTTGTTCATAATTTTAGCTCAGGCAGTTGTTTTATACATTCCATTTCACTTTAAGAGTTTTCGAAAAACAAGGCTTATTTTTAGAAACGCTTATGTTAAAAATATATTTGTTTAAGATCGAGTTTTTTATTGTTATTGATTTAGATATTTGAATAGTTATTAATCATTTTGTTTAACTAAAAATGTAAAAATAACGAACACAAAAAGCTTAAGTTTTTATCAGATCTTATCTGGTTATTACAAAATAAAAATATATGCAAATAATATTGGTTAATAATTGTGTGAATAAATTACATAAGTATTAATGAAATTGATGAAAGGAGACTTTGCGCGTAAAGGCGTGCTCCTAGGAAAATTCCTAAGGAGAACCGGGCACGAAAAAATTCTGACAGGATCAGTACTCGAATCCGGCTCTTAATGAGTATGTACATACAGACATGACAGACAATGTTGCATCTCTTAAGAAACAGTATAGAAATGGCAATTTTGCTGCTTTTATGGTGTATGTATAAATGCGGCATTTTAAAAGTAATTTACGCATTTCTCAAATATTTTGGAATATAAGCCTATCGATTAGAAGAGGAAGTAAACGACTTTGGTTTTTAAGAAAGATGAAATATTTGATCATTTAAAGAATATAAATACTACTTATCGATCAATATATGTAACTCCTTCAATAAAGAAGCTGAAACAGGCACAATACGGAAAAATGCTATACAAATACAGACTTAATGTACATCCAGCAGAACTTCCCGTTGATTCTAAAGGAGGAAAGAAAAGTTGATACATACAATACTAATTGCGACATACTGGACTCTTAAGAAACTAATAGGTATTTAGCGTAATTAATGAGACGGAAGAATAAATATTTACTTGAAATATGCGAAAGGGATATTTTGTTGCTTCATCATCACTGAGATCACGTTGACAGATAAAAGTTCATTTATGTAGTATAAGTGGAACATGCGAACGATGGGTTTAAATTGAGAGTAGGAAACAAAGGCATATAAATTGATCGAATTATGTCCTGAAAAGGAATACATATGTAAATGGACGCTGTAACCCTAGTGTTGAATGCAAAACAAATTAGCTTTGTACTCCTTATTTTTGCAAAAAAAACTCCTTAAGTCCCCAATAGTTTTCCCTTCGCTTTCTCTGCATTGATTTGCATATAGTGTTTGTCTATCCGCCCCCTTATAATTCAGAAATGGTTCGTTATAGAGTTATTCAGGACCCTCTGTTGGATTTCTAAATGGAAGAAAGCCTCTAGAACACTATTCATAATAGTCGGCTTCTACAAATTCTACAATTATATTATTCTAATGGTTTATCCACGTCTTTCTATTTTTAAAGCGCAAGGTTTTTCTATTCGGTTCATTAAAATAAGTAAACGTGAACGAATCTCTAACATGACCCTTTACTTTAAAACTGAGTTTTTTTTTATTTTTGGAGGTCTTTCACCTTTCTAGACTGTTTAATTGTCTTCTCGACATTGCCATAATATTGCCATTTATTTCAAACATTTTGAAGTCACCCGTCCAAAGTGGCGGAAGCTATTCTAACTTATTTAAATATGGATGTTTATTTTTATTTATATCTTATTATTCTATGCCAGAACTCATGAATTGTAAGTCTATAGGAAATTAATTATTTCTTAACTGAAATTATATTATAAGATATTATTCGCTATAGTGTTTGATGAGTATTTAATAAATTATAAATGATGGAGTTACAAAGAATTGCCGACTATTCAAAATGAAAATCATCGTCTTACCATTCATTCCATGGGTCCCCGATAATAGATACAGAAAAATGCATGAAATCGGATTCAACAATCGCCTTTTTCTTCAGGGATGTTCCTATGTTCATACATAAGTTTACAAATCCTACGACAATTGGTCCAAATTCTCTCAATTTCGAATCTAAAACGATATTTTAGGATCAAAATAAGAATCTTAATTCAATTCACTTACTTCTGATTTAATAGTGCTAAAGAAGTCTGCAATCGAACCTTAAAAAAAATACGCCCATTTCTAGTAGTATACTAATAGTGCTGAGTCAATCCCATGATACTTAAGGTAAAAATATCGATATGTATCCATTGGAACTCTAATGGATTCCTGAATTTCATAAGTCTATCTCGTCGGAAAGTGAGTAAAATTAAAATCCAAAAAAATTTTCTATTTATTTCTTACTCGAGTTCCTGACATCGAATAAATAAATATATAAGCATATACACAACAGTGGTTATTATATGAGATTCATAGGAATTTTATTTCACTATTCAGTAATTACTAAGAAGGATGTCACTGTTGTCATAGCGACTGATGGAAATGAATTCTAGAATAGGTTAACTAATAGAATAGAAGTTAATAGAATAAACGTCTGAGACATTGTTAAAACGACGGAAATTTACTCATAGGGATGATAATATTCACTTATGAGTTATCGTTAAAACTCTTATAGTTAGCTCGACAAAAGAAACAAGAAAGGTTTTATGCATTAAAGAATAGGTCAAACCAAACTTTCTGGCAGTATTTAGCCAAAATCAAATTTCTCCAATTTAATTAAAGAATATTATTTTGGCAACGAAATCACTTCAACATTATCGCCGGTGTAAAAAGGTTTTGATAGCCTGATGTGAATGGCTTGGACTTTGGATGTTAGTTGAAAATACTAAATGATATACTACTATTGCTACTCTAGATTGATGCTAATTTTTTCGGACCTTAGCTATCATGTATGTACGCAATTCTTACGAAATTCCCCATATTTAATAGCATGACGCATAAAAATGTCCCGGACTGCGTATTTGACTCACGTCATGCGCATTGCTTTCCCTTTTCCATTCTAGGATCTGGAATCACTTCCATGTGCCTTCTTCGAGTGCCCCCCTGGGGGCGACGCGAGTGGTGTGAGGGCGGCACAGAGTCAATCTAGTAAATTGGGAGATTTTGGCAAGGACGAATGGGAGTGAGATGAGGCTCTACTGTCGGCCGCTAAGGGAAAAGCGCTTTGGGTCGTTTGGGGAAGGAGCTCCAGTAGGAAGGGGAATCTGGATGGAATATAAAACTAAACAAGATAGTAACACAATCAGCCCTCACGGTCTCTGGTTCCCTTCGACGTTTTTAGATAGACAATTTTGTACCTCAGTCATAGCCATTTCCATGAACTCTATCGCGCTTCATCCCTTTTTCAATCCGTTTTATGAATTTGATGTGTACCTGCGCATATTTTGAGGTTCCAGTATAGCAGTTACAGATAAATATGACGAAAAATCGCATTCGAAAACAGGAAGATAACTTATAATATAAATTATATCTTATTCTCAATTGCCGAATCCGGGCATTGTCCGAAATGAAGTCCTCGCTCCGCGAAACGGGCATTTTAATTTTCGCAATATCCGAAGAAACCTTTCATTTTGGCCTTATCTTAAAAATATGGTTTTCAAATTTATCAATTTGCAATAACTTTTACTGGGTGTATTTGGATTGGCTTTTTAGAGGCGGAGTATTATATTTAAAATAAACTCACGCGAACTATGATTGAATTTCCAGACAGTTATTAATGCGGTGGAGTGGAATCATTACTTGCTATGGTTCATGTTAAATATGGTTCAATATATAATAATAACCTCACCTTATCGGACTAAACCCAACCAAGGAAAAGTTATTTAAAAATGCAAAGTCGAAATCATTCAGGAATCGTGAAAATGGAAATTCCCACTCCGCGGAGTGAGCATTTTATTTCGGGCAATACCCGAATTCGGCTATTGCGAATAAAACATGTACAAAACCACAAAAGTAGCACAGTGTTCCAATTCCTGACATCAGCATTGATCTTTTTGTTATCTCTATATTTTTTGTAGAATATGATCAAGGCCCATATGATTAAAACTAAATATTGTCTCACTATCCGGTTCGCGACCATCCTGCATCCATGATGTCCGTCCTAGAATTAAAATATTTAACCCTCCTTAATAAACCGAGGACTTATTTAGTTTGCCAGACAGTCAGGTGTCTACTACAATCTATTTGTCAGGCGTATAAAAATAAAAAGTGAAACATGTAAATTGGGGATGTAAAAAAATTAAAAGCTGTGCTTTAGACTCTCATGTTAGACCTAACTTTTTTCATTTGTGAAATCATTTTTCTATGGACAGTAAAATAAGTTTAAAAAATTTTTGTAAAAATGAAACCTACGATTTGAGTTCATATTTCTTTCATTTTAAAGTTTGCGTTCATACTTTGTTCTGTACATATATTTCATAATTCCCTAATTTTTCTAGGGATCATAAAGTTTATCTTAAAATGATAAAGTATTTTTATACTTAGATTTCCTTTTTCTCTAACGAATTTTTAAAAAATTCAGAGCAGTACACAAGAATAATTTATATTGCACAGAACTGAACTAAGAGGTAAGAAAATATGAGAGTGGGCTTTGCTAAAATAGGTTATTTTTTTGTTATGAGTGTTGCAGGAAGTGAGTGTAGCCAGAACTTCGGATTTTTAGGTATCCGGTCAGATCTTGGAGTCTATATTCCACTGTAATGTGAGATATTTATACAGAATACGTGTAAGAGCCTATGAAAAGGAAATGGAGGTACGACGACTTTTTGCCCCTACTTCTTCGCCCCTTACGATTTTTGCGCATATTACCTCAAAGCTTCGGGACTTATATATATATACCCCCTTATATTCACATTTCTAGAAATGCCACTAAACACAAAGAGAATTCCAAGTCTCTATAGGCTTTCTCAATACCTTAGGAAAACTTTGTTTCGAGTTTGAAGGATTAAAACGGAAGAGAGAAAGCTCTTACAGCCTTTCTTAAGTAAAGGGATTTAAAAAATAAAAAACTAAAATAACTATGATAGATCTCTTGATGACTGTCAACATTAGAAAGTTTTCGAAGGCTTTCATTCTACAATGGGACAGTAATAATTATAAGAATTTCTCATTTAAAATTTGCAATTTTCCATGCTTATCAGGCTCGCGTTTTCTTTCGCTAAAGTTTTCTATTTACAGTACACATATTATCCAATCAGCGTTTTCGAGACATAATCCATATTAAGGCAAATTCAAGTACATATTTTTTAATTTTTTTTCACTTCAGATTTCATTTCCATATCTATTATATATAGCTTTTTAGATAAAACAATCCATCAACTTGAGCATTATGATAACATTTTCATTTGATTTCTGAATAATTATCGACGATTTTCGATTTTCGACGGTCTTCACATTTTAACATTTATATCCCGCGTGTTTTTTTTTCATTTTCAAGATCCGGGTAGGATTAGAATAATGGCTACTTTTCGCATATAAGATGTGTTCCAACTACTATCCCCGAATTTCTCATCCGGTAATAAGATTTTTAAAAGGGGTTTCAGAAAACAAAATCAAGAAGTAGGCAAAGCAAGAAAAGTTATTTGCCTAAACGAAAATTTTTTGAAAAAGAACAATCTGCGCTTTCCTTGATTCTTTTGAGATGGGAGATTGTTTGTAATTATATCATCTTGCTAAATTTTGTTGCGTCGATGACAAATACCAATTTTAATTGGAATCGATAGCCTTTGTTTATGACCATTAATTAGTTGCAGTGTTCGAATTTTTCTCTATTTAACTATGACGTAACAAATTAAGCTAATCCCTGATAATATAGAGGTGAACTAGTTTGGATTTCTGGACTGTTTCCGTTGAGTTTATAATTAGATACTTCATGGAGTAAAGATTAAGGTTGCGACATTTTACTGCAAGAGAGGAAGTTGTAAACGGCTAGTATTATGATAGAGATTTACCTGATCCTTAAGCCCTTGACAGGAAGAACCAGAGTTATATTAGGTCTATTCAAAAAATGTCGCTGAATCAATTCTGAATGATGACTCATTGTTATTCCGCACCTGAAGATGATCGTTTAGCTACAGAAATACGGATCGGATTCTTCTAAAAATACAGGATTTTAAATCCCTCTGGGCTGTTAAAACTGACCCAGCGTTGTCTTTGATTGCCTCTGCCCACGGCTTAAGGAGTATTGAAATCTCTATTGCAGCATCATATACTGCATTGAAAAATACGGGCAAACATCTTGGACAAGAATGTAACTACCACCTAATTACCTCATCCAGACTGTCTTTCCCGTTTCACATCCAGGAACCTTCTAGACAAAACGTTTTAATCGAATCTGGGTTTTCTGCAGCTGCAACGAGGCAGCCCAAATCAGAGGGACGAAGGGAGACCTCGGAGGAACGCAAAGGAAAGAGAGAAGAAGAGGAAGAAGCATCGGAGGGAGAAGGACCGGAGAGGACATTGGGTGCTGCGGAGGTGCGGCACGACGCAATCTCCTCCGCTCTCCCTCCACCACTCTCTTCATCCTCCTCCTCGTCCTCCTCGACGTCCTCATCGCCACCTTCTGGTGCACAGCCCTCCAGCGGGGGCTCCAAAAACAAGCAGAGGCGCAGTAGAACCAACTTCACTCTGGAGCAGCTCAATGAGTTGGAGAGGCTATTCGACGAGACGCACTACCCTGACGCGTTCATGAGGGAAGAGCTCAGTCAAAGGCTGGGGCTGAGCGAGGCCAGAGTTCAGGTAGGTCTTTCCTCATAAATGTAAATAATAAATAAATACATGTATCCTCTGGTTTACAGTATGTCGAGGAAATTTTCAAATCCCTCTTTTTCTTTGTTTGGTGATTGAATCTGCCTGTGCTCTTTCGAACAACTGTCACGATGAACAAAAATTTTTACGTTAACATTTGCATAGAGACTGCAAGCCTCCAAAGACATGAGGTAGGGGATGAATAACACCGATTACCCTATTTAAAGCTGCTATTATTTCCTTAATACTCCGGGGGAAAACGAACAGAAGTCATCTGTCCTTGCGATTACTTTTTCAGGTAACACTTTTTCGTTCTCTCGGAGCTTCCAAACAACGATTTTGTTTAACCCCTGTTAGCAATGTTCGGGAGCTTCAAGAGAAATCGGAAAGGTGTCACTAGGAAATAATCACCAGGACAATCAGCTATCACCATTTAGTCTACGAGATCTGTACTAATAAATTTTTGAATTGATACTTCTAGGTTGAAGTAAGTTTGCAGGTTAAGCGCCATTTTGCTTTCATATTAGACAATAATGATTGTTGATAATCGCACGAGAATGACACCGTAACTAACTAGAAGGAGAAAAAAGGAACTCGGCGGTCAATTAACTAAGGGATAAAGGTTCTCCAAGCGCCGAAATAGCGGCGACCGTCTTAGGGCGATTACCGGGAAACGGATAATCGTTTAGCGGTCCCAGTTCTTCAGAATCCCGATGTACATTTCGGAAACAATGCTTCCATCTTCATAGGGGGTCCAATGCTGAATGATGAATGAAGAAATAAAAGAATAGTTTTCGCTTCGACCATTATAACATTACTAGTGAATGCCCCGTCAAAAATGATGGACATAAATTTAATTTATAGAAAAATGTAATACTTCCATCGCGTAAATCTGATGTACATCAAAATACCTAGTCAAAAATGTTGAGAATGAATTTAAACGTATTTTTCATATTATTTGTCATATTCTGGCATGCAGTAGTCCTTTTAACCAACCTTTTTATTCGATTATAACCTTCCCCGCTCATCGTCACCCAAATAGCCGAGTGGTTAGAGTGCCTGGTTCAAAACTTCAAAATCTCCAAATACTCCAAAATTCAATCCAAAAGTTTATCCTCAGTGGTTCGAATCCTGCTCTGGTAAAATTTTTTTCCGGAAAATTAAGTTTCGCGTTTAATAAGAAGCCTCATAACAAGAAGCTAGGAAGTTTCCTTAGCTATTTTGTTTTTAATAATGTTACTTGTTTAACTTAATTACAAATTAATTAATTAATTACATAGATGTATAGGCATTCATAATAACTTTGTAATCGTCTTATATTTCGTACTCTATAATGCATATAACGTTTACTTTAGTTCTCATCTCGTCTCATTTCTTCATACATCACGCGTCGCCACGGCTTATTTATTTCAACGAAGCAATTCCCCCTCTCCTACTTATTAAATGAATTGATGGGGTACTTTTATCTATTTAATTATCCGTATACCTACATACGTAACCCTTTTGGGTATATGCCGGGAGGTGCGCGCACTCCAGTTCATTAATAGACTTTAAAAAATTAATCCTAGAACCAACCTGCTTTAGTATTTATTTCCCTTTACTCACTATATCATTTCGGCCTATGTAACATTGATTTTTCTATGTATATATTTTAAGAATGCATATACTCGGATTCAATCATCGGATTGGTCGTCAAGGGGACTGATTATGTACAACCGCAAAATCTCGCGAATTTTTGTTCATTTTATCAACGTTCTTGCAATTTGGAATCCGAAACAATAATTCACGACAAAAATAAAATCTTTATTCAATTTAAAATATATAAGAAATAATAACAAAGAAATAACGATCAAAATATTATATTAGATAAATGTAAATGTCACGCATTCATTTTAATTAGTTGCAAGTCGTAGTAACACATTTCCTTAATTTTTCCTCTGCTTACGCTGAATTTAAAATTGGGTTATTTGGTTATTCGGATCTGTTTCGGTTTTCACTCCAGTAAAAATAATCGTTTTTTCATTTCGGTTCCGAAGCGTAGCCCTGATACAAGGAAATTGTATGAGACGATTTAGATTGTGCAGTTAATACATTTATTGCTTTTGATTGCTAATAGCTTAAGAGATAACTTGCGTCTACTTCATGTACGCTCTGACTTCCTTCGCTGAGAGAAATAGTCAGGAATGGAGCAAGGGGTGGCCGAAGTAATTTGGGAAACTGTGAGAAGCCAATATCGACAGCAGTCATCATACGAATGGACACAAATAGCCCACGAAACGGATTGCCCTTCTTCTCCGTGTAAGGGGTCATCATAGAAAGAAGCGGAAGAGATTAGGGCACTTGGGGGAGAATCCCTCTTTCTTATCCCATTCTTCTAAAGCACCACTTCCCCACCCATTCAAGAGCCCTTGGAAAAACTTGGGTCCTCTGCTCAAATGATTCGTGTGAGTTACACAGATTAGGGATAACGCTTTTGGGCAACCATACGTAAATAAATATGATGACAAAGTAGGGCATCCGTTAGGTTTGAACTATATCTGACGAAAATAATATCTAATACTCCCAATTCGCTAAAAAATTCATAGTAAATTATTATTGTTTTATTTTTATTTATTCATTTATATCAGTTCCTCGAATAATGAGAGATTATAACAGCCTTTTAAATCAATAGATATTTTTCATTCATCCCAAAATGTATTCAAAAATTTTGTTCATCAAAATGTGTAATTTTTCATTTTTTTACTTACTAATGTAACTATCTGGCTATTGTGATGTTTTGTAAAAGGACATTTGTCCGTATAATAAATATTATTTATTTATTTATTTTTAAGGGGATTAAACTGAAACGTACAAATATTTTGACGACATTATGCTTTTACTCGCCGAGTAATTCTCTCCAAAAGTGTTTCACCGTCGAAATAATTGCTATTTAATGTGCGGTCTCTTACGTTTCTTTTTACCTGTAAGTTGGTTACTACTACTATTTTCAGTAGATGTTCAAAAAGTAACAACCTGCGACCTTAATTGTTCTTGACGTTGAATGTAAAAGTATAACATTAGGCACAACCGTACCTAACATGAGTGCAGTGTGCGCATTTTCCCGGGCGGCAGTATCTAAGAAGCGGCATTACCTATACACTAGATGCAGGATGATTTTCGGAAGTGTCAATGAGGATCAACATCTTATTTTGGAACCTGAACAAGTTTTATGTTCAAATTTCCCAAAGATGAAATCGGGAGATTTTATATTTATTCTTACAGAATTTTAGAAGAGGTGAAAAGGTAAGGAGAAATTAGTGGATTTATATCATGTGATATTCCTATCATAACAGTATATTTTCAGTTTAACAGTTATGTACTCGGGAGCCACACGCTCTCGGTACGTCCCTGGCGTCGGTATTTCACTGCTCCTGTGGTTTGTTTACCTATCTATACTGATCAATACGTTAAATTCAACTCGATTGCTTATGTTTTACGGATATATTCGTGACCTTAAGGAAAACTATAGATGCTTACCCTCTGGCGGAACAAAGAACTATACCAATTCTTTTGAAGAAGAGCCTAAATAAATTCTATTTAAACTTTAATATGGCGCGAACAATTCAATTATATGAGACAGAAAAATAATACATTAATTTACGATTGTATTATCGTGTTTAATTAACATCAGTCAGTCGATTTCATTGAAATACTCCGCTCAAAATAATTTCTTATGAGTCGTGGTATTTTAATTTAAGTCTTCCAATTTATTCTTCAATCGATTATGCACTTATCTTAACTTTATTATATTACAGGTTTGGTTTCAGAATCGACGAGCAAAATGCCGAAAGCACGAAAGCCAGATGCAGAAAGGTAAGTCTAATTCATATTATCTCTAAATATATATCTTCGTAAATCATATCGCGATATATTTTTATTCAACCTTCTGAATTAAGTGTATTGATTTTTTATTCATTGATTCAAAGACTCATCTAATAATTATGTTCAGGAGCTTCAAGATTTTACATCTGGGAGTTTTATTTTATATCAAATAAAAAATCTTAGCCCATAGAAGATGATCAAAAAAGAAACATTTTGTGGAAGATGTACAAAATAATTACAGCATTTTAAAGTAAATAAAAGTTGTATTCCATTATAGCACAACATCAAATTAGTTTCTAATATTTGAGTAACGTAGTTAAGGTAATATAGGTAAGATATAGTGGTCATATTTTAAAGAATACATCGACAGATAAGGTCATTAATATAACGCCGTAAAGATTGAACTTCCAAATGCTAACGGAACCTTTGTGGAATATGGAGATCGTCCTCACCTGGATGATACATTGCTTATTCCACTTTAACATATTAATGACTATAATAAATCAGCAATAACGGAATATTTTAGGAATAAAAAACATCTTTATCAGTAATAAACGTGATAGCTCTGATTTTGGGAATATGAAAAATACATAAGGTTGTTTTCATTGTGATCTGTGAAGGTGCTTTTCAAGAAATTATAATGCAATTGGCTCAAGGGAAGCAATTTGCAAAAATCTAGACCTTTGTTCCAAAATGAATTGCTCTAACATATACCACCCAGTTAAATTAATCATAATTTCTGTATCTCAGAAGTCAGGTGACAAGATGGTAAGAATCCAGCTTCTTGCTTACTTCCTTAGGTTCTCCCTCTTCATCCTTACTTTTGACATTGTTATTAATTACATGCCATCAACAATTCAACTTCTTCTAAAATACGACCATTGTCATTCTTGAAAAGAAGTATCCAGTTTTGTCACTCATTTTCCTTCATTCATAATTCATAAGTAAGCTTTCATATGATCCTAGGAATAATATAGTCCTTAAAATTAGATAGAGATAAGAAGCCTTCTTTCATCGAAAGGCTGCATGTATCATTCGGCAATATAAAAAAGCCATTTGAGCGCATATGAAATCATCAAACAGCACCTAGATGGCGTATTGTGAAAATTCAGATAAACGTTCGTGGAATATTTTCTATTATGTTTTTTCGCTTGAAGTGATAAATAAGACTATCAAACAAGATTCTTGGAGGGTAAGAATTTGTTTTAGGACCGAACGGAAAGGCAGACTGTGAACGCACAAAAAAGCAGAATTCAGCCTAAAAGCCCCAGATTCCCTACCTCTGGTCTACAAGATATTTCACTCCTATATTTTTGAGACATCCTTGCGACTATCGTTTTATTTGTGTCGATATCCTTTCTCATGCTCAAGTCGTTGTACAACACATAGCTGCACTAGTCGAGCTCAAAATGCTTCATATTTCTCATATACTCATACGAACGCCTTGAAATCCAACAAAGACAACCTGAAATCCAAAAAATTCCACATTTTCATTTTACTCTATTCTTCGTAGTATTTTCCTCTTCTTAGCAACTATTCCGCTTTTTTTCGTTCGTTCGCGCGAAATCTTTCCGGCATATTACCAAATAAGTAATTCACTTGTGCGCTGACCAAAATGAGCTCACAACGCTGCTTTTCATGATATAAAGAAGGAAGTAACGAAGGAATGGCGAAAGAACAAATGGCGCTTGCGGACAAAATGAATGAGTTATTTAAAAAATCTCTCAGCAGAACTGGAAGCTTTTTCCACTTTTCTTAATGCTTCGGTGTCACGCAAAAGGAGCTATATTTAAAATCCCTCCCAAGAAAACTCCTTCCCCGAGCGAAATAAACCGTCACCTTCTCGGAAACTCCAAATCCATCATAGTTTTATTCCGCGAGCAAAACGTCTTTGATAACGGCAACGAGTCAAAGAAAACTCCTGATCAATTTCAATCCCTTCTCGGGAAGGGAGTAACAAAACCCGGAGACGCCTCAAAACCAAAAAGAGAGCCTTTCAAGGAGAGACCCAATTAATTAACGGGAGCGGAGGAAAGGGGTAGGGAGCAATCAATGGGAAGGGAAAGGAAAGAGGAACAGAAATTCCGAGAACCGACACTTGGGGAAATCTCAATCCCTAACTCCCTTTCTTTTATTCTCGCATTCAGTTACCACATTAAACAAATCAAATAATTAAAGGTTTCTTATACAGCTGGTGAATGGAGCAACGCCCGAGTCTGGGGGGTTTAAGGAAGCCCTCTCCCCGGGAGATAATCTCCAGAAAAGAGCCTCGCGAATCTGCCGCCGACGGCTGGGAGGGGAGGCTGAATTTCCCTGGAAGAAGGGGGAAAAGAAGTATTCAATTAGCAAATTGAACGCGGCGATTGGTCCCCTGACCGATGGATCCGGAATCCTCGGCTCACGGGAGGGCGTTTGACGGATGAATGGGGCAAAGTGTTTCACGTCTTGTTAATTTCCCCACACTCGACGATTCTCCGGGCGATAATTGATGGGACGGGGTACGATTGAGGAAGGGGGCGATATCTTCCCGCTCTTAAGCATTCCGTTTCTTCCGAGGGTATAAAAGTGACGAGACTATTTATGGCCTCGGAGAATCTAAAATCCCGGTGCGGAGGAGATGAAAGGAGAGGTAATGCCTCCAGTTTTCTTGAGTATTACATTTCAAAGCTTATTCAAAATACCGATGGATCGCGGAAAACTTTTACTCTTTTGTCGATGCTAAAGAAAATATTCGATTCATAGTCATTACAGGCATGTATCTATGACGGTATTAATGTTTAACGGTTTACTGAAGATATCCTTAAAAGCTCCTTTAGAGAACAGGTTAGCAAAGCAACGAATTCAACGATTTACAAGAGATAGCAGAGAAATACAAGCAAAATATTGATGGTGCCACCAATATTATTATTAATATTTCTTTATTTAATTGCGGGTTTGATACCTATTAGTCTCTTCTCATACTTAACCCGACAATAGCTCCCGTTATACTGGAATAAAGTGCTTACTATAGTACAGACGGATAGTTGGAGCTTACTATTCCGACCCCTCATTCATAAACCACATATTGTCTTCTCTTTCATCTAAGTTTCGATTGTATCTGAATTTAAATAATAATTTACATTATTTTCATATTATAGATAGTAAGAAACGCAAAGAATCAAACTGGAGTGAAGCATAGGTAGGATTAAGAAGCAGCTAATATCACGAAACGGACGGTCTCAAGATATAACAAGTATATAACATAAAAAAAGCGCCAGAAATTAATGTTGGAAGTCAAAAAGGATATCTTAGATAAACCGGAAATAGTGAGGTTTTAATATTAAAGAGAGGAGACGCTATAAATCTTACATGAATTGTTAACTTATCCTTTCATTTCATCAACATCTTCACTCACCCAAGTTGAGTAATGATAATATTCAATATCCTTATGTTTCTAACTCGAGTAAATTTCAGGTGTTAAACCGATCTCGCCACAGAGAAAGATAGAATACAGATAGACAATCAATTGCGCCCAAAAATAAGCTTTAATGGGTTAAGAATACAGCAACAGTCACACACAACTTTCCCTTGGCCTCCCAGTTCTCTTGTATCATAATTGAAGTTGTTTGGTCTGCGCTAGTTGTCTCCTTTTCAAATTAATTAGCGCTGTTCTCAATTGAAAATTCCATTATATTTTCACAGCGGCTGGTATGCTACTCGGCAATGCCTCATCGGCAGGGCCGTCAGGACCTTCTACTTCAGCCTCTGGTACAGTAGACTCGTGCAGAGTGGCACCGTTCGCGGTGGTGCCCCCTGCAGCAGCTGCGGCGGCTGCGGCAGTTGCAGCTGCAGCAGGTCTTCGTCTGCCGGCGCATTCTTTGCCCCCTCCGCCCCCACCGCCTCCGCCATCCCACCACCCACACCCCCTCACACACCCAACGCATTTCGAGAGGCTAGCACACCACCACGCTTCATTCCACTCTTTGGATCCAGCCCTGCTCTCCGTCGCTGCGCACCAAGTAAGTACTAAAGCAAACCACCACTTAATGCACCACTTTTCCACGCCTCTGAGTGAAAATAGAGGAGGTTAACTTTACTTTGGTCGCTATTTCTGTAGAGCTTAAGTGAAGCAGATAGTGGTGCTAATACAAAGGCAAAGGCTTATGGTATGGAAGTAAAATTTGTGTTCTATGTGTTTGGAGCAGAAAAGATAGTTGAGAAAAATTCTTTCAGTAAACAATCTCTTGCCCAAATGTTAAACTACGGCTCTCGAGACAAATTGCATTTCATATGGTTTTTCTTCTATCATAATTCTTCGTAGTGACAGATGAATATGTGAATATAAATAGCTAAACTTTGTGTCACAAACCTCATTCATTAACCTCTCCCAAACGAATCGCTATGGCCTTACCAGGGAAAATTAATAAGGGGGAATACTGATACCTAGGTCAGACTGATTTTCCGATCCCAAAAATGTAAGATAACGGAAATTTAATTATAAATGATACTTCTTGCACCAAGGTTTTTCTATGAATTCTTCGAGTGAGAAAAGAGTGAGTCAGAATAAAAGGTGTAAACGGTTATTGATGGATATATCTTCTCAGTGGAATGAACAAATCTAGATTGACCTCCGGCGACACCTGGAGAAATTGAAACTTGAAAACCTTCCGTCCGGACCATTTACTTTCAATTTCCTTTTTATATTTCAGTCATTCAATTTATATTCTCTCTCTGTTGCCTGTTTCTGTGTATATCGCCTCTATCCTTGTGAATTTTAACGTTTTAACTGTATACACTGTTAAATTTTGCTCGAATAAACTCGTATGCTTGTATAGGAAAGGATAGAAAAGATATTTGTATCAAGAAGCACGATTAATGCAAAATGATAATGAGATCCTGAATAAGATATAAATATAATTTATCATTTGTTTTTACGTCTTTTAATTAATGAATGAAGAAAACCTTACATTATGGAAAATGCAAAATCGTGTACGATCTTGTAAACTTATCACTGATTCCTGCGTTATATCCATCGTATTGCTTAAGATAATGATAGTATTTTTCGGGGTTTTATACAATATACAAGTATAAGGCCGCACCGACGCATTCGCACGAATAGAGAGTCGAATCGCTAGGTGATTTCTGGGGCAAATGTGTAGTCGTTTCACTTGTCATTCGCCTGTTCCGCGCCTTGCCGCTCGTAGCGATCGCGTCGGAAGTTGTTATTACAGACTAGTCAAAAAGTTTTCAGTAGCGAGACGAAGTTAGTATTTAGAGTTCTGGCGGCCTAGTGATACACATTACTGTTTCCGTTTCCTTCACGGACGTGCGAATGTCTGCGAGTATCGAGGCGAAACACGAGCACGAATGTGTAAATGCGTTGCTGCACAATTTACTGCGCAGGAAGTTTTGTCGTGACTCCACGGCAGCTATTCTACCTCTTAAAACAAAGAGGTATGTGTCAAAGTCACCATGGATGAATATGAACCGAGAAGTCCATATTAGAACAGAAATATAGGGATAAAAATTGCTATAAGAAAGAGTAAATAATCCCGTAAAGGTAGTGGAGCACCCAAAATTTTTAATGGGAAGGCCAACGGTCAGATGGCCTTCATAAAAGTGTAGCCAAAGTTTTATTTTAATAAGCATATTTTTAATTTATTACACAGATAAAAGAGCCTTTTATCTTTGATCTAATCACACTCAAGGAAAATTATGTATCACGTACTTCCTATTTTTACAATTGCTGTCATCTTGTGGCTGACTGTGTCTTGCCAATTAAAGATTAATTTGGGGGGATAAGACCCCTTTAACCCCTTGGTAAGTACGCCACTGCGTAAGGGCGATTATTAAACTGTTAAACAGTTAAACAATAGCGTGATTGTTAAGTACCATCAATATTTATTGAACCCCCAGCTGAAATTCCACCTCATCAAACCCTCTCTTCAACAGTACGCCGCGGCCGCAGCAGCCGCCGCCATCTCCTCAGCCTCAGCCTCCACGGCTACAGCGTCCACCGTCACATCCGCCGCTGCATCCCCGCCCCGCGTCGCCCCCTCCCCGTCATCGCCCACCTCCCGTACCTCCCTGGCGCCTCATCTCCCCCGCAGCGGAGAAGAGGGCAGGGCGGGGGGCGGAAGGGCCCCACTCCTCGGCTCCCTACCGCACCCCGTCCTTCCCCACCCCTCGCACTACCACCCCCTCGGACTCGCTGCTCTCACAGCCGCCGCTGCGGCCGCACACGCGGCGCACGCGTTCGCGCACGCGCAAGTGCAGGCCGCACATTCGCAGCACCACGCGGTCCAGTCCCAGGACAGGGTGATGAGGACCAAGAACTCGAGCATTGCGGATCTGAGGCTGAAGGCGAGGAAACATGCGGAGGCTCTGGCATCGCTGCAGAGGGAGAAGAACGCTGTGTGATCGGGAGTCGAATTCGGTCTGTGGGGGACTGACTAAGAGGGAAGAACGGATGGAGATGGATGACTGAGCGCGTTCTCGGCCGTTGATCTCCCTTTCTTCGTTGAGGAGACTTCGACGATGCTGTAATCAGTTCTTGCTTAGAGTAATTTTAAGCAATGACGTTTTGTATTCCAGTCAGAATGGCGATGATTCATACTCATTGGTGGCTTACGTTCCACGAATTATCACGGATTTTATATTTTTAGTTTGAAAGAAACGTTTCGCGATTTTGTTGATGCACTGACTACTGGAAGTATTCGTAAGTAACGCTACGGACTCGTTGGTTAAACCTAAACTTGTTTATGTTTTCATTTTTCAAATACGTTGATCAATACTTCAGCGTATTCCCTTACGCACTATCGGAAAGCATAAAGGCAACGTACATGCGGAAACTCAGAACTAAGTTATTAATGTATATGCCGTAGAAGTACGAAGTCGGCCAGGAGAGTTTTCACTGTTCGCATCCCAGTCAAATAAAAAGGCTGAAATACTTAACATCACAATACCAAAGTTTCAAATAAAAATGTTCCTTAGGAAATGGTTGAAGATTAAATACTGGTCTACACCCCTATAAATTTGTTACGTTTAAGTTTGTGATGAGTGATTCAGAGAATGTGGTGATCAATTCCCAAGAGATTTACGGCCTCAGAGGCATGTTTCAGCATGGATTTTTTCAACGTAAATCAAACGTAAATTTCAGAAATCTTTATATTTCCATGATGTTGATCTATACATATTCGTGAACTTATTATTTATTCAATTTCGTTTGTTTCCCGTGTGCATCCTCAGAGGCCCAAGTTGAAGAACTTCCGAAGATATATTCGAGTTCTTCAAGAGATATGAATGAATGAAAGGTGCTGTGATAAACTCATTATCCTTTGAAATGCAAGGAAATAATATTATCAAGATCGAACTGTTCTTCTCTGATTCGCTGTCTCAGTGTCTCTTGTTCTCTTACTCAATGATTAAAGTACCTAAAACCAGGCGATAACATCATATATACACATTACGAACGAGCACTATGATTCATAAGAAGTCTTTTCATTTATACATTGGTGAAATCCAGTGATTTGTTAGTTTATACATGTATAAATCAATCCATCAAAGCTTCGCAACCATACAGTTTTGTTATCACAATGGTAATAAAGTCGCCACGTTAATCACCGTGGTACTTCAAAAATGTTTGTTGAATCTTAATCGGGGAGTTAGAAAGATACTATACAAGGAAAATTTTAGAAATTCTGTAACGTGTATTAAGATGTAAATAAAATTTATTCGAGCGCTATACGATTATTTTCTCTTTTTCCCCCAAAAATCCTCCTTGGATCACGTAAAGCGTGCTTCCTTGAAAGAAATTCATGAAGATAGCTAAAAGAAACTTAAAATATTTGAACTCCAGCAACAAGTATGATCAAGTAACACTTTGATTCGGCCTCACCTTTCTTAACACCCTTAAATGCAAGATCGCATCTTACAAAAAGGCAAATAAAAGTAGCGGATCCCTTGGTTAAGTTTGATTGTTTTAATCAGGACTGCCTTTAAGTGTGATAATTTCACAGGAAGCCTGATGAAATTACCTGGCAGAAAAATAATTCCGAGTGAAGAGAGATAAAGACTACTACGATCTAAAGTATCTTCGGAAACGAATGGAATGGGAAGAGAGGGAGGACTAATCAGAGAATAAAAAGAAGAGAGAGGAATCTTTTGTGGACTGGGAAGGAGACATTGCTCTGCGAAAAAAAAGCAAAAGATGTTTACCAAAAGGTATTCTCACTCAGTACCTCGGTGCTACTCACCACCCGATTGGTAACATTTGACAATGATTTCAATAATCAATGACAAATTTTAGCAAATGGGTAGTGAATAGCCTTCAAGCAATCAATGTCAAATTATAAATGAAGTTAGTAAACGACCTGGCGACAGACTTAAGCGAATAAATATACTTAGCAGTTCAAATACCTCAATTTTACGAGATACTGGCATGTAGTTGGACAGATAACGATACCAGGTACACTGCAAAAATTATGATAGCAGATAATTGCAATTATATATTCTAGAATTATGTCATACTTCGAAATCTAATATCGTATCATACTCTCCATTTTCCTTCTCCAGAGTTCGTTTTCCTGGAGTAAACGAATCTGAAGGAGTGAGAAAGTTGGTAAAAATAATGGATAAATGAGAAATCGAACAGGGACAAAAATTAGGATAATGACTTATTTAGTAATAGATTAAGACTTAAAGAAGCGTGTGACTTACGTAGTATTGTCCGAGGTTATCTGGGGCGGATGGCGGGGTTTTAGTGCTGGAGAATGCTTCATTCTATTCAGAAGTTCGACGGGTGCTTCATCGTGGAGGAAGAGGTTCTTTTCAGCTGCTTGTTACTCAGGTCAGACATGATAAATCATGAGCGTTTCCAAATACTCGAATAAAGTGGCTGGAATAAAGAGTTTATCATCCGAAAATAAATTTCTGTTGAAAGCTACAAAAGATAAATGTTCAGGTGAATTAATGCAGAGTGGAGAAAAAGGAGAAAGGAAAATTATTCGGCAGATGGAAAAGTTCCACCATCTAGGCACAATACATACGAGCGATGGGGATTCCGCAATGGATATAATCTCTGCAATAACTAAGGTTAAAGTGACTCTCAACTTCAAGAGGACTTCATGAAGAAAATAGTAGACGAAAACTTCAGAATGAAACAAGTATAACATTACGAAAGAATTTTTTGGTCGATTGAATACATGAAGAGTCTAAAACAGGGGTAGGGAACCTAATTTCTGAATAGCCATTTTACCATTCCAATACATAAGATAGGCCACAAGAGAAACCATGAGGTTGCTCCTGATTTGCGTGTTGCCTACATGCAAGTAATTTTACATCGAAATTGTATGCGAGGAAGCGAGTATATCCGTTGAGTGAATTAAGAGAGAATATTTTCCATTTTCTTTTTCACATGGAGGCATTAGTAAGAATGGGAAACAAAATCATTTGAACACCGACATTTATTTCAGAAAGTGACTAGAAGGCCACAGCCACAGCCACGACCAAAGGGCCACATTTGGCCTGGAGGCCGCGGGTTCCCCACCTCTGCACCAGAATAAGGAGCTCCAGTTTCAAGAAAGTTTCGAGCTGTGACTAAGAATATTGAACGCAAAGACAAGAGCAGATGTGAGGATAAACCGCAAATAATTAAATCAAAAAGGAAACAAATGGAAGCAACCATAGATACAAAATCCTACTGTTTATGAGATAATCTCAATAAGGAGTGAAACATCAAGGATGCGATCCAGGGAAAGATGGCAGAAAGAAGAGCAATGGGTAAAAAAGCGACAGAAAATAGATGAGTTTAGATAGAATATCACAGGTAAAGATACAAAACTATGGGAGGATCGACATAAAATTCAACTGTGGACACGAACTGTGGCTTTACAAAAGCAGGGCTAATGAGCCTTAGAAATCTGCGTCCTTATAGCTACTAGATCTTATTATGTCGTTGGGGAGAGCAGAGAGTGCGAGGGGAAAAGAAATTTGAAAGGGGTTGAACTATAGGGTAGAATTAATCCTTTCTTTCAATGCTACAGGAGAAAGGGGATGATGAAGTGCTTAAAAATGCCGCTTTCCTGCATCACCCTCCTCAAGACGGTACCGGATTATGAGACTCGTATGAATAAGGGGTTGAAGGATCGAGAGTTTGACAGAAGAATCAAAGAAGGCATCAGGTTAATCAATTAAGTAAATAGCTTCTCAAGTTTGCATTCTACCGCCTTTGTTCTCGGTATTATTTTTATCAAATGATGATGAATGGATGTCAATCTATTGAACTGGTTATCTCAACTAGCAGTAAAAAGGTGAGGAAGTGAATTGCTAGCGATTGATGAATGCAACTGAATGCGATTTCATCCGCACATTGTAGATTGTCCATTTACTTCTGTCGCCGTTCCTACTTCTCTTGATTTTTAGTGAACATTGGAATTTTCAGATTTTGAAGGCTTCCGAGGAAAATCAATCGAAAATTTAACGTAACCTTTAAGATTATTTACTATATTTCCTAGGAAAAACCGGGTATGCATTAGGTCTGAGAGGATCAATCAATCAATCAAACCAAGATCTCCGGGTGATTGCTCTAACTATTCAGCTATCTTGCCGAGAGACTCAGACCGGCTGTGCGGGAATGTTCTAACTAAATACCTTAATGGTTAAATCAATCAGAGAAGTGAGAGATCCGGGTTACTGTTTTCCTGTGAAATATTATTAGTTGTACAAAGACGTGCAAAAATTCCTTTCACCCTTTTCCTTATTTACAATATATCACCAGGAATGATGAAAACAAACTAGAGAAAGAAAACGTGGATTATTGATGTAAAAAGTTAAAATACGCTGATTTTAGGAAAACAAGTATGGATACTATTGATAATATTTTATTCTTCTTTTATAGTGTTATTATTAGGAATTAAATAGTTTTTTTGTTATTTCAGTATGGATTTCTTTGCAACGGGGCATTTTAGAAGAATTAACTAGTAATGTTTTAGACGCTTTGGAATTTAGAGAGCAATTACTTCATTTAATTTAGGTCTGCTGGATCAGTTTTGTATACGGGGAACAAAAGAGGCGTGAGAACAGCTGATACAGCATAATCTATATCTAAAATCAAATCATCTCACGACATTATACTCGAAGCTATTTGTAGCAATCTAATAAACACGAATGACTATATCCATACACTTGATCGTTATGATCAAAAATTTGGTATATTTTTTACATCAGCGGCAGTTTTGCTAACGTAGATATATCAAAGGCTATTCTAAAATCGAGAAATTATGCGAATGCTCCGACCTCATAATTGACTGCGAGAAGAAAAAAATTCATTATCAAAAAAATTTCTGTTTATAAGGCAAGTAAAAGAGGTTCTTTAAATTGCTGTGCTACGGAAATAAAAATTTTGAATTGACAGAATGCAGCTTTATAGCGCAAAGAAATGAAATTATCAACTTATATTGAGGCTCATTTAATATTTTTTTCCGATCATTCGAAAAGGAGTGTAATGATTTTAATCTTTTACTGTTAATTACTTTCCTCAATTTCGCTGAAGGATGGACGAAATCGTGACTTAATTGTTGCATAGTATCCTATCTCACAAATACAGTCTTGGTTGAATTTGCAACCTTAGGACTCGAAGAAAAGGCTCCCCCTAAAAGGCAGCTCTCCGCACGCTCGCTTCCCCTAACTCTCACCCTTCTCATCTTCTGGTGCAGAAATATATCACGGAGCGGACAGGATTATGGGGCGCATGAATTTTGGATCATCTAAGATTGAATTAAAGTGCCGTTAAACAGAATCCAATGTTTTTGATCTAATAGAACGCCTAAACCACTGTAAATCACTTTCTGGGAAGGAGGCATAAGGGCAGAAAGAAATGGCGGTGAGGTAGAGGAGGAGAAAAGAGCCGAATAAGCCGGAATCGCTTGTCTTCTGTGGACGATTACCGATGTAATTGAGTGCACTGCCTCGATTAAGGAAGGTTAACGAAAAAATAGATGTAGACGTTCAAGTTTGAGGGGCTATTCTACTTGAAGTAGGAGACGAACGAGTCTTTCGAAGACGAGCTTTCTTCTGCGATACCGAAGCTCCGTTTTTAAAATGAATTATACCGAACGACCTTTTCATATCCTGCTTGAAGTCTAATGAAGACAAATACGCTGATTTTCTGTGAACTGAGATTTACTCCTTATCTGCAAATAAGACATGGATAGCACAAGCTATGGAAAATCTTTTAAATCCGAAGATAACCATAAGAAAGAATTCGTCGGCTGATGCTTAGCTCATTCATTCGCTTCGTTTCCTGAATGTATCATTGTTTTTACCTTTGATTCCGGCATTGTTTATTTGCTTGTACCACTCTGTATTTCAGGTACTGTTTGATCTTGAAGTATAAAAATTCAGGTTAATAGAACAAGGTATGAATTAAAGTTAAACATTTCATTCTATCCTTTTTTGAGTTTATTTTTATTCAGTAATTACATGAAATGTTTCACTTTACTTCCTACCTTGTTTTATCAACCTGATATTTTATGCCATTCTTCAACAAAAATAGAAAATCTTTACCTCGAATGTTACGTATATTACGTGCAAAGGCACACTATGAACGTAAGTAGACTTCAAGGAGAAGACCAAGAACCGATGAAAATTGAGGGAGGAGAGAGGATTCGGCTCATTAGCCAGACTCTTTTTAACAAATATCAGACTTCGCGGGAATATCCGGAGCGAAAGGAATAAAATTGTTCATAGAAAAGAGTAACCATATTAAAGAACGCTCAAAATGGAGATTTAAGACGTGCTCATGCGGAGGGACGACCTAGAAGAGTCAAGAAAATATGAAGAATGCCGTGGAACCCCCTTTCCCCTTTAGTCCCCGAATTACACCCGTTTCAATATTCAATACATATACAAATACAAGTAAAAATATTATACCATATAAGCTAAATTGTATTGCTATTGCTCATTATGTCGCTTTTACTCCAGCAATTTGAGTTCTAGATCTAGTAAATCTAGTTATAACTACCACATCGTCGAAAATGCACTATACAATCTAACATTAACTTTCTCGTTGTCACATTAGTCCGATATGCCCATTTTACTTGTCATCGAAGATATCGCCTGTCCTTTAATAAAGATTGCATTAAAATCGGTAACTACAGAGGACATTATTTAGATTAATGTGTCATAATTTATTCATTATGTTCTGCCAGTAAAATTTTTCTCGTAAAAAGTGCGGTTAAAAGACGAAAATAGTAATCACAGCATAAAATTGCGCAAAGATGAAGAAAAAATTCGATACCAAGGAAGAATGCTAAATAAGGTAAAATCGAAAATAACCACACAGAAGATCTATCAATGATATCTCCTGGGCATCTAGAGAAGACTCTACATTTAAATTTATTTACTTCCAAGGATGGAGGATTCAACTGGAACCTTGGAAAGAAAAGATTATTAATTCATATAGAATGTTGAAAAATGTCATGTAGTCTCTTCCTCTTTCAATAATTTTTATAAATAATGATTTTACAGATTAATGGTTCTCCCACAGCTCAGATCATACATAAGAAGTCATATAAGAAGAAGTTCCATAAAATAGAATTAATTATATTCCCTGAAACTACTCATCATATAACCATCTGAAAGTAACTTTTTAAAGTTGTAGTAATTAATGTAAAGGCTGGAAAATGTACGGGTGCATGAAAGATATTTAAGGATATATTTATGGATATGAAGATGACAAAGGTTAAAAATTATTTATATGACCTTAAGCATAGCACATAACTGAACAAATTTCTGCAAAAAAGAGGAAATATGCCGTGTCCCCCCATAAAACTTGTATTTTCTTGAATTAATTTTAATTTCACTTGGTTAGCTGATGATCACTTGAAATTTTTAATGATTTGGAATAAATAACACAGGAAATTTTAGATATTAATTACAAAAGCATTGCTCATCTATTTAAATACTTTAAAAATTTTAATTGGTTGCACAAGTTCAGAGCCTGGCCAGT
Source organism: Pachydiplax longipennis (assembly GCA_036926295.1). Lineage (NCBI taxonomy): Eukaryota > Metazoa > Arthropoda > Insecta > Odonata > Libellulidae > Pachydiplax > Pachydiplax longipennis. The sequence goes on from JAVFKF010000002.1 coordinate 41,359,181, forward strand.
TTTAGATGGAAATGGAGGTAAGCAAGGTACTGGTGAGCTTGGATTCCAGGGAAACTCAGGGTATATGTTCTACTTCACAATACTTTGAGATAAAAGAAAAAGGGTTGCTTCATAGTTTGGATCAGGATGTCCAAATACCTAGAGTCAACCCTGGGATGTTGGCAGATTTGGTTAGGATTACAGAATAGACAATAATCATCATTACCCAATATCCCTTGTGATAAGAAAGAATGGGAAGCACAAAATACTGAACATTCCTTCTCAACCTTCTCCATTGGTATAGGATATCATTTTATCCTTTGCATTATTACAGGGTCATACATAAAACCAGGAATGCATTTTTGGGGAATGCTTTGGGTCCCAAGTTTCAGCAAGAGAGATATTAACCCAACTCTACATATTTTCCAAACATATGCTGACAGTTCACTTTCACCATATCCATTCATGTCTACATAATCAAATACAAGCAGAGATCAAACAAATGAGCTACACAAAAGGAGAACAAAGACCAAGGGTTGGCAACGTTTGTGACAAAATGAACCAATATTTTATTGGTATACAGAGTGCACCACAGAAAAAGATCCACGTGTGATTTTAATAAGGAAGAAATATAAATCATTAGAAGTGTATTAAATGTAGTCAATCCTTACTATTCAGCACAAAACACACCCTTTTCTGAAAATTATGACAACTAAGGCTACAATTAAAAATGGTTTTTAAGAGCAAACATTGAGAGAAATGGTAATAATTTAGCAATTATAATTTTATGCAAGAGTTTCTTTTACAAAGAAAAATCGTTAGTGAATGACTTCCTCTCAGGCTTTCAGATCAAATAAATTTTCACATATGCTTTCATGGCTGACTCCACCATCCTCTTCAGGGTGCTGATTGCATGGGTCAGGACAGGACTCATTTATTTAATCCCCATACTTGGGTTGGTCAATTCCAGCCACACAAATTCATTCCTCGTCATAAGCTTTAGTATAGGTTTCTAGGTATGGCTAAGGATATAGACAGTATCCCAGTTGCAATTTTCCTTTTCACATTCAATTTCCTCTTTCATTAGCCAGTCTCAGACTCCATTTGATTCAAAATGCAAAATGTCAGTGGAAATTTATTTGATCTAGTGGAAAGTCTGAGATGAATTCATTCACATTATACACCAGGAAATAATCAAATACTAAAAATCATTAGTGCCTGCAAAAGAAAAAAATTATAAGGGTTGATATTGCAATCATAGAGCACAAACAAGTAATGTAAAGAATCAGTAGAAAAAGCAAAAGACTACATTAAGAATCATAGAGATCTGAGCAAGTGTTGTATTACAGAATAAAAAAAGGATTATGAAAAGGAAGGCAACAGTGACAAAATATCATAAAAATATAACATAAACAAGCCAAAGATATGGAATAATTCTGCTGAACAGAGAAAGAAATGGGATAAGAAATACCAAGGCAAGGAAGTAATTAAAGCAGATGGAAATTCAAGAAGTGCATGAGGAGAAGGACATTAAATAAATAAGACTGCAATGTGAGCAACCACCAAAGAACTAGAATAGCACATTTTTAGGCCAAAAGTTACCTTCAAAACAAGGCCTCGTAGCTCTTACATCCTAAAAACAGGATACTTTCTTCGTGAATGTAACGTTTCCTGAATAAATATTCTCCAAGTACCTCCTGAGTAATAGGAAACAGGAGACTGTGAATTCATCCACTCTCAAAAACTGAAAAATTCACCCATTGCAAATACTTTTATTATACAATAGAGATGGCAGTAATAATCTGCAATATATCTTGATGAATGTTAGTAAAGAAAGGTAAAACAGACTCCTTGCAATACCCAAATTGTTTCCAGTCCTGTGAACCATTGGAGGTTAGGGGTGGAATTTTCATTTTCAAGGTGCAAGAACAGAAGGTAGCTGAGAGAATGAAGAATTTGAGTAGAAAATAAGATTTCTAACAATAAGATGGAAAATAATAATATACAAATTGAAAAAAAATACAGAGAGGAAAATATAGTCAGGATGAAAGATGAGTAATTTATCCAAACAGAAGTAATATGTAGATCAGAATACTCATTCCAGTACTACTTTTGGCCCATTCTCAGGATTAATAGATCTAATTAAACAGTTTTTCTTATTTATTATGATAATGCTTTTTATTGTCATTGGCCTTTGTGAACTAACATTGTATTTTACAACCTGATTAACCTCCATCCTGAACCATTAATATGTATTCTAAGGTTAATTTTAAGGTATAATTGCTTATACATATGTTAAGAAGCAATTTAAATGTATGTTTTACAGTAAAGTGTATGAGTAGAACTCAAATGTCAGTTTTAATCACAACCTCCTACATCATTAGCTACAAGGCTAAGTTCTTCGGAAGCAAAGAACCTGAGACCCAATCTTTAGAAAAATTTTTTTTGTTTTGTGATAGGTAGGAAGTATACCTTCAAGAAATTTAGTTATGTCTAATATCTTGCTTTATTAATCTGCAATTTATTGTCACAGAGGAAGCTTAGAAAGGGGCCCCGTGGAAAGTAGTTCTCAGGCCACATTTGGTAGATGGTTGGCCTTGATTAGCTACCAACTAATAATACATAATAAGCTATCTGGTATATGTGGTAGGTTGCCTTTGCTTACCTCATTGAACCAAATTGCTAAAATTACTGAATAATAATGCTGAGTGGAAAATATCCATGTAAATGCACCACAACTACCATATGAATAACAATTTCCATACTTTTCAACTACCAGAAACCATGGAGAATACCATTAATCCACATCACTGATACTTCAGTAACCATCATATTATAATTATACTACAACCACCACGTTATATTACCACAGCCTTGGGACCTTTGTCAGCCATCAAGAAAAGGAGATCGAGGTGCAAAATATCCCCTTCTCTGCTCCCTTTGTTCATACGATAAGTATTATAATTATTTCAGAATAAAGCATGATTTTTGCCATAAAAAATTCTTGCTGGTTCATTTCCAACATAAAGAAGCTTCCTTTTTCATGAAATCCAGATGCTAGACATCAACAAACCTCCTTCTTGGATGACCGGGGATAAAACTTAGACAAAAATAAATAAAATATGAATTTCCCCCTGTTATATAAAAGAAGAAAAATTTAAAATATTCCTTTACTTGCCACGTGATGGTGATTTTCGCTTACTATTTACGTAAGCGGAAATTTCGATGAATAAATCAATCATTTCAGTTAATGTAAATAGCCGATTTTTAAGATTTATATTTTTGCGTGCAGGGTCGGCCAAGAGGGAGATTTGGTGGATGTCTATATTCCGGGTCCCCAGTTTATGATTTTCTATTTTGAGAAGACAACTTCATTATTTTGCAGAGGACAAACAACGAGAAAACTATAAGAAAAGTTATGCTTCTAAACATAATCCTTTATTTATAGATTATTTTTATTCATGAGACTGCGGAAGCGGAGAAGAGGGTCCAATATAAATTTGCACTTGGCCTCATTTGGAAAAAGACCGACCTTGATTGCATGACATACAATCATTCACTTAGATAACCACTTTCACATTCTACTTTAATATATCCTAACGAAATATTACGAAAATGAAGAGGTAGATACCTATTCGTGAAAGCCATGTTCATGATGTGATATATAATTTCTCTTTGAGTATGAATGCAGCATTTTAAATAATTCTTGCGTGCTAGAAACTTCGAAAACAGATTTTTTTATGCAGACGATAAGCTGTCATTGTTTCCTTCAAGGGACAGCGCGCTGATCTTTGCCTCCTACTACATCTCGTGGCAAAGTAACGGAACCGAAGTAGTAGAAAGTAGAACAGTGACGCAGCGTCTCGGAGACTATCTCCGATGAGCGCTTAAAATTTTCAATGAATATTTCAAAATACAGTGATGCTAATTATCAGGTTTCGGTCGACGATGGATCTAATCTCCACTGTGGGAAGGATGCCCTTACTGATATGTTTGGTTGGTTTATCCAAGGCATTTTGGCATGTTTGGCCTTCACCTGTTTAATTAGTAAGTCTCTTAGTATTCAGCAGAATTTATCTTGAATCTGTGGTGTATATTTTAATAAGGCATGAGCGATATGGCTGACTCTATATTTTTTATAGATTATCCACTAAAGCTATCCGAAATGATGTTGTTAGTGTTGTTGTGTATCTGTTATCGTCCTTCTAAGATAACATGAGTCATACCACTTTGTATCTCTTTTTCATCTTTAGTGAAACGCTTCTGTGAGCCAAGATATGAACGGAGACCATGGCTAATCTGGTTTTATGATACTTCCAAACAAGGCATGGGGGCAATGGTTATTCATATGGCGAATGTGTTTTTGGCCAACAAATTCCGTGGAGATCCCTGTACCTGGTATGAATAATACATTTCCTACGTCATCCACTTCTTTTAAGAATATTTAAGGCTCTAATTCGTTTCAGTCAATACATAAAAATCTTTCCTATATTTTGAAAGACAGGAAGGCATTTTTTAGATCTTCTTATCCAATATATTTGTTAAAGAAGGACATTATTTGATATCGCTGATAGTAATATGCAACCAACTCTTTTATTTCAGGTATATCATAAGTTTTCTTCTAGATTCATCTGTTGGACTCTTGATTCTCTACATAGGAATTAGATTTTCACAATACCTAGCCAAAGTGAAGAGATGGGATGCTATCAACTTTGGAGAGTATGGTATGTAACAAAAATACAACAGTTTTTGATTCTTCTTACTGATGGTAGAAATTCTACTTCTTTAACTGTTTGGTAGAATATCAGTTAGAATTTTTGAAATTTTTTTCATATAAAAAATTTTAACTTTTCAGTTGCTCATTTTTATTTCAAATTTGTCAAGTTCTAATGTTAAAATCACAGAATAATAATTTAGAAATAGAATTCATGATAGTAAGAGTATTGAGCACAAATGTAAAGTCAATAGAGGGGAGGGGCAACTAGTTACATGAAAAGTTTCCTGGTAGTGCTGGAGCAAAAGAATTAAATGGGAATCACAGTTAAACATCTTCACTTAAGTTATTGAGACCAAAATGATGCTGAATTAGAAAGTTGCAAGATTTTATTTGCTGTATGTCAACCTTTTTAGTCTTTTATTTTTTTTACAAAGAGTTGATGTGTTCTAACTATCTCTGTTCAGTTTTATTAAATTTAAAATTTATTCCGTAGATACTAATCCAAAACTACACCTAAAACAATGGGATTTCCAAAATGTCTCACATACATTGCTGCGTATCTACAAGTGTTGTATTTTTAGTATAGTGTAGTAAACAAGACAAAAAATAGGTTAGTTTTGATGTGACATTAGATGTATCAACAATCATGAGTAGTTCAGAAATGAATTAACCAACTTATGGTTAGGAAAGAAGCATAACTGCATGCCATTCATCGTAACTGAAAGGAAATATTAGTAAACAACAAGTGACAGCCCTAACTGTATATTCTATAGCCTTTACAAGATCTTCAATTTAATCATTGATTATTTGTTAAATTTAGGGAATAAGATATTTTGCTCTATGCTTGTATTTCCAGTCTCTATAGGGGAAATTTGTGTTAAAAGTTTGTAAACTTTATGAGAATTCATTGTAATTACTTGCTAGAAACATTTCCATTTCTTCTTGGTATCTAATAGGTATTTCAAACCACATAGCTGGAATGTGATACCACCCAAATTAGGATGTTCAACTGTGAATCGATTGTAATTTAGAGAGCGCAGGTGTTTCTTTATGATATAGATGTTAATATTGTATGGTGAATATTATTTAGATATCCAAAAAATTAGCCAGGTTGCAACATTGGGTGATATGTTATATTTATGCAGTAAAAATCATGTAATTATATCATCCTAGTAGGATATATATACTACTACGAGTATATGGATGTAACTCTCATGAGAAAGTAGAGTTTTCTTTTTACTCATCTATTCTCCTCTTTTGGTACTCTAATCCAGGAATTTTAATAGCCATAATTGCTGGCTACTTCCAAAGAAAAATTGATATCTTGTTCCCTTGCTTGTAAATTTAGCAAGCTGATCATCGTAATCATTATATTTAGTATCATTTCTTATGTTGCTTCCTAGTACTGAGTGGAACTCAAATTAGTTTCGTGATTAGAAAAATTAAAATTGATATTTTCCGTAACAGGAGTGGTTCATATAGTCATAAAATGAATTATTTATGCTTTGTCTATTCCAAGTTACAATGCTGTTTTTTAACATTCCAGGAAAGCCTCCAAGTATCAATGCTTGGCTGGCACAGTGCTGTCTATATGTACTGTTGATGCTTGTGGTAAAAGTGTGTGTGACACTTTTGATCCGTCTTGACTTCTGGGATAAAGTGAGAGACTTCATCCTCTCTCCAATTCAGAATCCTAAAGTTGAGTTAGCTGTGGTAGTTCTCATCATTCCTTTCTTTGTAAATGTAAGTTTTCCTGTATAAATCTTTTACAGTTTATTTAGTAATTATTGATTATGCCTAAATTAATATTGACTGTTGAGCTACAGAAAATAAGGCTAAATATGTGAATTTAAATAGTTACTGAAATATCTGGAAAAATTAAACCGACAAATGAGTGATAATAGTGATGATACATTCTACAATCTTCAGAATAATTACTGCAGTTCTTCAGATTTCATGGCAAAATAGATGATATATGTTGTAATGAAGAACTTTTTATCAAGTCTCTTAAATTATTTATTCTTTCTTAAGGTACCTTATATATTATCTGATTTGGTTAGTTTAGTGGATGATTTTCAGTGCTTCAACTCTCTTACAGCTATCCAAATTACACCATGGTATAACATATCATTATCTTGGTATGTTTTACTGTGATTATTAATGGTATCGAATCTTTTACTTTCAAAATTTGTTTAAATTGCAAATATTATCTTACAGTCATTTTTTCAGTTATTTTTCTTTAATTATTATAAAAGAATTAAGCAATTTGAGGGTATTTCATCACTTTTTCATTGATTTATGATATTAGTATTTTGCACAAAAAGTAACCAAAATTTGGAACAAACAACATGAGTCAAGGTTCAAAATTAGAACTAGTAATAGTTATTGTATTAGTAATAAGTTTAATCAAAATCCCTCACCTAGGATTAAAAAAGCATTTTAAAAATCCATTCACTTATTTTTGGTCAGGCCCTAATGTTTTGGGTGACTGATAACTTCCTGATGCGCCGTTGCGGCTCTGGCAGTTGGGGTGGTAGCAGTAATGGATGGAATGGAAAACGTGGTCGTACTGCTGCCAATTGTGCAAATGGTACTAGTCGGCGCAAATCAACCCTTTTGGTGAGATTGCGTGGTGAGGCTGTTTCCTTGTTCCGCAAAGGCACTCCAGGTACAATCAGTCCTTCTTCTATTGGTAAGAGAAGGAAAGGGTTGAATGGAGAAGGGGAAGAGGAGGATGAAGAGCTTCTAGGAGCAACAGAGGACCTCCACATTGGTGGTGTGGGTCCTGATGGGGAAGAGGATGAGGAGGAAGAAGTCCTAGTTTTGAGCCGAGCTCCAACAATTGTAGGAGCTGCTAGTTCACCTTTGTCACCAAATGCTCTAACGTGATCATCGACCAAAGATTTTTCTTGAATTCCCTCACTTGTATATTTACTCAACCTCTCCATGACTGCTATGAATGGAACTTTTGTCCTTTTCAAAAATCTTGCATCCTCCCCTGAGAAAAAAGACAATAAATCCCTTTTCATATTGTGTGATGCAGTTAAATCAGATGCTATCTCTCCGTTAGATGGCTCTTTAAACTTAAAGAATTGCTTTAGACATCTGAAGCTGTGGCTTCCTTCTGTGGTCAGAGGAGCGACTAAGAATTGAGTCTGTCATCAGTTATACCAAAGATGAAGTTTAGAAGGATTAAATGAGTCCATGACATTATAGTTTTTGTATGGCAAAGAAAGTGGTTTTATATTTTATCTTTATGTGAAATTGCTCTTTAACATCTGCCTTGTTTGGTGCTTGGATCAGGAAGATAAGGATAAAGAAAGCTTAAAAAGAATGTTTTAAAAATATTATAGCTTTCTCGTAACAGTTTTGTCACTTGTGATATGTGACGGGAATTTACGTCCATGGCCATTGCATTCGATCATAACTTTTGTAAATTTTTTATCACATATTGATTGAATGCATTGAGCCTATTATGAAGGAATTGGTATTGAGACAGGTGTTTCAGCTTCCAAGAAGAATGTCATTTAACCAAAAATGCCATAAGCAACCTTGAAAGCATTGATTATCATTCAAAGACTGCGGAATATTGTTTTTTAATCGCAGTTTTGGTTTCAGTGTAATTGTGAATGTTAGATGAAATATTGCAGTCAGTCATTGCAATATTGGGTCAGTTATTATTTTTATTAATTTAATACTTTCTTACATTACTGGCTTTTCCAATCAAAACACTTGATCTGCTTCTTCCTTGAATACTCTCTACCTATCAAATTGGAAATTTGGTCAAAGAAGATGAAAACCTATATCCCCTATAATATTGTTGTATAAATGTTTGCTTATATTTTGATGTACTAGGCTGTAATGATTAACAAATCCGATATCAGAAATGAAAGTGTTGAGTATTTGTTGCACAATATATATCTAGGAACATGCATTTTGCTCTTTGAATTATTTTCTGGCTTTTGGAAGAAGAAATGGGATATCATAAGAGAGAATATGCCATGGTGTTTTTAGAACCCAAGGCAAACATTTGGCTGTTAAAATGATTGATAACTTGTTTATTCATTTTTTATGTACTTGATTATTGTATTTTATCTTGTAATGTACTCTTGATTGAGATTCTAATGAAAATTACATTTCTAATGGAAAAGAAAAGATGTTTACTTGTGTAGGAAATTCTATTCTCTGCATGGGTATGATTTAAAAGTGGTACTTTTGTTTTCAAGGTTGTTTATCTACTGTAACATCTTTGAATTCTTGTGGAAAAAACTGTCAGTCTTTGGGAAAATGTTGTTTTTGATGTTCTGATATTAACTGTTTTGTTTTTAAGTCAGTCTTATCTAAATCGATTTAATTTAAAAAAATTTGGGTGGAATTCAGCAATAGGTTTCTCAAGTACTTTTGATCTACTACTGTGCATTGAAGTGTAGCATTGTGACAATTTTAAGGGAGGCATATGTTGCACTTTTGTGTTGGAAATATATTGAAGCTGGTCTTGTGGGTTGATACATGGTATTGGCCTGCCAATGCAACAGTTTTCTTTAGTTTGACTGTATAGCTTAAAAGATTATTATTTTTATACAAATGTACAGTATCATTGGATGCATTAGACTGATTATGTACTATTTCATTGGCTTGAAATTAAAACATTCAGGTTTTTGTTTTTATATCTATCTTTTATTAATCCTTATTCCTCCCCATATATTCAATTTTTCTATGGAGATCCTGAGATTAAATTCATTTTAAGCTGAACTAATATCGGTGTAATGCTTCATAGGCATGAATTCAAACAATTGGATACGTGTTATTGAAAATTCTCAAGTTTCCAACTACCCAGGAAGTTTAATCATTTTATGATATACCTGATATTTGAGTTTGTGTTTTTATTAGGTGCAAAGGGTTGATGTCCCAATAATGCCTAGTAGAATTATTGTTTGCTTTAGTGTTTAAAGTATACACTTCATAATTAATTTTTATAGAAAGTATAGATGGCTTACTGTACCAGGTAATGAAAGGACTTTTAATTCCTGCAAAAAAAACGTCTACATAAAGATTGATAAGTATGAGAAAATAGAAAAAGCACTTCTTTTCAAATTTTGAAAAATTTTACTACATGTGGGTAAGATATCCAAAGGAAAAAATCTTAAATTACTTGAGAAATATACCTGCAACATCAGTCGTTAAGAACAACATCAGAGGAGACAGTGAGTCAAATTATCAGTATATTCCTGTTTTCAGTCTTCATAGATCCCCATAAGATCCTCCTGAAACACTTAAATCATTAAAAGAACTTACATTGGCCTGTTAATAGGCTGTTACTTTCACCTTTCAAGTTTTTTCCATTATGGATTTCAACAGTACATTTCACCACATTCAGCTGATTCGGAGAAGTTTTCCCTTTACATGCTGAAGTATCTCATAGTCATTTCCTTTCAGTAGTTCTACTAATTATATTTCTGCATATTAAGTAATGGATGAAAACCCAGAGGATAGTATAGAAAATTAGATTTGATATGAGGAGTTAGTTTGGTTTAAAGTATTGAAAAATATATCAACATATTTAGGTAAGTTTCTCAGGAGATGTTTTGCACTTTAATTTATTACAAAGCTTTGCTGTGCATAAGACTCATGATGACTGATCATTATTATTATACTCTATGATAGAGTTGTTATGAGACCAAATGAGTGAATACATATGCTTTTTTGATGTTTTCAGTGACAACGAATGTCAATTAAATTTGTTAAAAGATGAAAAACGTTTTGTAAATAGCTGACTTGAAACATTCATAGGTGGATAGGTTGGCAATGCAAGATGAGGCGCACATACACTTACATACTTCTTCATTTCCTTTTTGTATCTTTCCTGTAGTGACTGACATTCATTTTTTCCTCTTGTATTCTTAGAATGTTGACTAAACTTTTCAAAAGTAGATGTGAATATCCTTTCTTGCATGGTACAATATGATTTCATTTCCTTTACAAGAAAAAATGAAAAAATTATTTTAAAATATCATTTACCTCTCTGCAGAAATATTCATTCAAGTATAAGTCGAATTATAATATAAGCATGCACAATAATGTCATTAAAATTCCCTTATAGTCATTTTTATAGTCACAAACATTTTACATAATACACATACTTCTCTAAAATTGGACATACTGTCTTCCATCTGGCTGCATACATTTACATCTTGTCTTATTTTTGCATCTAGATCTAAATCATTCATAATACTAGAAGACAAATCTTGATCCTCATTTTCATCATTGAGTTTAACCTTCAAGGTTTCTGATTCAGTATTTCCAACACATTCAACTCTCCCAACATGTTCAAATGGTAGAATTGCAAATTCATTATCACAAGCAACTGGAAATTACAAATATTTAAGTCAATATCTTATTATAAATCTTGTAATTTATCTATTGATTTCTGAATATTCCATTTACGCTTGGACAGGGTATCATAAAATGAAAACACAGTTATATTTTTAGATTATGATACCAAGGTTAAGGAGTCATAAAGATAAAGTGATGTTCTGAAATTACAATGAAATCATCAACATGTGCCGAAGATCTCACAATCTAATGACTGAAAAGAAAGATCAATTTAGAAAGTAAAATTTTAGAAGTATACAGAATATATAGTGTTAGAAATTATAGTTAAAGACATAGGAACTTTGCCACAGCTTTGGAAGCTTGCAAATCTTTGAATTTGAAAAGTTCATGAACGTAAGAAATGGAGTGTATTGTACTATCGTATATTTTTCTTAACCTTAACTGAGATGTGAAACTTTTACAATCAAGATACACTCAACAAATGATGGGTGAAAATAACATTTAGGTGATTATTTATTTATGTGTACATCAAGGATAACAATGATAAATAATGCTTCTGGATGGCCTATTTTATTCTGAAGCTGGGCATGTATAGACATATATTGAAGAGAAGCTAGTGAGCATCAGAGAGATTTAAAGATAGAGAAGCATGAGCTGAAGCTTCAGCATGCTAGCAATACCATATCAATTGGGGTATCTCCTGTGCCTAGCTGTAGTTGCAGACTGAGTGGATCTGAGGATAAATACTTCTTATAAATTTATTTCTAGGAATTTATTACTAATTAGCCTTGCTTTACCTTAGAAAATGTCTTACCTAGCAGATGAGCATTCTGATTTTGATATATGTATAAAACTTTAGAGCCAAACTCATGTTTTCTGCTTAGCTGTTTCATGGGTGAGATATTGAGTTGTACAACCTTGAAGAAAAAATCATCAAAGTGTTTTGGAACCATTCATAACTATGAAAAATGTAATACTTATTCTTCCATGCAAGTCTTATTGGCCACAATAATATCCTTAATATAATGAAATGAGATAAATAATTACTTAGGAAAATAGTGAAAACAGTCATTTCTCAAAAAATATTTTTTTTTCTCGTCAAGAATAGCTAAGGAAATTCTTAGCTAATAATAGCTGCAGCAGAAGTTTAAACATATTTTAGGTAGGATTTAAAGATGAAAGGTCAAACTGTGGGCTATATTGTGATGCAAGAAATTTTACCTGTAAACAGCAATACTCTTCACTATTCATCTTCCAAACTCTTATTTCTGAACTGCTGCATACTGAGAAGAGCAGTAGCAATATTCCTAGCCTCTGGTGTAAAATTAAATTAAATTGGTTCATTGAAACAGATTCAAAAGAATTCAAAACATTGCTTTTATTTTTTAAAGTAAATATGCAAATAATTTTGATGAGGACAAGTTCTACAGAATATGCTTACAATGAAAATTAAATCCTCAATGGCATTGATATGACCAGCGAGAGTGGCAACTGTCATCTGCGGAACGTATGGGTTCCATAATCTAATCAGGGCATCTCTGCTTCCGGTTGCCAAAAGAAAACTATCGCAGACATTCTTTCTTTCTTTTACATCCCACAAGTCAAAACATCTAATACCCTAAAAAAAATCGACATGAGTATATTATGTATCTCTAAATAGAAAACAAAAGATTTTTCATTCAAATAGTATATAATCAGTATGGATCTAGGCAAGATGCTGAATAATAATAGTTGGTAATTTTTTTTAACTCACACTTGGGATTTTGAAAACATAAGGAGATGCTTGTGAACTTTGAGGCTGAAGCACTAGTGATCCTCCCTTGCTATAGCCATTTACTGAAGAAGTTTTCTTGATGATGGGAAAACGATCATAGCCGCTACAAGATATCACTGCATGGGGAGCCTCAAATCGAAATGATATTTTGGAGACTGCATTGGCATGTACGTTTCTCATTACATTAATTTCTACATATTTATGATGAACAGTCTCTCTCAGAACTTTGCTCATGTTACTTATTTTACTTTTCAATCTTTTACCTCCATCTTCCAGTGACTTACTCATAATTCCACTATTTTCCAACTCCTGTTGCAATAAGAAACAGTTGTTAGTAATTATGAAGTAAAATAGACAATATGACAAATACAAAAATCGATAGTAAATAATTTTTCATGCACTGTTTTCATGAAAATTATTTTAACCAAATACTATTAGTAATTCAATTAATTAATAATTAATTAATTCATTTATTTCAGGAATGGAAAAGCAATAACTTAGTATAAGTTTCACACAAATTATATGATGGAGTTTTACAAAGCTACACCATTTTCACTTGATTTATTTCAATTTTCTCATTTAGAATCACTCTAATTTAGCATCTCAGACCAATTTCATGTTGAATAACCCTTATTTATTGCCCACATCATTTATTACACTTTGCCTAAGGTTATTTATCCATCATTTTCAACTATACCATACATGGGATAATAACAGAGAAAATGAATTTTAATGTTCCCTCAATCATTTAAAAAATATCATTGCCAACTGATATGAATATTAGCCAATTGAAATACCATCAACAAATGAGTGAAATATTACACTTAATCAGAGTCAAAGCAATCTAATTGTACTTATCAAGTATGTACTTTCATCTCTTAAATCTTTTTTCTTTCTCATAAAGCAATCTGGAGATATATTGATAACTTACACTTTATCTTCTGATCATTTTTTGATATCATTTCAAATAAGTAACAATAGCTACATGTGTAATTATGTACGTGTATATATGTGCTAGAGATTCATTTAATAATAATTCAGTAAATTCATCTTTGAAATTCACATATTCTGTAACATTTTCTGAGTTAAAAGAGTACTTTAGTACCATATTTTATAGTACCTTTTACAGATTTTTTTATCCTCCCATTTCATTAAACTTCTCATAGGATATTTATAAACACAATGTGGGTTCTATTTTAGTTTCATAGGGAGTCCTAGTTCTGGTGCTTAACTTACTAGCCAATAGATGTGTTCTGCTCCCTCTCCTTTCCTCCGAAATCTATGAAATAGACTCTCACTAGGCTGCAGGAATTTAAGAGACCATATATTTCCTTCATCATCTCCAAAGTGTAAAACAGAATTTCCTCCAGTTAATGAATTATTTTCAGTGTTATTACAAGTAATTTCACTTTTCATACTATCCCTCTCTAATTCAGCCTTTGATAATTTTTTATTTATTAACTGATTGGATGAACAATATGCCAAACATGTAGGAGCATTCCTTAACCCAGTTACATGAAAAACCCATGGAGAGCCTCTTCCTCCAACATCACGAAAATGTAGGCACCTTCAATGAGAAACCATATATTTTAAAATTCAGATTAAAGCAATTGCTTCAACAAGCATGTCTTACACTAGAAGTAACCAAAATCACTTGATTCAACACACAAAAACTTCAAAAGTTTGTAATTCATGTCTATGTTCTGTAGTTGTTTATGCAGATATGCAAAATCTTCTGAGTTTATAAGAGTGAGGTACAAGGTCATGCTGAAGCATTTTGTGATCAGAAGCAAGATATGATTTACCGCCTTCCATTTTTTCCCAAGACATTTTCTTTGATTTTATTCAAAATAAATAGAAAAGTAAAGAGAATAATTAGCATTCCTATGGTGAAATTCATTATCTTTTCTACATGAAACATGAATATCAAAAAATGAAGACTCAATAGCCTACTTGGTGCCCTATGCAAGAAGCACCTGAGATGGTTGCCCCAACAATATTTGCACAACCCTTTATCAAAATATACACAGTAAAACCTACTTGGGCACTTTTCAGGGGGCCAATTGAAAATTGAGTTAGGGCCTCTGGATAACATAGTGGGAAGTACATTTGACTTTGATGAGAGAAGTACCTGGGTTCAAATCCCAAAGGGGACTGATGTGCAAAATGACTAAACTGGAACACTTTGACAATTACTACTGCTACTTATAAGTAGGATAGTGTTTTAACTTGAATATGATAACTTTTTATTTCTTGCCCATTGGAAAATAAAAGAAGGGTTTTTGTCTCTCTAATTTATAAATAAGAGCTTTACAAATTAAAATGAAAAAGATAATTCTTTAGGATGCTCTATTTGCCACAATGAGGAACCTTGGATAGTCTGCATATTATCGCTGTTAAACTTTGCTGGTTACCTTCAAGTCCTTTTCTTGAAAATAGTAAAATTTATGGACAATGAGAGAGTCTTCCTTTGCTACTTTATTTTGGACATTTTCCACTCAACAACAAAGCAACTTTTACCAGGTAGAAAATTTGGTAAGAATAACAAAATTTTTAATGGTATTTGTTAGAGGTAAAAACAAACTGTAAACACAGTATCTCCAAAACTATGCTCAGCAGCCCACCAAACACTGCATTGCTACTCCTTTTGATTCAATATGTTTACAACATGAGATTGCAACAAAAAGAAACATCACCAAGTGGCTTTTCAATCTATGCTCTGTCCTGAGACAAGACTGATGGGAAAAATCTAATCTATGCTGCCTTCAACAGTGAAACGGAGATTATTATATTTTATGATATCTTTTTCTTATCACAAAATTAGTTACTGTAAACAAAAGAACTAAAAGGAACCACTTTAGATAAAGGTTGACAAAGGAGAGAAGAGTGGAATATAAATAATGTAAACAATTTTTGGTCCATCGAATGAGGGCATAGCAGGTCACAGTGCATCCAAGGACAAGAAAAATTTGCATTATTAGCAGTTAGCAGAGCATCTTAAAAGGTATTTCTACCAAGTGTTTCTTACAAAGGGATTGAAAGCATATGCAAAGAAAGCCTCACTCCAAATGCCCTGAGCAATTAAAAGAACTATAAGGGAACGATGCAGGAATAGCTATTAACTCAAATAAAAATAAGTTGTCTTACATCTTCAATATGCAGTAACAACTCAGGTTGATGCAATTCGATACTGTTAATGATTGACCAGTAATCTATTTGGAAACTTAAGTATATTTTTTATTTGTGCTTTTCTTACTTTATCAATCATATCAATTCTTACCTGTCAGAAGTTGCAAAAACTACTTGATTTGTATCTTCCATTAAAATAGCATCAGTGATCCATGGTTTGGCCATTTTTGGGATATCTGGAGATGGGAGTGATGAGGAAGCACCTGAAGTTTCTTGAATCCCAGACAAAGGCACAGTGAATGTGTCCAGTACTTTTTCAAGGCTACCATCATATATGGAAACCATTCCACCCACGGTCACCATCAAAAAATTTGTCCCTGCTTCTACTTTCATTAAAATGATTTTTACAATAGTACCTTCCCTCTATTTTAGGAAAAACATGTCACTTAATAAATAAACTTCTTTCAAGGTTTATTCTATTACAAAATTAATATCAGCCATGAACCAGTACCAAAGAAAATAGTCTCAAGATTCTCAATGCTTTATCTAATAGAAAACTTTGATGTAGAGGAATTTCAGCTCTGAAGAATAACATAAAATGTAAGAATATACCCTTATGGAATGAATGGATACCATTATTACAAGTTAATAATACACACTACAATAGAAAACTGTTTAAAATGCCATCAATGTAACTAAGGTATATAAAAAATTAAACTAATGTACTTGATAATTTAATTTGAATTTTACATTAATAAGTTATAAATAATATAGAATGAAGAAAACATAATCAAACCTTGGAATTATTTTTTCTATGTAACGTTGGCTTGGGAGAAATAATTTTTTGTCTTCCTGAAGGTTCCTTGTTACACATTTGGACCACTGCCAGGTCCAAAAAATTTTTCCAAGTTATCCATCCTTTGCGTGTGTCATCAATCTCATCAAATACTTTTGCTGCACCGATACCGGCACCAGGTCGGTCTACAAAATAAATTTTTACATTAGTCTCTTAATATCAAATCATTCATCAGCATACTCTTTCCATCTTAATACTTGCGATTGAAAATATTCTCCATTGACACAATAAATTCATTCCTTGCTAAGGATCCATAGGTTATTGAATCTCTGTCACCACTAGTCACATTGTTGGTCAAATCCAAATTTCTTGTAAAGAAATATTCCCTTAACTTTGAGAAATGCTCACACTCCATTGAGCTTAATATATTGATGGCATCGATATCATCTTCAACTTCAAAACTAGAATTATAGAGACAATGCATTAGTTTAATTTTCCTACCTAAACATTTAGATCCTTCACATTCAGGCTTAAGGTTTAGCAATTCAGTGACACTGACTTATAATAAAAATTTCAGCTTTCTTTAATCGAGGATTCAACTCAAAAATAAGGCATGACATATCTAATAATATTACCTGCTTTCAATATTTTCCAGCACTGATATTCCAATCTTATAATTCTTGTTTAAAAGCTTTGAATTCAATTTATCTAACCTAACTTTTATATAATAAACCTGCATGTCTTTAAGTTATTCAATACATATCCTCTACTCAAATTGGGGACATTAATATACCTCCTGCATAGGGTCTACCTTCTGCTTCATGACTGAACATAATTTACAAAATTTGAGCCATAACAAATGAGTTAGCAAAATCAATATAATTTCAAGGAAAATGGTTATGTTGACTTAGCACATAAAGGCGTCCTCCTAGGAAAATTCTAAAGGAATTTCATCTTGGCAGATAGAAGTGTGGAAATTCACTAGACAAGCAGGAGAGAGTAGAGGCAGTTGGCAGTAAAGGTAGTGTCAATGATTCTTAGTCTACACAATAAAGTGGAGGATAGGTTATACCAAGATGCAGTTCATCTGGGAATAGGACAAATCTGCCAAATAAGTGGGTAGCTCTGCATCTTAAACAATTTCTAAACTTGTGAAAAACATAAGAAACAAGAGAAAACAATATATATTAAATGGGATTTTGTCTACTGTAAGGGAGCATTTAAAATGGATTTTAATATCTTACGATTTTTCATTAAATGTCCATTATTTTAAATCACATCAAAATTGGAAAATGACAGAACAAAGTTGATATTGTCAGCTGGTAAAGCTGGATTGACGAAAATGGAATTTGGCAAAATTTTGCTTCCATCATTAATAAAAATACAAATATGACACATACACATGACATAGAATTTAAGGAACATCATGAGTAATCAATGTAGAAGGAGAGTCTCATGTTAGTGATGACATTGGTTTTGGACAATTGGAAAATTTGAGCTTGGGGATACTTAGAAGAATGAATGAAAATAACTAGTGGAGGAGATTGGAAATGCGGAGGCATAGTATGCTTTAGAAATAATATCCTTCAGATATATCATTATATGATTCAGAATTTTCTTGGCTGAGTTAGCTCTAGGTTTACATGAGCCTTTTACAAAATCTTATAAAAGTCCTTTTCCTTTTATCCAAACAAATGGTGTAGATGAGCATAGACTACGGGCATCTTTAGCTAGGAACTTCACTATGCATAGTTACCCTGCTCTCCTTATAGAGATCGACCACCTCTTAAACATTTTTAGGATTTGAATGATGACATTAAGCAAATGTGGTCTGTCACCAAATTAATTTGGTGGCCAACAATTATTAGCCTCGTTTCCATTATATTACCAAAAGAGGAAATGAAGCGAAATTATATGGTAGGAATAGACAGTAATTTTACTTTCTTTCTTGTTCAGTCCAGAAAATCATAGTTTACACCCAAAGATCCTGTTAGAAATCTTGGAGAATGGAGGGAAAGTATGCACATAGCTTTTCCCACTGGATATCTTATTATTCCATATGAATAATCACTTTGAATATTGCTTACTCTGTTGTTCCTAGGTAAGTTAACATCGATTTATTCAAATATTAAAATTTCAATAAACCTAATAACTTTGTTCACTGATGAACGTTGAATCTGCACAGGACTAACACGGGACATCCTAAGGATGCTACGATTAAATTACTAATACGTCGTTTCAATATTTAAAAGAATATTATTATTGTATAAACGTGAATATGATGATTGAAAAGTCGATAAAAATAAATTTACTAGTTTGCGAGCGAGAGCTGGAAGCCAGTAAAAGTCCCGCTCACTAAACTTGTGTACCAACCTTGAGATAAACGTGCTTACAGTGGTAGAATCATCGCTATGTTTTTCCATCATTTATTGGAATGCAGCTCCGTTATATTTATCAAATGGAGAAAATGTATTAGCTAACGAAGTCATGGAAAGCGACCGATCAAATAGTTTGATCGATGAAATGAATCGACGATCTAATTTCATAAATGTACGAAATTATTTTTCCAAAGTTTCCTTAGAACCATTTAAATGTATGGTCTCTGCCGGAAATATCGTAGCGAAATTTTTCCTGAGTTTTTTTATGATTAGCTGACTTTTAATTTTTCCAAAAAAATATGTTGTCATTATGATTGTCTTGTGTACATGATACCTTACCGCATAATACCAGACGTTTCAGATATATCTATAATGGAATAAGAGAAGCAAAATTTACATCTAAAAATGTATTCGAATCACTAATGTAATTAGCGAACACGTCAATAGCTTTCGAAAAAACGTTGGCCCATCGGCATCAATATTTGGTAAAAATTCTCGTCTTCGCACAGTTCGTGCTTTTATGATTAAGGTAGCTTTCTAAACTCATCATGCTGTGACAGTAGCGTAAATTATCGATCGTCTGATTGAGCATAAATGCTTATCTGCAGTATTTTATCTAGAAATATCTGAAACATTTTATCTGCTTCAGTTTCAGAATACGATGGACGGTTTTGCTCATTCAACTATCTCTGCAGGACATCGATGAGGATTTTTTTAAAGATCAGAGGACTTTGCCTCTATAAAGTACGTAAGAAAAATCGTAGCGAAAAATAAACCCTCTATGTGGTATATTAGGCATTAGCATTTAATATTCAATACTCTTTTTTCAAAGACCTTAGCATATCACGTAAAACAGAACCTTGGAAATATACTGACACTGTGACATAAAGTCTATTAGATGGAATTATGAAAGGGTTGATAAGGCTAGGATGATACCTGATAAGGCCTAAAATATGCCATCATCTTGGAGATCATTCTTTATTTTGCTTTAATTCCTGCGGTAAAAATGGAAGCATCCTAGAGATACATAAAATTATGACTGAATTTAATTGTGATATAGCCTACCTCATAAAGGAAAACCACTTCCTCTTTTGAAATCTGTGCCACCAGAGCTTCCCAACTTAAAGATGACTATATCCTGCTTTGGCAGTTTATAATCCTTTGACTCAATACGAAAGTCTTCTTGAATAATTTTTCATCATCTTTTGATCATAAAAAGTAAAATTTCCTACTGATTAGCCACCTCATAATTTCTTCAACTTTACAAATGTATAAAACTGAATTGAGTGTGTAAAGAATTCTTCTTCCAGGGTAATTAACTCTGGCTGAAAGCATGTTGGCCTCAATGCAGAGCAATAACTCATCTGGTTAATGGAAAAAGTTATTTGATAGATCTTTCAATTAGATATGAAGTCCTTCACTTCATAAGAGATTAAGTTAAGAGAGTACAGTGTGCTTCTATTTCTAAATTATTCAAAAGTTACTTTGGATTGTATTTTCTGCTTGTTAATGAATGGAGACATCAAATAATCAAGGCAAATTCTTTTTGGATTCGAGGAATTATCTTTCCTTTATGAGTGGGTGCATGATATAAATAAATAAAATATATAAGTAAACAGCCATGAATATAACCTTCCTCCCTTGAGTAAAAAGACAGCAAAACCTGAACATAGTATATAACAGCTTAATGCCTTTTCTAGTAACTAAAGTGCACCTTTCATCCATAAACTTTTTGTGCACTATCACGAGCAAGCTATTCAAAATAAATTGATTTTGTCTGGTGTGACTTCGTGGAAAGCCATAATACTATGAAAGCAATGACTTAGTACTTTTCCACACTGAATTCTTCATTCAGGGGAGGAGGCAGAGTTTCAGTACCATTTACAAGAAACACTTTTCTACAAACAAAGAAAATTGTATCCAAGCCAATTTATTATTCATTACTTCACAGATTACATGCAAATCAATAACATTCTTTCACCAAAGACAGTGATGATCTCGCACAAAGAATCAAATACAGAAACCAAAATGAAGATGTTCTTGGATAAATATACAATCAATCATGCTTTAGTATGAAATACTTATTACTTGAATTTGACAGGTTAAATGACATGATGGTAAATGAAAGATCAATAAATAGAAAATGATTATAAAATTTTTTGATAACTCCAAAAATTACAACCTGTTAGTATTTTGATAGAAATATATCTTCCTTGGGTTTTATTTTTGAAATCTCTTTCAAGGCTCTAAAGCATACTCAAAACTATTCTTGATTGATTTTCATAGATTGAGCAACTGATTTTAAAAATACAAATGAAGCTCTCTCTGTCTGGACCATAGAATTAAAAAATTTATCTTCTCAGATTTGGATAACTTACCAAAAAAATATTTTGGCAGTATGACTAATTAAATTAATAAAACCAAGGCTAATATTATAAAAATATGATACTAAATTGGTGAATAACACATCTTCTTAAGTTATACCCTGAAATATTTCTGACTGTATTCAAAAATAGAGCAGACTACACCAGCAGAAAGGTGCACATCATTTTGTTTGCTGAACCCAATCTAGCCAGCCACCAGCATAATGCACAGACCTAGAAAGTAAAGAATTTCAGTCAATAAGTTTAATCATATGTGAAAATCAAATATTCCATGGTAATTCTAATAAATATTTGAACTAAATAGAAATTAAATTTTCTTACTTTTCAAACCCAAGCTTTTGGGCCAATTCTAAGGCTCGGCGGCTTCTATTCCCACTGCGGCAAGAGAAAACCATCTGAATATCCTTACTGGGTTTATTTATCCCGTACATCTTCTTAAAATTATCTCCGTCAAGCTGTAATGCAGCTTCAAGTTCGCCTACTAATGTAATAAAAGTTAAAAAATTAGTTTTGTAAAATTACTTCGGAAGCGGATAAAATATTGATTTAATCTAATTATTATTACGCAGATACTGGCTGCATGACACCTGTAAGGAGTCATGGTTGTACTTCTTTCAATAAATGTTTGATATTGAAATAACAGCATCAGCACAGATATCAAAGATAGAAAATACCTGTCAAACTCACTCACTTTACAATTAATATTTGAGAAAAGGTATAAATTAAATCTTACGAGGTATATTTGTACTTCCAGGGATAGCTCCCTCTCGTACTTCATCTGGATTCCTTACGTCAATTACGACTACATCCTTCTTATCCTTTATCTCCAGGAGATCCTTGTAGTTAAGGTCGAAATTTTTGGTGCTCATACCTCGGCCTGCCAAGGTAACCGGCCACGAACTGTCTGATTTTGGAAGGTGAGCGTGATATGCGGAATTTGAGGTGAAGATACCGTTATGCCGCAATCAGTTTTAATTAACTCCAACAATTAACAACGGCAACATAAAAAAATCATTGAATCATAGGATCTAGAACTAAAATCTAATATTGAAAAATACTAAGTTAAAATTATAATAGATAAATAATAATTTACTTTTATCATATCTAAGAAAATTTCTCCGAAGATGACTGGCATTCGATGATTTCTCGAATGGAAATGTGCCGCAAAGGGATCCAACGCGTCTTGCAATCGGAAAAATTCTTTTTAAACTGCTGGTCAACATCTTATGTGAAATATGAAACTAGATGAGTTGAATTAACAATGCACCTCGCTCTGCTCTTTCGATCAGCCTTCAATTGTGGGGGTTAAACAAATGAAATACTGCAAGTTTTCTGGAGTATTTCAATCACTATACATATTTTGGCTTAATAAATTTTAGGCTAGCGTTCGACATACACAGATACATTTATCGTAACTTCCAAGTACCATTGTACTAACATCTTTCGTAAAACACCCTAAATTCCCAAAATGTAAAAAAACTAAAAATATTTGTCGGTAAGAATTAGTTACAATCTCATCTTTTAGTGTTGAGGAAAGGGCATATGATCTTTAATGATTTTTCACGGTGTAGTACCTAAATTACCATCTACTTTATTGCGGACACGACTTACATAACAATGAAATTACGTAATAGCATCACCAATTCCATAAAAAACATTTCAAAATTGTAAGTGGAGATTCATTTAGAGATAATGATCTAAAAAATTCCGAAGACTGTCAAGCATGATTGGGAATCTTTTATTGACATAATTAGTTCATTTACCAATCCCAAGCAAGCCGGGCACTGAAACATCCTTTCATGGTATATAGAAACTGAAATACATTTGAGAAGCATTTATTGCATATAAAGAATAAAAATGTTTGATAGCGTCTTGAGGGTCACATTGATCATAATGTGCAAATAAGTCAGCACACAGCGCACATTGCATATCATCTCTCGAAATCCCAATCTTTCGAGTCACTTAAATCGATAGTCGTTTACGGTCGCTCGCTCGCTCTCGTGCAAATCGTGACTTTCGTCACACTCATACTCTTGTTCTTGTTTTGAGGGAGAAATACTGCTGAGTAATTCCGGCAATACCGGTTATTACATAGTTGTCGTTTGGTACGCTCTAAAGTTTTAAAATTGTGTAAAAATATCTTTGTAAGGTACCTTGAATACCTTAGCGATGGATTCAATTGTGGATTGAAAGAATAATTTTGACATTAAAATTTCAGCTAGTATTTTTGGTTACGCCCCTCTATTGCGTCATTGTTCTGATGAACTGTTCTGAAATAGTAAATTTTTGCTCCATAAATTCATTTCATATTTATAAATTTGTTAGTGCTGAAAAAGTACTATTTTATATTATATATTATATTTTAAACTTTTTTCCTCCAACTCATGAAATGTTTTGGTTACTCGGTACAGGAAGTGGAAGTGCGTTAAAGTAATATGCTTTCATACCGCGGGGTACATTCGTTTGAGTTTGTAGGTTCGTTGTGGCTCGTGTATAATTAAACGCAGAAATGTTGATTTCAGGTTCAACTTTGCTTAGAACTACAGTTGCAGCATTAGGTCTTATTACCACCTCTGCAAAATTTGGAACAATGGTGTGTAACATGCTTCCATAAACCGAATAGGAATAATTTTTTTCATCTCAATGTTTTTCTACTATCTAGGCTCAGAGTGATGACTGGAAGAATGCGAAAACTATATACGACTTCACAGTCAAAGACATCAAGGGCAACGAAGTATCTTTGGAGAAGTACAGGTGAAGATATAAGCTTAAATGTTGCGTAATATAATGATAGATCACTGAAATGGTGCTACAAAATTCCGGCTTGCTTTTTTTTAATCATCACGACAAGACGATGGAGATAAAGGAATCATTTAAGTGTTCGGTGGACGAAATTTTTTTAATGATGTAAAAATTAAAAATATTTACTCAATATTTTCAAATTTGCGGAAATTTTTTATAAGAACAAGCTCCGACGTAGAGGGTTATTTAGTAGTATTTGCGGAAAACCTTGTATTGCCTATTTAGTGTTCTCACTATATTTCCTAGATGTAACTTAATCCATGGAAGCTTCAGAAGTACGCGGCTGTCGTGTTTCTAATGTACAAGTGATTCAGCGTTATATAGGTCATTTTAGCTTGTCAGTTGCCATATTTTAGTATTTCTATAATTCTTGTCCTAACCTGTTAGTCCAACATTTGGTATTCGATGTACGGTAGCTGTAATCAGTTACGATAAGGAGACTTTGCTCTCTTAAGATAAAAACGTATGGATAGCAATAGTCAATTATTTGACGAGGTATAATTTTGTAGATCATCTATTATCAGTGTGTGAAATATAAAAAAATGTTAGTGATAATATTTCGAAAAGCAACTACACCCTCTCTGAATATCTCTCTCGGATTGAGCGAATAATGCCAAAACAGGAAAAATACATTGCTTTTATGGAATAAATCAAAGGGTATATTGCATCATAGTGGCACTCTTGTTCCTCACACCTTCCCATAATCGGGGTTCATTCTGTCCCATGTATATTTTTCAAATCCAGCTCTTCTCTGATATTTGCAGTCAGTCACTCCTTCCTCTACTTTCACTTCTGCAGTAAATCATCTTAATCTTTGGCACCACATCCCATGTAGGGATATTATCCATTATAAAACCTGTTCCAGCTCTTCCTCATTTTCCTCCTTTACAAAATATGTTGTTATATCTGGTCACCATAATCCCGTGACACCTCCACCTAACTTCTAGAAGGGCCATTCCAATTGTATACTATTGTACTTCCAAGCATAAGTGTAAGGCATCCTGTTTTGTTATTGGCCAAACATAGCGTGTCAAAGTCAAATTATTAATTATGTTCCATTGAAGTGGCTGGCTCAGAATTCTAGAATTTCCCTTCTCTATCTGAGACAGTTTAAAAGAATTCACAATAATTTTAAGAAGAAATTATTAGCCTTGTGCTCAACCCTCAACCTAGAGGACCAGGTAATCCATTAAGAATCCTCATTCCTAAGGCATTTCCTTCCCTATGGCTCAAGAGACCCTCCTTCACATGCAGTCCAACTGCCAAAATGCAATCAATCAGCTTAACCAGATAGTATTTGGTCCTGAGTCCATCTTATATCTACTATGTGTGGTCCCAATGCTGGTGGTTGCTGCTGCCCTTTACAAGGGATGTTTATCATTCTCATGGTCTAGATTTGCTGCTTTTAGCAAGTGTAGAGCCACCACAGGCAGGTCATCGTTTTTCACCTTGCATCAGAGTCGGGCTAAGTCTAAAACTAATATCTTGACTGTCATGAGCTTAGATGTCTTGAGGTCAGCCGAAACCTCTGAGAGAACCTGTGATGAAACAACCCTGAACAAATATGCTACCCTACTATACCTCTTTGGCCCCCTGGGGTGAATAATTTTCATTAAAAATTATTTTTTCTACTCAGAATAATGAATAAAACAAGAAAATAATAAATGTTATAACAATAGGTTCTACCACATATTGACTGTGATCTTATTGGGGTTCAGAATTCAGGAAAATGATTCTCTCCTGGATCTGGCTCTTGAAAATTCAGGAAAATGTTAAAATAACCGTTTTTTATCTCTGAAATTTAATCAAATTAAATTTTTGTAGACCTTCGGTATAAATTAAAATTAATACATTATTACTTAAAGTTGAATTTCTTTTATGGACTCCGAAAGAATAAAAACAATTTATAGCAAGTGTGATGAAGGGAATCAAGGCTGATGTTTAGATGGCTGAAAGTTCCAAATTAAGCACCCATCTACCCGCAATCAGTTGCTACATCTTACAATTTAAGCAATGAAAAAGTCATCCTTCATAATTTTCACTGCTAATTCCATCTAAGGAAATGGAAGAGGAAGAGTTTTAAGCTAACCTTTTTCATGCTAAAGGAATGCTCTAATAAATCCAGATTTTTTTCGAATCTTCTTTTCCTAGCCATTTATTACAGTATTTTATGAGTATCACAAGTTCCTTAGTCTTATTTATTTCCAGTGTTGAATAAGGTAATATTTGGTTGAATGCATGTACAGTAAAACTGTAGGTTTGAAATTCTCCAATCTTTCTAAATTTTGTTTTAAATTAGTTCTTGGAGCATTTTAATGGAACTTGATGTAAGGGCTAATAAGACTTGTGAGAAAAGGTAGAGATCTTTTTTAATTTATGTCAATTTAACTAAGTAGGTCAATTTTTTCATGTTTTGAAGGTTTTCATGTTGGATTCAAAATTCTTTTATTTTAATTTCTTATAGTATGAGTTCAGCCTACAATATAGTTCTGAGTAGTAGTAGTAATGCTGAAAAATTTTAGCATGAAACAGAAGTAAAAAGTTTTGAATATGGCGACAATCAGAATTGAATGTGGTTGTGTATGCCTCATTCTGAGACATATTTGTTAGTTTATAATCATCATCATAAGAGTTTGTGCCTTATATTTTATCCAGCCTTTTGCATTTTGTTAGTTCTAAGTATGCATTAGTTTCCATCGTATGCATGGTAGAAGTTATGTCTTATTTACATCAAGTAAATTTTTAGTGAAAACAATGCTTCTGAGATTGAATACAGGATTTCTGCTTTATTTTAGAGGACATGTTGCCATCATTGTGAATGTTGCATCTCAATGTGGATTGACAGCTACAAATTACAAAGAGTTGCAGGAGTTGTATGAAAAATATGGAGAAAGCAAAGGGCTCAGAATCCTTGCATTCCCCTGCAATCAATTTGCAGGACAGGTAAGAGTGCCTTAATAAACTAACAGTATATCTATTATATGGTTTTCTGTTGACTTTTGGTTTAAGTAATATTATTAATTAATGTTTAGATGGTCATTGTTTCTCTGAATATTAAGCTTAAATTATTGATGGATTCTTCCTATTTTATGATAAAATGCAGAAGTTTGTTATGAATACCATATTTTGCCTAATTATTTTAGGAACCAGGAAATCCTGAAGAAATCGTATGCTTTGCAGCTGAACGGAATGTTACTTTTGACATGTTTGAAAAAGTGAATGTGAATGGAGATAATGCACATCCTCTCTGGAAATTCCTGAAACATAAGCAAGGAGGCCTTTTAATGGAGTAAGTCTCAAATTTTATTAAATGTATAAGAAAATTGTGGAATTATTAATGGCTAATTACATATCATGCAAAGTTTATAATTTGTTCAAGTGAATAATTTTTGTATTTTTTCCCTTCAATTTTAGCATGATTAAATGGAATTTCACCAAATTCATCATCGACAAGGAAGGAAATCCAGTGGAGCGCCATGGGCCCAATGTGGATCCATTGGTAAGCACCTTTTGGTAGTGATTTGCTCCCCTATGTCTTGAAGATTCTCCCCTATAGATTCAAGTTGAATTTGTACCTTTTAGCTAAGCTCATAAACAGTAATGTCATAGTT
Source organism: Pachydiplax longipennis (assembly GCA_036926295.1). Taxonomy (NCBI): domain Eukaryota; kingdom Metazoa; phylum Arthropoda; class Insecta; order Odonata; family Libellulidae; genus Pachydiplax; species Pachydiplax longipennis. The sequence goes on from JAVFKF010000002.1 coordinate 41,387,084, forward strand.
CTTGTACACATCATGAAAAACTTAGCCATCAGAATCAAAATAACCCTCCCAGACCAGGTGTAAGTGCCTCGCAGAAAGTTTTTGAGAGGAAATTCCTGATGGTAATAAGAGATGCAATAAATTATTTATGAAAAGTGCTATGATATAGAGTGATATATTGATTAAACATGCTTTTTTGCATACTGCTATCTTTAATTTCTGCCAAAATGCATTAACACATATTGCCATCTCTGGGGTTCATATGCTCATCAAGAGCCAACAACATCTGCAGATCTTCCTTAGGCATTCATGTTTGCTTGGGCAACATTTTCCTTAGAAATGTATCTGTTATACCTCACACAGAGAGCAAGTTTGTGAGCCAACCTTGGGAGGACGTGTTTTATTTAATTAATATTTAGAAGATATCTGCTAAGTATTCAGTATTGGCAAGCCAATTATTATTAATAATAATACATCTACTCATTTTGAATTATTTTGCTTCTGAAAAATAACTTCACTTCGTGATGCATGTCAAATAATTGGGTTTGCACTCTTCTGCATCTCACCTCAGCATTAAGCAGAATTTGAGTATTTTAAGAATCCTTTTTTTTGCAAAATGCTTAAAATATGATATTAGAGCACTTTTTACCTAATATCATTCGTAATTCTGATTACATCAAAGAGTTCTAAAGTAGTTCCAGAGATATTTTCTTTGACAGAGGTTACTCATGATATATAATACAATGAGTAATTTAGTTATCTGGATGTTTAACATCTTTCACTTTTGTAACAAATCTTGAAAGATATCATGCTTGTGGCACCACCTTTCCATATCCTCACGTTTCTTTCATTCAGTATCATACCTCGGTAAATAATAATTTTGTGGATTGAAATCACAGAGCCAATATAAAGGGTTTGACTGTTGTGATGGTAGAAGCATTCAGTGAATAATTTCCCCCTACTGAATTATTTATATATACTGAAGTTCAAAATTATCCTATCATCGAATACCAATATTGTAATGCTATTATTGTTGGTTGTCTACTCTAGCATGATGACACAAAGGGGATTTATAAAAATATCATACCATTAATAAAAATTGCTAATGATGCTCAAATTTCTTTCTGCCAATGGATCACCAAAAGCTCCTCAGATAATCAGTTTTTCTCTAACCATTCATTGATGACCCTGTTCAAGATATTGCTTGTTGACTGTATGATAAGAACTCAGAATCTAGTAGAAGTGTCTTGTGGTTGAATTGCTTTGACTCAATTCTGCTTGGGCTTCTAACTTTGCTTAAAACAGTGTATACATTGAAGTTTAAAGCTCCTCTCCATCCTTAACATCTTATGCCACTTACTGTTTACTTTCTTTCACCTAGGCTGAAATACTAATATAGGCAAAAGTGTGGCAATACAGGAAGATTTTCTAGCTAGAAGTAACATTTATATTATGAGTTTCTCTCTTGTCACTCCTCTCCTTGCATGTGATTTTTTGCCCTAGTTGTAATTTCTTTTCATTTCTTAAGTTTTCTTTTTCACTTTTTAGATTTACCAGGAAAATTCATGCAAGTTCCTAAATAAATCTGAAAAGGCTACTTATTAAACTGAGTTAATTACTGATTACCCAATCTATGGATGAGATACTGAAATATGATGGAAGGAGAAAATGTCTGATCTGTATTCAAGTTTTGACCCTATCAGACTTTCTCTCCTTTCTCCCTTAAAAGAATCAAATTTAAAAACCTCTTATTGTTAAATTAGTATAATTATATAATAATTATTATTATTTTTAATATCTAGTAAACTGCTCTGTTAACTGGATATATTCAGTTAGGTTTTAATACATGCACAAGTATTGTAGTCATAATATGGTCTTTAAATAACCCCTCTACCTTTAAGTTTGTGTTGCAGGGCTTCTTTTGGGAATTAACTTCTCCCATGTTCTGCTTAGGCTTCTAGTTCTTCCTGTTTTGCGTTATTTTTGCATATTGTCTTGTGTTTTCAATTATTTCCCAATATCTTTATTTCTTACTCTGCCTCATCAAATACAACTCATTACTGACATAAGGAACTGGATTTCTGCAAAAATATCTGTCATTTTAAAATTTTAGTTAGTGTGATGAACTAATCTTTATCTATTTATATTTTAGTTTTTTTTCCTAAAGCTATTTAGCAAACATTAAATTTATTCTAGGTATCGTTTGACATCTTAAAAATAGCGATTGATTTATTTGTTTTCAATATAGTAATCTCTAGATTTACTGATGTGATGAAGAAACAGTTCATTTTCACTATAAAAGAAAACAGTTAACATCAGTTTTTGGGAAGTAGTTACTTAGTTATGCACTAATTGATCCAGAAAATCATTTCCTAAATAGATTGTTAGAACACAGAAATATTAAAGAAGATCGCAATATTTTGGCATTGTGATTAAATCTAGAATTGTGAATCAGGCAGTACTGTAAATTGTTTACTAATTTGTTCTTGTTGTAATGTCTAATATAAGTCTTTATTTTCTTTCAGAAATTGGTGTCATCGCTGGAAAAATACTGGTAGTCTAGTTGCTTAAAATTTGAAGAAGGCAGCTTTCACAATCACTTGCATGTGTGATTACAAAATGTTGGGCATCTGCTCATGTACCTGTTATTGCATTCAAATAATTCATTAGAAGTCAAAAGTTAAAATAGGACTGATTTTTACTATAATGTTGCACATTTTATTGCCTTAGATTTTGCTGACTTGTGACCAAAGGTTAGATTCTGCTGTTACATTATCAGTGTAAGAGTATAATGTTATTATCATTGCTTGTTGAGGAAATATTTAATTCAAGAAAAAATTTTTCATTAAAGTTAAGAAATCCATAAACTGTTGTCATTATTTCATCTGAATCAAGTGTTCCTTTTTTAGCCTTCAATATATTATTTTGAGATTAGTTTTCTAGAAATAAGTCTTCTTTGCAGTTTTTTAGATACAATGTTTATCATCATACATTTAGCTGTCAATCTTTGCAAGCAAAAAAAGACTATAAAAAGAGATTAAATTAAAGCAATTATCTTTAATTGAATATGAGAGAATTTACTATATGATACCTAAAAGAATTGCAGTAAACTTGCAAAGTCCTGGGACTTATAATTAGAAACTTTTATTTTTGTCATTTTTAAACCAAGGAAAACTGGAATTTTTGTCAATGAGCCAGTATGATTTCACAAGTCACCTTTTCTTTCTTATGAAATTAATGAGGCTATTTTATTTTTTTTTCTAATATTAAGACCTTCTTGGAAAGGATATGAAATTAGAAATTGCTAAGAATCTCTTACTATACATCTAGGCATAATTTCTTGAGCTCCCTCTATTTATTGTAAAATTTGAGACTTTCCATTTAGTTTTCATATATTCCTGGTTTATGTGTTATTGTCTCTATGTTATAAAGGTTATGAAGTAAAAGGGCTTATTACTAATATTGAAATAATGTGGTAATGTCAGCACCACCATCACACCTGTATCCTCAAGTTCATGGCAAATAAAGCTTGCCTACCAAAGCCAGAAATCATAGAAACCTCTTGGACAGTATCTAATTCTCACTAAGAAAATCTTTAAATTTATAAGGTTAGTTCTAAGAATGTGTAATAACATCTCTTATTTAAAAAATCTTCTAATACCTTACTTAAATCACATTTAACATACATTTACATGCAACTTCAATAATCTCATAATTCGTTACTATATTAGTTGGCAGGTTGCTATATCAACCTATATATTTACAAGTAACTTATTTCCCTCCCCTTGGTAATGAAATATTGGTGCAATAAAATTTTTGAGTTATTATTCCAAAGTTGTTAGTTTTAAGGGTGAATAAATGGAATTACTTAAGGGAAAATTTTTGATTGATAAAATAAAAGCTCCTATTCCAGTAGAAGAAGCACTTAAAGGGAAATCACTTATCATACTGGTGTTTTCTTCAATATCTTGCTGTAATTGCTCTCAGTTCATTTTAGAGTTAAATAATTTATATGAGGTATGTTCATATATTTCTTTGCTTCTTAAACCACAGTTACAGGTATATTGATATCTATACTATTACAGACAGCACGCACTACAAACATTCCATTAGAAATCATATATATTTCACTTGATGATAATGAGAAAGATATGCTGAAAAGTTTTAGAAACTCACACGGTAATTGGCTTGCCATTCCCAGCGGAGATGATATTATTCAGTGAGTTAAATACTCTTCTTTTGAGTACTAGCATGTACTGTTGAAATTTTAATACAATATCCTTAAGAATTTTACAGAATAAGTATGATGTTGATAACATTCCAAAAGTGATTGTTTTAAGTGCATCTGGCAGAGTGGTTACTATGGATGGCTTTAAAGATGTACTATATAAAGGAGAAAAGGCTCTAGCATCTTGGGTTTCTCCATATAATTAAGAAAATTAGCAAAAGATATTACATTTAAAAAATAGGATCATCAGACTAAAATTAAATGTTGCAAAACTTTTCAATAAAAATAAGACAGTCAATTATGAAGTTTTGTGCTTCTCATATATGCTTTTGTTGCATGGAAAAAGAACTATGTGATATCAAAGAATGCTAAAATTTCTTCCCAGGTCAAGAGCGTTGGGAAGATTATAAATTACTTACAATTTTATCTATTTAAAGTATGGAATGATAAATTTTTAAGTCTAATGATCCAAGTGTTGTGCTTGATGTTGGTATGGATAGCTGGAGACTGGATAGTGGCAGTTGTACTAAGCCATTTTACCACCTGAGGGTTATATACTGCTTTGAATTTGATATCAATTCATTTTGTTTGATTTTTGTCATTATAATTAGAAAAAGGAAGAGAGTCATAAATTTTTTTTTTCTTAAATTCATATTTTTCTAAATGAAACATCAAATATCAGCACAATGAAAACCTTAACATTCAACTTGGAATCCCCCGCAAGATACACTTAAGGAAAAGCCCCACCCATCAGCTTGGCTTTAGATAGTGGTATAACAGGAAAAGAATATATAAAGTTCCTGAGTAGTCTGAAGAGGAGAGGAAGCCAGATGGAAGCTAATCAAAAGGTTCAGAGGAAGTGATGTAGAGATGGTTGCATACATACTAAATGATTTTGAGCACACTAGCCATTGGTTCTTCTAAAAACTACAAATCAGTCATTATGGGAGTGAAGCAATTTTTATCAGATAGACGAATTTTTTAGTTGCAGTGGTAAAATGTTTTCAGGTAGAATGATCTCTATAATGCTAGGGTCAACAATCCATCCAACACTATACTCAAAATCTGGTTTATTTAATGTTACAACTTCATATTTCGATGAAAGGAAATACTCCCAAGCAAGAATTTATTGTAATACTCTGTCTTGAGAAAAAACTTATTTCTCATCTTTAGAGACAGGATAAAGTAGAAGAGGATTTGCAAGTTAGAGACTATAGCAACTTGCAGTGCATTTGGGGAAGGGAAAATTCTTAAGCAGTTAGCTGAATGTTTTAAGCAGTATCCTTTCCCTGTATTTCATGTGAAAGGGACCAGAAAACCGTGTATTGAACAAGATAGCATCTAACGTGGGAGTGTCATGAATGAGTATCACTATATATAAGGCCAATCAAAAGGTCTATAATAAAGTCATTGGATGTATAAACTTCAATAAGGTTCATAGGCTAAGTTAAGTGGTCTTGAGAGGGATGGTGTCATATTTTTAACATGGTTGAGAAAGACAAGGGGAGAAAAAAATTATCCCCAGAGCTATAATTTACAAGAAGGAAGTTTTGACAAGGGCATGAAGGGATTCAGTCCTGTATGACAAATTATGCAAATAATGAGAAACAATAGGGAACTCAAAAACGAAATGGATCATTTTAAATTTGAGAAACAAGCTAAAAGAACAGGCAAACATTAACAAATATTACTCAAGTTACTGTAATTTTAAAGGAAGAATAGAGTAATTATGGGGAAGAATCAAGTCCTATGTGCAAAATCAAGGAAATTTCTGCAAGGAAAAGTCCTGGTTAAACAAGGTATGAAAGGAAGGAAGAAAATATAGTAAGTAAAATGAGACATTCTTTTATTCTTTTTAATAACAATGGATAGTTGCATAAAAAACAAAAAGTAGTTCGTTTACTACAAAATTAATGACAACTGTGAAAGAAGAAATTAAATACAAGGAGATTATGTTTCAATTATTGGTTTAGAAAAAAGGAGAGAAATATTTCTAATGGCCAACTAGATAATCAGAATAGTAATAAACTACTTTTATTGGGGCGAAATGAGTCTCTTCTCCCATCTAACCCTAAATCAATCCAGGGAGAAAATGTTTCGTTCACAACTATAAATACTCTAAAACTATTCCATTGCTAATTTTTCCTTTTTCCTAAAAATGAATTGTGCTATAATAGCATTTCAATTAAACAAGATTTGTCAACGTTTAGAAAGTAATGTGAAGTCTAACAGGTAGTGCGCGAATCGTGAAATAAATAAGAATCATTCATTATTGCTTCCATCAGTATTTTTAAAATTTTTCTATTGGAAATATGTACCGAATCTGGTACTTTTTGGGGGACCGATAAACAAAATTATGGCGAATTATTACGATATGAGTACTAAATTAATTTTCCGAATTTTATTTTTCATCTCACTTCTTTCCACACCGATTCTATGGAAAATAATTCAATACCGAATTCATGGTAATGGAAAGCTGATTCGAAACTTGTTGATTCCATAGACCAGGAATATAATGTCGCCAAATGTTTATTCTGATTGGGAATTACTTGAAGCTTGGAAGGTTACGAAGTAAGGCATTATGTCAAGGCGTTGTTCATCTTAGCTGAAAGGAAGACCGTAGTAATATCGCTAGTACCAACTGTATAATCATTAGCAAGATATCTTAAAGGCGTGATGTAACAACCTTGACCGTTGTGAACTCATAGTTTTCTGGGATGAATATTCATCGGAAAATTTTCATTAAAGAATAGAATTTAGAAATAAAATAAAAGATAGTAACAAATATTCTTTTCAAATAATATGATTATTAACCTGTAATAATAAAATAATTTGGGTGTATTACTCAAGCAGTTCGCTTCAAGTTCAACATATCACTCCCATATTATTTAAGTAATATTTATTTCAAAACTAACGGAATGATTTGTAACGATTCATAGCAGCGATCAGTCGTACAAATAAAAATAATATAAAGTGGCTACTGAGGTTTAAGTACTTCACTCATCATACGATACGAGTGAATCAGAGTAAATAAAAAATGTCATAAGATACCGGGGCGTATCGACCGCTACGAATGTTATCGACATAAAGTCAACTCACAGTTTAAATTAAAAACATCCTACATTCAAATCATTGTATAAATATTTTTTAATTAGCGCTATAATTTATAATATATTTTTAATTCATCACTAAGACTTTAAATTCCAAAGACTGAAAGAAAACTAGCGGAGGAGAATTATCGATGTACTTCCTTCTCAAGGGAATGATAGAATAGGCAATAATGAACATGGCGTGGCAACCGCAAGAGGAAGGCCTTAGGCAAATATTGCAATTGCTGAAAGAGTCTCAATCACCAGATACAGCTACTCAGAGAGCGGTTCAGCAAGTATCCTTTAATCGGTTACTAATTTTTCAAAGTGTAATAATTGTAAAATATTCCATAGGAGTTCACTCGTCAATGACATTCCATGTTTAATGGAACTGATTTTGTTTGAAATGTTTTCCGGTTCGAGCCTCTAGTCACTTTTGATTTCATTATTCTTACGTTAGAGTTTTTATTAGATTTCATTTTACAATGTTTCAGTGTTTATTATTTTTATCTTTGGTGTAAGTGATGGAGGCTATTTTTCACGTTTCACAAGTGTGTGATACGCATTTTCCTTAACGTGCATTCAGAAATTGGAAGAACTGAACAAATTTCCGGATTTCAATAACTATTTAATATTTGTTCTAACCAAGTTAACTTCCGAAGGTTTGTATCTATTTAAGTATCCATAATTAATAGCCTTTTTGTGTTTAAGTTGTAGTTCCCATGAAACAATTCGAAAGAAACAGGAGGTAAGGTCCTTAAGGTAAAGGATTATGAGGAAAGACTGTATTATAATATTTATATGTTGTAGAATGTTAAGATTTTGGAAAATTGCTAATAAAAGATTTTCTGTGATTTGAATTCAATACCATCATCCTTTTTGATATATCGTGTATACCATTAGTAGTGATGGAATTATTGATGTTTGTCTAGGGAATATGCATGAGTGTAAACATAGTATGGTATATTATCCTTTCTGTTCCAGATGAGCCTACCAGATCTCTTAGTGGCCTCATTCTTAAAAACAATGTCAAGGCTCATTACAACAAATTTATGCCAGAAGTCACAGAATTCATCAAAAAAGAGTGCCTTGCTGCCGTTGGAGATCCTTCCCCGCTTATTCGAGCTACTGTTGGAATACTTATTACTACCATTGCATCTAAAGGAGAGCTGACCTCTTGGCCGGATCTCCTACCTACCTTATGTAATTTACTTGATTCCCAAGATTACAATGTTTGTGAGGTTAGTAATTGGTTATTTTCTTTAAGTTGAGGGAAGAATCGCTCGGCATATTTTTTGGAAAATGTATGGTTGGTTTCGTTCGATAAGGTCATGATACAGAAACATGGTCTATACATATTTGGTCTATTTAATTGTTTTTCAAGTCCGTCATCGCATTTAGTGTATTAAATGCAAGTTTCTTGATTGGGGCTCCATTATCCCTAAATGTGCTTTACCGATTTAATTTATCAAATAGATTTAATTTCCTTTTGGAATTGCAAGATGAAGAATCAGTACATTTATGAAACCAGCCATATACGTTACACTAAACCAGTTTTATTCATTATTCTACTTGATCACGATTTGTGTAACTTTCATTGGGTGAGATAATGCAGCTATTATAAATATCGTTACTTATGGGCGGTTTTTATTAAATATGCCATTATTTTTTAGGGATCGTTCGGTGCCCTGCAAAAAATCTGCGAGGATTCAGCTGAGGAGCTTGATAATGATGCATTGAACAGACCATTGAATGTTCTTATACCAAAGTTTCTTCAATTTTTCCGCCATTCAAGTCCAAAAATTAGGTATGTCATTAAAGTTAGATTTAGATATTGTATTTTGTATGTGAAAGTATGACCCACCCTTTTCATTAACTTATCTTTTATTCGAAGTGTATAAATTCCTTTTATTTTCTTTGATTTATCACAACTTAGTTGAGTAAAACATATTAAATGACAGATTTCATTGCAGTCATTTTATTTAAAGCTGTTACTATTAGATCGTAGTTTGAATATTTTACTTAATGGAATTTCCTGTGAATCCCTGACCTACAGTGGCTAGGAGAATCTTTTGGAGAAATGCTTTTAGGATTAGTTTCTTGCAGTACCATGTTTTTGCTCCAACTAGATTGTGAAAGTTCTTTGTAAATGTTTTCCATGTTGTCAAGCTACTTAATTGTTGGGGAATTTCAGGAAAAAGAAAACCAAAAATGTATTAATCGTAGCAGTGAAAGATATTTTTAAAATTTCATCTACATATATGTAACTATTGATTAGCTTAACCTGATTGGTCTCAGGGGTATGACATTAGGTCATGAGTGTATCTCGAATCTTCAACTGATTTTGTAGGATAAGGGACAGAGTTTTAAATTTCTCATATTCCTTTATTTCCTAAATTTGAATTGAAGCCAATGCATAAAAAGGGTTCAACTGCTTCATATTATAGAGCTTCATGTTGGCTGCTGGCTGTGATTATCTTTCAACTCTGAAATTGTTCCACTGATGATTCCATTTTGCTAACTGATTTCTGAATATCTACTCATACTTTTCTATCTGTATATTTATATATTTGCCCCACATTTGCTTGAGACACTAATCTTTGTCTTTAAGGATAAAGCTGAATATTTAAATGTTTGCCAAATAGTGAAACATACATTTGAGTTATTTTTGAGAGGGCATGGTTAACATCTGTTGAATGTTTGTCAAGAAAGAGAAGTTAGGCAAGAATATTTCAATCAAGGAAATATGAATCTCTTTGTAGGAGAAACTGAAGACAGATATAACTATGCCCAAGTTCTACCAGAAAATATCTTATTAGTGAAAAAACCAATTTTAAGAAACAAACATTTCCTGTTCTTATATATATGTAGAGTTATAGTCAGTTACTGTTGCATCTATTGAATGTAGAAAAAATTAGCGCAATGTTCTTCCATCTTACTCTCAGCTTCATTAATGTTTAATATCTTTATGAATTCAACAAGGTTATATTAGCAGTCTAAATGTAGTGTTATCATAGCAATAAGTAATTAAAAGTTGAAATTCTTCAATACTAGATCAAGAGGAATCATTGAGTTCTCAATCATTGTTAAACTAGCTACTGACTTTTCTAAAATATCAAAATATACCCTCTTATATGAAACAGTGGGCACAGTGAATTATATTCAATTTTAAAGCTACAAAGCATTTCTAAAAAAATGTAAACTAGTTTTAATTCCTTCAGGTACTAAATTCCTTGTTAAATGAGCTGATTTATAAAAATGATCTAAGAAGCTCAACTGTAGGATTTTGTCTAATTTTTCCTTGGTTGTCATGTTTTATCTAGGTTTGCAGTTACTATTGTTCTGTTTAGTCTCTTATAAAACACAAAGAATGGTATTGCAGTATGACAACAAATGAAGTATTTTCTGCTATATAATTTGTAAGATTGTTCATTTTATAGTTTCTACTTTATTTTTTAATGTATTTTTATGTGAATGTAAATGCAATGCTGGTGATATTTACTCACCTCAAGATATTACAGTGTCAAGGAAGAACCTCATGGCTATTGTTCTTAATTCACTGTTTAAGAGATAAAGCAAATAGAAGTTCTGCAAATTGTAGAACAGATATATGATATTACTTTTTAAGAACTTAAAATCATTCAGATTTTAAACTGGCTATGATCAAAAATATTGTTTCTACTCAATTGTAGAATGAAATATTATAAGATATTGCTTTCATGAATATTATTAATATTATTTCATCAATATTAATAGGCAATATGACTTAAATGGTCTAAATTCCCTTTTCAAACATGAATATCAGTGTGTATGATGTAATTTTTGGTATAGCATCAATTAATTTAATTTGAATTTTCAAATATTGGGGCAAATTTATTTTTACTTATCTCTTCTGAATTTCAACTATCATTCCAACTACTATCCATAATAGAATTACCCAGTAGAGTAAAACCTGGTTACAATGCTATCCTACCTAATATATTCTACATTTTCTGTTGGTCATGGCTCCATTTACAATATTCCCATGGTAAAAATACAGATTAAGATATTCTGCTTATGAAGTGGAATTTTCCTATTCCTAGATGTGGACCAAAAGTTGTTTGTGATATCTAGTTTGCCATCTTCATTTCTTCTTTCTTGCTTTGTCTTTGTTCCTTAATGGGTTCCCTTGTCATGGTTCCTTGTCCCAGTGATGGCCTCTATCTTGTACTATTAAATATTTTGCTATTCATTCCCAATTGTTTACCTGGTATCTAAGTTATATCCTTCTAGAGTGAAAATGATAGAAATGAATTAACCAAGGAGACTGTGCCCATTATCCAAAAAGTTAACTGTTCTGTGGAAATTTGATGAGAAGGTAATCACTTTTACTGAGTTTGAAGACTATATATCCCATCTTCAATTGTTGCAAGTAAAGCCAACTATAGAAGTTCCTCTATGAAACACTTTAAAAATAGAATTCAATGTTGTTTTCCAATATGCAGAATGCAGAAAGAAAAGGCGTTATATTGTGATAAAATACTATCCTACTTATGTTGTCATTTGTGGTTGGTCCCTTGAAAAGTTTCTCAAGCAGGTTTTACTGTATGCAGCTTTTACAAGGCTTGAAAAATCATGCCACTTTGTGTCAGGTTTGAGCCAAACTATCTGTAGGCCTAGATTATTTACAGCAAGGATTTCAAGGAAATAAGGCTGTAGTTCTCATTAATATTGGTGTTTGTGAAAAAATTTTGACATTTTTGTTCTATGTTGAAATATTTTAAATAGCTGAGCTATTTGTGTAATTATCAAGAAGTCTGTTGCCTGTATTCTTATATGTTCAGAATTGCACAAAAGATATTTACATATCTTTTCTGCAATATGATTAATTCTACCAGAGTAAGAATTAAGCATTATTTTACTTGATCATAATCTAGTATTTTCTAAGTCCTTTTTTAATATTTCTTGATGTTGTTCTTGATAGACCCATCATGTTTGTAGCTATTTGCATGGTAGTTCCTTGTGACTTAAAGAAAACATTATTATTGATAATGTATATTTCATAGTAAGATAGAAGTTTAACTAGGGAGATGTAAGTTATCCTCAAAGGTTCGTTATTTTTTATGCCTTCATAACTTCTTCATCATCCTGATTAGGTAGAAATGTTATAAAACCATTCATATATCTCTGAAGATCGATAGGTATATGAAAAGTCTTGGAAATATGGGGAAGTATTTGCAAAGAAACAGTTAATTCCCACACACTTATTAGTTAGGAGCCCTTATATTATGGTTACATTTCATTGATTCTTAATTTATGTTAGAATATGATTGCATCATTATATTTTGTTCTTGAGCCATCTATAACCCATGTTGTCTTTAATTTATTTTTTCTTTTATAGATCACATGCTGTAGCTTGTGTTAATTATTTTATCATGATCCAGGCACCAGCTCTAATGGTTCACATTGACTCTTTCCTTGAGGTATGTTTAGCATCTATGTGTATATTTTGTATTTAATTTTTTAAATACTACTGAATAGATAATATTTACTTTGTTTCTGAATTTAAAAAAAACTGGTTTGATGTTAAATTTCTTTATTTTGCCAAGCATGAGTTATAATTGAGCATTATGGGAGGTTTATGGACTGCATGGCTTTTTCCTTGTATTTCTTTTTCATATTTTACCATAGAGTTTGAGTTTGTTTGACAGAGTGGCAAGTTCGTATCTTTTTATCTTATCATTTAGATCAGTTGAACTTTGTTATTTGTATGTACCATGTAAGTTTTCTTATCTTTTGGAAATAAAGTATGAAAAAATATTAATCTGTTTATAACCCACACTTTGTTGTAATCAGGAATTACTTTCTTGGCCAATTCCATCGAATAAGATAACTCAATAATTTAAGCTATTGCTGATTATTCCCATACTCCTATTAATATTAGAAATGCATTTAAGGACAAATCTTAATTCTTACACTTGTTAAGATATGGTTAATGTTTGAAATTTTAAATATTTCAAAGCAATGGGGGGTGGTAGTTTTGTGTTAAGAGATTGGATTTAATGATAGCTTATATAATAATAAATGACTAAAATTCCGTCCTCAATTATCAGCTGTATCCACATGGTAAGAGTAGAGTTTTGATTGGTGTTATGATTTTCACTGGTAAATTTCAGGAGAGAACACTTACTTGTTTGTTGGGTAATTAAGAGATTGGAAATTTTCTCTCTAGAAAAGAGCATCATGAAAGGTGGCCATAATTTCCTACTAATATTTCAGATATAAATTTAAAAATTTAATTTGTTAAGATTTTACAATTTTAAAATTGTTCATCTCAGTCAAGCATGTACTTATGTAGGCTAGGGTTTTAGCGTAAAACTACCTTGCTGGTATCCAAGTTAACTTCTATATTTATTGTCACTTCTCCTATAAATGGTTATATATTTCTTAAGGGTTTTTTCATATTTAGGAGTGTTATTTATAGCCATGGGTGGATTTGATCCAGTGATTTAATTTAATTTTCTATGGCTATCCTAATATCTTGTAAGGGTTCCAGCTATCTTTATTTCTTTATGAACTTATCAAAATCTCAGGCTGGGACCTTTGGTATCATTATTTGAAATTTATGCATATTTGCTCTAATTTCCAAACTTGAACAGAACCTGTTTCAACTTGCGACTGATGAAGATCCAGAAGTGAGAAAGCATGTTTGTAGGGCTTTGGTGATGCTGCTGGAGGTGAGAATGGACAGATTAATTCCTCACATGCACAACATTATTGAGGTAGGTTTATTTCACCCTTTAACATTAATTAATTTTAGTTATGTATAATTCAAAACTATAATTACTTATCTTTATCCTTTTTAGTATATGTTGATGAGAACTCAAGATCCCAATGATGCTGTTGCATTAGAAGCTTGCGAGTTCTGGCTGTCAATTGCTGAGCAGTCAATCTGCAAAGAGGCCCTTGCACCACATCTGCAGAGATTAGTACCTATACTTGTTCGAGGAATGAAATACTCTGAGATAGATGTCATTCTCTTGAAGGTAAGATTGGCAGTTTGGAAAAGGTTATAATACTTAGTTCTTGTCTTAAGCTACTTGCTTATGTTAGAAAAGATATTAAGTGCATTTTTTCTGCACGGTATGCAAGTTAAATTCATTCTGCTCTTGTCACTAGCTACAGAGATTTATCTGAGTGTTCCAGATTAAACATCAGAATTTCACCAAAATACAGAGGATAACCAGCTTTGCGGCATAATTAAAATGAAAGGAGTTTAAGTTTATGTACTTTTCTTGAGATTGCTATCCTAGTGTAACTTGAGTACTTGTCAAAATTCTCTTGAAGATAAAACATCAAGAAAGAGCTGGGTCATATAGACTTTGTTGTATGTTTCTATTTATTTTTGTCAAGTATTAAAGTTATTTTTTTCCAGGGTGATGTTGAGGAAGATGAAATGATACCAGATCGTGAGGAGGACATCAGGCCTAGATTTCATAAATCCAGAACTCATACAATCAAACACTCTGGAGAAGAAAATGGTTCTGGAGAAGGTGGTGAAGATGACGATGGATCTGATGGGATGGATGATGATGGTAACTTGGCTGACTGGAATTTAAGTAAGTCATTTATCAGTTACTTTCTGAAACTTAAATTGATCTTTCAAATTAGTTTTATATAGATGTCCTTTTTATGAAGGTATTGAGGTGTAGATAATGAGTGATTTCTTCAATTTTTGCAGGAAAATGTAGTGCAGCTGGTTTAGATGTTTTGGCTAATGTATTTCGAGAGGAAATTCTTCCAGTGCTCGTTCCCATACTCAAAGAAACGCTGTTTCATCAAGAGTGGGAAATCAGAGAATCTGGAATTCTTGCTTTAGGAGCAATAGCAGAAGGTAAGAGTTAATTTAATTGTTTTAAAATTGAGAAATGCTCTTGTAGTAGCATTCAGTAGGAGCATGAGTCATTGGAAGAAATTATTTCTGAGGTATGCGTATGTGAATGCAAATATATCTAATACTCTAATGCAGTGTTTCTACCACAGTGGTCTCTAAAATTACTTTATATCTCCTTAAGAGAAAAAGAAAAAAGTCTATCTCATGTGGATAGACTTTTTTTAATGGAGGTAATTTAATATTTTACAGCTACTTAGTTTGCTGATGTGTAGTTGTGAAACTTGTAGAGACTGTTGGATAGTAGCAAAATAATTAAGTAGATAGCTAAAGTAAATCAAGGTTAGGTGGAAGAGAGGCCCACTTGGTCTTAACTTTGTCAAATAATAATAATAAAATAAATGACATTGACCTGCTCAAGTGTATTAAAGGCTCTTATGTTCCACTTGTTGCACATGTCCTCCCTGTTTGGAAACTACTCTAAATTGCTTAATAATCGGAGTGGTATCTCAGGTCTTTAGAGACTCTAATTTTGTTGCCAAAGTGAGATGTTCCTGGGAATAAAATTTGGAATTTAAAATCAACTGCAAAGGTATATCTTAATTAATGTCATAGAAATCACAGGAAAGCATTACATAAGAATTGTGGTGATCAGGGTCCTTACTCGATGTTGTATAATTTAATTTCTGTTATGACAGGGTGATCGAATTCTCAATTAAGATTAATTAAAGTAAATTATAGTTGAATTAATTAAACTAACTGAAATTTGCTTTTTTAAGTAGTTCATCTGAAATGCCAGTTCATTTTCAAAGGAGAAACAAAAGTTAATAAGTTTCATAATAATAGTTGCGTACTGGATTACCTGAAATTAATAGTTAGTGTAAAAAATGAACTTTTTTTCCCTAATTCCCCCAAAATTTTTCCCTTTTCTGTCCTTATGGACAAAAAAAATTCTAGGCCCCTTGATCATGAAAAAGCAGCATAATGTTGTAGGTAAAATTGAGCTTTTATTGTGCAGTTCAAGAATATTATTCTTATTCATAACTACAGGTTTTTTACTTTTATTTTTTTTAAATGGAATTAGTATCATGTTGAAAAGAAATCTCTGAAGGTCTAAGACCCCTTGGCTTTTGCTCTGAATTGATCAGTATTCTTTTAAACTATTCTTTTCAGGGTGTATTGGTGGAATCATACCACATTTACCAGAACTAGTTCCCTACCTCATTAGCTGCCTCTCGGATAAGAAAGCATTAGTAAGAGCTATTACTTGCTGGACACTAAGCCGGTATTCCCATTGGGTTGTAAGCCAGCCACATGATCTGTACCTGAAACCTTTGATGACTGAGGTAAAGTAGATTATCATTTCAGTTTTTAGGAGTATAACCACATTATTTGACTTTGATGGAAAGTGTCAGAGATAATATTAATTTGTTTATATATTTGTTTTCAGCTCCTTAAGAGAGTTTTAGATGCTAATAAAAGGGTGCAAGAGGCTGCTTGTTCCGCTTTTGCCACCTTAGAGGAAGAAGCCTGTACTGAATTAGTCCCTTACTTGGGATTCATCCTTGAAACATTAGTATTTGCTTTCAGCAAGTATCAGGTTAGTTAAAAATTTTAAATAACCAAATAAATATTTTAATTTACAAAAGATACATAAATGAAATCAATGCTATCTTATCAAATAATATACTATTGTTTCACTGATGTACTTAGCACAAGAATTTGCTGATCTTGTATGATGCTATTGGAACTTTGGCCGACTCAGTGGGATCACATTTAAACAAGCCTGACTACATAAATCTGCTTATGCCTCCATTAATTCAGAAATGGAATATTTTGAAGGATGAGGATAAGGATTTATTTCCATTGCTGGAGGTACGTCTTTGAAATGTCTTTTGCACTTTATAAGTATTGAGAATTTTGAATTTATGGGTAACTGTTGAAATGTATAATTTTTTCAGTGTTTATCAAGTGTGGCAACTGCCCTACAATCAGGATTTCTTCCTTATTGTGAACCTGTTTACAGGCGATGTGTATCATTAGTGGAACAAACTCTGAACCAGCATATAGTAAGTTCTGACTTTGTTTTATGATTGTTACCAGTCATAGAAACCAAAAACTTTTTTACCATTGGCATGAATTACTGAATATGACTTAATGCAGTGATTTGTTCATCTTTCTACCACCCTTTGCATGATAATACCAACCTTAGAGTTATTTTATGTTCTTGTGTAAGTCAACTAGTCAGCATTTTTTTTTTAGTATTTTATTTCTTTTCTACAGAAGTCAACCCAAGATTTTTCTTAATCCTTAATACTTAATATTTTGCATTTATAGTTTTTCTTCCTCAGGAGTATTTATTGTGAGTAAATACTTATGTCTTTAATTTGTAATTCTCTTTTAGGCAAACACTCAGAATCCAGAGCAATTTGAGGCACCAGACAAAGACTTCATGATAGTTGCTTTAGATTTGCTGTCAGGGCTTGCTGAGGGTCTTGATGGACACATAGAAAAACTTGTAGCTAACTCAAACATGATGCAGTTGCTCTATCAGTGTATGCAAGACCCTATACCAGAAGTTCGGCAAAGCTCTTTTGCACTTCTTGGAGATCTCACAAAGGCTTGTTTCCAGCATGTTGCTCCTTGTATAGGTTGGTGGACTTTATTTTTCAGATCATTCTGTGTTCTGAAAGTATTTATCAAATGCATTATTCTTTTTGAAACCATAAATGCAAGTTTTTTATGTATCACTCTTAATTTTTTTTGTAATGGTTAGAAGAAGTCAAAATACAAAAGATCTTTTGAGGTCTCTGTATGCAAAGAAATATTTTCCCCCTAATTATGATGCATTTAGTTTCTTTCTAATCAAATTTTGGATATTGGGAATTATTATGAAAAAGCATTAAATCATTGTGAATTATTCGGATCCATAGTATAATACCAACTTCATTATCATCCAGGATATTAAAGTGATTCATTTTGTTTCAGCTGAGTTTATGCCAATCCTAGGACAAAATTTGAATCCTGAATCAATATCTGTATGCAATAATGCTACATGGGCTATTGGAGAGATATCTATAAAATTAGGTAAGCATGTTTGTAACATAACAATTCTTTGTTTCATAGTAAGAAATCTTGCTTCATATGAACTTGAAGGTAATCCATAAATTATGAAAAATGTATTTATTAAGGTATTCATTACACTTATTTTTTTTAAACAGGTCCAGATATGAGATTATATATTCCTCTTGTATTGAGTCAGCTAATAATGATCATCAACAGAGAAAATACCCCCAAAACGCTTCTAGAAAATACCGGTAAGTCAGATGTTAATCAATGAAATCAATCCTTATTCCTTAAAGAACATGAAAACAAATAATTTGTCTTATGTCAGGTATTGTTTATAGTGAGTTCTTATCTTAATTTTCTTTCTAATTTTGTTTCTGTAGGTAAAGTAATTTGTAGTGCTCACATTGCTTTATTATATGATTTAAAAGTATCCTCAATCTTATAATTTTGATATTAATGCATGTTGGTTCAGTTTCATATTTTCTGAGTAAACTTTAGTTTAAATATGTCATCTGTTTTTCTTATTCATTGGTTAACCATCACTTTTGATTTTCTTATTTAAATGTAAAGGCTGAGTGGCATATTTTCTGTCAGTATTGAATTGATGAGTTTATTGTTGTATTTTTAATATATTTTGGATTCCTTTTTCATGTTTTATGCAATATTACAAATGCTTATGATAGATATAAACATATATTATGATACCAAAAGAACTGTAAGCTGTATAATTATTTTAGGTTTTTATATTGTTCTCATCCAAAATTACAGGATTCAACTGAAAAATCATTTGTAAATTAAAATTTAATTTGAAAGTAATGCTACTTAGTGTTATAAATATCACTAATTTTTAAAGCTTTGATTTTGAGAATGGCTTCTATGTTTTTAGAGGAAGTAACTTGTGACTTCATTTCACTTAATTCATTTAACCCCATTGGTTAATTTGCAACCTTCAGAAATAGACCCATTATCACATTTTCAAAATTATAGAGTATTATTTTCTCCTTCATTACATAATACTCTGTGTTGTTTAATTGATCAAGCAAGTGAAATTGGTGTTCAGTTCAAATTAAGAATTACATTAAATGAAGGTATCTTGTAATCCTTCCTTTTAAACTGATAAAACTAACAGTCAGTTTGCTGGTAGTTTTTGTAGCTACTGTTTGTACATAGTTTACTAGTTTAAGTCTTCGGAAGCACTCTTCCCCCTCTTGAATCTCTTTATTTCTGTCATAAAAGGTTTCCCTAATAACATGTCTCTTATAAGCTCTTCTAATATGATCTAGAAATTTTGCATATTTTCCTCTATTATAATAGAGAAATTGTTCCAGTGCATATATGTTTCAGTCAATGCCCGAAATGTTTATAACCAGCGCTGTCATTATATTCTCTTGGTGGAAGTATGGTGTGTAGCACTTCCACATAGTTCCTAGTGTGACTTGAGATTTTAAATTGACAATGGTGACTGCATTGTATTTACCCCTAATCTATCTTTTGAACAATGTTATTAACTAGGCTGCAGCAGTTTAAGATTGAATAATTTTACCCCCACAGTTTATTATCAGTAGTTTAGCATATTGGTGAACAGATATGAGACCCATTCACTCCATTTGAAATTTTTGGACTTTTACAAAATCTCAATGCTGTAGAGAGAAACTTGTCAGACATACTCTCTCTCTTTTTTTTGAAGGATACCAATACAATCCTTTCTTTCATCATAGCTGAGTAGGATGATGGGAAGTTTTTAATTGAAATTGCAGTATCTATTATGTATAGCTATATATAATAATAACTATATATAATTAAAGCATGACCTGCTGAAGATTCTAATCTACTTGTTCAGCACTTTCAACTTAGACTATCAATTGTATCATGGAAGTAAATTACTGCTAACATAATGATTTGTTGTGGACTTTATCCATTGGCCTTGCTGAACTTAGAAAACAGTTCAGACAATAGTCATGAGGAAATCTTAAAATTTTCTCAAGAAATAAAGAAATAACAGGAGTTAAAAATAACATAATGACTGGTGCTAGACCCAGGTCTTACTTTCAAAATCCTGGTTACCTTATAATTTTCACTTCTATTATTTCTTCAGTAATAAGGTGCATGCTTCATTAAGCTAAGTAATTCACCTTTATTCTTATCCTTGTTATTATTTACTTTATTATAACAAAATCAAAGGGCGGTCTCCTTTTCAAAAACCTGCATATATCTTACTGGTTGACAGAAGAGTAGGGAATGAAATTGGTTATTTGATTGTTGAAATTGATTTAGTTTATATGCTTGTTCTATAATCTGTGACTATAAATTGTTAGATATTGAAATATGGATGGGTTTCATAATTTCTTGCTGGTCTGAGGTTGATTCAATTTCTAATGTGATTCTGCTGTGAGTGAGGTTAGCTGAACTTTCATCATTGATAGCAGTCTCTGACATCAATCACTTCATTCAATTATTTTGTTCACCAGCTTGGTTCTCCTGGAAGATGCTTGTTAAGTTAGAATTTCATGATCATGGCCTCAAAAAATATTAACTTCACGTATGCCTTTCATTTTGTTTGGGCTAATTGTGGGTCAGATCCTCTATGCATCTTATTTTTCAAGCTTGCAGTAAGCAGGAGTAACATGTGGCTTTTGCTGGCTATTAGAAAATTTCTTTTAATGGTTGGGAATCACTAATTGAATAGTTTGTTACAACACAGTCTATTTTTATTCTGAAATCCATCTTTTAAGGCAGAAAAATACATTGAATTGAAAATGTTTGTGTAGTAGGTTTCTTTATTGTATCCAGGTATAAGAAGTTGTTACTAGCTAGTTTTCATGAACCTACTTATTAATTCTGACTGCCTTTTCAAAAATTTTAACCAAGAGTGGAGGCCTCAATGAAAATATTAACTTCCAAAAACATCATATCAGATGAAATGTTAACTTTACCATGAATACAATCAATTCATACATTGTGAATCTTAGCTACTTCTTCATTTTAGTATTTGAAAATCTCTAAAGTGTCAGTATATTTTAAATCAACACATATTGCATAGGTTTCTGCGAGCATGTATTTGGCAGATTTTTGTTTGATTTTCAGTATATACTTTAAATTGTATCTTTTATGTGGTTTGTTGAAGTTGATTCTTATACTCCATTCTTGTTTGAAAAATATTTATTAAGCAGTCATTACTATTATCTTTTGCCTATCTACCCAGTAACCCAAACCAGTAAATTTTACAGTGATATCATAGTATGTTTTTTAATTTTTTGCTGTGAAGGTACCATATTTTCCATTAAGAATATCTGATGGAATGATAAGTAATGAAACATTATAATTTCATCATTCTTACAGAGTTTTACATTTGTTCACTGATTAGGATGAATATCTCAGTTTTGTCTTTATTAGTTCCAATTCTATGCATATTCTGGTTAACAATGAAAATTAAGTGTATTATATGATAAAACTACCAAGGGAACATTGTTTCCAGAAGAAGTATACTATTTGCCATGTATGAAGAAAGGAAAAAGGATAACCCAGAAACCTTACAATGAAAATTACTGTTGAGGGATAATTTTTAATATTGTAATTGTTTCTCTAAAGGCTAGTAGTCAATAGCTATGTAATGACTAATAATGCTCATCCTTTTAAAATTTTTTTGATAGTTATCTGCACTAACAACTCTAAAAGTAAAGTATCTTTCAGTTATGGAGTTTACACTGCAAATTTATTGCTGCATTCCTCAGCTTGATTTTCATAATTTGGGAATTTTAAGTTTGCTTATTAATTGGATGGATATATTTGTAGTGTCAGTTAATGCATTTTAATTTCTCCATTCATGTTGCATGGAGTAGGTAAGTTGACAGGGCACTTATCACCTTTCCCATGTTCAAGAAAGTAGGTCTCATGTATTAAAATTTTCTTATCATGTTGGGTTAATTATACTGTCAAGAAACATGCATTATATAATCATTTGTACAGAAACTTCATTTTTGTTGTATTTTTCTGTCATATTATTGGCTACCTCTGGAGGGTGACTGGTTCCTTATTTATCCTCTGTTGTGAAAGTTTGCCCAGTAGACAGCTGTTGTGATTAAAAGATAATCAACATTTTGTTAATTTACATTAATTGTAGTTCTCCATTCTGCTTGCAGTTGTGATTTTATTTTTTAAGATCAATTTTTAAAGGCATAGAGATTCTTTTCACCACATTTATTAGAACTCTTCTCTCAGTCTTTCGACGATTGTTTTTATTGTGTTTCTACTGGTTGCAATGAAGGCTGATTTGTTGAGATTTTGGAGTGTTTATATTTCCCCCTATTGATCAATTAATCTCTTTGTTTTCTGTTTTAGCAGATTAAAACTTTTGGAGGTTGGAAGATAATCTTTTTTTTTTAAGGAATTTTTCATTGTTCTATTTTAGTGTAGACCACAATGTAGTTGAAATGCCTTTTAAGTTTAGTACCGTCATTCTGATTCAGCCAAAGTTCATCAATTTAACGAAGATTTATTAGTTTTTATCTGAACTTTTTGTCTGTTTATTTTTATGAAATGAGAGGGAGATTTTTACATATTGAATATTACTGAATGGAAGAGACTGAGAAAGATTTATATGTTTGCCTGTGTATATCTTCTGTTTCTGAGTTTTTATGTGTATTTTTTCTCCCCTTTTTTTTTGGTTTCTTCTGTCCCAACTGCTTGCTCGCTCGCTCTAGCCATAACTATTGGCCGGCTAGGTTATGTGTGCCCCCATGACGTCGCTCCTCTGTTACAGCAGTTTGTTCGACATTGGTGTGTAACCCTTTTCTTTTATTATTATTATTGTTATTATTATTATTGTTACTAAATATTAATAATTTTCTATTTTATCATTTTAGATGTTAAACACTATAATTTGGCTTTAAGTTTCTCATTTTAAATGTTTATGTAACATAGTAAGTTTTCAGTGGGAAAGAGCAAATTGTTTCCTTTTAGGAATCCTGCTAGATATTTTGTCTAAAAGTCCTTCAATTTAGGTGATGAGTGATAAAATTCTGTGAAACTGTAGTCTTTTAAAGTGGGGTTTCATGTTCTACATTGTCACATAACATTTTGCATGGTTATATTTCTTATGCATTAATTCAACTGGCTTTCAGCTTCATATCATTGCTCTTTCTCACTTCGATTAGGAGGAAACCGTTTTTTTGAATCTTGGCAAAGTTTCTCACGAGGGCTTTTCTTAAGTTTTCATTTGGGTCAATTCAGCCTACCCTCTTAAGGGATTATAGCATCCACTGCTTATTTGATTCTTTTGCTTCAATGTAAATTCAATGATGCTATCTGTAACATTTAAATGATGTGCACAACTAATTTAAATTATTTCTGTATTAATTTATTCTTAAATAATTAGCTTTCTTGAGGCTATCTTTCATTTTCGATTAACCTAACAAGTTTAAGTATCTTTGTGTTAATGAAAATTCAAATTGACCCATGATTAATTTTTATAGCTGATATGTCTTTGTCATCTTTCTTTTAGTATATTTATATTTAATTTTGCTTAAGAAATTATTAATCCATGTTTTCCTCTCAGTGAAAACCTTTTCACAAAACATGGAAATTGTGTGTCGCATACTTAGATGTCAGTCATCTTAAAGAATTGAGTGAGTGCCTACTTTGCTTTTAGTGATATCTTATGTTTTCCTGTAGATAAACTCTGTTGTAACATTTTCCTGTCATTTTAGAAATTGTTCAATGCTCATGACAATGTGTGTAGAACCATCACTTTACTTTTCTGTTTCAGTATTATTGATGTATATGTTTAAAATTAAGTTTATAGTAATCAGTTAGTTATCTTATACTTTGAAACTATTTATCCTTTTTAGCTATGGAACTATTATTTAATAATCCACCATCATCACGTAAGGGGAGCAAGTGATTAATGTTCAATAGGCAAATTATGTGAATCTACAATATAGCAAATAATGAATTATTTTCATAATTTATTTTAGCCATTTTTATCTCATTTAAAGTTTGCATGGGTTGATAATATTGAAATTCAGAAGCTGAAATTTTTAATATTTTTCCAATAATTACTAAAATATTTTTCCTCAAGGTTATAATTTTAACATTTGTATTATAAATAAGTAAGTTTTCTTTGATGCCATGTATGAAGTTTTCACCATGAAAAATTGCATGTATTGTTGACTTAAAAAGTAATTTGTATTCATGAAAATTTCTGTCAGTATGTTTTGTTGTTAGTGCTTGAAATGATTATGAAAGGAGATTGGCTTTTTAGAATTTAATTTCAAAAGAGTAGAATATTTTGGGTAATATTGTGTTACCTTGCCTATTTCATTTTTAACTTTTGTGTTGAGAATTATTAGACATTTAATTTGTAGTGACTTCCTTTTTCTAATGTGAAACGTCCCTTGCTTTACCTCCCAAAAGAAATATTTATTACATTGGGACGGTTTACTCTTAAATTTAGTTAATATCCTCGTAGAAGCATACTATAGTTTTCTTTTAGATTTTAAGATAACCTCACTTCCATTCTTTGCCTGGATATTTACAACGTAACTGCTCCATATAGTTTGAAAAAAAAGTTTTAAGAATTTTTTGGGAAAACTTTTAGATCTTTGCAAGTTTTAGAACTCATATTTGCTGAGGTACACTGCATCTGAATAATTTAAGAATATATTTCACTTCTTACTATCTCTCCCATGCATTTTGTAAAATCTTCCATGCTCCCAGTATTTTCTTGCGTGACTAGTTTTCATGTGCCTGAATTTATATTCTTGTGCATGACTTTCATCAATTATCTAATTTTAGCACCTGTCTAAATATTTTCATTCTTGAACTATCCTTTCCCCCATTCCAATCTACAATGCACTATAAAGATTTCATATCAGTATCCCCTTTCAATAAAGGCTTATACTGTAGTTTTGCCTCATCTTTTATTTGAAAATCATGGTATCATTATCATTAATGCTTGGTAGTTGAATGTTAGATAAAATATGTGGTTACTTTTCTGTTGTTATCTTGGCTGTCAGAATCATTTTAACCTTTCTAGAAGTACGTAGATTTTATACTAAGAGTTGATTTTGAATTTTACTTTTTGGCAGGATATATTTACCTGACCAATATTTGTCAACATTGCTTTTATCGACAGGAACATAACAAAGGCAGGCAAGCTATCTACTAGATCACATTTTCAAAGTGTGGGCAGTGGACTGTTTAGTTGGGTCTTGAAGAAAGTTGAAAAATTACTGATTATCAATTAATGCCCTATCTGTTTAACCCATGAAGGACATGTGGAGAGCAATCTCTCCAAATTTGGAATGCCTGTATTAGTGACTTGTTTTGAAAAGGGAATATTTGAATATATGAAGTATTACTTGAACTCTAAAATTTAGTGGTTTAGGATCTTTTAATCCCTTCTAGGAAACATTCCTATGCTGTTCATTTGATTATTTTTATATTTTATGAGCCTGTTAAATTGCAGAAAATTTTCATAATTCTAAAATCTTGAGTACCTTTAATCTCTTTATGGTAAAATTGCATACAATCATTTCAAGAATCTGAGTGGATGATTTCTAAATTACTTGATGTCATTGATCCAGAACTTGTTAAAAAACTTGCCCTTAAATTTCCTGCAAAATGATCAACTTTCTTGTTTTAAAAGTTTAAAAATTACTCAACGGAGTGATTATGGCTGTTAAGTTTCCCATCATTTAAAACACTGACAAATGAGATGCCATATAGCTTATATGGTTTTATGATACTATTTTTTGATTATTGTCAGGTTCACAAATTTAAGAAGTTAATTTTCAATTCAACGTTTTACTTTTAAATTATTAGCAGCTGTGAAATTATTTTGACTTAATGTTACTTCTAAAATGAAGAAAATTTAAAGTAATAACTTGCAGAATTTCAATGCATTTATTCTATGCTTGCTTAGTTGAAAAAATAATGTTTATAAATTATAATAATTCCATAAATTTTGCTTATAAGTTAAGCCAATAATATCTTTGTATTGGAGGTTCCTATGAATGAATTAACATATATACCCATGCATAAAATTCATTTGTGGATAAGATGCAGCATGGCTTTTGGAACTGTATTTTTGATCTATCAGGATAAGAGCATGGAAAATCTATTTCCTCTGAAAATACACACCCTGCTTTTTGGCCTTTATTTTCATTGAAAATAATGCATCTTACATGCAGGTATATACGATAATTCTTCTTCTAACATATATATGTTAGGGGTTACTTTTTCTGCACTACGAAATATACCTCCTTTTTCCTTTAATTTCTGATCCCATTATGATAGCCCCAATAATATCGAATATAAAAGAATCCTCTTTCAAGGAGGTTTTCTTTGTAAGTAGCATAAATTTTTCCATTATTCTTCTAGAATACAGGAATAATAGTGAATGAGCTAAGGCAAAGATTAGCAACTTGGTAAGATGTCTAAGTGTAACACGTTACTGCTAATATTTCTCAAAGTATCCTTTATTTTTTGGCACAACCTCAGACTGATGCCACTTAAGCTAATTTAAGTCATGATTTATGGGAATCACCAGTCAATCAAAATCAGCTTTTTCAGATTCTTTTACATTGTATCTAGATAAAAGATGGAATGTCTCATTCAGAATTTTTTATGATGGTCTTTTTTTAACAGATAAAAGAAACTGATTTTTGCTGTGCATTAATACAATTTTCATTTCAGGAAAATCATTTTTGATCATGTTAGTTTTAGTACCTTCTTTCTATGTGCTTAAGCTCATGTATATTAGTTTTCCATAAAAATAGTCAGTATCAATGTGCAGAAAGGAAATTTTAGTTTTGTATTTATAGCTATCTATATATATTTGATTTTGTTACAATTTTGTGTTGTGTAAAATAAAGCCCAACATTTTTCAATTAATTTTGATTGATAAAATTTGCGGTATTCCCTTCAGTGTTTCAATTGTTTCTCATAAGATGATTTTGGTGGATTATGAATGCTTGATGTTTTAAATTCAAGTAGTTCTGAAATTATTTTGTCATTTTATTTAGTTTTTTTTTTTTAAGTGATAAGATGGAATCATCCATGGTGAATGGTTACCACTTTGTCATGAGCTTTCATTTGTCGTTACTGTTCTTAGATGTTTAATTATCTTCAGTATTCAGTTCATGATGGAGATACAGCTTGAATTAAGAGAACATTTTCTCTCATCTGTACCTCCTTATTTTTGTATGTTTTAGTAGCTTTCATAATGAGTATTAAACACAACAGGTGTACCTCTCTGCGAAACATCCGTGACAATGAAGAGAAAGACAGTGCATTCCGTGGCATTTGCCAGATGATCTCAGTTAATCCAGGTGGTGTTGTTCCTGATTTTATATTTTTCTGTGATGCCGTTGCTTCTTGGGTTACTATTAAACCTGACTTGAAGGAAACAATTCAAAAAGTAAGATTATATTTTCATTTTCTTCCACTTTTTTGTATTCTGTTTTGTCTAGTTTTAATGTTTTGACCATAGAGCAATAATTTGGAATAAAGTAATTTTTTATGGAAGATGCACCAATGCTTTCTATGAAACTGATGGATAGAGTATGTGCTTCTTTAAAGTTTTATTCATTACACGTTTCTAAAATTTTATGTTTATTGCAGATTCTTCATGGATTCAGAACTCAGGTTGGAGAAGAAAACTGGAAGCGATTCTCTGATCAGTTTCCACCTCATCTCAAAGAGCGCCTAGCCACAATGTATGGCGTGTGAGTTGAAGTCAGAGCTCAGACAAAATGGGCATGGGTCGGGGGTTGTAACTGTGAAAGGTAATCACCATTGTGATCTGTCTTGTACAGTTATTTTGTTTGATCTAAGTTATTAGTATTTTGAGCTGACCATTTCCAAAGAGTGGTATAGATAAATAGTTTTTCAAATTTTCACTCAGAGTTTCTAGAAATAAAGTATACTTTGATTATTTTGAAAATTATTTTTGCCAATCCAAACTTAGTACTTAGAATAAGCCCATCAAATAATAACAAAGTGTTTTCAAACTTAGAAACCTATCAGTTGATTGGTTTCATTTGCTATTAATATCACCTTTAGCATATATTAAACCTCGATTCTAGCTGGAATAAGCCAGCTTGTTTCTCTTCTTTAATAGTGTAACATCCTTTTTCTTTGTCTCTCTATAAAAATTCTAATTTTCTTGATGATTCCTCCTCAAAGGCTGATTTTTTTTTAATTTAACAATCTCTTATTCTTGCTTACAGGAAAATTTTGAGCAGAAGCTGATCCTCCCTCCTTCCCTTATTTGGGGAACGGTGCCGAAACTTAGGGTGGGTGGGGTGGGTGAAACCACTGGCAACCAATGGGTGGGTGGGGATTGGAAGAAGCCCAAGCCTGGGTCGCGGGCGGTAGGGCAACAGCGTGCACAAGTGGGAGTCCTCTCTCTTGTTTTATGTCATCGGGTGGGAGGGCTGGGTGAATGGGGCCAAAATTGAGGAAGATCATCACCGCAATGGGGAGGTATTCGTATTTTTTTCCAAGCCAATGCTTGAAGAAGAATTATGCAAGGACAGTGTGATTCTTCAGGTGTTAGTAGATGATTTGAAATTGTAAAAAAATCAGTTTGTCAAACAGTGGTTGGAGGGAGGGGGCATTAATTTAAAGGTTTAGTTATTTGTTAAGTGTTATCTGCTAACAATTATATGTGAAAAGATACACTAGTATTGTCCAAGCAAAGAGGCAATTCATAGATGGTTCACATGCTTCTACTTCGGAGATGCTTTTTTCCTTCAATTGGGTTATTTGTAATGGAGGCCAGTCAGAGAAAGAGAATGGCTATTGCTGGAAAAATTGGCCTGGGTAATAGTGGATAAATTATCCTTAGTGTTAACTGTATGTGCAAATTATCCTAATCTCACCTCTTGTTAGTTTCAAGTTGGCATTAAAGGAAACATGGAATAGTACTGTTATGCTGAATGCAAGTAATAATTGTTTTGAAAAGGTAATTTCAGTAAGTTAGGAGGTAATATGTGGTTGTTTCATCATTTAGTGATTACATAAGGGAAGTTTCCCCATGATTTTTGTTTTGCACCTCTTAATGTGTAAGGGTAAATGGTTAAAAATTGAATTCAGCTACAGTTGCGAGTTCAATTTCCAATTTATTTGAAAAGTAAAAGCAAAGTCTCCTCTTCCATGTTTTTCTGGCATATGTTCTAAGTTTGATAAGGTGTAGAATTATAATAATTTCTTTACGATCAGTTAATGTTAAAGTTAAAGGATTTCATCTAAAGAATTATTGTTTCCTATTATTAATCCAGTAGATGTTTTATTTTAATTATCATTTTATTATAATTTATTGATTCTGGATTTGAAAAATGTAATTCACCCCCAAAATGATGTATGCACTTTTCCATCTTTCTGAGTTCATAGCCAATAGAAATAATTTTATGCTCTATTGTGGAATAATGATAATATCAAGTTAAAGTTACAAAGCCTACAAGTAAGCAGATTTGGAGCTTAAAACTTTGTGATTTAATAGAGAAGAGGAGAATTAATCCTAATAATAAGCAGGAATTAAAGATAAGCTAGAAAATAAGGCATGCTAATGAAAGCTGTAGCAGTTGTAATGGGTGTCCCCTAGGATTAATCCCATTTACTTTTGTCTGCCTGTGTAACAATATTGTTGTTTATGCTGTGGACTGTTCCCCTGAGCCCTTAACCTTAAGATCGTTTGCATGAATATCATACATTGATGACATTACTATTGGATGAGGTGACGTGGGCCTTTGTAGCGACCATGTTGGACTCTTAATCTCTCTCTTCCACCCTTGCCATTTTGTAGTCATTGGAATGTTTTACTTAAATGGCCTTTTCCTTGAATCTGGTGCAAGTGAAAAGAAACTGCACCAGATGGTCATTGGTTAACTATTTCATTCTTACATTAAGTGCCTTATCAGGAAAGTGAAACTTGTTGAAAAAGGAGGGGAGCTGTGATTATATTAACATTCAATGATGGCAAGGCATCATTAGGATGATGTTTCCATGATCAATTTGGACAATCTTTTTGATTCATGATTTAATGAGAATGTATCATCTCTTGGGCCCTTTCCTGTCCTCAAGGTCCTTCTACGAGACTTTAACAAATGAGTTCATCACCACGGTCCATTTGGATGTTAATTTGTGATTTGACTGAAGTCTCACTTTTTTTAATACACCATAATATTGTATGCATTGACACTCCACCTCCTCGCTGTGAGAAGTATGAGCCATATCAGTTTTCTTGGGGGTCAGGGACTCCTACGGCTTTAGCTACCTGTGATTCCTTAAGTGTGTGTCATAATTGCATGTGTATTTGTACCTGTATGTTTGTAAATTTGTTTGTATGAATGAGCGTATGCATGAGTTGAAATTGATCCTTGATTTCCTGTGAATTCCTCGTTTTTTAAAAATAGTTTAGCTTGCGAGAATGACTACAATAGAGAATTATTTTATGTTTTTGTGTGTATGTCTTTCTTTGAGTGACTACTGGCGTAATGTTGAAGTTTTACTTTTTGTAGTGTATGAAATTTGAATGAATTCTATTATTATATTATAGTGATTCTTACTCAAGCCTACTTCATAATATTTGAGAAAGGCAGTTCACAGAAAATAATGTGTACTGTGGTGCTGAAAGATATTCTACTAAAAGATGTTACCTTAATTATGGAAAGTGCCATTTGCTTAATTTGTATAGGACAATGTCTTTGTTTACTATTTTTTGAATTTTAATGACATTTTTCTATTTCCACTAGTACAATATTTGGCCTTATTCATGTTCCACATTCTTGTCTGTCAGAAAGCTCTTTTGTTTGAGGTGGTGACAATGCAATAATTTTGGTAAAAGCATGGTCAGTAGCTTTGATTTGATACAGTTGGATTTGGGATTGCAAATACATCTAGAATATCTGCGGACTAGAATGCTATTTTATGACTGGGGCGACTTTATTTGTCCATTAATGATACCACTGCCTGATGAGTCAAGCAATATAGTTGATGAGCTTTCATTCAATTTTAGGTTGTATCACCTTGTTGAATCTAAATTACTTGTTGATCTAAGCTTATTGTAGGCATTACTATACTAGTTATTATCAAATAAAAAAAAACAAAAAGTGTTTTTAAGAATCATAAATTGTTATTTTTAAACATTTTGCATGTTTGTAACCCAAACTTAAATGATAGAACTGATTATTTGAGAAGATACTCGACCCTAATATTTTTATTTGGTTTTTACTCATCACTTTTCCTGACTTAATTTGAATCCTAAATAAAACAGTAGAAAAATTTGAATGCAAGTAGCTTTAATTCTGTACAAGTTTCAAATTTCTGCCAACAAAAGGTAATTGTTAATAGAAAATTGATGTATTTTTCTATTGATTTTCATGTTTGTAATTTGTGGTTATGCTATTGAGTCACCATTCCCTCAAACTGTCATTCTCAACTATTCTTCCTTCTTTTTTGTTGCAATTAGGTTCCTTATTTTGAATAAATAAGATTTTCTAGATTGCCATGGCTAAGATTTTGCCTATGGTATTAAGAGAATGAATGGGCCTGTATTTTTTTTATTTTTAAAGTCTTAATTTTTACAGAAGAAAGATTTGTAATATTTGATTTACCTTGCAAGTCATAAACTTGAAGAGCTTTGAGGTTATCTTAAGTGAGGTTTAGTACAACTTATTTGTCTTATCATTTACTAGTAATATATTAATATAAGTGCTGTGAATGTAAATATTTCAAGGATGATTGTATTATAGAATAATTGAAGTGAAAATAGATTTTATATGAATGCTTCTTGCTCATTGTTTAAATATGACACTAACTGTGATACAAACCTTTTGCTTACTTCATAACAGTAGCTCTGCTAATATCATTTCTATGTGGCTGTTATAATCATTGTATTTGCTACCATAGAAATGTATATTGTTTGGTCCGTGTGGTTTAAAATGCAAGCATTCCATTTATAAAAATTCTAAGATCTTTATTTTATTATTATTCCTAAGTTCAGTTTACAGAAGGGAACATTACGTTTTGGAAAGTAATTCTGTTTAGCTCAAATACTTTGCCTTTGGATGTACACGTGGAATTGAAATTTAAACCATTAGAGCATTGGGCTCATAATTAAGAAGGCATGTTGTTGTTGTGGGTATTGCTGAAGTAATCCTGCAAAGTTGTTGTGCTTTGTAACATTATAGCAGTTATTTAAATGTAACTACTGTAATTTGTATTTAAGGAAGTTCTTCTTTGGTATGGTAAAATGGTGTCTTGATTGAAGATTGCCTAGTAACTACATTAAATATTCATTTAAAGATAGTTTTTGATATCTTTAGTGCAAGTCAGTTAGTGTTTATTATCCAGTTAAGTCAATTATTTCAATTATATCCTCTGCAAATATAGTAATAACATTCGGTTTTAAATTTTTTAATTTTATTATTTGAAGTTCGTAGTGTAAAAATGTGCTTCCAGATATTTCTGCTACTGACTGGAAAATTTTACTTGGTGCAATCCTTTAAAGTTTTTTGTAATCCGGGTATAATTTTACTGTTGGATTACATTTCAGATTATATATTATAAATGATAGTTCGGTAACTTTGTATAAGTTGTTTTGTTGGGCTGTGTGGTTTGGACATCTGACAGGAGTGTTCTTTCCAGATGTTCCATATGTAGCTAAGCTGTTGTGATGAGAGTCTCTTGTGATTTGAAGTTTGATAAAAAGTTGTATGTAGTGTATAGAAAATAGTATAATAACTTGTAAGTTATATTTTTAGGATAAATTATGTAATTTAAGGGTTGGTCAGTGTATTTGCAATGTATTTGCAGTGGTAGTAATTACCAGTATGTACAGCCTAATATAGTAAATGTCTGTTCACTGAATAGTATTGATTTTTTTAAAGATAAGTCATCACAATGAATTCTTGATTGCATACTTAACTAAGCATAAGAAAAATCTTGTGCTATCTAGTCATTATGAATGGGAATAATTCAAGCAGAATCAAGAACAAAAATATCCAGATATTTTCCTCCAAATGTGTCTTTGCTTATGAAAGTAATCATTGAGTTAATTTCAAAATGTCATCTTTTATTCATGAGAATATTTAGTGAATATAGAAAAGTAAGTTTTTAGTAAAGTGCAGAAAAAAATTTATTCTAATTACACTGCTAAGAAAAAACTGAGAAGAAATTGTTATCCAGATGGAAAGAGCTTCAGTTTCTCATTTTTAAATGATGCTGTACATGAGTATTGAGAGCAGTATGAAGTTATACTATTTAATTTTGCATCACTGAATCTTTTCTATCAAAGAGATAATTTTCACTGTAATAAAATCACCCTAAGGTTGAGTTTCATTGAGTTTGACCCATGATTATAAATCACTATAAAGTAATTTATGGCAGTGTGTAGAATGCATAGACTCCTGTTAATACATTCTATGATAATCCACTGAAAGCTCAAGATGTTATATTAAAAATTCACTGTTGAGCATAAGATTTGTCATTTAACAACATTAACTATCTTTTCAAACAATATCTCTGAAATAGTATCATTGCTGAGATCTTCTGAAGTATATGGTGGATATTTATGTTCTATAACTTACATAATACCCAGCCTGTAGTAAAGGCTGATTTAAAATGAAATTTTAGAAAGGAAACCTAATAAATTAAACTGAAATAGCCTTATTCAAAGTAGCAAAAAACGTGTTTATTCTTGATTGTAAGACACCCAAGTTTTGAAAGCAACTTGTTTTTGTGTTACCTTCATAATGATACATTTTAGGTTCCTAATGTAAGATGCACTTGACGCTATGAATCCTTTTCATAGTTTTTTCCATTTCCAAATCCTGAGATAATTTTGTTGGCTAGTCAAGAATCTGCCTTAGAACCCTGAAATAGAGATAATGGGAAATGAACATGCTACTCACAATGCGTATTTTCTATTTTTTGGTACCTACAGTTTTACACAACTGCTAAAAGCCATGTGATATACAATTATCAGATATATGGCTACATAATATTAGTTTTTGCAATTACACCACATTTGATCGTGGAAAAAGAATTATTTAGTGGAAAAGTCACTTCTAATAAACTTAGAAAACATTTTGTTATAACTTGTGAGCGATATGACAGCAGTTATTATAGATAGTACCTATATATACAGTTGCTGTAGAAAAATTTGGAAATGCATCACTGGTTGACTATTCAACAGAACTGTGTCTAGATATAGCAAATTATTTTATATTGTGAAGTTGTAAGATGAAGCATCTGTGACTTGTAGAAGTGGTAAATCTGATACAGATTATAAATATAACAAAGATGCTAACAGTAATTCTGATTGAGATAGGGTTACCAATGCTTATCAGCATAATTTACAAGATGACCTACCTTCAAAGAATAGTAAAAATTTTGTCCATATTCTTCATTTAAATGTTCTTTTTGGCAAACATTTGATCAAAGTGAAGGGAGATTAGGAGGCAAACAAAACACTTCTTAAGAAGATGCTTTTGGTTCAATCTTAATATTTCTACAGACTAACAGAAAATAGAAGGAAATCTATGTTACATAAATCGTAACAATTTTTAATGGAAGGATCGGCCATTTATATCTTGCAAGTAGTTTAAAATTTTAATTGAGGATTATAAGTTTTGGTTGGCCAATTACTAGGAAATTTTGTTTAAGTTAAAAGATTGAATGATGAATGAATTGAATGCTGAGGGCAGAGATAGAGTAAGAGAAAAAGGAAACAAACTATCAAAACTTATATAACACACTTTGTGCATTTTGCTTTCAATAAAGACATCATCAGGGTTATGAGTAATCTTAGTTTCATGTTTATTGAGGCTCCCAGAACACTAAAAACCTCTTGCCTTGGAATAAAATCAATTATAGATGCCTTAACTTAGTGGAAATCCAGTACAGGAAGAATGTCGAATGACTTATTTCTCATGAGATTTTTGTGAAGTTATTCAACATACTTCTTGCCTTTGACAGCCCTTGCACTAACAATACTAATGAAATTTATGCATACACTTTTATGTAAACATATTTTTGCATATTTTGGTGTAAAATGTTAAAAATGACAATAGAGTAAAAGATAGAGATAGAAGTTGCAGTAATAATGGAAATAGATCAAGCTCTTTTAGCATTAGTTTTTATCGACTTATATCTTACATGTGTATTCAAGAATATTTACTTAATTTTATCACTTTCTGATGAAATTCTTGCTTCAGAATTTTTAGCCTTGATCCTGGTTTGTTTTTTTTCTCTATTTTGACTAGGATTTTTTTCATTTAAAATTTTTTGATGAGAAGGCATGTCACTTAAAAAATTTAATAATACATATTTCTATTATATACTGCATTCCTGTTATCTTTGGCAGCTACATTGTTTATCTTATTTTTGGACTGGTTTCCACCAGGGAGGGAATCTGTTAGTTGATCAAATGAGTGGAATTGAAGTGGTAGAGAGAGAAAAGGAGTTGCGCAATTTTATTAACATTTCATCTTTTATGTTACACCCTAACTTTATTTGTCTTTTCTTTCTGTGGTTGCTTTGAGCCATTTAATTGTTCCGGTTTGTTTTCCAGAAAGGTTTATTTTGTCTTCAGTTGACTTTCTTTGTGACTTAGGAATAAATTGAATTGTTCCACCATCACACCACAGACTATTATAGCTGAAGGAGATTTAAAATATGGAAATATGAAGATAGAGTGATAAGTGAAATGGGAGTGTGCAGTCACAAGTTATTTACATAATAATCATTTTATACACTTAATGTTTATAGGCACACTAGATAAGCCAATTCTATTTCTCTCTTTCTATGCTCATTTATTATTTTATGCTATTTGCAAAGTAAATGAAATACTCATTGCTATAATAAGGTTTAAAAAGCAGGTACTGTCTTTTGGGCTTAGGAGAATCTGTGATTAGGATAGGTAACAACACTGAGACTGGCAGGAATGGGAGCAGCATCTTTACCCTACAAAGCATGCAAATATGCAATGCAGCCTCAAGTAACTATGTACGTTTACATCTATCTATCTACATTTTCCTTATTCTAGTTTATGAATTTGTTTACAAAATTTTGAGATGAAATAAGAATGAAGTGTTTCTTAAGAAAGAATCCACGTTGATAAAACTCTTCTTTTGCAAAATCCTACAGCCATATATGCTGAATGAATATTTGCTTTTCTATAGCCATGTTGACCTTGAAGCTAGTTTATGATTTACAGTCCATGAGGACTTTGTGACCTGTGGTAGATCAATGATTTTATTGATGTCATTTCCTTGAAAAATATGTTTTTCACTTATAGTTCTTTAAGGGTTTAAAAAAAATCCCTTTGTTTCATTATGCTCTGGTTCAATGGATAATCTCCATGTATGCATATCAATTTTGAGATCGGCTCTCTCTGATTCTAGAATTTAGGTCACTTAATGTGTACTCTGTTATTTAATATTTTGGAATACTCAACAGAATACCTCTGCTTCAAGTATTGTCCACTTGGGTGCTTATGTTCCAATAATTTTCAAATAATCCCTGTTCAATTTCAGTCATATATACTATTCTTTTGTCTAAGAGAGAATATACTTGTCATCTTGCCATATCTTATTTTTGATTGATTATATATTAATTTTATATTTCAATTAAATCTTTTGTATTTTATTTCATATTTTAACACTTAGTATTCATATATGAATGAATTTTCAATATAAAATGGCAAATCATCAACATGAAAGGTAGTTTGACAAATTTGCCTCATATATGTACTGCTACATTTAATGATCAAGAGATTAATTTATAGTCTTATATTATACTCAGAATTAACAGGTTTTTATTTCAGTTATTTTTCAGTTCATGTAAAGCCATTATAATAAATAATTTTAACATTCTTAGAATTTTGAATGTAAGCTCTTGGATATACATTTGACAATAAGAATTTCTATTGACAATTTGGATACCATAATGTTTTCAAAAACCTCCTTTTCATGTTACTTGGACATCATAATGGAAAGAAAATTCACTTTTAATCATTTAATGCACTTAACAGCTCATGTTGTTTCACAAATATCGGGCTTCTCTTTGAGTTGGTATTTAGTATTTTTTGCTCATCTCAGTCCTATTAACTGTAGATTTTAAGATTTAAAATATTAGATTAGACAATTTGTTTGGGGAGGTATTCATGAAAATTTGTAGATAGCGGCTAAAATAATAAAAAATCTCAATCATTTTTATGAAATTCTTAATGTAGTACTAGGAATATATAGTTATTTGACAAAATGCAATGTAATAACTGCCTTTCATTAATAATTTATGTGGAAAAACAAAACTGGAATTTGTATGTAATTAAGTGGAACTATTAATGTAAATATGGAAGGAATCCTCATATTTGGAAACTTGACAAACAATAAATTAAGAAAATGGAGCAAAACCATTCATTCTTATACTTAAATTGTGAATCAAGGAAGATAAATTGTATCCCTTATGTCTTCCTGTAGTGATATGGGTACGTTTAACCAGGACAACATCGTTGATGGTTTCCTGTTAGAAAATGTGGCCATACTGCATGATCTGTAAAGAGCAAGGTTAAAGTAAAATAATTTATACTTCAATGGACTAACAAATCATGATGAATGTACTATTAATGAATGAAGAGAAATTGTAACTTGGCTTTTGATGAAAGGGGTTTGAATGGCCAAAAATGTCAGTGAAATTATAACCATTCAGTTCCCTGAATGGAAAAATAAGCCCTGGATAACCTGCTTTCTAGCAGTCACCCAATGTGAATTTCCAGAAATATCCTCCTGGGGTAGATGCAGAATAAAAGCTTTTAATTTTTCATTTTTATTCTGCATTTACCCCCTGAAGATGATAGCATTAGCTATTGAAATGCACACTGGGCTCTGGGGCTTACGTTTCTGTTTCAGGGAACTGATCTGACAATCAACCAATGTTTTTTGCTGTCAAAGAGTTTTTGAACCTCTTATGCTAGTACTAGTAATCCTCATTAATATTCTGTCATGATAGTTTTCATAGCTGCTATTATTCATTAAGTCGTATTCAAAGAAAAAATTGGTTACGACCTCTCAACTAAAAAGGATTAATGTGCATGTAGGCCAAAAGATTTATTCTGATATAGGGAATCTAAGTGGAGATTACACAAAATCTCATTAGGAATATGTAAGAACTATCCACTAGCAAAGATGCTGCTCAGTAACATTCAGTTCTACCATTAAATGAATGTAAAGATAAGAATGCAAAATAACAAATTTCAATGGCAAAATTAGAAGTCAGAAGGCAGTTATTAGGTAGAAGAGTCATGAATTATTAAGACTGTCAGACATTTCATGTCCATTTTTCCATGTGCACACCTGAAATGCTTGGTCATCTTTCACCATTTCAGTCACCAAAATATCAATGCTTACTAATTTATGTATGAAAAAGTAACTTAACTTAGTAGTTATCATTTTACATGTAGTAAGAAAACCTTAACAGTCAAACCTGCCAGCAAATAATGCATATCTCCCTAAAGAAACTACCAGCATAATAAAGTCAGTGTTCTCTAGTATTTAGATAATTTCGGAAAATTACATAATTTTGTGATTACCACTACTTCTTTGAGGAACTGCCAAT
Organism: Pachydiplax longipennis; assembly: GCA_036926295.1. NCBI lineage: Eukaryota > Metazoa > Arthropoda > Insecta > Odonata > Libellulidae > Pachydiplax > Pachydiplax longipennis. The sequence goes on from JAVFKF010000002.1 coordinate 41,425,938, forward strand.
GAAATTTACCTCTTTATCAGGAACTGCTATTTACCTGCACCGTTCTCTACTTTTTTAAGTTTTTCCTATAGCTCAAGTGGATGATTAAGTAGGGTTACTTTAAAAGCTAAAAAAAGCTTTTTTTTAAGAGAAGTAAACCAAATTCTTATTCAACAACAATAGTTTATAATATCACAGCAATAATTTAATACTTCTGAGGAAATAAAAATACAATATTGGATTTAACTCACTATATAATGGACGAGACCCTGTGTTGAAATAACTTGGAAAATTCCATCTTGGCCACACCCTTGGCAGAATTGCAGGATACTGTACGGGCATTTGTCTTGTCCAGGTCAATATTCTGTACATACACAATCTGCACACCAAAGGATTTGAGCATCCCCGGCATTGCGAAGTCCATTTTACCTGGTTCATCCTCCTCTTTGGGTGGGATACAGGTCGAAAATTGGTTTTTGGAGCTCTGGAAAAAATGAATTGTTTGAATGAATGAATTGCCGACGGACGAAACAAAAAAGGCTTGGCTGGAAAGTCATCCCAAAGCATATAGCAAGCATTGTTAATCGATGTTACGGTGTAAATTTAGTCTGACAAAGGATTGAAAGAGTAAGTTTCTGCACAGAGTGATTCGAGTGGACAAAATACTACGCAGTCATAAAATGTTTTTTATTTCATATAACGGTAAATATCTCGAAAAGGACGATTTTATGGAAACGATATCCAATAAATACTAAAATGTGTTTATATGTATTGATTTTCCTATGGTTTTTATTTTTGGTAATCTGCAGTTTCTATGGTTTATTCTTTTTCATTGATTCATTTGATTTTTTACTGCTTTTATTGCTAAATTGACGCAACCAATGGTGTTACCGTAAATATCTATGTATTATGTTTTTCTCACTTCTATTATCATCTTGCAATGATTCTTTTTCTATCATATCATTGTTCAGTTATAATGCTTTTTTAAATTCCTTTCAGTAATGTTGCAGTCACTTCTCTTTTCCTTATTCCCCCTCTTCTTTAAAATTTTTAGATGCTACTGTCTGTAGGTTTCGCAGGTTTTTCACGCCCCCCTTCCTGTGGGCGTTTTCCTGCAGGGTTCTATTTTTTTCCTAAGTATAGTAACTTAGGTTTTTTTAACCCGCAAACAAATCTCTTTATTATTTCCTTTTGTTTAAACCCATAATCTATCTCTTTACTTCTTTCATATTATAAGGGTTAGATGTAAGAAGAGGCTTACCAGCCTCAATCTCGCCCTCTAATAAAGACGTTTATTATTATTATATTATTATTATAAAAATCATTAGGTGTCATTAAACCCTCCTTTACGTGGATTTTCCTTGCATTAAGAGGGGAATATTTTTGCATCTCAGAAACGGATACTTCTCACTATAAGTACGAGTTTGTATGTATGTACTTCCAGTGCTTGCTTATTGCATACTTTACAAACAGCTGTCAATTGTAGGGTTAAAGTAGGCTAAAATATAAATTAATTACTTGCATTATTATGCATAGAAATTGGCAAACAGAAAAAATGAAACTCGCGTCAGAATTAATAACCCCAGTCGTCAGTGATAAAAGAATAAAGACCTAGTTCAACTCATGCTAATCTGAATCATTCCCATTACAATGTTAGAAGTCCTCATAACTTCAAATCACTCAGGGTAGATTAGGGTAGTATCGGATGGCGGATTATATCGGAAAAATAGTGTTCTGGCTTTTTTGTTTTTTGGCATTGTTCCGGCGTGTGTAAAGGCCGTTTTACACGATGCAATTTCTTGCGCAAGAAATTGCGCAATCTAAATTGCACCGTGTAAAACGCCAATTTGCACCGAAAATTGCGCGCAATCACGATCGACGTGCAAGAAATTAGAACCTGCTGTATTCGGTGCAATCGTTCGTACAATTTCAAGAAGTAAGAAGTATTTTGTGCACGGGGATAAGTTTGGAGTGCTGCATTCTACTTGAACGTAAGTAGAATCACTTACTGTATGTTTTAGTAACAGCTAATAATCTTCATTTGTATGTTTTCTCCTTTAAATCTGAGCAAGTTTGCATAGAAGGTAGCTTACAGCCAAATTCTCGCATTCGGCTTTTATCGGGCAGGATTTTGCGTGAATAAAATCGGATTCCGATGGCATTCTTTTCGTTTCACGGTCAAAATGGGGAGGGCAACTTTGAAAGAGGAAAATATGGAAATGATGCAGTGAAAGTTAGGCTGAAAGATATTTCAATAACAGAGGCTAGTGAGAGTTTTTCACCGAAAAGCACCCTTGACGACTGCCTCAAGAAATGTTCAGATCATAAATACGGAAATTTTGCTAGGACGTTTAACAATTAGCTGGAGCAGCATGATCATGTTAAAATGTTGGACCATCATTCCATTAAGCAGAAATGAGTTCATTATACTCGCCTACCAAATTTGCTATGCAGTTGATAATAAAGTATAGATTCAAGAGAAATGAAGGCAGGAAGGTTTATTAGAAATTAAGGTGTTAGTATTTTATGTAGTGTTAGCTTACTAAGCCTGCCTCTATCTTTTCAATTGAATAAAACAATAGCTAATGATGATAATGATAATTAAAATTTGTTTGGATAACTAAAAATATGTTTTTGAAGCATTATATCATGTCTAATATCAACTTCTTTTTGAATTAATAAGTTTGTTAATCATCAAGTGCTTAAAAATAGTTAAAGATTACACCAATGAGATGAGTGCTTTTATGTATCTGTGCAGTATATCTAGGTACAATGTGGATTATTTTATTTGTCTATATGAGAACTCTAATCCAAATTGTTAGTTCGTATCACTCCTAAGTATGAACCTGCATTTTTTACTTTGGGAATTTTCTCTTCATTAAACTCATAACAAATCTCTCTCTCTCTCTCCTTCCTCTTATTAGTGAATGTTATGTGTTTACTTTTTGCCACATTTACCCGCATTCTATTTGTTTGAGCCCACTGTTCTACAGCTTTAATGTCTTCCTGTAATATTTTGCTATATAATGCCCTTCAGTAAGTAGTTTACATGTATCTAAAATAGTTGCAGCCTGATACAAAGAGACCTCTGATGTTATTTCTATTTTTTCGACAAAATTTCACCTACCTGCTGATCTATCAGTTTAGAAATTTGACAACCAGCTTTTTACCCTTCCATACCCATTTCCTCAATTTTGCTACTAGCCGGCAATGCAGTACTATGTCACATGCTTTGGAAAAATCAACCACAATAGTGTCCTTTTGCTTATCTAATGATTCTGAAATGTCATGGAAATGTCATGCCCAGTAACTGTGATTCACATTAATAATCTTTTCTGAACCCATAATGATACTTACTCAACCACCCAATATCCTACCAAAATTTTGATTACTATTCATGCAAAGTCATAGAAAGTGAATAATGATTGGTATTCTAGAAAAAAATATAACTCATGAATTTATCCCCTCTAAATTAGAAAAGGTCATTCTTTTACTTTAAATAATTCAGAAGTTTATTTCTTGAAAACATGCATCTTCTATCTATTCGACCAGAGGATGCAGGGTATATAGTATATCTCAGTAGAATATTCGTCTCATATCATGATGCTTTATTTTACAAAATGCAACCAAACCCGTGGTAATTATTTGATGAGCCTGTCTTAATTAAGATAGTAAGGAAAACTATTCATTAACTCCTTTGGAGCAGTATGACTAAAATGACTCTATGACTCTGTGACTATGAACAATAGACTTCCCAGTTTTGTTATACCATATAAATATATTATATCTCTACTAACAAAGAAATATTTTAAGATATTCCAAATTGCTGTAAACTTGCTCACTTATTGACAAGAATTGGAAAACATTTTATACGAGCTAGCATCATATGTCTTAGGTTGCAAAAATTATATACTTTAAAATAACCATTCAACATGGTTGGATTACTTACATTCTTACTCCTTGTTTGTCACCTCTAGAAGCAACGGATGACTGCGATACTGTTTGGGCGTCACCCAGACTTATTCTAATCATCATTATGGTAAAGATAAGAGAGAAATGGAGAGTAGATTAGATCTTTAAACAAAATCCTGTCGATTCAGCAGTTATTTACGAACCAATCATGGATTACATAAAAGGATTATTCATGGATTACATACCAGGATTTTATTATTATTATTAAGGTTGTTAACTTGAGTTCTTCTCTTTTTCAATTTTCAATTTACTTATTCAGAATATCAGTACTCTATATATTCATTAGGCATTCAGGAGTAATTCCATCTAAGAAACAGAGTCATTCACGTCTTACCAGTGAAGGGGAATGCAGGCTACCAAATCGTAGAAATGTCAGAATATGGCGTTATGCGACCATAAATTGTTTTTGGTTTGGTTGGTAATGTTCTTTTTTTTATGTGTACGCAGCGGTCATGTTGGCATCAATAAAGACGGCAGTTCGCTATCAACACTTGAGCAGTTCGGACGTTATTTAAATCGATCCTCATCCACGTTGTTTTAAGTGCACTTCATGCATTCTTAACGACAATTTTTGTAACAGGTTATGGGCCCAGGTTACGTTGAGGTTTAAATTCGATAGGGAGTAATAACGCCGGTGGAGAATAACTGTTTTTATTCGTTGTCGCGGACTCGTGGAGTTAAGCATGGAAGCGTCGTTCGAGCACGTGGGACGGGAGGAAGTCGTGAAATGTCCGTTATTGAACGGCGAAAATTATTATAAATGGGCGATTAGAATTAAGGCGTTGTGTCTTCGATCGGGATGCTGGGAGTCGATCAGTGGTTGGGATTCATCGGAAGCCGACACGAACGAGCTCAGAAAACGATCCAAGATGGACAACGTGGCCAAGGGAATTCTAATCTCCTATGTGAGTGACTCCTTTCTTGATGACATTGCAGACTGTGATACCGCCAAGGAAATGTGGGAGACCTTGGAGAGTATGTGCACAGACTACGGCCTTCTACAGCAAACGTTGTTTTTGAGGGAATTGGTGAACTTGCGGAAAACAGACGACGTGTACAGGAGTATATTAATAAAATGCAAGACTTGAACAAGAAAATTAAGAAGTGTGGCTTAATTTTTTCCGATTCGATTTTGGCCGCATTTTTCTTAATGGGATTGCCGATGGACAAATATGAGGGGCTAATCCGTAGTTTGGAGAGGGAAATTGAAGGCGGCCTCACTACACACAAAGTGAAGGCGAAGCTTATGCTGGAAGAGAAGAGGATTAGGCTGGCGGACGAGCAGAACGGATTGGACCACCATGCCTTAAAAGCCTCAAGGAGACCCAGAAGCTTAAAGGAGGAGCCGGAGCGGAGGAAACCGGAGCCAGAGCGGAGAAACCCGGAGCCAGAACGGAGGAAGCCTGAGCCAAGACGCCACAAAGATTTTTGGTGCTATGCCTGTGGGGAGAAAGGCCACATTTCCCGAAAGTGCCCGAAGGTTTGTAAGGAAAAGGACGAAGCAAACCATGAGATGAGGCAGGCAACAGCATCTGTGGTTACAAGAGAGTACAAAGCCCTGTGTCTGCGGAAAAAGGAGACCAACGAGGACCAGAGTGTTTGGCTGTTAGACTGTGGGGCCTCAGACCACATGACATACAGAAGGGACCTCATCAGGGACTTTGAAGCTATGGATGGAGAGGTCACGGTGGGTGATGGAACACCACTGAAAATTGAGGGAAAAGGTAGGGTGCTGTTGCACATTTCACAAGAATGTGGGGGATGGGACATAGATTTTAGTGAGGTTCTATATGTCCCTAATCTGCAGGACAATTTGATATCCCAAGGGGTTTTGGAAGAAAAAGGATTAAAAATTTTGTCGTTCAATGGGGAAGCAAAGATACTGGAGGGAGAGAAACAGCTATTTAAAGCCCACCGAGTAGGTAGGCTTTACTACCTCACAACTGAAGGTGGAATGGGAATAAGACTCTTAATATCAGAATTCAAGGGACGCACAATGGCTTCAAGGGTGACTTTCTCAACGTGGCATGCACGTCTTGGACACCACAATGATGAAACCTTGAAAAAGATACCCTACATCAATGCCAGGGGAGTGATGCAAGGAAACTGTGATGCCTGTATCCAGGGGAAAATGAAGCGTGCCAAGTTTCCCAAGAATTGTGGAGAAAGGGTGAAAGGGGTTCTTGACAGAATCCATTCAGATGTTGTGGGTCCCATCTCTCCAGCTACCATTGGTGGATGTAAATATTTCCTTACATTTCTTGATGAGTATTCTCACTTTGTGGAAATAACACCAATAAAGAGGAAAGGGGAGGTGTTTGATGCCTTCAAAAGCTTCCAAGCTAAGGTGGAGCTAGAAAAGGGAAAAAGGATTAAAGAGTTCCAGTCTGATAATGGAGGAGAATATACAGGACATGAATTCCTAGACCATCTCAGGAGAAATGGGATTCTTCACCGTCGCTCTGTCCCTTATACACCACAGCAGAATGGCATGGCAGAGCGTTTGAACCAGACATTAATGAACACAACCAGGTGTCTACTGATTTACTCAGGTATGCCATATCATTTCTGGGGAGAAGCATTAAGGAATGCTTGCCATATCCATAATATGTGTCCATCATCAGCCATTGGAGACAAAATTCCACTTGAGGTTTGGAATGAGAGAGAGCTGAATACTGTTGATTTTGAGCAGATAAGAGTGTTTGGCTGTCAAGCATGGGCATGGGTCCCTGTTAGGGAGGGGAAACTTAGTCCTCGTGCTAAGGAATGTGTGATGCTTGGATACCAACAAGGCATTAAGGGATACCGCTTATGGTGTCTGAAGGAGCAGAGGGTAGTAATCAGCCGGGATGTTGTCTTCCGAGAGGATGTTTTCCCTTACAAGATCAGGAGTGACCCAGAGAGACAATTGTTGAAGGAACACCTGAGAGTACAGACATCTGAATGGTCCCCACCAAGAGAGGAAAGTGAAGGAGAAGAGGAGCAACCAGTTCCAGGAGAGGAGGAGCTGCCAATGCCAGGAGAGGAGGGAGAACAGCAGCCTATTCCAGTAGGAGAGGATATTGTGGGATTGAGGAGATCCTCTAGACAAAGAATTCCACGAACATGTCCATGCTGCAATCTGGTAAATACCATGAGCAAGGGTGATGTGCCTATACCAGAGACTGCAAAGGAGGCTCTCAATGGTATGTTTGCATCTGAATGGAGAGCCGCAATGGAGGAAGAGGTGAGAAATATGAGGGAGCAACAGACATGGGAAGTTGTTAAGAGACCAAAGGAAATGAATGTTGTTGGATGCAAGTGGGTATTTACAGTGAAAAGAAATGACATGGGGGAAATTGCAAAATTTAAAGCAAGATTAGTAGCTCAGGGGTTTGGACAAATTGAGGGAATTGATTATTTTGATACTTTCAGTCCTGTAATACAGAGGAAAACTTTGAGGATTTTAATGGCAATTGCAATAGAAAATGATTGGGAAATGGAACACTTGGATGTCGTTGGGGCATATATAAATTGTCCACTTGATGTCACTGTTTTTATGGAACAACCCCAATGCTTTCATAAAGAAGATCCTAAGTATTATGTTTGCAGATTAAATAAGAGTGTATATGGTCTCAAACAATCTGGAAGGAACTGGAATGGATTCCTCAATGAAAAGTTGTTACAGTTAGGACTGATAAGGTGTGTGAGTGATCCATGTGTATATAAGGGAGATGATTTAATTTTAGGTGTTTATGTTGATGACTTGTTGGCCATTGGTGAGAGAAAGAGAATCTTGGAATTAAAATGTGGACTGGCTAAGCATATGACAATAAAAGACCTTGGAGAGGTATCTAACTTATTATCTCTCAGAATAAGGAGGCCTACAAGGGGAGAATTATTTGTGAACCAGAAGGACTACATTCTGAGTGTCTTGGGCATGTTTAATATGCTAGAGTGCAGGGGTGTTGTCTCTCCTATGGAGGCAAAAGAACCTGAGAGGGGGCACAATAACTCTGAGGATCAGTTTGATTGCCACCTTTACCGCAAGGCCATTGGGTGTTTACTGTACTTGGCTTCTGGAACTAGATTTGATATCTCTAATGCTATCTGTAGGCTAAGCCAGCACTGTGAGAGACCAACTGTCAAAGACTGGAAGTGTGTGAAGCATGTATTCAGGTATCTCAAGAATACAATGGACTTTGAACTGTGTTATTCAAGGAGGGGTAAGCCAATAGAGGTATTTGCTGACTCAGATTGGGCTAATGACAGGAGTGACGCAAAGTCAATTTCGGGTTATGTTGTGAGTTTAGCTGGAGCAGCAGTGTCATGGAGAAGTAGGAAACAAGGTTGTGTAGCAACATCAACCACTCATGCGGAGTACATGAGCATGTATGAATCAGTGACAGAGACAATTTGGCTAAAAGAACTTCTATTTGAAATTGAGCAATGTAAATTTTTATCAACACCCTGCATTATTAATGTTGATAATAGAGGTGCAATGAGTATTGCTAATAACAACTCTGTCTCTGACAGAAGTAAACATATCAATGTTAAGTTTCACTATATAAGAGAACTTGTTGAGAAGGGTGAAATTGAGTTTCAATATGTTTCTTCAAATGATAATTGTGCTGATCTCTTAACTAAGCCATTATGTGGACCCAAGACCCGAGCATTGTCTCAGTTGTTGGGGTTGAGACCCTTCCAGTAAGGTAGTTATGAGAAATGTAAATAGTTTGACCTATAGAGTTTTTTTTTATAATTTTTTGTTTGGTTGATGGTCTATAACGAGGAGAGGTGTCAGAATATGGCGTTATGCGACCATAAATTGTTTTTGGTTTGGTTGGTAATGTTCTTTTTTTTATGTGTACGCAGCGGTCATGTTGGCATCAATAAAGACGGCAGTTCGCTATCAACACTTGAGCAGTTCGGACGTTATTTAAATCGATCCTCATCCACGTTGTTTTAAGTGCACTTCATGCATTCTTAACGACAATTTTTGTAACAAGAAACTGCTCAAGAGTTATTGTGAAATCTCACCATACTAAATTTACTCACTCGGATTTTTTCGTTGCACTCTCTTGAGGATGATCTTTACTGTGAGCACTTTGCGATTCATTTCCTGGTTTTGGTCCTGGTACGCTACAGGTGAAAATTAAAAATGTCAACTGAAAATCAAAAGATTCCGTGTCCTACAATATTTCCATGCACACATCTGTTGTCAATTGCGAAGAGTTTATATATTTGAAATCAACTAATCCTAAAACTATCCCTTTATATTTGTAGTTTGGGCTTACATGTCTGGTACTATATATACATTTAAAAAAATTAATAATAGATACGCATGCACCCACGCACACACACACACACACAGACGTAAATACATACGTATGGCCTCACTAATATTTCAAATCATAGTCATAGATGAAACCCGGGAAGAACAAAGCACATTTCCAAATTCGAACAACTACACAAACTTCATTGTATAACCATGCCCTATTAAATTACTCACTCGGCAACATTCGGTGCTTTTTCTTGAGGATCATCTTTTTTATCGTGACCAGCTTCCGTTCCATTTTCTGGTTTTGACACTGGTCCGCTGAAGGAATAAAAATATAAATAGTTCACTGGAATTCACTATGCCTTCAATGAGGTTTAATCCTACAACCTATTGATCTGACACTTAAACGGAGTTGAACGTTGAAATGTCAATCTAAAGTGATAGTAGGGAAATCCTTATATTGACATTAAATCTTTGGTCTTACTTTGTTAAGTGTCGTCTTCATAACACCAAAATAGAATGTAGACTGGCTTACATGCGTAGTTCAATGCTCATTATTATATTACAGGACATCAAAAGATTTATTGTTAAATCATAACCAACTACAATACTCACTCGGCTTCCTTCGGTGCTCCTTTATGAGAGTGATCTCCTTCAACATTTCCAGCATCCGTCCCATTTACTGTCTCATGCCTTCGATCGCTGAAGGTGTAAATTAAATTATTCGTTAGTAGAATTGAATAAATACCGCGAGCATAAGTAAACGAACAACCCTAGAGTTGATGGCGAAAGATTTACCGTCCTGATGATTAAATATAATAGATCGCCGCCTTGTCATTATATTCATAATAGGGACTTCCGTGCGCTGTGATTTGCTCTTAGGACCTTACTTATTTATATATAGTCGTTTAGTATTAATTTACCATAAAATAATTATACCATTTATCGTAATTACATTACTAAAATTCCATATCATACATAATTGCCGATAGGGTTAATGTAAATTACTAAATCATAGTAAATCAAATAACATAGTGAAAGTTGTGGAATATAACGCGGCTTCTCCGTGAAAGGTATATACATTACGAAATAGAGGGTAGATAAAGCAAATGCTTTGAAATCGAACCCAAATAATTAACTCACATGGCTTCTTTCGGTGCTTCTTCATCAGGACGATCTTCTTTACCCTCAGCAGCATCCGTTCCGTTTTCTGGTTTTGGCTCTCGTCCGCTGTAGGTATAAATTAGAAATATTTCACCGAGAATAAATGAGATTCAATACTTAACAGCTAATCGCACGGGTTAATTGAACAGGATTTATTGATACGACCCTTACATGGACCGGAAAGCCGCCCTGTCACTGTATGGTGACACTTAGGGCAGCTATTTTATAGCAAAGTGCATATCTGTCATATTGTATTTTTCTTGAACATGAATATTCATAATTAACTCAGCATAATTTCTATTACATAAAGGTGGACTGCTTACCAGTGAAGCAATGCACGTTATTAACTTAAGGAAAAGCATGACATGCTTATTGTGTAATCATACTAATAAACACTCACTTGTCTTTATTCGGTGTTACTTCATTAGGAAGATCCTCTTTACCGTGCCTATCTTCCGTCGCATTTTCAGTTTCCGGTCGTGTTCCCCTATAAATTAAATATATACAACAGTTAACGAAAAAGATCTTCTTAGTCTTGCAGTATTACACAACTCTACTCTATCCTCTAATATCTAAGCAATAACACTTACAGGCCCTCAAATGGAACCGATATTTATGGTCCAATAATAGAAATATAAATTTTCCATCTTATAATGTTAAGAAAGTCGTACTCCCGTAAAGGTTAATGAAGGTGGTTAAAGAACAGGACGTTTTAGATTAGTGGCTTAAACCCGAAAAGGACGGAATTACGGAGAGCAGAGGATTGGGAAATGACTTTCTTGTCATGGATATTAAGCTTTTCATTTTTAAAACCCACTATCTAAGAAAATCAATCTACTGAGGATAATAACGGCTAACTAACTTAAGGTTTTCTAATACAATAAATACGCCATCGGATGTATTACTTTCACAATCGACTTATTCAATTTACCAGATCATTTGGGCCAAGCAAGCTACGTCTTATGATAATACTCACTCGCTTTCTTTCGTTTTTCCTTCCTGAGGATGATCTGCTTTACCAGCTTCCGTAGTCTTTTCAGGTTCTGCTACTCCTCCGCTAAAGGTGAGAGTTAAAATGTTGCAGTCAATGATCAAGGTATTCTAAGTCGTTACTTATTTCTCCTCATTGCGCTGAAGTAAAGGATTAACCATTGTGGGCCGTAAACAGAAAGGACCCTATGCAATTGTGGTAGTAATGATTTGATCTGAATATGTTTTCAATCAAATATCTCGGACTGTCAATATTCGCAATATTGAAATTTAATTTAGCCGTTGCAGTTAATACGAATCATATTTCGCTACCTCTTGAAGAAGAATTTAATTTTCCGGAACGTATTAGTCATGCAAGAAGTATCGTGCAGTAATGCGGCTCTATATTACTCACTCGGATCCTTTGGGTTCCACTTCATTGGGATGATCTCGTTTGCCGGCATCCGTTGCATTTTCAGCTTTAGGCCGTCGTTCGCTGAGTAGACATAAAAAGAAATCGTCAGCTGAATGGAATGCATTCGTATGGCTTGAATACATCAACACTAAATCCTGGACTCGGTGGCGAACGATTCGAAGATCTAAACCTCACTCTAAACTTTTTCGTGAAGGCAGTAGCGTATTTTGTATTCTTCGCGTAAGGTTTTGGTTTTTTAAATTTTCTCTTCCTGAATATCCATGTTCGTAACCGGTATTTGCAGTAGCTCTTATCGGAATCTAACATTCAGGGTAATTCATATAGCAAAATCAGCAAATGTTATGAAACCAAAATAATATTACTCACGAGGCTTCATTCGGGGCTGCATTATCAGGATGATCTCCTTTACCATCGGCAGCATCCTTTCCGTTTTCTGGTTGTCGTCCGCTGTAGGTGTTAATTAGAACCATTTCAAATAAAATCTATATATTTAACCGCAGGTCGTCGGGTTCCAGAAATAACAAATGCAGCAAAGGACCCTGCAATTCTATGGTTATTTTTGGGACCCGCGGGCCTTGTGTTTTACAGTGAAAGTCATATCCCTCCTAATTGTTACTTCTTAATCTTCAAAAGGATTTTAGCGTAAATTCGTTAAGAATGAATAGCATAGCAGTGAATTGAAGCAATTGAAGCAACCCATAAAAGATTCTCATTGTAAAATCTAAATCCATAAAAATACTTACTTCTCTTCTTTTGTTTGCTTTCCATGATCATGATCTGATTTATCTGGTCTAGGGCAACACATTTTGCCAGATTGTAGGATCTTTACCTGATTAATTGTAAAATCTAACCCTATTAAATTACTCACTTGTCTTCTTTTGTTGCTCCTTCACGATCCTGTTTACCGAGACTAGCTTCCGTTGCATTTTCAGCCGGTCTGCAAATTAACAATGTTACAGATAGAGATTCTGAGTATTTCAACTCACTCGATACAATCATAGCTTCCAATAGAATGCCTTCCAATAGACTCGCGAAGGAAGGGCAACGCATTTTGCCAAATTCTAGAATCTTTACGTGATTAATTGTAAAATCTAACCCTATTAAATTACTCACTTGTCTTCTTTTGTTGCTCCTTCACGATCCTGTTTACCGAGACTAGCTTCCGTTGCATTTTCAGCAGGTCTGCAAATTAACAATGTTACAGATAGAGATTCTGAGTGTTTCAACTCACTCGATACAATCATAGCTTCCAATAGAATGCCATCCAATAGACTCGCGAAGGAAGGGCAACGCATTTTGCCAGATTGTAGGATCTTTACGTGATTAATTGTAAAATCTAACCCTATTAAATTACTCACTTGTCTTCTTTTGTTGCTCCTTCACGATCCTGTTTACCGAGACTAGCTTCCGTTGCATTTTCAGCAGGTCTGCAAATTAACAATGTTACAGATAGAGATTCTGAGTATTTCAACTCACTCGATACAATCATAGCTTCCAATAGAATGCCTTCCAATAGACTCGCGAAGGAAGGGCAACGCATTTTGCCAGATTGTAGGATCTTTACGTGATTAATTGTAAAATCTAACCCTATTAAATTACTCACTTGTCTTCTTTTGTTGCTCCTTTACGATCCTGTTTACCGAGACTAGCTTCCGTTGCATTTTCAGCAGGTCTGCAAATTAACAATGTAACAGATAGAGATTCTGAGTATTTCAACTCACTCGATACAATCATAGCTTCCAATAGAATGCCTTCCAATAGACTCGCGAAGGAAGGGCAACGCATTTTGCCAGATTGTAGGATCTTTACGTGATTAATTGTAAAATCTAACCCTATTAAATTACTCACTTGTCTTCTTTTGTTGCTCCTTCACTTTCCTGTTTACCAAGACTAGCTTCCGTTGCATTTTCAGCAGGTCTGCAAATTAACAATGTTACAGATAGAGATTCTGAGTATTTCAACTCACTCGATACAATCATAGCTTCCAATAGAATGCCTTCCAATAGACTCGCGAAGGAAGGGCAACGCATTTTCCCAGATTGTAGGATCTTTACGTGATTAATTGTAAAATCTAACCCTATTAAATTACTCACTTGTCTTCTTTTGTTGCTCCTTCACGATCCTGTTTACCGAGACTAGCTTCCGTTGCATTTTCAGCAGGTCAGCAAATTAACAATGTTACAGATAGAGATTCTGAGTATTTCAACTCACTCGATACAATCATAGCTTCCAATAGAATGCCTTCCAATAGACTCGCGAAGGAAGGGCAACGCATTTTGCCAGATTGTAGGATCTTTACGTGATTAATTGTAAAATCTAACCCTATTAAATTACTCACTTGTCTTCTTTTGTTGCTCCTTCACGATCCTGTTTACCGAGACTAGCTTCCGTTGCATTTTCAGCAGGTCTGCAAATTAACAATGTTACAGATAGAGATTCTGAGTATTTCAACTCACTCGATACAATCATAGCTTCCAATAGAATGCATTCCAATAGACTCGCGAAGGAAGGGCAACGCATTTTGCCAGATTGTAGGATCTTAACGCGATTAATTGTAAAATCTAACCCTATTAAATTACTCACTTGTCTTCTTTTGTTGCTCCTTCACGATCCTGTTTACCGAGACTAGCTTCCGTTGCATTTTCAGCAGGTCTGCAAATTAACAATGTTACAGATAGAGATTCTGAGTATTTCAACTCACTCGATACAATCATAGCTTCCAATAGAATGCCTTCCAATAGACTCGCGAAGGAAGGGCAACGCATTTTGCCAGATTGTAGGATCTTTACGTGATTAATTGTAAAATCTAACCGTATTAAATTACTCACTTCTCTTCTTTTGTTGCTCCTTCACGATCCTGTTTACCGAGACTAGCTTCCGTTGCATTTTCAGCAGGTCTTCGAATTAACAATGTTACAGATAGAGATTCTGAGTATTTCAACTCACTCGATACAATCATAGCTTCCAATAGAATGCCTTCCAATAGACTCGCGAAGGAAGGGCAACGCATTTTGCCAGATTGTAGGATCTTTACGTGATTAATTGTAAAATCTAACCCTATTAAATTACTCACTTGTCTTCTTTTGTTGCTCCTTCACGATCCTGTTTACCGAGACTAGCTTCCGTTGCATTTTCAGCAGGTCTGCAAATTAACAATGTTACAGATAGAGATTCTGAGTATTTCAACTCACTCGATACAATCATAGCTTCCAATAGACTCGCGAAGGAAGGGCAACGCATTTTGCCAGATTGTAGGATCTTTACGTGATTAATTGTAAAATCTAACCCTATTAAATTACTCACTTGTCTTCTTTTGTTGCTCCTTCACGATCCTGTTTACCGAGACTAGCTTCCGTTGCATTTCCAGCAGGTCTGCAAATTAACAATGTTACAGATAGAGATTCTGAGTATTTCAACTCACTCGATACAATCATAGCTTCCAATAGAATGCATTCCAATAGACTCGCGAAGGAAGGGCAACGCATTTTGCCAGATTGTAGGATCTTAACGCGATTAATTGTAAAATCTAACCCTATTAAATTACTCACTTGTCTTCTTTTGTTGCTCCTTCACGATCCTGTTTACCGAGACTAGCTTCCGTTGCATTTTCAGCAGGTCTGCAAATAAACAATGTTACAGATAGAGATTCTGAGTATTTCAACTCACTCGATACAATCATAGCTTCCAATAGAATGCCTTCCAATAGACTCGCGAAGGAAGGGCAACGCATTTTGCCAGATTGTAGGATCTTTACGTGATTAATTGTAAAATCTAACCGTATTAAATTACTCACTTCTCTTCTTTTGTTGCTCCTTCACGATCCTGTTTACCGAGACTAGCTTCCGTTGCATTTTCAGCAGGTCTTCGAATTAACAATGTTACAGATAGAGATTCTGAGTATTTCAACTCACTCGATACAATCATAGCTTCCAATAGAATGCCTTCCAATAGACTCGCGAAGGAAGGGCAACGCATTTTGCCAGATTGTAGGATCTTTACGTGATTAATTGTAAAATCTAACCCTATTAAATTACTCACTTGTCTTCTTTTGTTGCTCCTTCACGATCCTGTTTAGCGAGACTAGATTCCGTTGCATTTTCAGCAGGTCTGCAAATTAACAATGTTACAGATAGAGATTCTGAGTATTTCAACTCACTCGATACAATCATAGCTTCCAATAGAATGCCTTCCAATAGACTCGCGAAGGAAGGGCAACGCATTTTGCCAGATTGTAGGATCTTTACGTGATTAATTGTAAAATCTAACCCTATTAAATTACTCACTTGTCTTCTTTTGTTGCTCCTTCACGATCCTGTTTACCGAGACTAGCTTCCGTTGCATTTTCAGCAGGTCTGCAAATTAACAATGTTACAGATAGAGATTCTGAGTATTTCAACTCACTCGATACAATCATAGCTTCCAATAGACTCGCGAAGGAAGGGCAACGCATTTTGCCAGATTGTAGGATCTTTACGTGATTAATTGTAAAATCTAACCCTATTAAATTACTCACTTGTCTTCTTTTGTTGCTCCTTCACGATCCTGTTTACCGAGACTAGCTTCCGTTGCATTTTCAGCAGGTCTGCAAATTAACAATGTTACAGATAGAGATTCTGAGTATTTCAACTCACTCGATACAATCATAGCTTCCAATAGAATGCCTTCCAATAGACTCGCGAAGGAAGGGCAACGCATTTTGCCAGATTGTAGGATCTTTACGTGATTAATTGTAAAATCTAACCCTATTAAATTACTCACTTGTCTTCTTTTGTTGCTCCTTCACGATCCTGTTTACCGAGACTAGCTTCCGTTGCATTTTCAGCCGGTCTGCAAATTAACAATGTTACAGATAGAGATTCTGAGTATTTCAACTCACTCCATACAATCATAGCTTCTAATAGAATGCCTTCCAATAGACTCGCGAAGGAAGGGCAACGCATTTTGCCAGATTGTAGGATCTTTACGTGATTAATTGTAAAATCTAACCGTATTAAATTACTCACTTCTCTTCTTTTGTTGCTCCTTCACGATCCTGTTTACCGTGACTAGCTTCCGTTGCATTTTCAACAGGTCTGCAAATTCACAATGTTACAGATAGAGATTCTGAGTATTTCAACTCACTCGATACAATCAAAGCTTCCAATAGAATGCCTTCCAATTGACTCGCGAAGGAAGGGCAACGCATTTTGCCAGATTGTAGGATCTTTACGTGATTAATTGTAAAATCTAACCCTATTAAATTACTCACTTGTCTTCTTTTGTTGCTCCTTCACGATCCTGTTTACCGAGACTAGCTTCCGTTGCATTTTCAGCAGGTCTGCAAATTAACAATGTTACAGATAGAGATTCTGAGTATTTCAACTCACTCGATACAATCATAGCTTCCAATAGAATGCCTTCCAATAGACTCGCGAAGGAAGGGCAACGCATTTTGCCAGATTGTAGGATCTTTACGTGATTAATTGTAAAATCTAACCCTATTAAATTACTCACTTGTCTTCTTTTGTTGCTCCTTTACGATCCTGTTTACCGAGACTAGCTTCCGTTGCATTTTCAGCAGGTCTGCAAATTAACAATGTAACAGATAGAGATTCTGAGTATTTCAACTCACTCGATACAATCATAGCTTCCAATAGAATGCCTTCCAATAGACTCGCGAAGGAAGGGCAACGCATTTTGCCAGATTGTAGGATCTTTACGTGATTAATTATAAAATCTAACCCTATTAAATTACTCACTTGTCTTCCTTTGTTGCTCCTTCACGATCCTGTTTACCGAGACTAGCTTCAGTTGCATTTTCAGCAGGTCTGCAAATTAACAATGTTACAGATAGAGATTCTGAGTATTTCAACTCACTCGATACAATCATAGCTTCCAATAGAATGCCTTCCAATAGACTCGCGAAGGAAGGGCAACGCATTTTGCCAGATTGTAGGATCTTTACGTGATTAATTGTAAAATCTAACCGTATTAAATTACTCACTTCTCTTCTTTTGTTGCTCCTTCACGATCCTGTTTACCGAGACTAGCTTCCATTGCATTTTCAGCAGGTCTGCGAATTAACAATGTTACAGATAGAGATTCTGAGTATTTCAACTCACTCGATACAATCATAGCTTCCAATAGAATGCATTCAAATAGACTCGCGAAGGAAGGGCAACGCATTTTGCCAGATTGTAGGATCTTTACGTGATTAATTGTAAAATCTAACCCTATTAAATTACTCACTTGTCTTCTTTTGTTGCTCCTTCACGATCCTCTTTACCGAGACTAGCTTCCGTTGCATTTTCAGCAGGTCTGCAAATTAACAATGTTACAGATAGAGATTCTGAGTATTTCAACTCACTCGATACAATCATAGCTTCCAATAGAATGCCTTCCAATAGACTCGCGAAGGAAGGGCAACGCTTTTTGCCAGATTGTAGGATCTTTACGTGATTAATTGTAAAATCTAACCCTATTAAATTACACACTTGTCTTCTTTTGTTGCTCCTTCACGATCCTGTTTATCGAGACTAGCTTCCGTTGCATTTTCAGCAGGTCTGCAAGTTAACAATGTTACAGATAGAGATTCTGAGTATTTCAACTCACTCGATACAATCATAGCTTCCAATAGAATGCCTTCCAATAGACTCGCGAAGGAAGGGCAACGCTTTTTGCCAGATTGTAGGATCTTTACGTGATTAATTGTAAAATCTAACCCTATTAAATTACTCACTTGTCTTCTTTTGTTGCTCCTTCACGATCCTGTTTACCGAGACTAGCTTCCGTTGCATTTTCAGCAGGTCTGCAAATTAACAATGTTACAGATAGAGATTCTAAGTATTTCAACACACTCGATACAATCATAGCTTCCAATAGAATGCCTTCCAATAGACTCGCGAAGGAAGGGCAACGCATTTTGCTAGATTGTAGGATCTTTACGTGATTAATTGTAAAATCTAACCCTATTAAATTACTCACTTGTCTTCTTTTGTTGCTCCTTCACTATCCTGTTTACCGAGACTAGATTCCGTTGCATTTTCAGCAGGTCTGGAAATTAACAATGTTACAAATAGAGATTCTGAGTATTTCAACTCACTCGATACAATCATAGCTTCCAATAGAATGCCTTCCAATAGACTCGCGAAGGAAGGGCAACGCATTTTGCCAGATTATAGGATCTTTACGTGATTAATTGTAAAATCTAATCCTATTAAATTACTCACTTGTCTTCTTTTGTTGCTCCTTCACGATCCTGTTTACCGAGACTAGATTCCGTTGCATTTTCAGCAGGTCTGCAAATTAACAATGTTACAGATAGAGATTCTGAGTATTTCAACTCACTCGATACAATCATAGCTTCCAATAGAATGCCTTCCAATAGACTCGCGAAGGAAGGGCAACGCATTTTGCCAGATTGTAGGATCTTTACGTGATTAATTGTAAAATCTAACCCTATTAAATTACTCACTTGTCTTCTTTTGTTGCTCCTTCACGATCCTGTTTACCGAGACTAGCTTCCGTTGCATTTTCAGCAGGTCTGCAAATTAACAATGTTACAGATAGAGATTCTGAGTATTTCAACTCACTCGATACAATCATAGCTTCCAATAGAATGCCTTCCAATAGACTCGCGAAGGAAGGGCAACGCATTTTGCCAGATTGTAGGATCTTTACGTGATTAATTGTAAAATCTAACCCTATTAAATTACTCACTTGTCTTCTTTTGTTGCTCTTTCACGATCCTGTTTACCGAGACTAGCTTCCGTTGCATTTTCAGCAGGTCTGCAAATTAACAATGTTACAGATAGAGATTCTGAGGATTTCAAATCACTCGATACAATCATAGCTTCCAATAGAATGCCTTCCAATAGACTCGCGAAGGAAGGGCAACGCATTTTGCCAGATTGTAGGATCTTTAAGTGATTAATTGTAAAATCTAACCCTATTAAATTACTCACTTGTCTTCTTTTATTGCTCCTTCACAATCCTGTTTACCGAGACTAGCTTCCGTTGCATTTTCAGCAGGTCTGCAAATTAACAATGTTACAGATAGAGATTCTGAGTATTTCAACTCACTCGATACAATCATAGCTTCCAATAGAATGCCTTCCAATAGACTCGCGAAGGAAGGGCAACGCATTTTGCCAGATTGTAGGATCTTTAAGTGATTAATTGTAAAATCTAACCCTATTAAATTACTCACTTGTCTTCTTTTGTTGCTCCTTCACGATCCTGTTTACCGAGACTAGCTTCCGTTGCATTTTCAGCAGGTCTGCAAATTAACAATGTTACAGATAGAGATTCTGAGTATTTCAACTCACTCGATACAATCATAGCTTCCAATAGACTCGCGAAGGAAGGGCAACGCATTTTGCCAGATTGTAGGATCTTTACGTGATTAATTGTAAAATCTAACCCTATTAAATTTCTCACTTGTCTTCTTTTGTTGCTCCTTCACGATCCTGTTTACCGAGACTAGCTTCCGTTGCATTTTCAGCAGGTCTGCAAATTAACAATGTTACAGATAGAGATTCTGAGTATTTCAACTCACTCGATACAATCATAGCTTCCAATAGAATGCCTTCCAATAGACTCGCGAAGTAAGGGCAACGCATTTTGCCAGATTGTAGGATCTTTACGTGATTAATTGTAAAATCTAACCCTATTAAATTACTCACTTTTCTTCAATTGTTGCTCCTTCACGATCCTGTTTACCGAGACTAGCTTCCGTTGCATTTTCAGCAGGTCTGCGAATTAATAATGTTACAGATAGAGATTCTGAGTATTTCAACTCACTCGATACAATCATAGCTTCCAATAGAATGCCTTCCAATAGACTCGCGAAGGAAGGGCAACGCATTTTGCCAGATTGTAGGATCTTTACGTGATTAATTGTAAAATCTAACCCTATTAAATTACTCACTTGTCTTCTTTTGTTGCTCCTTCACGATCCTGTTTACCGAGACTAGCTTCCGTTGCATTTTCAGCAGGTCTGCAAATTAACAATGTTACAGATAGAGATTCTGAGTATTTCAACTCACTCGATACAATCATAGCTTCCAATAGAATGCCTTCCAATAGACTCGCGAAGGAAGGGCAACGCATTTTGCCAGATTGTAGGATCTTTACGTGATTAATTGTAAAATCTAACCCTATTAAATTACTCACTTGTCTTCTTTTGTTGCTCCTTCACGATCCTGTTTACCGAGACTATCTTCCGTTGCATTTTCAGCAGGTCTGCAAATTAACAATGCTACAGATAGAGATTCTGAGTATTTCAACTCACTCGATACAATCAAAGCTTCCAATAGACTCGCGAAGGAAGGGCAACGCATTTTGCCAGATTGTTGGATCTTTACGTGATTAATTATAAAATCTAACCCTATTAAATTACTCACTTGTCTTCTTTTGTTGCTCCTTCACGATCCTGTTTACCGAGACTAGCTTCCGTTGCATTTTCAGCAGGTCTGCAAATTAACAATGTTACAGATAGAGATTCTGAGTATTTCAACTCACTCGATATAATCATAGCTTCCAATAGAATTCCTTCCAATAGACTCGCGAAGGAAGGGCAACGCATTTTGCCAGATTGTAGTATCTTTACGTGATTAATTGTAAAATCTAACCCTATTAAATTACTCACTTGTCTTCTTTTGTTGCTCCTTCACGATCCTGTTTACCGAGACTAGCTTCCGTTGCATTTTCAGCAGGTCTGCAAATAAACAATGTTACAGATAGAGATTCTGAGTATTTCAACTCACTCGATACAATCATAGCTTCCAATAGAATGCCTTCCAATAGACTCGCGAAGGAAGGGCAACGCATTTTGCCAGATTGTAGGATCTTTACGTGATTAATTGTAAAATCTAACCCTATTAAATTACTCACTTGTCTTCTTTTGTTGCTCCTTCACGATCCTGTTTACCGAGACTAGCTTCCGTTGCATTTTGAGCAGGTCTGCAAATTAACAATGTTACAGATAGAGATTCTGAGTATTTCAACTCACTCGATACAATCATAGCTTCCAATAGACTCGCGAAGGAAGGGCAACGCATTTTGCCAGATTGTAGGATCTTTACGTGATTAATTGTAAAATCTAACCCTATTAAATTACTCACTTGTCTTCTTTTGTTGCTCCTTCACGATCCTGTTTACCGAGACTAGCTTCCGTTGCATTTTCAGCAGGTCTGCAAATTAACAATGTTACAGATAGAGATTCTGAGTATTTCAACTCACTCGATACAATCATAGCTTCCAATAGAATGCCTTCCAATAGACTCGCGAAGGAAGGGCAACGCATTTTGCCAGATTGTAGGATCTTTACGTGATTAATTGTAAAATCTAACCCTATTAAATTACTCACTTGTCTTCTTTTGTTGCTCCTTCACGATCCTGTTTACCGAGACTAGCTTCCGTTGCATTTTCAGCAGGTCTGCGAATTAACAATGTTACAGATAGAGATTCTGAGTATTTCAACTCACTCGATACAATCATAGCTTCCAATAGAATGCCTTCCAATAGACTCGCGAAGGAAGGGCAACGCATTTTGCCAGATTGTAGGATCTTTTCGTGATTAATTGTAAAATCTAACCCTATTAAATTACTCACTTGTCTTCTTTTGTTGCTCCTTCACGATCCTGTTTACCGAGAATAGCTTCCGTTGCATTTTCAGCAGGTCTGCAAATTAACAATGTTACAGATAGAGATTCTGAGTATTTCAACTCACTCGATACAATCATAGCTTCCAATAGAATGCCTTCCAATAGACTCGCGAAGGAAGGGCAACGCATTTTGCCAGATTGTAGGATCTTTACGTGATTAATTGTAAAATCTAACCCTATTAAATTACTCACTTGTCTTCTTTTGTTGCTCCTTCACGATCCTGTTTACCGAGACTATCTTCCGTTGCATTTTCAGCAGGTCTGCAAATTAACAATGCTACAGATAGAGATTCTGAGTATTTCAACTCACTCGATACAATCAAAGCTTCCAATAGACTCGCGAAGGAAGGGCAACGCATTTTGCCAGATTGTTGGATCTTTACGTGATTAATTATAAAATCTAACCCTATTAAATTACTCACTTGTCTTCTTTTGTTGCTCCTTCACGATCCTGTTTACCGAGACTAGCTTCCGTTGCATTTTCAGCAGGTCTGCAAATTAACAATGTTACAGATAGAGATTCTGAGTATTTCAACTCACTCGATATAATCATAGCTTCCAATAGAATTCCTTCCAATAGACTCGCGAAGGAAGGGCAACGCATTTTGCCAGATTGTAGTATCTTTACGTGATTAATTGTAAAATCTAACCCTATTAAATTACTCACTTGTCTTCTTTTGTTGCTCCTTCACGATCCTGTTTACCGAGACTAGCTTCCGTTGCATTTTCAGCAGGTCTGCAAATAAACAATGTTACAGATAGAGATTCTGAGTATTTCAACTCACTCGATACAATCATAGCTTCCAATAGAATGCCTTCCAATAGACTCGCGAAGGAAGGGCAACGCATTTTGCCAGATTGTAGGATCTTTACGTGATTAATTGTAAAATCTAACCCTATTAAATTACTCACTTGTCTTCTTTTGTTGCTCCTTCACGATCCTGTTTACCGAGACTAGCTTCCGTTGCATTTTGAGCAGGTCTGCAAATTAACAATGTTACAGATAGAGATTCTGAGTATTTCAACTCACTCGATACAATCATAGCTTCCAATAGACTCGCGAAGGAAGGGCAACGCATTTTGCCAGATTGTAGGATCTTTACGTGATTAATTGTAAAATCTAACCCTATTAAATTACTCACTTGTCTTCTTTTGTTGCTCCTTCACGATCCTGTTTACCGAGACTAGCTTCCGTTGCATTTTCAGCAGGTCTGCAAATTAACAATGTTACAGATAGAGATTCTGAGTATTTCAACTCACTCGATACAATCATAGCTTCCAATAGACTCACGAAGGAAGGGCAACGCATTTTGCCAGATTGTAGGATCTTTACGTGATTAATTGTAAAATCTAACCCTATTAAATTACTCACTTGTCTTCTTTTGTTGCTCCTTCACGATCCTGTTTACGGAGACTAGCTTCCGTTGCATTTTCAGCAGGTCTGCAAATTAACAATGTTACAGATAGAGATTCTGAGTATTTCAACTCACTCGATACAATCATAGCTTCCAATAGAATGCCTTCCAATAGACTCGCGAAGGAAGGGCAACGCATTTTGCCAGATTGTAGGATCTTTACGTGATTAATTGTAAAATCTAACCCTATTAAATTACTCACTTGTCTTCTTTTGTTGCTCCTTCACGATCCTGTTTACCGAGACTAGCTTCCGTTGCATTTTCAGCAGGTCTGCGAATTAACAATGTTACAGATAGAGATTCTGAGTATTTCAACTCACTCGATACAATCATAGCTTCCAATAGAATGCCTTCCAATAGACTCGCGAAGGAAGGGCAACGCATTTTGCCAGATTGTAGGATCTTTTCGTGATTAATTGTAAAATCTAACCCTATTAAATTACTCACTTGTCTTCTTTTGTTGCTCCTTCACGATCCTGTTTACCGAGAATAGCTTCCGTTGCATTTTCAGCAGGTCTGCAAATTAACAATGTTACAGATAGAGATTCTGAGTATTTCAACTCACTCGATACAATCATAGCTTCCAATAGAATGCCTTCCAATAGACTCGCGAAGGAAGGGCAACGCATTTTGCCAGATTGTAGGATCTTTACGTGATTAATTGTAAAATCTAACCCTATTAAATTACTCACTTGTCTTCTTTTGTTGCTCCTTCACGATCCTGTTTACCGAGACTAGCTTCCGTTGCATTTTCAGCAGGTGTGCAAATTAACAATGTTACAGATAGAGATTCTGAGTATTTCAACTCACTCGATACAATCATAGCTTCCAATAGAATGCCTTCCAATAGACTCGCGAAGGAAGGGCAACGCATTTTGCCAGATTGTAGGATCTTTACGTGATTAATTGTAAAATCTAACCGTATTAAATTACTCACTTGTCTTCTTTTGTTGCTCCTTCACGATCCTGTTTACCGAGACTAGCTTCCGTTGCATTTTTAGCAGGTCTGCAAATTAACAATGTTACAGATAGAGATTCTGAGTATTTCAACTCACTCGATACAATCATAGCTTCCAATAGACTCGCGAAGGAAGGGCAACGCATTTTGCCAGATTGTAAGATCTTTACGTGATTAATTGTAAAATCTAACCCTATTAAATTACTCACTTGTCTTCTTTTGTTGCTCCTTCACGATCCTGTTTACCGAGACTAGCTTCCGTTGCATTTTTAGCAGGTCTGCAAATTAACAATGTTACAGATAGAGATTCTGAGTATTTCAACTCACTCGATACAATCATAGCTTCCAATAGACTCGCGAAGGAAGGGCAACGCATTTTGCCAGATTGTAGGATCTTTACGTAATTAATTGCAAAATTTAACCCTATTAAATTACTCACTTGTCTTCTTTTGTTGCTCCTTCACGATCCTGTTTACCGAGACTAGCTTCCGTTGCATTTTCAGCAGGTCTGCAAATTAACAATGTTACAGATAGAGATTCTGAGTATTTCAACTCACTCGATACAATCATAGCTTCCAATAGAATGCCTTCCAATAGACTCGCGAAGGAAGGGCAACGCATTTTGCCAGATTGTAGGATCTTTAAGTGATTAATTGTAAAATCTAACCCTATTAAATTACTCACTTGTCTTCTTTTATTGCTCCTTCACGATCCTGTTTACCGAGACTAGCTTCCGTTGCATTTTCAGCAGGTCTGCAAATTAACAATGTTACAGATAGAGATTCTGAGTATTTCAACTCACTCGATACAATCATAGCTTCCAATAGAATGCCTTCCAATAGACTCGCGAAGGAAGGGCAACGCATTTTGCCAGATTGTAGGATCTTTACGCGATTGATTGTAAAATCTAACCCTATTAAATACTCACTTGTCTTCTTTTGTTGCTCCTTCACGATCCTGTTTACCGAGACTAGCTTCCGTTGCATTTTCAGCAGGTCTGCAAATTAACAATGTTACAGATAGAGATTCTGAGTATTTCAACTCACTCGATACAATCATAGCTTCCAATAGACTCGCGAAGGAAGGGCAACGCATTTTGCCAGATTGTAGGATCTTTACGTGATTAATTGTAAAATCTAACCCTATTAAATTACTCACTTGTCTTCTTTTGTTGCTCCTTCACGATCCTGTTTACCGAGACTAGCTTCCGTTGCATTTTCAGCAGGTCTGCAAATTAACAATGTTACAGATAGAGATTCTGAGTATTTCAACTCACTCGATACAATCATAGCTTCCAATAGAATGCCTTCCAATAGACTCGCGAAGTAAGGGCAACGCATTTTGCCAGATTGTAGGATCTTTACGTGATTAATTGTAAAATCTAACCCTATTAAATTACTCACTTTTCTTCATTTGTTGCTCCTTCACGATCCTGTTTACCGAGACTAGCTTCCGTTGCATTTTCAGCAGGTCTGCGAATTAATAATGTTACAGATAGAGATTCTGAGTATTTCAACTCACTCGATACAATCATAGCTTCCAATAGAATGCCTTCCAATAGACTCGCGAAGGAAGGGCAACGCATTTTGCCAGATTGTAGGATCTTTACGTGATTAATTGTAAAATCTAACCCTATTAAATTACTCACTTGTCTTCTTTTGTTGCTCCTTCACGATCCTGTTTACCGAGACTAGCTTCCGTTGCATTTTCAGCAGGTCTGCAAATTAACAATGTTACAGATAGAGATTCTGAGTATTTCAACTCACTCGATACAATCATAGCTTCCAATAGAATGCCTTCCAATAGACTCGCGAAGGAAGGGCAACGCATTTTGCCAGATTGTAGGATCTTTACGTGATGAATTGTAAAATCTAACCCTATTAAATTACTCACTTGTCTTCTTTTGTTGCTCCTTCACGATCCTGTTTACCGAGACTAGCTTCCGTTGCATTTTCAGCAGGTCTGCAAATTAACAATGCTACAGATAGAGATTCTGAGTATTTCAACTCACTCGATACAATCAAAGCTTCCAATAGACTCGCGAAGGAAGGGCAACGCATTTTGCCAGATTGTAGGATCTTTACGTGATTAATTGTAAAATCTAACCCTATTAAATTACTCACTTGTCTTCTTTTGTTGCTCCTTCACGATCCTGTTTACCGAGACTAGCTTCCGTTGCATTTTCAGCAGGTCTGCAAATTAACAATGTTACAGATAGAGATTCTGAGTATTTCAACTCACTCGATATAATCATAGCTTCCAATAGAATTCCTTCCAATAGACTCGCGAAGGAAGGGCAACGCATTTTGCCAGATTGTAGTATCTTTACGTGATTAATTGTAAAATCTAACCCTATTAAATTACTCACTTGTCTTCTTTTGTTGCTCCTTCACGATCCTGTTTACCGAGACTAGCTTCCGTTGCATTTTCAGCAGGTCTGCAAATAAACAATGTTACAGATAGAGATTCTGAGTATTTCAACTCACTCGATACAATCATAGCTTCCAATAGAATGCCTTCCAATAGACTCGCGAAGGAAGGGCAACGCATTTTGCCAGATTGTAGGATCTTTACGTGATTAATTGTAAAATCTAACCCTATTAAATTACTCACTTGTCTTCTTTTGTTGCTCCTTCACGATCCTGTTTACCGAGACTATCTTCCGTTTCATTTTCAGCAGGTCTGCAAATTAACAATGTTACAGATAGAGATTCTGAGTATTTCAACTCACTCGATACAATCATAGCTTCCAATAGACTCGCGAAGGAAGGGCAACGCATTTCGCCAGATTGTAGGATCTTTACGTGATTAATTGTAAAATCTAACCCTATTAAATTACTCACTTGTCTTCTTTTGTTGCTCCTTCACGATCCTGTTTACCGAGACTAGCTTCCGTTGCATTTTCAGCAGGTCTGCAAATTAACAATGTTACAGATAGAGATTCTGAGTATTTCAACTCACTCGATACAATCATAGCTTCCAATAGACTCACGAAGGAAGGGCAACGCATTTTGCCAGATTGTAGGATCTTTACGTGATTAATTGTAAAATCTAACCCTATTAAATTACTCACTTGTCTTCTTTTGTTGCTCCTTCACGATCCTGTTTACGGAGACTAGCTTCCGTTGCATTTTCAGCAGGTCTGCAAATTAACAATGTTACAGATAGAGATTCTGAGTATTTCAACTCACTCGATACAATCATAGCTTCCAATAGAATGCCTTCCAATAGACTCGCGAAGGAAGGGCAACGCATTTTGCCAGATTGTAGGATCTTTACGTGATTAATTGTAAAATCTAACCCTATTAAATTACTCACTTGTCTTCTTTTGTTGCTCCTTCACGATCCTGTTTACCGAGACTAGCTTCCGTTGCATTTTCAGCAGGTCTGCGAATTAACAATGTTACAGATAGAGATTCTGAGTATTTCAACTCACTCGATACAATCATAGCTTCCAATAGAATGCCTTCCAATAGAATCGCGAAGGAAGGGCAACGCATTTTGCCAGATTGTAGGATCTTTTCGTGATTAATTGTAAAATCTAACCCTATTAAATTACTCACTTGTCTTCTTTTGTTGCTCCTTCACGATCCTGTTTACCGAGAATAGTTTCCGTTGCATTTTCAGCAGGTCTGCAAATTAACAATGTTACAGATAGAGATTCTGAGTATTTCAACTCACTCGATACAATCATAGCTTCCAATAGAATGCCTTCCAATAGACTCGCGAAGGAAGGGCAACGCATTTTTCCAGATTGTAGGATCTTTACGTGATTAATTGTAAAATCTAACCCTATTAAATTACTCACTTGTCTTCTTTTGTTGCTCCTTCACGATCCAGTTTACCGAGACTAGCTTCCGTTGCATTTTCAGCAGGTGTGCAAATTAACAATGTTACAGATAGAGATTCTGAGTATTTCAACTCACTCGATACAATCATAGCTTCCAATAGAATGCCTTCCAATAGACTCGCGAAGGAAGGGCAACGCATTTTGCCAGATTGTAGGATCTTTACGTGATTAATTGTAAAATCTAACCGTATTAAATTACTTACTTGTCTTCTTTTGTTGCTCCTTCACGATCCTGTTTACCGAGACTAGCTTCCGTTGCATTTTTAGCAGGTCTGCAAATTAACAATGTTACAGATAGAGATTCTGAGTATTTCAACTCACTCGATACAATCATAGCTTCCAATAGACTCGCGAAGGAAGGGCAACGCATTTTGCCAGATTGTAGGATCTTTACGTGATTAATTGCAAAATTTAACCCTATTAAATTACTCACTTCTCTTCTTTTGTTGCTCCTTCACGATCCTGTTTACCGAGACTAGCTTCCGTTGCATTTTCAGCAGGTCTGCAAATTGACAATGTTACAAATAGAGATTCTGAGTATTTCAACTCACTCGATACAATCATAGCTTCCAATAGAATGCCTTCCAATAGACTCGCGATGGAAGGGCAACGCATTTTGCCAGATTGTAGGATCTTTAAGTGATTAATTGTAAAATCTAACCCTATTAAATTACTCACTTGTCTTCTTTTATTGCTCCTTCACGATCCTGTTTACCGAGACTAGCTTCCGTTGCATTTTCAGCAGGTCTGCAAATTAACAATGTTACAGATAGAGATTCTGAGTATTTCAACTCACTCGATACAATCATAGCTTCCAATAGAATGCCTTCCAATAGACTCGCGAAGGAAGGGCAACGCATTTTGCCAGATTGTAGGATCTTTACGCGATTGATTGTAAAATCTAACCCTATTAAATACTCACTTGTCTTCTTTTGTTGCTCCTTCACGATCCTGTTTACCGAGACTAGCTTCCGTTGCATTTTCAGCAGGTCTGCAAATTAACAATGTTACAGATAGAGATTCTGAGTATTTCAACTCACTCGATACAATCATAGCTTCCAATAGACTCGCGAAGGAAGGGCAACGCATTTTGCCAGATTGTAGGATCTTTACGTGATTTATTGTAAAATCTAACCCTATTAAATTACTCACTTGTCTTCTTTTGTTGCTCCTTCACGATCCTGTTTACCGAGACTAGCTTCCGTTGCATTTTCAGCAGGTCTTCGAATTAACAATGTTACAGATAGAGATTCTGAGTATTTCAACTCACTCGATACAATCATAGCTTCCAATAGAATGCCTTCCAATAGACTCGCGAAGTAAGGGCAACGCATTTTGCCAGATTGTAGGATCTTTACGTGATTAATTGTAAAATCTAACCCTATTAAATTACTCACTTTTCTTCATTTGTTGCTCCTTCACGATCCTGTTTACCGAGACTAGCTTCCGTTGCATTTTCAGCAGGTCTGCGAATTAATAATGTTACAGATAGAGATTCTGAGTATTTCAACTCACTCGATACAATCATAGCTTCCAATAGAATGCCTTCCAATAGACTCGCGAAGGAAGGGCAACGCATTTTGCCAGATTGTAGGATCTTTACGTGATTAATTGTAAAATCTAACCCTATTAAATTACTCACTTGTCTTCTTTTGTTGCTCCTTCACGATCCTGTTTACCGAGACTAGCTTCCGTTGCATTTTCAGCAGGTCTGCAAATTAACAATGTTACAGATAGAGATTCTGAGTATTTCAACTCACTCGATACAATCATAGCTTCCAATAGAATGCCTTCCAATAGACTCGCGAAGGAAGGGCAACGCATTTTGCCAGATTGTAGGATCTTTACGTGATTAATTGTAAAATCTAACCCTATTAAATTACTCACTTGTCTTCTTTTGTTGCTCCTTCACGATCCTGTTTACCGAGACTAGCTTCCGTTGCATTTTCAGCAGGTCTGCAAATTAACAATGCTACAGATAGAGATTCTGAGTATTTCAACTCACTCGATACAATCAAAGCTTCCAATAGACTCGCGAAGGAAGGGCAACGCATTTTGCCAGATTGTAGGATCTTTACGTGATTAATTGTAAAATCTAACCCTATTAAATTACTCACTTGTCTTCTTTTGTTGCTCCTTCACGATCCTGTTTACCGAGACTAGCTTCCGTTGCATTTTCAGCAGGTCTGCAAATTAACAATGTTACAGATAGAGATTCTGAGTATTTCAACTCACTCGATATAATCATAGCTTCCAATAGAATTCCTTCCAATAGACTCGCGAAGGAAGGGCAACGCATTTTGCCAGATTGTAGTATCTTTACGTGATTAATTGTAAAATCTAACCCTATTAAATTACTCACTTGTCTTCTTTTGTTGCTCCTTCACGATCCTGTTTACCGAGACTAGCTTCCGTTGCATTTTCAGCAGGTCTGCAAATAAACAATGTTACAGATAGAGATTCTGAGTATTTCAACTCACTCGATACAATCATAGCTTCCAATAGAATGCCTTCCAATAGACTCGCGAAGGAAGGGCAACGCATTTTGCCAGATTGTAGGATCTTTACGTGATTAATTGTAAAATCTAACCCTATTAAATTACTCACTTGTCTTCTTTTGTTGCTCCTTCACGATCCTGTTTACCGAGACTAGCTTCCGTTGCATTTTCAGCAGGTCTGCAAATTAACAATGTTACAGATAGAGATTCTGAGTATTTCAACTCACTCGATACAATCATAGCTTCCAATAGACTCGCGAAGGAAGGGCAACGCATTTTGCCAGATTGTAGGATCTTTACGTGATTAATTGTAAAATCTAACCCTATTAAATTACTCACTTGTCTTCTTTTGTTGCTCCTTCACGATCCTGTTTACCGAGACTAGCTTCCGTTGCATTTTCAGCAGGTCTGCAAATTAACAATGTTACAGATAGAGATTCTGAGTATTTCAACTCACTCGATACAATCATAGCTTCCAATAGACTCACGAAGGAAGGGCAACGCATTTTGCCAGATTGTAGGATCTTTACGTGATTAATTGTAAAATCTAACCCTATTAAATTACTCACTTGTCTTCTTTTGTTGCTCCTTCACGATCCTGTTTACGGAGACTAGCTTCCGTTGCATTTTCAGCAGGTCTGCAAATTAACAATGTTACAGATAGAGATTCTGAGTATTTCAACTCACTCGATACAATCATAGCTTCCAATAGAATGCCTTCCAATAGACTCGCGAAGGAAGGGCAACGCATTTTGCCAGATTGTAGGATCTTTACGTGATTAATTGTAAAATCTAACCGTATTAAATTACTCACTTGTCTTCTTTTGTTGCTCCTTCACGATCCTGTTTACCGAGACTAGCTTCCGTTGCATTTTCAGCAGGTCTGCGAATTAACAATGTTACAGATAGAGATTCTGAGTATTTCAACTCACTCGATACAATCATAGCTTCCAATAGAATGCCTTCCAATAGACTCGCGAAGGAAGGGCAACGCATTTTGCCAGATTGTAGGATCTTTTCGTGATTAATTGTAAAATCTAACCCTATTAAATTAGTCACTTGTCTTCTTTTGTTGCTCCTTCACGATCCTGTTTACCGAGAATAGCTTCCGTTGCATTTTCAGCAGGTCTGCAAATTAACAATGTTACAGATAGAGATTCTGAGTATTTCAACTCACTCGATACAATCATAGCTTCCAATAGAATGCCTTCCAATAGACTCGCGAAGGAAGGGCAACGCATTTTGCCAGATTGTAGGATCTTTACGTGATTAATTGTAAAATCTAACCCTATTAAATTACTCACTTGTCTTCTTTTGTTGCTCCTTCACGATCCTGTTTACCGAGACTAGCTTCCGTTGCATTTTCAGCAGGTGTGCAAATTAACAATGTTACAGATAGAGATTCTGAGTATTTCAACACACTCGATACAATCATAGCTTCCAATAGAATGCCTTCCAATAGACTCGCGAAGGAAGGGCAACGCATTTTGCCAGATTGTAGGATCTTTACGTGATTAATTGTAAAATCTAACCGTATTAAATTACTCACTTGTCTTCTTTTGTTGCTCCTTCACGATCCTGTTTACCGAGACTAGCTTCCGTTGCATTTTTAGCAGGTCTGCAAATTAACAATGTTACAGATAGAGATTCTGAGTATTTCAACTCACTCGATACAATCATAGCTTCCAATAGACTCGCGAAGGAAGGGCAACGCATTTTGCCAGATTGTAAGATCTTTACGTGATTAATTGTAAAATCTAACCCTATTAAATTACTCACTTGTCTTCTTTTGTTGCTCCTTCACGATCCTGTTTACCGAGACTAGCTTCCGTTGCATTTTCAGCAGGTCTGCAAATTAACAATGTTACAGATAGAGATTCTGAGTATTTCAACTCACTCGATACAATCATAGCTTCCAATAGACTCACGAAGGAAGGGCAACGCATTTTGCCAGATTGTAAAATCTTTACGTGATTAATTGTAAAATCTAACCCTATTAAATTACTCACTTGTCTTCTTTTGTTGCTCCTTCACGATCCTGTTTACCGAGACTAGCTTCCGTTGCATTTTCAGCAGGTCTGCAAATTAACAATGTTACAGATAGAGATTCTGAGTATTTCAACTCACTCGATACAATCATAGCTTCCAATAGAATGCCTTCCAATAGACTCGCGAAGGAAGGGCAACGCATTTTGCCAGATTGTAGGATCTTTACGTGATTAATTGTAAAATCTAACCCTATTAAATTACTCACTTGTCTTCTTTTGTTGCTCCTTCACGATCCTGTTTACCGAGACTAGCTTCCGTTGCATTTTCAGCAGGTCTGCAAATTAACAATGTTACAGATAGAGATTCTGAGTATTTCAACTCACTCGATACAATCATAGCTTCCAATAGACTCGCGAAGGAAGGGCAACGCATTTTGCCAGATTGTAGGATCTTTACGTGATTAATTGTAAAATCTAACCCTATTAAATTACTCACTTGTCTTCTTTTGTTGCTCCTTCACGATCCTGTTTACCGAGACTAGCTTCCGTTGCATTTTCAGCAGGTCTGCAAATTAACAATATTACAGATAGAGATTCTGAGTATTTCAACTCACTCGATACAATCATAGCTTCCAATAGACTCGCGAAGGAAGGGCAACGCATTTTGCCAGATTGTAGGATCTTTACGTGATTAATTGTAAAATCTAACCCTATTAAATTACTCACTTGTCTTCTTTTGTTGCTTCTTCACGATCCTGTTTACCGAGACTAGCTTCCGTTGCATTTTCAGCAGGTCTGC
Organism: Pachydiplax longipennis; assembly: GCA_036926295.1. Taxonomy (NCBI): domain Eukaryota; kingdom Metazoa; phylum Arthropoda; class Insecta; order Odonata; family Libellulidae; genus Pachydiplax; species Pachydiplax longipennis. The sequence continues at coordinate 41,459,872 of JAVFKF010000002.1, forward strand.
AAATTAACAATGTTACAGATAGAGATTCTGAGTATTTCAACTCACTCGATACAATCATAGCTTCCAAAAGAATGCCTCCCAATAGACTCGCGAAGGAGGGGAAACCCATTTTGCCAGATTGTAGGATCTTTACGTGATTAATTGTAAAATCTAACCCTATTTAATTACTCACTTGTCTTCTTTTGTTGCTCCTTCACGATCCTGTTTACCGAGACTAGCTTCCGTTGCATTTTCAGCAGGTCTGCAAATTAACAATGTTACAGATAGAGATTCTGAGTATTTCAACTCACTCGATACAATCATAGCTTCCAATAGACTCGCGAAGGAAGGGCAACGCATTTTGCCAGATTGTAGGATCTTTACGTGATTAATTGTAAAATCTAACCCTATTAAATTACTCACATGTCTTCTTTTGTTGCTCCTTCACGATCCTGTTTACCGAGACTAGCTTCCGTTGCATTTTCAGCAGGTCTGCAAATTAACAATGTTACAGATAGAGATTCTGAGTATTTATACTCACTCGATACAATCATAGCTTCCAATAGAATTCCTTCCAATAGACTCGCGAAGGAAGGGCAACGCATTTTGCCAGATTGTAGGATCTTTACGTGATTAATTGTAATATCTAACCGTATTAAATTACTCACTTGTCTTCTTTTGTTGCTCCTTCACGATCCTGTTTACCGAGACTAGCTTCCGTTGCATTTTCAGCAGGTCTGCAAATTAACAATGTTACAGATAGAGATTCTGAGTATTTCAACTCACTCGATACAATCATAGCTTCGAATAGAATGCCTTCCAATAGACTCGCGAAGGAAGGGCAACGCATTTTGCCAGATTGTAGGATCTTTACGTGATTAATTGTAAAATCTAACCGTATTAAATTACTCACTTGTCTTCTTTTGTTGCTCCTTCACGATCCTGTTTACCGAGACTAGCTTCCGTTGCATTTTCAGCAGGTCTGCAAATTAACAATGTTACAGATAGAGATTCTGAGTATTTCAACTCACTCGATACAATCATAGCTTCCAATAGAATGCCTTCCAATAGACTCGCGAAGGAAGGGCAACGCATTTTGCCAGATTGTAGGATCTTTACGTGATTAATTGTAAAATCTAACCCTATTAAATTACTCACTTGTCTTCTTTTGTTGCTCCTTCACGATCCTGTTTACCGAGACTAGCTTCCGTTGCATTTTCAGCAGGTCTGCGAATTAACAATGTTACAGATAGAGATTCTGAGTATTTCAACTCACTCGATACAATCATAGCTTCCAATAGAATGCCTTCCAATAGACTCGAGAAGGAAGGGCAACGCATTTTGCAAGATTGTAGGATCTTTTCGTGATTAATTGTAAAATCTAACCCTATTAAATTACTCACTTGTCTTCTTTTGTTGCTCCTTCACGATCCTGTTTACCGAGAATAGCTTCCGTTGCATTTTCAGCAGGTCTGCAAATTAACAATGTTACAGATAGAGATTCTGAGTATTTCAACTCACTCGATACAATCATAGCTTCCAATAGAATGCCTTCCAATAGACTCGCGAAGGAAGGGCAACGCATTTTGCCAGATTGTAGGATCTTTACGTGATTAATTGTAAAATCTAACCCTATTAAATTACTCACTTGTCTTCTTTTGTTGCTCCTTCACGATCCTGTTTACCGAGACTAGCTTCCGTTGCATTTTCAGCAGGTCTGCAAATTAACAATGTTACAGATAGAGATTCTGAGTATTTCAACTCACTCGATACAATCATAGCTTCCAATAGAATGCCTTCCAATAGACTCGCGAAGGAAGGGCAACGCATTTTGCCAGATTGTAGGATCTTTACGTGATTAATTGTAAAATCTAACCGTATTAAATTACTCACTTGTCTTCTTTTGTTGCTCCTTCACGATCCTGTTTACCGAGACTAGCTTCCGTTGCATTTTTAGCAGGTCTGCAAATTAACAATGTTACAGATAGAGATTCTGAGTATTTCAACTCACTCGATACAATCATAGCTTCCAATAGACTCGCGAAGGAAGGGCAACGCATTTTGCCAGATTGTAAGATCTTTACGTGATTAATTGTAAAATCTAACCCTATTAAATTACTCACTTGTCTTCTTTTGTTGCTCCTTCACGATCCTGTTTACCGAGACTAGCTTCCGTTGCATTTTCAGCAGGTCTGCAAATTAACAATGTTACAGATAGAGATTCTGAGTATTTCAACTCACTCGATACAATCATAGCTTCCAATAGACTCACGAAGGAAGGGCAACGCATTTTGCCAGATTGTAAAATCTTTACGTGATTAATTGTAAAATCTAACCCTATTAAATTACTCACTTGTCTTCTTTTGTTGCTCCTTCACGATCCTGTTTACCGAGACTAGCTTCCGTTGCATTTTCAGCAGGTCTGCAAATTAACAATGTTACAGATAGAGATTCTGAGTATTTCAACTCACTCGATACAATCATAGCTTCCAATAGAATGCCTTCCAATAGACTCGCGAAGGAAGGGCAACGCATTTTGCCAGATTGTAGGATCTTTACGTGATTAATTGTAAAATCTAACCCTATTAAATTACTCACTTGTCTTCTTTTGTTGCTCCTTCACGATCCTGTTTACCGAGACTAGCTTCCGTTGCATTTTCAGCAGGTCTGCAAATTAACAATGTTACAGATAGAGATTCTGAGTATTTCAACTCACTCGATACAATCATAGCTTCCAATAGACTCGCGAAGGAAGGGCAACGCATTTTGCCAGATTGTAGGATCTTTACGTGATTAATTGTAAAATCTAACCCTATTAAATTACTCACTTGTCTTCTTTTGTTGCTCCTTCACGATCCTGTTTACCGAGACTAGCTTCCGTTGCATTTTCAGCAGGTCTGCAAATTAACAATATTACAGATAGAGATTCTGAGTATTTCAACTCACTCGATACAATCATAGCTTCCAATAGACTCGCGAAGGAAGGGCAACGCATTTTGCCAGATTGTAGGATCTTTACGTGATTAATTGTAAAATCTAACCCTATTAAATTACTCACTTGTCTTCTTTTGTTGCTTCTTCACGATCCTGTTTACCGAGACTAGCTTCCGTTGCATTTTCAGCAGGTCTGCAAATTAACAATGTTACAGATAGAGATTCTGAGTATTTCAACTCACTCGATACAATCATAGCTTCCAAAAGAATGCCTCCCAATAGACTCGCGAAGGAGGGGAAACCCATTTTGCCAGATTGTAGGATCTTTACGTGATTAATTGTAAAATCTAACCCTATTTAATTACTCACTTGTCTTCTTTTGTTGCTCCTTCACGATCCTGTTTACCGAGACTAGCTTCCGTTGCATTTTCAGCAGGTCTGCAAATTAACAATGTTACAGATAGAGATTCTGAGTATTTCAACTCACTCGATACAATCATAGCTTCCAATAGACTCGCGAAGGAAGGGCAACGCATTTTGCCAGATTGTAGGATCTTTACGTGATTAATTGTAAAATCTAACCCTATTAAATTACTCACATGTCTTCTTTTGTTGCTCCTTCACGATCCTGTTTACCGAGACTAGCTTCCGTTGCATTTTCAGCAGGTCTGCAAATTAACAATGTTACAGATAGAGATTCTGAGTATTTATACTCACTCGATACAATCATAGCTTCCAATAGAATTCCTTCCAATAGACTCGCGAAGGAAGGGCAACGCATTTTGCCAGATTGTAGGATCTTTACGTGATTAATTGTAAAATCTAACCGTATTAAATTACTCACTTGTCTTCTTTTGTTGCTCCTTCACGATCCTGTTTACCGAGACTAGCTTCCGTTGCATTTTCAGCAGGTCTGCAAATTAACAATGTTACAGATAGAGATTCTGAGTATTTCAACTCACTCGATACAATCATAGCTTCCAATAGAATGCCTTCCAATAGACTCGCGAAGGAAGGGCAACGCATTTTGCCAGATTGTAGGATCTTTACGTGATTAATTGTAAAATCTAACCGTATTAAATTACTCACTTGTCTTCTTTTGTTGCTCCTTCACGATCCTGTTTACCGAGACTAGCTTCCGTTGCATTTTCAGCAGGTCTGCAAATTAACAATGTTACAGATAGAGATTCTGAGTATTTCAACTCACTCGATACAATCATAGCTTCCAATAGAATGCCTTCCAATAGACTCGCGAAGGAAGGGCAACGCATTTTGCCAGATTGTAGGATCTTTACGTGATTAATTGTAAAATCTAACCCTATTAAATTACTCACTTGTCTTCTTTTGTTGCTCCTTCACGATCCTGTTTACCGAGACTAGCTTCCGTTGCATTTTCAGCAGGTCTGCAAATTAATAATTTTACAGATAGAGATTCTGAGTATTTCAACTCACTCGATACAATCATAGCTTCCAATAGAATGCCTTCCAATAGACTCGCGAAGGAAGGGCAACGCATTTTGCCAGATTGTAGGATCTTTACGTGATTAATTGTAAAATCTAACCCTATTAAATTACTCACTTGTCTTCTTTTGTTGCTCCTTCACGATCCTGTTTACCGAGACTAGCTTCCGTTGCATTTTCAGCAGGTCTGCAAATTAACAATGTTACAGATAGAGATTCTGAGTATTTCAACTCACTCGATACAATCATAGCTTCCAATAGACTCGCGAAGGAAGGGCAACGCATTTTGCCAGATTGTAGGATCTTTACGTGATTAATTGTAAAATCTAACCCTATTAAATTACTCACTTGTCTTCTTTTGTTGCTCCTTCACGATCCTGTTTACCGAGACTAGCTTCCGTTGCATTTTCAGCAGGTCTGCAAATTAACAATGTTACAGATAGAGATTCTGAGTATTTCAACTCACTCGATACAATCATAGCTTCATATAGAATTCCTTCCAATAGACTCGCGAAGAAGGGCAACGCATTTTGCCAGATTGTAGGATCTTTACGTGATTAATTGTAAAATCTAACCCTATTAAATTACTCACTTGTCTTCTTTTGTTGCTCCTTCACGATCCTGTTTACCGAGACTAGCTTCCGTTTCATTTTCAGCAGGTCTGCAAGTTAATAATGTTACAGATAGAGATTCTGAGTATTTCAACTCACTCGATACAATCGTAGCTTCCAATAGAATGCCTTCCAATAGACTCGCGAAGGAAGGGCAACGCATTTTGCCAGATTGTAGGATCTTTACGTGATTAATTGTAAAATCTAACCCTATTAAATTACTCACTTGTCTTCTTTTGTTGCTCCTTCACGATCCTGTTTACCGAGACTAGCTTCCGTTGCATTTTCAGCAGGTCTGCAAATTAACAATGTTACAGATAGAGATTCTGAGTATTTCAACTCAATAGATACAATCATAGCTTCCAATAGAATGCCTTCCAATAGACTCGCGAAGGAAGGGCAACGCATTTTGCCAGATTGTAGGATCTTTACGTGATTAATTGTAAAATCTAACCGTATTAAATTACTCACTTGTCTTCTTTTGTTGCTCCTTCACGATCCTGTTTACCGAGACTAGCTTCCGTTGCATTTTCAGCAGGTCTGCAAATTAACAATGTTACAGATAGATATTCTGAGTATTTCAACTCACTCGATACAATCATAGCTTCATATAGAATTCCTTCCAATAGACTCGCGAAGAAGGGCAACGCATTTTGCCAGATTGTAGGATCTTTACGTGATTAATTGTAAAATCTAACCCTATTAAATTACTCACTTGTCTTCTTTTGTTGCTCCTTCACGATCCTGTTTACCGAGACTAGCTTCCGTTGCATTTTCAGCAGGTCTGCAAATTAACAATGTTACAGATAGAGATTCTGAGTATTTCTACTCACTCGATACAATCATAGCTTCCAATAGAATGCCTTCCAATAGACTCGCGAAGGAAGGGCAACGCATTTTGCCAGATTGTAGGATCTTTACGTGATTAATTGTAAAATCTAACCCTATTAAATTACTCACTTGTCTTCTTTTGTTGCTCCTTCACGATCCTGTTTACCGAGACTAGCTTCCGTTGCATTTTCAGCAGGTCTGCAAATTAACAATGTTACAGATAGAGATTCTGAGTATTTCAACTCAATAGATACAATCATAGCTTCCAATAGAATGCCTTCCAATAGACTCGCGAAGGAAGGGCAACGCATTTTGCCAGATTGTAGGATCTTTACGTGATTAATTGTAAAATCTAACCGTATTAAATTACTCACTTGTCTTCTTTTGTTGCTCCTTCACGATCCTGTTTACCGAGACTAGCTTCCGTTGCATTTTCAGCAGGTCTGCAAATTAACAATGTTACAGATAGAGATTCTGAGTATTTCAACTCACTCGATACAATCAAAGCTTCCAATAGACTCGCGAAGGAAGGGCAACGCATTTTGCCAGATTGTAGGATCTTTACGTGATTAATTGTAAAATCTAACCCTATTAAATTACTCACTTGTCTTCTTTTGTTGCTCCTTCACGATCCTGTTTACCGAGACTAGCTTCCGTTGCATTTTCAGCAGGTCTGCAAATTAATAATGTTACAGATAGAGATTCTGAGTATTTCAACTCACTCGATACAATCATAGCTTCCAATAGAATGCCTTCCAATAGACTCGCGAAGGAAGGGCAACGCATTTTGCCAGATTGTAGGATCTTTACGTGATTAATTGTAAAATCTAACCCTATTAAATTACTCACTTGTCTTCTTTTGTTGCTCCTTCACGATCCTGTTTACCGAGACTAGCTTCCGTTGCATTTTCAGCAGGTCTGCAAATTAACAATGTTACAGATAGAGATTCTGAGTATTTCAACTCACTCGATACAATCATAGCTTCCAATAGAATGCCTTCCAATAGACTCGCGAAGGAAGGGCAACGCATTTTGCCAGATTGTAGGATCTTTACGTGATTAATTGTAAAATCTAACCGTATTAAATTACTCACTTGTCTTCTTTTGTTGCTCCTTCACGATCCTGTTTACCGAGACTAGCTTCCGTTGCATTTTCAGCAGGTCTGCAAATTAACAATGTTACAGATAGAGATTCTGAGTATTTCAACTCACTCGATACAATCATAGCTTCCAATAGAATGCCTTCCAATAGACTCGCGAAGGAAGGGCAACGCATTTTGCCAGATTGTAGGATCTTTACGTGATTAATTGTAAAATCTAACCCTATTAAATTACTCACTTGTCTTCTTTTGATGCTCCTTCACGATCCTGTTTACCGAGACTAGCTTCCGTTGCATTTTCAGCAGGTCTGCAAATTAACAATGTTACAGATAGAGATTCTGAGTATTTCTACTCACTCGATACAATCATAGCTTCCAATAGAATGCCTTCCAATAGACTCGCGAAGGAAGGGCAACGCATTTTGCCAGATTGTAGGATCTTTACGTGATTAATTGTAAAATCTAACCCTATTAAATTACTCACTTGTCTTCTTTTGTTGCTCCTTCACGATCCTGTTTACCGAGACTAGCTTCAGTTGCATTTTTAGCAGGTCTGCAAATTAACAAAGTTACAGATAGAGATTCTGAGTATTTCAACTCACTCGATACAATCATACCTTCCAATAGAATGCCTTCCAATAGACTCGCGAAGGAAGGGCAACGCATTTTGCCAGATTGTAGGATCTTTACGTGATTAATTGTAAAATCTAACCGTATTAAATTACTCACTTGTCTTCTTTTGTTGCTCCTTCACGATCCTGTTTACCGAGACTAGCTTCCGTTGCATTTTCAGCAGGTCTGCAAATTAACAATGTTACAGATAGAGATTCTGAGTATTTCAACTCACTCGATACAATCATAGCTTCCAATAGAATGCCTTCCAATAGACTCGCGAAGGAAGGGCAACGCATTTTGCCAGATTGTAGGATCTTTACGTGATTAATTGTAAAATCTAACCCTATTAAATTACTCACTTGTCTTCTTTTGTAGCTCCTTCACGATCCTGTTTACCGAGACTAGCTTCCGTTGCATTTTCAGCAGGTCTGCAAATTAACAATGTTACAGATAGAGATTCTGAGTATTTCTACTCACTCGATACAATCATAGCTTCCAATAGAATGCCTTCCAATAGACTCGCGAAGGAAGGGCAACGCATTTTGCCAGATTGTAGGATCTTTACGTGATTAATTGTAAAATCTAACCCTATTAAATTACTCACTTGTCTTCTTTTGTTGCTCCTTCACGATCCTGTTTACCGAGACTAGCTTCCGTTGCATTTTTAGCAGGTCTGCAAATTAACAATGTTACAGATAGAGATTCTGAGTATTTCAACTCACTCGATACAATCAAAGCTTCCAATAGACTCGCGAAGGAAGGGCAACGCATTTTGCCAGATTGTAGGATCTTTACGTGATTAATTGTAAAATCTAACCCTATTAAATTACTCACTTGTCTTCTTTTGTTGCTCCTTCACGATCCTGTTTACCGAGACTAGCTTCCGTTGCATTTTCAGCAGGTCTGCAAATTAACAATGTTACAGATAGAGATTCTGAGTATTTCAACTCACTCGATACAATCATAGCTTCCAATAGACTCGCGAAGGAAGGGCAACGCATTTTGCCAGATTGTAGGATCTTTACGTGATTAATTGTAAAATCTAACCCTAATAAATTACTCACTTGTCTTCTTTTGTTGCTCTTTCACGATCCTGTTTACCGAGACTAGCTTCCGTTGCATTTTCAGCAGGTCTGCAAATTAACAATGTTACAGATAGAGATTCTGAGTATTTCAACTCACTCGATACAATCATAGCTTCCAATAGAATGCCTTCCAATAGACTCGCGAAGGAAGGGCAACGCATTTTGCCAGATTGTAGGATCTTTACGTGATTAATTGTAAAATCTAACCCTATTAAATTACTCACTTGTCTTCTTTTGTTGCTCCTTCACTATCCTGTTTACCGAGACTAGCTTCCGTTGCATTTTCAGCAGGTCTGCAAATTAACAATGTTACAGATAGAGATTCTGAGTATTTCAACTCACTCGATACAATCATAGCTTCCAATAGAATGCCTTCCAATAGACTCGCGAAGGAGGGGAAACCCATTTTGCCAGATTGTAGGATCTTTACGTGATTATTTGTAAAATCTAACCCTATTAAATTACTCACTTGTCTTCTTTTGTTGCTCCTTCACGATCCTGTTTACCGAGACTAGCTTCCGTTGCATTTTCAGCAGGTCTGCAAATTAACAATGTTACAGATAGAGATTCTGAGGTTTTCAACTCACTCGATACAATCATAGCTTCCAATAGAATGCCATCCAATAGACTCGCGAAGGAAGGGCAACGCATTTTGCCAGATTGTAGGATCTTTACGTGATTAATTGTAAAATCTAACCCTATTAAATTACTCACTTGTCTTCTTTTGTTGCTCCTTCACGATCCTGTTTACCGAGACTAGCTTCCGTTGCATTTTCAGCAGGTCTGCAAATTAACAATGTTACAGATAGAGATTCTGAGGTTTTCAACTCACTCGATACAATCATAGCTTCCAATAGAATGCCATCCAATAGACTCGCGAAGGAAGGGCAACGCATTTTGCCAGATTGTAGGATCTTTACGTGATTAATTGTAAAATCTAACCCTATTAAATTACTCACTTGTCTTCTTTTGATGCTCCTTCACGATCCTGTTTACCGAGACTAGCTTCCGTTGCATTTTCAGCAGGTCTGCAAATTAACAATGTTACAGATAGAGATTCTGAGTATTTCAACTCACTCGATACAATCATAGCTTCCAATAGAATGCCTTCCAATAGACTCGCGAAGGAAGGGCAACGCATTTTGCCAGATTGTAGGATCTTTACGTGATTAATTGTAAAATCTAACCCTATTAAATTACTCACTTGTCTTCTTTTGTAGCTCCTTCACGATCCTGTTTACCGAGACTAGCTTCCGTTGCATTTTCAGCAGGTCTGCAAATTAACAATGTTACAGATAGAGATTCTGAGTATTTCTACTCACTCGATACAATCATAGCTTCCAATAGAATGCCTTCCAATAGACTCGCGAAGGAAGGGCAACGCATTTTGCCAGATTGTAGGATCTTTACGTGATTAATTGTAAAATCTAACCCTATTAAATTACTCACTTGTCTTCTTTTGTTGCTCCTTCACGATCCTGTTTACCGAGACTAGCTTCCGTTGCATTTTTAGCAGGTCTGCAAATTAACAATGTTACAGATAGAGATTCTGAGTATTTCAACTCACTCGATACAATCAAAGCTTCCAATAGACTCGCGAAGGAAGGGCAACGCATTTTGCCAGATTGTAGGATCTTTACGTGATTAATTGTAAAATCTAACCCTATTAAATTACTCACTTGTCTTCTTTTGTTGCTCCTTCACGATCCTGTTTACCGAGACTAGCTTCCGTTGCATTTTCAGCAGGTCTGCAAATTAACAATGTTACAGATAGAGATTCTGAGTATTTCAACTCACTCGATACAATCATAGCTTCCAATAGACTCGCGAAGGAAGGGCAACGCATTTTGCCAGATTGTAGGATCTTTACGTGATTAATTGTAAAATCTAACCCTAATAAATTACTCACTTGTCTTCTTTTGTTGCTCTTTCACGATCCTGTTTACCGAGACTAGCTTCCGTTGCATTTTCAGCAGGTCTGCAAATTAACAATGTTACAGATAGAGATTCTGAGTATTTCAACTCACTCGATACAATCATAGCTTCCAATAGAATGCCTTCCAATAGACTCGCGAAGGAAGGGCAAGGCATTTTGCCAGATTGTAGGATCTTTACGTGATTAATTGTAAAATCTAACCCTATTAAATTACTCACTTGTCTTCTTTTGTTGCTCCTTCACTATCCTGTTTACCGAGACTAGCTTCCGTTGCATTTTCAGCAGGTCTGCAAATTAACAATGTTACAGATAGAGATTCTGAGTATTTCAACTCACTCGATACAATCATAGCTTCCAATAGAATGCCTTCCAATAGACTCGCGAAGGAGGGGAAACCCATTTTGCCAGATTGTAGGATCTTTACGTGATTATTTGTAAAATCTAACCCTATTAAATTACTCACTTGTCTTCTTTTGTTGCTCCTTCACGATCCTGTTTACCGAGACTAGCTTCCGTTGCATTTTCAGCAGGTCTGCAAATTAACAATGTTACAGATAGAGATTCTGAGGTTTTCAACTCACTCGATACAATCATAGCTTCCAATAGAATGCCATCCAATAGACTCGCGAAGGAAGGGCAACGCATTTTGCCAGATTGTAGGATCTTTACGTGATTAATTGTAAAATCTAACCCTATTAAATTACTCACTTGTCTTCTTTTGTTGCTCCTTCACGATCCTGTTTACCGAGACTAGCTTCCGTTGCATTTTCAGCAGGTCTGCAAATTAACAATGTTACAGATAGAGATTCTGAGGTTTTCAACTCACTCGATACAATCATAGCTTCCAATAGAATGCCATCCAATAGACTCGCGAAGGAAGGGCAACGCATTTTGCCAGATTGTAGGATCTTTACGTGATTAATTGTAAAATCTAACCCTATTAAATTACTCACTTGTCTTCTTTTGATGCTCCTTCACGATCCTGTTTACCGAGACTAGCTTCCGTTGCATTTTCAGCAGGTCTGCAAATTAACAATGTTACAGATAGAGATTCTGAGTATTTCAACTCACTCGATACAATCATAGCTTCCAATAGAATGCCTTCCAATAGACTCGCGAAGGAAGGGCAACGCATTTTGCCAGATTGTAGGATCTTTACGTGATTAATTGTAAAATCTAACCCTATTAAATTACTCACTTGTCTTCTTTTGTTGCTCCTTCACGATCCTGTTTACCGAGACTAGCTTCCGTTGCATTTTCAGCAGGTCTGCAAATTAACAATGTTACAGATAGAGTTTCTGAGTATTTCAACTCACTCGATACATTCATAGCTTCCAATAGACTCGCGAAGGAAGGGCAACGCATTTTGCCAGATTGTAGGATCTTTATGTGATTAATTGTAAAATCTAACCCTATTAAATTACTCACTTGTCTTCTTTTGTTGCTCCTTCACGATCCTGTTTACCGAGACTAGCTTCCGTTGCATTTTCAGCAGGTCTGCAAATTAACAATGTTACAGATAGAGATTCTGAGTATTTCAACTCACTCGATACAATCAAAGCTTTAAATAGACTCGCGAAGGAAGGGCAACGCATTTTGCCAGATTGTAGGATCTTTACGTGATTAATTGTAAAATCTAACCCTATTAAATTACTCACTTGTCTTCTTTTGTTGCTCCTTCACGATCCTGTTTACCGAGACTAGCTTCCGTTGCATTTTCAGCAGGTCTGCAAATTAACAATGTTACAGATAGAGATTCTGAGTATTTCAACTCACTCGATACAATCATAGCTTTCAATAGAATGCCTTCCAATATACTCGCGAAGGAAGGGCAACGCATTTTGCCAGATTGTAGGATCTTTACGTGATTAATTGTAAAATCTAACCCTATTAAATTACTCACTTGTCTTCTTTTGTTGCTTCTTCACGATCCTGTTTACCGAGACTAGCTTCCGTTGCATTTTCAGCAGGTCTGCAAATTAACAATGTTACAGATAGAGATTCTGAGTATTTCAACTCAATAGATACAATCATAGCTTCCAATAGAATGCCTTCCAATAGACTCGCGAAGGAAGGGCAACGCATTTTGCCAGATTGTAGGATCTTTACGTGATTAATTGTAAAATCTAACCGTATTAAATTACTCACTTGTCTTCTTTTGTTGCTCCTTCACGATCCTGTTTACCGAGACTAGCTTCCGTTGCATTTTCAGCAGGTCTGCAAATTAACAATGTTACAGATAGAGATTCTGAGTATTTCAACTCACTCGATACAATCATAGCTTCCAATAGAATGCCTTCCAATAGACTCGCGAAGGAAGGGCAACGCATTTTGCCAGATTGTAGGATCTTTACGTGATTAATTGTAAAATCTAACCCTATTAAATTACTCACTTGTCTTCTTTTGTTGCTCCTTCACGATCCTGTTTACCGAGACTAGCTTCCGTTGCATTTTCAGCAGGTCTGCAAATTAACAATGTTACAGATAGAGATTCTGAGTATTTCTACTCACTCGATACAATCATAGCTTCCAATAGAATGCCTTCCAATAGACTCGCGAAGGAAGGGCAACGCATTTTGCCAGATTGTAGGATCTTTACGTGATTAATTGTAAAATCTAACCCTATTAAATTACTCACTTGTCTTCTTTTGTTGCTCCTTCACGATCCTGTTTACCGAGACTAGCTTCCGTTGCATTTTCAGCAGGTCTGCAAATTAACAATGTTACAGATAGAGATTCTGAGTATTTCAACTCACTCGATACAATCAAAGCTTTAAATAGACTCGCGAAGGAAGGGCAACGCATTTTGCCAGATTGTAGGATCTTTACGTGATTAATTGTAAAATCTAACCCTATTAAATTACTCACTTGTCTTCTTTTGTTGCTCCTTCACGATCCTGTTTACCGAGACTAGCTTCCGTTGCATTTTCAGCAGGTCTGCAAATTAACAATGTTACAGATAGAGATTCTGAGTATTTCTACTCACTCGATACAATCATAGCTTCCAATAGAATGCCTTCCAATAGACTCGCGAAGGAAGGGCAACGCATTTTGCCAGATTGTAGGATCTTTACGTGATTAATTGTAAAATCTAACCCTATTAAATTACTCACTTGTCTTCTTTTGTTGCTCCTTCACGATCCTGTTTACCGAGACTAGCTTCCGTTGCATTTTCAGCAGGTCTGCAAATTAACAATGTTACAGATAGAGATTCTGAGTATTTCAACTCAATAGATACAATCATAGCTTCCAATAGAATGCCTTCCAATAGACTCGCGAAGGAAGGGCAACGCATTTTGCCAGATTGTAGGATCTTTACGTGATTAATTGTAAAATCTAACCGTATTAAATTACTCACTTGTCTTCTTTTGTTGCTCCTTCACGATCCTGTTTACCGAGACTAGCTTCCGTTGCATTTTCAGCAGGTCTGCAAATTAACAATGTTACAGATAGAGATTCTGAGTATTTCAACTCACTCGATACAATCATAGCTTCCAATAGAATGCCTTCCAATAGACTCGCGAAGGAAGGGCAACGCATTTTGCCAGATTGTAGGATCTTTACGTGATTAATTGTAAAATCTAACCCTATTAAATTACTCACTTGTCTTCTTTTGTTGCTCCTTCACGATCCTGTTTACCGAGACTAGCTTCCGTTGCATTTTCAGCAGGTCTGCAAATTAACAATGTTACAGATAGAGATTCTGAGTATTTCTACTCACTCGATACAATCATAGCTTCCAATAGAATGCCTTCCAATAGACTCGCGAAGGAAGGGCAACGCATTTTGCCAGATTGTAGGATCTTTACGTGATTAATTGTAAAATCTAACCCTATTAAATTACTCACTTGTCTTCTTTTGTTGCTCCTTCACGATCCTGTTTACCGAGACTAGCTTCCGTTGCATTTTCAGCAGGTCTGCAAATTAACAATGTTACAGATAGAGATTCTGAGTATTTCAACTCACTAGATACAATCATAGCTTCCAATAGACTCGCGAAGGAAGGGCAACGCATTTTGCCAGATTGTAGGATCTTTACGTGATTAATTGTAAAATCTAACCCTATTAAATTACTCACTTGTCTTCTTTTGTTGCTCCTTCACGATCCTGTTTACCGAGACTAGCTTCCGTTGCATTTTCAGCAGGTCTGCAAATTAACAATGTTACAGATAGAGATTCTGAGTATTTCAACTCACTCGATACAATCATAGCTTCCAATAGAATGCCTTCCAATAGACTCGCTAAGGAAGGGCAACGCATTTTGCCAGATTGTAGGATCTTTACGTGATTAATTGTAAAATCTAACCCTATTAAATTACTCACTTGTCTTCTTTTGTTGCTCCTTCACGATCCTGTTTACCGAGACTAGCTTCCGTTGCATTTTCAGCAGGTCTGCAAATTAACAATGTTACAGATAGAGATTCTGAGTATTTCTACTCACTCGATACAATCATAGCTTCCAATAGAATGCCTTCCAATAGACTCGCGAAGGAAGGGCAATGCATTTTGCCAGATTGTAGGATCTTTACGTGATTAATTGTAAAATCTAACCCTATTAAATTACTCACTTGTCTTCTTTTGTTGCTCCTTCACGATCCTGTTTACCGAGACTAGCTTCCGTTGCATTTTCAGCAGGTCTGCAAATTAACAATGTTACAGATAGAGATTCTGAGTATTTCAACTCACTCGATACAATCAAAGCTTCCAATAGACTCGCGAAGGAAGGGCAACGCATTTTGCCAGATTGTAGGATCTTTACGTGATTAATTGTAAAATCTAACCCTATTAAATTACTCACTTGTCTTCTTTTGTTGCTCCTTCACGATCCTGTTTACCGAGACTAGCTTCCGTTGCATTTTCAGCAGGTCTGCAAATTAACAATGTTACAGATAGAGATTCTGAGTATTTCAACTCACTCGATACAATCATAGCTTCCAATAGACTCGCGAAGGAAGGGCAACGCATTTTGCCAGATTGTAGGATCTTTACGTGATTAATTGTAAAATCTAACCCTAATAAATTACTCACTTGTCTTCTTTTGTTGCTCCTTCACGATCCTGTTTACCGAGACTAGCTTCCGTTGCATTTTCAGCAGGTCTGCAAATTAACAATGTTACAGATAGAGATTCTGAGTATTTCAACTCACTCGATACAATCATAGCTTCCAATAGAATGCCTTCCAATAGACTCGCGAAGGAAGGGCAACGCATTTTGCCAGATTGTAGGATCTTTACGTGATTAATTGTAAAATCTAACCCTATTAAATTACTCACTTGTCTTCTTTTGTTGCTCCTTCACGATCCTGTTTACCGAGACTAGCTTCCGTTGCATTTTCAGCAGGTCTGCAAATTAACAATGTTACAGATAGAGATTCTGAGTATTTCAACTCACTCGATACAATCATAGCTTCCAATAGAATGCCTTCCAATAGACTCGCGAAGGAGGGGAAACCCATTTTGCCAGATTGTAGGATCTTTACGTGATTATTTGTAAAATCTAACCCTATTAAATTACTCACTTGTCTTCTTTTGTTGCTCCTTCACGATCCTGTTTACCGAGACTAGCTTCCGTTGCATTTTCAGCAGGTCTGCAAATTAACAATGTTACAGATAGAGATTCTGAGTATTTCAACTCACTCGATACATTCATAGCTTCCAATAGAATGCCTTCCAATAGACTCGCGAAGGAAGGGCAACGCATTTTGCCAGATTGTAGGATCTTTACGTGATTAATTGTAAAATCTAACCCTATTAAATTACTCACTTGTCTTCTTTTGTTGCTCCTTCACGATCCTGTTTACCGAGACTAGCTTCCGTTGCATTTTCAGCAGGTCTGCAAATTAACAATGTTACAGATAGAGATTCTGAGGTTTTCAACTCACTCGATACAATCATAGCTTCCAATAGAATGCCATCCAATAGACTCGCGAAGGAAGGGCAACGCATTTTGCCAGATTGTAGGATCTTTACGTGATTAATTGTAAAATCTAACCCTATTAAATTACTCACTTGTCTTCTTTTGATGCTCCTTCACGATCCTGTTTACCGAGACTAGCTTCCGTTGCATTTTCAGCAGGTCTGCAAATTAGCAATGTTACAGATAGAGATTCTGAGTATTTCAACTCACTCGATACATTCATAGCTTCCAATAGAATGCCTTCCAATAGACTCGCGAAGGAAGGGCAACGCATTTTGCCAGATTGTAGGATCTTTACGTGATTAATTGTAAAATCTAACCCTATTAAATTACTCACTTGTCTTCTTTTGTTGCTCCTTCACGATCCTGTTTACCGAGACTAGCTTCCGTTGCATTTTCAGCAGGTCTGCAAATTAACAATGTTACAGATAGAGATTCTGAGGTTTTCAACTCACTCGATACAATCATAGCTTCCAATAGAATGCCATCCAATAGACTCGCGAAGGAAGGGCAACGCATTTTGCCAGATTGTAGGATCTTTACGTGATTAATTGTAAAATCTAACCCTATTAAATTACTCACTTGTCTTCTTTTGATGCTCCTTCACGATCCTGTTTACCGAGACTAGCTTCCGTTGCATTTTCAGCAGGTCTGCAAATTAACAATGTTACAGATAGAGATTCTGAGTATTTCAACTCACTCGATACAATCATAGCTTCCAATAGAATGCCTTCCAATAGACTCGCGAAGGAAGGGCAACGCATTTTGCCAGATTGTAGGATCTTTACGTGATTAATTGTAAAATCTAACCCTATTAAATTACTCACTTGTCTTCTTTTGTTGCTCCTTCACGATCCTGTTTACCGAGACTAGCTTCCGTTGCATTTTCAGCAGGTCTGCAAATTAACAATGTTACAGATAGAGTTTCTGAGTATTTCAACTCACTCGATACATTCATAGCTTCCAATAGACTCGCGAAGGAAGGGCAACGCATTTTGCCAGATTGTAGGATCTTTATGTGATTAATTGTAAAATCTAACCCTATTAAATTACTCACTTGTCTTCTTTTGTTGCTCCTTCACGATCCTGTTTACCGAGACTAGCTTCCGTTGCATTTTCAGCAGGTCTGCAAATTAACAATGTTACAGATAGAGATTCTGAGTATTTCAACTCACTCGATAGAATCATAGCTTCCAATAGAATGCCTTCCAATAGACTCGCGAAGGAAGGGCAACGCATTTTGCCAGATTGTAGGATCTTTACGTGATTAATTGTAAAATCTAACCGTATTAAATTACTCACTTGTCTTCTTTTGTTGCTCCTTCACGATCCTGTTTACCGAGACTAGCTTCCGTTGCATTTTCAGCAGGTCTGCAAATTAACAATGTTACAGATAGAGATTCTGAGTATTTCTACTCACTCGATACAATCATAGCTTCCAATAGAATGCCTTCCAATAGACTCGCGAAGGAAGGGCAACGCATTTTGCCAGATTGTAGGATCTTTACGTGATTAATTGTAAAATCTAACCCTATTAAATTACTCACTTGTCTTCTTTTGTTGCTCCTTCACGATCCTGTTTACCGAGACTAGCTTCCGTTGCATTTTCAGCAGGTCTGCAAATTAACAATGTTACAGATAGAGATTCTGAGTATTTCAACTCACTCGATACAATCATAGCTTCAATAGACTCGCGAAGGAAGGGCAACGCATTTTGCCAGATTGTAGGATCTTTACGTGATTAATTGTAAAATCTAACCGTATTAAATTACTCACTTGTCTTCTTTTGTTGCTCCTTCACGATCCTGTTTACCGAGACTAGCTTCCGTTGCATTTTCAGCAGGTCTGCAAATTAACAATGTTACAGATAGAGATTCTGAGTATTTCAACTCACTCGATAAAATCATAGCTTCCAATAGAATGCCTTCCAATAGACTCGCGAAGGAAGGGCAACGCATTTTGCCAGATTGTAGGATCTTTACGTGATTAATTGTAAAATCTAACCCTATTAAATTACTCACTTGTCTTCTTTTGTTGCTCCTTCACGATCCTGTTTACCGAGACTAGCTTCCGTTGCATTTTCAGCAGGTCTGCAAATTAACAATGTTACAGATAGAGTTTCTGAGTATTTCAACTCACTCGATACATTCATAGCTTCCAATAGACTCGCGAAGGAAGGGCAACGCATTTTGCCAGATTGTAGGATCTTTATGTGATTAATTGTAAAATCTAACCCTATTAAATTACTCACTTGTCTTCTTTTGTTGCTCCTTCACGATCCTGTTTACCGAGACTAGCTTGCGTTGCATTTTCAGCAGGTCTGCAAATTAACAATGTTACAGATAGAGATTCTGAGTATTTCAACTCACTCGATACAATCATAGCTTCCAATAGAATGCCTTCCAATAGACTCGCGAAGGAAGGGCAACGCATTTTGCCAGATTGTAGGATCTTTACGTGATTAATTGTAAAATCTAACCCTATTAAATAACTCACTTGTCTTCTTTTGTTGCTCCTTCACGATCCTGTTTACCGAGACTAGCTTCCGTTGCATTGTCTGCAGGTCTGCAAATTAACAATGTTACAGATAGAGATTCTGAGTATTTCAACTCACTCGATACAATCATAGCTTCCAATAGAATGCCTTCCAATAGACTCGCGAAGGAAGGGCAACGCATTTTGCCAGATTGTAGGATCTTTACGTGATTAATTGTAAAATCTAACCCTATTAAATTACTCACTTGTCTTCTTTTGTTGCTCCTTCACGATCCTGATTACCGAGACTAGCTTCCGTTGCATTTTCAGCAGGTCTGCAAATTAACAATGTTACAGATAGAGATTCTGAGTATTTCAACTCACTCGAAACAATCATAGCTTCCAATAGAATGCCTTCCAATAGACTCGCGAAGGAAGGGCAACGCATTTTGCCAGATTGTAGGATCTTTACGTGATTAATTGTAAAATCTAACCGTATTAAATTACTCACTTGTCTTCTTTTGTTGCTCCTTCACGATCCTGTTTACCGAGACTAGCTTCCGTTGCATTTTCAGCAGGTCTGCAAATTAACAATGTTACAGATAGAGATTCTGAGTATTTCAACTCACTCGATACAATCATAGCTTCCAAAAGACTCGCGAAGGAAGGGCAACGCATTTTGCCAGATTGTAGGATCTTTACGTGATTAATTGTAAAATCTAACCCTATTAAATTACTCACTTGTCTTCTTTTGTTGCTCCTTCACGATCCTGTTTACCGAGACTAGCTTCCGTTGCATTTTCAGCAGGTCTGCAAATTAACAATGTTACAGATAGAGATTCTGAGTATTTCAACTCACTCGATACAATCATAGCTTCCAATAGAATGCCTTCCAATAGACTCGCGAAGGAAGGGCAACGCGTTTTGCCAGATTGTAGGATCTTTACGTGATTAATTGTAAAATCTAACCCTATTAAATTACTCACTTGTCTTCTTTTGATGCTCCTTCACGATCCTGTTTACCGAGACTAGCTTCCGTTGCATTTTCAGCAGGTCTGAAAATTAACAATGTTACAGATAGAGATTCTGAGTATTTCAACTCACTCGATACAATCATAGCTTCCAATAGAATGCCTTCCAATAGACTCGCGAAGGAAGGGCAACGCATGTTGCCAGATTGTAGGATCTTTACGTGATTAATTGTAAAATCTAACCCTATTAAATTACTCACTTGTCTTCTTTTGTTGCTTCTTCACGATCCTGTTTACCGAGACTAGCTTCCGTTGCATTTTCAGCAGGTCTGCAAATTAACAATGTTACAGATAGAGATTCTGAGTATTTCAACTCACTCGATACAATCATAGCTTCCAATAGAATGCCTTCCAATAGACTCGCGAAAGTAGGGCAACGCATTTTGCCAGATTGTAGGATCTTTACGTGATTAATTGTAAAATCTAACCCTATTAAATTACTCACTTGTCTTCTTTTGATGCTCCTTCACGATCCTGTTTACCGAGACTAGCTTCCGTTGCATTTTCAGCAGGTCTGCAAATTCACAATGTTACAGATAGAGATTCTGAGTATTTCAACTCACTCGATACAATCATAGCTTCCAATAGAATGCCTTCCAATAGACTCGCGAAGGAAGGGCAACGCATTTTGCCAGATTGTAGGATCTTTACGTGATTAATTGTAAAATCTAACCCTATTAAATTACTCACTTGTCTTCTTTTGTTGCTCCTTCACGATCCTGTTTACCGAGACTAGCTTCCGTTGCATTTTCAGCAGGTCTGCAAATTAACAATGCTACAGATAGAGATTCTGAGTATTTCAACTTACTCGATACAATCATAGCTTCCAATAGAATGCCTTCCAATAGACTCGCGAAGGAAGGGCAACGCATTTTGCCAGATTGTAGGATCTTTACGTGATTAATTGTAAAATCTAACCCTATTAAATTACTCACTTGTCTTCTTTTGTTGCTCCTTCACGTTCCTGTTTACCGAGACTAGCTTCCGTTGCATTTTCAGCAGGTCTGCAAATTTACAATGTTACAGATAGAGATTCTGAGTATTTCAACTCACTCGATACAATCATAGCTTCCAATAGAATGCCTTCCAATAGACTCGCGAAGGAAGGGCAACGCATATTGCCAGATTGTAGGATCTTTACGTGATTAATTTTAAAATCTAACCCTATTAAATTACTCACTTGTCTTCTTTTGTTGCTCCTTCACGATCCTGTTTACCGAGACTAGCTTCCGTTGCATTTTCAGCAGGTCTGTAAATTAACAATGTTACAGATAGAGATTCTGAGTATTTCAACTCACTCGATACAATCATAGCTTCCAATAGACTCGCGAAGGAAGGGCAACGCATTTTGCCAGATTGTAGGATCTTTACGTGATTAATTGTAAAATCTAACCCTATTAAATTACTCACTTGTCTTCTTTTGTTGCTCCTTCACGATCCTGTTTACCGAGACTAGGTTCCGTTGCATTTTCAGCAGGTCTGCAAATTAACAATGTTACAGATAGAGATTCTGAGTATTTCAACTCACTCGATACAATCATAGCTTCCAATAGAATGCCTTCCAATAGACTCGCGAAGGAAGGGCAACGCATTTTGCCAGATTGTAGGATCTTTACGTGATTAATTGTAAAATCTAACCCTATTAAATTACTCACTTGTCTTCTTTTGTTGCTCCTTCACGATCCTGTTTACCGAGACTAGCTTCCGTTGCATTTTCAGCAGGTCTGCAAATTAACAATGTTACAGATAGAGATTCTGAGTATTTCAACTCACTAGATACAATCATAGCTTCCAATAGACTCGCGAAGGAAGGGCAACGCATTTTGCCAGATTGTAGGATCTTTACGTGATTAATTGTAAAATCTAACCCTATTAAATTACTCACTTGTCTTCTTTTGTTGCTCCTTCACGATCCTGTTTACCGAGACTAGCTTCCGTTGCATTTTCAGCAGGTCTGCAAATTAACAATGTTACAGATAGAGATTCTGAGTATTTCAACTCACTCGATACAATCATAGCTTCCAATAGAATGCCTTCCAAGAGACTCGCGAAGGAAGGGCAACGCATTTTGCCAGATTGTACGATCTTTACGTGATTAATTGTAAAATCTAACCCTATTAAATTACTCACTTGTCTTCTTTTGTTGCTCCTTCACGATCCTGTTTACCGAGACTAGCTTCCGTTGCATTTTCAGCAGGTCTGCAAATTAACAATGTTACAGATAGAGATTCTGAGTATTTCAACTCACTAGATACAATCATAGCTTCCAATAGACTCGCGAAGGAAGGGCAACGCATTTTGCCAGATTGTAGGATCTTTACGTGATTAATTGTAAAATCTAACCCTATTAAATTACTCACTTGTCTTCTTTTGTTGCTCCTTCACGATCCTGTTTACCGAGACTAGCTTCCGTTGCATTTTCAGCAGGTCTGCAAATTAACAATGTTACAGATAGAGATTCTGAGTATTTCAACTCACTCGATACAATCATAGCTTCCAATAGAATGCCTTCCAATAGACTCGCTAAGGAAGGGCAACGCATTTTGCCAGATTGTAGGATCTTTACGTGATTAATTGTAAAATCTAACCCTATTAAATTACTCACTTGTCTTCTTTTGTTGCTCCTTCACGATCCTGTTTACCGAGACTAGCTTCCGTTGCATTTTCAGCAGGTCTGCAAATTAACAATGTTACAGATAGAGATTCTGAGTATTTCAACTCACTCGATACAATCATAGCTTCCAATAGACTCGCGAAGGAAGGGCAACGCATTTTGCCAGATTGTAGGATCTTTACGTGATTAATTGTAAAATCTAACCGTATTAAATTACTCACTTGTCTTCTTTTGTTGCTCCTTCACGATCCTGTTTACCGAGACTAGCTTCCGTTGCATTTTCAGCAGGTCTGCAAATTAACAATGTTACAGATAGAGATTCTGAGTATTTCAACTCACTCGATACAATCATAGCTTCCAATAGACTCGCGAAGGAAGGGCAACGCATTTTGCCAGATTGTAGGATCTTTACGTGATTAATTGTAAAATGTAACCCTATTAAATTACTCACTTGTCTTCTTTTGTTGCCCCTTCACGATCTTGTTTGCCGAGACTAGCTTCCGTTGCATTTTCAGCAGGTCTGCAAATTAAGAATGATACAGATAGAGATTCTGAGTATTTCAACTCACTCGATACAATCATATCTTCCAATAGAATGTCTTCCAATAGACTCGCGAAGGAAGGGCAACGCATTTTGCCAGATTGTAGGATCTTTACGTGATTAATTGTAAAATCTAACCCTATTAAATTACTCACTTGTCTTCTTTTGTTGCTCCTTCACGATCCTGTTTACCGAGACTAGCTTCCGTTGCATTTTCAGCAGGTCTGCAAATTAACAATGTTACAGATAGAGATTCTGAGTATTTCAACTCACTCGATACAATCATAGCTTCCAATAGAATGCCTTCCAATAGACTCGCGAAAGTAGGGCAACGCATTTTGCCAGATTGTAGGATCTTTACGTGATTAATTGTAAAATCTAACCCTATTAAATTACTCACTTGTCTTCTTTTGATGCTCCTTCACGATCCTGTTTACCGAGACTAGCTTCCGTTGCATTTTCAGCAGGTCTGCAAATTCACAATGTTACAGATAGAGATTCTGAGTATTTCAACTCACTCGATACAATCATAGCTTCCAATAGAATGCCTTCCAATAGACTCGCGAAGGAAGGGCAACGCATTTTGCCAGATTGTAGGATCTTTACGTGATTAATTGTAAAATCTAACCGTATTAAATTACTCACTTGTCTTCTTTTGTTGCTCCTTCACGATCCTGTTTACCGAGACTAGCTTCCGTTGCATTTTCAGCAGGTCTGCAAATTAACAATGTTACAGATAGAGATTCTGAGTATTTCAACTCACTCGATACAATCATAGCTTCCAATAGAATGCCTTCCGATAGACTCGCGAAGGAAGGGCAACGCATTTTGCAAGATTGTAGGATCTTTACGTGACTAATGGTAAAATCTAACCCTATTAAATTACTCACTTGTCTTCTTTTGTTGCTCCTTCACGATCCTGTTTACCGAGACTAGCTTCCGTTGCATTTTCAGCTGTTCCGCAAATTAACAATGTTACAGATAGAGATTCTGAGTATTTCAACTCACTCGATACAATCATAGCTTCCAATAGAATGCCTTCCAATAGACTCGCGAATGAAGGGCAACGCATTTTGCCAGATTGTAGGATCTTTACGTGATTAATTGTAAAATCTAACCCTATTAAATTACTCACTTGTCTCCTTTTGTTGCTCCTTTACGATCCTGTTTACCGAGACTAGCTTCCGTTGCATTTTCAGCAGGTCTGCAAATTAACAATGTTACAGATAGAGATTCTGAGTATTTCAACTCACTCGATACAATCATAGCTTCCAATAGAATGCCTTCCAATAGACTCGCGAAGGAAGGGCAACGCATTTTGCCAGATTGTAGGATCTTTTCGTGATTAATTGTAAAATCTAACCCTATTAAATTACTCACTTGTCTTCTTTTGATGCTCCTTCACGATCCTGTTTACCGAGACTAGCTTCCGTTGCATTTTCAGCAGGTCTGCAAATTCACAATGTTACAGATAGAGATTCTGAGTATTTCAACTCACTCGATACAATCATAGCTTCCAATAGAATGCCTTCCAATAGACTCGCGAAGGAAGGGCAACGCATTTTGCCAGATTGTAGGATCTTTACGTGATTAATTGTAAAATCTAACCCTATTAAATTACTCACTTGTCTTCTTTTGTTGCTCCTTCACGATCCTGTTTACCGAGACTAGCTTCCGTTGCATTTTCAGCAGGTCTGCAAATTAACAATGTTACAGATAGAGATTCTGAGTATTTCAACTCACTCGATACAATCATAGCTTCCAATAGAATGCCTTCCAATAGACTCGCGAAGGAAGGGCAACGCATTTTACCAGATTGTAGGATCTTAACGTGATTAATTGTAAAATCTAACCCTATTAAATTACTCACTTGTCTTCTTTTGATGCTCCTTCACGATCCTGTTTACCGAGACTAGCTTCCGTTGCATTTTCAGCAGGTCTGCAAATTAACAATGTTACAGATAGAGATTCTGAGTATTTCAACTCACTCGATACAATCATAACTTCCAATAGAATGCCTTCCAATAGACTCGCGAAGGAAGGGCAACGCATTTTGCCAGATTGTAGGATCTTCACGTGATAAATTGTAAAATCTAACCCTATTAAATTACTCACTTGTCTTCTTTTGTTGCTCCTTCACGATCCTGTTTACCGAGACTAGCTTCCGTTGCATTTTCAGCAGGTCTGCAAATTAACAATGTTACAGATAGAGATTCTGAGTATTTCAACTCACTCGATACAATCATAGCTTCCAATAGACTCGCGAAGAAAGGGCAACGCATTTTGCCAGATTGTAGGATCTTTACGTGATTAATTGTAAAATCTAACCCTATTAAATTACTCACTTGTCTTCTTTTGTTGCTCCTTCACGATCCTGTTTACCGAGACTAGCTTCCGTTGCATTTTCAGCAGGTCTGCAAATTAACAATGTTACAGATAGAGATTCTGAGTATTTCAACTTACTCGATACAATCATAGCTTCCAATAGAATGCCTTCCAATAGACTCGCGAAGGAAGGGCAACGCATTTTGCCAGATTGTAGGATCTTTACGTGATTAATTGTAAAATCTAACCCTATTAAATTACTCACTTGTCTTCTTTTGTTGCTCCTTCACGTTCCTGTTTACCGAGACTAGCTTCCGTTGCATTTTCAGCAGGTCTGCAAATTAACAATGTTACAGATAGAGATTCTGAGTATTTCAACTCACTCGATACAATCATAGCTTCCAATAGAATGCCTTCCAATAGACTCGCGAAGGAAGGGCAACGCATATTGCCAGATTGTAGGATCTTTACGTGATTAATTTTAAAATCTAACCCTATTAAATTACTCACTTGTCTTCTTTTGTTGCTCCTTCACGATCCTGTTTACCGAGACTAGCTTCCGTTGCATTTTCAGCAGGTCTGTAAATTAACAATGTTACAGATAGAGATTCTGAGTATTTCAACTCACTCGATACAATCATAGCTTCCAATAGACTCGCGAAGGAAGGGCAACGCATTTTGCCAGATTGTAGGATCTTTACGTGATTAATTGTAAAATCTAACCCTATTAAATTACTCACTTGTCTTCTTTTGTTGCTCCTTCACGATCCTGTTTACCGAGACTAGCTTCCGTTGCATTTTCAGCAGGTCTGCAAATTAACAATGTTACAGATAGAGATTCTGAGTATTTCAACTCACTCGATACAATCATAGCTTCCAATAGACTCGCGAAGGAAGGGCAACGCATTTTGCCAGATTGTAGGATCTTTACGTGATTAATTGTAAAATCTAACCGTATTAAATTACTCACTTGTCTTCTTTTGTTGCTCCTTCACGATCCTGTTTACCGAGACTAGCTTCCGTTGCATTTTCAGCAGGTCTGCAAATTAACAATGTTACAGATAGAGATTCTGAGTATTTCAACTCACTCGATAAAATCATAGCTTCCAATAGAATGCCTTCCAATAGACTCGCGAAGGAAGGGCAACGCATTTTGCCAGATTGTAGGATCTTTACGTGATTAATTGTAAAATCTAACCCTATTAAATTACTCACTTGTCTTCTTTTGTTGCTCCTTCACGATCCTGTTTACCGAGACTAGCTTCCGTTGCATTTTCAGCAGGTCTGCAAATTAACAATGTTACAGTTAGAGATTCTGAGTCTTTCAACTCACTCGATACAATCATCGCTTCCAATAGAATGCCTTCCAATAGACTAGCGAAGGAAGGGCAACGCATTTTGCCAGATTGTAGGATCTTTACGTGATTAATTGTAAAATCTAACCCTATTAAATTACTCACTTGTCTTCTTTTGTTGGTCCTTCACGATCCTGTTTACCGAGACTAGCTTCCGTTGCATTTTCAGCAGGTCTGCAAATTAACAATGTTACAGATAGAGATTCTGAGGTTTTCAACTCACTCGATACAATCATAGCTTCCAATAGAATGCCTTCCAATAGACTCCCGAAGGAAGGGCAACGCATTTTGCCAGATTGTAGGATCTTTACGTGATTAATTGTAAAATCTAACCCTATTAAATTACTCACTTGTCTTCTTTCGTTGCTCCTTCACGATCCTGTTTACCGAGACTAGCTTCCGTTGCATTTTCAGCAGGTCTGCAAATTAACAATGTTACAGATAGAGATTCTGAGTATTTCAACTCACTCGATACAATCATAGCTTCCAATAGTATGCCTTCCAATAGACTCGCGAAGGAAGGGCAACGCATTTTGCCAGATTTTAGGATCTTTACGTGATTAATTGTAATATCTAACCCTATTAAATTACTAACTTGTCTTCTTTTGTTGCTCCTTCACGATCCTGTTTACCGAGACTAGCTTCCGTTGCATTTTCAGCAGGTCTGCAAATTCACAATGTTACAGATAGAGATTCTGAGTATTTCAACTCACTCGATACAATCATAGCTTCCAATAGACTCGCGAAGGAAGGGCAACGCATTTTGCCAGATTGTAGGATCTTTACGTGATTAATTGTAAAATCTAACCGTATTAAATTACTCACTTGTCTTCTTTTGTTGCTCCTTCACGATCCTGTTTACCGAGACTAGCTTCCGTTGCATTTTCAGCAGGTCTGCAAATTAACAATGTTACAGATAGAGATTCTGAGTATTTCAACTCACTCGATACAATCATAGCTTCCAATAGAATGCCTTCCAATAGACTCGCGAAGGAAGGGCAACGCATTTTGCCAGATTGTAGGATCTTTACGTGATTAATTGTAAAATCTAACCCTATTAAATTACTCACTTGTCTTCTTTTGTTGCTCCTTCACGATCCTGTTTACCGAGACTAGCTTCCGTTGCATTTTCAGCAGGTCTGCAAATTAACAATGTTACAGATAGCGATTCTGAGTATTTCAACTCACTCGATACAATCATAGCTTCCAATAGAATGCCTTCCAATAGACTCGCGAAGGAAGGGCAACGCATTTTGCCAGATTGTAGGAACTTTACGTGATTAATTGTAAAATCTAACCCTATTAAATTACTCACTTGTCTTCTTTTGTTGCTTCTTCACGATCCTGTTTACCGAGACTAGGTTCCGTTGCATTTTCAGCAGGTCTGCAAATTAACAATGTTACAGATAGAGATTCTGAGTATTTCAACTCACTCGATACAATCATAGCTTCCAATAGAATGCCTTCCAATAGACTCGCGAAGGAAGGGCAACGCATTTTGCCAGATTGTAGGATCTTTACGTGATTAATTGTAAAATCTAACCCTATTAAATTACTCACTTGTCTTCTTTTGTTGCTCCTTCACGATCCTGTTTACCGAGACTAGCTTCCGTTGCATTTTCAGCAGGTCTGCAAATTAACAATGTTACAGATAGAGATTCTGAGTATTTCAACTCACTCGATACAATCATAGCTCCCAATAGAATGCCTTCCAATAGACTCGCGAAGGAAGGGCAACGCATTTTGCCAGATTGTAGGATCTTTACGTGATTAATTGTAAAATCTAACCCTATTAAATTACTCACTTGTCTTCTTTTGTTGCTCCTTCACGATCCTGTTTACCGAGACTAGCTTCCGTTGCATTTTCAGCAGGTCTGCAAATTAACAATGTTACAGATAGAGATTCTGAGTATTTCAACTCACTCGATACAATCATAGCTTCCAATAGAATGCCATCCAATAGACTCGCGAAGGAAGGGCAACGCATTTTGCCAGATTGTAGGATCTTTACGTGATTAATTGTAAAATATAACCCTATTAAATTACTCACTTGTCTTCTTTTGTTGCTTCTTCACGATCCTGTTTACCGAGACTAGCTTCCGTTGCATTTTCAGCAGGTCTGCAAATTAACAATGTTACAGATAGAGATTCTGAGTATTTCAACTCACTCGATACAATCATAGCTTCCAATAGAATGCCTTCCAATAGACTCGCGAAGGAAGGGCAACGCATTTTGCCAGATTGTAGGATCTTTACGTGATTAATTGTAAAATCTAACCCTATTAAATTACTCACTTGTCTTCTTTTGTTGTTCCTTCACGATCCTGTTTACCGAGACTAGCTTCCGTTGCATTTTCAGCAGGTCTGCAAATTTACAATGTTACAGATAGAGATTCTGAGTATTTCTACTCACTCGATACAATCATAGCTTCCAATAGAATGCCTTCCAATAGACTCGCGAAGGAAGGGCGACGCATTTTGCCAGATTGTAGTATCTTACTTAATTAATTGTAAAATCTAACCGTATTAAATTACTCACTTGTCTTCTTTTGTTGCTCCTTCACGATCCTGTTTACCGAGACTAGCTTCCGTTGCATTTTCAGCAGGTCTGCAAATTAACAATGTTACAGACAGAGATTCTGAGTATTTCAACTCACTCGATACAATCATAGCTTCCATTAGAATGCCTTCCAATAGACTCGCGAAGGAAGGGCAACGCAGTTTGCCAGATTGTAGGATCTTTACGTGAATAATTGCAAAATCTAACCCTATTAAATTACTCACTTGTCTTCTTTTGGTGCTCCTCCATGAGGATGATCTTCGTGACCAGCTTTCGTTGCATTCTCAGCTTCTGGCCCCGTTCCGCTATTAATGAAATTGAATTCAGTTAATGATGAAGTCATTTTGAAGTATTACGCATCGTTACTCTGGTTGGGAAGCATTTACTGACACGTGCCCTAAACAGAATTTCCATGCAACCTGTATTGAAATCGACAACTACGGCGCCATTATAGAAATGTACTTCTTCGGTATGTTCCAAGTGTTCATGGTTCAGGCATTCTTATTCTGGTCAGAGTTAATGAGAGTGTTAGGTAACAGTCGATCACCTAGGAATATCAACAAGTGTGAATTATAATCTACTGAGTAACTCACTCGCTTCCTTTTGGTGCTGTTTCGTGAGGACGATCTCCTTTACCGTGGTCACCATCCGTTCTATTTTCTAGTTTTGAGCTTTGTCCGCTGAAATAAATGGAAGCGAGCAGAATTGAACACAGTCCTTCACTCTGCGATTATTTCGAAGAATTTAATGGTTTAAACCCCAAATGGACGGTTCGCGTACTAGTATGTACGGGTTGATGAGATTAGGGATTTAGTCATGGATACACCTCTTTAAAGCCACTGTTTCCGAAGCTCAGTAATCCCAGTCTCGTAAGATGTTTTTCCATTACAACAACATAAACGGCTGATTCATTTTTCCAAATCGTATAGGCCAAGCAGGATACGTCGTATGATAATACTCACTCCCTTTCTTTCCTTTCCTGAGGATGATCTGCTTTACCAGCTTCCGTAGTATTTTCAGGTTTGGCCACTCGTCCGCTAAAGGTGAGAGTTAATATGTTGCAGTCAATGATCAAGTCATTCTAAGCCTTTACATATTTCTCCTGACGGCGCTGAAGGAAAGGATTAACTAATATGGGCCCTAAACAGAAAGGACCCGATGCTATGGTGGTGGTAATGATTTCATCCGAATGTTTTTACAATCAACTATCTCAGAAAATCAAGATTCGCAATATTGAAATTTAATTTAGCCGTTGCAGTTAATACGAATCATATTTCGCTTCCTCTTGAAGAAGAATTTAATTTTACGGAACGTATTAGTCATGCAAGAAGTAATGCGGCTCTATACTACTCACTCGGATCCTTTGGGTTCTACTTCATTGGGATGATCTCGTTTGCTGGCATCCGTTGCGTTTTCAGCTTTGGGCCCTCGTTCGCTGAAGAGACATATGAAGAAATCGTCAGCTGAATGGAATGCATTCGTTTGGCTTGAATACATGAACGCTAAATCCTTGACTCGATGGCGAACGATTCAAAGATCTAAGCCTCACTCTAAACACTTTCGTGAAGGCAGTTGCGTATTTTGTAATATTCGCGTAAGGTTTTTGTTTTTTAAATTTTCTCTTCCTGAATATCCATGTTCGTAACCGGTATTTGCAGTAGCTCTTATCGGAATCTAACATTCATGGTAATTCACATAGCAAATGTTATGAAACCCAAATAATATTACTCACGAGGCTTCTTTCGGTGCTGCTTTATCAGGGTGATCTCCTTTACCCTCGGCAGCATCCGTTCCTTTTTCTGGTTTTGGCTCTCGTCCGCTGTAGGTGTAAATTAGAGCCTTTTCAGAGGAATGCTTAACCGCCGGTCGTCGGGTTGCAGGGTTTACTTATGCAACAAATAGATTGCTGCTCTGATATACTATGGTGATGCTTGGGACTCGCAAGCCTTGTGTCTTACATCTTACTGTTATACCTTACTCAATCGATTACATCCGGAATAGTCATATAGGAATTCAGCGTAATTTCAATTACGTTAAGATTGAATGGCATGCCAGTGAGTTGAATCAACCCATAAAAGAGTGGTTGTGTGATGCTCACCTGACTTCTTTCGGTGCTCCTTCACGATCCTCTTTACCGAGACTAGCTTCCGTTGCACTTTCAGCTTCTGGTCCAGGTCTGCAAATTAAGAATGTTACAGATAGAGATTCAATAGACTCAAAAATGATAAATTTATTATGTTGTCAGTGTAATTGAATGCTATATTTGAGCTTCAATGCTTTACTTTTAATCTCTGGAGTTATTTGGGATGTACTTATGATTTTAGCGTTTTCCTTACAGAATAACTTTCTTGTCGCTATACATATACGAGGGGCGTTCAAAATGCATGTTTCCCTATTATTTTCTCCGCGTAGGATTGAGGTAGGAGAGAATCATTTGTATGGAGTGTTGATACTGCTGTTACAATGCTACTGAGGAACGCTCAAGATCGCCCGACTGATTGATTGTTAGTACGACAATGGTTTTCTTGGAGACACCTTAGCGCGTTTCCGCCAGCCACGAAATCCCGTTGTTCGCTTTTTGACAGAAAAAACGAAAAGTAGTGTCAATTTATAGACAGACATCTTCAGTCATCAACGATGGAGATGCAATATGTATTGAAATGGATCGTCGCTGGCGTATATTGTTCATAAGAGGTAGAGAAACTGCTTGTGACGAGGACCATAGCGGCAGGCAAATGACGAATCGTCCAGTTGATTTAAACGACGCGTTTGTGAGACCATTGCACTTGATTAACACTTCACTTTTGGACGAAGTCTTGCTAACCTTCCTCTTGAGTTCGAATTAAGCCTGTCATTACTGCAGAGCATTATTCTTACAGGACAGAGAATTTTGTGCAAGGTGCCGCGCTAGCTATCGGCCACGGCAACGCGCGGCCACATTCTGCTCATGGAACTGTGCAACTGCTGGAAAACCTTAGTTGGGACGTCTTTGGTCGACCAGTGTAATCACTTGACCTTTCCCCACTGATTGCCACCTATTCCCAATGCAGAAAAAACATCTCGGAGGCTGGCGATTATGAACTCAAAAATGAAGTAGATTGTAGAAATCTGGCGGGGAAATAGCGCGACCTTACCATAACTTTTAAAAGTGTTACCAATACATAAAAAATGGATAGAAAAAAGGGGAATGCGCCGAAAAATAGAGAAAAGATTAAAATTAATGAATTAGTTGTTTTTATGATTTAAAGATAGAGATTTTACTTTCTGTAGCTCAGAGAAACTTACTTTTTGGACGCCCCTCGTAATTATTGACCTAAGTATCTTTTAATTGATTTTTAAAATTTTGCATTTTCAAATTTACTATTTCGGAGTATCAAATAAGGATCATAGATATTACATTCAGAATATTTCTATCACAATCAATAGAAATCCAAATCTTAAGGGAAATAATCTTGAAGGGAAATTCATTTTCCTAGATTGTATTGGCTATTCACGATGTATTGTGAAATGATATTATAGTAAATAACTCACTTGGTTTCTTTCGATGCTCCTTCATCAGGCTGATTTTTTTCACCCTTATCAGTTTCTGTTCTGTTTTCTGTTTGTGGCTCTCGCTCGCTAAAGGTACAAAAATAAGGATGTCACAAGAATTGTATGCATTCCATGGGGTTCCATATTACATCGCACAACGTTGGAGATAATTGAGAAGGATGTATTGTTCTGTTACTTAAATAGAATTCATCGCTGTACTCTAACTCTATAGTGATAGTTAGGGCTTGCATACCACGTATTTTTTATTTAAGGTCCTTTCATACATGATTTACTGTTAATAGAACATAAATATTCCAAATATTCATAAGTTACTCAATCACATTTCCCGCTGAATTACTCACTCGCTTTTTTTCGGCACTCCTTCATGAAGATGGTCTCCTTTACCGTGATCAGCTTCCGTTTTATTTTCTCGTTTTGATCCTCGACCTCTAAAGATGCAACATTAAAAATGATAACAGATCCATTAACAGAAATGAGCGCTGCTCTTTCACTCAAAAGTGATAGTTGGGACTTACGAGCCTTGTTTTTTTTATAACTAAGTTCTTGCCTCTCTTAGTTTACTGCTTCTGAATATGAATATTAAATATATCCATAAGGTACTCAGCCGTATATCCATTCGACAATATAAGGTTAATGGCTCTTGACCATGAACATTAACAGTATAATCACTGCGAAAGATTTATTGTGACATTATACCATTGAAAATTACTCACTCGTCTTCCTTTGGTGCTCCTCCATGAGGATGGTCTGCTTTATCGAGGCTAGCTTCAGTTGAATTTTCAAATTTTGGCCCTCGTCCGCTAAGGTATAAATTAAGAATATTTCAGTTATTGATGAAGGACCACTAACGACGCTATCGACATCCAAATCATCTTATTAAACGATCTCATCCTATCCGCCAAATCTTCAGCCACCACCTCTACACCCCCTCCCCCGCCAACTCATATTAACCTTCCCAACTCAATCCGCAAACTCATTTCCAATGGAAACAGACTGTGGAGACAATCCAAGCTCTATCGTCACCCCATCGACCTACGGCTTTACAAAAGACTCAACTCAGAAATTAAATCTAAAATCAAAAAGCACACCTCTATGAAATCGAACACCTTCGTCTCCACGTTACACTTCGACGATAACTCCCTTTGGAAAGTGAGCAAAGCGCTTACCAAACAAAAGCTATTCACGCAGCCCCTGCTCATTAACGAACGGCTCAATTGCAACTCCAAGGACAAAACCAACTTTGCGGCTGACTTCCTCCAAAACTCAATGACCGACTCTCATCCCCCTCAACCATCGGACCCAGACATTCTTTCGTCCAACGAAAACCTTTTAAATTCCGACGACAACGACAACGTTTTGACAACGAATCCACTCGAAATCATAGATATCCTATCGTCATTAAATATCCACAAAGCCCATGGCCCAGACCCTTTTAGCAACAAAATTTTGAAACTATTGGTTAATTGTAAAATATTTGTTGAACTCACAGCTAATTTATTTAATGCCTGCCTATACAATAATTACTTCCCCGATTCATGAAAATTGGGAACAGTTGTTATCTTCCCAAAACCCAAAAAGACCCGCTAATAATTAGCAACTACAGGCCCATTACACTTCTCTCTTCTTTGTCAAAAATATTTGAAAAGATCATCTTAAAATTCATCAATAACCATGCAAGCAGCAATAACATCATCGCATCTGAGCAGATGGGATTTCGCGAGCACCATTCAACGATTCATTCTATCCTTCGCTTCGTCGAAAATATCATCCACGGTTTCCACAAATGTAAAGCCACTTCACAAGCAGTATTCTTTGACATTGAAAAGGCGTTCGATCGCACTTGGCATCCAGGCATTATTTATAAAATGACACAACAATCCTTCCCCCTGCCAATCCTAAAACTCATTAATTCCTTCCTCACCAATCGCCGCTTTCAGGTAAAAATTCATAATGAATATTCACCGATTAAAATCACAAATGCAGGAGTGCCTCAGGGCAGTACATTAAGCCCAATGCTATTTAACCTTTTCATTAACGATATGCCTTCAGACCCCCACGTTACCAAATATATCTATGCCGATGATTTAACTACAGTGGTACCTCGAGATACGAGTGCCCTAACATACGAGATATTTGAGATACGAGCCGTCGAGCGAGCGAAGTTTTGCTTTGAAATACCAGCAACATTTGAGATACGAGGAACGGCCGGCTGCACACGACCCATCAGTTTACTGTGCCTCACGACCCACCACTTTACTGTTCCTCGTGCGTCTCGCATTATCCCACGCATCCCCCCAGTATACTCGTTTACCTTGCTGTCGAAGCATCTTTGATAAGTTTTTCTAGGGCTTTGTGCTTTTTGTGTAATTAAATACTTTATCATATTTCTTTTTATAACCTCGGGTCCGAAGAAAGTGAGTGGAAAGGTCATTGCTCAGAAGAAGATGACGTCTATTGAATTAAAGTGTGAAATCATAGAAAAAATGAGCGAGATGTGCGAGTAGCTGACTTGGCGAGGTAGTACGGGCGTAGTAATTCAACGATATGTACTGTGCTTAAACTGAAGGAGTCAATAAAGGGTATAACGCCAGCTAAGGGCGTTACAATAATTTCTTAGCTCCGGAGCTCTCTCCATGAAAAGATGGAGAAACTGCTGATGGTTTGAGTGACGGAGAAGCAGCTTAAAGGCGATATTTTAACACAGGGCATCATATGCGAGAAAGCACGAGCAATTTACGGTGATTTGCTGAATCAGACCCCACGCACTTCCACGGACGAGGCATCGTAAGACTCGTTTAAAGCCAGTCGAGGCTGATTTGACAACTTTAGGAAAAGGACCGGCATTTACTCCGTTGTCAGGCATGGTGAGGATGCAAGTTCGGATCTGAAGTCAGCTGAGGATTATCACAAAACTTTTTCCGAACCGATAGAAGCCAAAGGACACATCCCCCAGCAAGTCTTCAACTGTGACGAGACGGAGCTTTTCTGGAAGAAGATGCCGAGTAGGACTTAAATAACGACAAGGAGAAGATTAATCGCCTAACTCATTTCCGCAACATTCTGAAAGGGAAGAAGGAACAAACCTCCTTGGACATCATTTTTTTTAATCCGGCGAAAAAAGGCAAAGATCAGTGAAGAAAAAAGCAGTAACTAAAATTAAGCATACAGCAGCATTTAAGTTGTAAGTTGCATTTTAGTGACCAAAATACAAATACACTTTATAAAGCCAGTTTATTTCTTTACGTTATCTTTTATTATGTTTTTATACAATATTTGTCATTTATAAATACTTAGCAAGAAAACTTTTGTACTTTTTCCACAAATTAATTAATTAATTAATTTGTGGAAAAATTTTCTTGCTAATTATGGTATACTTCCACAAGACAACGCCTGAAACTGTGAATTTTATTTATAAATACATTTTTCCTATTCAAAATCACGTAACAAGAACAACTGGGGTGGCATTTTGGGGCCTGGAACGAATTAATGGCATTTCAATCAATTTCAATGGGGAAAATTGCTTTGAGATACGAGCAATTTGACATATGAGCAAGGTTACGGAACGAATTAATTTCGTATCTCGAGGTATCACTGTATTTAATCCAAAAGCATCTCCCCGAACCTGCCCACAAAAAGAATTAACGCTTATATAAAAAAATTAGAGAACTGGCTAAAGAAATGGCATCTTAAAATCAACCCGAATAAATGTCAACACATGACGTTTAAGATAAACCAAAAGAGAACCTCTGATGCTCGCATTATCTTCGACAATCAGATCATTCCTCTAGTCAATGAAAAAAAATTTCTCGGCGTAATAATTTCGAACAACCTCTCTTGGAATAATCAAATTAATAACTCTATTCGGAAAGCACAAACAGCTAAATTCTTTCTAAATCCACTTCTCAATAATCCTCTCCGCTCCCTTCTCACTACAAAATTCGTCTCATCAACTCCCTTATCCTTCCAAACCTCACGTATCGCGCAATAGTCAGCTTTAATGCCACTAAATTCAACATAATTAAAGTGGAAAAATTCTACAATAAATGTATAAGACAAGTCATTTCAACCAATAAATTGGTTCCCCTCTCCGAAATTAAAAATTTCCATCAAATTACCACGGTTTCGAAGGGGATTATTAATATTTTCCAGGTTTTTCATTAAACCTGGAAAATATTAATAATCCCCTTCTAAACGACATTTGCCATTATACCCCGAAATCAAGAAAAGGCAAGAAAAAATTTCAACAACAGTCGAAATTAAAATTCACTCCTTAAAAAAGAAAGAAAAAAAATAATTATTAATAAAAAATAAAAACAAAAAAATAAAAAATGAAAATATGAAAGATAAAAAATAATAAAAAAAATTAAAAAATAATAAAAAAATAAAACAAAATTATCAAAAAGAAAAAAGGTGAAAAAATAGATGAGCCAATTTAAGGTCAATTTCTAATCTTCGGATGTTTAATTTGATCACTCTGATCTAAATCTCAAAGAAGTTTTAGAGTTGTCATGTAATTCTAAATTACTCACTCGGTTGCATTCGGAGGTTTTTCATGATGATGATGTCCTTTATCGTGCCTGCTACCCGTTTCATTTGCTGGTGTTCTCTGTCGTCCGCTAATGTTGGGAATCAAAAATATGTCTGTTAAGATCCATGTGTTCCATGTCTTCTAATATTTCGCTTTGCAACCCTAGACGCAAATTCGATGGTATCCCTTTTTTAATAAGGGAATGTAACTTATTTCCATTAAAACACAAAAGGGTTGTATAAGCCTTACCGTCGAAGAGAAACTCACTATAGTAGATCTTAAAGACTTTACAGGATTCATTGTGAAAACAAAGCCTTCTAAATTACTCACTCAGTTGCATTCGGTGGTCTTTCATGACGATGACCATGATGATGATGATGTCCTTTATCGTGCCCGCTCTCCGCTCCATGTTCTGGTCTTGGTTGTCGTCCGCTACAGGTATAAAGCAAAAATTAACATCGTAAGAGCAGTGCAATTCATGTATTTAGATTTATCAAATGGCTGCCCTGAACTATATTACGGAGATTCAACTCTTAGACGCACATCAAAATGAAGTCCATTCTTGATACTGTGTATTGATATTCGGACGTTGCGAGCCTTGTAATAAACCTTTTAAATTTAAATAAATAAATTTACTTTCTCCAAGCATCAATGATCCCTATTTTAATAAGGGAATGTAACTTATTTCCATTAAAGCACAAAAGGGTTGTATAAGCCTTACCGTCGGAGAGCAACT
Source organism: Pachydiplax longipennis (assembly GCA_036926295.1). NCBI lineage: Eukaryota > Metazoa > Arthropoda > Insecta > Odonata > Libellulidae > Pachydiplax > Pachydiplax longipennis. The sequence continues at coordinate 41,498,057 of JAVFKF010000002.1, forward strand.
TACTATAGTAGATCTTAAAGACTTTACAGGATTTATTGTGAAAACAAAGCCTTCTAAATTACTCACTCAGTTGCATTCGGTGGTCTTTCTTGACGATGACCATGATGATGATGATGTCCTTTATCGTGCCCGCCCTCCGCTCTATGTTCTGGTCTTGGTTGTCGTCCGCTAGAAAAAAGAAAAATTAACATCTTAAGAGCAATGCAATTCATGTCTTTAGATGTATCATATGGCTGTCCTGAACATAATTACGGAGAATCAACTATTAGACGCACATCAAAATGAAGTCCATTCTTGATACTGTGTATTGATATTCGGACGTTGCGAGCCTTGTAATTAACTTTTTATATTAAATAAATAACATTTAATTTCTCCGAGCATCAATGATCCCTATTTTAATAAGGGAATGAAACTTATTTCCATTCAAGCACAAAAGGGTTGTATAAGCCATACCGTCAAAGAGCAACTTACTATAGTAGATCATAAATACTTTATAGGATTCATTGTGAAAACAAACCCTTCTAAATTACTCACTCAGTTGCATTCGGTGGTCTTTCATGACGATGACCATGATGAGGATGATGTCCTTTATCGTGCCCGCTCTCCGCTCCATGTTCTGGTCTTGGTTGTCGTCCGCTAGAGGTATAAAGGAAAAATTAACATCGTAAGAGCAATGCAATTCATGTCTTTTGGTGTATCATATGGCTGTCCCTAGCCAAATTACGGAGAATGAACTATTAGACGCACATCAAAATGATTCCATTCTTGATACTGTGTATTGATATTCGGACGTTGCGAGCCTTGTAGTTAAGTATTTATATTTAAATAAATAACATTTACTTTTTCCGAGCATCAATGATCCCTATTTTAATAAGGGAATGTAAGTAATTTCCATTCAAGCACAAAAGGTTTGTATAAGCCATACCGTCGAAGAGCAACTTACTATAGTAGATCTTAAATACTTTATAGGATTCATTGTGAAAATAAGCCTTCTAAATTACTCACTCAGTTGCATTCGATGGTCTTTCATGACGATGACCATGATGATGATGATGTCCTTTATCGTGCCCGCTCTCCGCTCCATGATCTGGTCTTGGTTGTCGTCCGCTAGAGGTATAAGGGAAAAATTAACATCGTAAGAGCAATGCAATTCATGTATTTAGATTTATCATATGGCTGTCCTGAACTAAATTACGGAGAATCAACTATAAGACGCACATCAAAATAAAGTCCATTCTTGTTACTGTGTATTGATATTTGGTCGTTGCAAGCCATGTAATTAACTTTTTATATTTAAATAAATAACATTTACTTTCCCCGAGTATCAATGATCCTGATTTTAATAAGGGAATGTAACTAATTTCCATTAAAGCACAAAAGGGTTGTATAAGCCTTACCGTCGAACAGCAACTTACTATAGTAGATCTTAAAGACTTTACAGGATTCATTCTGCAAACAAAGCCTTCTAAATTACTCACTCAGTTGCATTCGGTGGTCTTCCATGACGATGATCATGATGATGATGATGTCCTTTATCGTGCCCGCCCTCCGCTCTATGTTCTGGTCTTGGTTGTCGTCCGCTAGAGGTATAAAATAAAAATTAACATCGTAAGAGCAATGCAATTAATGTCTTTAGATGTATCATATGCCTGTCCCTAACTAAATTACGGAGAATCAACTATTAGACGCACATCAAAATAAAGTCCATTCTTGTTACTGTGTATTGATATTTGGACGTTGTGAGCCTTGTAATTAAATTTTTATACTTAAATAAATAACATTTACTTTCTCCAAGCATCAATGATCCATATTTTAATACGGGAATGTAACTTATTTCCAATAGAACGCAAAAGGGTTGTATAAGCCTTACCGTAAGAGAGGTATTTACTATAGTAGATCCTAAACACTTTACAGGATTCATTGTGAAAACAAAGCCTTCTAAATTACTCACTCAGTTGCATTCGGTGGTCTTTCATGACGATGATCATGATGATGATGATGTCCTTTATCGTGCCCGCCCTCCGCTCTATGTTCTGGTCTTGGGTTTCGTCCGCTAGAGGTATAAAGGAAAAATTATCATCGTAAGAGCAATGCAATTCATGTTTTTAGGTGTATCATATGGCTGTCCCTAACTAAATTACGGAGAATGAACTATTAGACGCACATCAATATGAAATCATTTTCTTGATACTGTGTATGGATATTTGGACGTTGCGAGCCTGGTAATTAACTTTATATATTTAAATAAATAACATTTACTTTCTTCGAGCATCAATGATCCCTATTTTAATAAGGGAATGTAACTTATTTCCATTAAAGCGCAAAAGGGTTGTAAAAGCCATACCGTCGAAAAGAAACTTACTATAGTAGATGTTAAAGACTTTCCAGGATTAATTGTGAAAACAAAGCCTTCTAAATTACTCACTCAGTTGCATTCGGTGGTCTTTCATGACGATGACCATGATGATGATGATGTCCTTTATCGTGCCCGCTCTCCGCTCCATGTTCTGGTCTTGGTTGTCGTCCGCTAGAGGTATAAAGGAAAAATTAACATCGTAAGAGCAATGCAGTTCATGTCTTTAGATGTATCATATGGCTATCCTGAACTAAATTACAGAGAATCAACTACTAGACGCACATTAAAATGAAGTCCATTCTTGATACTGTGTATTGATATTCGGACGTTGCGAGCCTTGTAATTAACTTTTTATATTAAATAAATAACATTTAATTTCTCCGAGCATCAATGATCCCTATTTTTATAAGGGAATGTAACTTATTTACATTCAAGCACAAAAGGGTTGTATAAGCCATACCGTCAAAGAGCAACTTACTATAGTAGATCTTAAATACTTTATAGGATTCATTGTGAAAACAAACCCTTCTAAATTACTCACTTAGTTGCATTCGGTGGTCTTTCATGACGATGACCATGATGAGGATGATGTCCTTTATCGTGCCCGCTCTCCGCTCCATGTTCTGGTCTTGGTTGTCGTCCGCTATAGGTATACAGGAAAAGTGAACATCGTAAGAGCAATGCAATTCATGTCTTTAGGTGTATCATATGGCTGTCCCTAACCAAATTACGGAGAATGAACTATAAGACGCACATCAAAATGATTCCATTCTTGATACTGTGTATTGATATTCGGACGTTGCGAGTCTTGTAGTTAACTACTTATATTTAAATAAATAACATTTACTTTTTCCGAGCATAAATATCCCTATTTTAATAAGGGAATGTAACTAATTTCCATTCAAGCACAAAAGGTTTGTATAAGCCTTACCGTCGAAGAGCAACTTACTATAGTAGATCCTAAAGACTTTACAGGATTCATTCTGCAAACAAAGCCTACTAAATTACTCACTCAGTTGCATTCGGAGGTCTTCCATGACGATGATCATGATGATGATGATGTCCTTTATCGTGCCCGCCCTCCGCTCTATGTTCTGGTCTTAGTTGTCGACCGCTAGAGGTATAAAAGAAAAATTAACATCGTAAGAGCAATGCAATTAATGTCTTTAGATGTATCATATGCCTGTCCTGAACTAAATTACGGAGAATCAACTATTAGACGCACATCAAAATAAAGTCCATTCTTGTTACTGTGTATTGATACTATGACGTTGTGAGCCTTGTAATTAAATTTTTATACTTAAATAAATAACATTTACTTTTTCCGAGCATCAATGATCCCTATTTTAATAAGGGAATGTAACTTATTTCCATTAAAGCGCCAAAGGGTTGTATAAGCCATACCGTCGAAGAGTAACTTACTATAGTAGATGTTAAAGACTTTCCAGGATTAATTGTGAAATCAAAGCCTTCTAAATTACTCACTCAGTCGCATTCGGTGGTCTTTCATGACGATGACCATGATGAGGATGATGTCCTTTATCGTGCCCGCTCTCCGCTCCATGTTCTGGTCTTGGTTGTCGTCCGCTACAGGTATAAAGGAAAAATTAACATCGTAAGAGCAGTGCAATTCATGTCTTTAGATGTATCATATGGCTGTCCTGAACTATATTACGGAGAACATTCTATTAGACGCACATCAATATGAAGTCCTTTCTTGATACTGTGTATTGATATTCGGACGTTGCGAGCCTTGTAGTTAACTATTTATATTTAAATAAATAACATTTACTTTTTCCGAGCATCAATGATCCCTATTTTTATAAGGGAATGTAACTTATTTCCATTAAAGCGCAAAAGGGTTGTATAAGCCATACCGTGAAAGAGCTACTTACTATAGTAGATGTTAAAGACTTTCCAGGATTAATTGTGAAAACAAAGCTTTCTAAATTACTCACTCAGTTGCATTCGGTGGTCTTTCATGACGATGACCATGATGATGATGATGTCCTTTATCGTGCCCGCTCTCCGCTCCATGTTCTGGTCTTGGTTGTCGTCCGCTAGAGGTATAAAGGAAAAATTATCATCGTAAGAGCAATGCAGTTCATGTCCTTAGATGTATCATATGGCTGTCCTGAATTAAATTACAGAGAATCAACTATTAGACGCACATCAAAATGATGTCCATTCTTGATACTGTGTATTGATATTCGGACGTTGCGAGCATTGTAATTAACTTTTTATATTAAAATAAATAACATTTAATTTCTCCGAGCATCAATGATTTCTATTTTAATAAGGGAATGTAAGTAATTTCCATTCAAGCACAAAAGGGTTGCATAAGCCATACCGTCAAAGAGCAACTTACTATAGTAGATCTTAAATACTTTATAGGATTCATTGTGAAAACAAACCCTTCTAAATTACTCACTCAGTTGCATTCGGTGGTCTTTCATGACGATGACCATGATGATGATGATGTCCTTTATCGTGCCCGCTCTCCGCTCCATGATCTGGTCTTGGTTGTCGTCCGCTAGAGGTATAAGGGAAAAATTAACATCGTAAGAGCAATGCAATTCATGTATTTAGATTTATCATATGGCTGTCCTGAACTAAATTACGGAGAATCAACTATTAGACGCACATCAAAATAAAGTCCATTCTTGTTACTGTGTATTGATATTTGGTCGTTGCAAGCCTTGTAATTAACTTTTTATATTTAAATAAATAACATTTAGTTTCCCCGAGTATCAATGATCCTGATTTTAATAAGGGAATGTAACTAATTTCCATTAAAGCACAAAAGGGTTGTATAAGCCTTACCGTCGAAGAGCAACTTACTATAGTAGATCCTAAAAACTTTACAGGATTCATTCTGCAAACAAAGCCTTCTAAATTACTCACTCAGTTGCATTCGGTGGTCTTCCATGACGATGATCATGATGATGATGATGTCCTTTATCGTGCCCGCCCTCCGCTCTATGTTCTGGTCTTGGTTGTCGTCCGCTAGAGGTATAAAAGAAAAATTAACATCGTAAGAGCAATGCAATTAATGTCTTTAGATGTATCATATGCCTGTCCCTAACTAAATTACGGAGAATCAACTATTAGACGCACATCAAAATAAAGTCCATTCTTGTTACTGTGTATTGATATTAGGACGTTGTGAGCCTTGTAATTAAATTTTTATACTTAAATAAATAACATTTACTTTCTCCAAGCATCAATGATCCATATTTCAATACGGGAATGTAACTTATTTCCAATAGAACGCAAAAGGGTTGTATAAGCCTTACCGTAAGAGAGGTATTTACTATAGTAGATCCTAAACACTTTACAGGATTCATTGTGAAAACAAAGCCTTCTAAATTACTCACTCAGTTGCATTCGGTGGTCTTTCATGACGATGATCATGATGATGATGATGTCCTTTATCGTGCCCGCCCTCCACTCTATGTTCTGGTCTTGGGTTTCGTCCGCTAGAGGTATAAAGGAAAAATTATCATCGTAAGAGCAATGCAATTCATGTTTTTAGGTGTATCATATGGCGGTCCCTAACTAAATTACGGAGAATGAACTATTAGACGCACATCAATATGAAATCATTTACTTGATTCTGTGTATGGATATTTGGACGTTGCGAGCCTGGTAATTAACTTTTTATATTTAAATAAATAACATTTACTTTCTTCGAGCATCAATGATCCCTATTTTAATAAGGGAATGTAACTTATTTCCATTAAAGCGCAAAAGGGTTGTATAAGCCATACCGTCGAAGAGAAACTTACTATAGTAGATGTTAAAGACTTTCCAGGATTAATTGTGAAAACAAAGCCTTCTAAATTACTCACTCAGTTGCATTCGGTGGTCTTTCATGACGATGACCATGATGATGATGATGTCCTTTATCGTGCCCGCTCTCCGCTCCATGTTCTGGTCTTGGTTGTCGTCCGCTAGAGGTATAAAGGAAAAATTAACATCGTAAGAGCAATGCAGTTCATGTCTTTAGATGTATCATATGGCTATCCTGAACTAAATTACAGAGAATCAACTACTAGACGCACATTAAAATGAAGTCCATTCTTGATACTGTGTATTGATATTCGGACGTTGCGAGCCTTGTAATTAACTTTTTATATTAAATAAATAACATTTAATTTCTCCGAGCATCAATGATCCCTATTTTTATAAGGGAATGTAACTTATTTACATTCAAGCACAAAAGGGTTGTATAAGCCATACCGTCAAAGAGCAACTTACTATAGTAGATCTTAAATACTTTATAGGATTCATTGTGAAAACAAACCCTTCTAAATTACTCACTCAGTTGCATTCGGTGGTCTTTCATGACGATGACCATGATGAGGATGATGTCCTTTATCGTGCCCGCTCTCCGCTCCATGTTCTGGTCTTGGTTGTCGTCCGCTATAGGTATACAGGAAAAGTTAACATCGTAAGAGCAATGCAATTCATGTCTTTAGGTGTATCATATGGCTGTCCCTAACCAAATTACGGAGAATGAACTATTAGACGCACATCAAAATGATTCCATTCTTGATACTGTGTATTGATATTCGGACGTTGCGAGTCTTGTAGTTAACTACTTATATTTAAATAAATAACATTTACTTTTTCCGAGCATCAATGATCCCTATTTTAATAAGGGAATGTAACTAATTTCCATTCAAGCACAAAAGGTTTGTATAAGCCTTACCGTCGAAGAGCAACTTACTATAGTAGATCCTAAAGACTTTACAGGATTCATTCTGCAAACAAAGCCTACTAAATTACTCACTCAGTTGCATTCGGAGGTCTTCCATGACGATGATCATGATGATGATGATGTCCTTTATCGTGCCCGCCCTCCGCTCTATGTTCTGGTCTTAGTTGTCGACCGCTAGAGGTATAAAAGAAAAATTAACATCGTAAGAGCAATGCAATTAATGTCTTTAGATGTATCATATGCCTGTCCTGAACTAAATTACGGAGAATCAACTATTAGACGCACATCAAAATAAAGTCCATTCTTGTTACTGTGTATTGATATTAGGACGTTGTGAGCCTTGTAATTAAATTTTTATACTTAAATAAATAACATTTACTTTTTCCGAGCATCAATGATCCCTATTTTAATAAGGGAATGTAACTTATTTCCATTAAAGCGCCAAAGGGTTGTATAAGCCATACCGTCGAAGAGCAACTTACTATAGTAGATGTTAAAGACTTTCCAGGATTAATTGTGAAATCAAAGCCTTCTAAATTACTCACTCAGTTGCATTCGGTGGTCTTTCATGACGATGACCATGATGAGGATGATGTCCTTTATCGTGCCCGCTCTCCGCTCCATGTTCTGGTCTTGGTTGTCGTCCGCTAGAGGTATAAAGGAAAAATTATCATCGTAAGAGCAATGCATTTCATGTCTTTAGATGTATGATATGGCTATCCTGAACTAAATTACGGAGAATCAACTATTAAACACACATCAAAATGATGTCCATTCTTGATACTGTGTATTGATATTCGGACGTTGCGAGCTTTGTAATTAACTTTTTATATTTAAATAAATAACATTTACTTTTTCCGAGCATCAATGATCCCTATTTTTATAAGGGAATGTAACTAATTTCCATTCAAGCACAAAAGGTTTGTTTAAGCCATACCGTCGAAGAGAAACTTACTATAGTAGATCTTAAAGACTTTACAGGATTCATTGTGAAGACAAAGCCTTCTAAATTACTCACTCAGTTGCATTCGGTGGTCTTTCATGACGATGACCATGATGATGATGATGTCCTTTATCGTGCCCGCTCTCCGCTCCATGTTCTGGTCTTGGTTGTCGTCCGCTAGAGGTATAAAGGAAAAATTAACATCGTTAGAGCAATGCAGTCATGTCTTTAGATGTATCATATTGCTGTCATGAACTAAATTACAGAGAATCAACTATTAGACGCACATCAAAATGAAGTCCATTCTTGATACTGTGTATTGATATTCGGACTTTGCGAGCCTTGTAATTAACTTTTTATATTAAATAAATAACATTTAATTTCTCCGAGCATCAAAGATCCCTATTTTTATAAGGGAATGTAACTTATTTCCATTAAAGCGCAAAAGGGTTGTATAAGCCATACCGTGAAAGAGCAACTTACTATAGTAGATGTTAAAGACTTTCCAGGATTAATTGTGAAAACAAAGCTTTCTAAATTACTCACTCAGTTGCATTCGGTGGTCTTCCATGACGATGATCATGATGAGGATGATGTCCTTTATCGTGCCCGCTCTCCGCTCCATGTTCTGGTCTTGGTTGTCGTCCGCTAGAGGTATAAAGGAAAAATTATCATCGTAAGAGCAGTGCAATTCATGTCTTTAGATGTATCATATAGCTGTCCTGAACTAAATTACAGAGAATCAACTATTAGACGCACATCAAAATGAAGTCCATTCTTGATACTGTGTATTGATATTCGGACTTTGCGAGCCTTGTAATTAACTTTTTATATTAAATTAATAACATTTAATTTCTCCGAGCATCAATGATCCCTATTTTTATAAGGGAATTTAACTTATTTCCATTCAAGCACAAAAGGTTTGTTTAAGCCAAACCGTCAAAGAGCAACTTACTATAGTAGATCTTAAATACTTTATAGGATTCATTGTGAAAACAAAGCCTTCTAAATTACTCACTCAGTTGCATTCGGTGGTCTTCCATGACGATGATCATGATGATGATGATGTCCTTTATCGTGCCCACCCTCCGCTCTATGTTCTGGTCTTGGTTGTCGACCGCTAGAGGTATAAAAGAAAAATTAACATCGTAAGAGCAATGCAATTAATGTCTTTAGATGTATCATATGCCTGTCCTGAACTAAATTACGGAGAATCAACTATTAGACGCACATCAAAATAAAGTCCATTCTTGTTACTGTGTATTGATATTAGGACGTTGTGAGCCTTGTAATTAAATTTTTAAACTTAAATAAATAACATTTACTTTTTCCGAGCATCAATGATCCCTATTTTAATAAGGGAATGTAACTTATTTCCATTAAAGCGCAAAAGGGTTGTATAAGCCATACCGTCGAAGAGAAACTTACTATAGTAGATCTTAAAGACTTTCCAGGATTAATTGTGAAAACAAAGCCTTACAAATTACTCACTCAGTTGCATTCGGTGGTCTTCCATGACGATGATCATGATGAGGATGATGTCCTTTATCGTGCCCGCTCTCCGCTCCATGTTCTGGTCTTGGTTGTCGTCCGCTAGAGGTATAAAGGAAAAATTATCATCGTAAGAGCAGTGCAATTCATGTCTTTAGATGTATCATATAGCTGTCCTGAACTAAATTACAGAGAATCAACTATTAGACGCACATCAAAATGAAGTCCATTCTTGATACTGTGTATTGATATTCGGACGTTGCGAGCCTTGTAGTTAACTATTTATATTTAAATAAATAACATTTACTTTTTCCGAGCATCAATGATCCCTATTTTAATAAGGGAATGTAACTAATTTCCATTCAAGCACAAAGGTTTGTTTAAGCCATACCGTCGAAGAGCAACTTACTATAGTAGATCCTAAAGACTTTACAGGATTCATTCTGCAAACAAAGCCTTCTAAATTACTCACTCAGTTGCATTCGGTGGTCTTCCATGACGATGATCATGATGATGATGATGTCCTTTATCGTGCCCGCCCTCCGCTCTATGTTCTGGTCTTGATTGTCGACCGCTAGAGGTAAACAAGAAAAATTAACATCGTAAGAGCAATGCAATTAATGTCTTTAGATGTATCATATGCCTGTCCTGAATTAAATTACGGAGAATCAACTATTAGACGCACATCAAAATAAAGTCCATTCTTGTTACTGTGTATTGATATTAGGACGTTGTGAGCCTTGTAATTAAATTTTTATACTTAAATAAATAACATTTACTTTCTCCGAGCATCAATGATCCCTATTTTAATAAGGGAATGTAACTTATTTCCATTAAAGCGCAAAAGGGTTGTATAAGCCATACCGTCGTAGAGAAACTTACTATAGTAGATGTTAAAGACTTTCCAGGATTAATTGTGAAAACAAAGCCTTCTAAATTACTCACTCAGTTGCATTCGGTTGTCTTCCATGACGATGATCATGATGAGGATGATGTCCTTTATCGTGCCCGCTCTCCGCTCCATGTTCTGGTCTTGGTTGTCGTCCGCTAGAGGTATAAAGGAAAAATTATCATCGTAAGAGCAGTGCAATTCATGTCTTAAGATGTATCATATGGCTGTCCTGAACTATATTACGGAGAACAAACTATTAGACGCACATCAATATGAAGTCCTTTCTTGATACTGTGTATTGATATTCGGACGTTGCGAGCCTTGTAGTTAACTATTTATATTTAAATAAATAACATTTACTTTTTCCGAGCATCAATGATCCCTATTTTAATAAGGGAATGTAACTAATTTCCATTCAAGCACAAAAGGTTTGTTTAAGCCATACCGTCGAAGAGCAACTTACTATAGTAGATCTTAAAGTCTTTACAGGATTCATTGTGAAAACAAACCCTTCTAAATTACTCACTCAGTTGCATTCGGTGGTCTTTCATGACGATGACCATGATGAGGATGATGTCCTTTATCGTGCCCGCTCTCCGCTCCATGTTCTGGTCTTGGTTGTCGTCCGCTAGAGGTATAAAGGAAAAATTATCATCGTAAGAGCAATGCAATTCATGTCTTTAGATGTATGATATGGCTATCCTGAACTAAATTACGGAGAATCAACTATTAAACGCACATCAAAATGATGTCCATTCTTGATACTGTGTATTGATATTCGGACGTTGCGAGCTTTGTAATTAACTTTTTATATTTAAATAAATAACATTTACTTTTTCCGAGCATCAATGATCCCTATTTTAATAAGGGAATGTAACTAATTTCCATTCAAGCACAAAAGGTTTGTTTAAGCCATACCGTCGAAGAGAAACTTACTATAGTAGATCTTAAAGACTTTACAAGATTCATTGTGAAGACAAAGCCTTCTAAATTACTCACTCAGTTGCATTCGGTGGTCTTTCATGACGATGACCATGATGATGATGATGTCCTTTATCGTGCCCGCTCTCCGCTCCATGCTCTGGTCTTGGTTGTCGTCCGCTAGAGGTATAAAGGAAAAATTAACATCGTTAGAGCAATGCAGTCATGTCTTTAGATGTATCATATGGCTGTCCTGAACTAAATCACAGAGAATCAACTATTAGACGCACATCAAAATGAAGTCCATTCTTGATACTGTGTATTGATATTCGGACTTTGCGAGCCTTGTAATAAACTTTTATATTAAATAAATAACATTTAATTTCTCCGAGCATCAATGATCCCTATTTTAATAAGGGAATGTAACTTATTTCCATTAAAGCGCAAAAGGGTTGTATAAGCCATACCGTCGAAGAGAAACTTACTATAGTAGATGTTAAAGACTTTCCAGGATTAATTGTGAAAACAAAGCTTTCTAAATTACTCACTCAGTTGCATTCGGTGGTCTTTCATGACGATGACCATGATGAGGATGATGTCCTTTATCGTGCCCGCTCTCCGCTCCATGTTCTGGTCTTGCTTGTCGTCCGCTACAGGTATAAAGGATAAATTAACATCGTAAGAGCAGTGCAATTCATGTCTTTAGATGTATCATATGGCTGTCCTGAACTATATTACGGAGAATCAACTATTAGACGCACATCAATATGAAGTCCTTTCTTGATACTGTGTATTGATATTCGGACGTTGCGAGCCTTGTAGTTAACTATTTATATTTAAATAAATAACATTTACTTTTTCCGAGCATCAATGATCCCTATTTTAATAAGGGAATGTAACTAATTTCCATTCAAGCACAAAAGGTTTGTTTAAGCCAAACCGTCGAAGAGCAACTTACTATAGTAGATCTTAAAGTCTTTACAGGATTAATTGTGAAAACAAACCCTGCTAAATTACTCACTCAGTTGCATTCGGTGGTCTTTCATGACGATGACCATGATGAGGATGATGTCCTTTATCGTGCCCGCTCTCCGCTCCATGTTCTGGTCTTGGTTGTCGTCCGCTAGAGGTATAAAGGAAAAATTATCATCGTAAGAGCAATGCAATTCATGTCTTTAGATGTATGATATGGCTATCCTGAACTAAATTACGGAGAATCAACTATTAAACGCACATCAAAATGATGTCCATTCTTGATACTGTGTATTGGTATTCGGACGTTGCGAGCATTGTAATTAACTTTTTCTATTTAAATAAATAACATTTACTTTCTCCGAGCATCAATGATCCCTATTTTAATAAGGGAATGTAACTTATTTCCATTAAAGCACAAAAGGGTTGTATAAGGCATACCGTCGAAGAGAAACTTACTATAGTAGATCTTAATGACATTACAGGATTCATTGTGAAAACAAAGCCTTCTAAATTACTCACTCAGTTGCATTCGGTGGTCTTTCATGACGATGACCATGATGATGATGATGTCCTTTATCGTGCCCGCTCTCCGCTCCATGTTCTGGTCTTGGTTGTCGTCCGCTAGAGGTATAAAGGAAAAATTATCATCGTAAGAGCAATGCAGTTCATGTCCTTAGATGTATCATATGGCTGTCCTGAATTAAATTACAGAGAATCAACTATTAGACGCACATCAAAATGATGTCCATTCTTGATATTGTGTAATGATCTTCGGACGTTGCGAGCTTTGTAATTAACTTTTTATATTTAAATAAATAACCTTTACTTTTTCCGAGCATCAATGATCCCTATTTTTATAAGGGAATGTAACTAATTTCCATTCAAGCACAAAAGGTTTGTTTAAGCCATACCGTCGAAGAGCAACTTACTATAGTAGATCTTAAAGACTTTCCAGGATTAATTGTGAAAACAAAGCCTTCTAAATTACTCACTCAGTTGCATTCGGTGGTCTTTCATGACGATGACCCTGATGATGATGATGTCCTTTATCGTGCCCGCTCTCCGCTCCATGTTCTGGTCTTGGTTGTCGTCCGCTAGAGGTATAAAGGAAAAATTAACATCGTAAGAGCAATGCAGTTCATGTCCTTAGATGTATCATATGGCTGTCCTGAATTAAATTACGGAGAATCAACTATTAAACGCACATCAAAATGAAGTCCATTCTTGATACTGTGTATTGATATTCGGACGTTGCGAGCCTTGTTATTAACTTTTTATATTAAAATAAATAACATTTAATTTCTCCGAGCATCAATGATTTCTATTTTAATAAGGGAATGTAACTTATTTCCATTCAAGCACAAAAGGGTTGTATAAGCCATACCGTCAAAGAGCAACTTACTATAGTAGATCTTAAATACTTTATAGGATTCATTGTGAAAACAAACCCTTCTAAATTACTCACTCAGTTGCATTCGGTGGTCTTTCATGACGATGACCATGATGATGATGATGTCCTTTATCGTGCCCGCTCTCCGCTCCATGTTCTGGTCTTGGTTGTCGTCCGCTACAGGTATAAAGGAAAAATTAACATCGTAAGAGCAGTGCAATTCATGTCTTTAGATGTATCATATGGCTGTCCTGAACTAAATTACGGAGCATCAACTATTTACTTTCTCAGAGCATCAATGATCTCTATTTAAATAATAGAATGTAACTTATTTCCATTAAAGCGCAAAAGGGTTGTATAAGCCATACCGTCGAAGAGAAACTTACTATAGTAGATGTAAAGACTTTCCAGGATTAATTGTGAAAACAAAGCCATCTAAATTACTCACTCAGTTGCATTCGGTGGTCTTTCATGACGATGACCATGATGAGGATGATGTCCTTTATCGTGCCCGCTCTCCGCTCCATGTTCTGGTCTTGGTTGTCGTCCGCTACAGGTATAAAGCAAAAATTAACATCGTAAGAGCAGTGCAATTCATGTCTTTAGATGTATCATATGGCTGTCCTGAACTATATTACGGAGAATCAATTATTAGACGCACATCAATATGAAGTCCTTTCTTGATACTGTGTATTGATATTCGGACGTTGCGAGCCTTGTAGTTAACTATTTATATTTAAATAAATAACATTTACTTTTTCCGAGCATCAATGATCCCTATTTTAATAAGGGAATGTAACTCATTTCCATTCAAGCACAAAAGGTTTGTTTAAACCATACCGTCGAAGAGCAACTTACTATAGTAGATCTTAAAGACTTTACAGGATTCATTGTGAAAACAAACCCTTCTAAATTACTCACTCAGTTGCATTCGGTGGTCTTTCATGACGATGACCATGATAAGGATGATGTTCTTTATCGTGCCCGCTCTCCGCTCCATGTTCTGGTCTTGGTTGTCGTCCGCTAGAGGTATAAAGGAAAAATTAACATCGTAAGAGCAGTGCAATTCATGCTTTTAGATGTATCATATGGCTGTCCTGAACTAAATTACGGAGCATCAACTATTTACTTTCTCCGAGCATCAATGATCTCTATTTTAATAAGGGAATGTAACTTATTTCCATTAAAGCGCAAAAGGGTTGCATAAGCCATACCGTCGAAGAGAAACTTACTATAGTAGATCTTAAAACTTTCCAGGATTAATTATGAAAACAAAGCCTTCTAAATTACTCACTCAGTTGCATTCGGTGGTCTTTCATGACGATGACCATGATGAGGATGATGTCCTTTATCGTGCACGCTCTCCGCTCCATGTTCTGGTCTTGGTTGTCGTCCGCTACAGGTATAAAGGAAAAGTTAACATCGTAAGAGCAATGCAATTCATGTCTTTAGATGTATCATATGGCTGTACTGAACTATATTACGGAGAATCAACTATTAGACGCACATCAATATGAAGTCCTTTCTGGATACTGTGTATTGATATTCGGACGTTGCGAGCCTTGTAGTTAACTATTTATATTTAAATAAATAACATTTACTTTTTCCGAGCATCAATGATCCCTATTTTAATAAGGGAATGTAACTAATTTCCATTCAAGCACAAAAGGTTTGTTTAAGCCATACCGTCGAAGAGCAACTTACTATACTAGATCTCAAAGTCTTTATAGGATTCATTGTGAAAACAAACCCTTCTAAATTACTCACTCAGTTGCATTCGGTGGTCTTTCATGACGATGACCATGATGAGGATGATGTCCCTTATCGTGCCCGCTCTCCGCTCCATGTTCTGGTTTTGGTTGTCGTCCGCTAGAGGTATAAAGGAAAAATTATCATCGTAAGAGCAATGCAATTCATGTCTTTAGATGTATGATATGGCTATCCTGAACTAAATTACGGAGAATCAACTATTAAACGCACATCAAAAAAGTCCATTCTTGATACTGTGTATTGATATTCGGACGTTGCGAGCATTGTAATTAACTTTTTATATTTAAATAAATAACATTTACTTTCTCCGAGCATCAATGATCCCTAATTTAATAAGGGAATGTAACTAATTTCCATTCAAGCACAAAAGGTTTGTTTAAGCCATACTGTCGAAGAGCAACTTACTATAGTAGATCTTAAAGACTTTACAGGATTCATTGTGAAAACAAACCCTTCTAAATTACTCACTCTGTTGCATTCGGTGGTCTTTCATGACGATGACCATGATGAGGATGATGTCCCTTATCGTGCCCGCTCTCCGCTCCATGTTCTGGTCTTGGTTGTCGTCCGCTAGAGGTATAAAGGAAAAATTATCATCGTAAGAGCAATGCAATTCATGTCTTTAGATGTATCATATGGCTATCCTGAACTAAATTACGGAGAATCAACTATTAAACGCACATCAAAATGAAGTCCATTCTTGATGCTGTGTATTGATATTCGGACGTTGCGAGCCTTGTAATTAACTTTTTATATTTAAATAAATAACATTTACTTTCTCCGAGCATCAATGATCCCTATTTTAATAAGGGAATGTAACTAATTTCCATTCAAGCACAAAAGGTTTGTTTAAGCCATACTGTCGAAGAGCAACTTACTATAGTAGATCTTAAAGACTTTACAGGATTCATTGTGAAAACAAACCCTTCTAAATTACTCACTCAGTTGCATTCGGTGGTCTTTCATGACGATGACCATGATGAGGATGATGTCCTTTATCGTGCCCTCTCTCCGCTCCATTTTCTGGTCTTGGTTGTCGTCCGCTAGAGGTATAAAGGAAAAATTATCATCGTATGAGCAATGCAGTTCATGTCTTTAGATGTATCATATGGCTGTCTTGAACTAAATTATGGATAATAACTATTAGACGCACATCAAAATGAAGTCCATTCTTGATAATGTGTATTGATATTTGGACCTTGCGAGCCATGTAATTAACTTTTTATATTTAAATAAATAACATTTACTTTCTCCGAGCATCAATGATCCCTATTTTAATTAGGGAATGTAACTTATTTCCATTAAGGCTCTAAGGGGTTTTATAAGCCATACCGTCGAAGAGCAACTTACTATAGTAGATCTTAAAGACCTTACAGGATTCATTGTGAAAACAAAACCTTCTAAATTACTCACTTAGTTGCATTCGGTGGTCTTTCATGACGATGACCATGGTGATGATGATGTACTTTATCGTGCCCGCTCTCCGCTCCGTGTTCTGGTCTTGGTTGTCGTCCGCTAGAGGTATAAAGGAAAAATTAACATCGTAAGAGCAATGCAATTTATGTCTTTAGATGTATAATATGGCTGTCCTGAACTAAATTACGGATAATCAACTATTAGACGCACATCAAAATAAAGTCCATTCTTGTTACTGTGTATTGATATTCGGACGTTGCGTGCCTTGTAAATAACCTTTTATATTTAAATAAATAACATTTACTTTCTCCGAGCATCAATGATTCCTATTTTAATTAGGGAATGTAACTTATTTCCATTAAAGCGCAAAAGGGTTGTATAAGCCATACCGTGTAAGAGCAACTTACTATAGTAGATGTTGAAGACTTTCCAGGATTAATTGTGAAAACAAAGCTTTCTAAATTACTCACTCAGTTGCATTCGGTGGTCTTTCATGACGATGACCATGATGATGATGATGTCCTTTATCGTGCCCGCTCTCCGCTCCATGTTCTGGTCTTGGTTGTCGTCCGCTACAGGTATAAAGGAAAAATTAACATCGTAGGAGCAGTGCAATTCATGTCTTTAGATGTATCATATGGCTGTCCTGAACTATATTACGGAGAATCAACTATTAGACGCACATCAATATGAAGTCCTTTCTTGATACTGTGTATTGATATTCGGACGTTGCGAGCCTTGTAGTTAACTATTTATATTTAAATAAATAACATTTACTTTTTCCGAGCATCAATGATCCCTATTTTAATAAGGGAATGTAACTAATTTCCATTCAAGCACAAAAGGTTTGTTTAAGCCAAACCGTCGAAGAGCAACTTACTATAGTAGATCTTAAAGTCTTTACAGGATTAATTGTGAAAACAAACCCTGCTAAATTACTCACTCAGTTGCATTCGGTGGTCTTTCATGACGATGACCATGATGAGGATGATGTCCTTTATCGTGCCCGCTCTCCGCTCCATGTTCTGGTCTTGGTTGTCGTCCGCTAGAGGTATAAAGGAAAAATTATCATCGTAAGAGCAATGCAATTCATGTCTTTAGATGTATGATATGGCTATCCTGAACTAAATTACGGAGAATCAACTATTAAACGCACATCAAAATGATGTCCATTCTTGATACTGTGTATTGGTATTCGGACGTTGCGAGCATTGTAATTAACTTTTTCTATTTAAATAAATAACATTTACTTTCTCCGAGCATCAATGATCCCTATTTTAATAAGGGAATGTAACTTATTTCCATTAAAGCACAAAAGGGTTAGTAGGGTGAAAATGCGGGTTCTGGCGCAGCTAAAAATAGAATTGATGATAAGATAAGATTGATCGATAAGATAAGATTGATCGATAAGATTGAAAGATAAGATTGATTGATAAGATCGATCGATAAGATTGATCGATAAGATTGATCGATAAGATAAGATTGATCGATAAGATCGCTCGATAAGATAAGATTGATAAGATTGCTCGATCGCCACCACTGCATCACCGCCGCCATTTTGAAATAAGTTATTTTTGAAAAATGAAAATTCATACTTACTTAAGAACAAAGATTTTTTTGTTCTTAAGTAAGTATGAATAAGCCCAGTCAGGGACTCGAACCCTGGACCATTAGGTTAAAGGCCTAATGCTCTACCGACTGAGCTAACTGAGCTTTGGGGAAATAAGAATGTTAAATATGTCAAAATAATTTTATTGAAAAAAATAAGGACATTGAGCTGGTTGGTTCCAACACTTGAAGCATTGACACTCAATCAGGTTATGAACGCATGTCATATGCATCTCACAATTGCCTAGAAAAAATGTTGATTGGTTAGATATCAATAATATCTCATACACATTTCTTTATCTTACACATTTCACATTCACCTGCTGGAGTACATCGATGCATGTCTATTTTTCCCAACAGTCCGCACGTTTCACAAAGGAAATCGTCCATACATTGATCTTTGTGGAAGTATCCACACTTCTCGCATAGAGGGTGTTCTGATAAAAAAAGAGAACATTTTCAAATCACATCTTTTATTTCTAAAATTATTCTGTCATCCTTCTTCAGAAGATACATGTTTTTGTCTATTATTTTGTTATATTCTACACAATCATCATCATTAAAATTATAAAATGATGGTATAAAAATCCTCCCCGCTGATATACTAGCAACCACTCCATATCCATACTTCGTTTTCATGCGTGCTAATTGTTCAATCACATATTCACCTTCTTCCAAATCTTCTTTCTTAAGGAAGCGAAGAACAAGTTTTTTTCGGAGTTTGGTCATTATCTATAAAGATAAATAAAAAGATTTTGTAATTAATTTTTATTGTCAAAATAAAAAAATTGTCTCAGTTTTACTGATCACAAACATTTTCATCTTCCCAACATATATCGCATAGACATTTGAGAATGTTATGCGCACAATTTTTATGAATCAAACATTCTGCATCACAGTCATCATCATCTTCATAAATCTGAAATCGTTTAAAAATCTAGGTGAAGAAAAAATTAGGGAATAAAGATGGAATAAAAGTTATGGAAAATTTAGCAGATGATATTTTGAACATGTAAAAGAAAGTGAAGATTTAAATTACCTAAAAAATTAATTGAAAGGGCATCTTCTGAAAATATTAAAAATGCATCTCTCGAGGGACCTTGAGATGAATTATTTTCACCATCATCGAAAATAGGCATCTCCTCATGACAGATTAACTAGACAAAGAGAATGCATCTTCTTCAAAAAATGTAATCATCTAAAACAGAGATGCAGATCTAAATTTGAGCGACGCTTTGAATAGAGAAAGAGAAATAAAAGAAATAAAAAAATAATAATGTTATACTCACATCATCCCTAACTTTGATTCGTTTAACACCAGTGCTAGTTTCTCCCTCCAGTTTTCCGCTGCTTCGCTTGGTGCTAGTTTCTTCCTCCAGTTTTCCGCTGCTTCGCTTGGTGCTAGTTTCTCCCTCCAGTTTTCCGCTTCTACGCTTGGTGCTAGCGGTTTCCACCTCCAGCTCCTCAATGCTGCTGCTACTGCTGCTACTGCTGCTGCTCCTCCTACTCATGTTGTAGATGCGGTGTTGGTTGTGTCAACTCACCCGTTGAAGTGTATGTTATAGCCATTGTGAGGACTAGTATTTATATGGATTTAATATCAAGAAATGATTTTTTCTAGAAGTGGATATTTTCGAAAAAAAAGGTATTTCCATAGCAGATTGTGGTTACTAATCTTCTCCTTTTAGATAATTTAGAAATACTTAAATATCTACCACAATCGGAAATACTCAAATATCTACTTTGAGCCTCAGGAAGCTGGTTAACCATAATCTTCTTCCTCTGGATAAGTTAGAAATAATCTTCTTCCAAGTCGGAAATACTTCTTGATATTTGACCACCTTCTTCCGCTTGAAAAGGTATTTCCATAGCAGATTGTGGTTACTAATCTTCTCCATTTTCTAGAATATTCGTAAAGATAATTTATAACCTCACTACCGCAATTGGAAATACTCAAATATCTACTTTGACAGGAAGCTGGTTGACTATATATTGAGCTTTTTTAACTTGCGAAAAGTCTTCAGTTTTAACGCATGAGTGTGCACACAAACATGGAGGTTATGCTGAGAAGATTGGATTATATTTTAACTGGAAGGTAAGTTATAAATCTGAAAATAATGTTAAACTTTTATCAGTCGATTGAAATACTTTGTAGTGAGCAATTCGGAAATCTTATTTTTTAGAATGGAGGATGAAAGTGACATTGTAGAACTTGAATCGTCGGCAGGTGGAAGACTGAAAACTTTTTGGGTGAGTGGAAATGGAGTACATAAAGACTTTATTTCATTTTTGGAAATTTGTACAGAAAAAATAATTAATAAGGTTAGGGAAGAACTAAACCGTCACATTGCTTTAAAGATCAATTTATATATAATTGCGAAATATATAAAGGATAAAAAGGTGGAAGAGAGAAATTTTAAAACTAGAAATGTTGCAGTTTTCGATAATAGCGATTTAAGCGTAGTGTTAGAAAATTTATATAGCAAGTTAATGAAGGAAAAGTCTGAACATAGTGCAAAAGAATCAGGCTGGAGTTTGCATGAGATAAAAGGTCTAGAATTGAGAATAAATGAGTTTAATCCATTGAGAGCATCGAGTTTTATTGAATTACCAGAGAGAATTAAACATACTAAATCCGTGATTAATGTGCGAAACAATGATAATTTTTGTTTTAAATATGCGATTTTATCAAAATTTGTGAGGAGGGATGCTGATCGCGTTTCACACTACAAAAATCATGAAATTAGGTATGATTGGAATTGTGTGAATTATCCAGTAAAATTAGTTGATATTTCCAAGTTTGAAAGAGTGAATAAAATTTCCATCAATGTTTTTGGCCTAGATGATAAGAATTATGTTTTCCCACTAAAAGTTGTTGTTAAAGAATTAGAAGATCATAGAGATTTGTTATTTATAACAGATGGTGAAAAAAATCATTATTGCTGGATAAAAAATTTTGAAAGATTAGTCAGCAATCAAGTACTGAAGCACAAGGGTAGAATTGAAATTTGCAAGAGATGTTTTTCACATTTTTACAGTAAAGAGAAGCTTTTGAGTCATAAAATGTTTTGTAATGACAAGTCAATTGCGAGAGCCATCCTCCCCAATGAGGAGGACAAATGGATAAAATTTAAAAATTTTTCCAATGTGAAAAAATTGCCATTTGTTATTTACGCTGATTTCGAATGCATTTTGCTACCAATTGAAAATTGCAATCCTTCCCCGGATAATTCATATAGTAAATTCACTCAAAATCACATCCCATTCTCATTTTGTTTTTATCTTGTGGCATCAGATGGAAGAAAATTTGAACCTTTCCTCTATCGAGGTCATGATGCAGTAGAGGTTTTTCTAAGTAAAATCAAAGAGGTTGCAGAGATGGTGGAAAAGATTTATGAAAATGAAATACCAATGAAATTAGATAAGGAAGAAGAAGAAATTTTTAAATTAGCAGTTGAATGCTCTATTTGTAATCGAGAACTAGGAGATGATAGAGTGCGTGACCACTGTCATATTTCAGGAAAATTTAGAGGGGCTGCTCATGCAGCATGTAATTTAAATTGCAAATTACCTAATTTCATTCCAATATTTTTACATAATCTTTCGGGATATGATTCTCATTTGATCATTCCGCATTTGGGATATGATCAAAAGAGAATCAACTGCATACCCAATTCTGAGGAGAAATATATTTCTTTTTCAAAATTTATTAGTTCAAAATTTTCTATCAGATTTATTGATACATTTAGATTCATGTCCTCATCACTATCACGTCTAGCTCAAAATTTGCCTAAAGAGAAATTTATACATGCTGCTGAGGTTTTTGGAAATAAGTTAGATTTGGTTACTCGCAAGGGAATATTCCCATATGAATATATTGATTCGTGGGAAAAATTAGAAGAGGATAGATTACCATCCAAAGAAAAATTCTTCAGTCACTTAACACAGGAGACGGTGAGTGATGAGGAGTATGCTTTTGCTCGAGTTATGTGGGATGAATTTAAATGCGAATCAATAGGTCAATATTCAGATTTGTATTTAAAAACTGATGTTGTGCTCTTGGCGGATGTTTTTGAAAATTTCAGAAATATGTGCCAAGAGACCTACGGTTTGGATGCTGCATGGTATTATACTGCACCTGGTCTTACTTTTGACGCTATGTTAAAGTACGTGGAAATTGAACTTGAATTATTAACGGACTATGACATGCTTATGATGGTTGAGAATGGGATACGGGGAGGAATAAGTCAGTGTTCAAAGCGGTATGCAAGTGCTAATAATAAATATATGAAAAATTTTGATTCACATTCCGACTCAAATTTCATAATGTATTTGGACGCGAACAATCTCTATGGATGGGCTCTTTCTCAACCACTTCCCAGAGGAAATTTTGAATGGGTAGACAACAACTTTGATTTTATGAGCCTTCCTAATGATGCATCAAAGGGGGCTATATTAGAGGTTGATTTGGAATATCCTAGTAATATTCATGAATTACATTCAGATTTGCCATTTTGTCCAGAAAATAAAACTCCTCCTACTGGTCAACATAAGAAACTTTTACTCACTTTAGATAATAAGATGAAATATGTTATCCACTATAGAGCTTTAAAGCAGGCGATCTCACATGGGTTGAAATTGAAGAAAGTTCACAGAGTTCTTACATTTGATCAATCCCCATGGATGAGGTCATACATTGAATTGAATTCCGAGAAAAGAAAATTAGCAAAGAACGACTTTGAGAAGGATTTTTTCAAATTAATGAATAATGCAGTTTTCGGAAAAACGATGGAAAACGTTCGAAAAAGAATGAAGTTGGAATTGGTTTCTAACCCAAAACGATTAGATAAACTGATTTCCAAACCAAATTTTCTAGATCGAACTATATTTTCTGAAAATTTAGTTGCTGTTCACTTAGCTGATGAATCTATTACATTTAATAAACCTATTTATATTGGACAAGCAGTTCTAGATGTTAGTAAAACGTTAATGTATGAATTTTTTTATGGAAAATTAAAACCAAAATATGGGAGTCACATGAACTTGCTTTACACAGATACTGATTCTTTTATAATTGAAGTGGGAACTGAGGATTTTTATTGTGATATGATGAGTGATATAAATATGTATGACACATCAAATTACCCCAAAAACCACATTTGTTATTCAAATCAAAATAATAAAGTTATAGGAAAGTTTAAGGATGAAGTAGGAGGGAGGATCATAACTCATTTTGTAGGATTAAGGAGTAAACTGTACTCTTACAAAAAGGATGATGGGATTGAGGAGAAACGTGCAAAAGGAGTTTCTAAATCTGTGATAAGTAAATCATTGACTTTTGAGGATTATGAGAGTTGCTTGTTTAATAACTCACAGCTATATCGGGAAATGTACCAAATTAGATCCCGAAAACATCAGATAAAGACTGTAGCAGTTAATAAGCTTGGTCTCAGCAGCAATGATGATAAAAGATATGTAACAGAAGATGGGGTTAATACTCTAGCATGGGGACATTATAAAATTTCAAAAAAGAGAAGGAATGATGAGGATGAAAGATCGAAAAAGAGGATAAGGGGTGATGAAATCCCTCCCTAGAAAAATAGGATGCATATCTATTTTTAATCATTTGCTGCTCAACCTTGAAGCAATCATGGGTAAGTTGCTTTTATTATATTGCTTCGCGGGTTTATACTTGTGCTCGCATTGCATTCATTTGATGGAAGAGGAAATCGAAGACGAGAAAGCAGATTGCGTTCTGGATTATTTGTATAATTATGGTTACGTTAAAGAGGGAGGGGAATTAATGAAAGGAGACACCTCAAATAGGTTGAAGATTGGTATCATGAGATTTCAAGAGAATTTCGGTTTAAACGTTGATGGGGAGTTAAATAGTGAAACTATGGAGTTGATAAATACACCGAGATGTGGGGTTTCTGATGATATTTCAAAATTTGAGACTGCGAGTGTTAAGTGGGAGAAAACAAATATCAAATGGCATTATTATGGTGCTAGTGAACAAGTTTTAAAATTGACTGCTGAGGCATTTAACTTGTGGGGTAAATATACGAGTATTACTTTCCAACATGATCGGAAATCACCAGATATTCTAATATCAAACAAACGAGGAGTGCATAGGTATCAAGTAAATAAATCAATAATATGTTTGAGCTCTTTAGATGGAGCAGGTGGAACTTTAGCACATGCAGAATTTCCGTCTGAAACCCAAACCCATATAGAAATTCATATGGATGAAGATGAACAATGGTATGATAAAAATGATAATAAAACTTTAGAAGGTCAAATTAATATGTTTACGGTCTTAGTTCATGAAATCGGACATGCGTTAGGTATAGCACATTCACGAGATGAGAACTCGATTATGTTTCCTTATTATTCAAAAGCATTTTTAGATTTGCATGAAGATGATATTTTAGCAATTCAAAGCTTGTATGGTAAGCCGATACATACAGAAACAGATGATGATAATAATGATGAAGAAGATAATGATGATTTTAATGAAAGGAGTCAATCAGATCTAGATGATCCGAAACCAGAGTTATGCGAATTAGACATAAATTTATATTTAATCGTAAATCAATACATGTACATATTCTACGAAAAATGGGTTTGGATGATTGATGTGGAAAAACTTGATAGTGGAATGGAAATTAAAAATATTCAACCATTACTTATTACTGATTGGTTACACTTTTTACCGCCTGACTTTAAAAATATTACAGCTATTTATCAAAGACCTTCGGGAGAAATTGCTTTATTCGCAAATAAAACAATTTACCTTTTTTCATTTCCAAATTTAAAACTTGTTTATGGATATCCTAAAAATTTATCATTTATAGGATTGAGTGACAGAGCCACAATTAATGCAGTTGTTAATATGTATCCAGGAAAAACGTTTGTGCTTTATGGTAATCATTATGTAGTAGAATTAAATGAGTGTACATTTCATACAATGCGATATGGAATGTTGAACAAAGCGTTTCCAGGGATACCTGCAGGAGTGAAATCAGCTTTCAGATATGTAAATGGAGCACTATACTTTTTATCCGATAAAACCTTTTACGAATTTAATGAATTTAAGAATGTAGTTACTAAAGCAGGAGTGAAAGATCTTTCAATATTTGGTCTAACATGCCCGAAAGATAATCGTGGAAATATATTAGAAGCATTGAGAAATATCATTACACAATTTAGCAACGCATTTTAACATGTTAGTCGTGCAAGAGACAGGAAGTTTGCGGTCTACGAGTTGAAATAAAATCATGATGCGCACTTTGAATTGTATCATTCCGCATCCGTAAGCGAAATGGATAAGGAGACAATTACACCGGAAAATTTTTATATCGTACCGGAAAAATTTGTGCGTTTTTACTCTAGAAACGGTTATTTGCTAATTCCCTCGCATAAAAAAATATTTGAGTCATACCTTGATAAATATATGCACGTAAAAAACGAATTAGTTAATAATAGGAGCGGTACGCATTTTACTGCTTGCGAATGGAATAATAGCATGAAAAGAAGTGGATCAGATACTTGCTTTTGCATACATTTTGATTTAGCTACGAAAAGTGTACAACAGATCATTGATCAGTATCCATGGACGCAGCTTTATTGAAGTGGAAACATCCATTTACATGTATCTGTGCAGGGCCTTCATGTTGTGGTAAAACAACTTTTGTCTTAAAATTTTTACAAAATTTACCTGCTCTAGTAAATGGAGATATAAGAAAAATTATATGGTTTTGTAGCGAAGGAAGCGAGCCAAATTTAAGTGGAGTAGAAATTCGAAATGGAGTACCGACCTTTAAGAATCTCGATGGAACTCCAACACTTTTCATCATAGATGATTTAATGCATGATGCTTACACAAAGGAAGTAAGCGAATTATTTACCAGAGGCTCCCATCATTTCAATATTTCCATAATATTAATAACGCAGAATATATTTTTTCAAAACGCTCAATCTCGTAATATTTCTTTAAATTCTAAATATATTGTAATATTTCGAAACCCTAGAGATAAATCACAGTTTAGGTATTTAGCTAGACAGGTCCATCCCGAAAATTCGAAGGAATTGGAAAGGGTATATAAAGAAGTTACTTCCAAGCCTTTTACTTATTTGTTGTTAGATCTTTCACAAGAAACGCCTGATTTTTTTCGCTTTAGAACACATATTTTCCCAGGTGAATTGAAAACGGTATATGCACCAATAGATGGTAAAAATGAAAAAAAATAAAAAGGCTTTCGCTAACTTAATCAAGAATAAGCATGATTTATATAAATTAGCAAAAGCTAAAAAGAAGGAGCGAGTAGAAATCTTAAAAAAGGGGGACAGTAGTCTTATTAAAGCATTATGCGAGTGCTGCTCGAATGTGTTAGATAGGAAGTTACCACTAACCCCTAGGATATTACAAAAATTGAAAAGACTTCGCTATTCAATAAGAAAAGTGAGAGATTTAAAATCTTTAGCAGGAAAAAGAAAGTTTTTGATTCAAAAAGGTGGTTTCATTGGTGCTCTTTTAGGTGCTGTTCTACCTATAGTTAGCAGTATAATAGGTAGTGCTATTAGTAAATAATGGCTTTAGAAAAAATGTATTTAGTATCCCATGATCAATATGAGAGAGAGAAGAGTAGTAAACAACTTTCTAGACTGGATAATGAAATGCAATCGATATTATCCAAGAAAGGAATCGATGATGCTAAAAAATGGCATCTTTATCAATTTGTATTGAATAGGTATTTAGATACTGTCGCACAAAGGAAAGCACCATTAACTATTAAGCTGAGGGAGGATGAGAAAAAAGAACCTGAAAATCAGCACTATTCCGCAAAACATACAGAACAACCTAAAAATCGGTATTTTACAAAACAACTTAAAACAGATTGGAGTGAGCAAGAACAGAAATGGCGCGATATGGAGAAAAGAATAGCTCTGGCGGAAGAGATGGCAGAAAAAATCGAAAAAGACTTACATCTCCCGAGAAGATCCAGCAGGATTCGAAAAAAACAAAGTCTCAATTTGCGAAAAAAAAGACAACAAAAAAAGATAGATTGGATTCCATACTCTCCTTAATTTATTATAATCCTAGTCACTCTGCAAGTTTTTCAACTACAGAGAAATTATATAAAGCATTAGATGGGGAAGTATCACGTAAAAAAATTCAAAAATGGTTAGATTCACAAAACGCTTATACATTACATAAACCTTTACGAAAAAATTTTCATAGAAACTTTTATGAAATCGGTTACATAGATGAAGTTTGGCAATGTGATTTAAATGATATGAGGAGTCTTAAAGAACACAATGATGGGTATGCATATATTCTAACAGTCATTGATGTTTTTTCGAAATATGCATGGGCAATTGCGATAAAAACTAAAACTGCTAGGGAAATAATAAACTCTTTTAATTCCATTTTCAAAACTAGTAAAAGAAAACCGTTAAAAATTCAAACCGATAAGGGAAAAGAATTTGTAAATAGTGAATTTCAAAAATTCTTAACTCATCACGGTATTAAATTTTATCAAACCAACGACCCCACAATTAAAGCTTCAATTGTAGAGAGATTTAATAGAACACTTAAAACGAAAATGTATAAATATTTTTCTGCCTTTAATACATTCAATTACACTAAGGTTTTAGATGAATTATTAGCAAGTTATAACAATTCATATCATTCTAGTATTGATATTGCACCTTCTGAAGTAACAGAAGCTAACGCTTTCACAGTTGGGAAAAACTTAAAAAAATATATTTCAAATCATTCACCAAAATTTCACGTTGGGGATCATGTTAGAATAAGTAAGGAGCGATATACTTTTTCAAAGGGCTACACACCCAATTATTCAACAGAAATATTTCAAATTCGTAAAGTGTCTAATAATAGATCATTACCCACATATGAATTGATAGATTTGAATGGAGAATTAGTTAAGGGGGAATTTTATGAACCAGAATTGGTTAAAGTTGAAGTAGAGGATATGGAATTTCAAATCGATAAAATACTAAAACGTAGGGGGAAAGGGTCCAGTATCGAATATTATGTTAAATGGAAAGGATACTCGGACGATTTTAACTCTTGGGTTAAGAAATCTTCAATAAGGAAATTATGACTGCCTTTTTTGTAACTCTTCTGAGCGATAGCTCTGGTAAATTCTTCCCTAATAATACAATATCGCATTTTACAACCAAACTATCCAAATCTCTCAATTTAGATGAAAATTGGGTGGTAGGTTTAGCAGAAATCTTTATACCATCTATAGAACCTGAAAAGAAATCACTCTGTCCATCTGTGAGCATAATGTTAGATGATGGGTCATCTATTGAAGTACCACATGGGCACTTTAACACATTTAAAGATCTTGTTCATATATTACCTGTAACAGATGATCAAAAGAAAAAAATTTTAGGAAATGAAGATGGAATAAAAGTTTTGGTAGAAGGTGATGTACCTATCAATGTCCCTCCTGGACAATATCATTCTTTCACACAATTACTTGATCAAGTTAATCGGGTTTATGAGCTACCTAAGTTTACAATAGAAACTGAAATAGTTAAGGTATTCC
This sequence comes from Pachydiplax longipennis, assembly GCA_036926295.1. Classification (NCBI taxonomy): domain Eukaryota; kingdom Metazoa; phylum Arthropoda; class Insecta; order Odonata; family Libellulidae; genus Pachydiplax; species Pachydiplax longipennis. The sequence goes on from JAVFKF010000002.1 coordinate 41,527,125, forward strand.
GCGAATACTTCACAAAAAGAAAACTAGAGAGGATGAAGATGCTAAGGGAAGGATATGTGGGAGGAGTCTTAAATAGTGAGGGACATAAAAATAGAAGAAATAGGAGAGAGGTATGTTTAAAGACAATGATTCAGAAACCAGACGGCTCATTTATTTCAATACCTCCAGGAAGATATTCGAGTGTATATGAAATTATTGATAAATTAATGATAGATGAGGACACAAAGAAAGTTTTTTTAAAAGAACTAGAATCTTCTATAACTTTAAAGATAGGTTCTGATTCCTTCACCATCCCCCCATCTGAATATTCATCATTTTTGGAAATATTAGAAGTACTTGATCTAACTCCTAATGCTGAATTTATCATAGAAAAGGAAATCAATTCCCTTGTAAAATCAATTAGGAACAAAGAAGAAGAATATCCAATCAGTTTAGAATCTTCAATAGCTAGAATTAAAAGAAGAAGTGTAGAATTTTTGGAGGAAGATAGAAAGAAAAATTCTATGATTTTTATTTACACAGACATCATCGAACCTCAGATAGTAGGTGATGTAGATTCGCGATGTTTAAGAATTATTAATGTAGGTGATGCAGGTTATTATAAATTTCACCCCATTTACTACTACCCTTTGAACAAACATATAATTGAGAGTATTGAAATTTTAATCACAGATAAACATGGTGAAAAAATATATATTTCAAACAGTATCACTCCAACTTATCTAATATTACACTTTAAAAAGAACTAGTATTGTAAAAGTTAGTTAGTACATATCCAAATCGCGATGGAGCGACATTACTACGAACATTATTATCTTAATCAGATTGGTGGGGAAATAGGCCCACTATATCGATCTAGTTTTAAAGTACAGAGAGGAAGAGGTTTAGGAGGATTTTTTAGCGGGCTTTGGAAATCTATCAAACCTCTTTTTACCTCTGTCAAACCTCTTTTTTATAAAGGGATTAAGGCTATAGGAAAAGAAGCTCTCAATGCTGGGGTGGGTACTTTAGCAGAGCTCGGAACTAAACCATTAAAAGAAGCGTTGATGAGTAATATTCATGAAGCAGGTTCGAACTTGAAAAGAAAAACTGAAGAGAAATTGAAAAAACTAAGTGGGGAAGGTCTTAGAATTGTTCATCGGGGGCATAGAAGACTAAAAAAGAGAATAAAAAAGCCAAATTTACGAAATGTTAATCATTCAAAGAAGAGAAAGCGTAGGGTGAAGGAGGATATTTTCTCATAAAAAATGGCTGATTTCACTCCTGTAATGCCCTCATCGTTAGATATTTTCGAGAAACCAAAATCACAAGTAGCTATATTAAATATTCGAGACGTGTATTACAATCCTACTACATCGCTTGATGCTACACAAACGATAGAATTTTCAATTCCTGAAGCGAGAGAAACATATTTAGATTTAACTGGAATAACATTAATTCTTAAAGTACAGTTATGCAAATCTGGAGGGGGTAATTATACTGTTGGTGATGCAAAGCAACCGAGTGTTGTTAATAATATATTACACTCAATGTTTAAACAATGCAGTGTCACATTCAATGATAAACTAGTATCAGTTGCTGAAACAAATTATCAATATCGAAGCTATTTCGAAACCCTTTTAAATTATGGTAGTGATGCTGCAGAAACTCATTTACTATGTAACGGGTGGGTTATAGATGGTGGAACTAATATCAATGCAATAACGAGTGATGGATTCAAAAAGAGAAAGGAAATTTTTCTCAACAGTAAAATAGTCGAATTAGTAGGAAAACTGCACATTGATATTTTTAATCAGGAGAGACTCTTAATTCCAAAAGTTGCCGTAGGTATCAAATTAAGTTTAGCAGATCCTAGTTTTTTCATCTTAGAAGATGATGATACATCATCTAATATTAGAATACTCGATGCTTACCTATCAGTTCCTCATGTGCAAATGCAACCACATGTCTCATTAGTACATAATGGCGGACTCTTTAAAAGTAATGCATTTTATCCTTATAAAAGAAGTGAAATTAGAACTCGAACAATTTCCGCAGGAGGTCGGAGTATAAATTTAGATAATTTTTCCTTTGGTAAATTACCGAATACTCTAATTTTTGCTATGGTTGATAATACTGCTTTTACCGGTTCAACATCTCTCAACCCCTTCAATTTCCGACATTATAACATAGCATTTTTCTCATTGTTTATGAACGATTTGCAAATTCCCTCACGGGGTATAACTACCGATTTCAAAACAAAAATGGCCACTGAAGCTTACTACTCCTTAATGAAAGGTATAGGCATTCATAATAATGATAGAGGAATTCAAATAACATATGAAAAATTTTTAAATGGATTCACTATATTTGCATTTGATTTAACGCCTGATCAATCTGGACATGAAGATCATACTAGTCTTCCAAATCAAGGTCCTCTTAGAATTGAAGCACATTTTGATGATCCACTTCCTAACACCATAACCTGTATAATATATTTAGAATATGATGCTTGTATAGAAATCGATAAAGATAGAAATGTTATACTAACATCATGAATGGAAAACAAATCAATGATTTATTATCCTCTGATAAGCGCACCAAAAGACATTTTCGAGGTGTATTCCCCTCTGATAAATTACCAAATAAACCATCTATAGGAATCTATATTATTAATTTAGACCCCTCAACAAAACCAGGTAGTCATTGGGTCGCAATTCATATCAAAACTCGTAAACATGCAGAATATTTTGATTCTTATGCATATCCACCTTTTATCCAATCAATAATAAATTTCCTAAATACATTCTCATGCTCATTTAATCAAATTCAACTACAAAATTTTCAATCTGATCTATGCGGTGAATATTGCTGTCTTTATGTACTCCATAAATCCACTAGAAAAACCCTAAACAATTTCTTAAAACTTTTCACCTCCCCCAATTCAAATGATTGTCTCATAACCCGAATGTATTATGCAAACTTCGAGTTTGGGAGAAAAAAACGTAGATGTCACCCCATCTCAAAAAAGTGTTGTCATAAGTATAAATCAAAACGCAATCTCTGAAAACGTGTTAGTTGTGAAAGAGATATGGAACGGGATTGTGGAGATGAAATGTTCTGGGACGCTACCGTCTCAAAACGATCTTGGCATGGAGAAGAAGATGAGGATGAGCCACCAATCAAACAAGCTCATCTAGATGAATCTTCTTCAAACCGAAAACGGCAATGGGAGGGGGAAGAAGCAGAAGAAGACGAGCCACCTATAAAACAACCTCATCTAGATCAACCATCATCATTCAAACTCCCACCTTTCCAACCTTCAACGTATTGGAAGCCTAAGGATGAAGGTATTTATGGTTACTAATCTTCTCCTTTTAGATAATTTAGAAATACTCAAATATCTACCACAATCGGAAATACTCAAATATCTACTTTGAGCCTCAGGAAGCTGGTTAACCATAATCTTCTTCCTCTGGATAAGTTAGAAATAATCTTCTTCCAAGTCGGAAATACTTCTTGATATCTAACCCTTCTTCTGTTGCTATTTCAGTTGAGCCCATAGACTGGTCGACAGAGCCTTCAGTTTGGAAAGAACCTGCAGTTTACTCAGACGAGCAACAACAACAACCATCGGATATACAACCTATTAGATCCTGTTCGTGGGAGGGTGATGTGGGAAAGTATAGGACTCTACAGCAGGAGCAATTGGAGCGGATAAGACGACTAGAACAACGTATATTTGCAAGTCAACCCAGAAACCCCATTCGTCCAATACGACGGTTACGGCGAATACGACCGGTTGACCCTAGTGTTGTATCTTCCTATTTCCCTCAAAAAAAACGTGAAAAACGTGAAATAGTTGTGAAGCAATTTTACCTTCCTGCCACATATTATTTAAATACTACTGGAACTAAATCAGTTACTATTGGATGGAGACCTGAAACTGGAGTGGCCGCAAACTTTGTCAGTACTTGTGCTTCGAAATGTTCAGTTACTCTAAGTGTTAATGAACTTGATGATCTAACTGAAAGGTTGCATGATATCAGTGACTGGTTTACCTCTGGAGTGAAACCCAAATATTGTAAATTCCCCATTAAATTTTGCGTCATTTATGGTAGAAAACATATCACCATCAAAAATCATAATCAATCAATCTCTCTTAACTTTGATGAGTGGAGAAAATTTGTTTCAATCTCGACAGTCTTACTAAGAAAAAAGGATAGCTTATTATTCCATCAAAAACTCATCCAAAAAATTTACCAATATCCATCATTGGTGCGTACTCCATCCGTCGAAGAAAGTTGCTTCGACATTGCTCAATTATCCCTTGAAACCTTGAGTGAAAGAGTCACTGGCGCGGGCCTGAAAACCCCGTAAACTTTTTCACGGAAGTCACTGGCGCGGGCCTGAAAACCCCGTAAACTTTTTCACGGAAGTCACTGGCGCGGGCCTGAAAACCCCGTAAACTTCCTCACCTCCCCCACGTGAAAAGAGTCACTGGCGCAGGCTTGAAAACCTCGTAAACTTTTTTCACAATGACTTGTATAATCGATTTTCAAGCAAATATTTTAAAAAAAAAAGGAAAAAGCATTTACATTATTCGTGAACTTGCTATCGGAGATGGAAAAGAATCGCACCAATCATGGATATTCAAAATTCCTAAATATTATCAAGAAAATAAAGAAAACCTATGGTTAGAACTCAATTTTCACGGAATCAAACCCAATGATGGTGATCTACCCTACTCGCATTCCATCCTCAGAAAATATACCGATGATTATGATGAAATTTTCTGTCAAGGACTCGAAAAATCATTATACCTTCAAAAAATTTTACGTAAACCAGTCACTAATATCAACTGCCCATCACTTAAACTCCTTTCTGCCAAAATCACCTGCTGTCTCCCTGCTCATAAAAATAAACAATATGTTTGTGCACTCAATAACTATGCCAAAATTTCCAAATGGTGTCAATATAACATATATCCTAATAATATCTTACTTACTTATAACGATCTTTAACATGTTCACTATGTTTTGTTAAAAAATTCATGTTCAATAAACAAAAAATGGAAATACTTCTCTTTTATTTCAAAATGGCTACTATGTTTTGTTAAAAAAATTCATGTTCAATAAACAAAAAATGGAAATACTTCTCTTTTATTTCAAAATGACCACTATGTTTTGTTAAAAAAATTCATGTTCAATAAACAAAAAATGGAAATACTTCTCTTTTATTTCAAAATGGCGGTGATGATGCAGTGGTGGCGATCGAGCAATCTTATCAATCTTATCTTATCGAGCGATCTTATCTTATCGATCAATCTTATCTTATCGATCAATCTTATCGATCAATCTTATCTTATCGATCGATCTTATCAATCTTATCTTATCTTTCAATCTTATCGATCAATCTTATCGATCAATCTTATCTTATCGATCAATCTTATCTTATCGATCGATCTTATCAATCTTATCTTTCAATCTTATCGATCAATCTTATCTTATCGATCAATCTTATCTTTCAATCTTATCGATCAATCTTATCTTATCGATCAATCTTATCTTATCATCAATTCTATTTTTAGCTGCGCCAGAACCCGCATTTTCACCCTACTAGGGTTGTATAAGGCATACCGTCGAAGAGAAACTTACTATAGTAGATCTTAATGACATTACAGGATTCATTGTGAAAACAAAGCCTTCTAAATTACTCACTCAGTTGCATTCGGTGGTCTTTCATGACGATGACCATGATGATGATGATGTCCTTTATCGTGCCCGCTCTCCGCTCCATGTTCTGGTCTTGGTTGTCGTCCGCTAGAGGTATAAAGGAAAAATTATCATCGTAAGAGCAATGCAGTTCATGTCCTTAGATGTATCATATGGCTGTCCTGAATTAAATTACAGAGAATCAACTATTAGACGCACATCAAAATGATGTCCATTCTTGATATTGTGTAATGATCTTCGGACGTTGCGAGCTTTGTAATTAACTTTTTATATTTAAATAAATAACCTTTACTTTTTCCGAGCATCAATGATCCCTATTTTTATAAGGGAATGTAACTAATTTCCATTCAAGCACAAAAGGTTTGTTTAAGCCATACCGTCGAAGAGCAACTTACTATAGTAGATCTTAAAGACTTTCCAGGATTAATTGTGAAAACAAAGCCTTCTAAATTACTCACTCAGTTGCATTCGGTGGTCTTTCATGACGATGACCCTGATGATGATGATGTCCTTTATCGTGCCCGCTCTCCGCTCCATGTTCTGGTCTTGGTTGTCGTCCGCTAGAGGTATAAAGGAAAAATTAACATCGTAAGAGCAATGCAGTTCATGTCCTTAGATGTATCATATGGCTGTCCTGAATTAAATTACGGAGAATCAACTATTAAACGCACATCAAAATGAAGTCCATTCTTGATACTGTGTATTGATATTCGGACGTTGCGAGCCTTGTTATTAACTTTTTATATTAAAATAAATAACATTTAATTTCTCCGAGCATCAATGATTTCTATTTTAATAAGGGAATGTAACTTATTTCCATTCAAGCACAAAAGGGTTGTATAAGCCATACCGTCAAAGAGCAACTTACTATAGTAGATCTTAAATACTTTATAGGATTCATTGTGAAAACAAACCCTTCTAAATTACTCACTCAGTTGCATTCGGTGGTCTTTCATGACGATGACCATGATGATGATGATGTCCTTTATCGTGCCCGCTCTCCGCTCCATGTTCTGGTCTTGGTTGTCGTCCGCTACAGGTATAAAGGAAAAATTAACATCGTAAGAGCAGTGCAATTCATGTCTTTAGATGTATCATATGGCTGTCCTGAACTAAATTACGGAGCATCAACTATTTACTTTCTCAGAGCATCAATGATCTCTATTTAAATAATAGAATGTAACTTATTTCCATTAAAGCGCAAAAGGGTTGTATAAGCCATACCGTCGAAGAGAAACTTACTATAGTAGATGTAAAGACTTTCCAGGATTAATTGTGAAAACAAAGCCATCTAAATTACTCACTCAGTTGCATTCGGTGGTCTTTCATGACGATGACCATGATGAGGATGATGTCCTTTATCGTGCCCGCTCTCCGCTCCATGTTCTGGTCTTGGTTGTCGTCCGCTACAGGTATAAAGCAAAAATTAACATCGTAAGAGCAGTGCAATTCATGTCTTTAGATGTATCATATGGCTGTCCTGAACTATATTACGGAGAATCAATTATTAGACGCACATCAATATGAAGTCCTTTCTTGATACTGTGTATTGATATTCGGACGTTGCGAGCCTTGTAGTTAACTATTTATATTTAAATAAATAACATTTACTTTTTCCGAGCATCAATGATCCCTATTTTAATAAGGGAATGTAACTCATTTCCATTCAAGCACAAAAGGTTTGTTTAAACCATACCGTCGAAGAGCAACTTACTATAGTAGATCTTAAAGACTTTACAGGATTCATTGTGAAAACAAACCCTTCTAAATTACTCACTCAGTTGCATTCGGTGGTCTTTCATGACGATGACCATGATAAGGATGATGTTCTTTATCGTGCCCGCTCTCCGCTCCATGTTCTGGTCTTGGTTGTCGTCCGCTAGAGGTATAAAGGAAAAATTAACATCGTAAGAGCAGTGCAATTCATGCTTTTAGATGTATCATATGGCTGTCCTGAACTAAATTACGGAGCATCAACTATTTACTTTCTCCGAGCATCAATGATCTCTATTTTAATAAGGGAATGTAACTTATTTCCATTAAAGCGCAAAAGGGTTGCATAAGCCATACCGTCGAAGAGAAACTTACTATAGTAGATCTTAAAACTTTCCAGGATTAATTATGAAAACAAAGCCTTCTAAATTACTCACTCAGTTGCATTCGGTGGTCTTTCATGACGATGACCATGATGAGGATGATGTCCTTTATCGTGCCCGCTCTCCGCTCCATGTTCTTGTCTTGGTTGTCGTCCGCTACAGGTATAAAGGAAAAATTAACATCGTAAGAGCAGTGCAATTCATGTCTTTAGATGTATCATATGGCTGTACTGAACTATATTAAGGAGAATCAACTATTAGACGCACATCAATATGAAGTCCTTTCTTGATACTGTGTATTGATATTCGGACGTTGCGAGCCTTGTAGTTAACTCTTTATATTTAAATAAATAACATTTACTTTTTCCGAGCATCAATGATCCCTATTATAATAAGGGAATGTAACTTATTTCCATTAAAGCGCAAAAGGGTTGTATAAGCCATACCGTCAAAGAGCAACTTACTATAGTAGATGTTAAAGACTTTCCAGGATTAATTGTGAAAACAAAGCCTTCTAAATTACTCACTCAGTTGCATTCGGTGGTCTTTCATGACGATGACCATGATGAGGATGATGTCCTTTATCGTGCACGCTCTCCGCTCCATGTTCTGGTCTTGGTTGTCGTCCGCTACAGGTATAAAGGAAAAGTTAACATCGTAAGAGCAATGCAATTCATGTCTTTAGATGTATCATATGGCTGTACTGAACTATATTACGGAGAATCAACTATTAGACGCACATCAATATGAAGTCCTTTCTGGATACTGTGTATTGATATTCGGACGTTGCGAGCCTTGTAGTTAACTATTTATATTTAAATAAATAACATTTACTTTTTCCGAGCATCAATGATCCCTATTTTAATAAGGGAATGTAACTAATTTCCATTCAAGCACAAAAGGTTTGTTTAAGCCATACCGTCGAAGAGCAACTTACTATACTAGATCTCAAAGTCTTTATAGGATTCATTGTGAAAACAAACCCTTCTAAATTACTCACTCAGTTGCATTCGGTGGTCTTTCATGACGATGACCATGATGAGGATGATGTCCCTTATCGTGCCCGCTCTCCGCTCCATGTTCTGGTTTTGGTTGTCGTCCGCTAGAGGTATAAAGGAAAAATTATCATCGTAAGAGCAATGCAATTCATGTCTTTAGATGTATGATATGGCTATCCTGAACTAAATTACGGAGAATCAACTATTAAACGCACATCAAAAAAGTCCATTCTTGATACTGTGTATTGATATTCGGACGTTGCGAGCATTGTAATTAACTTTTTATATTTAAATAAATAACATTTACTTTCTCCGAGCATCAATGATCCCTAATTTAATAAGGGAATGTAACTAATTTCCATTCAAGCACAAAAGGTTTGTTTAAGCCATACTGTCGAAGAGCAACTTACTATAGTAGATCTTAAAGACTTTACAGGATTCATTGTGAAAACAAACCCTTCTAAATTACTCACTCTGTTGCATTCGGTGGTCTTTCATGACGATGACCATGATGAGGATGATGTCCCTTATCGTGCCCGCTCTCCGCTCCATGTTCTGGTCTTGGTTGTCGTCCGCTAGAGGTATAAAGGAAAAATTATCATCGTAAGAGCAATGCAATTCATGTCTTTAGATGTATCATATGGCTATCCTGAACTAAATTACGGAGAATCAACTATTAAACGCACATCAAAATGAAGTCCATTCTTGATGCTGTGTATTGATATTCGGACGTTGCGAGCCTTGTAATTAACTTTTTATATTTAAATAAATAACATTTACTTTCTCCGAGCATCAATGATCCCTATTTTAATAAGGGAATGTAACTAATTTCCATTCAAGCACAAAAGGTTTGTTTAAGCCATACTGTCGAAGAGCAACTTACTATAGTAGATCTTAAAGACTTTACAGGATTCATTGTGAAAACAAACCCTTCTAAATTACTCACTCAGTTGCATTCGGTGGTCTTTCATGACGATGACCATGATGAGGATGATGTCCTTTATCGTGCCCTCTCTCCGCTCCATTTTCTGGTCTTGGTTGTCGTCCGCTAGAGGTATAAAGGAAAAATTATCATCGTATGAGCAATGCAGTTCATGTCTTTAGATGTATCATATGGCTGTCTTGAACTAAATTATGGATAATAACTATTAGACGCACATCAAAATGAAGTCCATTCTTGATAATGTGTATTGATATTTGGACCTTGCGAGCCATGTAATTAACTTTTTATATTTAAATAAATAACATTTACTTTCTCCGAGCATCAATGATCCCTATTTTAATTAGGGAATGTAACTTATTTCCATTTAGGCTCTAAGGGGTTTTATAAGCCATACCGTCGAAGAGCAACTTACTATAGTAGATCTTAAAGACCTTACAGGATTCATTGTGAAAACAAAACCTTCTAAATTACTCACTTAGTTGCATTCGGTGGTCTTTCATGACGATGACCATGGTGATGATGATGTACTTTATCGTGCCCGCTCTCCGCTCCGTGTTCTGGTCTTGGTTGTCGTCCGCTAGAGGTATAAAGGAAAAATTAACATCGTAAGAGCAATGCAATTTATGTCTTTAGATGTATAATATGGCTGTCCTGAACTAAATTACGGATAATCAACTATTAGACGCACATCAAAATAAAGTCCATTCTTGTTACTGTGTATTGATATTCGGACGTTGCGTGCCTTGTAAATAACCTTTTATATTTAAATAAATAACATTTACTTTCTCCGAGCATCAATGATTCCTATTTTAATTAGGGAATGTAACTTATTTCCATTAAAGCGCAAAAGGGTTGTATAAGCCATACCGTGTAAGAGCAACTTACTATAGTAGATGTTGAAGACTTTCCAGGATTAATTGTGAAAACAAAGCTTTCTAAATTACTCACTCAGTTGCATTCGGTGGTCTTTCATGACGATGACCATGATGATGATGATGTCCTTTATCGTGCCCGCTCTCCGCTCCATGTTCTGGTCTTGGTTGTCGTCCGCTACAGGTATAAAGGAAAAATTAACATCGTAGGAGCAGTGCAATTCATGTCTTTAGATGTATCATATGGCTGTCCTGAACTATATTACGGAGAACAAACTATTAGACGCACATCAATATGAAGTCCTTTCTTGATACTGTGTATTGATATTCGGACGTTGCGAACCTTGTAGTTAACTATTTATATTTAAATAAATAACATTTACTTTTTCCGAGCATCAATGATCCCTATTTTAATAAGGGAATGTAACTAATTTCCATTCAAGCACAAAAGATTTGTTTAAGCCATACCGTCGAAGAGCAACTTACTATAGTACATCTTAAAGTCTTTACAGGATTCATTGTGAAAACAAACCCTTCTAAATTACTCACTCAGTTGCATTCGGTGGTCTTTCATGACGATGACCATGATGATGATGATGTCCTTTATCGTGCCCGCTCTCCGCTCCATGTTCTGGTCTTGGTTGTCGTCCGCTAGAGGTATAAAGGGAAAATTATCATCGTAAGAGCAATGCAATTCATGTCTTTAGATGTATGATATGGCTATCCTGAACTAAATTACGGAGAATCAACTATTAAACGCACATCAAAAAAGTCCATTCTTGATACTGTGTATTGATATTCGGACGTTGCGAGCATTGTAATTAACTTTTTATATTTAAATATATCACATTTACTTTCTCTGAGCATCAATGATCCCTATTTTAATAAGGGAATGTAACTTATTTCCATTAAAGCACAAAAGGGTTGTATAAGGCATACCGTCGAAGAGAAACTTACTATAGTAGATGTTAAAGACTTTCCAGGATTAATTGTGAAAACAAAGCCTTCTAAATTACTCACTCAGTTGCATTCGGTGGTCTTTCATGACGATGACCATGATGAGGATGATGTCCTTTATCGTGCACGCTCTCCGCTCCATGTTCTGGTCTTGGTTGTCGTCCGCTACAGGTATAAAGGAAAAGTTAACATCGTAAGAGCAATGCAATTCATGTCTTTAGATGTATCATATGGCTGTACTGAACTATATTACGGAGAATCAACTATTAGACGCACATCAATATGAAGTCCTTTCTGGATACTGTGTATTGATATTCGGACGTTGCGAGCCTTGTAGTTAACTATTTATATTTAAATAAATAACATTTACTTTTTCCGAGCATCAATGATCCCTATTTTAATAAGGGAATGTAACTAATTTCCATTCAAGCACAAAAGGTTTGTTTAAGCCATACCGTCGAAGAGCAACTTACTATACTAGATCTCAAAGTCTTTATAGGATTCATTGTGAAAACAAACCCTTCTAAATTACTCACTCAGTTGCATTCGGTGGTCTTTCATGACGATGACCATGATGAGGATGATGTCCCTTATCGTGCCCGCTCTCCGCTCCATGTTCTGGTTTTGGTTGTCGTCCGCTAGAGGTATAAAGGAAAAATTATCATCGTAAGAGCAATGCAATTCATGTCTTTAGATGTATGATATGGTTATCCTGAACTAAATTACGGAGAATCAACTATTAAACGCACATCAAAGAAGTCCATTCTTGATACTGTGTATTGATATTCGGACGTTGCGAGCATTGTAATTAACTTTTTATATTTAAATAAATAACATTTACTTTCTCCGAGCATCAATGATCCCTAATTTAATAAGGGAATGTAACTAATTTCCATTCAAGCACAAAAGGTTTGTTTAAGCCATACTGTCGAAGAGCAACTTACTATAGTAGATCTTAAAGACTTTACAGGATTCATTGTGAAAACAAACCCTTCTAAATTACTCACTCTGTTGCATTCGGTGGTCTTTCATGACGATGACCATGATGAGGATGATGTCCCTTATCGTGCCCGCTCTCCGCTCCATGTTCTGGTCTTGGTTGTCGTCCGCTAGAGGTATAAAGGAAAAATTATCATCGTAAGAGCAATGCAATTCATGTCTTTAGATGTATCATATGGCTATCCTGAACTAAATTACGGAGAATCAACTATTAAACGCACATCAAAATGAAGTCCATTCTTGATGCTGTGTATTGATATTCGGACGTTGCGAGCCTTGTAATTAACTTTTTATATTTAAATAAATAACATTTACTTTCTCCGAGCATCAATGATCCCTATTTTAATAAGGGAATGTAACTAATTTCCATTCAAGCACAAAAGGTTTGTTTAAGCCATACTGTCGAAGAGCAACTTACTATAGTAGATCTTAAAGACTTTACAGGATTCATTGTGAAAACAAACCCTTCTAAATTACTCACTCAGTTGCATTCGGTGGTCTTTCATGACGATGACCATGATGAGGATGATGTCCTTTATCGTGCCTTCTCTCCGCTCCATTTTCTGGTCTTGGTTGTCGTCCGCTAGAGGTATAAAGGAAAAATTATCATCGTATGAGCAATGCAGTTCATGTCTTTAGATGTATCATATGGCTGTCTTGAACTAAATTATGGATAATAACTATTAGACGCACATCAAAATGAAGTCCATTCTTGATAATGTGTATTGATATTTGGACCTTGCGAGCCATGTAATTAACTTTTTATATTTAAATAAATAACATTTACTTTCTCCGAGCATCAATGATCCCTATTTTAATTAGGGAATGTAACTTATTTCCATTAAGGCTCTAAGGGGTTTTATAAGCCATACCGTCGAAGAGCAACTTACTATAGTAGATCTTAAAGACCTTACAGGATTCATTGTGAAAACAAAACCTTCTAAATTACTCACTTAGTTGCATTCGGTGGTCTTTCATGACGATGACCATTTTGATGATGATGTACTTTATCGTGCCCGCTCTCCGCTCCGTGTTCTGGTCTTGGTTGTCGTCCGCTAGAGGTATAAAGGAAAAATTAACATCGTAAGAGCAATGCAATTTATGTCTTTAGATGTATAATATGGCTGTCCTGAACTAAATTACGGATAATCAACTATTAGACGCACATCAAAATAAAGTCCATTCTTGTTACTGTGTATTGATATTCGGACGTTGCGTGCCTTGTAAATAACCTTTTATATTTAAATAAATAACATTTACTTTCTCCGAGCATCAATGATTCCTATTTTAATTAGGGAATGTAACTTATTTCCATTAAAGCGCAAAAGGGTTGTATAAGCCATACCGTGTAAGAGCAACTTACTATAGTAGATGTTGAAGACTTTCCAGGATTAATTGTGAAAACAAAGCTTTCTAAATTACTCACTCAGTTGCATTCGGTGGTCTTTCATGACGATGACCATGATGATGATGATGTCCTTTATCGTGCCCGCTCTCCGCTCCATGTTCTGGTCTTGGTTGTCGTCCGCTACAGGTATAAAGGAAAAATTAACATCGTAGGAGCAGTGCAATTCATGTCTTTAGATGTATCATATGGCTGTCCTGAACTATATTACGGAGAACAAACTATTAGACGCACATCAATATGAAGTCCTTTCTTGATACTGTGTATTGATATTCGGACGTTGCGAACCTTGTAGTTAACTATTTATATTTAAATAAATAACATTTACTTTTTCCGAGCATCAATGATCCCTATTTTAATAAGGGAATGTAACTAATTTCCATTCAAGCACAAAAGATTTGTTTAAGCCATACCGTCGAAGAGCAACTTACTATAGTACATCTTAAAGTCTTTACAGGATTCATTGTGAAAACAAACCCTTCTAAATTACTCACTCAGTTGCATTCGGTGGTCTTTCATGACGATGACCATGATGATGATGATGTCCTTTATCGTGCCCGCTCTCCGCTCCATGTTCTGGTCTTGGTTGTCGTCCGCTAGAGGTATAAAGGGAAAATTATCATCGTAAGAGCAATGCAATTCATGTCTTTAGATGTATGATATGGCTATCCTGAACTAAATTACGGAGAATCAACTATTAAACGCACATCAAAAAAGTCCATTCTTGATACTGTGTATTGATATTCGGACGTTGCGAGCATTGTAATTAACTTTTTATATTTAAATATATCACATTTACTTTCTCTGAGCATCAATGATCCCTATTTTAATAAGGGAATGTAACTTATTTCCATTAAAGCACAAAAGGGTTGTATAAGGCATACCGTCGAAGAGAAACTTACTATAGTAGATGTTAAAGACATTACAGGATTCATTGTGAAAACAAAGCCTTCTAAATTACTCACTCAGTTGCATTCGGTGGTCTTTCATGACGATGACCATGATGATGATGATGTCCTTTATCGTGCCCGCTCTCCGCTGCATGTTCTGGTCTTGGTTGTCGTCCGCTAGAGGTATAAAGGAAAAATTAACATCGTAAGAGCAATGCAGTTCATGTCCTCAGATGTATCATATGGCTGTCCTGAATTAAATTACAGAGAATCAACTATTAGACGCAGATCAAAATGAAGTCCATTCTTGATACTGTGTATTGATATTCGGACTTTGCGAGCCTTCTAATTAACTTTATATATTAAATAAATAACATTTAATTTCTCCGAGCATCAATGATCCCTATTTTTATAAGGGAATGTAACTTATTTCCATTCAAACACAAAAGGGTTGTATAAGCCATACCGTCAAATAGCAACATACTATAGTAGATCTTAAATACTTTATAAGATTCATTGTGAAAACAAACCCTTCTAAATTACTCACTCAGTTGCATTCGGTGGTCTTTCATGACGATGACCATGATGATGATGATGTCCTTTATCGTGCCCGCTCTCCGCTCCATGTTCTGGTCTTGGTTGTCGTCCGCTACAGGTATAAAGGAAAAATTAACATCGTAAGAGCAGTGCAATTCATGTCTTTAGATGTATCATATGGCTGTCCTGAACTAATTTACGGAGCATCAACTATTTACTTTCTCCGAGTATCAATGATCTCTATTTTAATAAGGGAATGTAACTTATTTCCATTAAAGCGCAAAAGGGTTGTATAAGCCATACCGTTGAAGAGAAACTTACTATAGTAGATGTTAAAGATTTTCCAGGATTAATTGTGAAAACAAAGCCTTCTAAATTACTCACTCAGTTGCATTCGGTGGTCTTTCATGACGATGACCATGATGAGGATTATGTCCTTTATCGTGCCCGCTCTCCGCTCCATGTTCTCGTCTTGGTTGTCGTCCGCTACAGGTATGAAGGAAAAATTAACATCGTAAGAGCAGTGCAATTCATGTCTTTAGATGTATCATATGGCTGTCCTGAACTATATTACGGAGAATCAACTATTAGACGCACATCAATATGAAGTCCTTTCTTGATACTGTGTATAGATATCCGGACGTTGCGAGCCTTGTAGTTAACTATTTATATTTAAATAAATAACATTTACTTTTTCCGAGCATCAATGATCCCTATTTTAATAAGGGAATGTAACTAATTTCCATTCAAGCACAAAAGATTTGTTTAAGCCATACCGTCGAAGAGGAACTTACTATAGTACATCTTAAAGTCTTTACAGGATTCATTGTGAAAACAAACCCTTCTAAATTACTCACTCAGTTGCATTCGGTGGTCTTTCATGACGATGACCATGATGATGATGATGTCCTTTATCGTGCCCGCTCTCCGCTCCATGTTCTGGTCTTGGTTGTCGTCCGCTAGAGGTATAAAGGGAAAATTATCATCGTAAGAGCAATGCAATTCATGTCTTTAGATGTATGATATGGCTATCCTGAACTAAATTACGGAGAATCAACTATTAAACGCACATCAAAAAAGTTCATTCTTGATACTGTGTATTGATATTCGGACGTTGCGAGCATTGTAATTAACTTTTTATATTCAAATATATCACATTTACTTTCTCTGAGCATCAATGATCCCTATTTTAATAAGGGAATGTAACTTATTTCCATTAAAGCACAAAAGGGTTGAATAAGGCATACCGTCGAAGAGAAACTTACTATAGTAGATGTTAAAGACATTACAGGATTCATTGTGAAAACAAAGCCTTCTAAATTACTCACTCAGTTGCATTCGGTGGTCTTTCATGACGATGACCATGATGATGATGATGTCCTTTATCGTGCCCGCTCTCCGCTGCATGTTCTGGTCTTGGTTGTCGTCCGCTAGAGGTATAAAGGAAAAATTAACATCGTAAGAGCAATGCAGTTCATGTCCTCAGATGTATCATATGGCTGTCCTGAATTAAATTACAGAGAATCAACTATTAGACGCAGATCAAAATGAAGTCCATTCTTGATACTGTGTATTGATATTCGGACTTTGCGAGCCTTCTAATTAACTTTATATATAAAAAAAAAAACATTTAATTTCTCCGAGCATCAATGATCCCTATTTTTATAAGGGAATGTAACTTATTTCCATTCAAACACAAAAGGGTTGTATAAGCCATACCGTCAAATAGCAACATACTATAGTAGATCTTAAATACTTTATAAGATTCATTGTGAAAACAAACCCTTCTAAATTACTCACTCAGTTGCATTCGGTGGTCTTTCATGACGATGACCATGATGATGATGATGTCCTTTATCGTGCCCGCTCTCCGCTCCATGTTCTGGTCTTGGTTGTCGTCCGCTACAGGTATAAAGGAAAAATTAACATCGTAAGAGCAGTGCAATTCATGTCTTTAGATGTATCATATGGCTGTCCTGAACTAATTTACGGAGCATCAACTATTTACTTTCTCCGAGCATCAATGATCTCTATTTTAATAAGGGAATGTAACTTATTTCCATTAAAGCGCAAAAGGGTTGTATAAGCCATACCGTTGAAGAGAAACTTACTATAGTAGATGTTAAAGATTTTCCAGGATTAATTGTGAAAACAAAGCCTTCTAAATTACTCACTCAGTTGCATTCGGTGGTCTTTCATGACGATGACCATGATGAGGATGATGTCCTTTATCGTGCCCGCTCTCCGCTCCATGTTCTGGTCTTGGTTGTCGTCCGCTAGAGGTATAAAGGAAAAATTATCATCGTAAGAGCAATGCAATTCATGTCTTTAGATGTATGATATGGCTATCCTGAACTAAATTACGGAGAATCAACTATAAAACGCACATCAAAAAAGTCCATTCTTGATACTGTGTATTGATATTCGGACGTTGCGAGCATTGTAATTAACTTTTTATATTTAAATAAATAACATTTACTTTCTCCGAGCATCAAGGATCCCTATTTTAATAAGTGAATGTAACTAATTTCCATTCAAGCACAAAAGGTTTGTTTAAGCCATACTGTCGAATAGCAACTTACTATAGTAGATCTTAAAGACTTTACAGGATTCATTGTGAAAACAAACCCTTCTAAATTACTCACTCAGTTGCATTCGGTGGTCTTTCATGACGATGACCATGATGATGATGATGTCCTTTATCGTGCCCGCTCTCCGCTGCATGTTCTGGTCTTGGTTGTCGTCCGCTAGAGGTATAAAGGAAAAATTAACATCGTAAGAGCAATGCAGTTCATGTCCTCAGATGTATCATATGGCTGTCCTGAATTAAATTACAGAGAATCAACTATTAGACGCAGATCAAAATGAAGTCCATTCTTGATACTGTGTATTGATATTCGGACTTTGCGAGCCTTCTAATTAACTTTATATATAAAAAAAAAAACATTTAATTTCTCCGAGCATCAATGATCCCTATTTTTATAAGGGAATGTAACTTATTTCCATTCAAACACAAAAGGGTTGTATAAGCCATACCGTCAAATAGCAACATACTATAGTAGATCTTAAATACTTTATAAGATTCATTGTGAAAACAAACCCTTCTAAATTACTCACTCAGTTGCATTCGGTGGTCTTTCATGACGATGACCATGATGATGATGATGTCCTTTATCGTGCCCGCTCTCCGCTCCATGTTCTGGTCTTGGTTGTCGTCCGCTACAGGTATAAAGGAAAAATTAACATCGTAAGAGCAGTGCAATTCATGTCTTTAGATGTATCATATGGCTGTCCTGAACTAATTTACGGAGCATCAACTATTTACTTTCTCCGAGCATCAATGATCTCTATTTTAATAAGGGAATGTAACTTATTTCCATTAAAGCGCAATAGGGTTGTATAAGCCATACCGTTGAAGAGAAACTTACTATAGTAGATGTTAAAGATTTTCCAGGATTAATTGTGAAAACAAAGCCTTCTAAATTACTCACTCAGTTGCATTCGGTGGTCTTTCATGACGATGACCATGATGAGGATGATGTCCTTTATCGTGCCCGCTCTCCGCTCCATGTTCTGGTCTTGGTTGTCGTCCGCTAGAGGTATAAAGGAAAAATTATCATCGTAAGAGCAATGCAATTCATGTCTTTAGATGTATGATATGGCTATCCTGAACTAAATTACGGAGAATCAACTATAAAACGCACATCAAAAAAGTCCATTCTTGATACTGTGTATTGATATTCGGACGTTGCGAGCATTGTAATTAACTTTTTATATTTAAATAAATAACATTTACTTTCTCCGAGCATCAAGGATCCCTATTTTAATAAGTGAATGTAACTAATTTCCATTCAAGCACAAAAGGTTTGTTTAAGCCATACTGTCGAATAGCAACTTACTATAGTAGATCTTAAAGACTTTACAGGATTCATTGTGAAAACAAACCCTTCTAAATTACTCACTCAGTTGCATTCGGTGGTCTTTCATGACGATGACCATGATAAGGATGATGTCCTTTATCGTGCCCGCTCTCCGCTCCATGTTCTGGTCTTGGTTGTCGTCCGCTAGAGGTATAAAGGAAAAATTAATATCGTAAGAGCAATGCAATTCATGTCTTTCGATGTATCATATGGCTGTCCTGAACTATATTACGGAGAATCAACTATTAGACGCACATCAATATGAAGTCCTTTTTTGATACTGTGTATTGATATTCGGACGTTGCGAGCCTTGTAGTTAACTATTTATATTTAAATAAATAACATTTACTTTTACCGAGCATCAATGATCCCTATTTTAATAAGGGAATGTAACTAATTTCAATTCAAGCACAAAAGGTTTGTTTTAAGCCATACTGTCGAATAGCAACTTACTATAGTAGATCTTAAAGACTTTACAGGATTCATTGTGAAAACAAACCCTTCTAAATTACTCACTCAGTTGCATTCGGTGGTCTTTCGTGACGATGACCATGATGAGGATGATGTCCTTTATCGTGCCCGCTCTCCGCTCCATGTTCTGGTCGTGGTTGTCGTCCGCTAGAGGTATAAAGGAAAAGTTAACATCGTAAGAGCAATGCAATTCATGTCTTTAGATGTATCATATGGCTGTACTGAACTATATTACGGAGAATCAACTATTAGACGCACATCAAAATGAAGTCCTTTCTTGATACTGTGTATTGATATTCGGACGTTGCGAGCCTTGTAGTTAACTATTTATATTTAAATAAATAACATTTACTTTTACCGAGCATCAATGATCCCTATTTTTATAAGGGAATGTAACTAATTTCCATTCAAGCACAAAAGGGTTGTATAAACCATACCGTCGAAGAGAAACTTACTATAGTAGATGTTAAAGACTTTCCAGGATTAATTGTGAAAACAAAGCCTTATAAATTACTCACTCAGTTGCATTCGGTGGTCTTCCATGACGATGATCATGATGAGGATGATGTCCTTTATCGTGCTCGCTCTCCGCTCCATGTTCTGGTCTTGGTTGTCGTCCGCTAGAGGTATAAAGGAAAAATTATCATCGTAAGAGCAGTGCAATTCATGTCTTTAGATGTATCATATAGCTGTCCAGAACTAAATTACAGAGAATCAACTATTAGACGCACATCAAAATGAAGTCCATTCTTGATACTGTGTATTGATATTCGGACTTTGCGAGCCTTGTAATTAACTTTTTATATTAAATAAATAACATTTAATTTCTGCGAGCATCAATGATCCCTATTTTTATAAGGGAATGTAACTTATTTCCATTAAAGCGCAAAAGGGTTGTATAAGCCATACCGTGAAAGAGCAACTTACTATAGTAGATGTTAAAGACTTTCCAGGATTAATTGTGAAATCAAAGCCTTCCAAATTACTCACTCAGTTGCATTCGGTGGTCTTTCATGACGATGACCATGGTAAGGATGATGTCCTTTATCGTGCCCGCTCTCCGCTCCATGTTCTGGTCTTGGTTGTCGTCCGCTACAGGTATAAAGGAAAAATTAACATCGTAAGAGCAGTGCAATTCATGTCTTTAGATGTATCATATGGCTGTCCTGAACTATATTACGGAGAACAATCTATTAGACGCACATCAATATGAAGTCCTTTCTTGATACTGTGTATTGATATTCGGACGTTGCGAGCCTTGTAGTTAACTATTTATATTTAAATAAATAACATTTACTTTTTCCGAGCATCAATGATCCCTATTTTAATAAGGGAATGTAACTAATTTCCATTCAAGCACAAAAGGTTTGTTTAAGCCATACCGTCGAAGAGCAACTTACTATAGTAGATCTTAAAGTCTTTACAGGATTCATTGTGAAAACAAACCCTTCTAAATTACTCACTCAGTTGCATTCGGTGGTCTTTCATGAGGATGACCATGATGAGGATGATGTCCTTTATCGTGCCCGCTCTCCGCTCCATGTTCTGGTCTTGGTTGTCGTCCGCTAGAGGTATAAAGGAAAAATTATCATCGTAAGAGCAATGCAATTCATGTCTTTAGATGTATGATATGGCTATCCTGAACTAAATTACGGAGAATCAACTATTAAACGCACATCAAAATGATGTCCATTCTTGTTACTGTGTATTGATATTCGGACGTTGCGAGCTTTGTAATTAACTTTTTATATTTAAATAAATAACATTTACTTTTTCCGAGCATCAATGATCCCTATTTTAATAAGGGAATGTAACTAATTTCTATTCAAGCACAAAAGGTTTGTTTAAGCCATACTGTCGAAGAGCAACTTACTATAGTAGATCTTAAAGACTTTACAGGATTCATTGTGAAAACAAACCCTTCTAAATTACTCACTCAGTTGCATTCGGTGGTCTTTCATGACGATGACCATGATGAGGATGATGTCCCTTATCGTGCCCGCTCTCCGCTCCATGTTCTGGTCTTGGTTGTCGTCCGCTAGAGGTATAAAGGAAAAATTATCATCGTAAGAGCAATGCAATTCATGTCTTTAGGTGTATCATATGGCTGTCCTAAACTAAATTACGGAGCATCAACTATTAGACGCACATCAATATGAAATCGTTTTCTTGATACTGTGTATGGATATTTGGACGTTGCGAGCCTGGTAATTAACTTTTTATATTTAAATAAATAACATTTACTTTCTCCGAGCATCAATGATCCCTATTTTAATAAGGGAATGTAACTTATTTCCATTAAAGCGCAAAAGGGTTGTATAAGCCATACCGTCGAAAAGAAACTTACTATAGTAGATGTTAAAGACTTTCCAGGATTAATTGTGAAAACAAAGCCTTCTAAATTACTCACTCAGTTGCATTCGGTGGTCTTTCATGACGATGAGCATGATGATGATGATGTCCTTTATCGTGCCTGCTCTCCGCTCCATGTTCTGGTCTTGGTTGTCGTCCGCTAGAGGTATAAAGGAAAAATTAATATCGTAAGAGCAATGCAGTTCATGTCTTTAGATGTAGCATATGGCTGTCCTGAACTAAATTTCAGAGAATCAACTATTAGACACACATGAATATGAAGTCCATTCTTGATACTGTGTATTGATATTCGGACGTTGCGAGCTTTGTAATTAACTTTTTATATTTAAATAAATAACATTTACTTTCTCCGAGCATCAATGATCCCTATTTTAATAAGGGAAAGTAACTTATTTCCATTAAAGCACAAAAGGGTTGTATAAGGCATACCATCGAAGAGAAACTTACTATAGTAGATCTTGAAGACTTTACAGGATTCATTGTGAAAACAAACCCTTCTAAATTACTCACTCAGTTGCATTCGGTGGTCTTTCATGACGATGACCATGATGATGATGATGTCCTTTATCGTGCCCGCTCTCCGCTCCATGTTCTGGTCTTGGTTGTCGTCCGCTAGAGGTATAAAGGAAAAATTAACATCGTAAGAGCAATGCAGTTCATGTCTTTAGATGTAGCATATGGCTGTCCTGAACTTAATTACAGAGAATCAACTATTAGACGCACATCAAAATGAAGTCCATTCTTGATACTGTGTATTGATATTCGGACGTTGCGAGAATTATAGCTAACTATTTATATTTAAATAAATAACGTTTACTTTTTCCGAGCATCAATGATCCCTATTTTAATAAGGGAATGTAAATAATTTCCATTCAAGCACAAAAGGTTTGTTTAAGCCTTACCGTCGAAGAGCAACTTACTATAGTATATCTTAAATACTTTATAGGATTCATTGTGAAAATAAGCCTTCTAAATTTCTCACTCAGTTGCATTCGGTGGTCTTTCATGACGATGACCATGATGATGATGATGTCCTTTATCGTGCCCGCTCTCCGCTCCATGTTCTGGTCTTGGTTGTCGTCCGCTAGAGGTATAAAGGAAAAATTAACATCGTAAGAGCAATGCAGTTCATGTCTTTAGATGTAGCATATGGCTGTCCTGAACTTAATTACAGAGAATCAACTATTAGACGCACATCAAAATGAAGTCCATTCTTGATACTGTGTATTGATATTCGGACGTTGCGAGAATTATAGCTAACTATTTATATTTAAATAAATAACATTTACTTTTTCCGAGCATCAATGATCCCTATTTTAATAAGGGAATGTAAATAATTTCCATTCAAGCACAAAAGGTTTGTTTAAGCCTTACCGTCGAAGAGCAACTTACTATAGTATATCTTAAATACTTTATAGGATTCATTGTGAAAATAAGCCTTCTAAATTTCTCACTCAGTTGCATTCGGTGGTCTTTCATGACGATGAATATGATTATGATGATGTCCTTTATCGTGCCCGCTCTCCGCTCCATGATCTGGTCTTGGTTGTCGTCCGCTAGAGGTATAAAGGAAAAATTAACATCGTAAGAGCAATGCAATTCATGTCTTTAGATGTATCATATGGCTGTCCTGAACTAAATTACGGAGCATCAACTATTAGGCGCACATCAAAATGAAGTCCATTCTTGATAATGTGTATTGATATTTGGACGTTGCGAGCCTTGTAATTAAGTTTTTATATTTAAATAAATAACATTTACTTTCTCCGAGCATCAATTATCCCTTTTTTAATTAGGGTATGTAACATATTTCCATTCAAGAACAAAAGGGTTGTATAAGTCCTACCGTCGAAGAGCAACTTACTATAGTGGATCTTAAAGACTTTACAGGAATCATTGTGAAAACAAAGCCTTCTAAATACTCACTCAGTTGCATTTGGTGGTCTTTCATGTCGATGACCATGATGATGATGATGTCCTTTATCGTGCCCGCTCTCCGCTCCATTTTCTGGTCTTGGTTGTCGTCCGCTAGAGGTATAAAGGAAAAATTAACATCGTATGAGCAATGCAGTTCATGTCTTTAGATGTATCATATGGCTGTCTTGAACTAAATTACGGATAATCAACTATTAGACGCACATCAAAATGAAGTCCATTCTTGATACTGTGTATTGATATTTGGACCTTGCGAGCCATGTAATTAACTTTTTATATTTAAATAAATAACATTTACTTTCTCCGAGCATCAATGATCCCTATTTTAATTAGGGGATGTAACTTATTTCCATTAAGGCTCTAAGGGGTTTTATAAGCCATACCGTCGAAGAGCAACTTACTATAGTAGATCTTAAAGACCTTACAGGATTCATTGTGAAAACAAAACCTTCTAAATTACTCACTCAGTTGCATTCGGTGGTCTTTCATGACGATGACCATGGTGATGATGATGTACTTTATCGTGCCCGCTCTCCGCTCCGTGTTCTGGTCTTGGTTGTCGTCCGCTAGAGGTATAAAGGAAAAATTAACATCGTAAGAGCAATGCAATTTATGTCTTTAGATGTATCATATGGCTGTCCTGATCTAAATTACGGATAATCAACTATTAGACGCACATCAAAATAAAGTCCATTCTTGTTACTGTGTATTGATATTCGGACGTTGCGAGCCTTGTAAATAACCTTTTATATTTAAATAAATAACATTTACTTTCTCCGAGCATCAATGATTCCTATTTTAATTAGGGAATGTAACTTATTTCCATTCAAGCACAAAAGGGTTTTATAAGCCATACCGTCGAAGAGCAACTTACTATAGTAGATCTTAAAGACCTTACAGGATTCATTGTGAAAACAAAACCTTCTAAATTACTCACTCAGTTGCATTCGGTGGTCTTTCATGACGATGACCATGGTGATGATGATGTACTTTATCGTGCCCGCTCTCCGGTCCGTGTTCTGGTCTTGGTTGTCGTACGCTAGAGGTATAAAGGAAAAATTAACATCGTAAGAGCAATGCAATTCATGTGTTTAGATGTTTAATGTCACTTCTATGGTCTGATTTAAAGGAATTACTGTTATGGCAAGAATCAGAAGGAGTCCCCGTATTAATAGTGGGTAAAAGTATTTGATAGTCGCGTGCCTTCTAATTTATATATAAGTTTTTCATATAGTTATTTGTTTCCTACCATCAATGTAACTTATTGCAAAGTAAAATCTGCTGTATTTCCATTAAACCTTAACAGACGCACTCAACGTTTAGCTAGGAAGGGTAATTTACCACATCAGATCGTAAAATTATCTAAGATCTATTGTGAAATCACAGCCTTCTAAATTACTCACTCATTTACATTTGGTGGTCTTTCATGATGATTACCATGATGATGATGCTGTCCTTTATCGTGCCTGCTTCCCGTTCCATTTGCTGGTGTTGTCTGTCGTCCGCTATAGTTCAATAATCAAATATATGGAAATTAAAATATATGTATTCCATGTCTTGTACTATTCTATGAATATATGTTCTATCAATCTAATCTGGACTTATGTGTTGAATATATTTAATCTACTGTTTCTATGCATTATTATTCTATATAGTATAATGAAATCTGTCGTATTGCCTTTAACGCGCGACCATGACATACATAGTTTCTTTGGAATAATTACTAATTATTATATGTTATAGATTAATGATATCGTAATTTAATAAAGCAGAAAGTTAGAGCTATGTAAGATTTATTATGGAAGCATAGACTTTCAATAAACTCGCTAGGTTGAATTTGGTGGTCTTTCATGAAGATGATGCACCTTACTTCCCCCGCATTCCGTTTCATTTTTTGGATATCACCCGCTAAATGTGTAAATCAAAATTCAGTTTAAGATGATTTCAGTCCGCCCTTAAATGTTTTATACGATTAACCTAGACTGAAGAAAGGTGAATGTAAAGGAAAGGAACTCGACGTTCAATGAGAAAGAGACCGATTGTTTGCCGCATTCGGCGCTTGGAGAACTCCTGTCTCTTACTAGGCTGAATACTAAAGGATCTAATGATAAGGCCAGAATCAGAATGAATCCCAGTACTTATACTGTGTATGGATAATTGGGAGTCGCGTTCCTTGTTATTTATTTCTTAATTTTCAATTTGCTAAATAATTTCTCTCTGAATGTCAACAAACTCTATTTAATAATGTAATCTGTCGTTCATTCATTTGGTCTTACTTATTTCAATCATCCCTTCCGAGGTTAGATAACCCCTAATTTCATAATGAAATGAGCCGTAATACCATTTCAGCGTATTAGAGTCATGCATAGCTTACCTTTGAAGTGCAATTTACTACAGCAGACCGTAAAGGCTATAAAAGATATATTGTGACTCTAAGGTCTTCTAAAATACTCACTCGGTTGCATTCGATGGTTTCCCATGATGATGACCATGATGATGTCCTTTATCGTCCCCGCTTCCCGTTCCACTTTCTGGTTTTGGTTGTCTTCCGCTAAATGTGTAAATCAAAAATATATCAGTTAAGATTTATGTATTCCATGTCTTCTATATTTACACCTAGCAACCCTGAATCTAATTGCGAACGTATGAATTTTTTGAGGTTTCAACGACATGAATGTCCCATTTCTTCCTATCTTGATAACTCGATCTTAATGACGGTGACTTGAATGCCTATGAAATCATTCTTTAGTTCCGAATTGCTATGCCAACTGAAAGAGAATTTATATATTTGCTTTCAATGTTTCATTTGACCCTCATAGACAAATTTACATAAGACTAACTGTTCCAAGCCAAATGAGAATGGATTGCTTTCTTGGCAATATACTAATATACTATAATAGTACGTATATTGATATGCGGAAATTGCTAGCCTTGTTCTATTGTTTTGATAGTAATATTATTTTATCTGCTCTTTTCAAGCATATTATATTAATAACTTCCGAATGGAAATCAGGCGTATTTCCATTGCAATACAATCTTAGGTGACATACAGTTGAGGGGGAAGCACATTCCAAATTGTAAAACTTTGTAAAAATTTAGTTCTATCATAATTCGAAATCCCTCACTCGGTTACATTCGGTGGTTTATCATGATAATGATAATGTCCTTTATCGTGCCCGCCGACCTGTCCATTTTTTGGTTTTTCTGGCGTCCGTTTAAGTAATAAATGAAACATATATTAATTGAATATCAATGAATTCTGTGACTTTTCCTGTTAAAGCCAAACTAATCTCGATCATCCTCCTGGCACTGCACATTCATCACTAGGACTTGCGCGCCTTCATATTTATTCTTAAAATCTTAATATATTAAATCACCTCTTTCCATGCATCAACATAATCAGTACTTGTGAGAAATATGGCGTTATTTTATTGCAGTACATCATGGTCTTAGACGGCATACCCTCGAATGGTAGAGCACTATAAAAATAGCAATAACCATGTCAAGTATATTGTGCTATTATCCGCTTCTAAATAACTCACTTTGTTGCATTTGGTGGTCTTTCATGATGATGATGATGTCCTTTATCGTGCCCGCCGTCTTTTCGCTTTTCTGGTTTTGGCTGTCGTTGACTAAACGCGTAAATCAAAAATATGTAATGTTAAGAGCGCTACATACCACATTAACCCAGAACTAAATCTCGAAAGATCTACTGTTATGATTCGAATGAGAATGAATCATGTCCTGTGACTGTTTATTGATATTTGGAAGTTGCATGCTAAGTAAATTTTTCTAAAGTTTTCAATATGTTAAATCTACATCCTTCGATTATCAATATTTGCTTTAAGAATTATCTGGCATTTTCCCGGCGTAGCTGATGTATTACGATTTCTCGGAATATCAGCCGGGTTACTGCCGGGTCTATCGAATCGCCAAACCGGCTGGTATTCTGAGAAAATTTCATTAATATTTGGTTTGATGGCTGAAGGTTTAGTGACTCTTTTAACACACAAGAGTTATAAGTGGATTTATTTTAAAGGAAATTTCCCTTGGGAATTCTGAGTAACTGGTTGCCGCCGAACGATTATCCTCTTCCGGAGAATTGCCCTGGACGGTGGCTGCTGCCGGCGATTGGAGAAACCTTTGTCTCTTATGTATTCGGAGTTTGAAAATCTTTACTTAGTTAGATGATGATGTATATATCCGGATACCCATCACCTGTACTACCCATGTTTATGATAAAATGAACGTCACAGAAGCTTTCAGAATGTCATAAGCAGAAGAAATAGACTAAGGATATGGTTGATTCGAAAATTCGCGTAGACTTGCTCTATTTGAGATTCACGTCTCCTATGTGTTTTATCCAAGATGGCAATGTTTTTTGAAAATATCTATATCTTATATATTTTCCCCGGTATTTAAATGTGCTGCTTTGAAAAATCAATGGTTTATAAAATTAGGAGCTCCTTAATATTTCCACAAGATAAAATTAGAAAGTCTTTCATCGCCTAATTAGAAGGGCAAAACCCATTACCAAATCAGAGCAACTACACAAGCTTTATACCTTTATCACACCCTTACTCTGTTTTCATTGGTTCTCCACCATGATGATGATCTCCTTTACTGTGTCCACCTTCGGTTCCATTTCCTGGTTTTGGCTGTCGTCCGCTAAAGATATAAATTTTTAAAATGTCAGCTGAAAATCAAAGCATACCATATCCTTCAGTAAATATCTGCTGAATTCTGGACTTAATTGCGAACAATTTACGGATCTGTCTCTTAAAGAAAATATTCCCGCCAGTATATGTTTGTAGCTAGTGCTTCCATGGCATGTAGTTGTTTCCCGTTTTAAATCCGCTGTTTAGAAAAAATCAATATTCTAGACATTGAAATGGCACTCTGTAGTATTTCGATAAGAGAAATTTAGTAAGTCTTTCATGGCCCTCCCAGAAATGGAAAGTCCATTGCCAAATCAGGGAAACTCCACAAATGTTATTTGTTATAATTTAATTTATTAATCATCATGTCCTGCTAATTTACTCACTCAGAAACTTTTGTTCCTTCACCATGATGATGTTGAACATTATGTCCTCGACTGTGATGGTGACCATCTTGTGACTGCTGTGTAGGTTTTGGCCCTTCTACACTACAAGTATAAATAAGAAATATTTCTGCTTCATATTTAAGAACTGTATGTCCAGTATTTAATTCCAACAGCCTGGACTTAATTGCAAAAAGGTTTCAGATCTGAGGCTTTAAATCCCATCTCTCTCACTCCACATTTCTAGTTGGGACTTGCACGCTTTTACTTTACAAAGTTGAACTATTCTTATTGAACTTTTGCAAAAAATTGGGTACACTATAGAAGTAATTGCTTGGTAAGGATTTTAGTTATATGAAATTCATTCACTTTTCCCTCCTTCATTGATAAACTTATTCATTAGCACCAAACATATCTAGCATTGATTCAATAAACATATTCTATACATTTTCTTTGATTCCAGATAGCCATGCACGTAGCAAGTTTACTTCTGAAGGCAGCTGTCCCAGGTTCAATTCCTAACCCGGTGCCTAAATTTTCAATGTACTTTGAGCTGTGTAAATATATTTAGCGAAATTCATGCAATTCGTATTTTTCCATCTCTTACATGTCCGTGCGTGTACCCTAAGATTCTAAGGGAGCAGATAATTATCATAGGCGCATATGATTCCTGTACAGTTCTAATATTTTATTAATGTTTTCAACAGTCCCTTGATCTGAGGACATTCCCAAATATCCACTGCAATTTTTCAGCTTAAAAACTCCTGATGGCTCAGTAAAAGTGTCTGCTGGCACTTGATTCGTTAATATGTAAAATACGGAAAATAGTCATTTTGGATACATATTCTAAGGGATAGTATCCTTACTCCAAAATATTTAGTTCTGGCATTCAAACCTTCAATATAGCCCGACTTTATAACACGTTGGTTATCCTTAACTATAACCGATTTAGTTCATAGAACTAAACGTTAAGTTTGAATGAAGAGTATTCATTAAATTATAATAAGATCTATGCTTGGTCATGCTCCATGTCTAAACAATAGCTTTCGTATTCTAATACCGTGCTGTTGGACTAATACAGTGCGAAATATTTCGCTAAATGATGAGAGAAGTAGAGAAAAGCAGATTTTACTATGAAATGATAAATTTCGGGGCAGAACAAATGACGGGAAGTGGGGGGCGCGGTTTCAATTCCAAGACATGTTGATATTTTTTCACATCAGTTTCTCTTTGTGTTTCCTGCCGCACAGCGATAGTGCCGAGCTATACACCATTACCTTATCATTTATCAAGTAATTTATTAAGATAATAATTTCTTATTTTGCACATTTTGGGGGACTTCTGGGGATCTCTAAACTTAATTTTTTATTACTGATTTATGATAAATTTTTGTTATTTACTTTATTCAATTCATTATTTAGTTGATTAACTCAACATTGCAGTTTATCTAACCCAATCATCAACTGTTTCCCGTTAAGAGTAATCTTTCTTACCTTTCATAAGTTTTCTAAGAAATAATAACTAACAGTATAGAAAATAGCTCATTTTTAACAATAAGTACGGAAAATGATAAAGTAGATTATTATGAGTGCAATAAAAGACTTCGAGCGTTATTTACCTAGGCACAGGATTAGTATGAACAGCCAGTATGAATAGTGTAGCCAGGAGCAGAAGATTGGATAACATTCGGAAGTAATTACTGTGAAACACTAATGGAACACAGAAAGTTAGTTTACGAGCGTAGGGAAAGAGCGTTAGCGCCCAACTGTGGCAAAATCTGAGAAAGTTGCTTCTTAAATAAATTTTCGTGATAAGCGATGAGAGAATGAGAGACTAAGTTACGGAAATATGCTCTGAATCAAGAAGGGGAAGACGTGAGGTGATCTCGACGGCATTACTCGTCACACGTGCCGGTAAAATGACGGTGAAATGAGATAACGAGGAGCTCACAAGTGAAACGAATTCCCCTTTTTTAAAGACTAAGAATCACTTCCTGAGATCACTCAGTTTATCCAGCATATTACCAGTGATACGAAAGCTTGAATTTGTGAAACATGAATGAATAACGAAAAATGGACGCTCGGTAAATGGGAGGAATTCCAAGAAATACCGCTTAATCTAGAGAAATAGAGGCAATTTTTATACTGGTATTACTATACCTTCACTGCAATTGTTTTGCACGAATCCTCTCACCTCGGTAGCATATATGTTTGGGCTTCGTTTGAAATGCATGCCTCATTCCAGTCTGCGACCGAATGTTGTAGAGTTGTAATTCATGAAATTAACCATGAGTGGATAGAATTTGTCAGCTGAGAATTAAGACATAAGAAGAGGAAATACTCGAGAACGTTTGAAACAGAGAATTATATCCAGAGGCAAACTTTATTTTCTGGATAAATATGTTTTTGTGTGGTAGCTATGAATCTTATACTTCGTCCAATGTCATGAAGAGACCACGTAAATCTTATGAGACCATGTATTCCATACAGGAGAATGGCGCTTCTTGTACATACGTACGATATTCTATCAGAAATCGATTTTACTCTATGCTGAATGTCTTCAAATCAAATGTCACCATTTTTCTTTTTCTATGCGAAAGTCTTAACAGCTCGTGCCGGTCCTCCGTCAGTAATACACGGTGCCATGAGATTTACTTGTTCCCATTCTTCATGATATTGGACGAATTATAGGTATTTAATGTTGTTACCCTAAGATAATTCAATGTTATCAGGAAAAGAAATTCATTGCCTCTGCTATTGATACAACGTTCTCTAGTTGAATTAATATTCAAGTATTTCTACTAGTGTATTTTTCGATGATTTGATGAAATGCGTAGTGTGAAAAGGATAAGAAGAACCTAGGGAAGTGTGTAAGAGCCCTCGTTGAACATCTGTTATTCTGACTATAATAGTAGGTAAATCAGGAACTATATTTGCTACAGCATTTTTAATTTTCATTCATTTTTGGATCGTGGGAAAAGTAAAGCAGATCACGCCACATTTTACAGAATGGAAGGAAAAGGGGCGATTCCGGGTGAAAAGGGGATGCGTGTGTTGAATGCGGAAGGATGGCAAGAGAAGAAACTTTAGAGCACGTATTATGGCTGTGGGAACTCATATTAGCGTGAAGGTCTCTTTCAGCGATAATTCTTTCCAACTAGTTTGAACATCAATGGCTCAAAGTCATCTCTGCCAAGGTCAAATCGATGGAAGGACTTTTCTAAAAATTAGAGTAGCACTGTAAAAGGTGCTTCGTTTAGGTAATTTCGCCCTTATGAATTGCCTCCTGGAATCGAACCTGGACCGGTTTCATCAAAGGCGAACGCACCACCCACTTGGCTATCTTGGAGTCCTAACAATAAGATATTTTCTACACTATACTAATAAAATTTTAACCATTAGCGTTAACTAAATATCCTCATATAACTAACTGCAAATGTTAAAATTCAGATATAATATTTGATAGCGAAAGAAACAAATTCGCCAGCTCTGCTAATTCTTACGTCAACATCCTTGAAAATTGCTTTATGGCTAATATTGTTCATAAAATAAACAGCTGAATTCTTTCTATTTAATTTTTATTGAAAACTTTAAGATTTTTCTCATTTCGTAAGACATGACTTAAAGTGTGATATAATTGACAGTTTTAAAATGGTGGCGTATACGAGACTAGACTAAAACAATCTTGCATTTTATTCTTTCTTTTGTGAAATCATAACATTATTGCTAGGAACTTGCACCATGTCGACATAATTTTATGTGTCTTCAGAATTGAGTTTGTTCATCAATTACAATAATTTCGTTTTATTTTCATGTTGCCTTTTAGCCGTGCTAACTGTTATTTAAAGATCCTTTGATAAATCTAACCGTTGCACTATTGTGACCATATGTAAATCCAATCTGAACTGGGTTCTAGCAGAGGGCCGCATAGTTGAAAAGCATGTATTCAATTTGAATTAATATTTAACAGAGTTCAATTATTAGGGGATCGTTTAAAAATCATGAGGGTTTTTCAGTAATTGTATGAAGTAAAAATAGTGAAAAATACATTTTATTTACAAATATATATTACATTATTAATCCTGATAGCCTGTTGTAATAGACATTGGAATTACAAAGTTAATTAAAAAAGATACGGCCACAAAATTCTGCAAATTTTAGCCTTTTAAGGCAGAGAAAACTCTTTCTTGAATCGGGAGGTTTTGCGTTGAGCCTCATTACGGCACAGTTGATGCCTGAATCATTGCTATATGTCTTTCGGTATGTTTGGTACATAATTTTTTGCTTTTTTAGGTATTTGCAAAAGACGATTAAGTTATATTGATAAAAATCTTCGTGATATTCAAAAATAAATTGTAATTTTTGAATGTCCACATCGATTCATTTTCATCTGGAACGAAAGATTTATCCCTATTTTCTTTGGGTGTACCCTAAAGTAATTCGTTTGATGTTGCAATCAAAAGTCAATATCGTTTCTAAGAAAACGCACAAATATCTTGTTTGCCAATGTATTTGGGTTATGCTTGCAAATCTTCAGTCAAAATTAGAAGAGTAACACACAAAGTTAGAGTAAATGCAAGTATCAGTATAAATACCGGTACCTTAATTGGACAAACCATTCTCAAGTGGGAGGCTGAATTTGAGGCTGAGGAACATTTATTTATTATCATCCAAATCAGTTAGAACTCTAAAGTCGTCCACAAGTCTCATTGATTTGAAGCCAAGAAGATTTTAAACAGAGTTCAGTCAGAATGCAAATAAAGTTTTTGAAAAGGCTGCTTATTTCAGATTTCAGAAACTTTTTAACCTTCAAAATAGCTGTGCTCCATTGAAAACCTTTCATACATTATGCGGGAATTACGATAGTTTGTTGAATGATTTTCATGGTAAAGACATCCTTAAGATATTTAAAAGCATGGAAAAGCGTTCTCAAAAAATGCATGTTAAGTTCATTTTAATTTTTTCAATCATTTTATAAACAGCTGATTTGAGTTGAGGTGAGATCTTTTACTAAAGTTCATCTGTTAATATGCATCCGTATGATCAATGAAAAGTAACGATAATTTTTTAATTTAAGAAAATAAATGATAAATCCTATCTATGAAACTCAAACCGTTACGTTATAATCCAACTCGGTTTAAACGGAATTCGATTAAGGCGAAATATCAAGATTGGTTCCCTGAATTTCCCTTGCCGAATTGCTCTTTTTCATATGTAATACATTGTACATATATAAATGAGGAGAAAAACAGAACTTTTGTCATGATATTATGAAATAAATTTCGTTTCTTTCCTCAGAGAAATATCTAAAAATTTTTTACCTAAGGGAAGCAGAGAGGATTACCTCGAAATGTGAAAACAATGAATGATGCATTTCTTCCGAATTTGCTGCTTAAAGTGCTATTATGTCATTGTTGTAGTATACTTGCAAAGTATACAGTGACTGATTATACGATCAGTCTTACTTAATCTTAATCTTAATCAGTGACTGATTGAAGATCAAACTTACTAATATTTTGATTATTTTTTCTGTTAATTAATGAGTATTACTCCCTAGCCTTTACAAGCTTGGTGTCAGGTTTATGAACATGTCTCATGCGACATTTTCTCTTCATTACCGCATAGAAGAAATCATGCTGCGTTAAAAATGGTCCAATACATCAAATAACATTCACCTTATTTTATTTTTAAAGTTGATATTTTCCATTTAGATATTTTCTATGTTGATATTTTAAGGATTATCAAGCACTAGTATTTAATGTCGATTGCTCTTATACATTTTGCATGCAGAATTATTTCATATCATGAATGAATTCCAGTTTCATTAAGAGTTCGTTGTAACCATTAATACAAGAATATTTAGAGTTTGTAAGTTGATATCTCCCATTCTTGAGTTCCTCATCTCAAAGATCCATGCACCAGTGAATCAGAGAATCTTCAGAGTTGGTCAATGATGTATTATTGCCGTATCTCTGGAGGTATTGTTGGTGGAGCTACTGGGGGCAATGGTGGAATCCCCACCTTTGGCCGTGATCGAGGTATTTCTTCTGAAACAAGCCGGCGACTCTGAAATTTAAAAAAATGTTTTAAAAATTTTATCCAAACAAATGCTGAGAACACGAAATTTATTTCACTAGCGATGAAAATCAAACTTTGACTAATGCTACATACGGTAAAACCCGGTTAAGACGCTTTTAGGGAGACAAAGCAAAAACGACGTCACCAGCGGGGTAGTGTTATCACTGGGTTGTGTAATGCTGGTTCCCTTTTCGTAATATTTTTGAGGAATGGTCTGCCTTTCGTACACAG
This sequence comes from Pachydiplax longipennis, assembly GCA_036926295.1. NCBI lineage: Eukaryota > Metazoa > Arthropoda > Insecta > Odonata > Libellulidae > Pachydiplax > Pachydiplax longipennis. The sequence continues at coordinate 41,562,584 of JAVFKF010000002.1, forward strand.
AAAGCTTTATTATATACGTAAATTTGGTCACATTTAAATCTATTCTGAAACAATTGTTACCATATAGACAATCAGGGAAGAAAATGAATCACGAATAACCCAGCAGAAGGAAGGCATCACAATCTGTCCGATGCTATTCTCAACAGCCCGCAAAACACATCTTCCTTTCTTGCGTGTTCGATACGTTTCAAGCTTAAGATTGCGACGAAAGAAAAGCCGCCAAGCGAGTTTTTATATAGCGTTCTGACCTAAGACAAAATTGACAAAGAAAGTCTCACTCTAGCTCAGATTTTGTGTCTACTCCGACAGTGGGATAGAGATTGTTCTGATTCGCGATATCTTCATTTTATTCTCACAAAATCAGTCATTCCAATTGAGAAATTCATAAGGAAACATTTTAGATACAAGGCGAAGCGTGAGAGGACGACACAGATGGTGTAAAATAATTTTTGGTCCGTAGAATGAGGTAAGCCATCGGCTATAGCGGGTTGCAGTGCATCTGGGGACGGAAAAAATCCGCGTCTTAACCGGGATAGTGTCTTAAAAGAGAATTTTGAAAAAAGTGCTCATTTTCATTTATTATTAATTCCTATTATTATTATTATTATTATTTTACTTACCCTTCTATGATTAGGTATAAGCGACTTTTGTATGTTGGCTGCTCGTTCATCTCTGAAAGTGGTTAAGATGACTTAGTTAGAAAAATCATAACGTCCTTTAATGCCACTTTGAACATTTTCCTTTAATCAGCAAACAGAATTACTATGTTGAACCAGAAATTGAACCAGAAATCTATCTATAATAGATATCTAGAAATTTTTCAGAGAGGATTTGCTACTTACCAAGTGGACAAGATAATTTCCTTATTAACTAAATGCCAATAACCTTTTAAAATAATATTATGTTGTGATAAATGAAGTAGATGAATAATGATCGTGGTCAAGCATCACAAACTGATTTTAATATATACTCCTTTTCAGATCCTAGGCACATTATAGAATTCAGACTATTGATAGAAGTAAATCGAGACTGACGTTCAAAATGTTTAATATTTTAGATTATAAATTATTCATCCCTTCGTTATCTCAATTCGTGCAACCTAATTTACAGTAAAGGTTTTAAGCTCGTCACTTCCCAAAGTTAATGAAATGATAGGTTTTTTACTCTATATATATTGGACGCTTCATTACAACACCGACTCTTCTTCTTTTTCTCTTTTTCCTGCAAAAATAGATTGTTGATTTTAGGGGTTCATCGTGGGAACGAATAATGGGAACGATGCTTCGTCAATCCCAATGAACGTCGTAAAACACCCCTTGAGAAAAGAATCGTTTTTCGGTCTCACACCGTGGTCTTTGGGCTTCATCTATAGCCAGAAATGTTAAAAACATTAGGATATATGTTTTAAACATGTTAATCAACTTTCATGTTAGAACTAGAAAACCTAGAAAATTTTAAAGTTCTGAAAATACAGTATATTTTTTATTATATTTTTTAAAATATATATTTCTTACTCGTGCATAGTAAATACATACATTAGATAATAAATTTGCTACTAAATAACAAAAACTTAATATTATTTAAACATATTAATATCATCAAAATATAAATATTAATAATAAAAAATTCAGCTTGTAAAGTTTAGGGTGATTCTTACGCAGCATCAGCAAAGCAGGTCGCTAGAAGAAGGACCATCAGACACAAAAACTTCAGCTCCATAGCTCACCAAGATGAGATTCAATAGAGATCTTCGTATTTTTACGTGGCAACTGTGAAGCGGTATAAGAAGTTTGTGTCCTAGCTTTTAAATACTCAGCACAAGTTCTTTTGTAATGAGATTTCAAGTAAATCGTAGGTGAGAAGTTTCCAGAGAACCGTGAAAAACCAATGCAAAGATCTTCCTAAACTCGGATTACTCACGTAGTGTACGTGAGTTCGTGAGATGTACGAATTGTGACGCTTGAGAAGAAAATGTACCATTGCATAAACACGTTTGACACGCTCAGAAGCATGAGTTTTACTTGTGCCTCAACAAAAAATGTATTCCAAAAATTAACTCACTCATCAGAAGATTTCTAAGAAGTCATTTTCGCTAGCTCCAACAGATTCTGAATCACTTTTCATGCTTCATTTTTCTATAGCTCAGTATATCGCTTTTATCTCCTTCTAAAATAAAAATAACGAAAAACACCTCTCAGACTCAGAATTTCAAAGTGAGTTTATTTTAAATGTATTTCAAACATATTAACAGTCTTTACAATCTTCCATGTGCTACTCCTTGGGTCATGAATAAAAGAAAAGAATATCTAGAATTATAGAATGTAGAAGAATTATATAGGTGAATATATTTAAGAAATTTTCTGTGGAAATAATCAGAACAATGATGGGCTAAACGTCAGGACCACTTTAGAAGGGTCCTGATTCCGTCTGTAAATAAAGAATCTCAAAATTGTTAAGCATAAACCGTCAATGGAATGAATTTACAATCAAATTCTCAAGTTCTCCATAGAACCAACTGAAATCTTCAAATCCTTCTTAAAATGCGTGACATTAAGAACGAGCACGCTCAACGAACCATACGTGATGATTTTCTACTCGATTAGAGCAGTGGACTAAGTGCTTAGCACTCAGTGAAAATGGAGTAACGGTTGCTCAATTTAGATCGCTGATATCTTCAGCGTAAGGTAATCCCTCCTGTGAATCTCAAAAAGTGATACATATTTAGTGTTGTCTCCTTGATTAGTTAATTATTCAGTTGTTTATACGTTAATTTCAATTTTCCTTATTCACGGATTGAACTAATTAATAATTACTAAAGTTAGGCAATAAAAATTTTACTATGACGTTAAAATATACAATAAGAATCAATACTGGAGAGAGAATACAATTTGCCTCCAACGTTGAAAATAAATGAAGTTTATTCTTCATGATTCATTCGTGTAAAACATTTGCAATTCAAAATTTAAATCAAGTTAATAAAAATAAATATTAACTTTGGATATTTTCCTCAATCTTGAATGGAGTAAATACTGTTCAATGGACTAAATAATTCGTATTTCCAATTTGATTTTTCTTTCGAAATTTAGAATGTCTTCTCCAGCAACTAAAAATTTGTACAATTTAAAGAATTAGATACCTAATAACATCCATTATTTTTCTTGATATTTTAGTGATAATATATCAATAGTCATGACTTAAGTCTTTTCGGCGTTCTAAGAAAGGAGAACGTAGTAGAAAATGAGTACGTAGATTAAGTCTGTGGAATGTTAATCGTAGACTAAAAACGGGAATACGTTCTAAACAAAAGTCCAGGACCAATTACAAAAATTGTTCATAAAGATACCCGGTATGATGGAATGATTATTATCATCAAAATTTTGGGTGTAGAACTTTCATTATTGCTAAAGTAATCGATTAGGGAGTAGAGACAATGCATGCATCTCTTGTCGAACGAGCCAAATGGCGGCTTTCAGTTTACACGTATATAGAGATGCGTGGGTTTGAAAGACTGCTTTCAACTTTCTTGAGGTAGCACTTAAGTATTAAGGTGGTTAGGGAAAAAGATTTGAGTAAAATCGATTTAAGTAGTTTATTTCATCATCTAATAAAAAAATATAAAGTTACAAATTGCAGAAAGGCAAATAGCAATTTAATCCGTTGAATTTCAATAGGAGACCGAATCGGAGAATAAATGGTCCCCATGATGGCAATGCTTAAGTTATCTTGGAGCGTCGCTGCTGCTTAAATTGTCCTCAGGATCTATTTGCTCATATTAGCACTTGATTCAGCAGAGAGTTCTCAGATCTGTGGAAGATAATGAGAATCATCAATGAAACCCAAGCACAGCTGAATTGATTGCTCAGGATAAGAGCACGTGATGGTGATGAAAACAAGAAAAGACATCTGCGTAATTTTAGTGGCAGACTGATAGTGCGTTTGATGAGGGAAAGCTAACAGTTCAATGAATAGCGATCCGTCTTTGAAAATTGCGTCTCACATAAACGATTTTACTCACCATTTCTATAAAAGGTTTAAGAGATAGTGGCTTCTTGTTGGCTTCAGTTTGAAACCTTCTTGTTGCTAGTCTGGGGTTTCTGAGTTGTGCTGGACTTCGTGTCACGCCTTCAAATAAAAAGAAAAGTGAACATGAGCTAAGGGCATTCAACACAAAGAATCCTAACTCATCCAATCGAATGGATTTGAATTGTATAGATATTTATAGTAATAAACTGTACTTTCAGAAATGTGGATAATTTCTGTCATTATAAGGTTCCGAAATTTCAGTTGGCACTCATTTTGAATCTTTCAGTCTTTCTCTTCCAACTAATTTTAATATCAACATTTGATTTTGCGGAATAAAATTTCTATCCGTTTAGATTGTTTTATAAGCCGAGTAATAGTATAATTTCAGTAATTTTTCTGCAAAATCAATAGTCTTTGTTGGAAAAATCACATAAAAATTTGACGTAGCAGAACTGTAGAGAGAAGCAGCACCTGCTAAACCTGACACTACCTGTAAGATGCATACTTCCAAATTCAAGAAATCCAAATCTTTTCCAATATTTTAGAAAGGGCTGAAATGTTGTACAATCGCTGAAATTGCAGCTTCATATTCCAAGAATTTCAAACCAAACTTACGCTGTTCTCTTTGGTGGAGTCGTTGGTTTAGGTGTGGGCTTGGTTGCGTCTCTTTTTGCAGGAGCGACAGTTGTTGTAGGAATATTCTTGGTAGTCTTTTGCTGGCTGTCCGTCACTGCTGACCGTCTATTAGGGATAAATGAAATGAACTTTATTAACATATCTGGACTTTTACAGCATATGATGCATTATAGATTAAAATGTTAAGGAATATCCTCAAAGGAAATGTGCACTTACGTTGGTCTCACGGGAGAACTGGTGGAATAGGTTGCTCTGGACCTTGGTGTGGTGGATGGGAAACCAGAGGGCTTCTGAGTTGGTTTGGTGGGTGTTTGCGATCCACGCCTAATTATGGAAGTGAAAGTAAGGCTATTGAATAATATGCTAAATGATCATGCATGTTTCTTAATTTCATTCTATTTTTCTCGGAAGTTCCCTAGAGCAGCGGTCGCCAGTCGGTGGTTAGCGTATGATCACTAATGATCCGTGAAGAAACTTGGGCATTATTTGTGATTTTTATGTTCATGATTCTGAATTTTCTACATGTTTGTGTCTTCAACACAGGGTATATGATAGACAACATGAATTTTTATAGTAGTAGTATGAATTATGAAGTAGTAATTTTAAAAGTGCTTCGACGGCTGAGGTCATTTGCTCGTGAGCCCCCACTGGGATTCGAACCCGGGATCGCTTTCACCAAAGTCGAAAGCGTTACCCTCTTGGCTATTCAGAGACCAAATTATTTTACATTTATTATTACTAATTATTCTCCTATTCGTTCCTATAAAAACTTTATATGAGTGGTCTGCGGATTAAGATTTGTGATTTTAGTAGACCGCGATTTCCGAAAGACTGGTGAGCGTTGCTCTGAGGGGTAAATAAGCCATTTATATGCATGACAGAGAGTATGTAAAGATATATAGAAGACTCTTACGTGTATTGAGGCTTGATGGTGGTGGTAGGCAAGGGTTTTGTTGATCCACTTTGGGGCTTTTGGGTACTTTGGTCAACACCTCTCTTCTCTCTTTGTTGAAATGAGCTCCTATTATTCGAAAGATGAAAAGCGGAAATTAATAATCATTTCATCTCACTGTTTTGATGTTAAAAACTCCGCAAATCAAAGAATACTATTAGCAACACAGCTTACTATTCACGTGAAAGGTAACTTCGTACCCATTAATTTAAAAATCTTTCGAATTAAGAAAAATATCTTTGAGATTTTTTTATTTATTTAATATGAAAATCAAAGGAATTTCATCCATACTCGAGCTATGGGTTACTTATTTTTATAATGTTAATATTAATTTTCGTCAAAGGAAGACGTACTTCATTTGGGTGTTACAAACCATCATCTTTTAAGCAATATCTATATTAGGAAGAAATAATTTTTCCTTACTTGAATGGCGTTGCAGTAGATGTAGGCTTATACCATCCATCCCCAATGCTATCCTTATTTTGGGCAGTGGTCGACTGAGTCGCTCCTTCGCTCCTGTTTATTAATGAAATATATAGTATTAATCTTATGCTCTCGCTGATTTTGCTATATCATTGTTTTGATATCTCGATAGTGACACTTACAATGGAGAAGATGCGCTGGCAAAAGCAGAAGCCGATCCGCCATTTCCACTGATGGAAGTCTCAGAGAAAATGCCCAAGGGCTTCTGGGTGGTTCTCAGAGTTCCGATCAAAGTGTATGGCTTGAAACTAGGGATAAAGAAACCGTTTGATTATTTAAAAAATTCAGAAGAGGACATACACACTCCCATCTTCAAGATATCTCTAGATTTTGTTCTATTGGATATTTCGCGTTAAAAAACCAAAACGCTGTGCAAGTTTTACTTTTCTTCACGCTTAAAACTTACATCTTATTCCATTAAGGATGTAATTAACGGATAAGAAAATTATTTCAAGTTGATGTCTTAAAAATGTTGATAGAGAAGATCATGGGGCAATATTTGCAATTTATTGGACCTTTTCTCCAATATTTGGTTTAATCAAATTAAAATTCTATCTGTGGAAACTTATGAAGTGTTCAATTCACAGAGTGGATGTCCGCTTAAAAGCTTATAGTTGTCTGCAAATGATCTCATATCTGGAACTCCGAGATAATTGCAGATCACCCTCTCAATTTTAAAGTATTTAGTACAAAAATGTTTTTAATTACGATTTACTTTCACTTAAAACTGAGGACACAAATACGCACTTAGCGACGATATTTGAAAGGTTCACGGTTAGAACGGACATAACTTCATTTTAATTAGATGCTAGAAAGCAAGAATAAAATATTCCAAAGGTAAAGGTAGGAACATCTCAAGTTATTTTAGCGTTATTTTTCTGAGTGTAGATAACCCTCTACTTACTCTGTTGAAGTGGTAGTCCAGGTAGTTGATGGCTTATATCCATCATCATTTGCATCGCTCTTAGGTTTTGGAAAGGTTGGTTCTGTTGCAACATCACGCCTGCAAACGTGATTATCGATGAAATTATTAATATGATTATGATAAAAAGACTAATTATTTTTTATTTTTATGTTGCAATAGCTTTGATGATAGATGTTTAAACCCTTATCTATGACACCAGCAATTGCAATGTCTACGGGACTCTCTCCGCTCAGTAACGAACGACTAATAGATACAAAATAAAACTACAAAAGCTCTTTCTATATGTTTCGGAATAATTCACAATGTTTCAGCAAAATTTTCAGTTTATCTCGGTGATTTAACCTTTTCGGAAAACCGATGGAAGGAAATTAGGAAAGAAAATAGAAATAATTCCTTCATGCGTTGCAATTCATCGTTGTAATTTGAAGATTATTATCTCTGAAAAGTGAGTATGTAGGGAAAGATTGCAGACTAGAATATATTTTAGGTATTAATTTCCATGAAAAATCTATTCCTACCTCAGTAAATATTATACTGAACGTAATATTATATTTTTGCGAAAATAAAATGTTTTGGACAGTTATTATATTTAATTGAGTTTATACAATGTCAATAACATTGCGGTGTCAATGGATAGATAGCAGGAATATCTTATGTATGACAGACCCACATTGTAAAAAATCCCAAGTCGGGTAGTTCATATAATGTTAGACACAATCAAAGGAATTTTCTTCCTTAAGCCTTAGTTCTGATGAATTTGTTACCAGACTTACGTTTTCCTGGATGATTCAGTACTGGACTGAGTTGTTTGTCCTACATTTGCATGTGTTGTTGTGGAAGTAGCTTCCGTCAATAGATTGGTCGTCACGGTTGTGGATGAGGAAGTAGGCTGAACATATGACTGCGAATCTGTCAATGTTGCTGACTGAGAAGCGAGTTGAGAAGCGGTCTGAGCAGCAGTCAGTGTATCAGGTTGATTTGACAGAGATACAGTCTGAGTGGCACCGAAGGTCTGCAGATCGCCGGCAGGTAATGTTTGGATGGTCAAGTCAGAAACCCCCTGGTCCGCCAATGCGGGTCTGCGATTGCCGAAAAGGTTTTGAAGGCCTAGGTTGGGCCTATTCGCAAAAAGTTGTCCAAAAGCACCTCCGAATAAGGGCCTCTGGTTACCACCAAGGGGGAAGGTCTTCTCGTCTTCGTCTTCATTATTGTCTCGTCTGATCAAAATGAAAGGATAACTTCGTTTCAAGTCTATTCCTTCATGTATTCGATTGAGTTTTAGTTCGGATAGGGAAAATCAACTTCGGGCGCATTCATTAATCTGTTGGTAGCAAGTCTTATAATACTAAGTACTATCTGTAAGATAGTCTGGAATCCTACTTTCGTTGAATGAGCCAACTTTCAGTCTTTGAGGAGAGAGAACGTATTCCTGATTACTGGGAGTTACTCGCGAACGAATTCAGGCTATTAGTAGTCTGAAATGAACTGTCATTATGTGATATCTTAGTTTTCTTCTTTCTTGTTGCACTATCTTTCCAGTTAAGGAAGGAACGCTTGAACGATTAGTGATAAAGGGTCGAAATAAAGAGTGATCCCAAGGTATTACGCAGTTTTTATGAATCGATTATTATCAATCGAATGAATTTCTTGCATATAACTTTATCTGAACGAAAGGTCTCCCCTACGGTTTGAATTTCAGTGTCGAATGAGTCTAATAATTACTCGAATAACAATAATAAAAATTTCCTTGTTAAAAATATGCATTTAATAACGTTTATCCGCAAATTTGAAAATTGAACCATGTTTGGCTCCATAAAGAAAATATGGTGTGAGCTTTTTCATTTAATATTTCCATGTTTAACTTGAAATCATCTTAAAAATCTCAACTTTAAGGAAATTCCTTCAGCAGCAGAATACATCATCAAATGATAAATACACATTTAACCTAACATAGAGGCTTAACGTGGCGATATTCCGCTATCAAAGAAAAAGTATTCGTAGTTTATCGATTCAGACTCGTAAAAACGCGGGGTTATCATATTTTAAAAGAGAATTGGAGACAAGTCCCAGAAAAGCAGTGAATACCAACCTGCGGCGGGGGAACGTGGGTGTAGCAGTGATGTCCTCTGGAGTAGTTGATCGCACATTCTTTGGAGAATCTGTTAGAGGGCGGCTCTTTGGGGTAGTTGTCACGGAGACTTGCCTGGTGTCTCGTACAAACGTGGGTGGAGTCACACTTCCTGGTAACTTTGCCGGCAGAGGTTGGATACCAAACCTCTTGGTTGTGATATCAAGAGTAGACTTCGTGGTTGTTTCACTTGCAACGGTGGCCGCGATTGCAAGCACTGTCAGCAACAGATATGGAGACATCCTGGTCCTATTTTTCGAACAAGTTTAATACGCAAGTTTAGGCAGTATTCAGTAAAGGATGCCTGTTGGTCGACTCGTAACTGACGAATTATTCCAACCGAGAACATTTTATATACCATGGAAGAGGTTCATTTCTGTTTGATTAGAGGGGTATGAAAAGGGAATATCTAGTGAAGGGGTGGCGGGGAAAAAGGAACAGGGAAGGACATTGGTCTTGGGATCTCTTTCCCCGAAAACCGATGATCTCAACGTCAAGAGCGTTACGTCATTAGGAGACTCGGACAAAATGTATCGAGCAGCAAAGTGATACGACCGTGCGCTCATTAGAGCCAAATTTGAAACTAAGTGGGAAAAGAAGAATACAGTGGTTTTCGGTGGTGGACAACACGATATTTGAATATTTGCGAAATGTGTGTGAGACCTTTACTGCGTGCATGTCCACTCAAGGAATGATTCCTCCGATTAGCACCAGATCGACATGGATGTTTGCTTCTTAGCTTTAGAAGTGATGGAGGGGACGATAAAGGACATCAAGGTTTGGAAAGAACATTTTTATTTTTTTTCCGAGGGAATTCTACGAGTGACTCATTGAATATGGAAGGGAAATTTTCATTCAGGGTCGGCTGAATGCAGAGCTGGTGTGATCCTCTTGTTTTCTTGATTTTCGTCACGAACACATTCAGACCGAAGAACTCACGACCCAACTTCTTTACAACGGTGTCATGGATTCTCTGAAACCTATTTTCATGACAATATTTAACACAAGAGTTGATTCAAACAATCAATCTAAAGTTTAAATGACTTATCAATCAACGTAAGATTGAATATCAAGTTTTTCTTAAACTTAGCATGGGTTTCATGTAGTAAGCTTGGATTTGTTTCTAGAGCGAAGAAGGAAAGATTGAGGAACTATGAAATCTTTAAATCAGAGCTAAAATAATAAAAATGACTTTATTACCATTCTGTGGTTTTCTTAGTCCAATATTTTTATACAAAGTATGTGATTGATGATAGGAGAAACAAAAAAAACTTGGGATTAAGCATTAGATTGTGTAAAAACTAAACAGTACGAAAGAAGAGTAATTTATGTATACAAAAACGAAAACAAGCTACCGTGGTTTCGAAGTCCCTCTTCATTTTCAGGTTAATTTAGTATTATTTGGTATAAATTATTTTTGCATGATGATGGAGCGAAAACATAGTCGCCTTTATTTTTATTCTTATTATTACATTCAAGCAATACTTTCTCCTTGAATTGTGTAGTTTTTAGTGTGTAATAACACTCCATTACGGTAGATATCACTCAGCGAGTATATATAGCTTTATGATGTTGTGATTTGAATCCCAAAAGATCGTAAAATATATTTAACTCCGTAAGTTCAGGCATCACTTATTGGACTCCATTAATATATAGCAATAATTTTATTCGTGAAGGAAAAAAGGACATGAAAAAGGTCTGACATGACCAAGACAAAATAAACTTACATCCTCTGCCAGTTATTATTATTTCCACAAAAAATTGGTATAATTAAAAAATTCTTTTATTGCACAGTTGAATGTATATTTCATTTCACAAAATTTTGGAAAGTGTATCTTCTTTAAATGATTCACAATTTTCTATTAAAAAGTTCACATAATCCCTAGAATATTTTATGCGCAAGTTTCAAGGGATTAAAATTTTTCGGCTAAACAAGAATTTGCCTCTCTTCTCCGTTTGAGTAATAAATACGGATTATGCCAATAAATGTTTTGGGGGCATATACCGGCACAAAAATTTAAAGAAGAAAGGAAAAATGGTTACTTCCCTCTCTCGCTCACTTATAAGAGGGTAGTAGTTTATTGGATGTTTTTATCTGTACTTATATGTATTTGAAATTTGGTCAAGAAGGTCGCAAAAGTCTCCTATACTGTAAAATACAGTTTTAATGTATCTAATTGTAATATCAGTCCCTTAAGACAGCCGTTAAGAAAGAGATGGTGAAACGATCCATTTAATTGCTTATATCGTCATCTTATGTTTATATTAGTTTATTTCAATTCACTTATAAGAAATTCTTATTCTCAAATTTACTCACTCTACGCTAATAGTTGATATCAAAATAATGACATATGTAGCATACATGAAATATTTTCCATAGAAAACATTAAAGTTTTCCTTATCGCCTTCATACGTTTAACTGAAAAGGTAAAACAAGATGCGTCTCACGGGTTTATCTTTCAGTACAGAATATAAGAAAATCAGAATTAAAAGCACGAATTGTGTGCGTAAACAAGTATTAAGAATAAGTATGCGTTGTAGCTAAATAAGTGAGTATTTCCTTAGTATATTGATTCCGACTGTGCATATATATTCCTCATGCTCATCATAGCCACGACTATATTTATTTTACCTATTTAGGCAGTCTTAAATCGAAGAAGAGACGATTCATAACTCTCAGTATTTTTTCTTTACGCTGAATATTTACCATTGAGAAAATCTACGAAATTCAATTCTGGGAAATTAGGCATAGTTTCTAAACGAATTCATCGTCAGACTTGAATATTCTCTGAGAAACTACGACGGATTAACGAGAAAGCTTAAATGAAGTTTCCCGCTCACCCAGCAGGAATGAATTTTTCGCATTGCAGTCGTGCCCAATGTCCCCTTCGATGACTGTGCAAGACAAGCAATTTACTTAGGATATGACAAGGAGTTAAACCAATACGGAAGAGTTGCTACGATCACTTCACATTTATTGGATTCAGTGAATGGCATATTGTTCACGATAAAATACCATTCATTGGTTTATTTTCCAGAATTAAGGCTTGAAAATCATTGTTACTTTAAGGGGATGCAAGAAAATTGTCTAAAATCGTCCTCCAAATAAAAGTTTCTACATCCTCCGTGAACATTTTCATGTGATGGAAATGTGATTAAGTAGCAATTTTCTCATGAGTTCACTGTAGAATTCAGACATTTTTAACCAAGGAACAAACTGCACGAGTTGTAGTAAAAGAATAGATATCCTTATAAATCATATTGACTTAGCATCCTCTACCGATTAATTAAAATTGATATACTTAAATGATGAGCCATATACGTTGTGTTTTAGCGAAAATAAAATATAAATAAATCATGTGCATATATCTTGAGTTCTTATACTTTCTTTGCATTTAAGCGGTTTCGGAATAGTAAAGGATAAGGAAAAAAGGCTTAAAAAATAGCATTTTTAAAGGGGTATATCATTAAATTGAAATGTATATGAATTGATTAAGTGTTGCATTGGCAAATATTTTAGTGGTTGGTACAAAACTAAAAGAAAATTGCACTGATTGAGATTAAGAATTACTACTGCAAAGGGAGATCGAAATTGGGTTTAACCTAGCTTTTTGGTTATTTAAATATTTTAGGTTATTTAATTATGCATAAAACCAGCCTTCCGTAGAAATTAATTCCTCAGCTCATCCATATTTTTCTCAGGAAACCATGTCTTGAATCACTTTGTCCTGCTCTACATATTGGAAAATGAACTTAACCATTATAGGTATCACCTTTTTTCACTGCAACGTTAGAAAACTAACTGTATAAACCTATTCGGTAGATTATTGCCCCTCGAACTAAAATTGGATCTCGTTTCAAATTGGCTTGGTGACGCTGGTGATTCGTTAAGCTTGTTCACGGGTCTTATTTAGAGCACGGGCTAGCATAATTGAAACGAATACCGAGATAAGTAGTGCGATAGCCCCGAAATGTCGGCCTCATAACTGTTACTGTTTATTACCGCTATCAAAAAGCACATCACAAGAAATAAACGTTAGAAGAGCTCCAATTCCTTATTGCTACGATAAACATACTGCATTGCTTCTTTTTATTCTTGCCCTCTATACTGAGCCAAAATACATTTTGGAAACAAATAAAAGTGAAATTTATTCAATCAGCTGCAAAATTTCCGGTGATTTATTTTGTTGCGCATAAGAATAGTTGACCAAATTTATTGCGAAAATGGTTTCAATTTTTCCTCAACGATATTTTTCACAATGAATAATTGGCTAATTGGATTTCACTCATCTTACCTAAGTATTATAGCCTTGATGTTTCATTTCCTGGTCTTAGTCACAGAATACGTATGTAAATTTCCCAGGGGTTAATTGCAAGAAATTAGAATCCTATCCATAAACAGAATGTATCATCTTATTTTTCAAAAACTAGACCTTTCTTCCTGCTAAAAATACTTCTTCGGAGCAAATGTTCTGTAGAGGAACACTTATTACAAAAGGCCTGGCAGAAATTTATGAACATAAATTTATATGATTCTTTAACTTGGCGTGTGTGACATTAATTATAAGTAATGCAATAATAGTTAACGTAAAACCTTTAAAAAACTAAGTTTATAAAATGTAATCTTATTTTATTATCATTTTTTAGGTCATACAAACGTGGCAAATACTTCTTTTTTCAGGAATAAAGTGTTTTCTTTTTCCTTAGGACTAGAGGTACTTTTTTTAAAGAAGTAAAGTTTCAGAAGTTATATAAATCATATCAACATTGTTATGTTTCTGAATTGACAAGTACAAAGTAAGAGAAGATCATTAGTGACCTAAAACTGTTAGTTAACTGCTTATTTTTTAGATGTTAAAGCATACCAAGAGGTACGAAATTTAGTAATTAATTTCAAAAAATTTAGATACATTCTCTTTCCAATAAGATCATTTTGGTTAGCCAAGTGAATTAATTATTAGCAATACATTTCATACTCCGTATATTTAAGTAAAGTTACCTTTCACAGCAGGTAATGTAGCGGTGGTCATATTTCAATGTCTTAGTTGCAACATGTTATCATTGGAGAAATTTTGCGAGCTGATTGTAGAGAAAAATCTACCATAAGGTTCTATATAAAGAACGCAAATTTATAGAATTCTGTTCTTCCAGTGGCTTTGTATTTTTGTTTATACATTTGGATGCTGACCTACATAAAGGTGTCACTAAGCAATTTACAAACTGCGCAAAGAGTAACGCACTGGAAGAACCCAGGTTCCTTGGTTAGGAAACATCCTAAGGGTATTAAACAGACACTTTCCCCAGGTGCTAAATGAAATTTCGTGAATGCACATTACTGTGCCAGCAATTTGAAGATCGATTCATTGCAGAACAACCTTATTTTTCTTCCATCTTTAAATCCTGAATTCATTAGAATTAAAATTTCCATGGAAAAAATAACTTACGAGTATCAGAGTATCTGATTTATTACTGGTCAATATTACCAAGGATTATGATGAGGAAAATCTGGGGAAATTGATATGTTAATAACAAAAACTGAAATATTAGGGTCATATTACTGAGGATCCTTGCTAGGATTGACTGTATATTAGCAAGATCTGGGGCAATAATAGCTCCAGAGGAGATAAAATGCTTATGAGTGAGATAGATAGGGTTAAACATTGAATATGAACTAAACCGAATTGGGAGGAAGAGATAATCGTTGATGCTTTCTGACGATAGAGATAGAGATAATCGTTGTGACATTTTTTTACGGAAGATACAGGTCCATGAAATCTTAAATAATTCATATTTGTTCTATTTAGTTTATAAAAGAAGCGTGTGGAATTGGAGGCGATGGACGTTAACCAAGAAATGACGTGACTTGGACGTATTTTTATGCAGAACTACTTCTAAGATGTGAAGGGATTAACTGATTGGGCAGCTGAAAGGCATGTATGAAACCAGTCGATTGCTTGATGACATACGCAACAAACCGTAACATCCTGCCGTGTGAGTGAAATAAAGAAACAGAATGATTTGATATTAAGCAACCCTCATGAGCGTTATTATGGCCTCATAAGATTTCTGTTTTGTCACCCTACAAATATTACGACACTTGTTTGTGTTTAGACAAACTAGAAAATTACATCAGCTGTAGCTTTCATATATTCCCTTAATATAGTCATACGTAATGTATGGCAGAACTCCGTTAATCATATTTCATTTTCGAATATGAGAATCGGAGATTTGTAATAACATACTAGGGAGAGATTTGCAAATACAAGAAAGTACACAAATATGGAGTGTTTGAACTTATTGTCGTGAGATGTGGACCTCAGGGAAGCAAGAAATAGATAAAACACTAACTGCTGAAATGTGGATTTGGCGGAAAATCGTTAAAACAAAATAGACTCATATGAAATCGAACGAAAAAGTGTTGAATGAAGTAAGCAAATACAGAATCCTATTAGATATATAAGAAAGTAGGAAAACGAAGCTTATTTGCCCTTCAATAAGACCGGTGAGTTTTTGAACGACATTTTAAGATAAAATTTTAGGCGAGAGAATGACAGGTAGTCTCAGATTCTCCGGTATGCTATGCAGGAAGAGGATTGTAGATCCTTTTATGAAATGAAAAAGTCAGCGAGGGATGGAAAAAATGGTGGAAGACAGTAACGAGATCTAAAGATGACGATCATACCTTGACTGTATTAGAGTGACGTCAAAATCAAAGAGCTCAAATTCATATTTCATCCACTCACAGATACATTTACCGCGAAGAAAGAATGAGCAAGATTTATTAATCATTAGACATCATCAGCGCATCCAACCAATTTATCGGTAATCCTGAAGCACAGACAATTTCCATGAGTGTTCCTTTGACCAAGATGCCGCTCACGACCTACGCAAACGCAGGGGTAGTGGTTGCACGAGGTCGCGTAAATCTCTGTGGTACATTATAAGAGTCCTGAATTATTTAGTTACAAAGTATGTATAAAGTATTATGATTGAAAGTGGAAGGAAAAAATAAAATTATAATACTCCCGCGAAGGGAGTAGGGGACGACTAGTAAAAAATAGGAGAGAAAGAAATAGATATTCGCTTAGTTTGAACCCTAGTTTCATTCTTTATCGACCAGGTATGCTGGTTTTCCTAGGAATCAATGGAGGAATCAGAGGGGGCTATCGACCCTCCTCTCTCTTTGAATGACTTTGCAAACCAAGCAGTTTAACTAAAACATGACGAGTAGTTTAAACTTCGTTGTAGCGATATTTTACTAATGATAAAATTTCTTAGATAGATTTATGGCAACGCGAAACTGAAGAAGTATTACTAAAAGCGACGGTGACTCAGACGCTTGCGGTGTCTTACAGGGAAATGTGTATTTTGTGTTGGCGAATGACTTATATATGAGGGTCTAAAGACAAATCCTAAGGTATAAAGTCATTCCTAAAGCGCTACATTTATCTTTACAGTATTACATTATAAATATGTATTAAAGTAACTGTGTTGGTCTGATGTTTAAGGACGTGATCGCATGATTTAAGGTTGCACGTGAAGTACCCTGCTCTTTCGAAAGAAGTCTTATTCTGGTAGTCAATAATTAAGGTGACCTGATATCTGATATGCTAAACCGAGAATCATTTTCGCAATTTTATGTAATGTACAATTTTCCATGCATGTTTCTCTGATCAAGACTTACGCGCGACTCGCGCAATATATACCTCGGTATATGTAAGTCAAACAGATAATGCTACGAGATTGTCGATATCTCATTATTTTTATATAGTATAGACAAACCAATTATACTTTATAAACGTCTAAATAAGTACTCGCTGATCTGATACAAGAATAATTTCAAAATCCAAGGCAACAACTCCATCATAATTATACCTGAATACACCATTGGCAGAGTACATACTCATTTTTTCGTTCACTACTACTGTAAGGGAAGCTCTCGATATCAAATTCCTGCTCAACTTCATCTCTTCCGGGTTAGAGTACCATTAAATAAAGTTTAATTATATATATTTGTTATGCAGCACTATTATTACAATTGATAATCCTAGAATACTAAAGTGTCGAGGGTACCCGCAGTTTTTAATGCCTAGTGCTAGAAATTAAATACTTGAAATTACCCTTCTTTGGTTTCCTAATTTCAGGAATAGGTATCCTGCTAAGTTGAATTCCCGCTTTCATTCACACCAATGACATGATGACAGGCGACGCCGAACAATTGACTCGCAAAATATGCCATCTCTCTGATTGTATTTGTCGGTATTAGTAGTGTAACTGTAGTTTATATTTTAAGAAAATGTTTTATAAGCAGAGGAAAGTCTGTTCTGCAGTTTTTGCGTTTCTTCTCATAAATATATTGGTAAGTTCTCGTATCTGCTTGATTTGAAGTTGTTGAATTGAATTAACCATGCATTATATCTCTGTTTTAGGCAGTACAAACTATTGCCGAGTTTACAGCGGATGATTGTTGGGCCCTCGGATTAAATAAAGCTAATTTGCTTTGCTCATCATGCGATCAGCTTGAGCAGTTTGGACTGGAATTGTTAAAGTGGGTTGATAATTGTCTTTTGTTCACATCCCTTGCATGTAATCGGATTTGTACAAGTATGATCATGTATGTTCCCTCCTTAATTTAGAGATCATTGTAAGCAATGCTGTCACCGAGACGAAAGTGTAAATGCAGTCAAGCAATACGCTCGGGCGCGACTTGAAGTGTGTACATGCAAATTTGGAGCTTATCCTCAAATTCAAGGTATATGAACGCTGTGGTAAAGTTTCGATTATTTATTTTATATCTTTCTGTGTGAATGGATAACAAGTAGTAAATTTTATTTTTCCAGCCTTCATTAAAAGTGACAGGCCTGCTAAGTATCCGAACTTGCAAATCAAATATGTCCGTGGATTAGATCCAATTATAAAGTTGATGGACGATGAAGGCAACGTGCAAGAGGTATGTTTTCTATATAAACCGTTGATTATTTTGTAAGAATAAATTGGTAAATCAAAGCATATCTTTAATTTGTGGCAATTTCTCAAGCTATTATCTTTTAATTGATTTGGAATTAATTTCAACTCAGACTCTTTATCTTACATAAGTTAGCTCCCGTTAAAAAAATCATGCTATTACAAATTACATTCTTAAGCACATACGTATCACTTTGTGGAATATATTCGCATTTTTTGGGTCAAGGATATAATTTTGTGTGCATTTACAAACACTAAGATCGAGTGGATGCTCCCTCCCTCTTTTAGTAATATTTTCTGTAAAATATAAGAATTTGAATACCCATTCATTCATATATTTATTATTATACTTTCGCATTTATGACTTCAGATGCATGAAGCTAAAAACTTATTTTGTACTGCTGATCCTATTACGAATACTTTCACAATTCTAATCTGTTGAATTCATTCAATGTGGAGAACTTTTCCATTCCAAGGCAGCTTGCAGGTTATTGATATGGATTGAAATAGCAAATGCGTTGATGTGATTGTTTACCCTTAATTTTCTTTGAAAGAGAGAAATTTATATGCAAATGAATTAATCTTCAAAACTTGTTTTCTTTACAGGTTCTTGCTATTGATAAATGGAACACTGAGACAGTTGATGAATTCCTTAGGACTCATCTGGTATCTTCTGAGGAAGATATAAAAATAAGGTTAAATTTAGTTTGATGTCTTCTTTGAATAAAATACTTATTATTAAAATTGAATTTTTATACATTAGAATTGTTATTTCTAAAGATGCAGTTAGTTACCCAGTATTTCAGTATCTACAAAAGACGATGAAAGCAAAGCAAATAAATTAAGGGTTAAAATTACAAAATTTTTGAAAGAGAAGATTATTGTGGTATGGGATGGAGGCAAATTTCAACCTTCTCCATAGCTAGGAGTCTAAATAACTCTTGCTGATGGTACAGTGAAATCGCTTATGGCCCTTGCAAAAACTATTCACCAATCCAGAAAAGTACTGTCAAGAAATGATTGCAGCAAGGGATTTGGGTGGCTGTAAAAATCTAGTAGTGTAAATGTAGCACATTTTAGTTTTGAAAAGGAGACGTAAGGATTTTGTATCCACTAATATTCTTACCAGAGAGGGGCCATAAGCTTTCAATTTTACTGTACAGGTGTGGCATATGTGGTATAAATTTCCCTTACAAAATCAAAAGAATTCAAAATTAATATTCATAAATGGCTATCCGAAAATTACCCTTGTTGCAATATTTTGGCTCCTTTTCTCTTTACATTTCTGACTGAACAGGAGGCTAAATAATAGCTTCAAAAGTAAATATTTTCATTCAACCACCGGAAAGAAAAGAGGGCAACATCTTTCTCCACTCAGTAAATCATCATGTATTTTCTCATCCGACAGCTTTATTTTCATTTCCAATGAATAAAATTTCAATTAGTTTTTCCAATTCATATTGTCACAATCTTGCATGAGTAGCTCTCTGCAACAAACATCCACATAAATGAGAGATCACAGCTCAAAAATTATGGATTAAAGCTGGCCAATTCACCATAATGTTTGCAAATTTATAAATGTTCAATAATATTTGCAACTGAAGCAGTTGAAATGATTCTGACTATGACAGCAGAACGATTATGTTGACATCCACATAAAGAGTCATGGCTTCTCTACACCATGTTTTAAAATCATTCCTCCTTTGAGATATGAATTTCTGCATAAATAAGGAGAAAACAGTGATGAGTGTGTTGATCATCCTTTCTCTTCAGTTGATTCCTATCACTCAGGACACAGATGATGGAAAAAGATGCAACCACACTCCATAGCCATCACTCAATGAGCAATGTTAGCACAAAACAACCTTGGCTAGTATTCAACAGTTTCATGAGCAAGTAACACCAGGAGGTGTTCCTGGTGATCCTACTACATCTATAATCTCAGATATAGGCTTCTGCTGCTTTTGAACATCCGTAACAGCACCAACTGGGAGACCCTGTCCACCAGATGTAACAGTTGATGAGGAAGATGGAGCCAAGGACCTGTCTGCTGCAGATGACACACTGGTAGGTATTGCCAGTGTCTGTAAATAACAAGTAAAATAATTTAGAATAATTGATGTTCAATATATTTCATAAACAAAATTAAATATTCAGAGAAGGATTCAATCGGCCTTGTGTTGATCAGATGTACATAGATTTTCTCCAGTCTTGCAGGGTATTTCATAAGATAAAATATGATAAGTGAAAGCAAATATAATTTATTTTTCTATAATATTTATTATCATTCTTATTTTATATCATTATTATTTATTTATCATTCTATAATCATGATATTTATTAGGCACTACCAGCAGCATGTTAAGGATAAGTAATTTTGAAATAAGACTGAAAATAACACTACCTTGCCAGGATTCAGAGCCTCATACTGGTGGCGCAGAGTCTGCAACTCAAACTCGCAAGTTGCCAGGGCTGTCTTAAGTTCATAGAGTAATACCATATCACTCCTTAATTCATTGAAATGAATGCTTATCTCTTCCGTCGGCATCGGGTTGAGCTCTGAAATTTAGAGACGTTAAAACTTGAGAGGTACAAGTATTGAAATTTGATCTGAATTAATAGACATCCATTTCCTAAATGAAAGCAATCCTGAAAGAAATATTTATATTAGTGATAGCAATATTATATGAAAGCATAAAAATTGCTAGACTCAGCAAAAGAGTTAAACACCCTTGAGACCACAGGGATAACAACAAGGATAGTGAACTTAGTGTCATGTATATGTGGTAAATTTTTATGTACTTATCACAGCATTAACTCTTAACTTCTGAATAGATACTCAATCTAAATATGATGACTTTTCTATGCATAAAGACTAAAAGATCAACATGTGGTAAAAATCTATAACGCAATATAATGTGATGTTCTCAGTGAAAGATTATTACATAAGGATAGTCCCTACTAATTCTTTACAATTGATTATCAAAGGTGTAAAACCAATGAATTAGGGATCACAGCTTTTACAAGCCAAATAATGAAGAAAATAAAACCTCAGAATCATAAAGAAAAGCAAAAGCAACATCATGGATATTATTAAAATATGAAGTCTCCTTAGTATTTCCACAAGATCAGGAAATCTGCTAGTTGCTGATAGCAAAATACTTGAACGAGTGGAAAACTGGAAAAAAATTCATATGTAACATATTCCAAGATATCACCATAGCTCTCATTACTGAATAAACTTTCACTAACTTTACAAGAAAATTCTGTTAACAAGACCAAATCTGAGAGTAGAAATTAATGATGTTGGAAAGGTTCAGAAGGTGTGACAGGCTAGAAATTATAGGACAGGTTTAAAAGATTATAAAAATTCAAATGTGAATAAGAAAAATAAGTAAATAAATAAATTTTTGAAAAAGTCATAACTACCTTTTTTAGGTTATGTTAGGGTTCACTTTCAAATGTGTCAGAATTAGGTTGGATGTTTTAACCATTATGCGAAAATAAAAATTCTTCCATTACCACTTGATACCAAAAAGAAGTGATTATGGCATTTTTCTACTTAACTATAGTATGTTGCATTGACAAATGACTGTAATATTTCTGAAACACTTCATCATTTGGTGATAATTTGATGTAATAGTAAAATACAGAGATCTGCAACAAAATATTTTTCCTTCAAAGGGGATCTTTCATCAAGAAGGGCTTACCACATGAAATAAACAGTGAAAAAGAATGAACAAAATTTTCAAATACTGAATTTTTTGGTAAATAATGTGCATGAGTAAAATTATAACTTAGATGACTGCATTTATAATGAACAACTATTAGACAAAAAGTATTTCAAATATTTCTTGTACCCTGTTGAATATAGGTAATTTGCTGGCATTATTCAAGAGCATGTAGTGAAATCAATCCCAAAAATGAATTTCCTGGATAATTCTTTAAATATATAATCCGGCAGAAAATAGTCTTAAATATTAGTAATCTTAAGAGTATTAAGAACATATAAGTTACAAAAGACAGACTTTACAACAAAGACATACTTGATAGTGAGGAGGAGTAACTGAGGCATTAAATCAATCAGCAATTAATAAACCATGAAGGGTAACACCACTGTGAAGAGCATTTACTTCCACACATTATGAGAGAGAAGTTGAATGCGACTATATGATAATTACCAATGTTGAGTTCATGAAGTAAGTGCTCGATTGCTTTTGTTTTCTTCTGTCCAACGCTTGCGGGCAACTTCATTCTTTGAGAACGAAGGGATACTCCAGTGCCTTTAAAATCAGGGAACTTGATACCAGCAGTCTCCACTGCCTATTAATCAACAAAGCAAATAAATACAATAGCAAAAACTCGGTACTTATAACCATCAAAAATAATTAAATGGTGGTATATTTCAGACATAATGGAGACTTAATGGAGCAAAAAGGACGGATAATACTGAAAGAGAAGTTTATACATATTGGTATCACTAAGGATCCTGGAACAGAAGAACCTGAAATTAAAAAGAATAACAAGGCATAAAATGTCAAAAAGAAGCAAATGCTTCAGTTACTCAGTTAAGGGTATGGAAATTTTTTCTGAATGATGAAACACATCCACATTCTTCAAATCAAGAATGTATAAGATTATAATATCTGACAGAAAGAATACTGCCAATTGAATTTAAAGAACAACTGTACCTGTATGCAGCTCTGGCATGAAACAGATGAGCAAAATCAAGAATCAAACAATATAATATTTAGCATAATCATATCCAGGCAACAGAAGAGCCAACTAAGTATGGTAGTGTGTGTATCTTAAGTGAAAAGGGGTTCCTGGTTCAATTCCTGATGGGGACCATGACCCAGCATCATGAAAATCAGAGAGCTATCTGAATTACTGGGTATAAGTGGGTCCAAATGGTCTACAAAGTGCCAGTTAGATGGCATGAGAGAGACCTAGTTATGCACTGTAAAGGCATTTACAAGTAATGACTATGATAGGTCAGTGCATTTACATTGGGTGAAGTCGAACCATGGCTTTTGCCTATTATCATATCCAAGTTATAAATTATCCACACAGATTACAAGTGTCTTAAATATTTTAACTCCTGAAATTCAAGAAAAGCGCTATTTTTGAGAGTTTCAATAAGCAATGATAAAATTTTAGGAAAAATCATACACCTAAATGCAGCTTCAAGCACTTTTCAAAAGGCAATTCAGTTCATATAATCTTATGTTTGATAGCAAAAATATACAGATTAAAACAGAGCATCCTAGTCCAAGAACATTTTGGCTAATTTCTACCAGAGTTTGGTTTCATTATCATCACAAAATGCCCTAGATTCTTTTGTAACGATATTGAAGTAATTAAAGAATCCTTCAAAAAGATGGAAATAGCTTGTCCCAATGTGTCATTTTACTAACGGAGAAAGCCGTATGATTGAATAATAAGGATGAAGCCACCTAAGATTAACACCATCTTCTTACTCATGCCAACTTATTATAATAAAGTATACTTATCAGTCAATAAAAATTAATGAACAGAAAACATTTGCGTCTTGAATTAACACAGAAACAAATCAGAGAAGAAATGAGAATGAATGACAGAGCAAAGAAGAAATTTTGAAAATATAAAATGAAGTTCAGAATACTGCTTTCCAAAGTATTTAGTTCATAAGCAAATTGTGAAAAGTATATAAAGGTGATATACAAAACATGAGGCCAAATAGAAACTTAAGTATCTAAGGCAGTAAAAAACTTTTGAATGAACTCTGTTACTGAGCATAAAATGTAAGAAGCTATTTTTGATGTAAGCCATTCACAGTGGTATGTTTGAACACTAGTGAGGTGAATCACATATGTGAGTCAAGCAAAGATAGTGTCTTAATATGATGCAGTGATATCTTCACTAAAAAGGTAATTTTCTCCACAGCTGTTTATCAGACAAAATGCTATTTTCCAACACTACAACATAGATAACCCCCACCATAACCCATACACTTTCACGGTAAGCAAGGAAAGACAGCAATCTCTCTCCTTCAGTCAGCTTAATACTATGATGCATGCTGACACATTCTCTAAAAGCTTTTTCAGCCAAACACATTTTATATGAGGCCAAAGGCTACCAACTGACGAGAAATAATAACAAGAAATTAATATACAAAGTCATTCATTAGATCAGGTATAACTATGCTTAGGAACCAAATAAATTCATTAAATCATAAAAACATCTCCTTTGGTGATAAATTGAAAGAAAAGGAACCAAGAAATTTATTAAAAGAAAGAAACCAATAAATAAATACATTCTTCTGAAGTATTCTGAAGTTTAAGGCAAAGATTACATTACAAGCAGCTATTAACAGATAGAAGTAGATTATCACAAATGAATTATAATTCACAACAGGATTTTATATTCTTATAAACAAAATTCTCACCATAGCATCAGGTCGAGGCCTTAAAGGATGATGTAACAGCTTCTTCTTGTTAACTTTCCTCTCAGCTTTACGACTCTCCACTTGGCTATCTGCTGCAGTGATGAGTTTTTGAAGATCCTGAGTCTTCTTCTCTCGTTCTTTCTTGCGAGCTTCAATTTTTCTCAGCTCATTAAGTAGGGTCTGCTCTTCCTCAATCTGAAAACAGTATAAAATAACAAAATTAGTAACTTTGATCCTCTCATCAAATTCAACATGGATAATGTAATCTACAGGCCAGCGAGGGATCTACCACCATAACTTTATTTACTACTATCAAAAGTATTTACTATCATAATATGATCTGGAAAGGGTTGTTTGATTTCTAAAATAGTGCTAGGATTAACAAATAAAAGTAGGCAATAATGAAACCAAACAGTAGAAGGCAGTGAGAGGTAGATCACATATGGGGAGAGTACCAAATAAAGTCAAACTGCTCTAAGTATTTCTTAATTTAGATAAACAAAATAATACTAGAAAGAATAAATTTACAGGGAAAGGCAACTTCTATTAATGCAACTATACCTGATCTGGAGTTCTGTCGAATAACCTTCGCAATTGCTCCTTCCTCCTTCTTTCATGGTCAGCATCAAATACATAAGTCTTGGTTTCCTGGCCTCTTAACTGAAGTATGAAAACACACATAACAAATGACAGATTTTTCTGGCATATAAACAATGAAAAAACTTACAAAGAACTTGGTGTTTTTAAGTTTATAAATCTATAAGTAGCTACCAACTTTTAGATTTAAGCACATCATTTCAACATACCATTTTATGCCAATCAAAAATTTTGGAGCATTTAAGGAAAGCAAAATTTTAGAGAAATTTAAATAATTCTTACAAAAGTATTACTCAGCCTCATTCTGTTACTTCAAACAAGACATCTTTTGACAAAATTGTGCCAGCAGAGCAATGCCAAAACGAACTCATATGTTTTACATTTTGCAACTCCAAGAGGTTAGCAAGAGATGTCATTTTAAGATATAAATTTACATCTCTTACAGTAGTGAGTATTGATATCAAATTAAAAACGTAGCAGGAAAGGTATTAAAAATTCGCTTGTTCACTTTATACTTACAACTGCTAATAATGAACATATTTCATAATATCTCTCTTTAAGGTCTTCCACAGAACGCTCAGGGAAATGTGAACGATCCCATCGGTCGTGTATCACAGGAAATCTTAAATCAAAACGACGACAGAGATCCATCAGATGATCTGTTTCTTCACGACTCCATCCTTCAGGACCACCAGCTGTCACTCCAGGTACACCAGTTGCTAGAGCGGACCTATATTCATTATCTGTGTAAGTTGGTATATTAACTTGCTGTAAAAAATAATTTAACCTTATTACATGTTGAAGTAAAGGTGGCTGCAGCTATGATAGGTGTCAATACTTTTAAATTATTGCATGACGAATGCCTTACAATTTATATTGATCAATATACAAAATAAGGATATTTTAGACTTATTCCTAACCTTATTGAACTGAGCAAAGGGGTATTCCTTTCCTTCATCTGCAACTCTCCTCCAATGATGAAAAACTGCTCCATCCTTTCGTGCAGGATTTGTAAAAGGCATCCACTTCCATGGTCTAACTTTTCTCATACCAAGCTTGGCTTTCATCTGCTTGTAACCTTGACCTGATGTCAAATGTCCTTTTCATTAGCATTGTCTGATATAAATTACACTTCATTGTGTTCTTGAACGCGGAAATTACTGTTACCTGTATCTGTGGGGAAGATGGGAGCTGCATCCATATTATCTGTGTAAAGTAAGGCAAAAAGTTCACGATGCATCCCTTCTGGTCGCTTCATTGGTTCATGAGCTTTCTTTGGTTTAATTTTCTTCTTTTCTGAGACACCTAAGATTGCCTCCTTTGTAATTTCGGGTGTTGGAGGCCTTTCCAACTCCAGAATATCTCTCACATCCGCCATGGTTTAAGCTGAAATTCCTGGTGGAGAGCAAATAGAAAATTTATATCCTAGCACTTAACTAAACAACCTTAACATTAGAATCAGCATACTTACACAATCCTCAGGAAATACTGTGATGTATCTCGCGATACAGTAACCTAAGCATTGAACGCTACCTGCTTCGGTAAATGATGCTCAATTATTTTTGTCTTGAATAATAATACGCTTGTTATTGTAGATGGCACTAGCGTGCGAACGCTTTCATTTGCTAAGGCACCGTAGTGGCGGGAATGTCAAGGTAGCGCGGTGTAAAGAATGTTAATTTCGAAAATTCATTCGGATACTCTATTTTTATGTTATTATGCATATAACTTGTGTCATATGCAGTGATTTGATCACTGGTTCAGATGACACTTTTGCTACCAACTGTGGCCACCTGTTCCATTACAATTGTTTGCTCCAATGGCTCGAGAGGTGAGTTCTAACAAGCACGCTATGTACTTTAAATAACCTCAGTACATGCTCTAAACTATTTTTATGTATTTCAGAGCGAAAACATGTCCTCAGTGTCGCTCCAAGACCTCGGAAAAAAGTATTCACCGTGTGTATTTCACCGTGGCAAACATCGATGGCGCAGATGACCCTAGCTCATTGCAAAGCAAAATTGATAATATGAAGTTTCAAATGAGATTAAAAGAGATCGATATTAAAAATTTAAAAGAAGCAAATTCTGACCTGACCTCAAAGAACAAAGCTATAAGGTTAGTACTCAGCTTGGAGATAGTACTAGATGCGAGGGAACACTTTGATCTTTTTGTATAAATAGTGAGGATTAAATCTCTCCCAATACTTTATAAAACACAGTATAGTCAGCATCTACAGTTTCCTTAAGCATCGGGAATTGCATTTATCTTGTATCACTCTAGAGTGATGAATGTTGATGATAATTCAAATAATTCTGTCGATTCCAATATCTTTTCTTATGCCATTAGGAAATTTATATTACACTGGATAATCTCTGATTCAAAAAATATCTACTCTTTAAAAATTCGTCCAGACCTTTTAGATCAGAACCGAATCAGAAAACATGCAGCTTATGAATGGATCTGTTTAAGCTTATTTAATTTTTAGGGGTGAAGTGAGGGATTTAGAGGAGAAGATGGCTTCTGCAAATTCGGCTATATTAACATTAAAGGGCCAGGTTCGTAATCTTAAAGTGCAGAATCAAAGAATTGAGGAGCTAAAAGAAGAGAATAAAAACCTTCAGGATCAACTTAGTACTCTAGAAGGGTAAGTAAGGATCTATTTATTTTCTATGTTGGCAATTAATTTTATGGCCACCAAATTCATCGTTTATTCTCCTTTATAGGTTGCAGACAATAAGAAATGGTACTGCATCTGAAGTTGATGAGTTGCTGGGTACTTTAGTTGGCTCATCAACTGAAAGTCGTTCTCTTGCAACTTACTGCTCTGCTCTCAAAAGGTAAGTGTATGTTTCCTTCATTGGAAAAAGGTCCTTTATTGAAAATTGTACTGAAAATTTCAACGTGCATAATGTTTGGGAAGTGAAAAAAATTACTTAGTTAAAAATGATAATTTTAAGTGAAATTAGAAAATAGTAATGGAAGAAATTGTAGTTATAATTAATAATAATTTAAGGTACTTGAATATCCTGTCGTTTTTTGCTCTTGTACTCAGTCTAGTATGAATTTTTATTCCAAATTAATATAGTTCATTAAAAAGGATGGTGACTGCAGTTCTACCTAATTTTCTTCCTTATTCAGAAGCAATTTCTGTGGGAGCTTAGATTTGGTAGTCGCATCATGATCTCTAAGAAAAAATGTAAATTATAAATTTACAAATTTCGTTTCTGAAATGAAAGCATGATCTTTATTACTCCATTTTGTACTACCAAAGGAGCACTGTAGCACATTAGTGCAGGAATGTTTGAAATCTGTAGCCAAAACAGTTCAATTATGTTGGCAAGTATTTTTTTGAACACAAAAAGTCTATTGGATGTTATTTAAAATAGTGGTGGGTGGCCACTTAGCTTAGAGGGAATACAATTAATGATAATCTATACTAGATGTTGACCATATCAACATAACCTGTTTTATCAATGAACTAAAGCTTTTAAATGTTGGATTTTTCTCTGGATGTGCAAATATATATTTAAGAGTTATTACTCCATTATTCTCACAGAAAAGTATCAAGAGTATTAGCTGTTTTCTTCAGGAGATTGGCTCTTGGAAAATATAATTTGGGAATAAAGAATTCTTGTTGTGCTCTGAAATTGATTTAAGAATGTTACCTCTTCATCCTAATCAACATTTGATCTTAATGGAATCCCTTTAATATTTGAATATTTATTTTCACAACAGTTCTCTTTACTGCATGGCAGTTCTTAATCCTTAGCCAAATCTATTTGGTTGTAATGTTTCCGCATAAAGATTGTCTACTTATCTCCCCTCACCTAATATTACAATTTCTCTATCATATTCAAACTTCAAGTAATAGCTGGATGGTCTTAAAACCACTTAATCAAGTGTAACAGTGTATTACTCTAAATTTAGTGAGTAAATTTTGCATTAATATCCTTTCAGGGAATTGCAAGGAATGGTTGAAAAGAAGAAGCTTATGCAAGAAAGAATGAAAGAGTACAGCAACAACCTTTCCAGAGCCTACGCAGAAAGGGATAGTCTGAAGGAAGCTTATAAAGAGAAGGTAAAAGAAGAACACACGCTAAAAGAGGAACTTTCTCATGCTATTGAGGAAAGAGGTAGGCTTGAAAGAAAGTTTAAACAGTGGGGAAAATATTTGGATTTGATCCACAACTCAGAAGGACAAAACTCTGCACTAGATGCTTTGGCAACATTTGTCAAGAGTGGCCCATCTAATGAAAACACTGCCACAGAAGTGCTGCGATTACTAACAGAGAGCCCTGCCCCAGAGGGTCTTCTAAAAAAACTTAGAATGACTATCAGGTCTCCTGATTTGGAAAACTGTGTAGTTGAAACAGAGTTGGGAGAAAATTCCAAACTGACTGAAAAGGTACCACCCAAAGTGCCAGTGACATCCCCTATTCGTCCAGTGCTTTCTGATCCAAGCATAGAAGATGAAACTCCAAAACGGCTTCCAATGAGTGAAATGTCACAAAGTCAGTTTAGAATTGAGAACAAAGGCTTTCATAAGAAAAGTTTTTCTATATTCCAGAAACCCCGACTAAGTAGTAAACCTGAAGAATCTCTGAAGGTAATGATGAATGAGGAAATTTTCTACGATGGTATGGGAGGGCATAAGAAAGCAGAAATTTTCCCTGATCCAAAACGCCCAAAAATATCACTTGGAGCAAAGCCTAAAGTGAAAAAACCTGGAATGTCTCTAAACAAACCATCCACTAGCAGTAGCATACTTGATCATTTCCTTTTTGATTGACTTTATAGAATTAAAATATTTATATTCATTTTATATTTTATTCACTTGGAGCAGAACCTAAAGTGAAAAACCCTGGAGCATCTCTAAAACCATTGACTGGCAGTAGTACACTTGATCATATCCTTTTTTATAGACTTTATAGAAATAAAATATTTATATTCATTTTATAACATTAATTTATTTGTCAAAAAATTAACATTTATTTAGTGTCCATCTTGGCTTCACGGGCAGCCTTCCTCTTCTCGTACACTCTGATCTGCTGGTTGGTCTTCAGATTGTGCTTCTTTGCAAACCTCAGGTTCCTCAAGAACTTGGGATCCACCTTGGAAAATAGGACATATAAAATGAAAATCTGCACTCTTAACTCACCATATATACACATCATACTCATTTTTGCAATATTTCCCAACCAACGCTCAGCCTTAGTTGGCATTGAATGCAAAATGTTACCCGAGAACTGTTATGTTGAATTAGTTTTGAACAAGATTTTAAAACATATATATTGTTAGTGATAAGTAAATTCAATATTATCAATCTGAGCTTATTCTTCCCCGGTCTCTAGAATAAATTTCATAGCTCTACGGCTTTGAGAGAAAACAATGAATGATTTACACAGGAATAAAGTTAGGGCACTTATTCAAACACTATATAGGCAGTTTCATTCCTAGAGTACTTGGATCAACCGATTGCTTTCGAATATTAACCAATAATTATAAACTTAAATGAATGAACGGCACACCATGAAATAAACTATATATTTTCGGCAATAGTTAATCGTAACATATTAAACAATCCTGCGTCACAACAAATTCTAACAATCTCATTTCTCTATTATCTAAGGAAGAAATTAGTACCATGACTCTAATTCTGACATCCTTGCAAAAAAATTTATCGGTAACGGCATATTTGTTGAGTTTCTTTTGAATACCTGACGATAGTTACTATCGGTAAAAACGCTACTTCAAAAATGTTGTTAAAATAGTGGATTCTCACTTATGAGGCTATATTCACACAAAACGCACCACATCTGCATTAATTAGTCTTTTTATTTGGTGGTCGCGAATGTTTGCAACAACTTTCGACAATGTATCAGGAAAATGCTACTGTCAGTGGCTGCTTATTTAAAACCAGTATATGTAAAATGCTAGGGCATAAGTAAATGAACAATAAATGCGATGGAGAAAAGTAAACGCAATAGACAAAGGTCCAAAGACTAGGTCTTTAATTTTGGTGACACTTATTTTTTCGCTAAAAGTAACTGCCGAATTTTCACTCAAAAAAAGCCTTTTGTATTATTACTTCCACCTTCACCATGGAATTGCCACCTTCTTTGCATCACCAATAACGAAAAGTGCTACTTAATGATTCCACTACTTTCTAAATAACTCATAACATCACCAAAGAAAATAACAAGACAACTTACTCCTCTGGTTGACTCGTGACGGTAACGCTTGGGACGTTTAATTCCATTCCTGTGAGCCTTCTTATCTGTAAAGGAAATAAAATGAACATAAAATAAGTCCTGAAAACAATAAATCTTAGGGAAGCTTTAACTGATTTCCACTTACTCTGATTATGATTCGTATGGTTCTTTGACTTGGCCATGCTTAGCTAACCTGCAAGAGGAAACTCGTTTGTAACGATAATATCCTTAAAAGCTTGGAAAAGACTTGAAATAGTCAAACTAAATCTAATGATAACGTGAATGAAAGTAAGAAAATAAGATGATTAAGGCGGATGCTCACGAAATAGAGCGATTTCATTTACCTTACACGTAAACGTATTCCTCACAACACAACCGGAAGTAAACGAAAGAAGTTCTAAAATTCGTGCTGAGAGCGTTGCGATCTGCTATATATCGCTGTTATTATGTTTTTCATGCGGCGGGAAAGAATACAAATATTTGTGGTGACTTAGTTGACAATTATATGGTTGTTACTGCTATTCTTTCTTAATGTTAACCATGGGAGAATGTACGCTCCTTAGAGAATTCTAAATTTTACAAAACAATCATTGTATCAAACAATGATATGTTACATATGTATGTAGAACGATGGAAAAGTTAAGTTAAATTTCAAACGAATCGTAAATAGAGATCTTAGAAATGGATTTCTTACTTTAAAATAATGATACATTAAGGATTACCTTGAAGCTATGAATCTTAACTGAATTATTGATTCTATTATTCTAATATGGTAAATGTCACCATACGAAAATATTTCTGATTCCTGATGATTCCCTTTTCCTCTTAGCTCGATGAAGTGAAAGGACGCTCGAGGTTTTTGAGAGGGGTGATTATTTGATCGTTTTTATTATATTTAATTTAACATCAACCTGAGGATTTCTGCTACAAAAATGAAATTGAGAAAAAGACAAACTTGTTTACTCTATTTCTAATGATTTTCGCTTGATTATAATTTTTATCGACTAACACAATATATATTGTTTGCGACCGCGAAATCTCTATTGAAGCAAACACGGCCCACTGGGGGTAAAACCTTACACCACCATGGCTCAGTAACACTCAGTAAGGCTTAAAGGTAATGACAACTGAAGTATGAAAGATAAGTACACGTTACCGCTTCATTACGATTGTTTTCAAACGGCTGAAGGTGAAGCTTTTACGTAATTTTATCATTGTATTAAAGGCTCAGCAGCTGCTGTTATCATCCGCGCCCTCCACTTGGGTAGTTCTTACAACTTATTGGCGGAAAATGTCGTCTTGAATCAATCAAGAGATGAAGTGATCACTATGAAGAACTGAAGCAAGTTGAGGTAAGAAAGCTTGCTATGATGTAGAAACAAGACATTTGGTAACGTTTATACAGCTATATTCATCATTATGTTGCGCAGTTTGAAGTCCTGCATAGGATTTGAGGCATTCCTTCAAGTCACTCCGTTTTTTAATGTAATAATTCTTTTAATTTTTAAATTAATAATTTTTTAATATGATTTTCAATCTGTTTGGAGGCTATTATAATAACTCCGGGACTTCAAAAACAGTGCGCGTTTCCTGAAACGTTCATAGGTAAATAATTTAGTGGTAATTGCTGACCATGAACTTGATGTATATTAAGTCATTGTAGATTCAGAGTTTAACTTTTAGAGCGTCATTTTGTTCATCTAGTTGCTGTTGCAGTTAATTTTGTAAACCTTCTTTGTATTATAATTTAATATTCACCACTTTATTTATGTTTCTCTTCGACATCTTCATAAAATATTGGTGTTTTACTTTATAGTATTATGTATCATTTCACCGTTACGTTGCTAAAAATATCGAATGTTCTCGAATTTACGGGAGCGTTTTACTTGTTACTTATTATCCTTATGCTCTTGCTACCATATCTTTATGAATGGAAAATTTGTATTTGTTTTTGGTGCAGGATAGAGGAAAAGTACCCTTCATTCACTTTTATCTCTGCCCTGTTAATGAATTTGATATTGTGAAACCAACCACAGAGGTGCGAGTGAATGATAGCATTCATTATGGTCTCCTTATTTCGAATGCTTTGAAAACGTTTATTGGTAGGATACTTGTGGTACACTTATGTATCCACTGATAGCATTCTGGCTCAGTGAGGAAAGGAAAGGCAAAGTACTTCACTTATTTTTTCTAGATACCTTATCCCATCTCGAAAGCTTTTTGTGTATATGTTGGATGTGGTGAGGTTCGATCCAGCCTTTGGGCTTAAATCTATTCAGATAGGTGTTATCCTTAAAGGTAATGGGCTGTTTTGATATTGTTTTTCTGTCAGAGAAAGCACAATATGCAAAGCATTTAATTAAGAATTCCATGTTAATCATTCTACACATCTGCTTTTAATTTTTGGAGGGAAGAATCTCAGCTGAACTCCACCATCAAATTCCATTGAGGTCACCAATAATTTTTAGTCATTCAAAGTTTGAAGAAGATAAATTAGCAGAAGTGGATTAAAATCAGAAGGCATGATTCCAAAATTTCTTCTGTCTTTCTTTCTCCCACTAATTCATTAAGAGAATACTTTTTCAAGTTACAATCTGACAATGATGGGAAGGTGATGTTAATATTTAGCTAATCCTAGCCATGGGTTGAAGTAGAACATGATTTAGACGAAAAGTATTTTGGGTAAGTAATCATGGGTATTTGGTGAAATTGTAATAGCTAACTTGGTATTGACTGTGGTGAAAATCATTTTTTAATACCATAAAAACAAAACAAAATATTATCCTAAGGTAATCATGTGTATAATTGTCTAGATATTTATATGTAGCTAACTATATATTACTAAATCTAGATAATTACTATCCTTATGGCATTCTAAATATTATGTGAAAATCATCAATGCAAAATCAGCTTGCAGGAAAGATAGGAGGATGGTACTCGAGAATTAAAGCAGGGTCCCCTATGGACTTAGGAAAATGTTAATATTGCAAACATATTTCACACCATGTTCATATCATATTAGATATTACTATCTGAAATTACATTATGTGTGTTAGAAGATCTTAGATGATTCTGGAAGATGTGAGATGAAAAAAATGAATTCAGATTGTTTTATTGAATCAACTGGACATATTACTAGTTTTAATTGTTTTAGAGGTTAAACTTGAATTATGAGCATGGATTGAAAAAGTCGGTTTTAGAAAGTTATCTATAGAATCTTTAAAAGTGCTTAGATGGCTGAGGTAATTTGAAGCAGGTAGGTCCCTTGTGCTAATTGTTCGAGGTACCACTCTGGCTAAAGGCAAATCTGCTACCCACCTGGTTATACGGGAGTCTTTAATTATGGAAAATTTATCTGGAGAATAGTTTGGGCTCCAGGATTGCCAAGTGGACAGTAAATTTGCCTTGGCCCTCAGTTTGATTACTGGAGGGAGCCAATGTATGTAAAAATAGCCTCAGCTATCAAGTAGTTTTAATAATACAATGAATTTTTATTTACAAAATGTTGAGAATTTTGAAAAGATTTAACTATGTCTGGAGTTTCATGAAGAAGAAACTTTGTTTCCAAGAGTTATATCAGAGCATTTGCATACATTACATTATAATTTATAGGCTCCCGAATAGCCATGTGGGCAATACGTTCTACTTTGGTGAAAGTAGTCCCAGGTTCAACTCCTGGTGGGAGCCCACATGCAAAATTACCTCAGTTGTTTAACAATAATACTACATTGTAAATCGGCAGTGTCTCATTATGATATTTAATTTTTTGGCTAACATATTGTTAATCAATTCTAATTTGATAGAAAAAATTTTTAATTTGAGTAAAAAAATTCAGTTCTTGAAATTCAATTAAAGAAAATTTTTAAAAAGTATTGCATGATGAAGGATTCATGTAATTTATGCTGGTCACTCTATACTTCCTGTTTCATAGATAGTAAGACTCAATGTATATACTTGTATTTACAGGAACTTACTAGGTCGGTACCCATCTTTCCATATTGTATTAGGTTAATGATTCCATGTCATAGGAAGAAAATGATAATTAAATATAGAAAACATAACAATTTTTATTAAAGCTCTTTAGTTCACTATATATAAAAAGCGATAGGTATCTAATAACTTATATAAATAAATATTTACAATCAAAATAATGTCAATGTATTAAATATGACCTAGACAAGTGATATACATGAGACAAACTGAATAAATACTATACTTATACATTTGGTAACAATAATACTGCTTTCATTCAATTTTTAACAAGCACCACAATTTGTAGCGGGATTTCTAAAATTCCATTATATTATATATTTAATCAAAATTGTGCATATTTTTGGAGTACGGCATAAAATTTCTCTTAAGACTATGTACACAAGTAGATGAAGAATAGCAGTAGTTACGTATATCTTGATTCACTTAAGACTCAGTAAACTGATTTATAGTTTAAAATCTAAATGGAATCTTAAATTTTTATAAAAGTGGGTAACATTATTGCCAATGTGAAAGATTGCCAATGATTGCTACTACTATCTTCTTGTTTAAAAGTGATAATATCAAAAGATTTCCTTTATCAGAAAGATTTTTACACCGAGAAAATTTGACTATATTACATGATTTGTAGTTTGAAGACACCTGGAAGTATTCTAGAGAGTAATACCAGAAATATCACAATACAAACCAAAGAACTGGTCCCAATAAACTTGAAATAATACCAAATACTTAGTATTGATTATGTTTCAGTTCAATTAAAGAACTATCTCCTTCCCGCCCACTTCTGATGAAGTGTATTCAGTATGGATGGCATGCCTTCAAGATATCGCACTTTCACCCAATCCCCACACCTCTGTGAAATTGACTTTGGGGCAAGAAGGGCAATTGCTACTTCCTCAAAGGTTTCCTCGTTACGACGGACATACATAGCCGCATCTGTTTCTAGCTGCCTCAAACATTCAGGTCGGATTTCATCCAATGCTGTATCCTCTGTCAAGTGAGGGTTGAAGCGAAAGTACACACCACCAGGAAGCAAGTCACTTAAGACAGTATGTACACCTGCAAATAGTTAGGAAACCATGCTCAGCTAATCTCATATTCACAAAGCAAAGTTTCCAACGTATCGTACAAAACAATCTTATACAACTCTACTTCTCAATAAATCAATGTATCTTAGGAGCTAAGAAAGATAAGTTCAATAGGCCAATGTGGAAGGGAAAGGAATACCTCAAGAAAATATAAAATTCCAGCTTTTGGCAATGAAAAAAAGCTGACAATATTTCTAGTATTGAATTCTGAATTGAATAAAAACTAATTCAACCACCTAGTTTTATCAAGAAATATAACATCAAGTGTGATATGAAGAATTACAAATGATATGTTTTTGAAATCTCATCCATGAAGAATCATGGCAGATGGCGAAAAACTAGCATAGCCTTGATTTCTTACAGTTATCAACTTATTTTATAGAACTTATACACTTGTACTATCATCAAAGAAAGATCAATGAACCTTTATTTATATCGAACTATAATTTTGGATAACAGGTATTAAGAATTAAGGTCACTTACTTTCTGTGTCAGTAGCACTGTCAAGAATCTTGAGGAATTTTGTTTTCCATGAGGAAGCTGCAGAAACAGAAGATGATGCCGCTTCTTTAGCAGGAACTGCACCAGTCATTGGACCCATAAATTCTCCCTCACCCCCACCAGCTTGTTCAGCCATTCTTGTCCTGCTCAGATGAGACAAAGGCATTCCAGCGTGCTTTTTCCTTCCAGTTCCTAATGACAGAACACATTGCAATGGACTGTCTGGCCAAAGATGCCTGGCTTCATGGATTGCCACTGCTGTCGGATTATTCACCAATATACCACCATCCTATAAAGAAAGAGAACAAGATAACTAAAACTGAAAAGAGAAAATTTTACTTGGAATCAATACTGGTAATTGTGAATTTAAATGAAACAAACCTGGTGAAGGAACTGTCCAATTCGGAACTCCTCAAAGTATGAAGGAGCAGCAGCTGATGCCCGCACTGCTTCCCAAAGCAAATGACGTGAACTTCCCATATACTGTGATGTCATTCCATAAGGAAGATTATAATTACGGAACACATAAGCAAGTATTCTAGCTTGATTAACAACTGTTGAAACTGCAGCAAGCTGTAACAGAGGCAGAAAACAAATTTCAGTGGACATTGATAAAATTGTAAATAAGATGTCATTAGGAACAAACTCTAAGTCATTGTCCTGACAAGGTAATTCATGGTTAATTCTTCCATTACGAAGAAAATAATGCTGAAATGTTATGATGAAAATTATTTGTTTATAAATGAAGGTTAAAAAGACCATTGTGATCATAATGATAGCCTTTATCAGCTTATCAGAGAGAAGAAATCCGTTCATCCAAGCATAATTATATGCATAATAGTGCATAAAAGAACAAATAAGATCATCTCAAGAAATTAATCATACCACTGTAAAAAGTATATAACTCAGAATTTTAAATGCAAGCAACATTTACATAAATAAAATTTGTTAGAAATGAAAAGTAGAAAGTTAAAAAGAGCAAGAGTATATCTTTAAAGCATAGAGTAGGGAGAAGCACGTCAAGAATGATTTATTGAAGATAAGTGGTCAAAGAAAATCATACTGCCAGCATTTTATCAAAGCTGAATTACAGAAGCATACAAACATAAATAGGAACATTCATTCCTTTTAAATGTAACTATAATCCCATCTAAGCGATAAAGTGAGCTGCTAAAATTGGTAATGATCCATACTTCATTAATCAAATATTATTATCTTTAAATAATTTCAGAACCAGTCTGAAATGCCATAGACATTCTATAATATTTTAGTGGAATCAGTTTATTAACTATCATAAGTTAAGCCTATCCCTTAAGTCTGCAATTTTCTTGCGATATAAAGCTGACCTTAGGGCAGGTAGGATCCCTTGCAGTTTTGCCGAGGGGTGTATCTCCAAGGTATTGCTTCAGTAGACCTTCCCATCGTTGGGTGTCATAGTACGAATGAGACCATACTAGACTGCTGGTTCCCCAAAATGGGCTTTGGTCAAATATCTGAGCACTTAATTCTTTATACATAATTGAGCATTCTTCTAATGATTTCTTGTGAGGGCCTAACCAAATGTAATAAAAAGATAACAATACAATCCTCTTCCAGGAAAATATGTAAACATACTTAAGAATAGAGAGTAAGAAATTTCAATGCTATTCAGCATTTAAGTAGGAAATTTTAGAAGAATTTAAATTTGGTTATTAAATATTTCATTCAGATAGACACCACAAGTAAAGAGATCATTAGCCACAGAAAGGCATAAAAAGGCATTTCACTAAAAGCTGCTGTAGTGAAATCTAGCTAGAGACACAAAATAATCAATAAAAGATAATTCCATTAATTAGATCAGGTATAATATATCTAACTATTAGTGCAGCAAATCTAGATAACAGATTGCTAAGATTTAAATTTGAATCAACATGTCTTTATCTATTATAATTTGTATATTTTACTATAATTTAATTAGGGATTTAACAAGACCAAAGTGTAAAAATCAACCACACTTGTCAAGGACAATTAAGTAATATCAATTGTACAAGATAAAATGGTTTACAAGACAAGTTTATAGTATTAGTTTACCTTAAGTATAGAATACCTTATTTAGCAATTTTTCCTTTTTTATAATGAGAAAATAATTCAGCTACATGAATAATGAAACAATACTATAATAATGGTTACTATAGAGCTTGTTACAACTCAAAAAGCTATCATCATCTCCTAGGCATTTAATCTTTTCTTAATCTCTAATTTTAAAATTTCAAATAAATCAAATAAATGCTTAAGAGCTCAATCTGCAGATACTTACCTAAAAGACAAGCTAAAATAGCTCCAGTGCTTACTCCACATATAAAGTCAAAAAGTTCATAAATACGTTTCCCTGTCACCTTCTCCAACTTCCTCAGCATCTCCACCACTAGAACACCCCTATAGAAGAAAAAATATTAGATTATTCAGTGAAATTATTATTATCATATTACTTTAGGTTATTTACAGACAAAAAAATTTAGAAAATATTAAAGAATTATGATGTGTAATAATACCCTTATTCCATAGAAATTTTAAAGAAACTAGTGTATTCTAAACTGAATGCCATGGCACACTAATGCTGAAAAATACTTGTGTTGATGTTGTACAGTGTTAATGTAAAACTCTGAATAAAGCCATAAAGCGTTTTTAGATTTTAAAATGTGACATGGTTCACCACAGAACTACTGATGCGTATGAATTTCAACTGCTTTGAACCGTTACTGATAATTCAGTTAGTGAGGTATTGTAATAGATATGTACAATTAATAGCTACTTTTTGTAGAATGTTTTTAGGTATCTGTTGGGTTTTTGTACATTTGAATTTTTGAGCTAAAATACTTAACTATTTTAAGGAGGATATTACCAATGACCTCGATAATGTTGAAAGTTTGCGAATAAGCTTTTTAATTTGATTTTAAAATCTAAGACATAAATACATAACAATTGCTTTTTTGCAGCTAAGCTAAAATTAAATTTAGTTGGTGAGCTAAAAATCAAATTCCCAACCCTTAGTACGCTGTGGGGTAGAATAGTTTGGCAGACACTGCTTTAAAGTGATAAATCTAGATTCTAATATAAGATGAAAAAGGTTACTCAAATTATAATATTAAATCAGCCCTTTTACAAACTGCTGAAGGATTTTTTTAGATTCATACTTAGTTCCAAGTTTATAAACAATTTGAGAGCAGCTACCAGAACTGATTTTATGCCAGATTATTTATTTTGGCATCTTCTTGTCTGGCAAAATATGAATGACTAGAGTTTTATATGATTTACAGGAAATTGTATTATAATAAAGCAAATTAACTCTTTTATGCTTGCAAATGAAATATACAGGAAAACGTTTAGAATATACATATTTTACCAATTAGTATGAATGTCTTAAAATCTTTTAAAAATATTTTGAGCATGATACATTTATATTATGATTTATTCTACCTCAATCTTCAGCAGAGTTAATAAGACACAATCTTTCATGAAATGGAAATAAGGTATATCACCATAATAGTTACTAATAAATTTTCATAGTGTTTCACAGGTGACTGAACATGTACATTTCAGCAATTTTTCAAGTAAATAAGGAATAAATTTTTACCTAGTTCCGCCTCCATCAATAGATAAAATTCTGATTCCCCTTCCACGGAGAGGGTCAACATATCCAAGAAGGGACAATGATTCCCTCAAGACACCTTGAAGTTCCTCTTCTTGAGCCTCATCTCTTCTTATTTTCAGTAGCATAGAAATGGCCCCTTCCTTTGATAAAAGCATAATTTAGAGAGGAAAAGTTACTCTTGCTGAATATATAAGTTTTAACGTTTAAATAATTATTCTTTTGGGCAGCATTAGTAGCAATTGAGATTTAGTTTCCACTTCACTGAGTGAAAATACATTTGCTGTCCTAATACTCATTTTGACAGACTCTAGGTTTGCTAAAAAAGTCAGAATACATTAAGCCTTCATACACTTACTTTTACAGCCAAATCTTTTGCTTCTGGATATTCATTTAAATGGCTCGTAAGATCTTCTATTCTTTTGAACAACGATGTCCTAGTTTCCGCAGATCTCACTGAAGAAATAACATGCTTGGTTCGTGCATCAATGCATGTCTGAAATTGGAACCAAAGGTAAAGCTCAAAATCGATCAACCAACCTGTTGGTGTAAACCATCATTTTCTTGATGGTAAACAATGGCTAATGAGTTTTCCACCACATAACTTACCTTTGAAACGACATTTTTAGATTTCCACTTAGGATAAGCTTCGTCGACGACTTCGTCATACGTGAATGGTAATTTGAGACCATTCAAGTATGGATTTGTGAGAATGGATTTTGCAGTCTCAATTGGCCATCTAGCTGCACCGTTGTTAGCTTTTTCGCGGCCTCGCGCATCACTGGGTTCGATCTTTTTCGGAATTTCTTCTTCTTTCTGACTAAATATAGAAGGTAATTTTTGCACTATCTTGAACCACTCCTTGCTAATTGTGTCGATGATGCTATTTTCGCCAGTAGTCTTCATAACGTAGTCCTTGGCCAGTTTGTAGGTTTTAGACTGAAGAAGACGAACATTTTTAAACTGTGGTCCTGTTGACATGTTTGCTGAGAATTGTGCTATCTTCCCTGATGATGTTTTGTACGTCCTGTAAGCATCAAAGTTTATCTATGTAACGGAAAACGCCAAAGCATTATATTGCAAAATAATGAAAACATAGCTACGCTGTCGAGATGTTTTCAAAATAAAGAGGCAAAAACAACGGAATGAACGAGATCGGAAAAGTTATCTTGTAAGCTGCACATGAGCACAACTTTACCGAAACAATTTCAGTAAAGGAATAGCAAGGAAACGCTATAGAAAAAATATTCGCCTGGATAACCTTGTCCTACTAACCGTCGATTCAATGGAAGGACCAGCTGACTTTCGCGAAAATATATTTGGCAAGGGTTACTGAACAAGCGGACTCTGACTTTACCTTGATGCCATACAAGAGCAGCGTTGAATTCTTCTGTAACTTTTACTTTGCGACATCTTCAAAACTTGTAGACTCAGTAAATATTCTCTCCCGTTGTACTTCATCTTCTACAGACGAGTAGAAGACAGAGACCAAAGGAAATCTTTTCGTTCGGGGAAGATACACTTATTATAATGAAATGAGAAATATAATCAATAATCCAACAGGAAAACTTCCTTTAGAGAGCAATCACAATATTATTCATTTCGTATAATCTATTACGTAGAGAGATATCTTAACAACTGACTCTTGCGCATTGGCGCTCGTCCTTTAAAGCTTGTGTCTAAACTCCGCCCATATGTTTACCTCCGTCAACCTCACCTCATATGACGTCATGAGAATTTTAGGCGAATCTCCATAGATTTCCGTCCCCTAGTAGCACGATAATAGGATTTGCGTAGAATTGCATGTCTAGTATATTTATTTGTAAGAGATTCTGCTTGTCACGGCCTGGTTGGCACATTGCAAAATAATCATTCATCATTGCTACAAAATAAGTGTTGCTCGTTCATGTTGACGAAGAACTGCGAAAACGCTCCATTGACTACTTTATTTTTATATTTAACCCGAATTTTCTTTTGACCTCTTATGAATTTTAGGGTAACAGCTAAATTACGTGGTCCTAAATTTGCTCGGCCTTCTCTGGCCCGATAATGTTCAAGGACCTACGCTGTCTTAGGGATATTTATAGCTACTTTCTCAATTTATTAGATGATTCGAGAACATGTTCTTCCTCTTAATTATTTCCTTGTTTTCTTTACGCTGAAAACATAATATTTTATACTCAATTCATTTTTCTAATATTTTATCCTATCATTTTATAATATTTTGATTATTCATAGGACACTATTATGTTTTTTTTTCATGAATTATGCTACAAGACATACAATATGAAAATCTTTAAGACCATTCAGAAAATAAAATCTTCGCTAAGTTGCCTTGATTTTGTAATTTTTATTTCGGTTGATCTATCTTTTGTTTGTTTAAAGTATCAATTTCTTGATCAATGATTCGATCATCAATATATAGTTTCCTTTTAAATTTCA
This sequence comes from Pachydiplax longipennis, assembly GCA_036926295.1. Classification (NCBI taxonomy): domain Eukaryota; kingdom Metazoa; phylum Arthropoda; class Insecta; order Odonata; family Libellulidae; genus Pachydiplax; species Pachydiplax longipennis. The sequence continues at coordinate 41,605,583 of JAVFKF010000002.1, forward strand.
CTGATTATTAATTCCTTCCCTTATACAGCTGAAGACTGGAATAAGGAGGTCGTTTTCCCATTTTTTCTTTCTAACTTCAATGAGAAATCGCACATCAATCTCGTAATGTCACGCAACATTGCTTTAATTACAGGCATTTTTAGCTTCATAATTTTCAGCCTTCAAGATAGACTGTTGATTTTTCAGGATTGTATTTACTTGTTTCGATATCCTCCTCAAGAAATTGAATGAATTTATTAAACTTAAAAATTTTTCTGTTGCTTAAAAGAACTAAGACGAAAGTGTCTCTGCTTTCTCGCATTATTTATTTTCAAGTTTATTCTCTTTGAATGATTTCTAGGTTGTAATTCACATTTTTCCTTTATTATTTATAAAAATGATTTATATTCTGCTTCGCTGATCAATCCTATTAATTTGTGCCGTAAAAATTAATTTAGGCCATTTTTGTCATTTTAATATTTAATATAATTATATTCAATTTTAAAATGAAATAAAACATGAGTAAGTCCACCATGGGTATCGCTAAATTATTAAATTAATTTTATTTAATATTTGTATTTGTTCCCCCAATATTACCAAGATTTGATCATAGAAGTTAGCATATTCGACCTCGAGGTTTACAAGGGCCAAGATTTCTAGCCCGGCTCGTTCATAAGTGAACTTGGTCCAGCTTAATTGATCGCATCGCATTTTGAGGCCCGAATCCCGGCCCGAGCTAGACTGGTTCAAAGTCGGCCCGACTATTCTGCGGTAGATTTTTCGTGCCAAATGCTTATTCCTTTTTATCGATTTTTTGAATCAAATGTATGAATCGTCTACGGAAAAACATACCTCGGTTCCGAATATTATTCATATAATAATAACATAACAAACTTCTTCAATAAGATCCAAGAAAAGTCAAGCTTTCGAGAGCCTAAAAGGAAGAAGATTATAATCTTATAATGTATACATCACAAATGCTTATGTAAAAGTTTTATTTCCTATCTGAATGTCCTGAATATAATGCAAATACATGACTTGCGAACATATCAAACAAATAACCATTGAACAAAGGCAAGTGATGTCATCTGGCATATACTCTATACGACAGCGAAATAAGTCAAAGAAAGAGCTATACGAATGCGCAATAAAAGTTCATGCGTACTAAAATGGTACATTGCACTCGCTCGAGTGAAAGCAGCTTTTATTTCCTTAAGAGAAACCAGAAATAAGTTAATATTGTTTGAGCATCATGAAGGTTGCTATTAAGGCAGATATTATGTATTTAGTATATTGCATAGTATTTCCTATGAAGTCGGATCAAGGTGCGAACACCTCTTGTACGCGGTACGCAACTTCTTATTCGAGAAAATTTCAGAGATTTTTTTTTAATTTTTAAATTGATTTATTTAAAAGTTATTAAAATTTTCCATCTTCAACCATGCTGAAAGTGAGAGCCTTTTTTCATGCTTCAATAGGGGATAAATACATCTCATAAGACCCCTCTTGTATTTATCACAATATCAATTGTTCCGTCCTCTCATAAGGCATCATAATTATATCATTACCGTACACCGTTATATTTGCTGCCGTGCAGTGTGAATTAATTCACGTGTATTAACGTTTTCCTAACAGCATTTTGAATAAGAATTACGCATTCATTTCCGATGTGAAGTTTCAAGGTGAACTGCTTCCTACCTTCGTCTATATGAACGTTTTACGAGTGTATGTATATGCGGACTTTGAAGCTGAAATTCAAGCAGCAAAACAAATCGTCATTTTGATTACAGTATTCTTAATTTTTTCATGAAGTGTAACAATTTTAATTTTTAAGAGAAGCTGATGAGGAAGGTTCATTGGTTTTCACTTCAGAAATTAAAGTATAATGTCTATCGTAAAAATGAAATTTAGAAAAGAGATTGTTACGGAAAATTCGCGTTAATTTCAGTCGTGTACGAAAGATAGATTTAAAATAATCGATGAAAATGAATCACGAAGTTTTATTTGTTTCTTTGTTATCATTAGAGATTTTCTCTAAGTAACATTGAAAACCATGGAGTCTATAAATATGAAGCTTAATGACTGAGAACTTCGAATGAAAAGAAAGCCTTTGTCTCAGGACTAAAATACGGACCGCAAGAGTACCGGAGTTTATGTTATGTAACGAGCCGTTACGCAACAAAGGATTAGCGGTACTATACTTAAAAGGTTCATTCTCACTTCTTGCTGGTGAGTGATGGCGAGTTTGAATCCTGTTTCAGTCTTACTCATTGATTGGATTTATCCACAAGCTATCTAGGCTATAAATATGGAATCAATTCTAGCCACAACCAACGGTCTTCTAAGTGAAAGTGTAAGATATGGTTTTTATCGTATTTCCGCAATCCCCAAGGCTCAGGTGACACGGTCCCATTTATAATTAAAACAATTAGTTGCGGTTATTATTAGATAATGCAAGATGGCGAATCAGGAGAGTAGCCAGAATGTTAGCCAATAATAATTTACGGAATTTTATTCTAGCACCTTTCTACCTTTTATTGTACTACCTCGGTGTATTTTTTTCGTTTCATAGAATCTAAAACTTTTGGAGCTAAAGTCGGAGTTTGGAGGTGATAAAAACGCAGTCGGAAATCTATGAGTTGAATTTTAAACATTTCTAAAAGCCTTTAGAACTTTTAGATCTCCTACAAAATACTCCTATGAAGACTTTTAGAGTTATTGTGCAGTAAAATGTTTTTCTATGCCTCAATTGAATGCATGAAATTTTTTTACAAGCATGTACACCAATTTTTAATACTGCGAGAATACTAAATCCCTGATTAATAATACTAATCCCTGACTCGAGTAAATCTTCACTGAAATAAGTAGTCTCAATCACCCTTACTTTTCCCCTCTATTTTAGTTTTCTTTTTTGTTCTCGTTACTTGATTTACAGCGTACGAGTTGGAAATAAATACTTTTGAGCAATAAACATGTTGTTATCTGGCCTAACTGTGGAGATTGTGTTCATGAAATGAAAGCAAACAATTAAATACGTCGGCAATGAAATTAAGGACTTGTATGTTTAGTAGAATCATAGAGTAAGTATACTTACTGTATAATAGAATATAGCCCAATGAAAAAGTGTTGCAGTTGGTCTCTCTCTCTTTCAAATTGCACCTCAGTATTTGTAAACTTGAGTAGATTCAAAGTATCTTCTCTTCTTTATAAAATGAGGTCAATATTTCGAAAGTGGCTCGAAATATGTATAATTTTGTAATTTTATAATGTGATAGTGTTTGAAAGGCAGTTTTTGAAAATCAGTCGTCTTTCTGTGAGATCTAAATTAGCGTGAAACCTTCGTAATAGTCTGATCTTATTTAAACCGATCTAATTCGAGCAGTCGAGTTTCTTAATGGATTATATACTCTAATTCACAACGGATTAGAAGGTATATATATTTTAGTCGTTTCGTAAGTATCATGTAATCAGCACCAATATAAAAGTATTTATGTAATCAAAGGTTAGAACCTTAAACTTTTTTACGCATTTTATTTGGAGATTTAAGTTTTTATCCCAGTTGCATATTTAACATATCCTTTCTCTTCATTGGAAATAAATATAACCCACTTTCTGAATTTGTAATCTTATCGGTTATTTTCACTATCGTTAAATCGTACCTTTGGTTTTTTCGTTTGTCAACTCATCGTTAAAATTTTTCGGAGATAAAGATTTTGAGGCTAGCATTCTGAATTTTTTGTGCCTCCTTGCAAAACATTTTCGCATCATTACTCGGAGAGATTTTTGAGATTGTTTTTGTCCAGATTGCTCAATTTTATAGCAAATGAGTTCTCGAATACCTTACGCTTAAATATTTACTACCGCATCGGAGCTTCTGAAGCGCATTCTATTCTAGGAGGTTTGCCAGTTGTTTTCTTGGGTCACTGGTCATATTTACCTACACTTAAGTGCGCTGGAACTGGGCGTTTACGTTTCTTGGAGACTGCTGAGTATTAAATCTTAACATAGATATATACGCATCTTCTTGGAGACTATTTACTCTTCTCCGGAGACATTTTAAATGCCGGAGGAAATTTTACAATTTAATTGTATAAATCACATTTAAGGTTATTTTAAAAGATTTTGGCGAGTTAACCAAATTACGATGTAATATCCGAGTGATTTGAGAGACTAATTTGTAAATCTTACGCCGTACTTACCGCACTATTACGACGCTTCGGTTTGTTGACATCGTCCCTTGCAAACCTTGATTCCGAAGATACTTTTACAGGTGACGTTCCTAATAGATTTATTTTTAAAACTGTGGATATATTTAAAAAGTAAATATCGTTAATGCAAAATAATTTATGAACTGTGGCCTAGGACAGCGGTTTACAACCCCTGTCTATTAGACTGCACAAATTATTTTTATGCTTTACACTTAGACAAAAGTATTACACGAATGAATAACTTTGTAGAACCTTATTTATTATTATATTGACAAAAATGCCAAAAAAAAACATTTTTCATTGAATTTAACTGTAAACAATGTTCTTACAAACTCCAAAAGAATAAGTAAATTCGGTAGGTAACTAATTTTACATATTTTATTTCTCTTTTTTTGCGGGTGCGATATTAAGAGTCTGCATTGCTTAAAATGTTTTTACATATTTTGAATATAAAATTTCAATCCGTGCGAAGGATTCATCCACCTTTCTGTGAGTGACGTCGCCTATAAGCGTCAGAGGATTCGCGGGCCGCATAGAAAACGGTTGAGGGCCGCACGCGGACCGCGGGTTACACACTTCTGGCCCAGGACAATGTCTTAGTTTCGTTACTTTGAAACAGAATCATGATGACGCAGATAAGAATACGTAGAGATCGGATGCGGAAGACATGCAGCGTAGTAACGAAGAACGAGATAAAGTCGATGAAGATGATGTTACATCATTCTTCTATTATACATCATAAGAATTTGTCTTTAGATTTAAAAACATCATTATTACAAAGACTTCAATTTTCATAAAATATACTTTTCTTATCTAACCCTTGCAAATAGAAGTATAAATTTCAGGTATATCTTTCCAAAGTATCTATTCTTTAAGCTGTAATGTATCTTTCTGAATGCTTTAATGATCAATTCTGATTTCGAATCTCTTCGTTGTAATAATTTTCTCACGAATCATTATCCCAACATTTTATATCCTGGAAATGATTAATTTAAACCCAAATACTACGGAAGAATACGGTAAATCTGATGTCAAAGACTCTAAAACTTGTTTAATAATTCATCCACGAGCGAAATGTAGTTAAAGAATAATATTTCGTTGAAAAAGTTCGATGATATTATCTTTATAAATCTTAATCATCATATTATAGTGAGCGTAAAACTTATGTGCTTTATATACGTATATTTGTCCAAACAATCGTGAAATGTTCGCGGAGTAGCTAAGTCCTTGCATCTTCGGGATCTAACATAAGGTTTCAAAACATACCAGTCCTTCCTTTGTTAGGCTGTGCCCGAGTGAAAGTAATTTAGTTGTTTTGTTGTTATGTTTTGTCGCGGAATGAACTTACTATATCTCCCACTTTTATAAGTGAAGTGAAACACATGAATTATATATTTATCAGCATAAAATAGCTATATAGCTTTTATATCTTAACAGTTTTAAGCAAAGTAAACAATTGCAAATGTTGCCATTATTAACATTCTGGCGTCACATAAATGCTAAAATATAACTAAATCTTATTGGTAATTAGATTTCTTATATCTTAGACTAGGAGAAATCGTTGTCTCCCATGAAGCATAAGCAATCTTACTATGTACTTTCATCAAGGTGTAGCGAAAGTGGGTCGTGCGCAATGAATTTACTAAAGTTATATACGCAGAGTAGCATTAATCCCTTTGGTAAATTCCCTTAATTTTCTTATATCTATGGTAATCTAATGCTATCAAAACTTAGTTACCAGAAATTAGAAGACAATTATTAATAATTAATTAAATAGTATTTTCGTTTTGTCTTTCAGAAAAAAATACCCCAAAATCAGTGCTGTCCCAGCCAAACAGGTACCACATTAAATCACTTCACTTATTAATCTTGAAGTTACATGGGGTCTTCCATGGATAATTATCGCATTAAATTTGCATAGGTGAGATTGAAAAAATACTAAAAGATTTCATTTCATCACATATCGATTTTTAGGTAGCGTTTATTTATTTTCAAATTCGGGATGAGTTTAGAGATGTTTTGAAATAGTTCGGAGCGTCTGAATTGCTTGTTTGCTTGCAAACATAACAAGAAGTATTTAATCTAATCGAAACGGTTAGAGATTTCCTTTTATCTCTATAATTTTATGAAAATAAAGAAAAAAATAAAGAAAACATTAATTCCTAAGAGCCTTTCCTTACTTTTCTTAAGAATTCATTCCTTACCTTTCTTCGATTCTTGGGCTCAATGACATGTGCTTATGTGACAATGTTTCTGATTAATCACACTATAACTATCCTTTACTTATAGTTACATTTATCCTAAGAAATCGATAGGATATAGCACTGTAGCGGTAGCCATTGTCTTAATATTCATAAAATTAATCTTAGTATTTTTAAAAAATACTTCGACAGATAAATTCATCTCGCACTTAAGGTTCCCCAACGGGAATCGAACCAAGGATCGCTTCAATCAAAGGCGATCGCATCGTCCACTTGACTATCCTGGAGCCCCATTTTACTCATAAATTATCCATTTAATATACATCAAGTTTTTTTAAACGAATGCTCACTTCTTGAGATTGTCGCAGATATTATGTCAAACGCACAAGCATCCATCAAACATTTCAAGCAGACGAAAAAATTTCCCAAAACAAACCCTTAATCGAACACGAACGTTACCGTTTATTCATTTGCACATGACTTGAACGTAAGTCGTAGGAATGAGAGAGGTGGGGGTTTATTGACCGAAAGGGATATGAAGGTGTAAACAGAGAATTATGAAGCAGAAGCCATCCAACTGCGCGTCTCAGGTGAGGCGGGACTTTTTTGCGATGCACCCAATGAAGCCGGGACAAACAGCAATGTGGACTTTAAGGCCAAGCGAAGACGGAAATGCGCCTTGAGTGATTGCCAAGGATAAAAATACGAGTCCTCGGAAACGTAACTCGCGAAACATGAATTGCTCTACTTTAGGAAGAGATTATCCACGAGCCGTAGATAATTCTGGATTTACCTTGACCGTTTGTGTTTCCATAACATTTCTAGAAAATATTTCTTATTTTAGTGGAGGATTTCGTAAAGGCGTGGTAGATTAATAAACTGCTTTCAGGTCCTGATGTTATACATCATTTTTGATTTAAAAAACCGTTCTTTTGATTGTTTTATCTGTGATTCGAATAGTGTGATGTGCTTTTGAAACAGATTATCCACGAAATGAGAAAATTTCTCATGTCGTACTTCTGCCTTGTAGCCTCCCTGTTAAGACAAATTTTTGATTAATTCACGAGGATAATTGCAGTATTTCTGTCATTGTGTTCTAATAGAAATACTCGCAATACCTTAGATACGCTTCAAAAAGCAGCAGAAAATCGATGGATTGCGAATGCTCTTTTATCTAAATTAATGCATTATTTTTACCCTTGGCCGCTTTAAATAAAAATTATGAAGTAAGGAAAGCCTTGTTTTTGAACCGCGCATTGGAGAAAAATTTTCAACTTAATACGATTCCTGTTTTCTTGCGAGGAACTTAAAAAACTGTCATAAAGATAGATACCTTAAGTCATTGTTTTGTACTTAAAAATAATAAACCTTGGAACCACCTACTCGAAATAAGAAGAAAGCATCAGCGGTTTCTCAACTTGCGTATCAAACTACGGTTCGTTCTATACGTATGTTACGGGGGCCCACGCGCGAAATGACCTTAGCCTCCGAAGAACTTACTACTATTTGTTGTTGAAGTTTCACTGAATATTCCCAGAGGCTTACAACCTTTCTATCTTCATTAGGTCATTATATTGTTAGATACGTAGTGAAACGTATGCTTGTCAAACAATACGGTAATTCTATGACCAATTATGTGTTGAGGTTAGATTTATTAAACTTGCTTCATCAATACGTTCCTAACTTAATTTTCGTCGACATTAACATTGACGTTACGTTTATTCCGATATTTTTCTTTTATCATTCAATGGCAGCAATATCATTGATTAATGAATGCTAGGAATTAAGAATTATTGTCCTTGTTTTCTTTAGTACTTACATATATTAGTAGCGAAAATTAAATCGATGCAAGTCTTGTAAAATAACTGTTTTCGAAGAACCGAGTCGGTAGAACTTAGTTTTCCGATAGTAAACATTAGTTTAGATTGAAAAATAGTATCGCTATCCAGTATCAATTTTTCTAATTAAAAGAAGACAAATATTATTGTAGATAATCTTATTTAGATAAAAGTTTCCACTATTCCTTCTAGTTGAATGCACGCTGATAGCCGGTTGTTTTTATACCTCTCCATACTGCTATTTCAAATATACCTTTGTCGCTTCAAATACATCCGCATCTTTCCTTTTCATTGTTTTCGCTCCTTTTAGGACTTCTTCCACGTTTCATTATAGCCTATTCTCATTCTTTCTTACGTTTTCGGAACAATGGCACCTTTACTTTTTAAATTGAGATGCTTCATACTTAACCTAAATTTTCCTTTACAAAACTTGATTATCAAAAATCCCTATAAATATTTTTGAACATTAACGTGAAGCAAATGATCTCTTTTGTGGTTACCACTAAAGGAAAGTTTTTTCCGCATCTGTCACGGTGCTGATCTGGAGATTTAACAGGAGAGAGTGATTTGAGACGATTTCTACATATATCCTTATCCAGTTAACTTTATAAAAACATATTTCCGTCATAAATGCATTATATATGTATGTTTATATGTATGTATGTAGTAATCTTAGAAAAAATTAACCATCATATTTTAAGTCATCGAGTATGTACATTTGTACTCCTTCCCCCCACTCCCCGAATCCGCCTATGACCGTGAATAAGTTATTTCCTCATGGACGCATTTTAATTACACGAGAATAAATATTCATTTCTAGAAAAAGATACTAATTCTTATTAATTAAAATTCCGTTCTTTTACTCATTTTCCAGCCAATGCCATCTTTAATTTTTCTTTATCTCCTAATCGTGGAACATATAATTCCAAAAGAATATGCCATCTTATTAATTAATTAAGGGAAAAATAAAAATATTTTCAAAATATAAAAATCATGCATTAGTGCATTAGAAATAAATAATAATTTTGATTTTGATCTCTTTAGCAAAGAAACTTTCGGGGCATGAAAAACAGCTGGAAAATTTAAAAATTCCCAATCTTCTCCGTTATCCATTTGTTCCTGCGATAAATTTCTTTGTGGAGCGTTCACAGAAGATTCAAGCAGTAAGACTTTCGATTCTGCCTGACGTCAGTCTTTGGATGACGAATTATATCTGACGTTAACCTTCCATCAACCATTATGCAAAGTAACCTATTACCTCGTGTACCGGGGGCTTCGGGCCCTCCGTAGCACATTTCTAAGTATTGCAATACTTTGCCCTTCCCATTCATACCATACTCCATGACCGAAATTTCATTTCCTTATCATCGATTCGGCGGATTCCTCGTTCCAACGAAGTCTATCGTCACATTTAATCTTTAATTGCGTAAAACGTCATGAGTCGTTTCCGGTGAAAAAAAGAAGCATTTTTAATACTTCACTAATTAGCTGATTGGTGTCATGGAGACCATCATGACATATCTCTCCGTTATATTAATCTTGTGATTATTTTCGAATTAATTAAACGGGAATAGTTAGCGCTGATAATATTGCAGGCCTATCCAAATAAATTGCCGAATCGTTTACGTAAAACTGGCAAAGATCAATGCATGAACTCCATAAAATTAGATGAAGCTGAGCTAGTTGGTGTTGGAAGACTATGAGCATATCAGCAGTTCGTTCCGTTACGCTTATTTGCAGGAAATGATTATCTATAATTTTTTCAAGCTCCAGCTGAATCATACTCTGATATCTACGGAGGGTATATCACCAACATAGAAAACGTGGGTCGGTGTACGTATGTGCACGAGTCTATTTTCAAAGTTCGTGCGTCTGCACATTACTTCAAGGACTTTGACACAAACAACTGATTATGTTCAGCAATCACACGCATTCATTCAGTGTACACTGATTGCACCTAATTATTGTATAGAGAGCCGGAAAAGAGGCGGGTTCCGTGGTAGCATCTGGGCCACCAGTTTTTGGGTGAATTTTATATTTTGCAGATGGCAAACAATATATCTACAAGAATTTTTCACATCTGTTATCTTGCTTAATGTATTAAAAATTTCTTATCACGTAGAATAAGCTGAAAAGAGAACCAGGATGGCAATTGCCCACTGGCACCCTTTGGTGGATGGCCGACCCATATTGATTATGAATTGAATGAATAGAACCATATTCATTCGTGTCTAGATTTATCTTTCGGGAAATCTCCGACTTCCTTATAGATACGCTTATAGTTTTGAAAGACAACTCACAGGCGTTGACGTCAATGAATAATACACATACTTCCCCTATCATGAGAGATGGGTCCAAGTATGCGGAAAGGAAAGGTGTCTAGAGGCCTATATCAAAACACATTTGTTACGCCCGGATGACGTCTTAATTTCTTTTAACTGAGCGTCCAGGGGTCTGTGTACTCCGATTTGGGACTCAAAGGCTTGTTTACATTAGGTGTCTCATGGCGGCACGAATCGGATGATCTTGTGAATGCGCAGAGTTAGTGGAAGCCCGCCAGAGTATTGTTTTCTATTGCTGCTGTTGTTCGGCAGGAGTAATTACCGAGTTTTCTACATCCTCTGTAGAGGTTTCGGTTACATTAGTAATACGCTTACTAGAATTGAAGACTGCAAACGTCTTTCCTGGCCTCGCCAGATGTTTATTTTCATTGCGTTACGTATTATTGTAATTCCTGAGATGATTTACGAAGACTGCGATGTTTGAATCACGTCAGGGACAGGAATCACTCTTGTGGGCTGTTTCCTTTAGTAGCGGTGAGTTATGTTGGTATTTCTGCCTCCCTTTATCTCTATGTAAATGCCAGTAATTCTAACAATAATTGTAATGTCTTAACCAGAGGTATTGGCATGAATTTCATGATATGTTTGGCAGGTTCATTTAATTATTGCTATTTGTGCAGCAATTCAATAATAGTCTTCACTTCTCTAGGTATTTTCCAATGAAAGTTTTTGTATCATTCTTAACTATAATTATGGCAATTATTATCTCTCATTTTTCTTTTTCCAAAAATATTAAAAAACCCTGATTAGGTATTAGCAGGAGAATTATAATGGGGTAAGTCCGTGCAGTTAAGGTCAATATTGCATAAAATGATTAGTGAATTCAGGAGGAATTGCTATTTACAAAAATTTTTAATTTTGGATTTTATATTCTTGGCAATGTTAAAGGAGATAAGAGAAGCAGACTTTTGCTTTCACTGCACCGTCTAAAGAATTAAAACCTTATCAATGCCTTTCAAATACAATGAAGTTGTAAATAATGTTATGGAATCAGCATATTTCTTCAATCTCTTTCTGATTAAAGTTCAAGTCAAATCTTAATCTCTTCAACTTTTTAATATCTTTTTTGAAATTATAATCAATTGTGAAAAACAGTTGTTACCTTGCACTTAAGAAGGCCAATGATCATTGAAAAATTAATTGAATACTTTCAGTACATCCAAATAATATCAATCCAAATATACATCAAAATTTTACATTAGCTACAAGTTGAAATTCAGCAATGAATTGTACAAACAATGAAGTTAGGTTTTATTCAGTTTTAAAAATTATTAGTCAATGAGGAAGGAATCAATTTCAGATGCTCTGGAGAAGAGGATATCCCACAAAGCTTTGAAGCAATTAGGTGTTGCTGTTTTGGTTCTTAAGATTGAGTCAAATTTTGCAAATCTACGTCATACGACGTGACATCAAAAGTGATGGTAGTCCTTCAAGATGTTTCAATTTTAACCAGTCGCTACATTTTTGTACTGTGGATTTTGGCATCAGTAATGAAGCTGCTACTTCTTCAAACATAGCATTATTCCGTTGAATATACATTGCCGAATCTATTTCAAGTTGTTTTATAAATTCAGGTCGAGCATCATCTATAGTTACATCTCCTGTCAAATGGGGGTTGAAGCGGTAGTAAACCCCTCCAGGAAGCAAATCATGAAGAATGGTATGCACTCCTATGAGGAATTTAACAGGAAATTTTAATAAATTATTTATAATTTACTTGAATCAATAACATATGTAAAATAGACATTTATTAATATTATTAAGGTATCATCCAAAATTTTGGGCTGGTTTTACTATTCAGAAGGTATTTGCAGAATTGCATTATAAAATTATTGATTATTCTACAGCCCACACCCTGAAATTCATCTTTTAATTTGGTAATACTCTCTTTGTTGTATGATGATATCTTTTTGTGACAGTGTTTTCTGATGATTCAAGAATATCATCAGTAATAAGAGCTGTTATAATAGATATAACCCTGAGACAAAGTAAGAATATTCTCAATGGAAAAGTCCAAACCCACCTTAACTATAAAAGGCTAGACAAGTTAATCTAACGATTCCTGACTTTTCTGTATTGTTTCCTATTCTAGTGCTTTCCATGAATCTGTAGTAGTGTATTCGCAAAGTTCAATGCAAATACACGATTGCTTATGCAAAGTTTTATGGCTATTTTGGAAAGAAACTGTGAAAACCTAATTTGTTTCTATCTATTTACTGTTTATACGTTTGCTTCTTTTCACATGGTTTGGTAATCAGTTACGAAAACGAAGAATTTTATTGCTAAAGATGATTAAATATTTTAGTATATTCATAAAAGAGTAATGTAAATTAGGCCAAGTAATTCAACTTCTTTTCAAGAATTCCTCATATAGATTTCTGAGAACTGAGTAAAATATGATGAGTTCAATTTTTTTCAGGATGGGTGACAATGCTGTGGGGTATATATAATTTAACAAAATTATTTCATTCATTTACCTTCAGTATCAGTTGCACTGTCTATGATTCTCAGCATTGTGGTTTTCCATGAGGTTGCTGATGCAGTAGCTGATGATGAGCTTTCCTTAGCAGATTTTAATTTTGGCTTTGAGAGTTTTGTATCCCGTTCAATATCAGGAGCTAACTCAGTCATTTGATTAATATTTGAAAGATGTATTCCATTATCTTTCTTCCTTCCTAATCCTAATGAGAGAACACATTGTAATGGACTGTCCGGCCAAAGGAGCTGTGCTTCATGGATTGCCACTGAAGTTGGATTATTCACCAAAACACCTCCATCCTATAGTTAGAAGGTAAATTTTAACACCCAGATATATTTACAATAATTAATGCATCCATCAACAATGAATTTCATAATTTAAATTTATATTTATAAAAGAGGCATAAAAACTATCTCTCTTTTCAATTAAGGGAATGTTAAATAAGTACAATAAAAATAAAGTGACACAATGTTGATCTCAGTGACACAATATATATCATCATAGAGTAAGTATCTTACTGCCTCTTGTTTAGTACTGAAAATTGCCTTTATACAGTGGTAGGATTCAAAAGTTTTAGAAATCTCCAAGGAGTATACATAATATAAACATGAAATTTTTTACAAAATCTTAAGAATGAAACCTTTAGAATGAAGAATTTCGGGATCCTAAAGTGGAAGAATATTCTTGCTGTAATGAGTGGATTGTGGTACTTTTATTATATTGTTCAATTCAATTCAATTCAATTTATTATGGTATCAGATATATTTAAGAACCATTTTGGTACACTTGGGAAATTCAAAGAATTCGTTGGAACTAGCTGAATCCCACCACTGCCTTCATCATGTAAATTGTTTTGATTAAACAATCATGTATGAACTTAATAAACAAATATTAATAAAAATTAAACAAATAGGTTCTAAACTAAGTAATAGCATTACGTTAAAGGATAAGTTAATCAGATTATAAAAGACTATAGATAGATAAATATAGGCAGTCAACTCTGATACAATCTGTGAACAGTTTTAAAGCTTTATTTTATGGATATTGGCATTTAATAAATCTATTGAATTAGAGACACAAATATTTTCTTGAGAAAGAATTCAGGAAAATATTTAAATAAAAATAAAGGCTATTAAAAAAATGTTTTATATAAAATTCAAATGATATTTTGCGTACCTGGTGAACTAACTCTCCAATACGAAAGTCTTCAAAATATGAAGGAGCAGCAGATGAGGCTCTAACAGCTTCCCATAGTTCATGGCGAGTACTTCCCACATATTGTGATGTTACTCTGTAGGGTAGCTCATAATTTCGGAAGACATAAGCATGAATTTGTGGTTTATTGACGACAGTAGAAACAATGGCCATCTAGAATCCAATATTAAATTTTAAAATGTGAGTTTTATGTGAAGAGTAATGAGATGAATTATATAAAAATTTCCATACAAGACAAGATTGCTTTAATTAAAATGGTATTCATCATTATTATCATGATATGCTGTCAAAGTTTACCAAATGATTATGAAATTCATGAGGTGTTTACTATGGGAAAGATTCAGACAGGCATAGTTTGCCAAAAGAAAAAAAAAGAGTAGAAAAAGAATATTCTCATCATGGCCGGAATCTCAGGACAAATACATTTTCAAATGTATATAACTCATAAAGTTTTGTGCAGTTGATTACTCGTATAATTAACTGAATTATATACAAAAAGGAACGGTGTAGTTTTCTCAAATTTATTTCAAAATTATCTAAAAGTTTAAATTATCTAGCTGGTTATCATTGGCAGAATTTTGGTGTTGAATTCCATGAACAAATATTATAATCTAAACTCAATATGAAAAGGTATTATAATAATGGCTATCCATGAGACCTTTGCTCTCTACAAAATATGTTCAACGTTAAATTTATTTTTATTTCAGAAAAGTATGAAGAAATTCAATCCCATTTAAATACCCATAACCTCATTCAATGAACTATGTTGGTATCATAGGTATGTATTGTTTCACATCTGGAAACATGAAATAGGAAACTTAATATAAATTTATCATATTCAGTACTCAAAAATGAAAGAGTTCATGATCTTTATTTTACGAGAATCAGTAATTCTTTTACAATCTCTTCTAGGAAAACTATAGTTTATATATCTTATGAGGAATTCCATCTATGCAAGTAAAAAATTAATCAAGTCTAATTTCATGGGAAAATTAATTAATTTTTTAAGTTAAAAATGAATTTCTTTATACCTACCTTAGGACAGACAGGATTCCTAGATGTTTTGCTGAGTAGAGTGGTTCCTATATGCTTTTTCAGCAAGGATTCGAATAGCCGAGTGTCATAGTATGAATGAGACATGACGAGGTTTCTTGTTCCCCAAAAAGGACTTTGGTTGAAGATTTGTCCACTTACTTCTTTATATATGGCTGAACATTCTTCAGATGACTTCTTGTGAGGTCCTCCATATGTACAGCATTTGAATGAAAATAAAATGCACAAATAAGTGATATATTAAGAAGTAGAGAATTTTTTTTTTAGATGAAAGCATGATATTGATATTTTTAAAGTAAATATTTCAACAAACAAATATATAATGATTTCTTTAAACAAAAATTGGAAGAAATAAAATTCTATGGCATTTATTTGTCTGTATTTTGTTTTGGATTTAGAATTATTTACTTATATGAATAGAAATAGAATTATATACTTATATATTATTTATAATTCAGTTTCTCTTTGCAGCTATGGGCAACATTGAGAACTTTATGATAATTCTTTATGAATAGATAGGAAATAAATTAATTGGCACTACTGACAATTTTTTTTAGCAAGGAAAGAAATATGAGAAGCTTGAGCATTGGCTCTCTTATAATTTATTATAATATGATAACATTTTTAATTCTTCATTCACCTAAGAGACATGTGAGAATAGCTCCAGTGCTCACTCCGCATATCAAATCAAAAAGTTGATATGTATGTCTTCCTGTCAATTCTTCCAATTTTTTTAAGATTTCCACTGCTACGACTCCCCTAATCATCATGCAAACAGTGCAATATTTATTATGTGAATGAATGATGAAATTTATTACAGGATTTCCAAGTGAATTACTACTATCACACATTGAACATTTTAATTACTCTATTTCAGCATTTAATACTTAGATTTTTATGATGAACATATAGTACAAGTTTTTGCAGTGTAATGTAAATTCTACTTTTCCTTAAAATACTTTCTGTTCATAAATATTTCATATCTCTTGAAAATATTCCAGTAAAATCCTACATTAAACATAGCTTTGTAATTTAAAATTTTGAGATGCAGTGATTATTATAATGATAGTAATATCAAAACAGAAGTGAACGAAAAATTCTCTTGACTGCTTATAGCATTCTTATTCCTCATCCCTGAAGTTCAATAAGCTCATCATACCTGGTACCTCCCCCATCTATAGATAAAATCCTTATTCCTTTGTTAGGGAGAGAATCAATATGACCAAGAAGAGACAAGGATTCTCTCAATTCTGCTTGTATCTCTTCATTCTTCTGTTCAATTCTCCTTATTCGTATCAGTAATGGAATAGCTCCCTCCTGAAATCAGGCGAGAATTTTCTTCTCAGCCATAATTAAATTCAATGGGCATTTGAATATATGTATACAGTAGTCATAGCAATTATAAAAAAGTGAAAAATGAAGTTTCTTCAATGTAACTGCAAGGCAAGTTTTCTCACTTCCTAATTAACCCTATTGTAACTCTTGTTAATACATTTTTGGAATTGATCTTCTTACATGCATAAAAATGTAGTCAGTGTAATTAAAATTATGGCTTATTTAACATAATTTGGTAAATGCTGTTGACTTTGTTGATAATATGTCTTGTATTAGTAAGTATATTTTATTAATATTATTATAATACCTGTTAATTAGGAAATACTTCTCATATATGATATTTAAATGACTCTTAGAATTTTTTCAGTTTTTCTATCTAGAAATAAGAAATATACCATGTGCTTATGCAAATAATATCAAAATCAAATACAAATTGCTATAGCTTACAAGGGCTAAGACTTAGTCAGGTGGCATTTAAAATATATTATAAAGGATATTGACTTCTATGTTATTCTAGGGTGGGAATGGCAAACCTAGGGCACACACAAGTTCTTTTGTCATTCACAATGGTAATGTGCAATCTTTATGTTATGCATTCTTTTCTTAGAAACCTGATGTTTTAAAGTAAATTATTCCCATATGCATTAATTAATTACATTTTTCATTTGTCCATTAATGACATAACAACATATATAATGTCAGCTTCTCATGCAATACTTTGATACCACACTGGCACTAAAGTCTACATTTCATCAAATATGGCTGTAATATTATGAATGTTTTATAATCCCTACAATATCCCTGTTTTCTACTAGGGTCAGATAGGTAACGTTGACTTTCAACTTGACTTTGACGTAACAATACTTTAATGAACACTTCTAAAATAAATATTGTGGATCCTCACATACCTTTACTGCAGAAATTTTAGCTTCAGGATATTTTACCAAGTGAGATGTTAGGTTTTCTAACCCTTTTTGCAGTGAGAGAGTAGAGTTTGCAGATCTCACTAAAGAAATGAAATGCTTGGTACGGGCATCAATGTGTGTCTGGAAATTGTTAAACTCTATCAGAAATAAATTTGAGACTTATAATAATACTGTCAAGTACATACCTTAGAGGCAACATTTTTTGTAGATAATGTAGATAAACTGTTAACATGAGAAGATTGTATAGTATTCAAATTCTTTGAGAGGATTGACTGTAAAGTTTGGAATTTCAAAATAGAAATCATCTGGCTATCTTTTTCTGTTAATTTCCTTTCTGACATATATTTCTGTATTTTGTCTTGCATTTCCATAAGTAGAGAAGATATTTTTTTTGATGCCTTAGTCCACTCTTTTCTTAATTTCTGTATGAAATTTTTATCTCCTTCAGCTTTCATACTGTATTTTTTGACACATGCCTTTGCAGGATTAAGGCCCCTCAACACTTTTCCAGTCTTCATTTTATGTGATGAGTTTGATGTTCATCGATGAACGTTATCGCTATATTGTATCGTCAAGACAAGAATGGGAAAAGGCCACCACGAAAATCTAATCACCGGAAAAAAAAGGAAGGCTTAATGGATTGGAGAAAGATGGTAGGTACATAACGGTCGTAATTAGCTGTATATACCTTATACAATATTTTGGTAATTGCTGTATGACTTACCTTTTGGATGACGTAAGAATATTTTAGAATTTTTGGCCGCGAGTTACGAAGGATTCCTGTTCCTCCTTTAGTTCTTATATTTTGATGTGATTTTAACGAAGTTTAGAAAGTAATTGTTTTCTTATTTATGTTTTATATTTTACAAAAGTATAATAAAGTAAGAAATAACTGCATATTCTATTCTTTTAATGATAGAATATCTTGCGAACTAACGAATCTGAGAATGAATGACAAGTAAACGCTGAAACTATGATTGAGACCGTCGCTTCTGGATTAAACTGCATTTATTCGGGCTCATTTTTGGCTTGGGCAAAATGGTATTCAATAGTAAACCAAAACAACTAAATTGTATTCACAAACTACTCTT
This sequence comes from Pachydiplax longipennis, assembly GCA_036926295.1. NCBI lineage: Eukaryota > Metazoa > Arthropoda > Insecta > Odonata > Libellulidae > Pachydiplax > Pachydiplax longipennis. The sequence goes on from JAVFKF010000002.1 coordinate 41,624,250, forward strand.
AAAACTTCTATAAAATTGGCGCCTAGAATTTTGTTATCAGCATCGCGGGATCTAATGGATTGTTGCCGTTATGGATGTCCTGTTTATCCGGGCCGGTAGATATTATTTCAGTGTTATTATCATCAAGTTCATTTATTCTAATGAAATCAGCTGTATTGTTAAGTTAAATTTCTTTGCGGATTTTCAGCAAAATACTACCAAAAAACCGTCCTTCCTGTTTCTCCATTACCTACATTTTTGATGTGAACGAAGTGCGATATTTTCGAAATGAATCCTACTATTCGTAGCGTATGTATCATAAATATCGCCTTGTCAATTAAAATCATGATAATAAAACATAATGTTAACGTTACAATGTCGTAGTTCCTATATTATTCAACTTTGCCTATTTTAACACTGCAATGGTAAGTATTACAATAAAATACTACAACTAGAACTCAAAGCTTTTGACTCCTTATGAATTGTGTTTAATTTTTTCATCTGAAATAATGTTTACTGATTTAGAATCGGTTATTTAATCACAAGTAAATTTTTGGCGACTCGTTGATTAATTTATTTCAGTCTTCCTCTCAGTCGACGAGACCGACGGATTTTATTGTTCGAAATCATAAATATTAGTCGTTCCGATTTTGGATTCTATAAACTAAAGCTAATGCATTAGAGTATGAAACTTATTTTCGAGTAGTTTCCATTATTATTTCTCATCGACAAAAAGATATTGTGCGGCTATGAAAAAGTTGTGTATTGCCATATTTTAGGAATGTCAGGTTTTGATGTAATTGTGATCTTGAAATCTGTATCCCCCTTCTATGAATTTTTGAAGGTAATTTTTTAGTCTCCACTTTCTATTCATGGTACGGTGGACAACATATAACACATTTCTTGAAATACTTTTATGTGGGAATTGAATGACTGAAAAATGCTACTTTAAAATTGACCTGAAATGGCTAATTTTATTTCGAAGTAAATTATAGCTATAATACAGAAAATACAAACTTAATAATACATACTTAATGATTCCATTTAAAAATAAATTCATTGAACATTCAAGCACTATCATCTTCTCTTTCGTTCAGAGACAACCTTTCCATTTTCATATATAGATAAAATATATCATTATATGAACTTGACAAGTCTTAGTTTGAACATCATAAATATTAAATTACCTTATTTTTCGTTGAGAAATATAGTAGGTATAGCTGAAAATTTAAAAATTTACTTCAATATCACAAAAAATTTTCAGTCATAAATACATGAGCTATTGCTTAAGAAGAATGAAAGAGTAACATCAATCACAGATTTTGACAATTTATCACATAGGTAACAGCATGTCAGTCATAATTTCAGCTAAAGTTTTATGGCATTATAGTAATATAAATATACTTATGGCAGAAAATTTTCAACCAACACTCCATTTAAAATTAATTTTTGTCAAGGAATGTGTTACATGGTGTATAACTTTAATGAGTTACAACATTTATTAATTACTAATAACTATTTACTAGTTGCATATGCAACTAGTAAATAGCTATGCTCTCGTATAAATTCTCTATTGTTCATATTTACTTTGAATTTTTTGTCGTAGCCTTTTCTGGATAAAAACTCAAGGAATATTCCTTTATTTTTTCAAAAACTTGTGCAGATATATTGATAACTATTATAGGTCTGATGAAAAGGATAAGGACTTGAGATTTGCCATTGGAAACCTTTTTCAGCTTTTCTTATATAATAATTGTATTATACCATTAATGAATAATCCAAACAAAAGACTTTAAATTAAACACAGCAATGTAAGCTAGGGAGTAGTTTTGCTAAAAAAATTTACCTTGGTTTTCATTTCATCAAAAGAGAGTATTTTTATGTACTGGATAATACAATTTATTGGATGTTTTTATAATTCAAAACAGTTTTTTTTCTGAAGAAAGAACTCTAACAAATAAACTAGAGCTTCTAAGTGAAGAAAATCACTTTTATAATTATTTAATAGTTTAGTCTTTTGTTTAATTGTGCATAAGATGACATTTAAATTTTGATGTTAACAGCACAAAGAAGACCATCATAAGGGAGATATTTATCAGTTAAAGAAATGGTGTTTGAAGTGGGAATAGCACTTTTTCATAATCTCTTTCACATATTATAACAGGCAATAGATGGCAGTAGTCAAAATAAATATCAATAATACACAACTTGATAACAAATGTAATTGCAGCTACATAGATAAAGTTTAGCTAATTATTGTACGGTGGGAAAGTGTACAAATGTATTGAAGGGAAATATCAAAAAAAAATTTGGAAGTTGACCTATCAGCTGACTACATGATTGACCTGTATGGTAAGTATTGGAGATAATTTTATTGTATTAGCACATTCTTGAAATGTTTAACATAAAAATCAGAATTTAATAACCTCTCATTTTGTTCTCAAACTTAAATATAGTGTTTTGATTACTGTAGTTGACAATATATAAAACACTGTGGTATACAAGACCTTTTCTCATTTAAGTAGAGAAAACTCAAGATAAAAGTTCTAACATGGTTAAAACTTAAGATAAAGTTCTGTTTGATGTTTAAATTTTAGTTTTCAGGTTTCATCTCTCTTTGATCTTACATTCCAATCTATAAAGGTTTTTTGATACTTCAATCACACCTTCTTAGATATTGCATAAACAAGCCAAATAGTTAAAAATTCTAAACCTCTGTATATTAGACACAGGGGTTATTTTTGAGCCATAATTTGAAAAAAGTTGTGTCTTAAACACTTTCAAATACAGTACATTTTCCCCTCCTAATTTCTAAAGAAACAAATTTTACTTGCCATAAATGATTTCTTAACACTTTGAATCTGGTGACATCAACATGCTGTCATGAACTTACCAACTTTAAATTTAAGTAGATTTCAAAATAACATGCATCACTTAGAATATCTTTGAGTTCAATAAGGTAACAGGTAGGAATTACCATATATACCCAAATAATAGTCAAGCTTTTCATTCAGTTTCTTTAGATTGAATTTAAGAGGTTGACTTTTATGTGGATACTACTTTTTCAGGGAAAAAATTCATGGCTAATGTGGATTTAAATTTTATTTGATGCAAGAGATTTGGAAAAGAAAAAAAGGCAAGGACAAATACATTATTTGACTCAGATGATGATGTGCTGCTGCAAAGGCAATGCCTCCAATAACAATATATGGCGATATGATCCAGGTCTGTGTAACTGAAACTTTTCCTAGTTCCTTCTTGCTTTCTCTTGACTTGTTAACGTGTGTGTCTACACTCCAGCAGCCAGAAAATAAAGGTCAAGCATCATTATAATGATATGCTCTATATGACTGCACATATTTTAAGGCTCCTAAAAATCTAGGTTGACTTTTATTGAAGGTATATGAAAAAGTCTGGATTTTCAATCCAAAGATAAGGAGGTAGACTTTTAAATGAAGTTGATTATTACTTAGGTATATAAGGTAGTTACATAATAGCTGTAATTATTCAAGTAACTGGAATCCTCTCATGATTCAAAATTTGACCACATCCTATCTTCATTCACAATAACTGGAGGTTTTCAATTCAGTTAAATGTTCTCATTGCACCACATAATTTCATTCAAGTACAGTTTGCATAATGTGCAAAAATTACACTTTTATACTTCAAATTAATGGAATTTATATACAATTCATTTTCATTGATTTTATTTGCTCCAGAAAATTGGCCAAGATCTCATGCCAATGAGATATTGAGCCTTGCTATGTAAATACGATATCAAGTCCAGTTGGAGTGAGAGTGAAGGAATAAAAATTCTCTGGCTGTTGTTCCATTCTATCTACTCTTTCATCAGGTGTTGAGAATTTTCAGGATTATTAGAAAGGAGGAGTGATTCTAAAAGTAGAAATAACCTTCAAAGAAAACTACAGCAAAAAAAGTATTCATCATATATTATCACAAATTCTTGCATTTTGCATTAAAATTCATGGATCAAGATTAACATACTTTCAGTGTAAGAAATGATCAGAAGGAGATTTTAGTGCTAGCTTTCTCAGTAGATAACTGCCAATAGGAAACTCAAGTTCTGAACATGATAAATGGCATTTAGGTGGTACTTAGGTGGACAATCTGAATATATATCTCTTACTTTAATTTATATTTTAATATGATTTATAGTCATATGACTATATCATAATGATTTAAACATTTGCATTATTGCAAACTAATGACTGTGATGTATAACATCATCAATTTCCCTAACTGCATTCATTGTCAGGATTTTATACTGCTGTCCTTATTTGTTGCATTGTTCACAAGTTCAAGGAGTTCTGGTAACTGCTTGACATTACCCTTTGCCAGCCCAGTGCTCTCCACCTGAGAGGATGGAAATTAATGTTATTATGGGATGATAAAGACACGATTGCTTTGCAAGAAGAAGTAAAAATTAATTTACCAATTGGCAGAAGCAATGTACATCAAGAGCAAGTTGAGCACGTATTTTATCATCATCGTCAGTAGATGAAGACTCTACTCCACCATCTTGAACTTTGCTCCCAACACCCTTTATTCTTTTGAGACGTCGCAAAGATTCTTCCATTTTTTGAACTGAGGTTAAAACTTCTGATACATCAGCATAATATCTGAAAAGTTAGATGCAATTCTACATTGAATACTGAAAATTCAGAGGAGGAATCTTGTTTCCTAAAGCAAATCATAAATAATTCTAACAAAAGTAAGAAAATATAAAGAAGTATTTCTGTTTCATGATGAAGTAAGACATGATAGCATAAAGAAGATGTATTAAATAATTCAAAATTGTTCAAAATTAATAAGAATTTTGGGCATTATGCATAAAATTTAAAGATACATTCTGCTGAGAGCCTAGAGGCATCTTACAAGTCAGCATTAGTAATAATTTCATGTATAAACTTCAAAATAAAGACAACTCTACTTTTAATTTTATCTTTATACAAGGAAAACATTCACATGAGGAAAAAGGGGAGTAGAAAATATATACTTACTGAACAGTTATCTCTGAGAAAATTCTTGCCATCCACTGACTGAGAAGTTCAGCACTGACCCAAGCATGAGATGATTCATTTGGTTTTGTAGATACCTTTGAATTTGATGAGGAGAAGGATGCAAGTATGGCAGCACGAAAATTTAAAGGAGGACCAAGGGCAGCACCAACATAAGGACGAGGACGTGTCGGGTGAGCCCTGTTTGTCCTTCGAAAGAATCGAGGTATATCACGACATTGTCGAAGATGTGGGAGTGATCCCTGTGATATCAGTCTTATTACACATTGGGATGCCAGAGGTTCAATTTGGGCCAATGTTTCTATTGAATCATTCAAGCTTCCTGGAATAAAAAAGTCATGTTTAATGAATGCAAAAAATGGATGCATAACTATGAAAAAATAATAAAAATTTTGTTAACTTTGGCATAAAATTCTGAATTACGTGATCTTCTTAAATATTTTATGTATATTTTGAATTTGTTCTTTCTACAATGATCATTCTTTAAAATGTTTTGCTGTTAAAATTAATTACAATTTTCTAATAATTGAAGGAAAAATTCGGGTGACAACTGCTGAAAAACTTTTCATTAAATGGTAGAAGCAGAGAAAAAGAAAGTGGGGAAAAACAAGTGATTACACAATAAGGACTTATGTCTTTACAAAACACAAGTGAATCAATTAAAAGAAATTCAAATGATTGAAAAAATACATACTTTGCAGAAGCTGACCTATGTCTTGGCTCTGAGTACGCTTATTTTCAGGCTGATTCAGTAAATGAGTCACTCTTGGCAGTAGGAACGTTTGGAGTCTAGATGACAATTGGTCAGCATCTCTATGCAAGCAAATTGGGAGAAGAAGAGCAGCTGCCAGTACTGGATTTTGAGGTGTAGTTGAACCCAAGTCTGTCCCTATTCCTGTATCTTCCCCATTTTCTCCACTATAGTTGCTACTTGAATCCTGAAACAAGAGATCGGCTATAATGAAAAGAGATTTATGTTCACAATCAACGAACATAAAACCAGGATGAGAAAAAAATTTTCAATTTTGGAGACAATATAGAATCTAAACAGATTTTTGAATAGCAAAAACAAGGCAACAGTCCAACTTTAAGAGCTACTAAGATTTTACTTTCAGCAAAAAATTCATTTAGGGGAAATGAAGAACTGAAAAACTTGATAAAAATACAAATATAATGAATTAATTATAACAAATGTCTAATAATACTGATATTGATGGATAAAATTTAAAAAAATAGAGCAAATTATGATAACATTTTATATATTGTAGATTTTTTAGAAGTTGAATATCATCCATCCTACCTTAACACTCTTCATCTGATGTTCAATGATTTCCTTGCTCCAAAGAAAATACCTGGCCAAAATCTGTAGATTCAACTTCCAGAATCTATAAAAAGTAAGACAATGAGTTTTCATTGTGATTTCAGTGTGATGGGGAGAGAAATATATGGTTATAATGCATTATTTTCATAAATTCATACAACTAAATTGACTTTCATTACCATGAAGATAGGGTTAACAGCCATTTATTAAATTATTGAAACTAAAATTTTAAATTAAAATACCACAGTAATATTCCACATGATTTAGATTCATAAAAAATTCAGTGATCCAAGTAATGACTAAAGCAAATTCTTGAATCAAATGTCCTACCATTCAAGATAAAATCTACCCCCTCTGCCTTCAGTGGAACCTAGCTTTACGTATGTATTATAAAAGAATTGCATAGGATATTTTAATTTCCACAAATTTTTATTAATAAACTAACAGACAACTGGTTTGGATGCAAGCTCATCATCATTATAGATCTCTTGACATTGATACCTGCAAGGTTTGAAAAGGTGCAGGGTTTCAAACTTGACAAATTTTTGCTGGAAAGGATGATTAACCAATCATTTGGAGAAACATTAAAATTTGATAAACGTATAGGCAATTCAAGACAACCATTAAAAAATTGATACTTTCATATCTAAACTGATCCTCTGTTAATCAATAAAACTTTGTTGAAAATGAAATACTTTGTACAATTACTTCTGATAAAACTTCTACTATCCAATTTCTTAATCATAATGATGTCACTTACCGATGGGTAAGTTGAGGGATATAAACTTTACTGTCCCAGCAGCGCAGTATGCAATCCCAAGCAGTACTTGTCTGTAAAATCCAAAATCCTTCATGAGATGGTCGATTGTCTTTCAATCCCATTGATTCTTCAATATTATTTGCATCAAAACCATTGCTGGGATATGGCTGTGAGGGCAGTATAGCTTCTACGGAACCTGCTATTTCCTGAAACCTAAATTTGCAAAGGTTTAAATAACTTCAAATAAATTGTAAATTTATACAAAATATTTTCATCCTATTAGCCTCAAGAGCTTTCCTTAATCATTATTAACATTTATTACTGTAACAATTTTTCAGAGTACCTTATTTGAAAGTATACAGGTAGGTTCCAACTATTAAGGAATGGCTGGTAGGATGGCTGAGAGCGCATTCTCTCCGCAGCAGTTACAGTACCACAGTATTTTTCAAGCTGATCAAGGAATGCCATAGTTTCAGTATATCTCTACAAAAAATTGTAAAAGAAAAAGACATGGGTGAGAATCAGGAAGCCATATAAAATAAGAAATATTATGAAGTGGATCAGTGGCTTATAAGAAACAAGAAAATATGAACTAAAAGGGAATCCAGATCATTTTCTTTGCCAAAAATAAAATGAACTGATTTATCAAAGGAAAGTTGTGCTCTTCAAAATAGAGAAACCAAATACCTATAACAGTTGTATTAATATCATGTAAAATTCAATTAGGAAAAAATTTGCTTATTATACAGGAATCATTATTAGCTAAAATTATAATTATAAAATATTATTTTATTTAGCAATTTATCATATTTAAATTGCCATTAAAAATTTAGGAATATCAATATTGAAAGCAGTAAACAATTCTCTTCCAAATTAGAAGTTAAAATGTACCTGATGAAAGATGTCAGGATTTCCTGGAGCATTTATGTTCGGTAGGTGCAGCTCCAATTTTTTGACAAATTGCGGCCACAGGCTATGGGCTAAGAAGTCAAACCCCTTCACAGAAGGAGGCCTGCAATATTGAAACATTTTAAAAATAATAATTTTCCAACATGATTTACCTGAATGAAAGAATGGATCCACTTTACCTTTGCCCTTCTACTGTTAACTCCAAAAGTTTCCCCAGCTTACATTCAACAATACTTAGCACCTTGCAGTAAACTTCTGCCAAGCTGATTAAGCTGGCTCTTCCTACATTCTTTGGGTTGGATGATTTCATGGCCTCATCAAGGGCTGGAGCTATCACACGCTCTCCAATTAATTCTTCTGCGACATCACACATCCCTAATGATGCGTAAGTGCATAAGAGACGTATCAACTGTGAACGCACTTCTTTTGAATCTCTTTGTTTGTCTTCAGACTTAAGAGCCTCCAGAAGCATATTTTCCAACAGCTTGATCAACTGTATGCGTACTGATTCTGTCCGCTGCAATTGAAGTAAAGATCTTAGGCAACATGGACAAAATGAATATACCATATTATGCATGTTAATTTATTTGAAAGTGTGGCATTTTTCACGTTTTAATTTGCAGCTAATTTAGATGTTAAAACACCATGATGGAGCCAAGGAATATCAAAAACAATACAGAATATTTATATATCCTGTACATTTGTAAGCCATGGAAACTAGTAATTCATATACTATATGTCAAAGAAACAACATTACAACTTAATAACAGGATATTAATGATCATAGTAAAACTCTGTATTTCTCATCCTTTACGGTCTAATAGACAGCTTTTCATATTTATATATTCACTATCAAAGACCTTTTTTCTGTGATTTATTAGTTATAAGCTGTTTTTTGTCTTTCATTTGGTATTTACATTTAAAATTTCTACTCAGTAGTTAAGTAATGAGTACAGAGCTAACTTTAAATTCACATCTAAGATGACAAAAGACCACCCAAGCAACTCAAAGACCAAGATCAGATCCTTAACTATTAATGGAAAATCACAGATTAAACTGATTTACAGTTGATACAGTATTTAATAATGAAATGATTCTCATGAAAGTTCAATACACCGTAATAAACGCAAAGATAAAATAATTTAAGTCACCATGAGGATTTTACCTGGTTCAAATTTTCAGCTTTATCACACTTTCCAAGGCAAAACGTCAAATGATTGAACTCGGCAGCAGCCCTTTCAGCAGTGGCTAAACTTTGATTAATTTTTGAAGAAATATTTTTATAATTAACTTCATCTTCCAGAAGACATTCCAGCCGTTGCAAGGAGGATACTGCTTTTGATAGAAATTCTAATTTAGCTCTCTCCGTTCTTAATTTTCTTCGTGCATCTAGTTGATTATTTACACCCTTGACAGCTTCTTCCAGGCTACTCTTCACCGTCTACAAAAGGTAAAAATCATTGACATTGAAATTTCACAAGATAAAATACTAGTACTAAATATTCAAGGTGGTTCACTTTAAGTAAGCAAACAAATTCATCTCATTGCAACAATAATACAGCAAAGTTAGTTTAAAATGAGATCCTACGCCGACACACCGCAGTAACACACACAGATACAAAGCTCGATTAACTGAATCCCTCGTAAGCATACATTTTCTTACCATGACTTCTTCTCGTAATTGACCGAGTGGATCACGGATCTTTTCAACGGCCTTATCGAGGCCAACAAGGCTACTTGACAATCCAACGAAGTCTGCATATTCTTGATCGATAAGATCCAAAGTTGCAGAGCGAAGTACCTTAAGGTATGAACCAAGATCATCACGCATTGTCTCCAGAGATGCTCTTCCTCTGTGTTCTTGAAGGAAGATATCTGCGGAAAACGATTCCTAGAGAGAAAAACAAAGTGAAACCCTTCATTATCAGTATGAATGAAAGATAAGGTTATTGGAAATGTGTCTTTAAGATTGACTACTTATTTGAATGTTAAATTATTCCATATATAAAAAATCCCTTTTGGTAAATTTATTAACGAGTAAAACATTTAGGGTTGATAGATCTACTGTTCAAATTTACCTTGATAAATGCATTTCCGTCAAAACATAGATCGTTGGAGCTGGCTGGTAATGTATATACGTCCACATCTTTGGACATTTTATCGGAAATTATCTATTAATTATTACCATAACGTTATAATTCTTAGTGTGTGCACACGTAAACAAGTCTGCGTGACAAATAACTCTTGAGCTCCGCCCTCTTTAAATCGTAATTCTTATGTTTTTTCTGGATTGCAGAAATCGTATGCGGTGGATGCCGTAGTGTTTAGTTATATGATTACATATGTGATTGTCGTGGTACTTGATAATGATTCGCAATGTGCTTTGAAGTTTAGGGATTAGGGAGAAACTCATTAGAATATATAGCTAAACGAACTGGATTACTAAAGAATTTGTTTATTTCTCAATTTCTTCACGAAATGCGTTGCCGATAATTTCAGGTGTTTGCTGCCATCGTTTAAGTGTAATCAGAATATCTGTTTGGTTTCTTGCTATATTAATTTGTTTCGTTAATTTTTCATGTTAAATATTAGCCTTCAATGCCTCGGAAACCAAAGCATTGCTAGGAGAAGAGTTCTAATAAAAGAGAGATTCTTATCCTATTATTATCTTATCTTAAATACCCTCGAGATGAACGTTTTTTTCTGTTGCACGTTGGTACTGCACGGTATTAGTTACTAATACATTGCACTACTCTAGGAACTGGTTAATATTTCATGAACTCGGGTTATTCAGTCCCCTACTGTAACCTAAGCCATTTACTGGATACAGGTATTCAGTCTTGCTTTCTTTCTGTCCTTGATCTTCTCAGTATAGCTACTTTGACAAAAATTGTTCCTTTATTTTACTATTTTTGTAAAAGAAGTTAAAATTTTATTGCCTAGCTTGTTTGATATTGCCGACGTTTTTTCTCCCAGTGAGAACTCTTGAGCTGATTTATCGCAGTAATCAGATGCTATTCTGTAACTTAAGCTCTTTACTAACAAATTGAGATTGCATTTATAAATATTTTAAATATAAATTTAACTCTAAAAACATTAATAATAATAATTTATCATGTTCTTGAATTTAGGTCCATATATTTGAATATAATTTAACCAATTTATAATCTACTTCATTAATCTATCTTCTCTTTCTTTCTACATTTTACAGTCATCATGTGCTTTTCCACATGATTCCTGATTGAAATTATACTTGCAAATGAAGCCAAGCTACAATTGTACTGGTGAAATGAAAGCAGCTACCAAAAATGCTATTAGAGGTAGAAAACCAATTCCCTGATGGTTGAAGTTTGATGTTGATTTGCAAATAATTTATCCATGAATCATCGAACTTGTAAGAGAATGAATAGATGATTTCAATTTTTTCTATTTTCTAAAAATTTAACTAATTGGTGGTGTTGTTCATAAATTCGATGTTTTTTGTTGTGATTAAGGATACATTTTCCTTTTAATTATGATTTAGTATAATGGAAGTCTAGTTATAAATTCGAAAGCATGCTTTTTTCAAGTATTAGTTTTTTAAAGCATAATTCTCTCTCTTCCTCTATCCTTTAATGGTTTCACTCCAATTAGTGAGTAAGGTGAACCTAGATATCAGCATTTTCTGCCTATTGACTTACCAATTCTTGCCGTTTGCTGGTGCAAGGTGCATTCAATAAAATTGAATAATAAGGTTATAACGGCTTACTAACAAGTTATAAATCTAATGAATTTGGTCAATGATAACCTGAAAATTGATGAGGTATAATAATATTTAACCTCTGTGAAGAATTGCGACGTACTAGTATTCGATGCAAAATGGGTAGAAATACAATATCATTAGTTGAAATATTTTATGGTAACATCCTAGAGAAAATATGACTTTGCAGCATGAAAAAGCTTAAAATCGATAATTTACTATATATTATATATACTAAGATTCTAGCTGATATTTTTTACTTTTATACTTTCAAATAAAATTTTAATGAAATATGCGTTTGTCGTATAGGATCCAATTATAGTTATGATACAACACTAACAAACATCGCTTACCGAAACAGTGTTTGTGACCCCCGCGATTGAGTTTTAAAACAATTCAAAGGAATTCCATCATGGTTCATCTCTATCATCTTTTTCGTTGTGATATCTTATATCAATCTTTTCTTTAATTTGCGAAATTCAATTTCCTCAGCCTGGATATGCATGGATAATTCAATTAGAATGTTTTTACATATGTTGAAAGGAAAAATTATTAAGGATAGTGATGAAGTGAATGAATATTCATAGTGTGAAGGAGTTTTTAGGGAAGAGTTAATTGCGGACAATGACGGGTTCTCCAAAAATGTTTTTGGATTAAGTGAATCTTTGAATTACGCACAGTTGAAATAAACGCAACAAATTAGTTAATTAGCAGAAAATGCTGATTATCTTATTTTATAAAAAGATTTGTAATTTACTAGAGGTATTAATATGATCATTCTTTATAAGAGATGACGAAATAATTCCTTTATCGGCAGCCAATGTCCTATTTTAGTGATAATTTAAAATTTCAATATCTTTGAATTTTCAAAACTCGTCTGCTTTAGCGGGAGATGTCGGATGCTGAAATTCATTTGTTTCTCAGTTGTGAAATATTTGATTCGCCAATAGATTTCCTCACCTGATTGTTTTCGTCTTTCAAAATGTCGTCAGCTCTTAGTCGAGGAGGATGTGTGCTAGACTCTAGAACGTAGTGATTGCATTGTAGTAACATGTCTTATGATATTGACTGGGTTTTTCCAGTCTTAAGACAGCCCGCGCGACTATGGAATGTTGCTAGTTCGGTTACCGTTTCCACCGTGGGGATATTTTCAAAAATTATTATGGGTAAGTGAAGTTAATTTTTTCTGTCACATATTTTTCTCTAAAATTGAATGATATGTAATGAAAAAATATGCCAGTGATATGTATTTATTTGTTTTAGTTTTCATTCAAACGGTTTTTGTCTTTGTAAGACGACTTTCCATTCTTATTTAAAATTAAACAATTTAGAATTTCAAGCTACGTTATTTTTACAGAATGGCTCAACACAACAACTGTTCATAACAAGGAAATTTTGATCCAGGCTATTGACAAAAGATCTCCGGATGTTCCTCTTATTACCGTATCGAACCATTATTCCTGTTTTGATGATCCTGGGTTATGGGGTAATATAAATTATTAAGTATTTTTAATGTGATATCATAGAGATAAAGCTTTGTTTTAAAGTAAATTCAGTCATTCAGTGAGTATTTAGCGATTTAAAAATTTCATGCAAGACTGAAGTTGTCATTGAAGTGTAGCGCGGAAGTGAAGAGGCGAGGTCGAATTTACATGTTGACCTTGACTATTGTGATATGATTGTGGTATTCCTTCAAGCCTTTACGACATCAATTGCGCCCTTGGGAAAAAGGGCCAAAGCAATCATGGAAGTTTTTATGTTGACAATTTTTTTTGTGTTAGGACCTTCAAATGTGTATAATCATCGTATCTCTACAAATTTTATTTTCGTTATATAGAAGGTTTAATTTTTACAAGCCCAATGTTATTTCGTAGTTAATCTGTCAGGAATGCTTTTAAATTTTTCATAATTTTCTTCTATCGGCTATAATGTGAAATTTATTAATCTTAATTCCGCCTGAAGGGAGTGATATAATTCACTTAATTACGTTATGTTTTTGCTGCTATAACTTTGCAGATCCACCAGTAGAAGTTAAGCATCTTAATATGAAATTTTGCACATTAATTTCTATAATTTCAAAGGGTGATATAGTAAGAGCAGTTGTTTCTAAATCGAAAGAAATTATTATTTTGAGTTGATATTTTCCATTTCAGTGTTTAGATTGTGTTTTCATATTAAATTAAATATTAAATCATTATCACTTTCTTTGCCTGTTTAAAATAAATTGGCAAAAGAATTTTAATGTGATATGATTTTGTATTTCAGGAGTGCTAAATTTAAGGCAACTATTAAACCGTGATAAAATGAGGTGGTCTTTGACAGCCCATGACATATGTTTTACCAATGTCTTCCATTCTTATTTCTTTATGCTTGGGAAATGTGTACCCATAATTCGAGGAAATGGAGTATATCAGGTTTGTGTTTTTTTTCTTTTCTTTGTGTTATGGATTGAAATTACTCAACAATTTAACATTATATATGCTGATGGATAAGTTTTTATGACTTCATTTAATTATTAAATACCTCTTTTCTCAACCAAAATAAATAGGAAGCCATCGATTTTTGCATAGAGCAGCTTAGCAAAGGAGGATGGGTACACATATTTCCTGAAGGAAGGGTAAATATGACTCAGGAAAACTTTCGTATAAAGTGGGGAGTTGGGAGGCTGATTATGGAATCCCCTATAGTTCCAATTGTTTTACCTTTGTATCATGTTGGGATGGATACTGTTCTGCCAAATCAGGAGCCCTATTACTTACAGGTATGTGTTACATTTTTTAACTGAATGATGGAAATTAGGAAACATAAAATTGCTCATTAATAAGTAATTCTAAAATCCATTGACATTCCTCCACCAGCTTTTTCGATCCCTAAGTGCATAAAGTATTAACACGAATACAAATATAATTAATTGTAAATCTCTCATTGGTTGATAAGAATGATTTTAGAGTATATTTTGGAGTATCAGACATAAGCAATTAAAGCAACACTAATGTCATGTAGTGATATAAAATTTTAACTGATCTGTGAATTTCTCATCTGTGAAAACAGACTCTGAATGAGTAGAAAAATATGTTTCTTGAAAACTAACCCTTCATATTCCATAGTCTTTCTAATTTACACATAACTCATTTTTATGGACAAGGGTAACATAAGTTGGGATTATTTTGATATGTTTTATTGATTCACAATTATTAGGTGGGTCGTAGAGTGACACTTAATGTTGGGCAGCCTTTAGAGTTGGAAAATGATGTGAAAATGCTGAGAGGAAGAGGTGCTAGTCCAGAGGAATCAAGACTCTTCCTCACAAATCGGATTCAAGAAGAGTTGAGAACTTTGCGTACACAGACTGAGCTCTTGCATCAAAGTGGAAAAAGAAAGAAGTCTGTCTCATGATGGTCAGTTGATTTCCCTGCAGTGTATATAAATGTATATATCCATCAATGGAGAGGATGAGACAAGTTTTTATCCAATTGACTGTGAGAAATGACAATCATTGTCTTTCTAGGCTGATGTCAGTATGCAGTTTTAATTAAGGATACTGTTGTGCCATTCAGCAGTGATATTGTTTTCTACGTTGCTACCGTTTTATTTGATTGTTATTGTTATATTTCCAAAGTTATTATTTTGTTATTGCAGCTGCATTTTTTCTTGCGATTATTTATAAAGGAAAATGTTTTAACTATCAAACCTTGCTGCAAGGTTTACCAGAAAATTTTGCTAATTAAAAAAATAGGAACAAAGAGAAATTTGAAGAATAATTCACAGGAAATTTGACTCAATTTTAGTAATTTACTAAAACATCCATGAAGGTGTTGATTGATGTTCTTGAAAATTATCAGGTGTGAGATAGGATTTTCATGAGCATAACTTAATGTTGAGATTATTTATGAAAAATGTCCTGTATATTCCTGTAAAATTTTCTTCCTCTAGTTGTTTGAAAAAAATCCACCATATTTTGAAAATATCTTGGCTGAAAACTTTTCAGCTAATCATATTCTGATATTGGTTATTTCAAGCTAGGCAATAGTAAATTTCAGGTTTGGTGTCCTTCATATTTTGATATAATATTATGATCATATAGTGATTTTTTTTCCTTAGAATGCAAGTTGAGCATGTTTAATTCTAGGAAGAAAAAGATCAACCCTACTAAGTGATATTTCTTACTTTTTTTTGAATGTATCAAGATCTGTTATACTGAAGTCAAAATTTATACCTCACTATGCCATGATATATAAGGTCCACAAATTATTCTATTTCTGACATTTAGGTCCTTAATTGTTAAAGGTGAAGTTCAATTGTATTCAATTCAACAATATCAGATTGTTTTTATATTCGTTTATCAATGAGGTTAATTTGGCCAAAAATTGGTTATAGTGAGAATGATTTAACTTTACAACATATGTATGTATATTTCACAATTAACTCATTTGTTATGCATTTAGAAGATGAGTGTTGTTACTCATCTACTTGCTGGTACAAATCATGAGTAATAACTGAAATATATCCTGAATTTGTACAGATAAGAACTTGAGTATTCCCGTAATGTAAGGTTTTATGGTTCAGAATTTTGTTGAATTTGTAGGAAGTTTCATAAATTTTTATACCAAGCTGTATTACTTGAGGTATTCTCATTAAAAATGACCTTAGAAGGTTTTATAACCTTAGAAAACTTTTGCCCAATAAGGTTTTAATGTAATGAAGGGCACAAAGAATGTCGTACGTAAAATCTGAATTGAATGGACATGGAATCAATTATATATATCCCTCAAGTAACTAGGCTTTTGTGTAGCATTTTACTTATACAATAGATTTTTGAATTAATTTGCAAAAAATGTTAAACTTATATTCGCTATAGCTTACATGAGTATTCTCTGATACAAATTAAATTTACTTAGAAATAATTAGCAGATGCTCATGAAACCTGAGGCTGGAAAATTTTTAAGTGCCTTTAGAACTCTGCTTTTCTGTGATTGTCATCGACCAAGAATTTCTCTTTGAATAATGTCCAAATTAACACTCCATATTCGTTATTTATTGGGGCAGTATTTTTTAAAGGCTGAATGCTTAAGAACTTTAAGATGATGAAGTACCCATAAATGAAACAGTGCAATGATTCCAACATAATTTTAAGAATAATTCACTTAATACCTGCTCATATGTTGCACTTTATTTTATATTTTCATTAATCAATTGATGTGTATGAAAAAAGCAAATTTTATGGAAAGATTAGGAAGAACTTGACCTGTTAAACAACTAGAATTCTTGTTCACTGCAAATCAGATTTTCCAACAGGTTTGCATCAAGATTATGATACAATCATTTCAACTATTTTACTTAGCAACAAGTGGAATTGTTTTAAGATGCTCATGATGAAAATCAATCAATGAATGAGTTATTCCATTTTTTGGCAATCATGATACCTTTAATAAGCTCAAGTCCATTGCTTGCAATGTTCTATAATTATGCTAAGCAAGGAGAGTTAAAAAAGAAATTGCTTGGATTATGAGACATCTTTGAGATACAGTGCCCATAAAAATCATGCTGCAATTCTATAATTTGGTTTCAAAAATGGGATTATCAATTCTTCCCTTAAGAGCTCGGGAAACTTGAAACATTCTTCAATATTCAGGACTTATTGATTACTTATTTATGAAGTAAATATTGGCTTACTGTTGATAGAACTTATTTTTTACAGAAATTGTTGGGATAAAATAATTGTCTTAGCATATGTATAATTATTTTAAATTGGATTCTACCTCAAGTATACATATAATTGAGCTCATTTCTTTTGCTTCTTATAATGTTTAAATTTTGTTTGAAAAGAAATGCTCTTGAGTATTTATTATTATCTCCATGTTGGGTACGGTAAGGCATTAGCCTCAAAACGATCTAAAAATGTAATTCTATATGATATTATTGTACATAATGTACATGATGCTTGGGAAAAGTTAGCCACATTATGAAGGTCAAATTCATCAAACAATATGTTGGTATATCTATTAGCATTATTTCTCAGCAATAGTTCAGCATGGTCGCTCAGGTACTAAAGGTTGCTTTTAAAGGAATGACACTAGGTATTTTTTTGCGATTTGTACTGAGATTATATAATTGATATGTTTGAAAAGCTGGTCTTCAAAATCTTTTGCTTTCTAAAAGAAAACCCACCAATTTGAAAATAGTGGCAAAGGCATAGATTTACTTTGGGTATAATTTTCAATCTTTGGCTTTCATGTTATGGTATTTTATTTATATATCAACTGATTGTAAAAAATGATCAAAATTATGTTTTTTTGATCGTTAGTATTCAACCTTGTTTATTCTATATTTATAAATATTTATGCTCAGTTTATTTTCTATCCCTTATACAACTAAAGAATATGCTTATAATATATTGCAGACTACTTTTTCTTCTCAGTATTATATATTCTTTATCCTACCTCCTATGCTACTTTCAACTTTGAAAATGTACATTTGATCTAATCTGGTTAAGTCTAGATCTTACAATCTGGTGTTGCATTTTTTATGTTGTAATATGCTTTTCTTTTTATCTTCAAAAAGCTGACAAATGAACTTAAATTTCTATTGATATTTTCTCATCAATTGTTGAAAAAGAATGATTCAAATTTAATTTTGGAGTGATGGAAATAGCATTGCATTTGTAAAGGAAAGCCTGCTTTCATGCTCAAATTGAATCCATGGCTGTTTATATTGTTGTAATATTTTGCAGTGATTGCTGATCAACTTCAATACTATATAGCAGTATTTAGTATACTATTAAAATAGAAAGTACCAATTAGTAAACTATGTTGAAGCAATTCAGTGATTGGACTGTAAGCATGTTTTATAAGATGAATCTTCCAAGAAGGTAACAGAGCATGTTGTCTTTTTGGCCCATAAATTTTTAATATTTAAATAAATAAAGTTTTTGTAAGTTTGGAGACTGAGTGACATTTTTTGTGCATGATTGAATAGTTTTCCTTTTGAATTTCAATAAGCCATGAGGAACTGTATTTATTTCACATTAGAGTTAATTATTGACAGATCTAATGCAATATGTGTTATTATGATACTGCATTACATCGAAGTTGTAAGAAGTTCACAATCTCAAAAGTTGAAAGCAACTCACCTTGTACCTTTTAAGTTAATTTCATAAAAAATACTTTTCTCGTATTTTAAGCTTGGTTGAAATCGAAACGGTTATAAAAGTGAGAGATGTGGCGTGAGTTAGGCCAATGAGCTATTTCTGTGGGTCCGAAAGCAGTGAAAGTTTTCTTTTATTGATGGTCAGTTTTGATGAAGTTGTTGCTAAACAGATGTAAGCGAGAGCTTTTGATCCTTACCGCTGGGTTTGAGATTAACGTTGGTTTTTCCGTATTTCAAACGTACTCTCTTGTGACGCTTTATTTCCTCGATGTTTACCAAATTAAAACGTGAAAGTTTCGATCTTAGAAATCCAGGGGCGTCTGCTTTTAATTTTCCTGTGGCTTACGGAACTACTGAGGAAGAAGTTACTCGTACTGAATACGTACCCGCGTAATTGCTCAAGATCTGGATAATGTTATTGAAATTGTTGTCGATCGCGATAATTCATGAAAGTAAATAGACCCAGAGCAGTCAAAGATGTTTTCATGCTGTAATCAAATATTATTCAATACATTTTAACAATGACTCGAAAGAAAGTTGGTCTCTTGATTTCGCTAATGTGATGCATTTAAGGCTTCAGAAATCGTGATTTAAGTAGAGCTTTGGGGTGGCGTTCCTTTTGCCGTTTGCAGTTACGAGCTATGCACTAAGCACGTAATAATAGAGTGCATAGAATGTATTTCTAAATTTGCCTCAGCCTCATGAAGAATAAGGCCAGTGGGACGAGTTCTAAAGAGTTTATAAATATTGCAGCCTAAGTAGCTGGAGAACTTTCGCTTGCGTCAACTCGGGATATCTTTATTTTCACGTACGAAATTTTGTTTTCGCCAGAATTCTGTTTGCGAGTTTCACCGATCCTGAGTAAACAGTGAATTGTACGATTCCCTCAATCGATTGAAAATTTTGAAGGTTTCGCTTAGTCGTGACTGAAAGCGAATTGGCTGAACTGCTGAGAAAAATCAATATGTACAAAATTTGCTAATCGATTCACAAAATAGTAGTAATGTGAAATGTTGTTCAAGTAATGCAAAGATTTTTTAATTTAGTGAAAATAATGGAGATGTGCGAATACATGTATAATGTATGCGTATCTACTTATTTCAACTCTAAGGAGTTTGTTACAATTTTTATAAAATTCCGTAAATCTCGTGAATGTGGCATGGAATTTCAGTATTATTAATTCAATAATTTCAGAAGAATCTGGCGAAAACTGTTATTAAGGCAAATATAATCGGAAGGATTTGCTTTCTTCTCAAATCAAGTAATACTTGACCATTGTTTAGTAATCCGGCTCCCTAGATTTTATAATTTTTAGGGGTTTCAACGAAAAACGATTGATAAACTGTGAACCATTTAATGCGTTTAGAATGAATTTTTCTTTGGTATTTGTAATTCTATGAATGAGACATTATTTCTATGAGCCCTACTGTTTTTCTGATGTAGGGTTAAGATCAATAAATTCAAATGTAGTTCTAAAGATATTTCGATAGAGCTGGACGCTTTTGGCACGTTCAGCTGTTTTGTTTACGACGAGGAGAATTGAGTGGCGGTTGTTTGTACAGGATTCGTGTCAAAACCTTCAAGTTGATAACGATTAAGGAGATTTTAAGGAGTCTTAGCTTATTATAGAAGTATGCTGTCAGTGCTTTACGTAAAATGCATAATCTTCCATTTCTCACATCAAATATAAACAAGAGTGGCGATAGTAGTTGGAAGACATTCTTTCGTTATCCAACCATGATGGTGCTCGCTGCTGAAAGGTAAGTTAATATCTTCAGAAAGTAATTTTATATCTATATTTAGCTTGAAATACGACTTTTATTTTGCTATTATGATAACTTTTATGTAGTCTGTTGATCTCAGATGTTGCTGGAGAAACTTTAAATTTCATGGATTCTTTGGGAGATTATATATTAGTTTAGCTATAGTTTTGAGTCGCTTTTAACGACTAAAATCTTTGAAACAGTAAATAATATTGTTAATTGATTTAATACTTAGATCGATAAGGATTAATTTACGATTTTATCTCCGTAAGTTCTGATTCTGAATATACAAAACGAATACAATGATTTTTTTGTTTAGCAAAATAGTTTTTTCCAGAATCAACCAGGCTTACTCACTAATCGTTCCAAATACTATATGTATGCTTTGTATATGTAATTATTTGAAGAAATCTCTAGAGGGCCATTATACTCGTCGAAGAGTGAAGAAGTTATCCCTTGCTTTCTTGAGCCAGTGCACTCAAAACAGAATTTTGGGTTGGGTTTGGATACAATTCGGCTGAATTTTCGGTTCTTTCTGATTAAATTCGGTGAATGGAAGGGATACAGAAGCACCTGATCTAAAGAAGTACGCCCTCTGGTTTTATCTTTCTTGTGGAAACCAACATGAGGCCATATGCACGAATAGCCATTCAACGTAAAAATTCTTACAAACGATAATTTCTTACGTGACTCTCTTTCCTAATAAGTGGTATCTCGAGGTACCTTTTCTTGAGAAATTCATTAATAGTAATATTTTGGTAACTTCTTATCAATAAGTATTGCTTATGAATAGAGTCAAATAAATAGAGCTGAGAAAATACCATACCTTTACGGACGGATTTTGAGATAACCTGTCAGCAAAATTCTAGTGTCTGTTTTTAACATTATGCTGTTTTACTATCTATTTATTTAAAAATCCATGTGTCTGTTTTATGGACTACCAGGTGCCGCTAAACGATGTTATTTAAACAAACTAGCGTACTGAATAATCGGGAATAATTATGGCAGTCATGTTTCGGAAATGCTATCTATTTTGAAAGAGGGCGAAATTGACGAACAGTTCTGTAACTCCTTTAGGTCCTACTGAGAATATAGCATTCCTTAATTATCAGGTAAATCACTAATGTAGGCTCTTATTTCATTTTTATAGTACAATTTCTAGTTAGTTTCAGTTTCCCCGTGGTATTATATGTATCAAGAGTAGATGATGCGTGATGTAGATGTCCTACTTACTACAAGTATGAGCAATGATTGTGCATATTACAAGGGATTTTGTGGAGAAAATCTTTATCTATGTTAGTGTGGGTTTCTATTCAGCTTTGTTCTTCGCGATCTTTTGCTCGCTGTATGTTAGCCCATTCTTCTCTTTTTTATACCTATGATTGTTTGATAAACTTTTTCCCTACCGGATGCCGTAGGGAGTTTCTATTATTGGTAAATTTGCATCCACGATTCAACCTTGAATAGTGCAGATCACGCAGTCGTGGGAGGAAAGTCATGAAAGACGCAGCCAATATTTTCATTATCATAAAATTAACATTTGTGCAGTGGGAGTGCTGCAAGGAGCTTGCACAATTAAACAAGTTAATCTCTGAATAGTATGGAAGGCTTTTCTTTTCCATAGAAAAGGCTAAGTTAAAATTATCCTATGCGGTAATTGGTTAAATGGTTAAAGCGGCAATAAACACACGCTATGAAAGTAAATAACATTTTAGAACGGCATTCCTTCTCATGGAGGAATGTCCTACGAAGATCTAAAATTATTAATTGTTCGCTTCAAAACGGTTAAATCACAGTCTTTTCGTCAATAATAATAATTAATAATTATTACTATTGAAACTACCCCAAACGGGGCTTAATACAGGGAGATTATCAAGTCAATAACTGATAAACTAATATTCAATCCTTATAATTTGTGACTTTAATTAAATTAATATATAATCTATAATAATCATGTATTTGTAATATAATAAATATAGAATTCTAATTTAAATACAAATTAGAGTTCCACTTGTCTTGTGAGGTCTCATGAAAGCTCTATTCTGGTGTACCAAACGAAATTTCTGGGAGAACGGAATCAACCAAGAGATGGAAATATGTTTACAGACACAGTAAATCTCCTTCTGAAGTTGCTAATTACAAAGGAGTATTTACCTTTCCCTTATTTCTAATTCTTCTATTGGAAGAATGAATAAATCTTAAGGGAGCACACGAACTGCTACAATTCGTTTAGGAAGGATTGAAATGTATTCAACGAGTTCTACGCTTTTGGCTCTTGTTATTGCTAAAAAAATTCCATTGCGCGGTTAGACCAACTATCTCAGCCAACTATGTTTTTTGCTATGTATTTAGGTCATAGAGTTAACAGAAAAGGAGTAATGCCAAAGATGAGTTCCAGAAAGGGTCTAATTTTGTCATCAGGGCATAATTTTACCTCTCTCTTAAGTTTCTTTTATGTAATCGAGCGTGATTTGATAAAAGCCAACTTGCGTCACCAGGGTATTTATCTGCAAATTTTTGCTTAGAATAATCTGTTAAGACTTAAAATATAAGATGCTTTTAGTTCCTGAATATGAGAATAGTATCAAGAGATGATGGGATCAGATGGCCTATATTTTGGTATGTTTAGGTGGATGGATCAACAACCAAAAACAGTCTACGTCTCGTGAAGTGTATTTAGCGGATTTTTAAAATTACGTCACTAGTATAATAAGATCACGGTTCGATGAAGGAATTTTGTATACTAGTAGTGTTGACTTAGTTTTCCACTTTCATTTCTTAGAATGATTTAGTAAATCTCTGATTTCGGCTCTGATTCCGTCTTTTACAGGCTAACGGAGAAAAGAGAGTGATTGAATTCATTGTGATGAATTTTTTTATCACAATAAGCATAGGATATCTCTTTCTATATTTTACAAAATAATGATTTCAAGGGTGAAGGTTTGAGTATTTGCAACTACTACGAGGAAACTGTGCTTTCTTTCACAAATTCTTCAGCACTTGTCTGAAGTTTAGTCAATTTTCGTACGGCAGGAGAACGACATATCAGTAGAGTTTTGTATATTGATAGAGATAGTTTGAAGAATCTGTACGGAGGGAAACTAAAAGGGTAAAAATGCCTTACGTACTTATTTATGTTGAAAAATAGTGGCCGATTAGTGTTGCTAGGGATGTAAATTATCATTTCATATTCACTTTTCTTTCCCGTTTTTACTTAAAACGGAAAATTTAAGGGAAGGAAACAACAGATGTAAACATGATTTCATCTGAAAATCAAAATCCTTGGGAAAAAGGGTAGGAAATATTTTTGCGATTTACGTAGGAAAATTTAGAATGATGACCAAAGACGAAAATATTAAGTCAACAACCATAGCATTGATTAGGAGATATTTAGGCTCTTGAACCTTCTGAAAGGTAAAAACCGAATATCGAAAAAATTAAAACTAGTTATTAAAAGTTCTATAAAACTACTATATATTAATTATAAGACATAAAAAATTTTGAAGTATAGTATACTATATTACGGAATTGTTATTATCAGTACCTTCTGAGCAGCTACGAGAAAAGTTCGCGGATTCAGGTTTTCACTTCGATATTTAACTTCTTTCGATGCAAAGCAGCTGGGTTTGTAATTGGCGCTTTGGAAGGTAAGGCGCGTAAATATTCCCTTATTCTTCAATAGAACCGCTGTGAATTGTAATTGCGTGTCCTGAGAAGTCCTTATCCATGAAAATAAATTTAAATTCATGGCTTATGTTTCTTACCCGAGGCACTTGATAACTGACAGATGTATCGTTTTATTAATTTTTTACTCGAGAAATTTTGTATTAATATTCTACCTGTCTTCGAGGACTTTCAGATTGGTTTCTCTCCCGACGTAGGACAAATGCCAGACTGTAATAATTCCCTCAATTATTTAATTGCCACCTTACGACTGTCCATATCACAATTCAAATAAAACAATCTAAAGTTGAAATAATTGTTTTTGTGGGGGCTAAATAACAACTGAACAAGGGAATTAATGGTAGAAATTTTAGAATAAAACAATTTGGATCGTCTTTTATGCACATCAAGATAATTAGCATAAAAGGGAATGGGGAAAACGTTTGAAAAATTATGAACAAACATTTGCCAACTAGATGCACGAAGAAGATTCTGTGATGTGAGCACAGTTGAAACCAATTTGTTATATTAGATTTAATAAAATGTTATCGAGTTATTTTTTTAGGAGTTTCTAGTTTATATTTTGGAGAGCGATTCATCTTACTTTAGTTAGGGGAAGGTTGAGTATCCCGGGACGGCGGTTAACCGCGAACATTTAAATTTCTAAGAAACCAAGCACGTTGCGTTGGTAAAACTTCATTTTAAATGTTCGCCCTCTAGAGTAAAAACAAATTCAACTCAGTTGTGGCGTGGGCACGGAGTGAGTTTCACACTACTGTGTGTGTTTTGTTCCCGGCAAAAATTTTTCATCGCCCCTGCCCAACTTCGTTGGTAGTTTTCAAGGAAAATAAGTAAGTCTGCAGATTTAGTTCTATATATTCAAAGACTGAACCATATAGATTGTGCTTATTAAAATTCCTTAGATATTCATTATCATGGTGATTTTTGTAAGGCCAATCAAACAATTGGGTCACCATTGATTATTTTGTCTGCGGCTATCCGTAATCTCTTGAGCTGCCAAAAAATTAAGGACAAAGTATTTTTAATATATTTCCTTTAAAATTTTTTTATGATCTCTAATTTTAAGTAATATGATTGAAAAAAGGTCCAAATTTGATTTTAAGATTAAGGTAAATGCAGAAAATTTGTTTATTATATTTTTATTTGCAATTTATTTAAGTGTCCGGGACCCTCTCCCATTCAGAAGGGAATGTGTGCAATAATAGTTGTAAATATTTTTATAATTAGTTAAAATTAGTTGCTTCATTTTGACGAGGAAATTTACTATTTTATTAAGAAACGTCTCAGTGCGTATTTGATTTATGACCAAAGAAATCGCCTATATTTTATAAGTAATTATTTTCAAATCTAAATAGGAAGCGCTGATATATACAACCTGATTTGTTATCGACGCTGAAAATGCCATTTAAATCAATAGATAATATAGAAGGACTAAACATATGGATATCCATTCCTTGAAATCGGTCTTATCCAATTTCTCACCGTCTCAAAAGTTTAAATAATAATATAGCGATTCAAGAAATAAAACAAGGTGAAAGACTTATTTCCAATAAAAAAATAGAAGCATGGTTACAGTTCTTGTGTATGTGAACGATATGGTATTCAAGTTTCCACAAATGTATAGTACTGTATTTATAATTTTTTGAGAAGATAAACTTCTACGATATCAAAGCAATAACGATTTAAAGTAATAATTAGTGAAGTATTTAAGATTTTTTTTAAATGCTGCTTCGGAGATTGATTTTGGATATGATCGATGCAAGTAATTAGGACGGCAATATTCATAACAATTACTGAGGCCTGTAACTTAATGAATCATCACAGATAAAAGTTAAAGAAAGTATTGTGGCTCTTAGCAATAGTCGATACCATGTTGGTTGAAATATAATTCTAAAAAGCCAGCGATAAAGAGAGTTGATAATCTGAATTCGGTACTGCGTCTTGAGCTTCCGGATCACGGAAAATCGCAAATGCCTCCATTATAGCAATCAAAACTTGTTTTTCCACTACAAAAATTGGCTTTGGAAAGCGACACTGACCTTGCGAAGCGCCGTCGATTTCAAGAGTCGAAATCCATCAGCGTGAAGGACCATCTCCGTCCTCGCATCTTATCGTAAGAGCTTCCATCACACTTCAGACTCCACTTGCTGAGCTTCGATTAAAAAGCACCTACTTCATTCCGGGAATGAGTAAATGAGGGGACCTCTTAAATGCGCGGTTCCGCCTTATTGCAATCCGCAAGGTCGTTATTATCTGTTATCTCAAATACGCATCTTCGAACCGCGCATTCATCTCTCCGCGCGGCCTTGATGCAGATTCCGAATCCTCGTGCGCAGCGATGTTTCCTATTCATTTCTTCGTGCTCTTCCCTTTGTCTGCCTTCGATAGCTCATTCGTGCAGCTTTTCCTATTTCTCCGCGACCATATCTCCTGGCAGCTCACTCGAATATTTTCTCCTCTACAATCCGGATTCTCCTCCTCCACAAGGAAACCCTTGACATTAGGTTTTCCCTTGCACCGGCTACATCATGTCAACATTGGAGTTAAGGTGCTATGCGTGGATGCCAAGGCCAAACACGCAACGTCGCCTATCGCATCATCGACTATTGAATCTTCTCTCTCTCGTTTTAGAAAAAGTAATGGCTTTCCGTCTTCTCCTCTTTCACCCTTCAAATTATTCATACGAAGCCTTCTAAGATTATCAGTGTTCGAGTAAATTTAGTATCTCCATAGCTCCTCTCTTGTTTGCATCGATGGATCGTAAGTTTTTAAACCGCAGAAGCACATCACGCCAAACGCTTATTATTTTACGATAAACGCATTTAAATTTACATCTGTATTCAAATTTAGGCGTTGTGATAATTGTAGATTTACATTAAAATGTTAGTATATGTAAAATTAAATAGATTTTGCATACATTTATTTTCAATATGGCGTATACTTTAAAGTTCTTAAAAGATTAGAATTAGAAGAACTACGAGATTTAGTCCTTTAGAAATATTTTACTCTCCAGAAAAAAAGGAAGAAATATTTTACTCTCCAGAAAAAAGGAAGTTAGCGTATTAGATATAGTTATGGAACAGTCGAAGGATTCTATTCATCTTGTCCAGATTGTAGTGATTTCATCTTTTAGCTAGTGTTTGCAGCCAGGTCTTTCTATGGACTAAATTCCTAACGGCTTATGGCACATACCTGCTACACCTTTAAGATTGAGCACTTATTTACCTTGGACATCATTGCGATAGTGAATGACGTGAGTTCGAAATTTTGGACAAATTTTCTTGTTTCGCATGACGTATTCAACGCATGATGTATTCAACCCGTGTCGTAAAAAATGAAAAATATGTAAGAGTGACGGCACGGTGCTAATTACCACTGGTCAGTTTCCTCCTTATGCTACAGGAAAACCTTTTTCCGTATCAGTGACGCAAATCCGAAACACTGAAATGCTAAAAATTTTGAGGAAAGATCTCGGATACGCATGAGATCTTCATCGCGTCCTCGATTAAGATTCAACCGTTCCACTAGGTTGAAAATTTAAATCGTCAATACTCTTCTGCTCGTCTTGATTCCAGCGAGACAATAGCTTATTATGCTGTTCTCGAAGAGAAGCGTATTTCGATCCGTGGCAAAGTAGAACGAGACTGAACAATCATCGTATACGTGAGTTGTGGACGGTTATCCAAAGTTCAACAGCCCTATCTACTTTCGTGTTGTTTCGTGTTTTAGTTATCGTACTCTCTTTTCCTTTATTTTCCAAAGCGCCAAAACATAAAATCAGCTCATGATTTTTTCCAGATATTTCATTACAATGTTATTATGAAAATAAAGCCCAACAAAATCAGTTGGTTATATTAATATTTATTTTATCATTACTTATTTTATTATTATTTATGTTTATTATTATTTGTTTTAGCCTGAAACTACGCTAGACGGGGCTTGATTCAGGTAGATCATCGAAAGCCATCCATACTCGAGGCGTTAAAAATGATCAATAATGCCTTCATTCAATATCATACATTCCTGTTTATTTCAGTTTCACATTATTATGTAAAATCATACTTACAGCTGCTTTTGATCATTATTCGAAGTCAAAATCGTGAAGAGGCTAAGTGCCTTAAAATTTACATTTTTCCGTCCCCACTCATTTTTATTTATTTTCGCGGTCGTTTCGTTTCCTCGTTCGTGCTCATTTCTAATGATATGTCATTTGTCCGTCAGACCATGACGAGTTACATTTAGTTTTTCTTTTGATACGCATCTTACAGAATCGATTAAAACTAACGATTTAAGATATGCAAGCATTGAGAGTAAATTTTAACTTTCTTGCAACTTTTATTTGGGATGATCCTAAAAAGTTGTACTGCACCTAAAGAGAGGTGGAAAATTGTTCCGATAGAGAACGACAAATTTCGCCATTATGATACAAGGATCGGGTATTCTTTTGCGTACCGTCACCCAAGAGTCCCTAAATATGTAGTACTTGATAAAATATTTGAAAAAATTTAAACTGTTTTGTTAAAGTGTTTATGATTAAGTCTGGGTTAGATGCTTATTTGAGTATCTACCTAACATTTTTTCTCAGATTTTTCTTGTTTTCTAGTTTTAAAATGAAGTTTGTCACAGAAGAGTATATTTTACAAAATACAAATAACGGATACCCTTCAGATAAACTTAATTAAGCGTTATTACGTATTTCTAATGTGTTCACCGGCATTGTCCACGAGTACGGCAAAGACAGACGTAATGCGCCAATATCATGATAATTATATTCACCAAAGCTTTTCTACGGAATTGCTTGCGACCTAAATTGAATGAGTAATTTGCAAGTCAATCTTTCCTCTATTATGATCGATATTTCTACTCATTCAACAGTATCTCAAGAATTCTCTCTACGTGACTCTAGATCAACGAACTCAACTACCGATTTAGGTATTTAGGTATTCGTAGTTTGTCATAGAATTAGAATATTTAGGAATTGTGATTTAATCTGAAATATATTCACTGTTTTATCACGGATGACTGTGGAAGTGTTCAACCAAACCTATTTTTCTTGTATTCTTATCTTAAAACTGGTTTGAATTTGCTACGACGAAAGAATATCCATACTTGTAACAATATGTAATGTGATCTAATAGTTTATAAACTCGGTAAGATCTAAGAAAGGGGGAAGAACTGATTTACAAACATGCAAGCCAATGTTCATTGATAAATTTTTCAAGGTAATTACTTCCAAATTTATCAAAAGCATATTTCACGTGTTAATAAATGAGGTCAAAAAAATGAAAAAAGGTTGTTTAAATTACGTTTTCCTTCAGTAAATCAGTTTCATCTCTCCCAAAATGGGGATGATTTACTGTATATATGAACCGGAGGTTAACATTTTTTCAGGTAAGGACAATTGTTTGCGTATTGAGGGAATCAAGCTATCTTAAAGATAGTATATCAGGATTTTTAGTGAGTAAATTGTTAAATAAATTTTGAAAATTTGAATTTTCGTCTCAATTTATGTAATATTTTAATTCTTCGATTTTGAATGCTTTTTCCTTGTTGTTTAATAAATTTTGTTTATTGATAATGTTATTGCAATTTTAATTAGCATCGTTGGGTAAGTTAGTGTTATTAACCCTCTAAGTTATAATTTTAGACCATTCTTAAGGTAATACCAAAAAATTCCTCAAAAAAATAAACTGATTATCATAGAGTGAATTGAAAAAGATACCTGCATGACGGAGTTGGGGCGCCTTGCCCACATATCTCCGGTATGCGATGATTGTGACCATGGACAATCGTTGAAATTTTACTGAAAAACCTTGTGTATCAAATATAAGACTAAATTACAAAAAGAGAGGTACACCAAAGTATACTTACCAAAAGTGTCAAAGAATTAGCCTAATTAAAATTAATTTTAAATGATTAAACTTCTGGCGACTCCTCCTCGATCCAGCAGGTTTTCCTCATTGTGTCCTTCGTCGTGTCGTTGCTCCTTAATAGAAAATGATGTACGTCAACACCAGTTTGTCTTATTTATACTTCAGGAAAAATGATTTTTCTACTCTCCCGATGGGTGATGCGCGTTGACTCAAGACATTATGCCAGGCGAAATGTGTTAGGACGCAGCGACCTACCTTACCAACCTCACTTCCTCCGCCGCTCCCTTTCATTCTTTTGTTTCCCGCCCAATCATCGCCCACTCCTTCTCATCTTATGTTTTCCCCCCACTCGCACGCACAGAATCCCGTGTTACTTCCCTCTCTCGCCTGCAGACCCTCAATTCTTCGCATCTTTTGCAGTTCGCTTCCCGTCGACTCCAACTTCGCAAGCCGGGGGCCGCCGAGGAGCTTCGTCTGCAAATGGAGGAGAAAACGGCTAAGGTCGACTGCGACAGGTCACCCGTCGTCCTTTGCGGGACTGAAGAAAAGGTCAGTTTTGCGTTTGCATAAGTTCTTTAAAGGTACGCCAAGAAGTACGTACGTACTGTCCACGTGTTATTATGGTAATTAGACGACCACGGTTTCGGTGTTGGGTCGAGCCATCATCAGGTAAGAAACGTCTAATTAACAACTTATCCAAACAAAGGAGAAAGAGGGGAAAGAAAAGGCAACTTACTTTCCCCTTTTCTTCCCCTCCTTCTCCATTGTTTGGTGTAAAAGCTGTTAACTTGAAGTTTCTCCACCTGGTGAAGGTGGGACCCAACACCTAAATCACAGTTCTCTAATGAATGACTTGTGGAGAAAATATACATGCTTTTCATAAATATGGCATTCTACCAGATTTCACTCTACCCAATAAAATATGTTTTTTAAAGATGTAATGTGACGAGGTGTGACTCTCTTGTTGAAGAGAAATCGGAACATTGCACCGCACTCACGATTAATTCTGAACTTTGATTGTGAATCATGAGAAAGGTTATGCATCCAAGGCCTAGGTTGGAATGCGGTGATACTACACGAAGGAAAGCAGGTGTGAATACGAGGCTTCCGCTATTGCAGTGTTTTCCTAACTTTTTCATGTCACTGCCCCTTTGATTACATACAGCACGTACAAACACTCCACAACCGTCAGTGTCGTCTGCAAAAATCGTTTTCTCTGATTCGGAGAATAATAAGGAGCCACATAAACACTGCAATGATAAAACATTAACCAAATGACTAAATGACAATAGTTGCTGTCCCTCTTAACTCCTTAAAATTCAAACGAGAGAAAGATGACAGTTAATGGAATAATATTCTTTTGGGTCTATCCTCCAATAGATTAGTACTGCGCCCCTAGAGGGTTCCTATTGTCCGCTTTGGGAATCACTGTGCTATTAGGTTCTCACTAGTCCCAAGGAATTTGTGTCACGTGTGGTAACCTCACCTGGCGGGGTCTATTCAGTTCATATTTTAGTTGATTTAATATAAGCAGATTTTCATGAAAATTAAATATTTGCTAGAAATTTATGTACAGCAGCGAGTTCAGGGATGGAGCTTTTAATGACAAATTGTCTCTGAAAACAATTGAAGAGAGCCTTTTCGCCCCTTTTTTGCCTTATATATATTTAAATATAATCTACATGGATAATTTAAATATATATATATAGATATATTTAAATTTATAGAAAAGATATATTTAAATCTTTAAAAATCAAATGCCATGAAAGAAGTTGTGACTGGGCACATTAACCTTTAAATTAAATTGAAGCATGCTTCCTCATTTATCTCATTAATTTAGAATAGGAAGTTGATTAAGTAGGAAATTCATCATATTTTTTCAATATTTTAATTCAACTTTGAATTTATATTGAAAATTCTAATAAACAGACAAAATGTTAGAATTATCTTGGGAATTAGGAAAGGAGGGAAAAAAGCACATTCGGATATATCCAAATCATTAGGTTAAAAGAGTTAAGCTGATTTTCCATGAATGTAATAAAAGAATATTTTGCAGAAAAATCCTATTGAAATCGTTACTTTTCAGTATTCTCTTATTTATTCGCTTAGCTCATCTCTTTGAAGATCTTTGAAGATCTTTTCGAAGAGTAGAATATTTTTTTATGAACAATAGTTTCCTGTTCTCATGGTCTGTGACCAAAATATTTATCATTTAAATTTGTCATATGGCTTTATTCAAGAACATTCTGCCGATATCTTACCTCAGGGACGATATAGCAAATATATGTTGAATCAGTGCCAAATTTTATGGAGGGATCTGCATGCCAGTATTCGATGGAGACATTCTTTATATCAAGGCGACGATGACAAACCAATATGTTTTTATCAACATTATATACATATGAGGGAGTTCATGTTGAGTTGTTTCGAATTTAAATATTTTAATCAATACATTTGTAATTAACTGACTTCATCGCTAGGCATTTAGAAATGTAATGCATAAGTTTTCCGACTCCAACTTAGACGCTCGATCTAATTTAGCTATGTCAATAGGACTTTGAACCGCCCTACTTTAAGTTTTTAACCTTGACACAATAAATATTTTAAAAGGGATGAGTTCAATTTTCTGTTTTAAAATAATAGACAGTGGAGTATTAGTCACGAATATTAGTTTTCTTTTGTATTAATTATAGGATAGTGTTTGACTCATGCTGATGCAGATGAAAATTTGGAAGAAGGGTCTTTGTCTAAAGATTTTCTTGTAGATATTTGATTATTTGAGAAAATATCATTTTCGGCATCACTCTGGCATCAACGGGATCTTCTGCGAACATTTTCATAGATTCAGAAAAAAAATCAATAGGAAATAATGGAAGATAACAGAAGACAAGAGTCCTTACACTTATATTAGAAAATATGGTCGTTCAGAATGGTTGATGGGCAAATTGATGTGTCCATCTTTCAGAGAAAGTAGGGATTTAATTGAAGAAAATGGTACTGAGGGAATCATACATCAAGAGTGAATGTAAACGATGAAGAAAAAGATTAATAGAAGGTTCCGAGATGACCGAGACAATCTGTCTTTGATGATGACCAGTAAGTCATCAGAGGGCAGATGGAATACAATTGATCAGGGAACTTTGGGGTACGTGGATCTACCAAGGGATGGAGCTCTAATTATGACAGACAGCAGGAAATGCCTGTTGACATCTGCAAGAAACGAATTTTAGACATCCCAATGGCATTTATTTTCTTAACCGTGCGAAGAGAGATGGCAACCGCTAGTTGTTAATTAAATCTGTAACTGAAGACAAATATTTCATTAAACTCTTCGCTATGAAACCCGCAACATTTAAGAGAATGTTATTCGACTTCTCGTCTTCTGAATGCATTAGCACGGGACTGGTTTTCCTCGAGGTGCAGCCACATAAAGCATTTATTACAGCTGAAGTCCCTTAGGTCTCATGAGACGTTAACAAGATTCCGAGAGAATTATCAACCAATTTCATTCAACATCTTGCAATCTCAGGCATGCGCAGCTACTTGCTAAACCATCACGTTATGGTTTCGCTCAACTCATGCTCGTTCAAGACAGAGATTAAACCTGCTTCCATAATGTTCTTGCGGGGACATGGATGTTTCATGTAACCAAGATCATATTTTCATGTCCTTCAACATCCTTACATTGCCTTCCTTATAATATTTTAATAATTTTTACAACACGGTTAGGGCCTGGTTGTTTTCCATCATTACTATGATTCCGAATTGATGGAATTTAGAACTTAAAATGAGCTCCAGATTTGCTGCATATCTACGAGGTTGATCTGAAAAGTTTCCGACCCCAGATTTTTCAGAAATCTTCAGAAAATTTTCAGAAAACATATCGAGAAATGGCGAAATGTCGGAAACTTTTCAGAACACCCATGTATATCCATATCTAGGTAATAGTTTTTTCTTCATCTGAAGATTCTACGCAAATGTTAATTTTTATTACGGATTCTGTGAGCTTAGATAAAACGTTAAAAGATAAACCGTTAGATAAAAATTTATAGATTAGATAAAAAGTTAAATCCTATTTCAATGAAACGATTGTTCGTACTATTTTTGGAATTCATCTGTATTCGGCCAAGTATCGATTTAAACTAATTATCTTTCCTCGAATGTTAGAAGTACTTATGTTGGGCGTTTTTATAATTCTGTTAAATTTTAATCGCAAATTTCAATGGTTAGGAGATTTTTACTATTATGTTTTTTTTTACATTCAAAGTAATATTATTCAATTTAAGAGCATATTACTGAAAATTATTTGTCCTTCTTAAAACATCGCTATTATATCTAAATAACATGAGAAAAATGCGTAGATTCAGTGATATACTCTTTTGATGATAATTGACAAATCCACATTTCGATTATATATAGGTTTAAGTTTCGTTGTAAGTATTGGAGGAAAAGGTTTTGCTTATATAGAATTGTCGATTTCAGGCATAGATTTAAAATATTTTCCGGTAGTGTGTGCTATAGAATTTAAACATACTTAATAAAAATATTAGGTATTATTTCCATTGATAGGAAATATTTCTTCTTAATAATATTATGCCCTTCCAGTCTTTATTTACAAATATAAAGGACGGTTTTATCTTCGATTATAAAGACATGAAATTATAATCTATCATCGTGGAATGACTTTATAAAATGTAAAGAAAATCTCAGTAGTTTCCACACGATTTAATAATGTACAAAGACGACCGGTTTCTGCTATATCACAGTCTTCGTCGTTGTATCTAATTCAATCCTGTGAAGACTGCTAAGTTTTTTCTTTCAATCGTGCATATGAAGTTCTTCACAGAAGAAAGTAAACAAGAATGATCCTTCATTTACCCTCCGTGTTTTATTTTCCATTTTTCTTTTCTCTTTATTTATTAGCTTCTTTCCTTATTTAATGTATATGCGGAGGTGATGTCCTGTATTAGTAAATAATATTTGTCGACATGTCTATAAAGGTTTTAATTTTTAATAATCCGTCTAATCCTTTAGATTTATATGCATCGAGATTTTGTTCCTGCAATACGTGAAGTTTTCTTTTGAAATTCATAGGTATATATTTTTATTTGAAAATTTTTTAACGTAATCCTTACATAACGTTAATCTTATCCTGATTTAAAAATCCTTTTTTTAGATGGGGATATTAGGTAGAATTAGGTTATATGAAGGATAGTTAATACTCAAACCACCGATGTGTATTTTTTCGTATTATAAAAGAATATATACGATGTAAGGAAGGAAATTAAAAATTTCCTTTTGTAATGCAAATTTCCTGTTTATAATTTGAATTTTTAAGAGGGGCTTGCAATGGCAATTAACAATTTAGGAAACTCGCTAATTTAAAAGTCCTTGGATAATGAGAATAGGAAGAGACGGATGAGGAATTCATTAATGTAGATCGGGTGTACAAGGAGACCAGAATATTTTCTTGTATATATTGGACTACAGAAAAATGACTGTCACACTAGAAAATTTTTCATCCTTATCCAGAACGGAAAATTCCTACATCTAGGTGTTGCATCCGGTGTCGATGATTTATCGAAGTTCATTACCATAATTCGTTTCATAAATCAAGATTTATTTAAATTTCCTCCAGATATTAGAGCTTCCTCTAGGATACATTATATGTAAACCATGGATTCCGTTTAAATATGAGGAGCCATAAATTGCTAAAATTAAATAAGTTTTCAAGGCATCTTCGGCCATGAGCGAGAAACTAGTTTCAAATTCGGATGCTCAGTCATGTGTGACTCGAAACCCTTTAAACAGAAGTTCGGAAATCATTAAACCGAAGCGAGCATAACGCGATTTTATGCGGTCCACATCCATCTTTTCTCCTCTGCTCCGTGTCGGAGTGTTGGGTGCGTGGAGGAGAAGACAAATGTCCCTCGAACATTTCGGCGCCTCGCTTCAAACGGAGCCCGTCGATTACCTTCGGGGAAGGGAAGACGAATCGAGAAATGGAGCGGAACATTAGTTTTCAGCACCGGATACATTCTCCTCGAGATGGTACGTTTACATATTCGATCAGGAGTGCTTCATTCGGCCTTGACATTGATTCGGTCACTTTGGAGCGAAGCGGATGCGTGGGGAAAGTGAAGGGCAGATGACGGAAGTCTTAGACGGCGACTATAATCGATAGTATTCGATGTATCAGCACAATCTTTTCGGTATCATCAATACGCCGATCGAAAAGTTCCTAAGAAGAGAGCATCCAAGCGTTGGGCGTGAATATATCAACGAAGCTAATGGCCTAACGATCAAAGATCTCTGATTCCTTTAACTGTTTCGGATATTGACGGATGTTTGGCCACACGAGGAAAATATTTTGTCGATTCATCCACTTTCAGCTCATTATTCAAAGCAGGGAGAGAAGTCCAGCTCGTTCGATTCGTGTTCTAAAAGAAGCGCTTAGTTATTCATTTATTATATCAGTTTCAGCGGTCGTAATTATATTATGCTCCAAAAAAATGGATAGTTCTATCAAAGTGTTTCTTTAAAGAAAAAGGAATATATTTAAAGCGATTATAATTATTTCTTCGATGAATTTGGTAAAAATAAATTGAAAGATAATGGAACTCTTTCATCATTTAACTTTTTTCATATTGTTGGAGTTTTGTCGAAGGATTTTAAGAAATGTTCCTTGATTTTGTGTAACAACGTAGGATTTTCAGTTGAGTGATAATAATAACAAAAAGCAACTTAATTCGGGTGAAATAGTAATTCTCTTATATTTTCTCTTCGTCATATAAAGTTTAAAAGAAAGAGATAGTTTGGAAAAAAAGAACATAGGAGGAAACCTTTTTTGGATTTAAAAACCAAAGTTTGTACTTAGGTAAAGATATATAACAGAAAACCACACGCATGAAGGTGGATGTAAAAACATGAATTTTCAGGAAAAGGTAGTTTGAGAAAACCGAAAGTCAAAAGAAAACAATACAGGTACAATTTACTTAGGTAATACAAATGGAGATGTTTGTATAAGAAATAAAAAAGGACGTTATGAAATACAAATATGTTGGTAAAAAGACAGATCAGGAAGACAAATGGCTATAAAAAATTAAAATGAAAAGTGAGCAACGGAAATTAAAGAATTTGTAGGTAATAACCAGCTTTTTAAGTGTTCATTAAGTAGATAACTGCAAAAAAATGAGTACTTAATTATCTAACAGTTATTCGTACTAGTAACTCGTATTTCTTTCTATCTTTCAAAATATGTTCTAAGTTGTTTAAAAGAAGAATAATTCAGTTATCAGTCAAGTAATATTCAGTCAAGTAATCTGTATGTCTTTATGATGATTATTTATTTGTATGCATATTTAAAGGTCATTTCGTCAGTAATTATGATGATTGATATTTCTTCAATTTCCGTCTCATATAGCTATATAACTGATTGTTCCAGCTTGTCTCGTTGTTTATTAATTAAAAATAAATAATTTTTCCTTAACACTGTGATAATCAGTCTTTACTTTCCATCTTGCTTATGCTTGGTAATGCTTTTTATCTTCTTGTATCTGCTTTAACATCTTTCATCTTTATGGAATGAAGGGGATAGCTCAATCAAAATAAGATTCTGCCATTTCGACGCGATGATCTTATCCATCTGTGTTGACTCTTATGCATTCATCTGAAGATTTGCTGACCTTTTCCGTGACTATAAAGACTTTCAAGGTCTCTTTTATTCATTTTATTGTGATTTTCTGAGATTTCCTTAAGCGGTGGAGATTAATTATCATAATAGATGTATAACTAGAATTTAAATTGACGACATAAATAGATTCGAAAGATTTACGTAATAACTTATGTCGTATAGATGTCGTTATATGAACAGTTAAAAGTAGATGACATTTGTTTCATTCAGAAAAAATCGTTAAAAATTCGTTTAAAAACTAAATGGCTTGATTTCTCTTCTGTAAATAGAATATCTGTTCCTCAACTTCATCCATTAAATCCATAGCATAATTATTATGTTTTTATAATGACAACTATATGTAATTCTATTTTGAGTTAAAATAAGTCTGACATGTTTTGTTAATTGTGCTCAGATGAGGGACTACGTAACAGAACATGCTCCAAAGAGTTCGACACAACACTAAAATAGAACAAGTTCGCTAAACGAAGGAAAAAGTCGCTTGATTTAGCAAACCAAAATCACTAGATTTCTCCTTCTTCACCCCAATATTCCACTATTTAATTACCCTCACTAAATACTTCCTCACCTGATGATGACACTGCGTCGAAATCAGTCGCAGTTACAGGTTTTTCTTCTGGATTACGTTAAATATTTCTTACATATTTCACCAATAAGCAATATATTTCCTTTAGATATCGCTCAACCAAGTTATTCCTACGTACAGGTAATATTCTTAATTATTTATAAATATATTTTTTATAGAGCAAATAAAAACCTTGGTTATGAAGCCGAAAGTCGGAGGATACAATGAGTAAATTTAAAAGTGAAGCCGATTTGACTTACAATAAGTCTTGCTTTTGTACGAGGGCTTGCCTTACCTTGCCTTTGAAGAGTCTTCAAGTATTGCGAACAGTGCGGATTCAGTTAGAATTCAAAACTCGAGATACGCAAGCTGTGCAACGATAGCGACATATTTCTCTTTCTAAAAAGGTAACGCTTTCATAGAAATATTCGTGATGCTGTGGTTAATCTAAACGTTGTAGGATAGCGAAGTGGGCATCGCGTTCGACTTTGGTGAAAGTGGGTCCGGGTTCGATTCCCGGTAGTGACCCACGTGCTAAGTGACGCAAGCTGCAGAAGCACTTTTAAAATTACCACTGCCAATACTCTAAATCTTTGAATGAAGGTCTTGCAGATTAGCTGTAGCATTTGCCAAAACTCAAAGAAACTGAAATGTCAATTGCTAACTCAGAAAACCTAATTAAGGCAGTTCATACTAAAATTCAATGTAAACGCTCTTTAAGTTTTAAGTATACAATATAGGTGACTTATAAAGGTGGAGATAATCATTAATATCTTTTCATTGCAAGAGATAAATTATGGAAAACAAAATCGCCACACTTCTTTTAACTTTTGTGGTTTCCTTGTAAATTACACTCGATGATTCAAGCAGTTGTGTATTTTATCTGCTTCGTATTATATGGTCTAGAAAATGGCTTATGGTATATTTCTCTGTTAAGAAAAACTAAGAAGTTTAGTATTAGTCAGTGTCTTCAAAGTTCCGATATTTCTAACGATTGGTGACAATTATAATAAATATAGGGCGATACCTAGGCTTGTTTGAAAGTACGTATATCTGACGTAAGAGAAACAAAAATTTCCACGGGGAGATTCTCTATCATTCCAATATCAATAAAAGTTCAACTAATTTATATAAATTTATTTTGTTATGACTATGGTTTGCAACTGGAATTTCATCAGATCGTGATTGAAAAATCTGGGATAATTGGTTAAAAATTATTTTCATTCTCATTTATAGAACTAGAGATGAACGTTAGATATTTAGTGTTAGAAACTCCTTTCTCCAAGAGCGATAGGAACAGATATCATGATGGAGATTTTTGCATGTAGAATATATCCTCTTCCTGCTCAGGAAAGATAAGGAATTAGGGTATATAGTTGTAGATGTGTTTGATCGAGGGAAATTAGGAGCATCAACAATTTTGATCTTGTTACAGTTTCCATCTATTTCGCAACTTATTCTTTAATATTTACGTCAAGATTGGACTGATGAAAGCGGAAAGATATTTGATTACGCCATTGGAGAAAGCAGAATGCGTCGCGGTCGTATCGAAGGCAGTAAATTTGTAAATATCCCTCTAGTTCTCTTTATGGCCACGGCTTCTGAATGAAGAAAGCCTTAGGAGTCAATCTCACTTACGAAAGCCAATAAAATGAAAGGCATTCTTTTGAAAGGAAGGTGGTCATCCACTAATGGACGCTGTAAGGATGAGATTTCTCAATAGGTGACAAATGGATATAGAAGAACATTGATACCCCTCAAAAGAACTACTAATTTGTGTCCTAACAGTATAAGATCAACACACCCAAGGGGAATCAAAGATTCTTTTATATTGCCGATACGTTCTTAACTGGAGCTCATCGACTTTTTTATAGTCTCTTGAATTAAGTCAAATTACTATGGGTAGAATTGCAGTTTATATACAGAATCAGGCTGCTGTAGAGTAATTAGGAAAGTCATTCTTACTATTCATGTTTTGAGGTTCTAAATGTTTTTTTTTTGTGAAAACACCTTTGCTTGAGTCATTTTATTCCAACGGTTAATTACAAACAGCTATAGTAAATCGATTAGTTAAGATTTCAAAATAGCTGGAAGTAAGGTTGAAAAGGTTGACTCGATGAAGTCATGTGGTTCATTGCAACAAGGCAATAAATGCGCAAATAAGAAATATATTCATTTTATATTTTTAAGATAATTTAAATGGATATTCCTTCCTTTGTCAATCTGTAACTAAGTTAAGATAGTTATTGTTCCGTTGATGATTGCTGTAAATTTTCATTTAAGAGGAAAATGTAGAACTAAGAATCAGCTCTCTTTATAAAAACAGTATAGTTAAGTCGTATGAAGGTTAAAAGTCGTCATGATGCGGCAAATTTTACATTATTTAACATTTAATAGATGGTATGGGTATAAAGACTATGACTGGTTTTTCCACGCATGGATATGCATTCATAAATGCTATTTAATCGACTAATTAAGGAAATTAATTATGAAATACGAACGGAACACCGTTTATATACGAGTAGTCAGCATGGAGTGATATCCAGACTGATGAAGATAAATTAAAATATAACAAACAGATGGTATTCCAATATATAATATTCGTTAGCCTGCATGTTATTTTTCATAAGTTACTAAATCCTTGTATCCTAATCCTAGTAGAACTTGATGCATTTGAAACAGCTTTTACAGCACAGAAGGCACCTGTAGTTTCTTGATGAAGTATCAGGAGATAATCATAATTCTGAAATACGCATTAACACCGCCAATATATTACCACCTATTTTTTGCTGGTAATCAGAAATAAGCAGTAACTATTTTATATCCATATCTACATAAATATTCTGCAAGTCGCTTTTCGGCATGAGACAGGGGAATTTTTAGCTACGATCAATCAATAGGATCAATCAAGCATTTTGTTATGACCATTTCCTATTTTTATTCGCACTTAAATGCACCAGAATTCCCCATGAATATTCATCAGCCAAATTCCATTCTAACAGCGAAAAACCTTCGTTATCGAAATGAATCATTAGATGAAAGTTGAATTGGTCTTTTATTTTTATGTTACTGTTTCTGCTATACTTAACC
Source organism: Pachydiplax longipennis (assembly GCA_036926295.1). NCBI lineage: Eukaryota > Metazoa > Arthropoda > Insecta > Odonata > Libellulidae > Pachydiplax > Pachydiplax longipennis. Next base: position 41,665,811 of record JAVFKF010000002.1, read on the forward strand.
TTCGGTTGTATGCGAATGATTAGGAGAAAAACTTTCAAATTCGTGCTCATTTCTGGCGAAGGTAAACGAGAAAGAATTTAGTTTTTTCAAAAAGTGCTCCCAAATAGTTTCCATTTACGAAACAACTCGGTTTCGGAACCGGTTGGATCGAATCTCAGATGGCCTCAGGGTTTGGAAGTAAGATCTTTGGAAGCCAAAAAAACTCGAATGTATAACTGTTAGTTAGGATGCTACCGTTGCTGCAAATCACTCTATTTATCTCCCTTAACGAGCAGAAAGTGATTTACGTCTATGAATGCTTCTTTTAAGTTTGAAAAAGACATTGCTCAGAGATTCAATGAAAATTTTAAGTCTTCAAACGTCCACAAATTATCTCGAATGATATTGTTAAAATAAAAAATGCGTCTTGAGGAAAGAAAATTACTGAATGAAAATTTTATTAAAATTAAATTTTCGAATTAATTTGAGCTCAATGCCGAATGAGAGAATACATGTACGTACGTATCTATGCCATTTAACACTTCCTGTATGTAAATTTCATGATCTATGGTATGAACTATGCAAATTACCTCTAAGAATATTTTGTCTTCATTTATTAGAATTTTATTACATTATGGAAAGAATACAAGAATTTCCCGATATTTTGATACTCTTATTTCAGTAATATTACTATCTGTCATTGCTTAGAGTAACGTTGTATATTAGGGAACGGTTTAAGCATAATGTTTACCGTTCGAGTTAGTTCCGTTTCTTGCACATTTCCTAATACTCTATCTTTAGTTTTTGTCATCAATTCTGTGAGGTAGCCAGATGGATGAATTTCATCGCAAACAATTTCACTCTTTTTGCTGTCCCCTTAATTCTCACGTCTCTCACAAATGCCGGAGCCTGTTATTACCTGCGTTTTCTCACTCTTTAATTGGAAATTTAAGGAAAGCTCGCAATTTTTTGTCACGTATCACGTTGAAATAATTGAGTATGGATTAAAATCTCATTACATCCCAGCAAGACGGTTAATTTTCACTTAACTGTAACTCTCGGTCCATTTTACAGCTTATTGCATCTGCGGACTTCCAAATCGATCTTCCATTAAAACCTAATAAAAGATCGGAATGTATTATGTTCGTAGTCTGTTTTTATGTTACTTCTGATATACACCATTAGTTGAAAGCTGATAGGATATCTTTATGTTTAAATTCCTTCCTGAAAAGCATAATAGGCATAGGTAATAAAATTAGAACGCTATAAATGATCCACGTAAAATAATTTCAGCGATAGAAAAAACTCGCCCACATTAGAATGAAAGATAGTACATCAGAATAGCAAAATTTGCATATTTACTGCCATAACTGTTGTTGGAAGTCGGTCCAAACTTGCTGGAACATTGAGGAAGAAAAATATTGTTTTGAATGTTAGCTGGTCAATCTTATGATAAGGACCCGAAGAAGAGATAGTATTTTTAGTACTGGCATCCTCAATTAAACTTATTTTTCACAAATTCTCAGTTGTTTTTCCGTTCCTATATAGTTTCTCTCTGACTATAAAATGTGATTATTCCATTGATTTGCTCTCTAGGAATATACACGAATATGAATGAAAGAAAAAAAGCGATTTTCAATCCCCAGATAAGCAACGACTTTATCGGACTTGGTTTGTTGTTTCTGGTGACAATACTTCTTCGTATCGTCGACTTAGGAAATATTACGATAAGTACTCCGGGTCAGACTTGGGTACAGAATGACAAAGAAATGCCAAAATCACCTTTCTCACTATTTTTATTTACTAGAAAAAATAGGACGCCGTAAGAAAAGGAATTCTCATTTTATAGAAATCGAGCCGTTATATGAGAATTTTATTGGATATTGCTTTCATGGATTCATGAGGGGCTAGAAGTAGTATGGAAACCAATAAAAGTCACGTCTTTCATTCATGTTGTTCAGAATATGAATAAGTTAAAGTGGATGGTGAAGATTCCTGTCCATGAAAAAATATCGAAAGCCCTAGGCTTATGTATATTAATAATATTCCCGTTTTAGATATTTAACATGTCAGAAAAAGTATTAAATTTCAGACAAGAGCGCACGACAGATGAGACTGTCAGCTGGCAGCATTTACTATCCCAAGAGCGAACTCTGACCTTTCTGATTAACAGAACAATTTCTGTAATCCCTTCTGGCTGTTGAAACTTTCTCGTTTTTGAAGTCTGTCACAGAAATGAAGGTATAATATAAGCTGAGAGATTCGGTATTTTTGAGGGATTCTAAGCTACGATGCAGTTACCAATTTTTGATTTCCTACCCAGAGTTATTTTGATGGCTGGAGTTAGTACCTGAGAGCGCCTTGAAGATCATCTGATCATCGCAATAATTTTCTTTTTGGTATTATTTCAAGATCATTTTATCGAATTGCTCTCGAGAATTAATAAGAATTAAAGAATAATGGAATAATTGAAGGCATGATATCCGCTAAATACTCAATTCCAAGAGTAATGATGATTGGAATATACATTGCCTTTTTGTTGTTTATTTTGTTTTTTATTTACCCTTCAGTGAAATTTGTACGCTTATTCATATTGCTTGTTTGTGCGGAAAGTTTTCAGCCAGTTTAGATTGTTCGCAAATGAATTGCATATTGTACAAATCACTAGATAACTTACCTTTTCATGCTATGACTTTTGGAATCCTTTGATATCCATGTTTTGCTTTACAGTTTGTAATAAGTTTCTTTTATGAGTGACAGAGAAAAAAATCATCTTCCATTTTGTAGCATATATCAAAACTATGGAAAGGAAAATCTTGGCTTTCTTTTGGAAGTAGTTAGAGTCATGCTATAACGATATCCCTGCTGTTCCCTAAACCTTGCTATCATCGTTTTTGCCTTTCTTCCTCAGCAAGCAAGTTTTTGCAATGTGAAACTCATACCGAAAGTTATCAGGAAATGAGAAATTAATATATCCTATTTTTAAACATAATTTAGACTCCTCATATTCAAATTATCCAGTTCCTTCAAATTTTCTCCAAGGTTTGTTGCCAGCGGCTTTTAAGGTTACATTCATTCATCAAACCACAATTGGAGGCAATTAATTGATAACGTAAGAAATTTTCATTCATAATTTTTGTTTTTGATTAATTTTTTGATTAAAGAATGATTTTTTTCTAATTTCTTATTAGTATTTTATATGGATACAATTCCTTTCGTAGCTGGTTGTCAATTTGTTAGCTTTAAACGTAATTCGTTGAATAGAGGATAAATCTAATTATTAAGACAAATGACTACGAGTAGAGAAGCCCCTTTACACTCGATTTACATTTTTTACACTCGATCTCTTTGGATTTAATTGGGCAAATCGGAGAGAAAATATTAACACTATGAACAGACGTCCCCGTCGAGGAAGAATCGGTGAACAGCAAAGAAATTAAAATTTCCCATCGTAAAATTCCCCCCAGGATTTATAACCTCCGTCTTCCCGAAGCGGCCGAGACCTTGCCAGAGGTCTTAGCATCTCTCATCGCTTCTCAATCTCACATTTCTTCCTTCTCTGAGAAGAAATTTTAGGATTTTCAAAATCTTTTCTTTCGGTAGACGAAGTGACCGTCGGTCTTCTACCCGCACGTGCTGAAGGTTTTGGGTCTCGGAATTTTTGGATTAGAGATTCAGCGTGAATTATGCAATTAAGGGTGAAAGCGTAAGGAAAAGTGGTAGAAAAAGGGAAACCGAAAGAGAAATTAGTGAAAGTGAGAGTGAAATGAGGAGGACGTGGCGGGTTTTGTGATGTGGCTCGGTACAGATAGTTTGTGAATCCACCGTGTCATGGCGCTGGTTCCCTTGCTCTGTCAACGATCCCCGTGCTTGACACCCCTCGCAGGTGATTTGAACTAAAGAGACGTCTTCGGAAATATCAGCGACGTAGCTAAAATCAAACTTCCAGTATCATAGGAATTGAAGGATGTTCTTCGAAGAGGATAAATTCTAAGTCATGATTCTGATAAACAAGTGTACATTTGAAAATAATTATTTCACATCTATTTCCAGTGAGCGTTTAGAATGTCATCCAGTGTAATATTGTGCCTACCGGAGGTAAAGGTATTACATTAGTCGCAATAAAATCGTTCTTTTCATAAAAGAATAATTCATAAATAATAAGTGTGGGAAACTTATAAGATTGATGGTAACCGATAGAATTTTGAAATGAAAGCTCTATTTTAATTTGTTTACGAGAAATGAGAAAAGATATTTATCGCTTTAAGTTGCCGATTCTATGAAACTACCTCACTGTGGAAATACGTAAAGTGATGAATTCCATTCCATTCCATTTTCTTTGTTTTTGAATTCCTTCAGCACTAAGGCGTTCAAGAGAGAAATAATTTCAAAAGTGACATTTTTCCGAATCCTGAAGTGGATAGGTTTATAATATTTTGGCGTAATAATTAGGTATTACCAATTTCATAATAGCAATGCTCAACAAACTTGGAAGAGTTAAGGAGAAATGGCAAACAAGAGGAAGAAGAATAGCTATTTATACTGAATTGAATGATTTTTCAATTACATACGTCAGAAATTTTACCAATGGACCTGAAAAGGTAGTTACAATATTTTTAAATTAGAAAGTTATCTAAAATAATTGGAATGCCATTGCGAAAAAGGGTTCCAAAAACTACGATGGCTTCGATGATAGAAACCATTAGCTTATTTTCAGGATTTTACTTGTTTCATATGTAGATAGATGGTTGATTTGATGAAATTGAATGGAAATGTCAAAACCTGGCTGGCTACTACAATTAAACCCACTCTAATGGAACATACACTATTTTTTCTTAATTTATCTCACTTCGAAATTAGCTATTACTTTTTGAAAAAGTTGATTTTCATCGTTGTTTTCTTTGCACCTCGATTCTAAATTTATTCTTGGAGATCTTCATTCGTTTAGATTTCATCCAACCGTGAATTAAATTTCGGTCCATAACCCAATTCTAACCTTTTCTGTGAAAATGGAGAGAAAAATCGTAAAAATCAAGAGTGAAATTTTCTTCTTTTATATCGAGGAAAATAGCTTGTTTTGAAGTGACACCGTGACCTCCTTTTAGAGCTTTAGCTGAAACTTGGAATATAAGAGCCCTGGGAAATTTTCGATTGATTTACATTTTCCGGCCCAGAATTCCTAAAACCAAGGCGTCAGAGAAGAGAACGTGTGGACTCGACGGGAAATTCCTGCGACTGAATGAATCGCTCCACTCCGTTGAAAATTGCAGGTTGACCGTAACTCACTCCGGTCTCTTACCTCTCATTCAAGGATCGGACACGAGGGACTTTGCACCAGCACGAAATTCGTGATTCTCGCGAGATAAACTGGAGCGGTGGAGTGACTCTTGAGGGCAACAAGAAGTACCTCTACGTCGTGTCCTTCCATCTCCACTGTTTCCTTAGTCGGAATATAGTCGAGCGTGACGCCGATGAGAGTGAATCAGTCACGAATCCGACCGTCGTCAATGGCATGAGCTGGGGATCTCCCCATCTTCGTTTTGCGAAAAAGTGGTGAAAAATAATAGGGAGCATCGACAGGGGAACACGGGATTGTTTCCTTACGAGGAAGGATACCAAGATGTGATACAGCTAATGAATGTACGTGATGTCTTCGTCTCCTCAGATAAAAAATGTGCCCAGTCCGTAGAAGGTTGTCTCGAGCAGCTGAGAAAGGGTAATTACACACATGTTCGCTTTCCGTTTGAAAAGAGCAGGAGTTTTTCAAGCCGAGATGTGTCGCACGGATTTTACGTAGCCAAAGAAAGCGGTGACAGCGAATGAGATACTGAAGTTCTGGATGCTGAAGATTTATTTCAGGGCGACGTGCAACAGTTTGACTTACCTATTCTATTCAGGATCTTCTTACGGGTCATGGAGTTAGACATTTCGCATCTAGATCGCGATGGATACCGTTAGGAAGAGCGAACGTTTAAGTAACTTTGCTGGCTTAATACTTAAAAATTTCACAGTATTCGGCAAATATTTATATTCTTTTTGGTCCGCTAGAAAGTACTGGGACATTTGTGTGTCGGTAGTATTTCTGGCCCTGATAAGTCTGGCTCAATTGGAAAGAATTTTCACGATCTATTTATCACAGCTATTTATTTAAGGCAGATGTTATACGCTAATTATTATGATTTCCCTACAAGATTTTGTCGTTTAAAAGGTCCGTCAAGAGTTGGAATCACCAGCTCAGATTTGCCGTTTTTATATATTTCATACTGTTTCTGCAAAAATAAATATAACGATTGCCACGGAGAATCTAACAATAGATGAATTATAGATGAATTGTATTACCAGAGGAAATATAGTTATGCAAAGATCTGAACCCGGGACTTCGTCGTTGAGAGAAGGGAGGTCACACATCGGGGTCTTATGAGTTCTACGAGTTTGATTAATGAAATTTCTTTATTTTAATACACAAATGAGAAATCGTCATTGGCTTAAAAATAAATTAAAACCCATGAATATCTTTGGGCTGGTAACGACCAGGTGGATTCGCACGATGACCTACAAGTCCTCACTTGGGTAATCATACGTTTCTTCATTCATTTATTACCTGTTTCCATTTGGATCGCGTGACTTCACTGGGGCCGAAATAAGGTTTTTCGGTGCACCCTGGAGCGCAGTTACATTTAAGAACGATCATTAGTTAAAGGGGAAATCTCGCAACAAGCGATTAAGAGACCACGTAATTCCCGATCCAGGACGCCCCTTCGGTAGTAAAGGGACAATAATAAAAATTTCGAAGATGGCTGTTCGAGGCATTAACTCTCCATATAAACGTAGAATTTGGGGCGCCCGTCGGTGTGTGAAGGTTAGGAGACGAGCGTAAATGGATTAGAACGTCGTGAAAGGAGGGATTCCGTAGGAATGAAGAGGAATTAAGGGCGGGTGACTTTTACAGTTGTATTAGTTTAAAAGGTACAAGTTCCACAGGAATAACAATTATATATACTTATTTATTTATTCAACTGGATATAACCGTTTTTTACAAACATATTAAGGAAACATATCCCAGCATATAATCACAGCAAATATCACGAATAAGAAGTATAAGATTTCACAAATATGACCTGAATGTATAAAAGGCATAAAAATGTAGAGTTAATAAAGAGAATGATAATCATTAAAATACGGACTGGATCTCTGCATTGTCACAAAATTGCAATAAATAAGATAGTAAAATTAAATACGTTCAAAACAATAAATATTATATAATTAGGTAATTAAAATTTGCAGAGTAATTTATATAAAATAGTATAAAATAACATTTAAAATAATAATTAAAAATTAATAGTAAAATTTAATTAAATATATAATTAATGTACAAGAAGACATTTTAATTTCACAACCAACATTATATAGGACTCACGTTGTTAATCGTTTCTTTACTGCAATGAATAATGAAAATACTTATTTTCTAATAGATGTATCCTATTCAGGTGTGCATTATCGTCGTATGACAGCATGTGTGTATATCATGATCTTGTTTGTATTTAATAAGTCTAAAGATTTATGCTGCTCTTACTATTCATTCAGAATATTTTGCTTCACATGGGGACCAAATTACTGATGATGCATGACCAGATATGTTACGAATTGAACATCACGGTATTCGGTTCCTCCGAATTAATGCCAAGAGATACATTAACGGTAACGCGCTAATTTTAATAAGTCCTTCAGGACTTCTTGGATAATAATGTTCTTTGGTGAACGAAATTACGGATTTTAGGGCACCTCTCTAGGGCAAACTCAATGAATTATTTAAGAGAATGAAAAATTGCACCTCGTTGCAAGAGGCTCAACGGAAGTCGATCGTTCTTTGTTTTGATGAAATGTCAAGGCAGTTTGTGCTTGATGATTTTGATGATATAATTTTTCAGTGTTGATTACTTTTGGTCGAAAGTTTAATAGGTTAATATCGTCTTTGGAGGAAGCATATGGTTGATTTTGTTTATATATACTAAACTAATTATGAGGATTGAGAATGGAATTGTGCTTACCAGCAGTAACAAGAAAGATTAATGCCTGGGATAATAACGTCACTTAGATCTTGGTTACAGGTAGCATTTGATAGAATAGAAATAATAGAAAATAGAATAGAAATAAGAATTAGATAAAATTTTTATCGGAATGTTATATTTCATTGTCTCACGTTGTAAAATACCAACAAAATGCAGCCACTGGTTTCAAAGAAATTTTGCCATCATCATTATCTTTTGCTGTATTTGTCATACTCCAAGAATAGAGTTGTATCGCTGTAACAGGACGATATAGTTTCCTTTTGCTGTTCACATATTTTATTTTTCAGTTCTTGTAAGTATTTAAAATGCCGTGTAAACAGGTGTTGTTTCTAAGGATGTTTCCTCTTTAAATGCAACACTTATCGGTAATTAGAGTTGGCTCATGAACAGAAATCAGAATTTAATTAACATATATGTAATATTAAGGATATATGTAATATTTGGTAATTATGTATATACGTTGTTTTTACGAAATTGGAAATAATTGTTTTAATTGGCTAGCATGTACAAATTTTGACGAAGGGTTTGAGACATCATTTGCCGGGCGATGAAGTACAGATATCATACACGGTGGAGTGAAATCGATTAATTCTTGTTTTTTTGGAACATCAGAAGTTTTTTTTTCAAGTTATGGAAAGTGCTGAAAAAAGGATTAAATCTGAAGAGGTCGCGAAGAAGTCTAAAAAGAGGTCGAAAAACCGGAAACGTTAGCAAAATGGAAGGAATGGAAAGCATCCATTCCTTCCATTCCATCCACTTAGCAGTATCTAAGTGGTAGAGCACTATGGAGACATCCATTTGGAAGCGTAAACTCTAAGAGAATGAAGTTCTGAAATATAATCTTAGCGGAACGTGTTGAAATGGGAGGAAACGTTGCTGTTCTTAATGTGCTCTATCCAGCATAAGTCTTTCCTTTTCATTTCGCAGAGACTCTCTCTATCGCAGCCTCACCTAAAGAATTTCATTTCGCTTAAAAGCGCGAAAGAGCACGGTTCGAAAAAATATGCCATCTTCTATGAAAGTCATTGGCCTCTCCTCATACTCGTTAGATATAAGCTTTTCCGCGAATTACCTGCGTAGAATCTCTGTATCTCTGTGAATCCATCTAATCTATGCGATCATTCATCCAGCTCTTTCATTTCATCAGCGCCATTAAGATCGATTAGATCTTGATTTAAGATTCTCTCTCCTCATTGTCTTTTGCAGGGTTTAAAGCTTCGTTCACGTAGGAAGAAACGGCACTTTTTTATGTGTATAATTACCACCGGAAGAGAAATTCAGAAACGTAAATTCGTTTTACAGTGGCTTAAAAAATTAGGATTTTACACTAACTCTTACATCGATTATAATAAACCTGATTTTTACGAAGGATCTTGGAGTAGAACTTTGAGTTGGAAACTGTATGTATTGTACTTAAACTCTTTAATTTCTTGAAAAGGCTAGTATGAAATGATCATTGAATATTCCGGTTATTTTTTTGAAAACTTGTTTATCCTTTATTGGACTATTTTTTATCCTTTATTGGAATATGGTTTATCCTTTGAGGACTTTATCCTTGGATCATCTTTCTTTTCCCTCTCTCAAAATATATTGTTTTCATCTTAATCGACAAAAGCCATAATTTTGTCCTCATTATAAAAAGAATCACCTTTATTATTGATAACTGTTGTTTTTCATTGTTAACATTTCATGGAAATTATGACGAAAATGCCACAGCTTATTCTATTGTCAGAAAATTTCCCAAAAATAATCTAGGGTAAACAAATTCAAGTATCATAAATAGTGAATCAACGCTTAAGTGCCACGGTTCTTAGAAATGTGCGTATTTATGGTGCTGTAAGGGGTTATATGGATCTCAGGGCCAGATTGAAATATTTATGTGTGTTGAAATTGACAAATATGCTTCTAAAGAATTGAAATAAACATCATCCTCAATCATTTCCATCGTTAGTATGGAAGTTACCTCTCCATTTGTTTATCATCGTTAAATTTTAACGGAAGGCTGTTACTAAATTCACTATAATCTTTCTCAGTTAACGTCTCCTCTCTTAACTTTACACCAGCCATGATAGTTCCGCTTGGCTGACATCCATTCTTTTTGAAAGACTCAATTTTACCTTCAAAGAATCAGAAAAAATCAAGTTTTATTCCAATGTTAGATCTAACGTATATAAACAAGAATCGAAGATCTTTTCCAGGAAAAACTTCTAAGCTTCGAGTATTAAGAAGACGGGTTTTTCAGAATTTAATCCTTCTGCAATGTCTCAACCAAAAAACTCAATCAGCCTCACGCCTGCCACTTACAAATACATCCTCTTATGAGAAGATAAATGTTGACATCATCTCCGGATTGGACGCGCGATTATTCCCAGATTTACCGACGACCCACCTTCCTATCCGAAATCTATTCTTGGCCCCGCTAAGTAAGACACCATCGACACGTTTCTTTCCTTATCCGTCCTACTCTCCTCCTAACGAGTGCTCTTATTTTATGCCGAATCTTACATTGTGTTCTCTTCCCGAGGCTATTAATCCCACAATGCTCTATCTCGTATCCCTCTTGGAGCGCCTTGTAACCTGTAGATAAGTCTTTTTAGGACGAGAGTTATTTCGGGGGAGGCGAAAGCGGGAGAGAATGGGAAAAAGAGGCGGAGGGGATACCGGCGCGGACTAGCTCTTGAATTATTCACTCTCAGCGTTTTATATACAGGTCGATGGACACGCTCATGCGATGTAAAATGATTTCAGACATCGTGAGCACCCATGAGCCACGAACCGGTGACCACGCGAGGCAGGTGATCCGAAGCTCTTAAGGGTTTTATCTCGCTCTATGGGGGAGAGGTTGTGTGTAGTAGATGGGTAGATAAGCAGTAGAGGAGATCTCAAGGGAGGATAGTACTCAAGACGATACATAATACTGTCACATGAACTGTTGGAACCCGAGGATTGATCATAAATTTAATGTGGTGCTTTAATTGATCAATGGATGCTACCATTGCCTACTGCAGTTTTATCTATAAATAATCCACTACACTAGCCTTCAATTCGTTGAATGTAGATATTTCTTTCTCCATGAAGTAATATGCATTGTATATTAAAGTTAACACAAATTTTAGTTTTATCTTTGGATTTTCCTCTCGTTTACTTTTCGTATACTTATAACGTACTAGCACCTTAAAACGATATCAATACATGTTAGTATTGTCTTGATTGAGCTATACCACGAATATGGAAATACCTCTTTGTAAGGCATTACGGCAAAATCATCCAGTTCCTGTGAAAGTTTTCATTAGGTTCTGCTTTGGGTATGGTAAGAGGCAAATAAATTCTTTTAAATGTAAGTTTCATTAGAATGCGATTCAATTATCGCGTAGAAAGTTTCATTCCCGCTTTGTGTCACAGTTACGCTGATCTCCCAAGGAGGCATACGGTATAGGGGAATATGTTCGGAATTACTGCAAATTTAACGCTCAAACGCGCAAAGGGGCTCATAAAATAAATTCGAAAAGCCTCGGGTATCTACTCATCCGTGAATTAATATCATTTCAGAAAAAATATTCGGTATAGATTTTAAAAGTCATGAAAGTCTCATTTCTGTAAACCTGTTGAATTTTACACTAAAAAAATGACGGTAGCATTATCGAAACAAACATAAAATATTATAAGTATCTTTTTATTTGGCTGAGCATGTGCTTCATATTTGGGCTGGGGAAAACTTAAAGAATTGGAAAAACACGTATTATTATTTGTTTCTTTATTTACTGCCGTTCATTATGGCGACTTTGATGCGATATCAATTAAGGAAAGGAAATTAATAGATAGATTTCCGACATCGGTAAAGTCAAAGTAATTTTTAAATAAAAAATATCGCTATATGTAAATGTACACGCTGTTTCTACTGAAACATGATTACCAATTGAATTTTGATTCAGTGACAATGAGCAATTTAGTTTTCATAGAGTTTTATATTTGATTCTCATCACCTTGTAATAAAATACTTAATTTTCATTAATAAAAAAATAGCAAGGAGAATGTTACAGCATTTCTTATCTTGAATATGCATTCACATTTTTTAAAATTTCTCGCGAGAATGAATTATTTGTTTTTGGACGTTAGGGTAAAGTGTAAGTACGAATGACGTTTGACAAGTAAAGACATGAAAAACTATGATTATCTGTAAAAAATAGAATATTCTATTACTCGTTTTTGGAGCTGTTTGGCATAAAATAAAAGAGAATTGACTTGCTAAGTCAACTCTCTATGGTTGATTTATCACGCGGTATTCTATCATCGGGTTCATATAGTTCCTTCGGAATTATTCATCTCGAGTAATCAGATGCCTCCAAGGATGCTGAATGTGTCTATTTCAGGTATCAACCCGAATTAATTCATACATGTTGGTTGAGGCCAGCGACTGATTGATTGATGAACTTGGTTGATGGTTTTGGAGTACTCGAGAAGCTCTATCCCCGTACGCGGCGAAGCGTGATGTTCAGGAGTCTTGTACAGAAGGACAGTGCGTAAGGAGGGTTAATAAGAATATCAAAGCCTATAGGGAAGATATTGCTCTATTTACTGGTGGTCTGGGAGAGGTGTAGTGGAAGGGATCCTGGAGGAGGATGCAGGTGTGGAGGGAGGGTTCGGTTCGTTACTTAATTCGCTTCTCCCGTGTGAGTGGTGTCACAACCCGTCGGCCTCGCTCCAGTTGGTGTCTCTGGAGTGGGTTGCGGAGGAACTGCTCGGCCACGCACTTGCTCCCACTGAATTCTGGTATCGTGTAGGTGGAGCGGTGCGTTTCTCCGCGGGGGTGGGCGAATTTTGGCGGAGAGAAGGGGCTGCCTCCCCGCAGGCCATCTCTTTAAGCAATTCGCGTGTCTCGGACGAGAGAGGCGTTAGAACCCCTGGTAAAGGACATGCCGCGGCGCGATTTTAAGGGGTTTTAGAACTGGTTATTGGGTGTCTTATCTTTCGTTGCCCACAGTCTGTCCGAAGCTGAAAAATGTCGGCTTTTTCACCTGATTGAAGAACGATAGATGGTTATCGCGAGAGATACTTTTTGCCTGCCAGACGCCCCGGTGATTTTTATGCCGTTTATTTTTCACGCTTCGGTCCTCTACGGACGATATGGTGAGAGAAGATGTGAGAATCGGGTTTAGGTGTGGATGCTGGATAGATAACGGATTAGGAAAATTTATGAGATGGATTGTCTGTCCGGAATACATTTTATTCTTTTGACATGTTATATTACTTTAGGATGTGGTAGTGAGTAAGTAGAGATAATACAGCTGTTGGTACTGAAAAGATTGAGAAATTTATAAGCGAACCTAATTCGGCTACTGTATTGGTAATATAAGATTCTTTTGGCAACAGTCATAAACGGTACCCAGTAATTAATTATGTGACGTAGAATACCAAGGTTATTTTCTGACTGATTCACAATTTATGTGATAAAGATGCCCTGTGGTTAATGTCGGAATTCAAATCCTGCGCTTAGACCGGTCAGCGCATTCGACTTCGGTAAAAGCGGTTCCGGGTTCGATTCCCGTCGGGGACCCAAATGCGAAATTGCCTAAGTTATCGTAACACTTAAAACTACTACTAACTACAACGGAAACCAATGGAAAAACAATTTCAGGAACTTGAATAATGAATATTTAATTTACTTATTTGTAATAAAATTTTTATGCGTCATCGCACAGATAATATATGAGCGTATCTTTGGGGCATAAGAAAGTAATAATATTTCCAGAATAAAGAATAAGAAATCTCGGTAAATAATTTCTGATTTAGCCTGAAGCTTTAAGGAAGTTATAACTGAGAAATGAATATAATTTCTTTTTTTATCGTAAAATTGTTTCTTTTGTATATTTAATCGAATTCAACCACTCAATAATGCTTATTCTTGTGCATTCGGTTTAATTGTTATTCTGTTACTTTCATTCTCTATATATTTTCCATCTTCATACATGATAAATCAGAATTTCCTGCTTTATATTTTCCCATTTTCACACGTTTTCATGTATCTAATTAAGCTTACTTTCATCGGATGAAGAACATTTGGTTAAGAATTCAAAATTAGCTAATGTTTTTGTTTCCGAAGAATCTCACGTTGGTTTTGTTAGTTTTCCGACGACGAATACCCCCAAACAAAACATGGCAAGAGTCACCGCGAAACAAAAAGGCCTGGACGTATAAATTAGTCGCTTTTTGTTCCATTCCGAAAGAAACCAGTAGCAAATAAAAAGCGAGCGAAGGTAACGCATTGGAAACCTTTCGAGAAGTTGCTCGGGTGGTTTCACGACATACATGCATCGGATTTCATTCGCTGCATTCTACTGCTCCGCGGAAGGCATTTTCGCGCCTGTTTAAACGTTTTTCCGACATTCTCATTATCCTTCCAGAGAACGTTTTCACCTCCCCGGCATCATCTGCCATTTCGGCCGAGTCTCAAAAAAAGGACGGCTCAAGACAAGGCTGACTTCGTTCCATCGCACGTTACTGCAGTACTTTTCGAGTTCCTTCGGGTTAAAAATGTATACATTTTAAAACAAGACTACTTACCTCATATACTAATATTGAGGTCAACCTTGAGCTCTCCCCTTCACTTCGAAATAATTCCTTTTCTTGTTTCTATCCCTCTTTCTCGGTCTCTTCCACTCCCCCCTCTCCGGCCTCAATCTCTCCATCGATCTCTCTCTGTCCGTCTGTGTGTGTGTCTGTCTGTCCCCCGTCTCCCCCTTTCTTACCTGCACTTTTAGTAGTAGATCCCTCGTCATATTCTATCTTTTCGCGAATATGGACGTCGCATAAGGTGACGTCGTTGTTTTCCTTTCGTTTCGCGAAATCGTTTTTGTTCGGATATTCCCGCTAAGGAATCCGGAACGTGAATACGGCTGGATTGGGAGAGATCTCGATATCAGGACGAATCATCGCCCCATTCGACGGAGCGCCCTTGTCTTTCCTCCCCCATGAAAATCTCCCGCCCCGAGTCCTTCCGAAGCCTTGCGGCCTTGTAACGATTTCGGCTGATTTAACTCTTTCGTCGGATGCTAAAAGAGAAAAATGGAGCCTGCGTTATCTTTCTCGGATCCGTGACGGATCTGGACCGTTTAATACGTTTTCCGGGTAAATCGATGAGGCACGTTGGCTTCAACAAATTGATGATGAGTGATGGCTTTTTCATTTCAAAGGGAATGAGACCATATTTCCCGGAATGGTATTAATATGTACCAGAAACGATGTGGGTATCATCTTATAAGATGAGAAATGCTTATACGTGAATCATGCGTAGCAGCATACGTGCTTGTATATACGTAATTGTAACTGCTTTTTATATTTCTCCTTATAAAAGATCATCTCTATCTTGAACCACTTTTAGATATATGTTCTTTAAAATCCTTTTTCCAACTTTCCCGAACTTATCTCAACTTACAAATTTTATAATCCCCTTTGCAAACTGTTGAGGAAAGATACTAATTTAGCTCATTGAGTACAAAAATTGTTGAAAATAAAATAGAAATTAATTTCACAATTGACGAACAAGATTAATTATCTAAATGGAAATGAATATAAATAGAAGCTTTGAATTTAATTAATTTAGAAGGATCCCTCCCTTTTGTAAGCGTCTTAAGTAGTTCATTGATAATTTATTAAGTGGTTAATCGGAGTAATAAAATGACCAACTAAACTGAATTAGACTCCTCAATAACAATTCCACGTAAAAACCTAAAAGTGATAAACTTTAATGTAACAATAAATGGGTTAATGGGTTTTTCAATGAAGATCAAATATGAAACCAAAACTTAGATTCTTTTGGTAATTACAATTAACCACTTTCTTCCCTCATATTCTTTTGAATGGAATCTACATGAACTTATATTTATTGAAATTTTGGTTTATATAAAGTTTATCGTGAAAATAGTCATAATTTTCTTATAATATTTAAAGTTATTTGAATGTATGCCATTCCCTGAATTACAGGCCTGACGTATTTCGCAACTTGTTGAAATTCTCATTCATTAATTTCGTAGTGCTTGTTAGAGGAATGTAGTATTGCTGAAAATATATCGTATTTTTATCATTATTTTATCTGGTATTTAGAAGCTATTGGTTCTGAAATGACTAATGAAAAAATTGGACATTTTCAAATTTTTAGATTAAGGAAAACGAATCGTGCTCAGAAACCTATAAATTGTAGAGGTTCTGTTTATATTAATTTCCGTTTGGACACCTAATCTTGTTCTTAATTACATGGGCAATCCTAGAGATAATTTCATGGTATTTTCTCCTATGGGGGATGAAATTGCCAAATTTTATAAACATCACATTTTATGAAATCACGCTTATTTCTTGTACTCTGAATACATATTTTCTTAATGTTTATGATTTCAAAATTATCCCGGAAGAATTCAGGACGGATAAAATACCACATTTTACATAGTTGAGAATATTCAAGCCTGGCCAAGGCATTCATAAAACTAATGTATCATCATCCAATCATTACATCGCCATTCAACGATACTTGCAGATGAGTCAATTTAATCGCTATTCATGAAACTATAAAATAAATCTCAGGGGCGCTTAAAATGCAAAATAGCCATCTGCAGCAATGCTTCACTACTTAAATTTTCAGAAGTAGAAGTTAGCCTTTCAATTCAATCTTGGGGATTATCTCATCGCAGGGATGAAGGAGGAGAGTACCATTCATTTGATGCATACCGTAATAATAGCTCATTATTCGTTGATGATGCCATCACTGTGAATTATTTAAGCTGCCAGAGCAGATGTCGCCAACCGTTTGGCCCTGCGGCTTCACAGCTTCCACGGTTAAATCTCGCTGCAGGAGCGTGAATGATTCGTTTCGTAAATAGGCTTCTATTCAGACTTTCATAACCTTCCCTTTTATCGCCTATGCAAATAGTGTACAGAGTAACTAATTTTACGGATTATACTCTTGGTTCATTATAATATGATAGTAAAACCAGAAGTTGCAACCGCAGCATAGAATATTTTATGGCTACAAATGCTAGAAACGCGTGCCATTGCCTTGATATTGTATCAATTCACCTCAGGTTCATTAATTTTGTTTCAATAAAATTTCGAGGTTAGGAAATTTGCAGGAAAAGCTCGTTTAGCTGTGATATTTTAGGTATACAATCAAAAACCCTTGCAACCTTGTCATTTCTTCATAGATGTAAATTATTATTAAAAATTCCATTTCACTTGATTTACCTTCTAGGATTACTCATATTTTTTCCAAAGTTTTGGCAAGGAATATGATCGCAGAAGTACTACTTATAGGAAATAATTTACATTAAGATGGCACTTTTAATTAGATTGAATGTACTTTATTATAGCGCTTCCAGAACGTTTCTTAATATATTTCTGTTTATTAAGACAAGGATTGAAGGATAGGTGTTATGTTAAAGGCATGCACTTTAAAACCCAAAGGTAATTGGAAGTGAAAAGTGACATGACTGGGACTCGAACCCAGGTCTTCCACTCAGGTTTATCAATTCTTTATGTTTACCTGATCGTTTATATTACCAGAACATATAATAGAATTTCAGTAGACTTTTAGCAGACTTTATTTTTATATTCCGTTAGCGTTGAGTGCCTAACGGCTGGGTACTTAAGAATGCAGTCTCCGATCAATAGATAAAGTCCTCTGTAAGCAAAATTCTAACTTGTTTAGTAATATAATTTCTTCTTTTCAATTTTTCATTTGTAAATGAACGATTTCAAGGTATTTTTGTGTAATGATTAATTTAAATCCCTTTAGAAAGTTCTGAGACAGAGGCTTACCATGAATTAATTCGAGGAATATTTTCAGATTACATTTCCTCCAGGTATGCAGAAGGTTGATCATGATCTCAAACTAACGTCCTCCAAAATGTTTCGAAATCAGGATCAATGATTCAGAGAACTATCTAAAGTAAACCTGCAGCTTCCTTCGCATTCCGCATTAATAATCCCTTTACCCCCTATTATTTTTCATTCTATCGGCTCAGTTCGGATTGAATCTTTCCAGATGATGTCGAGCACACACAATAGGAGAGGCCCTGTCAATCTAGTGATTGGGTAATGGGTGGTAATAATGGCAGATCGGGGGGAGGGTTTGCTTCCACAAAAAATTAAATGAAACCCGATGCCCGTGGCGCCGTAATTAATAACTTTAAGTCAATTTTAATGAACGAGACGTAGGAAAAAAAGGAGAGTATTTCGAGCGGGAGTTTTCCCGGATCGCCTTTTTCGGAGATTCACGACCTTTGCCTCCGCAGCATTAATTTCATCGCAGATCTAATTTATAAATCACGTCCCGGGACGCGAAGCGCCATTAACCATTCAGGAGACTTCAAAACTTTAATCCAGGCGGTTATTTATCCTCGGGTCGGCCATTACGGTGTTACTGTCGGCCATGTGTCCGACGGCGGGTCTCTTTTAAAAAGCACTACTGCTCTCTGTTGGGAGTGCTTTAAAGTCGGCTCTATGTAGGGGTCTCGACATCAGTCACCAAGACGGCTGGATAAATTAGCAAACACACTGATTAACCCTCGCGTTCAATCAGCATCCGTCTTTTCGATCTCATTATTTTTTATTTTTTTTCGTCAAATTAAATCAGTGGTGTGGGTCGCGTGTATTGACTTAATGGCCCAGAATGCGGATCAGCGGGCTCAGCGGGATCAGACTGATCAGAGTAACGGATGAAAATAGGTATTTAGGGGTTTTGAGGTGGAATTTGATCTCATTCGTGGCAAAGGCATGCTGAAATAATTCGACAATAGTTAGCTACCACTAGTGGTACGAGATGCAAGGAAGATAGGACGAACACCTGTCGAATGTCATAAACGCAGAATGATGGACTGGGACCCAAAGTTAGATAGATATAGCTTATGCCTTAATTTACTTTTTTTTTTTAATAACCTAGATGATTTACATTCATTGATAATACCAAATGTTGATTTTTAGGAAGATGAATGGCTGAATAACAACACTCATAGAAATAAATTTTATTTATAATGTTCTACATTAAAAGAAATAGAAGAATTATGAATCTCGTTTCTTGTTGTTCCTCTAATTCGTTTTAATTAAGGTTTCAGAGAGTTTCTTATCATTCGATCAATCAAGTGCTAGTGTTATTGCTGAAAGTGCTTCGACAGCTGAGGTCATTTCGCATGTGGGCTTTCACTGGTAATCGAACCCGGGACCAATTTCTACGAAGATGAACGCGTTATTCCTTTGGCCATACGGGAGTCCTCAATTAATCAAAATGCGTGCTTCTGATATGTAAGCCTTATAAGCAAATGATGTACATTGGGTGTCGAATAAGACAGAGAATATATGGAACGACGAAGAGATTGAATATTAAGAATTCAATAAAGAGTTGTGATTCTGAATATAAAAAAAAGTTTCTATAGCGGAGGTCTCTCTCGCATAATGCTCATAAATAATCTGCCATGTGTCTTCATTAATTTCAAACTCGTAAACGAATTTTATGATTTTCTTGTAAGAAATTTGCTTTCATAGGTGTCTAGTCACTAATGACGATAAAAATAATTTTACTTATAGCATTTGCAAATTATTAGTATGAAGGGCTAAGAACTAGAAATTAATTGCGTGTAGAACAAATAACATTCATATCAGTGATTTACGATTTACGAGTCATAAAGGATGTATTGTAAGATGAAGAGTCATTCAGAAACATTCATATAATTATAGAATTGATCGTTGAATTAGTTTAAGTTGCAGGCAAAATACCTTATTACGTAACTGTAATTACCCATCACTTTTGTATTCGACATTTTACTGAGTTATATATTTAGTTAATAACCTCCATATAATAAATATCAATAGAGAGAAAATATATTGACTTGCATAAATCGGGTTATAATTATCCATATTTTATGTACAATCAATTCAATTCTGCACATTCTTTTCTCCTTGCGCCAATTCTCAATGAAAGCGCAAGGAAGCGCATTAATGAGGCGAAATTCAATCTCTTCATCTGCCCTTGACATTTTAGTCGTTAATAAACCGAGCTGTAATATAAAAAGCCATAAAGATGATGTCTTTCATGTAACCGATAGAATTTTCTCCCTCCGAATTTTCCTCCGCAGTCGCGATATTTTCCCCGTCACTGAAGCGTATCTTCAATTAATCACTTCTTCGACCTCCACGATACTTACCGTCTTCAGCTTTAGGGGTTTGAAGGCCCAATTCAAGATTAATTCGGTGGATAAAGATGCCGAAATTACTTCTGCCCCGGCTGAAATGATGGAGATTGCGAGTCTGAAGACTCCTTTCAGTATTTTTTTTCTTCTACCCCTTATCGTATTGTAATCTCTAATCATCTTACCCAATGGCGGCGTTTAATTAGCGAGCCGATGCCGAATAGCGGAGCTTTCAGTTACGGAGGAGGAAGCAAATAGGAACGTGAGGGATGCTGTCTTTTTCCACCCACGCGATCCTCGTGAGCGGAATGCGAAAACGCTCTCTTGGGGCTTAAAAGCAGAGCGCGGAGCACTTAGTTTTCTGCTTGACTGGGCACTCGTGTTTTTCTGCGCTTTATTCGGAGAGTCGTTTCAGGAAAGGTGTTTTTCTCGATTTTCAGGCAGGTGTTCTGAAAGGCATTTGACGAAATAGTTCATCATTCCCGACTTGATCGAGTCCGAGGAAGCGAGGAAAACGATTGAATCTCTCCTAATCATAGGAAGCTGATGAATCCTGAAGTTTGATGGAAATTATTGAAAATATGGAAGTTTTGGAGTATATGAGATTATTTTTAAAGTTTTGAGAAATCGTTTTGTGAAATTATTCTAGAAAATATTCAATTCCAACTCCTGAAAATTTACCTTCGCTCGGTATCATGGTGTCAGGTGTAAAATATACTACGCCATCAATACAATAGATTGGCTTATTTTAGTAGTATTGCTGGTTACAAGTGCTTAGATAATTAAGGTCATTTCGCACGTGGACTCTCACCGAGAATTGAACCCGGGACCGCTTTCATTAAAGTCGACAAACATGGCTGTTTGGGAGCCACTATTGGCTTATTTCTTGATTACGAAAACTGAATTAATTAATTAATTTATTATGAATTAATTGATAATAGAAATTGAGTAATCCTGCGAATATCGTAAGAATACAAATGTTTAGGCGCGATTTTGTTGATAGCCAAATAATGACAGTAAATCAAGTTATGATTTTTATGGCAAGACCACTACACTCATATTTACATTGATCATACCAGCGTGTAATTTGGTTCTACCCTTTACCTGTACTGAATTTTTTGATCGCATATTGAACTATCATGATAAAAAATGACTCCATCTGTAACTGAAATTAGAATGCCGCTGTTAATGAATTATTGGTTTGAAAAAGCTCCTATATCAGTAATTGTGTAGTGACCCACTAATGGAATGCGTATGATTTTTAATTAATAATTAAGAGATGCAACAGAAAAGGACAACTGGAAGAGATGCTCAAACGTTTAAAAATTCACTCATCGTCCCTTTGAAACGATCAAAGGCTTAAAACTCTCGTTGCTCATGTATGGCCTTATTGTGCAACTTTCATATGCAGAGCCCTCCGAACGTGTCCTCCAAAACTTTAATTCCAGTCGTGCTCAATCGTACTCTCTTCATCTTAAGGAGTCTGCAGATGAGTACATAGATGGCCCTTTGTTTTATCGATAAGTTCCATAAATTTCGAACAGCCAATCTTTTATGCGTGCCAATAAAACACGGCGCCGTAAAACAAGGAACAGACCCACATGTGTCGGCACGACTCTTTGGGAAATATACCAATTTTTTCGTCTTCTCAAGTGCTTCGAGGACATGAATATCTCTCTTTATTTCTGAGTTCAAATCTGGCAGTAATAAGATAAGACTCCACGTGCAGAAGGTTGATCAAACGCGATCATAAAAATGTTCTCGGAAAGAGCATATCTCCCCGCCAAAAAAATGGGAACGGCAGATGAAATAGTCCTCAGAAGATTACGACTCGACCCGTGGGAGTGTGGGAGCCATATGTTTTGGGCACATTTTTTCTTCGGAGAACTTCGCAGAACATTTTCACTCCGTTCCTTCCCTTTCCCTTTTTGGACATGTTGTTAATTAAAGGCCGACTGGAAGGAGATATCTGACGAGACGTAGAAGATGGAGGGATGCGAATATTATGGGAGCATTTCGTCATATTACGCGATACAAGAAAAACTTGGCGTGGTTACGAACGATAGACAAGTGAGGCAAACGAGAGGACATGAAGCAGGCCTCTCCGACCATCTCCAGCTTTTCTCTTCCCATACAATCTGAGGATTACCGTATGTTTTCGCGAGAGAACAAAAGGTTTCTTTCAGCGGATAAATCGCAAGATTCCTAGCATACGCGTTTACACAACGGAAGCGAAAATAAACCTCTTGGAATAACAAATTACTCCGTTGCCTTTCTGATAAATTTTCTTCGATCTGGTCTGTGTGATGCGGAATCAAGAACGGTAATATTTACGGCAGTTAATAACAGTTAACTACGTAAACGCTTTACAGTCTGCCTGTATGAAATTTGATTGAGATAATGCGAAGTAGTTTGAATGAAAAGCGGCGTTAAAGGATGTGTAGTAGCGTTGATGTGCGGTAAATATTCATGGAAGCATTTGTAATTGCGTGTTACTCCCATCAAACCAGCTACTCACGATTAACGACTTTAATCGCAGCTCATCAAGTTGTTTTTCGTCATCGTTCAATGCTGATCCCTTATTCTGCATTTTTACCGTGGGTAAGTCGAAAAGGAGGCTCCAAAAGAATAGAAGTCGTATGTGAGGTTAAGATTCACTTAAGATTTATATCAACGGGGTGAAATGGCTTAAGAGATTTTGGGCCGCTTAATCGAAACGAAATATTTTTCTCTTTTTATTATATTGAAAATTAAATTTCCATTAATCTATTTGTAACTGAGATCATTCACTGTCCTATGCTTATTGAAAATTTATGATCTTACGGCAGGCCTTCAACTTTGTCATCAGCTTCTTTCAAATTCTATTCCACTAAGAAATTTTTAAATGAATAAGAATTTTATTTCAAAGAATCTTGGATAAGTCCGTCACATAATTCCTTTTTTCAATATAAAATTTGTTTTTTCCTTCGCGTTTCTTATGATATATGAAAAATAATTATATATCATTAAATAAATCGCGTACCCTCTCTATTATGCTACAGGATAAACGGTTTAATTTTTACTTCTGTGCCTCGTATTGATAAAGGGATTGAACGTTGATATTTGTAAAGGTTATTCAATTTTGTTTTGTGGAAAAAGTCACCTACTAAATGCTTCTTACTTTAAATGATACATGGTGATGCAGGTTGAGTATCCCATGTCTGAAACACTTGGGACCAAGATTGTTTCGGAATTTGGAATTTTCCGAATTTTAGAATACATGATTCAGTTTATCAAAATTTGGAGTTAAAGAGAATCGAGACAAAGTCAGGTTTTTATAAATAATCATTTTGTTTAATTTAAAAACAAATAAAAATGCAACAAGTTTAGAGCATATTCATTAATAAAATTTTTATATATATATATATATATATATATATATATTTATAGGGTACGTCTCTTCCTTATCATCGGAAGAATAGGAGACGTAAGAATAGCATGGATTTTACTCTTTGCGGGTATTAAAAAATACGACTCCGCTATAGGGTTGAAGCGTGATGGTAATTGTGTTATGACCATTCTATCCAAAGACATTAAAAAGTGCAGTACTCATAAGTGAGTCGATACGATGTCGCGGATTTTGGAATATTCCGGATATTAGAATTTCAGATCGGGAATACTCAACCTGCATTGTTTGAGATCATTGCGATCAAAGAAGTTAATGAACCCATTCATAAGTCTCTTTGTAGGTAGTGCAAAGAACTGTCAACATTTTACCATGCATTAATTTTTTAAAAATGCTTATTTAATGCTTGGATAAAATTAGAAAAATTATTCAACTCCATGTTTCCTTTAAGACAAGAAACTCTCCTCTCTTGATATTACAAAGAACAGCAATTTATGATCAGTTGAGGAAAAATTTATTCCAATCAATGATTTGTATGTAGCTATTTTAAGGAGTTAAGGTCGTCATTGGTCAACTTGGTCGGGCGATACACTGAGGAAATCAAATTTAAATCTAATAAAAAAAATCGAGAATGCCGGAAGGGGCTCCAAGCAGTTAATTTTTTCTTCTGTGTGGTTTTCTCATAGAAAGGGTGGCCAAGCTCCGATATCTTATCTTACACAAAGAAATTGTTAATATTTTAATCAGCCATTTGAAACTTTTGTAGTGTTCTCCTAATGATTAAGATAAAATCCATCGTGGAAGCCTTTACTACGTGGAATATATATAAATCGTATTATTGGGATAACAGTAGTTTTTTGTGTGCGTATAAAATTTAACACCAAATAATAGCAGTCTCTATCCCTCGAAATAATATATAATTCCATAAATCAGATATGGGGGTGTATAGATAGAAGATCTGAATTTTTTATTTCCTCGTCTTTAACGGTAATACTTAGAATATATATTTTCAATCGGACAGGCAATAATTATCCCAAGAGAAAGTGGAGAAGAGAGAAAGAGAATCGCACGGTGTAAGTTGAGTGCCTTAAATCTTCTTCGGTGGTAAAAAAGAGTTAGATAGGAGGGCAGAGGTGGAGAGAGATGGAGTAACACGGGTGGTCCAAGCCCACAATGCACTGCGCTGCAAAGAACGAAGCGGGATATCTCGAGATCTAGTAAGGCAAAGCTGTTCGTCTCGGGTGGGGGATCAGATCGGGAGAAAGAAGGAGTGGAGGCATTAGAAAGACTCGCGCACATGGTTCTAAGAGTGGGTGGTCATCCCATGGAGAATTGATAGCTGTAGAGCACTGAGAGAGAAGAATGGAGTGAGTGGTGGTTTTTTGGCGACTTGAATGGAATCGCAGGAGGTGGGCTCTTCTCTTTCCAATTTTTTCCACATGTAAAGCGTGGTGGTCGCGAGAGGGATTCCCATCTCCTCTCCGTTATGCGCTTTTACGTTTTTTCCTGCCAGGATTTTTACCGGGGCTCCATATCTTGAGGGGAATCTAAATTGGCGCCTCTCTTTTCTTTTCTTGGGCAGCCGTCCCTCGATGGAGATTTATTATAAATGTGGGATTCCTCGATGAATGACTCGGACTAGTTTCTCTTTATACAAAATCAAGGCTAATATTAATTTTTGGAAACCCTGAACATGTTGGTGATATTTTACTTTAATTCTTTTATTGGAGATGAGTCGATGATTTCTATTGTCCAATATTCTTCAGGGAAAGAAAACTTTGGTTTTGTATGCTTGTATCATACGGTAATGAGTTTAAAAAGCTTAAAGATTCAGCTCTATTTGGTAAAAGAGCTAGAATCGTATTCTGTATTATATCATACTCTATTTATTCCTCAAGAAGACCGATTCGTATATTATGAATAATAGGCAAAGCAATTGTCGTACTTGATGGAAGCATAAACATGAACATCTTTTAAATTTTGGATAGATCTGTTTTCAAGCACTCCGATGTCGCTGAAATGTTGATAAGATATGTCAATGATTGTTTTGCACAAACATATGTTCTTATTTACGAAATTATAAGTGAATATGATTACTGCTTCCATATCATGACTCATAGAATATTTTCATTTGTCTTTCAGTTCAAGATAGAGTTAATATATCTTTCAATGATTTAGTCTCAATTTTCCATGGCTCAGGTAGTATGAAAGCTACTGAGATGTGTGATGTTGGGTAATGGTATTCATTTCGGGTACTCCTCATTGAGTGCTGTAGCTATTTTTGTTCCTTGACATTGTACTGCACTCTCTTGACGCTTTCTACTCTTAGCATCCTGGATCGATAGTGAAAGCAAATAAAAACTACCTCAATCCTCAATCTTGCATAGTGCTCTATTACATTTTATTATACATTATTACACTACATTCCATCTAAAAAAACTTTTGTTAGCTGATTGAGGTTCCAACCAGTCTGATCAGCCTGATGACTAATTGAATGACATTGAGTTTGAATGTACAATTTCTTTTGAGGCTGATTCGCTGAAAGAAGAGAAATCTGATGTGATTTGAATCATTATTGACACAATCTATCCGACTCGATGTTTGATTCGAAAAAATTGATATTTTGTATGAGCAGAAATATTTATTGAAATTAATTTCATATAATCTTAAATTTACGCTATATTTGCATTTTTAAGTACTAAGTCGGAATATTTTTTCCCATCACATGTGATTATCTGCCCTGAGAAACTGTGAATATTACGATACTGCTTTTATTCTCTGATTAATTGTACTCCTCTTCCCAGTAGGCGATCTCAGGGTTACATGTTTTTTCACTTTTTTATGCTCACTTAGTTGGTTTCTATTAATGTAATTTTTTCTCCGACTTCCTTAGATTTTCCTCCCCTCTGGCGTTTTTAGATTCTAAAAATAGCAATTAAGTCATATTAATGCAAGTTTCAAATGCTTTATTAATGCATTAGTCAGCATTGATACACTAGTGATCAGCTTGAATATTTCCTTAATCATTCCTTTTTACTCTGCGGGAGAAGCTATCAAACATGAATTCACCGTAGTTCTCCGTTTTTCTCCCTTTAGAGCATTCTTCGCTAAACATGCAGACTCATCCTTTCAGGATAATTTTTTCTATGAAGAGTAATTATACGAGAAAAAATGCTTTATCATAAAACTTCCTCTACTTCGCTTTAGTGGGCTGTCTAGATTAAAATATACGTTGGATTTCTCAATTTCTTTTCCCGGAATTCACCTGTCCGAACTAATGGAGTCCCTTCATTACTATTTCTTTCACTTGATATTACTCATGGTCTAATTATGATTTTTTTCTAAGTGCACCTTATCTTCTTTATGCCTATGTAATGTTGAGAGTAGCTATGGGAAAGAGCGGTACCGCTTTTTTTGAAAAAAAATCAACAAGCTTTGTTCTTTATCTCTTTGTTAGGATTACCTATAAAATTAAATGTGAAAGTAATGCATTTTCATGACAAAATAAATTCTTTATAATTAGGGATAATTGAATGCGTTATTAACACAACTAAGAATGCAATATTAACGATTAAAAACTAAAGTTGATCATTGATTGCATATAAATTATACAGATCGTTTGTCACCGTGCCTTCTAGATAGCGCGATATGATTGTTTTGAATATCATTAAAAGTTTTAATAATAATTTATGGTCAAGTAATAGTAAAATAATAATTTGATATCATCAAAACATAGAATGGGTTTATAAGATGTCACGGTCTAATTTTTCTCTTTAATTTTGCCAAAAAAAGTATACACTTGCATACAGAGAATGTCTACAAATTTCGATAAAACTCCTTTTCACGAGAATTTTAAGCTAATATTTCTCAGTAAGGATAATTATTATAATTGATCATTTTATTTACATTGTTTTTTTAAAGTTACTTGTAAGGATGAAATCTCAAAATTCTTAGAGGTCTTGACTCATTGTAATAAATTAAAATGATTGTTTTATCATTCAGGCAAATTATAGAACGCGACAAAAGGATTTATGGTTCATGGAAACAGAAGGTTAAAATTAAAGGATGATTTCCCTACGGCAACACATTTCTCACACTCAGTTGTAATCGTTTTTCCTCGTATCAATGGATTCAACATGAGAGTCCAAATTCGCTTGTTCTTTTCCGAATTTATAGCTGCATCAGATACCGGTTACCAACCAGCACAACCTCTCCCAGTTTCCAATCGCACCATCTTCAACAAGGTGACTGCAGGTCGAACCTTTCGCGAAGATATATTTGCGAAAACCTCTTCAAGGGGTTTCCCCACTGTTCTCGTTTCTGTTTGGAAATCTTTTAAGGTTAAAAGAGACGGGAGCATCCAACCCGTCACGTTAAACCCTGATTTATTTTAAAAGCATAAAATGAAATAAAAATCGAACGACGGTAAAGAGGGCATTAGTCAGAATTGAAATATGGTTTCTGTTAAGGTTTATCGTGAAAAAGACGCAATGGGTATTGAATTTATCGTCTTGAGGGAGAGATGAAGGCGCGGTTATGAAGAGTTGGGAAACTCCTGACCTCAGAGATCCACGCTATTTTGTGTTCCTTCTCTCTCCTTACTTCGCCACTTCCCGCTCCTCTATTATTTTTCTCTTCCTGTGATAAATATCTTATACCCAATAATGCTTCCATCCTTCTAAACCCCTTCATCCTCCCACTTTCTTTAAAGGCACGTTTTCTGTTAACGAAAAAATATTTCTGGGTTATCGCTCCGTCCGATGCCTGAGCCCACGATTTTTCAAAATGTTCACGGAACGAGTTAACTCCTGTATTATTGGTTTAAGAATTGGAACTTCAGTAATCGGACGGAAATTTTTACTTCCAAAGGCACTCTTTCAAGGGGAATTTTGAAATAAATGTTACATATTTGAGTTCAAGAAAAACTATACTTGAGTTTTACTTGTTTATTTATATTAATATAACTTTCATTAAACTTCATATAAAATCAAAATTTTAAAAGTAGATCTTTTTGTTTTTAAGGTAGATGGATTCGGAAACTCATGTAATCAGCGAAAATGAAGCACTTGAAAAATTATTTTTCAGCATTATTACAATTCCAAACATTCATCGGTTTCTTCTAGCCTTTTTTCATATTCATAAACAAAATATTTATAATATCTTATATATTTCGACAAAATTATTACATTACAACGTGTTTTTATCTAAATATGTATTTAATGGTAGTACTCTACTATAACAGTTTGTCACCGTATCTCTTACCTATCATGGTACTTAATAAATAAAGTTTGAGATATTTATATTCACCTCCTTATCTCAATCCATAAATCCATAGTCATTAGGTGACTAGTTGTTTATTAGTTATGAAGAATTCAGGTTTTTCCTTTACCGGAGAATCTTCCTTTCTCCCCCAGATATCCCTACGCCTCCTAGATTGAATTCCACTCAATGAAGTTAAAATCAACCTCAAATTTAAATTGGATCCTTAAATTAGCTTTATATTGAAGGCTTTCTTTATACGTTGAGCTCTGGGAATAAGCGTTCATCACTTATTCAACTAGTTAGTTACTTCGTTAGTGAGGTTTTGTGTGACTTTAAAGATGCACTCCTGGTTTTCGCATAAGATATATCGCTCTAGAAATCAAACTGTTTTCACAGGAGGGTTTTACTAATAAATTTATCGCTTACGGTGTAATTTAGAACATTTTCACCATGAGAAACTCATCAGATGAATTTCATTTGGAAGATTAAACGGCTGACCATACTTTCGTAGTAATACAGCATTATTTGGTACAAATCCAGGACGTTTTATAGAAGTGAGGTTATTTTAGAAGTTATTATAAGAAAGTTATTTATTTTATCGAAGTGAAGGATGATGCGTATCATTTGGAAGAGGGGAAAGATTATGAAAAGATTCCCCGAAAAATTTTCAAAAGCATTTTATATATCTAAAAAAAACCTTCCGAAAACTTGTTCTTGAAAAAAAAATCGGCGGAGAATATGATGCAAAATCTCAAACTGCCCTTCTCGCAAATTTTGCTGCGTAAGCCGAAGTGAAAGACGGGCATCAGAAGGTTTATCATCTCGAAACTGTAAGAAGCCAACCTTCAGTGCAAAGTTTGGATGGATCGAAAAAAAGAGAAGGGGTTTATATTTTCATGCTTTGCGAGAAACAGAAACGATGGATAAACTGCGATGGAATTTCATAAAGATGAAGGGAGCAAACCGTGCGTGAGAGCTTCTCACTTTTTCTCCTCTCCCTTCATTCGCTATTTTCTACCCTGGGTTTCGCCGCGTTTTGGAACCTGCAATTTCGAGGGATCACGAACTCGCGGCGTTCTCACCGCCGTCTCATGCACCACTCAAAATATTCTTTTACGCTTCACGACTCCGCTCCCGCACACCGCATTCCATCTGCCCCAAGCGCCTTTTCCTGCCCCTTCTACTGACCCTTCCTCCTCTCCCATCACTTTCCGAATCCACCACTTCTATTCATCGAACCTTCTATTCGTCTACGTCAAAATATGCTCACTCTCTCTGACATAATATTCGCCATAAAATGGTAATCAATCAGCCGTTCGTGTGGTGCCTTTTTTCTGCTTGGAGCTCTTCCACCTCGGTGTTGTTTCAGTGTGGGGGATAATTCAGTCGATTATACATTTCGCCCATCTTTGTTTTTGGGGATGGATTAGAGGATGTTAATTTGATTAGGTTCCCGAGTTTTCTTGCTGTTTACCTCGCTTTTCTTGGTGAAGGAGTGCCAATGACGGAATTCAGGCTAATTAACACCGTGTAACGAAAAAAAGGTTGTAGTAGTCGCTAGTGCTCGTGTGAGGGACAATGCTAGAAGGGTTTAATTGGTAGAATGGCTTGATTTTGCCATATATTCCCCTTGAAGCAAACTTATGACTTTTATCCTTTTTATAGCGGCTGTACGTTTTGAGAATTTCTTGTTAACTCTTTCGCTAATCATGTGAATATTTTTTATGTAGTGATTTATATCGGTAGACATAGTGTTACGCACTTGGCTAGTGACACCATTTTACACGATTCTCTTATAAAAAGAAGCTTTTCCTCGCATATTCTCAATTATCACTGAAAAATTCTTTGAAAATACTTATTTTTCCCTGCTTCCGTTTTTTCTCTCGAAAGACACCGATATATTTTAAATTTACGATATCGATGTTTTAACAGAGATTGTTTTTATGGTAAGATTATCCTAACTCGAAAGAATAATAAAAAATTATTAAAGAGATGACATATAATTTTGTCTCAGATGTTCTTAATATAAAATTCTGGGTGTAAGCTGTGATCGAATAAAAAATTAACTCTCAGAGATTAGATCTGTTAAAATTGAGGAATATTATTATTTAAAATAACACAATTTCAGACTTTGATACTTACATTTAGGTTTTAAACTATTCAGCGCTTTTGAGCATAATTTGATTTTATTTAATATCCTCTCTCTATTTTTTCAGGTAAGTTCTACTACATCTTCGAATTTTGGCTGTGTAACGCTGTGAAATCCTTATTTACCTACGCCAACTCATACATCTATGAATCAATAGCATAGAGAAACTTGAGTAAGTAAAAATGTTTTTCAGTAGTGATTTGGATAGTACCGACTTCGAATGTAAATGTCAGAACAGGACTAAGGACATCAAATGGCCTTTAACTTATCGTCTTATAATACTGTCCCGCTATATTTTTACACAATTATACGGAGCCATTGTATTATATTGTATCTCCTATGAATTGTCGAGGTCATAATGGTTTAGCTACTCCAAATTTACATTGAAAGTATTGAATAGTTCTTGAATGCTCTGGCATACTTTCTACTTTTTTTAACTTAAAAATTGTCATCTTTTCAAGGATTTACACTATTGATCTTCAGTAAGATTAATATCTATGAATGAAGTTAATAAGCTATGAACACTAACAATCCGAATTAACTTGAGATTCTTAAGACACAGACGAAGGATACGATATTCAGGTTCTGGAAGAATTTGAAAAGACGGTTTCTTTTTTTAAGGAAAGGTATACATCATATTTCTCGGATGAAAATATTTTTCAGTTGTTACGCTGTTCACATAATTTATTCTCACATTTATGTTTCTTTTAATTTTCTTTTGAACGTCAAGTATGATTAACTATAATCGCAAAAGTTTGAGGTTTCAATAGAAATGCGTGTTATGGTGGCTCGGGAACAGGTTTTTCGGCTTCTTCGTTATGTTTTCATTTTCCTCATTACTTCTGCGTACCAGGATGAGGAAAAGAAGAATCTTAGTTCTTCTCATTTTCCCTAGTTAAATTTGCATACAATCCTTCGGATTACATGATTTTTGATGTAAGACATTTATTTAAGAATCATTCGGCTATTTTAAGTACGAGAAAACTCAACTTACAGACATATAATCATAAAGGATTCCATTTTTCTACGTAACTTCTCAGATTTCTCTGAGATAAAATTCCGCAAGAGTTAGCATAATAGAGTACAAGAAAACCTTGTGATAACAGTTACGGAATTTTTTCCCCATCCCGAATTCTTAGATTTAAATTTCTCAGTTTTCTTCACGGCCTTTCACATTTACTCATAAAATAAGTCGAGTGATTTACATTTTTAAGTTTCCGGTTACAGTAGTCTGGTATCTTTTTATTATAATTTTGAGTTATTAACTAGGCAAATGTATACTTCTCCATTTCTACATTATACTTTTCGCGCATTTTGAGTGAATTACCCTATGCATTTAAGAATAAATTAGAATGAATGCATTCGTATATATATTTAGATGAAACTATCACAATTATCGATAACGTAAGCTAATGCTGTAGTAAAATGGACCCGATTGTTATACAGTCCATAATAAAATCATGTATTTGAATGTGTAGGAATACTTGCTCTTTTCGTGATAATGCGCATGACTGAGGTCTTGAAACATCGATTTTCTTTTAAAACGTTAAATCAGACGTGAGTTTTAATGCGCTGTTGAGGCTAGGCGTTCCCAAGGATTGAGGAACGTTCTTGAAGTCGGAAGTTGTTCTGAATTGCGTCATGTCAAATTATCACGCATAGAAAATGATAGCATCTTTTCCGGCTTAATGTAAACGCCATTGGTAGTCTAAAGCTTCACGAAAAGCACATTATAAGGAAAATGGGCTCACATCAAATAGTATTCCTCTCCACGCACCGTTAGCGATGCACGTACGGATGATTTGGGACCGTGCGCGTGAAGATAGAACCTGTATCATCACTTCATCACGCTAGTGCGTGCTTGGTCTCTGGAAGTAGGCAAAGGTTATTCAGAAGCGGAAATTTCCGTTCCTTCCACGCTAACCACTGCGAGTTATGCGTCCTTTAAATCTTCAAATTTATTCTATGAAATCGTGTTTTTTAACCGTCACCGTTTCTTATGATACATTTCATCTTTTAGC
Organism: Pachydiplax longipennis; assembly: GCA_036926295.1. Lineage (NCBI taxonomy): Eukaryota > Metazoa > Arthropoda > Insecta > Odonata > Libellulidae > Pachydiplax > Pachydiplax longipennis. The sequence continues at coordinate 41,698,846 of JAVFKF010000002.1, forward strand.
TATATAACTCGGAATATGAACATTTTTTTTCATAGTGCTTACATCGTAAAAAGACTGGTAAAATCGACTCAAAAAATTGTATATAGCATAGGTATATGGCATAGGTTGATATTGCTCCAACCAAAAAAATTATTGAATTTACAATTTCAAACTGTTGACTTTACCGTTTTTTTCTTGGTTGAATTTACTAGTTGAAACTGTAGATTAAGCCATGTACAGTATGACACTATATCGATCTTTTAGAATTTAGAGAGGAAATCCTTTTCCTCTTTTTATTCTTTCTAGAGCATCAAGTGATTATTAGTTATTACTTATTCTTTATTCATTAATATAAAAAATGCTATGTAAACAGTACGTTTTCTCATTTTCGCTGAATCTGAAGCATACATCATTTATCAAGAAAAAAATGAACAATGTACATATTTCGATTTCCACAAATATTAATTACCAACAGACTACCGGTTCAAAGTCAAAACATCATCATCAGGCTTGAAAAAGAAACCTTAAGTACACATATCCACGCTTGAAAAGTTGGCGGATAGGAAAGAAAATTAGTTACTTAATTGAAGTGAGAAAAGGAGTGGGGTGAGGTAGGAGTTTAACGGAAGAAATAAGTGGTGAATTAATTTGATATTAATGATCATTCGCAAAGTTGTAGCCACAATGTAAATTTTCGAGGATTTCTATCTTTTCTATAATATCTAATTTGTAATTAGATCTATTTATTTTGCGAATTTTCAATGATGATTCCTTTTATGAGATTCAAGATGATAGTGTGGTTGTCAGATCTGTTTGGTTTAGAATTGCTTGCATACTTTCGTAATAGTTTTTTTCTTCAGATATTCGATGACTTAATGAAACTACCGTGAACTAAATTTGTATGGGATAAAAATAATCTTCTTTCGAAAATTTGAGGTTAGCAATTAGAATGTCATTCGCAGGGGCTCTAAAAATAATCATCAGTCATAATGTATCATTTACCTCCGATGTCAGATTTCGCTCTGCGAATTGCGGTGTCGAAACGCGTGAATTTGAAGCCACGCCGTTAATGACCAAACGTCACGAACGCGTCCTTCATTTTTATTTCTTATAAATCTCCTGTGTTCTCATATGGTAACGATTTTTTTATTCTCTCCACCTGATTTCTTATCTCTGACCCCTAAACCAAAATATTAACGATATCATACAAGTGGTTCTTTACGATAGTTGAATTCGCGTTTGAAATGTAAACAAAATTATTGCTCTGATTCTGCTAGGAATACTAATTGATTCGATCTGGATTGTACGCAATATTCTATCCGTAACTCGGTGCCATGTTTCAGTAATTAACTCCTTGGTTTCAAGTAAAATTGATGACCACTTTTCCGCGATTTTTTCATCCAATCACAGTCTCAATCGTTACCGAAGATATAGGCTCATTGCATGTTTCGATTTCCTTGGCCTCTTTTGTTTTGAAAGAAGCAATACATCAGGAATGATGGTGGTTGCGAATAATTTATTTTTTGTGACTTCAAATGGTGCAATTTGTACTTATTTTTCTCGTATATGAACGATACATTTTTATGCTCGACTTTTTTTCTCTGGTGGTCCGCTTTAAGTGTTAAAGGCTGGTGAGCAATGAGCAGATGCTGTCTGCGGCATACCGTAACATTTAGGGAATCAAATTTGAAAATATATTCGACTGGATAATTTAAGATATCCTCCCCCCTCCCCGAAAAGTTGGCGTTTGCAATATCCGTTGGGAAATAACCTGGTAAAAAATTGTCGTGCTTTAATCGAACAAGGGTATTAACAGTTTTTTCCATTGGAAGCCATCAATAATGATTGATTTTCTTTGCGAATAGCTTTTTAATTTTGTGGAATTTTGCATTTTATTTCTCGCGAATTCTTTTACCAATTCCAAAGAACGGCATCCCTTAATCGAGAAGGAAAATTAAAATTTCATGCGTTACATTATATTCCGAAGGATATGTAATATAAGAGTGATCGAAAATTTCTTTTCAGAATGCATTTCAGCCGGGAAATAATATTTTAAGATTTTTAAGGTTAATATCATCGAATTTATTTTAACGGACTTGTCATTAAAATATTTTTTGAAGTTCTCCAAAATTTTCAAAAATCCATTAAAATATGTATGTAGAATATGTAATAATTTGATGCTTTTATTGAAGGAAAAACAAGCAAGATCATAATCGCATCCAAAAATTATAGCTTGTAGAAACTATTATGGAAAGATCGGAAAGATAAGTTTTTCATAGATGTGTCTTGCGATTAGTATACCTTGACTAACATCCATATAAGTACTGAAAATTTATATGACAAATATTTTATTACAGTTGTTTTGAATGGAATTCTGTGCTTTATTATTAGAGCCATCCTGATGCCTGAGATGAAATTACGGTATTACCTGCTGGTTTCTTATTATATTTTCCAATATTGCCTTCTTTTTATTACGGAATTGTTAGTGTCATTCAACTCAGAATTTTAGGGCTGAAAGTGATAATTACGGAGAAATGTTTCCTTGATTCTTGGCTTGTAAGCAACGGTTGCAATGTACACCCTACGTATAATACCCATATAAAGATCTATTGCCATAGCCAATGTAGAGAACCAGAAAAAAATGGCAGCGGTGTGCTAGTGGCGAGAAACCTGTTATGCTACGAAAATTATCCGGGAATGGCAGTCGCATTTCGAGGCAAGGTTGCGTTTTACTTTTATTGATATTGCCTTTCCATTAGAATTAATGTTGTGGGCATTAAAATATTTGGATGATGGATAGAGGTATCATCAAATTCGCGATATTTTAATAGCATAGAACGGTATACACGAATATAATGGTATATCCGGTTTAAGTGGATTTACGTTCCTATACTTTAAGTTTTCTTTATTTAATTTCTCATTGTCATAAAAATGATTGCCGGTGGAGGTCTTCCATACTCGTAAAACGATTTGTAGGACCATTTTCCCTAAATGGAATCCACCACTTAACCTTATTTCGAACCTCTCTCTTCAAAGTTTATCAATTCAATAAAACCAATAGTTGTTCTATAGGCTACTTGTGACGACACTGTGTATTGTGAACACTGTGAATACTTATTGGGGCACATTACATACAGGATTTACGTAGGCAATATTTTCCTAATATCAGTCCCAAAATTCTGATAAATGGAAGTACTTTAGGAAAAATAACTGCTGAAGCGACGAAATATTTCACGAGAAGCTTACGTCTTCCTTTCTTCAGTATTTTTGTAGTCAAAGTTCATAGAGATATACGTATATGATTTGTGTGCAAAGTTTCATTTCATTCCATCTATTATGCTGTCGGTAAAAAGTTGTTTCTCTACTCATCGCCCATGAGTTTCAGGAATCATAAGGATAGGGGGCGAATGCAAATATGACAAATTCAAAATGTTACAGAACATGATTAATTCGAGATCTGCGATTACTAATCAAATTGAAATTTCATTGCGCAAGCGAATATTCGATCAGTATTAATCTCTCATTATTCATAGGTATTCATGGTTTCTTAAAATTTGATTTTTTTCACTTGGATTCCAATTGTAGTCTTTCTTAATTTACATCGGGTTTAATATTTCCGGATTCTGTCATTTTTTATCGACCGTGAATGAGGAAAATGAACAGAAAAAGCGGAACAATTATTTAATAGTTTTTCGATCTTTCATCAAAAAAATCACTTAGAGATGTTGTAGTGTTCATATTTTCCAGACCTTTTGTGCAAAATTTATTCGTATTCTGAAATAATATTTGTTCTTAAAACTCGTTGGAAGATTAGGTAAGATCCTCTCCTTAGTGCGTCTAAGGACGATGGCGGAGTCATCCATCGAAAAATCGGTAAAATTCACCTGATCTGGGGGAGAATCTTAGGGAATTTCATTTATAGTTTAAGCCAGGAAAACAGGAAATTCTGAGTGGTAGAATTTTACGCGGAGAAATCTATCATTAGTCAACGTCACATATTGAAGAAATCTGAAAAATTATATTCCTTGCGAAAAATTCACATGAAAGGTTTTTTTTATTGTCTTGGTTCAATATGTATCTCAAAACCGCATCCGCGTGATACGATAACCACGAGATGAAAAGCTTCATTTCCGGTTTCCGTAAATCTGTATCGAATCATCTTTATGGTGCTCGTAACCTCAAATAGGTTTAACCCCAATATTTATGGTTTCTCGGAAAGGAATTTTTTGAGGGAACATTATTCGAGGAAAATTAATTTTTGCTGAATCGAATATTTCATTAAACAGCAGGTGTAATACCTTTCAAAAATCTTATCTATAAGTTGTACTTTTCCAAATTTGAATTTTTCAATGGCGCAGATACTAAAACATACCGCTATGGGAATATTTACTCAGCTTTTTCGAAATTTTTGAACTGCTTAAAAACTACCAATTCTTGCCACTAAACCATGTAGGATGTAAAACTAGATTCTTTTCGACAAAATAAATTAATATCTGGAGTTTACAGTGTTGTGATATCATCCGTTTCTGGCTAGCCGCAAGACTGCAGGTTCTATTATATCGCTTTTTGTACATACTTAAGACATTTTTTACACAGAAATAAGTACATTTAGGATTTAAAGCTGCTGGGACTCGCAACATGGAAACCATTTTCCATTTAATTCTGTCCGGTACTTGTGGTACGAAGAGTAAAAGACCACGTCTATGGTACTATTCTGATTATGTCAATTGAGGCTGCCAGACTATGGTCTGGTAAATAATCCAGATTATTATTCATTAGAGAAATGAAAAGCGGTGACTGCTGAATAATAAGTACGGTCCTCCTTGGTTTAGTTTAAAATAATTCCTTTTCTAATGAGATTATTTCTGATCTCCTAATTTCTAATTCCCAAGTTCTTTTCTAGAAGCAATCGAGGTTTTCTTCACTCGTTTCTTTAATTTTTTTTGCGACTTTTAATTGATGAGTGAAATGATATATAAGTTTTTTATTAATTGCCATATGTTTCTGGCATCGCATAACTGGAAACAGTTCTGATGTATATTTCATTCTTTTGAATTAATTATGAGAAATTAAAAATGAAATAAATTTAAATTAAAGTCGCAAGCAGTTGAGCGTGACGGAAAAGTCGGTTTCTTTAAATTGGAAAAGGAACTCCATATATTTGTGAATTAAATTCATTTTTATTACCCAAATATTAATCCAATTCCAATTATTCCTGTCACATTTGTCGACTGTATGAGCATCACTGCGTAAACAAAGCAAGACATTTTTCTATATCTGAGGTGTAATTATGAGAAATTTGTCCTTCGGGAATTTCAGCTATCATTCCAATTTTTTTTCACGTACCTCCTTTTTTGTACATTAATAATCTATCCTTCCCATTGCTGAGACAGGAAGCGATTCATTTTATTTAAGTCTTTTACCTTCTAAGCAACATTTCTCCCTGGGTTTGAATAATCCTTTCTCTAATTAAAAATCAAGATGAATGCTCATCATTGTATTAACTTCTGATTAGCGTAATTTATTTCTATTAATGTACATACTTACATAAAATTCTGTTAGATTTGCTCAATTTTTTCGATTCATTTGTTGCTTCTTTTGCGGATATTATTTCCTACTCCGATTAGTTTTCTATCCGAATAGAAATAGAAATTTAACCTTCATAATTACAGAATAATTCTTCGAATTTGGAATCAATAGTAATCCTAACATTTCCGATAATACTGAGATGATACCATTTGGAATATATTACCCTTTGTATGTATAGAGATAGAGAGAATTGCAGAGGATAAGGTAGCTTGAGGGAATAGTCAAACAAAAAGGAAAATCTGGCGTAAATCCAGGTGTGCTGTTGTTAAAGTGAGACTGCGATTGGAGTGTTTGATTTAGGCATTCCTGATCAGGAAGTCATTCATTTACAACTCAATTTTTCACACCTCACCGTCACCTTTTAGCGGGGTCAATCAATAGCCTGTGTGACTTGTGAATTGGAAACGTTCAGGAAAAGTAAATGGCATGCCTCGACGGACGATCCGAGGGTTGAGAAGGATAGCCTTTCGTCGGGGAAATCGACGAGGTGAGATGGAGCTTGAAAGCTTAAATTATTCGAAGTAAAAACTCCGGTCGTTGAGTGTCCACCGCGCATTAATTTATCCGGCAAAAAAATCAAACGGAGAGGATTTAAATGTAAATGGTTTACCGAGGGGTAATTAATAATTCCTGACAATCTTCCTCCGGGTCCCTCTCGCATTTAAATATTAAAAAACTTTTTTCTCTCCTCTCGTTTAATTCTAATCGCCAAAATTAAAATGGAATTCTCAGCGGCGAGTATCTGCGTCCCGGGCCATCCATCTACCGTTTGGGAGGCACATTTATTTCGGCCCTAAATACAGAGCTGCGCTTGCGACCCATTTCTTGCCCCGCAAACTAGTTTGTTTCGGGAAAGTGGAAGGGAATACTATTTATCATTGGTAGCAGAAATGAAGAAAAATGGTAAATTATAAGAACAAAACAAGGGGATTGTGAAAAACCTTAGAGCGGTTGCGTAGGATGCGAGCAATCCACCCGCTAAGGTCATCGCTCGCCATCTCCTTACCTCTTATTCCCACGAAACGCAAAAAAATCTCCGAGATTGCCGACTGTTTCCCATCTGTCCGCCCATTTTTCCTAAGCTTTCCTCTCCTTCGGTCTCTCTTCTTCCGTATACAAATTCGTTTTCTTTTTTTATTAGTATATATCTCTCTTTCCCGCTCTCTTTCTTGGTATGCTTCTCAAGATCTCCATGGTTCTCCACTTTCATGATCTGTCGCGTGAGATCTCTCCATTCTTACATCTTTCACTTTCCCAAAAGATCTTCTCCTTACATCGTTGGATTTTCTAGTGTACTCTCTGTAAAGTCTTCAGCAAGAAGGTCAGTTTGATCTGTATTCCCACCGCTATTACCAACGAGAGGGAATGAGGCTTACTAGACAAGTTTTGGAGTGAGGTAATTTGCCTTTGCGTAGTTCACTGAACTAGATTAATACCATCAGAAGTAGTCCACGTTAGTGCAGGACAATGACCCTATGAATAATATTTTCATTGAATTCTGTGTGAATTGGCTGAAATGGACGCTTTCTTACCTTAGTAGCTTTCATAGTATTGCAGTCAGGCTAATGTAAGACAAAAGTTAAAGACAGTCTGTATCCATCGCGTTTTCATCGATTATTATATTACCGAGAGATAAAGAAAAAATATTTCAGCGACCAAGCTGCGATTGCATTATTAAACGTTGGCACTGCTAATTCTTCGACCATGTCGATTTCTTACATAAGAAAATAAATAGAAATTAGCAGCATTACATTACCTTTACGCACGAAAATTTACTATGGTGGTAGTAAGATATTTTCTTCAAAGATATAAGGGATTCAAGTTTGTTTTTTTTTAATATCTTACAAGGGACACCTGTTCTCAACTGTGTCCATCCTCTGTCGTAGCGCCTTTATCTCGAGGTATATCTTTGACTACTGCTATATCTCACCAGATATATATCTGTTTCTCTTGAGAGATCATTCCAAGTCTCGAGGGGGATCTCGGTTTGAATCAAATCGAGTTCCCAATTTCTTTTTTCCGAGCTCCGCGTCCTCTTGAAAATTTCGCATTTGTTGTCTGCTTTTACTTATTCTTTCTAAATTTACATTTTCGTCGTATTTCTCAATGATAAAAATATATCGAACAAGATCTGTAATATAAACAGGAAAACCTCAATTACATCCATTTTAATAATTATTAAAGATGAACAAACAACTATTCCCTGATTAAAAAATCTGATTAGGAGAGACTCGAGTCAGGATCATTAGATGCATTAGTTATACCAGCATTCTAACCTCTTCGACATTAGGCTGAATAGTTATCCAGATGCTGGATGGTTGAAAAGAACAAAATCTACGCAGAATTCAAGATAGCGCTAGAAAGATTGTTGTACTTAAATCAGGGATGCCAAGGATCTTCCGTTTGTCGGGAAACCTAAGAAGAGGAGGATTATCTACAGTTTCCCTCCGCAAATTTTTATCGCATCCCCTTCATCGCTTTCTTTTCTTTCTTTTGGTACTCTTTCTCTCCCATCATCTCCGCTTCATTTTTCACTCCTCCCTTTCACTTACAGTTTTATCTCGATGGGTTTTTTCCCCTTTTCCTCCAACCACGTCAGTCTTTTTTACCACCCTACACGTGTTCCTTTTCTCACTCCATTTCAATCACCTCGCATCTCTTTGCCTTCCGTTCGATTTCTATCCCGCTTCTTCGACATTGCCACTTCGCCTCTTCCTGCTTCGTTTTTTCCCTTCGCAAGACACTCAGTCTTACGGTTTTTCCCTGCGGTTCGTCTCTCGAGATTCCAGAGGAGGGTTTTCCCATTCTTCACGCTTCCATTTAAGGATACAGCTCTTTCCTTTGGGCAGGAATTGCTAGAGGGGTGAGGGATGGAATTCGAAAGGGTTGGGTAGGTAAATAATTAAGAGGACCCGACTCGGAGTCGAATGAGGATTCGGAAGCCCGTGAGAATCAGGAATGTTTCCAGGCGTGGGTGGGTTCCTTTCGGCTTGCTTGTGCAATTCGGCTCGGTAGTTTTTTGCGTCCGCAAGTCCTTTATTCGGAAGTTATTTAATTTTCGGGCTGACTTACCTCAGTGAATTCTCTACGTAAAATGTCTACATCGTCAGGCGTGTGTCTTAGAAAATTCCAAGGATTTAATGGATTATAAAAAAAACTTACCTCTCCATCATTCTATCAAGAATTTTAGATCACGTGGAAGTTTTCGCTAAATTACCATTGATTTTAAAAATAGGGCATAAAATCATGGTAAATTATAAAAATGCAATATTTTCGTGTACGGTTGATCATGAAATATTGGATGACTAATAAAATATTAAAGGCTTATAGTGCCCTATTGTAGTTGTCGTTTCAGTGACGACTTAATAATCATCGAAAATAATTAAAATTCAAAATTATCTATTTTTTGGCGTTTACTGCAAAGAATTTGAGAATCGATGCTGTGCTCAATATTGAATTTTTAGGTAGGTAACGCTCGTGTTTTCTATAAAATACGACCTGAATGAGGGCCTTCAACTTTAGAAAGATGTGAGAGGCAAAATATTGTAACAACAAAAATAGGGTAGAATCATAAAGCATCTCTGTTAAACACAAAACTTAATTAGTGTTTATGAATAATTCCGGTCTCTCAGTCACGATCACTATTTTGCAACTCTACCTCTAATATAGTAGTCATGTAAGTTTTCTTTATGTCAGGAGGAATCTTGAAAAAGTTTGGACGACGCTGTATGCAACTGGTGGGCGTTATCTACCAAGTAATATGGTAATTTAATCACGTCCAATCCCATTGCTCCAGTGGCATCATAGGTCTAAAAGAGCTACTGTGTGACAAGAAACGCGAGAGAAGTAAAATAGAAGGGGAAATAAAATTCTATGAGAAATTGTTTAGGGAAGAAGAAATAGATACACGAAGTGCTGCTATTTTAGGAAAGAGTGAAGAAAATAATTTCATGGTTTTTGGAGACTCAGAATAGTCTAGATTAAATCTCTCTGACTCGTTTACTCGGAAATTTCAAAATTATTTCCAATGAAGACAGTGGATTGACTAGTTAGGGAAATAGATTCATAGTTCCGTATTGTTTGCTATTCATGTTGTAGCAATTTTAGAAACATTTTGAGACATATCTGCGAATAACGGAATATATGATAATTGCGGAATAGAAGTGATTTTAACGCTAATTTTCAGAGAGCAAGTTTTAAAAACAAATTTTGCGTTCATAATTTCCAGTTAACTTTCCTCTCTTATGCTCAAATATATCACTAAGATTACATGCGTTTACGATGAATGACTTAGGATACTTACGTCTTACGATCCAAATTTTTTCGACGTGCATAAATTACATTTCCCAATTCTTAATGGCGCTACTCGTTTAAGTTTAAAGAAGAAATGCAACTTTCCATGAGATCAATCCTCTTGCCGAGGATGCACGAAAAAAACTCGTAATGGTTCTTCTCCCGTAAAATATTTCAGCTTGCTCATATTAATGATTTCGGCGCAATTCAAATTCATGTAATCGCTTCTGGAAGGACGTTCGGAGCGGGTTTTATCAGTCCCCCATTTCACGAAATCAGCGACTCAGTTTATACTTGACCTGATTTTTTTGGTCTGAAAATTTCCCGGAGTTAACGTTGAGAACCTCTATTGGCGGTGGAAATCTCAAATATAAAAATTTTCAAATCTAACTTAGGAATCCCCAAAGAGAGTAAACGGTTTAGTGTTCTTCAAATAAACAACATCCCTCCAGTAGCTGTGCTATTGTATACAGAGAATCTTTCTTCCAAATCCATTTCCCTTTGCTTGTTGATCTTTTGTCTCTTCACGAGTTCCCCTATCTCCTATGAATAGCGTTTGTTCCCAATCTCTATTGAAAGTATTCTCCTTGTTCATGCAAAATTGCGTCGTCTATGTTCCCAATGAGCTACACCAGATGAAAATGCCAGGGATCTAAGTCGGAAGTCGTTAAGACTTCACTTTTGGCGATGAAGTAGAGAATGACCAATAAAATAGATGTGTTTAAGGATGGAAGTTGTAAAGTGCTTGTCCATCAAAATAGATAATAAATACTTGCACCAGTGTCTGAAATGGCTTATTTTCCAAGATATATTTATTTTACAATTTTAGATTAATAATAATGTTCATGTTTTGAAGTTGAAGATTATAGATAATTTTCGTTGTATCTATTTAAAAAATATTCTATTCAGTAATTAGTTGCCTTTTATATAGATATGCGATAATGCAAAGTTATGAATAAATTAGTGGGCGAAACGATGATAGAGTTTTAAAATCGAATTTTACAGGCGCCGTTATATAGTTCTTAGAATGGGCTTTCTTCAAATATCCTTTGAAGATTTTGTTTGAAATTTTTTAAATATTTTAATAAATATCAAAAATCGGTTCGACGGAATTCCTCAGTTTTCTCCAAACTTAATTTAAAATACTTTATAATGTGAAACAGGTCTTTCTCGAAAGATGAGAAGCAGAACAGTAAGAATAATTATTATGAAACGTCTCGGGGTGAAAATGTATATTCATCGGATTCTTCGAACCATTCTTTTTCGATCGGATAAAAAGAACTCAATTTATTGGTGATTATCGTAAAAGCTAAAAACGCTATCTAGTACGTCATAGGCTGAATATCGATAGATACATTTCTTGGAATTTTATGCACGGTTTTCAGTGCTATGTAAGAAAGATCCTTTCCATAACATTTATGTTGTTGAAAATATAATTAACAATAAGAAACGTTGTGGGATATATGGAGGAAAGAGTGGAAATTATATTTACTTGGAAGTATATTTAATTGGAATATTTTTTTACTTTTAGCGCCAAATTTAGAAAACTGCATATGTTTCTCGGTTCATCCAGATAAGTAAAAGCTATTAAAATAATACGTTAAGCATACTCATCCTCCGACTAAGCCGATTATTCTCAATGGAATTGTAAGCAAGATTGTAAATATATCTCAATATACGGATTACTTCTCCCATTCATTCCAAACAATTCCAGGTAAAATTTCTGTGTTAAATTTATGGAATTACATTTTTTGACATTTTGATTTTTTATATAATGTTTATCAGTAGACATCATGGAGATTTTTCAGATTAATTCGTAAAAATAAATATAGGATGGTAGGAAAAACAGAGTAGATTTCATCTGAAAACATGATATACGCTCTTTCCATATTTCATTATTATCATAGCTTTCTCTTTCTTCATAGCTATGATAATTAAATACTTAGCTATGCATATAGAAATGGTAATAATTTCTTAACTTAAACGTAAAATTGCAAAATGTGCAGTTTTGGAAAATCTTCGATTAATTCTCAACTCGTACATCTGCTCTCATAATAATACTATAGTGGCTTTCTTAACATGAGATTCTCTACTAATTTCCAATTGAAGCATTTTTTATGGCATCCAATTTAATTACTTTTCAGTTCACTCTTTCTCTCAAGTCTCTTCTGTGATATTCATATCACACTTAACAAAAATTTACGTTTCCGAAACGTAACCTATTTGGTGACTCGCGGTCGGCCACCGTTTCGAAATCCTATCGCGAAACCTTCATGTCTATGGTTCCCGAATGTGTTTGCCTTAACGGACCTTTTTACTGCCTTTCGCCGTTTCGGAATCGAGGCGATGCCGCAGGTTAGCAGACCCGCGGAGAAATCAGACAGAATAGGCTCGCCTTTGCTTAAAGGCACTCTTGTTTACTTTCAATCATTCTCAGAAGGCAGTGTTTTGGTTTCCTCCGAGCAGTGCTTTGGGCCATTGTTCTGTTATTGCATCGCTGAGCGAAGATCTCAGCCACCGTTTCATTTCCGGCTGCAGAATGACACCACATAAATCTTACTCAGCGTCAGATTCCGCACAGACCTTCCAGATCATGCACGTGGGTTTTGTATTTACGCGTTTGTTTTTGCCGATAAAAATATTTAAGCTGAATCCATAGTGCTGGCGGAGTCAATCTCGCTGAGAATGGAGGCGAGATATTATCTGATGAGAATGGAAAAGGGTTGGGGAGAGACCAAGCCACTGTGTTGCATTTCACGTTGATACGCGAAAAGAAGGTTGTTATTAAATGTGCTGAGAGTGCGTCTGCGATTTCCTTTTGCGGTGGAAGAGAATGTTGGGAGAAGAAAAAGGCGAAACTTTTCGCAAAGGGGAGAAATACTGTAGAAAATCCTCCGTAAAGGACGGAACGGTTTCTTCATAACCCAGATTTTCGCTTTTAAACGTCAGATTTAAATGGTTTCTTTAACCTGATTAATCGTTCTGTACTAAATTGTGCCCTTGAGAATGCGGGAATTTTAGTGGATACAAGTATTTCCGGTTTTCTAGCAGACTTTCAATTTTTTCCTTAGGTGGACGAAGCAAGACTGCGGTTCGGCTCGCGGATTTGTCACGGAGAACCTTGGTAATTTAAGAAAATGGACGGGTTCGGGGAAACATATTGCGAACGAGCGAGATTCGAGCTTTCGACAATTATCTCTGTAACATCCTCATTTCCCCGAAAGAGATCCGGCATCTTAAATTCCTTTGTCTAATTTACACTAAAAAGTGAAATTTTTTAATACAAGTTAAATTTTGAGGCTTGATAAATTGTCGTTTCGGAAAATTAATACAATATGATATTACTATAAAAGTAAAATAATATAAAACACTATATAATTAAAAATCGAAATTTTTTCGATAGTACGACATGGATAAAAGGAAGTAAGAAATTGCTACCATTGATTTTATTTGTTGGGTGGTTCTTTGTAACAATAATCCTCCCTTTATTCCATTTATTTTCTCTCCTTAATCCAAGTTTATTTTTTATACAGAGTTACGATATTAAACCGAATGATTAGTTTCGAGCATTATTATTATATTTTATTATGGTAACTTGAACGTGAATCTGTTTTTTGAATGAGGCCCTTTAAAGCTTTGGTTTCCTGAAATAAATGGAGATACTTGTACAAATCCATGAATTGATCAAGAGATGTCATTTACTTCTACGTCTAGGCCCTCGTTAGCATTTAAAAATGCTTATTTAGCCGCAGAAAAGATAAATAGTTGCTCTTAATAAATAACAATTTGCTATGGGAAAAATGGTTGTTGTTGACCCTTGACTATATCCGATACCATAATTTAAGTAATAATCTTTCATCAGTTACACATGAAATCGAATAGTTCCGCATATAATTCTCACGAATGATATATTAAATCACGATATTTTACGTAATCATACCACTTATCGTACTGCATTTTTTAATAGACTGAAAGAATAAATTAGTAACACAAGATTTCGTATGATATTTCGCGAAATTAAGAAATTACTAATTAACTAATATTGATTAGGAATATTTCCAGTGACCAATCACGGAAAGCGTAATATCAAATGCAACTCTTTTCCTCGTTTGATAGAATTTTCCTTTTAAATACCTCAATCAGGTCAATATCTTTCGATCGTGACTGAGCAAGCGAGACCTGAGAAATGCGAAGCGGATGTTGCTAGTATTTTACATTTTCGACACGGATGGAAGGAAATGTCTGCGAATAGATCCATTAGCGTGGCAAAACGCCGTCAGAGGATCGGTTTTTCACTATTTAAAAGGGACGTATTCGCTTCCAGAAGGGAATCATGTCTCATGTCGATGGGATTGGAAATGCCTGGACGAAAGAATGCGATGGAGAAGAAGGGGATGCATGGATGAGGATGGCACTGATGGACGGGGGAGGCTTTTAAATCGTCGCGGAATGTTTCAATCGTCTTCGAGAGAAGTGGCCTATGGAAAGCAGAGAGGGGCAATCTTGCCATCTGCTCGTGCAGACGGCGAGGCCATCAACTTCAAAATATCCACCATAAGGCGCGCGGATGAGTCGCGCATCAGCGGTAGAAAAAAGTGGCAGTATGTGATGGAAGTTCTTCTTAAGCTGTGAGATTCTAGGAAAGTTTCGCTAGTGTTTACCACTTGACTGGATATTCTCGTCCGGACATTTCCGGATGCCATAAGGAAGTTCTAGGATGCTAGGAGTTTCGTCTAATATTAGAGAGCTATTAAGATTCTAATTAAAGATTAGTCTTAGGCATTGGACACTTGGCATGTTTTGGTGTTTTGCATGTTTTCACTGTTTGATGAATAAAACCATCAACATTAAAATGTCTTGATCTATATTTAATTAAATCTTTCACTAAAAATTGAATGTAAACGAAAGAATTAACATATGGCTTTGTGAAAATTAGTAGATACTTAGGTTTTCCGCAATAAAAATTTCTGAAAAATATTATGTGAGGCTAAATAATCTATTTTCACATTGAAATTCATATAACATAATGTTCCTTTCACTAAAACATTTGACTGGTTGATACGCATATATTCTTGTACATTTGAAATCCGACGGATCCTTTTTTTTCTCCATCGCATAGACAAACGGAAATCTTTTCTTATTCATTGATCTTTTTCTAATATTCCCCCGACCACACTTTTCTGATTCTCTCTTTTGCACAATGTACAGTGGTTTCTCCTCTCGCTACATACATTTATTTTCTCGTTTGATTGTTTTCTTTGGTTTGATTTCTTGGGTCGCTGTATCATAAACCTCACTCATCTCAACAGTTTATCCTGTTTCAAATATTCTGTTAATGATACGTTCTTATACATTTATAGGTACTAAACGGTCTTTCATCGTGTTATCGTCTTTGTTTTATCGTCTTTTCTCTGTATCAGAATCCACTCTCAACATTTAGACATGCTCTTTCCACTAAGTAATATAGATGATAGACTATAATAACGTAATTTGCTTTTTAGATTGTTGCTTACCCTCCGTCAACTTACCTCTATTTCTCTACGCTTCGATAACTTTCGAACCATTAGATCGATATCTCGTGAATTGACTTACAGCATCTCCGCCAATAACATATGGTATCCGGGAATTCCAGCTCAACATATGGAAACGTAATACCGTTATGATAGATGCAGTCCCCGATGCAATCGGCTGTCTCCTAATGTATCGATTTCAAAATTTGCTCCTTATGGCAACGAGAGAATAAAGAATGTAACATCAGTGTCTTACATCGGGATAACCATGAGCTTTTCTCCTTTTCTCCTTCGTGATGGAGATAGAGTCGGACGTTATGAAATGAGCGCATAAATGATACATGAGAAATATAAATGCCTTCATACTCTTCGCTATTTGTCTCATTTTATCATTCACACATGGTAGAACCAAGTTATACCTTATTTATTATTCATGATCACAGATCGAATTTTGCCGGACACAACCATGAATACGCTTTGTCAACTTATGAATCATTTTTCTTATAGGGTATCTTTCAGGTAGGATAATTTTCCCCTTTAAATGCAATTTAATTAAAAGCAATCAATTCGAATCTAACGTTTATTTTAGGCTTCCTCGTTTCCTGTTTGACTCTTTATAGCTCTTCATCCAATGAAGAAGTTTTCCCATAATTATTACCAAGATTTTCTATCAGTTTATAATACTACGATTTTTTATTCCGATTGTTATGAATGATTTCAGTTAAAATTTTGTTAATATTTAAATTTATTGACAGAAAGCATATCCAAATTGAGAATAATTTATGTATAATTATATATTATGTTTCACAATTTTTCACGATTTTTATTGAGTAATCGGATCGTTCGGTCTAGAAAACCGAATACGGCTGGCGATTGTCATCTGGCCATTATCCCTCAAAGGAAGGTAGCACTAAGGACTTTTCTTTTTAATCGAAATCGTTATTATAAGGAGTAACTTTCTTTTAAAATAGAAGATTGATGGAAGTGGCTTATAAGTATCTAAAATCAATGTAGGTTCATTTCAAGATCATTTCAGAATGATTCTTCTTTATGACTTTATCGTACCTTTGCAATGGGCTAGAAGAAAGCAACACTTCTAGAATTTGCTTTCCTTTGAGAATCTATTGAGGTTCATTAACTTAGATCGCTTTACCGTCTGGGTCATGGATCTCTGCTCTCCGAAGATGCACGTACCATTGTTCGAAGGAGTTAACGATTTTCCTATTCCGGTAGTGATGAATTCAAGGGCGTTTCCTCTTCAGCTTACGAACGAGAAGCTAACATTTACGCTTTCGTCTTTAGCTTGAGGTATTGCTATTTATGCACGTGCGAATACTAATTATTCATGCAATCAATTTTTTAAACGCATTGGGATTAGCTCTCAATAAATTAACTGTCCTTCTCTTACTCGTACGTCAACATTTCATGGGACCAAACTCACGTTTAATTAATCTCCTATTATCCGATTTCCATATGGTAGATTCACTGAATTAATGTTGTACGTTACATAGCCCGTCTAACGATTTTAAAATCCTTAATAGAAGCCACGTTTATCAATAGAATCCTTAACGCGAAGGAAATTATCGACATTCAAGTTTCTATCTCAATTCAGCAACGCCTTTTGAACTCTTAATAATAAATAGGGAAGAATCGTTGTCAATAAATTCCCGTGGATATGAATATATATGACGCTGGAACCGCGTGACAGCACGGCGATAAATTTCCGTGGCTATGAATTTTCATTACGCCTATGATTTTTCATGAAGAAGTTCAACCTGTCGGAGGGTTTCCGCTGACGAGTTGTTGTCATTAAGATACTCATACTGCGAGAGTTCGAAATGCGGCTTAGGAGAGGAGTCGGCGAAGCGGATGGGCTAGCACATGGGGAAGATTAGGAAGGAATAATGAAGAGGCTAATTCGATCTTACTTAGGGAGGAGCTTTCGCGAGCGAATATCAATCACTCCGGAGGGAATAGAGAGGAGATCGAGCATCCAATAAATGGTGAACGGGAGAAGGGTGAGCGGTATAGAAAAGGTCTCTTTCTCCCTCGCCGTGATAAGAGTTTCTGCTTAATGGATTGGAAAGGAGTTTCTATTGGGGGAGGAATCGCAACGCAATCGACTTTCGCGTTATTCCACCTTTCCTTTTTATATTTTCCGCGTGCGCTACACACCTCTATGGGACTGTGACAAAGCGGGATGATAAATGGGAAACGTATCCTATTTCGCAGTGCGTGGGATTTGAAATGGAGCCCTTGGTGAGGGATGCGACTGCGCGGGAAGTAAATGGCTCTCATTCGAAAACAAAGGGAGGTGTGATTGATTGCGTAGGAGATCGATTGAATCGGATAATTCGCGGGGCGATTTTCACTACCTGAGGTAATTATGCGAAAATCCCAATTGAAAAGGATGGGATTGCTCCAGCTGAGGAATGGGTTCGATATCCTATTGCACTGCGAAAACACTCTGTACCATTTGAAATCGATTTGTGTCTTTCATAAAATATGAGGTAGAATTGGAATTTTACTCTAGTATTAGTAACCTTCGTAGATACTGTAGGACTATACTATATATACAAGAGGTCTCGTAGTTAACTATAAATTTACGTTCTATAAGATATTCTGAGTAATGATAGGTTTGCTTTTATTCTAAAGATATTTTTATCTTGTAACTGCGATTCTCAGTAAAAATGTCCGAAATTTACATTCACTCTTACTATTGTGTTTTCTTCCTCATAAATATGAATCCAGACTTAAAATAACGATATATTAGTTTAGCTGAATTTAAAACTAATTGAGTCATAAGAGAAAAATATCAAGGAATTATCTCCTATAGCAAAAGAAGTCTTCGCTAAAAATTAAATTATATTTTAGTACGAAAGGAAAGGTAAGAAGGAGTAGCCATTATAAGTAACTTAGATGGTTGTGCCATGAATTCTTTCTTCACTTCTCGTGAAATGGTGATGTATGTATTCAATATAAAATTGATTTTTATTCCATTTATGATCAATCTGTTCAATAAAATTAAAAAGGAAATTTTAATAAAAAATCTCCTTTAGTAGGTCATTAAATTGAATGCTGCGATGATTTCATCCTTTGTGAGGTATGATGTTTTCCTATATGAAACAATTGATTGCGTAGCTTCATTTTAAAACCCAGAAGACTAGAGAGCGAGTTTTCATCGGTCTTTTCGAATTAGATGGCAATATTCACAATTAGAGGATATAAATATCAGATTCAGCACACTTTAAAGGTCTATTCAGTCAAACGAAGTGAATATCATAGTATCATCTTAATTTTCCTTAGTGAATGTTGAAATGTAATAAGATTTTAATTCTAAGAATTAGAAATAATAATTATCATTTCTAAATTTCAGAACAGACCATTTTATTTTTTAGGTGAGAATTAAATAAATTGAGTAAAATTGGTTAAAAATTCAGATAATGGCAGTGATTGTTTCAAAATTTTAATGGAAACGACAATCTATTTTTTTCATTGATTTATTTAAAGATTTGTTTGAAATGAAGATGGAATTGGAATGAAACAGCCGGATGTGGCTGTTATATTGAATCCGGATTCCAATCACGAAAAAATCAATTACTAAATAGAGCCAGTTGACATTCAATTTAAATCGAAATAATAGTCATTATAGTGCGGAGATACCGTATCGATTTCGAATGATTAAAATCCGACGGAGAATAAATCAAAATCGTAGACGAAACAGACGAAAATTCGCTGATGTAACGCACTTAAATGCGGCCTTAGCGTAAACAGAATTCAACTGCGAAGCTCGGAAAGAGAAAGAGACTGATGATGATATACATGCATAATAGGGATGGGATAGGTAATTAGGAAAGGGCAGCAAAAAGAGTTGAAAGGGATAGGAGGCGTCCGATGGATTGCTCTGCCTAATGGTTTTCGGTGAGGGAACCAAAGAAGTCCGAGCTCACGGGAGTAAATGGGGAGATGAGGAATATTGAGATGGATAGATAATAGACATTATTAGGAGGGGAAAAAAGGCCGGTTCATTACCTTACCGTCGAATTTTTTTCGGTTGCGAAACACCCTTGAATGGTCTACCGTTTAAGTATGTACAATTTGTACGAGTTTACCCTCGGAGAAGAAATCGAATCGACACACGGCGTTCGAAGTCGAGCAGTAAAAACATTCGCTTTTATTACCTCCGGTGACCGGAAGAAAAAATCGCCCACTGTTTTATGTACTCGAAATTAAAGTCCGCACATAACCGCGGTAACTCGATGTATCGTGATTTATGAGGTCGAATGGGTCGACGTAAAAAACACTTCGTATCCGCGTTGGAAATATTGTCTCGTTCGAGATAGGGAAAAAATTTCTGCGCGCACCTACTAGGAAATGAGGTGATGGTAAGAAGTACATATTGATGAGAGGAAAATTTAAGATGGGTAGATGACGGAAGCGAGAAACGAAAGAGACTCTTGGCGCGAAAAAAACCCGCGAAAATCTACGAGGGCGGGAAAAAACTCGGGTAAATGTTCGTGAGCTGGTAACGAATCGAGACCCATCGTCTGCGACGCTTCATTAATTCCCAGCGGGAGATATCCACCGAACAGATCTAACACGTGCTCTTTATGCGAAAGCGCCCTTAGGTGCTTCTTTTTTACCTCTCGATCCTCTTTTTTCCCCCTCTCTCAATCGATGCGCTTTTGTCAGTCGTAAAGAGGGCCGACGGGAGGAATGGGATTCTTCCTCGTGACGCAATTAACGCGTGTGGATGAGTTGGATTGAAACGGTGTCAGTATTGCGGAGTGTGGGATTGAGAAATGGCTCAAGGAGATGATACGGGCGATTGGAGGCGAGCGATGAGGGGGATTAGCGTTGGCTATCGGTCCACCTTTCTTAATTACGGTCCACGGACAGCGGGAGAAGAAATTGGTTCCTTTTCAGATAAGCCGTTCAGTGCGTTTTTTCCGTGGCCTAATATTTTCGAGTTTTACAGATCATGATCGGGTGGGATATCTCCTTGTGGTCGAAAGAAACAGTTTTATGAGTAATTAAGTTGGAGGGAAAGTGTGCGTATTTTAGCACCACTAGCTGCGGAGAAGTGTTTGCTTTTTTGGGTGGATATTTACCCATCGCTTCTGGGATGTAAGGAGATTTCAATGTTTAATTAGAAAAAGTGAATCGTTATAACTTTATCCAATAGGGATACAAGATGTTTTGGTAAATGAGCCGCAGGATGAAGAATTAACAGAATTTATTTGAAAATGAAAGTGCAATCAGAGAAATACTGCGACGACATAAAATAACTTCGGTAATCCATCGTCTATGACAGTAATACCTATTTTCTCCTAAGAAATATGTTGAATTTTCCGCTAGACCATGAAATTTACTCACCTTTACCTAATTCGTAATATTACCTCAAACATTCGCAGTCTGATTCTTGTAATAGCTAATCCCTAGTAGAAATAGTTCTTGCTTTACTATACAGTTATTAATTTATTCTTGGGATGCTGTTCACACTGTAATGTGCTGGTATGATTCAGAATTAATCTTGCTTTTCTGATACAACGGAAATTTAATATAATGGCTCATTTTACTAGAAATTATTAGCATTATTGCATTTAATAAATATTTAATTTTATTTATAATCTCTGCTGTGTTCATGTAATGTAGGAAGTTAATAGCTTATTGAAAGTTAGTTTCTTCATTTGATTTATCGTAGCTTACAACTCAATAAACATTTGTGACCTAGAAGGGAACGCAAGTATTCGTCTTGTCACAGTATGCGTATTACTGGATTTATTAACATGATCTGATACCTTGGCAGTCAGAGGAGAGATTTGAATAAGTTACCAGAGCTTTTCTGTCGATTTCTTCATCTAGCGTAAAGTGAAGTTGATTTATATAATAAATTATCACGGATAACTAATTTCGTTCACTTATGCACCAGTAGCAGCAAATTATTCCTATTGATGAAAATTTTCAATCAATTTAGCGCAATCAAAGTAGAAATCTGAGATTAATCCATTGCAGGTTAGTGTCGCAGTCAGGCAGAATCCATCTACTATTCTTAATTAAAATATATCACACATCCGCGTAAATTCCCTCCCCAGAATTGTATCTTAATTTTTGTTGAAACTAAAGCTGTTGGGTAAAGGGGTTGATACTAAAATATAATGGGAAAATTAATTCTCAATTGGAAGAGGTAAAAGACAAATTGTTGATTCTTCTTATGTTCTCGCTAGATCGACCTACGGAAGGCGAGGTAGTCTAAATCAGTCGTTTCGTTAAAACCAAATGGAAATTAAGAAATTTTTCTTCTTCATAATTTCGTAACATGTAGTCCGGCTCAGGAGGATGGAACTATCAATTATTTTATTTGATCTAAATGGTCACTATCTAAATCATTCAGTGTCTTCTCTTACTACAAATAGCCTATCGCTCTGACAATATACATTATATAATTCGTGTACACTGCAAACATACTGCGAAGATCGTGTTCAGATGGTAGAGACTGTTATCTCCGACCCTCCAAAAGTCTCAAAGCAGAGCGGCGTCGAGGACCATTCATCAATAACCATCAGCGTAACAGGAACACTACCGGGAACTACAAAAGAGTTGCGAAATTAACGTAAAGAGGAACCGTTTACACCCGGAGCGAAATGTTAAGTAACTCGAGAAAGGGATGATGGGCAGAAACAAAAGAAGTGCGTGGAAATTGTAATGTCAGCTTGGAAAGTTGAGTGGCTGTGTACAGTGTCTGACTATGAATGAGCACATGTCACGGGTTCCTCGTCTCACGGGTCAACATCTGTCTGCGGTTCGTTTGGTTAGCGCGAGGCGGTACAACGTTCTTAGCCAAGGGAAGAAATATAATGGAACGATGGCGCGGATAACAATGGTCGCGAGACGAGCAGAACGTTTAAAGAGTTGTGCGATTTGTCGATGGCACTAATGGATAGCTGAAACATGGTCACAGAGGGGCGAATGTTCGCGATTAGAACGCGTGAGGTGAGATTTCATTTCTCTGAGGTGTACGCTTTCCATATATGGTAGGTAAACAAAGTAAAAGTTTGCTCATGAGCTGCAAAAAGGTATATGAGATCTCATGAGACGAATGTCAGATGCCCGTGACCAGGAAAGAGCGCTTGTCCTTTAACGATGTCCTCCGGTTCAATCAGAGTTCAGTAAAGAAATAAGCTATTCATGTTAGTAAATTTCCATTATAAAATATAAGTTTTATGTTTATTTACAGAATCTCAAACATGTTAGAATATTACCATCAGCTTTTTGAATAGATAATGAACAGCTGCATCAGAGCCCAGTTTATTCATAATGTATTAAAATATTTATGAACTCGTGTTTCATGAATTTATTTTCCGATATGTTAAAAACCCTTGCTATTTAAGGAAATTAATTAATAACAAGAAAAATACTTATGGCTCAAATAAAAAATGATTGTAGTAGAGAACCCCTGTATCTTCTAGCTTAGTAGCTCTGTTTGTGAATTGCAGAGTTGGATATATTCATTGACAGGGTAATGTCTGATGTAAGACACATACTGAATTGACTCTACTTAACTTAAGAGTTACTACATCAAATCGATAAGCGTCCCTAGGATGTGAATTGTTAAAATGAAGGAGATTCCAGGGAGAAATGGACCTGTAAAAAGTCTGATTGGACCGGTACTTTTACGTGTTTTCCTGGAAGCACATCCTTATGTGACAAATATCCTGTAATTCTTCCTTTAATGAAGGAGATTTAATTTTAGATTAGAATTAGTCAATAAATTCAAGGAATATCTTCTCGGAAGACATCTAAGATTTGGCCTGGCACTCTTATCAGATACTGCGAGGAATATAAGGGAAGTGGATGCTTGAATAACTCTCTTTAAAGATTAAAATTCTCCGCGGAGAAGATAAAAAGAACAGAATTAAGGTGCTTTTACTGCCACACGCCGTTAGGGGACTCTCAGGGTATATTTTTTGATGTTAATATAGGAAAAGCACTGCTGTTTTATTTGAAACAAATCTAAATGTATGGTTTTTAAAATGGCTGATACTTTGAAGAGAAGATTTACTTCAACTGAAAATTAAGAGAGAAATTAACTTTCAGATCCGTAGGAATACGGGTTTGAGTACTTACTCATCCACATTTAGTTCGTAAAACTTAAGAATATTAATTTCTGTAATATAAAAATTAACCTTCATAACGGTAATTATAGTGGCCACAGGCGTTCCTTGCCTCAATAAGCCCTCAGCTTCGGTAATTTCGTTCACTATAAACACTGGCTTGGGGACTGGAAATTGGCTAAGTGGCCATTTCGCTCCGTAAGCTGCTTTCCCTGATATCATCATCTAACCATACAGCTTGAACCGTGACATATTCTTCCTTATGAGGCTCTTGGTTTGAAATCCTCGGGTAATTACTGCTATCTCTAAAACGGATTTCCCTTTTTAGGCATGTCTTCTTCGGCGAAATTGTAATTTTATCCGCTGAATTTGCGTGATAAATTTTTCAGACTTTTTGGCAATGTGAATATTAAAGAAGATCTAGGAATTTATAGCTGATGAAACGGCCTAGGAGGCATTTTCTATTAAATTTAAGCGAAGGTTAAAAGCGATTTACCGTATATGTCGGTAGAAAATTTTCGTATTCTGCGCATATCTCATACCCTTATGTTCCAAACATGGAAGTTTCATTAAATTGTCAGTAATCAGGCATAAAGAGTAGTTGTTACGGAAGCTTTGTCGAAAGAACTTCATTTACGTTATACTCAGCGATTCAGTTATTTTACCCCATCGAATTGAGAATAATTCGATGAATGCGATGAAGAGAAATCGTCATGTCGAAGTGGAAGGTTCATTTAAATAAGTCAGTTTTATCTATATTTATAGAACTCATCGGGTTCTCGTTGTAAATTAAATCTCGGTGAAAGAAAAATGTAGAGGTTTCTACAGCTAACATTTAAATCGCACTACTTACGTTTTGAACCAATGCTAATATGGATTATACATATTTTCCTCCAGAAAAACTTTTTACTCTTATTTGCTCAAAATTTCTCTGCCCTCTCATATGTCGGTGTAGAGTCACGCTTAAGCGTGCAGTTTCACATTTTTGCAAGGTAGTTCGATCAAGAGAGCATATGCATTCCAGATGCCTCGATTTATTCTGCGTGACCAATGGTCGTTCGCCGTGAAAGGAGAAATTGAGTATGGCGCAGCGAATGTAAGGGCAATCCATCAAGATTGCAGTCACCCATTCCTCCACACCCCTTCTCTTCCTCAAAATTCATCTTCCTTTCTCCTCTCATATTTGTCCTACACATAAATCAGCGCGCGTAAAAGAGCAAACAGAAGACACTCGAAAAGGAGAGTTATGAAGATTTTCTTCCATTTCATGTTCATCCTGGACGTGATTCCGTTGCATTATGGGAGGGAAGGATCCATTCGCACGCATTTATTGTGCGGGTGAGTCGCGCGCACGTAAAACTTTTACGACTTTATTTTTTCTTTTAACATTCGGTCGTAATCCGTGACGCAAGAAGAATGGTCGAATCCGAGGCATATTCTGTTGGTGGATGCGCCTCTCTTTGTTTCGTAATTTGGTTAATTTTGTCTCAGCGTCCATTCATTGTCTAAAAATGGGTGCGTGACTCTCGATTGAAAGAAACCAACTCTTACCCGATGACATGGGTGATAGAAGCCACGGCGGTCACATTCCTTTCTTATGGAGGGAATTTCCACTTCATTGTTTTCCAAGAGTTTTGATTTGTTCTTTCACGGTTGTTTGAAAATGACAGGCAATAACATCATAATTTTGGAGCTACATTCTACTTTATTCAAGCATTATTGAGGGTTACGAGAATTTGCTCAAAGGAAATGATTATTCACTACAATTGCAACCTGATGTAAAATATTAGGATAAAATCTGCTAAAATGAAATATTTAGATGATATTATACATATTAAATGGGAGGTTAATAAATTTTTCTGCAATCTTAGCTAAAATTGGAATGATAGAGAGAGTAGGCCCTCCGTAGGAATGTATAAGACTCTTATATCTTTTGTATTTATAATAAATTTGAGTAGTTACAAAAATTATATAAACTTCAATGTAATATTTGAATTGAGTGAATTTTACGGGCGTTTTTGGACTTTTACCGAAATTTAGTTTCAATCTTAATGTCTATAAATTAAAAAGACTTATGGTAATACATGAATATCAATCAATTATACAACGCCGAATTGTAAGTGTGGTCCATCGAATAACTGTAACAACAATCAGCTCGTTTGTATATTTATGTAAATATGTACGCAGGAAATTCTTCAGCAAGTAAAATGGCTTTAACAATTTTCTGACAACATGTCTTGATGGATGGAATATTTCTTATTTGTCTTTTAGCTCAGAATAGAGGAAAACGTATTTTTCATTTATATTTGTCCAATCCCGTTCATGACTATGATTATATGGGAACTACAGAAATTTAAATGATGAAAATTTATTAGTTGGTCACTCATAATGGAATCTTACGAGTATTATTATTTATATGGTCAATGTGCCGCTATAACCTGAAAGTTTTCGATTTATTTTGGCTCAGTAAGTAAAGCAAGAGCAAATTACCTTATTCCTCAAATTGCCTAGTCGCCTCATTCCTCCTCCAAAACTTTTTGTAACCAGGATTAGAGAGAATGCAGTTCCAACTGATCTTCAGGGGTATGATTTTACTATTGATCACTATCCAAAACTAGCAACCAATAGCAATAAACTATGGAATTTTCGAATCTAAGGGAAGAAATTTTCTACCAAAGGTTATTATCTTCGGTAGTAAAACTTCTGTCATGTTGGCGGATTGAAATTTAACTCCAAAAACCTTACGAATGTAAATCACTCTTAGAGAGAAAATATGACCCAAGGAACCGCGGCATTGCGTCACGGTAGAGGTACGTGATTCATGTGAAAAGTTAAAAAGAATTATGAGGAAATAAACGTTCGGGAAGGTTAAAGCGGATTTAACAGGTGTATGGAAGAAGTTGCAGACAAGTTACTGGTGGGTTTACTTTTTCATCTTCATTTCTTAGAATATAAAATGGCGGTAACCCCTTTTGTCTTTTATATAAGAATTCATTACGTATTCAGTATTCTAAAAAAAGAATGGGTAATCCCAAGGTGACAAGGGAAATATTGGGGATCGGTGTATTGTTGATTGATAGAAAAAATGGTAAATAAGAGTTACGTCGAGGATGATAATATGTATCGTTGGAGTAGAACCGAGTGTTAGGGCTATTGAGACCTTGGTTTTCTTTTCGCAATGTACCTTGGCTTGTTTTCTTGGATCTGCTATTATTTTTGGAGCAGGAGAAAACTTGCCTCGGGCTAGAGAGAGAGAGAGAACAACCTCTCCCTCTATCTCTCTCTTTTTCCTTGACCAAAGCCGTAATATCGTCACTTTTGTCGCTCTCGCGTTCATTGGTCGGCGACTTCAATCAGTTCCGTTCAACAGTCAATATTCTGGAGTATGGACAGTGATAGCCTGAATTTTTGATAACTCTACGAATGAGAATTATTTAGTAAAGGGTAACTACGATATTGGTTCTATGCATTATCTTCTTTATTTGCGGTGAAGCATGAAAGTATTAAATATTTAAATCGTTTATATCCTAATTATTAATTCTTTAAATGGTTCGAATTATTAAGAGATCATTTTGACGAAAGCTTAAATAAATTTTTATTTAAGCTTTCGTTAAGTCATGTGAACCTTTCCCAAAGTGGATCATCGTACAGCATATAAAATTTTTTAATATTATACGTTTCACTTATAATATCAAAATAAAGAGAGCAGAGTGGTTTATGCCACATTAAATGTTCCTTTATTTAACACACTCGATCAAAAATGATTTGGATCACTGATAGCTTATTGAAAGTCAGGCTATTTATCGCTAGTCGAAATATTTTATAATGATAAGTCAAGAGCACGGCTTCTCGTACTATATCCTGATGAGTGGAATATTTTTCATTTGTATTTTCGTTCAGGAAAGAGGAAAATGCATCTTTCTTTCACTTCAGTCTAAGTCATGTTCACGGCTGTGATAATATGAAACTACTGAGATATGAGTGATGCTGACTAACGTCATTCACCCTGGTCACACGTCATTGAATGCTAAGAAAAGTGTTATTCAGAACGCCTTTACGCTGCAATAACATAGTCTTCTGATAGTATTCTGACTCAGTGAGATTTGCAAGGCAAATTACCTCACTCCTCAACTTGCCTAGTAAGCCTATACATAGGACTCTCAGTAACCAATGGTAGAGATATTGAATTCCACACTGGTTTTAGTGATGAATACTTTAAATGGGAAGTTACGATTTAGGAGGATTATTACTTCTTCTTAATTTCTAAAGAGATCTTGAGGATAAATGCACAATATATTAAGTTCATCAGAGTGCTTTCAATTTGTAACATCAGATGAGGAATGTTCTCATGAATTTATTCTTTATTTTCCGTTCATGAGCATTATTTCCTTTGGACGGTAGTGGGCAACGTACCGAAGAGGGGAACGATTATTTAAAACATTCTATGCGCTTAAAATGTGAAATTTATAGTCGGGTTCGCGATGCAGATTCTGGGGGATAATTCATGCCTATATCGGATGGTCTTGAGACAAGACCTCCTCGAGGGAAATTATAGAACTCACAAGATACCATCAGACATAATTCATATTCCCAAATTATTGACTCGACTTCCACCTATGACCACCAAGCCGTAAAGTAGTCGAATTCAACTCCGTGGTTTGAGAAATACCGTCGTCTAGGATGGAACATCATCACGTCTTGACATAAGTTTATCGATCCGCGGAAAAGAGCAGTTCACAGCCTCGTTAATTGATTTTCGACTTCGGCATCCAGCCTCCCTCCGAATCACGTATTTACTGTCATGATAAATCGCACCACACCAAAAAAGACTTCCTTCCAAGGATAATTGTTATCGAAGGGTTCGCGTGGAAGTAAATGTTATTAGGACGTGAATTATGGCAGAGCAAATCAATCATGGTCATCTATGAAAGTAATTGCGAGGTAACAAAGTGGTGTGACGGGACGGACAAGAATTCTGTTTGAGAGAGGCTTTGTGAGCAAGGGAAGGAGGTCTCTCTTCTCTAACTACTTTACTCTTGCCTCCTTCTCTTTCCTTTATCCCCTTTTTTAATTTTCTCCTCTCCGTTCTCTTCTTCTCTTTATTTTCACTTTCGTTACTGAATTCGCGATCTTATTTATATTATTTATCGAGTAAAAGGTCCCTTTTCTCTCTCTCTCTTACTCTTGCCTCCTCTTTCCTTTATTCTCGTTTATAATTTTCTCCTCTCCGTTCTCTTCTTCTCTTTATTTTCACTATCGTTACTAAATTCGCGATCTTATTTATGTTATTTATCGAATAAAATTTTAGTATATTTAAGCATAATATTTTGAAGTCTTTTACGATAGTTTTACCTCCACATAGGATATCAAGGGGAACTTAAGTGTGTAAACAAATTCATAACAAATTGAATAAGTATAAAAAGAAATAACCGTAAAAAGAGGAGAAACAGTTCATAATCAGCGTTTACCAATCCGACTAGCTCACCAAGATTTCCTCTCTCCCTCACAGTTCCTAACATCAACTATTGCCCGCATCTCTTATTCCAGTCAAGGTCTTCATTTATATTTCCTCCACTCTAGTCAATCAGTTTTATTGTCATCATTTTTCTGTAGCACAACATCTCTATTGCTTCTGATCTTCTCTTCTCTTCTGCGGCTATAGCCCATGTTTAACATCAATATAAGAGAACACTCCATACATAATTTTTACACAATAGAACTCACATAATATCAGTTTTGGAAAACGACCTTATTATCTATATATTCTAATTGTGCGTTATTTGGAAAATTTTCCTCTCAATTACTTTTTTCCTGTTTTATGCGTTATATGTTAGAAGGTAGTCTTAAACTGCATAAAGTTGAGATGAGTACAAGATATTATCATGAGTATTAAGAATAGAAATTAGCAGATAGTGTATGGAATGTAGTACAGCAGTTGTAAGCCCATAAATCGTAAGAGAGAAAAATATACACGGCTGTATTTAAATAAAAGTGTTCCTTAAGTCCTTTTAGAGCTGTCCCAAAGCTCACATCCTGACCAAAATAAGGAAAACATCAAACGTTGAGAAAAACACCGTTCTGCGGCAATATGCGTAAAGGTAACTCAATCACACGACTTTAAGAAATATAAATATCCCTTTTAAATGTCTTTCCATGGTGATAATTCTTTATTTTGCAAGTATCTGTTAGATCGAGTGTGATATCTCTTCGCGTATTCTTCATGCAAGTCTTATTTTTCCTCTTTATCTTAAGCCCGGCGAGAGAGGATTTTAATTATAATATTCACCTTGAAATTACTTTAATTTATTCATCCTACCAAAATCTCTCACAATTCCTTTTTTAATCCGTCTAGCTTTGTTTTTACTATCGATAGCGTGTCACAGTCTCTAGCACTCTCGCTTTCTACAGAAGCTTGTCTTTCGTTTCTTTACCATTCACTTCTCTCCTGAATCTCCCACTCCAGACGTCAGCCCTACCTCTTCCTCTCTTCGCCGATGCGATTCCTCACAAAGACCCCTCCTTCTTTTCTCTTTCACTCAGCAGTCTTCGTCGCCCTACCAAAGAACTCCTTTCGTTTCCTTTTCGCTGCCTTTTCCTTTCCTTTCTTTTGGTTTCACTTTCGCCGATTCTATTCCAAATCCTTTCAACTCTCAGTTGAATTTCACTCCAATATTTATTTATTTCTGCTCTCTTTTGTTCCTCCCTAATGCATCCTTTCCATTTCTGCAGTGTTTTCTTACTCTCTAAATCATTGCATTGTCTATTTCTCCGTGTATGGTAAAGCCTTGCTGTCGTATTTGTGTTTCAGCTAAGCGGCTTTGTTTCACCTTTGAAATGCTTTGATCTCAAGTTTTCTGTTTTCTCTTCCGAGTGTTCTCCCGAACTTCCTTTTACTCCTTCCTGAACTCCCTTTTAAGTCCTATTCTGTATCATCAATGTGCTTAGGAAGCAGCGTTACTCTCCCTTACATTCATCTTCTTATTTCTTGCATCTATTTTTTCTTCCCTAGGTTTCTTTAGCGTCTTACCTGCGATCAATTTTCTTCGTCCTGTCTGGTCTCTTTTGCTTTTTTGACCTAAATTTCCCCTTCGTTACACACTGTTTATCACTGACCGCAGATCTTATGTTGCCCTATACTTTCCCGTATTTATAATTCCATTTCAGTATTCTTTTATTCACGTAGATTCTAAATCACTTTTAGCTAAGGTGCAAAAGAATTTTTGCAGTCCTCATCGCTAATTCCCTTCTCCGGGTCCCTATAGAGATTACAGATGCACAAGCTACGGTCCGCAGGGTAATTCACTCAATTTGAGAATTCTATCTGTCTCGCAAAACAGAATTTATCAACGCCTTTTAGCTATATTTTCCATAGCTGAAGAATTAATTTTCGCATACATTTACAGCTCGCAAAAGCAATTATGCGTAATGTATGGCCCGCAAGCCAAAGAGTTTGAAAAGATCGGTGATTAGGATTGCTCAAACTGTTTAATATTTTCCAGTTATTTTCTCTATTTCGAGCGTTCATTTTATGCTCGTTTAACTTCGAAATTGATGAAGTCATTCAAATTTCGATCTGGTTTATACCGTATTCAGAATAATTTATTCTCCTATTTCTGTTGGAATCACCAAATTACGTCAATGATTCATAGTGTTTGATTTCATCGTGTTTCTCTTCTGCGAAGCTAATATTGAGAATTTTCCTTGAATTATTCTTAAAGATCTTTTTAACACGTCCTTCCTTTTTGCAAGAGCAAATTCTTATCTTTTTTCCCATCCTACGTGCCCTTCTCCCCGCCTGGCCTCCATGCAGCATCCCTCTCCATCCCGGGCAATCATCTTCCACTCCGTTATCAACCCAACCCGTAATCACTCCACCCCCGCAATACCACCCTCCCTTCATACTCTCCTCAATCACGAAGTCCTCTTTTCCCTTTCACGCATAATATTCCTCTCCCATGGTATCCCTGTTCTCCTCTCCCCCTCTCTCCCCCGCCCTTTTTCGTCTCTCTCATGCCATTTCTCACTCCATTTTCCCACCCATTTCTTCGCATCTCTCCCCCATCCTACCCTATTTCACCCACTCCTCTCCCCCCTCCCTTTTCCTTCCATCCCTTCCTCACGTTGGAAGTGTGGCTAGTGCCTCTACGGCCGTCGTCCGAACGGGATCTACTCTCTCACGAATTCTCAGCCCGCAGCCTCCGAAGCGTTTTTGTGGCGAAGAAGAGAGAGAAGCAAACGAGACAAGTGCAGGAAAGGGAGAACGGATAGTGAGATATAGGAGGGAGAGGGAGACACGTGCCGATGCGTGTGGACCTTTCCCGGGAAAGGATTTCATCCGTGTGCGGAATACGATCTTGGAAGTGTAAAAATCCCCCTTTCCTTCGAACCCAGCGAAATTACAGAGAGCGACTGCACGTAGTCGGAGTGTGTGAATACACCCGTCCCCCATACAATTTCATACTCATCCCGGGACGCATAGCGGGGTGCGGATTTTTATTCGCTTTTGACCACCCCGAGAATAATTCCCGTGTGTGAGTCCCGCAGAAAGACGCGGAACCATTCACCTCAAAGTGCATTAAACGACGTATTGGTCTAGTCCGACCCGTCGTTCACGATGGCCGACGTTCTAGGCATCGAGAACGGTTCGATATTTACCCGAAGTGGGAAGGAGGCGGAGGCCAATCGGCCCCCGGTCGGAGGCGGAGGGGGCGGGACCGCCAGGGATAAGGATCCTAAGATTCCGAAAAGTGACAGCCCTCCTCCGCCCCCGAGGGAGAAGACGCCACCCCCGGGGGTGGACGAGCCTCCACGTCCCGTAACACCGCCTCCCCCGCCCCCGTGTCCATCTGAGGAATCCCACCCCCCGCCCCCAGTGTATGCCAGCTTGGCTGCAATGTCCACCATGGAAGAGGAGAGCGTAAGGGAGAGGGTTAGGTCTGCGCTCCTTAAGGAGTGTTCAGCGCTCCTGAAAAGCGCGGCTCTCAACGCCCCCGGTGCCCCCGGGCAGACGCCTGGGGGTCCCGCGGATCCAGCCGGGAATTCGGGAAGCAGTCGGCTCTCCAAGGAGACCTTCCGGAGGGTTTTCATGCAGAGGGTGAGTCTCCGGCCCATTAAAGGCCGATTTGTTATTGAAGTTCATTGGGTGCAGTTGAATGATCTCTATGAATGTATTGAGGATCTCTGTTTTGGAACGTGGTTGAACAGATCAGTCTAAGGAAAGATCGAGAATGTTCACTCAAAATATGTATGTTTCAGTATTTTTAGTATTGTGAATTTTATCTCATCCATTATTCGTGGCAGTTCGCACTTTTCTCCTCATTCGGAGAAGTACTTGGTTGAATCTATAAATGTTAAAAATTATATAATATAACCAAAAATTCCTATCTTACAGTGAATTAAGTTGAAGTCTTTATTACTCTTGAGTCTGAATTTAGGGTTAATGTGTAACTCTAGATTATTCTTATCGAAGCAAAAATCGAAAGTATTTTATATTTATCGATAATAGAAAAAAAACTAACGGTAGTATTGACGCACTTTATCTCAGCTAATGATGGAATCCTGGACCAAATTCATCAGCGTAGTTAAATCCAGCAATTTCCTTTGAATCATTTTGAAGAATCTACCTACGAAGCTTATCGAAATGATCATCGTGATCGTATTGAATATATTATAAATTTCATTAAATAAAATCTTTTATTCTCAATTAAACTTGTTGAGTCACGTATATCACTATCCAATGCTCATATCCCGAATCATCGAATCCCATGTGTCCGCGTTATTTTGTTTTCGAGACTTCGATTCCATTCAGTTCACCGTAACCTCTTTTACTCTTGCAAAGTCGGCCTCATGCATATTTGTTTTCCTCCTTTTTTTCGGCGTTTCGTTTAGTCTCTACTCTCCATTTCCCCGTCTGATCCAGAGGGATTTCGTAACATGCTCCGAGAGTCGTTTCCGCAGAGGTCGACCGTAGTCATCGTCTCACGTCGCGTATGTCGTTTGTCTCCTCAGACTATAAAGAAAGCGAATCCTTGCTCGAGCGCTATGTTCAGAGAAGAACGATTGTCATTCAGCAGAAGTCTTGCCGCTCGCGACTGCTATGGATAAACAAAGGAAATCGTATTCTTAAAACGATTTCGAACGGTTTTTATACATCGCTCACTGCCGAGGAAATAGTTTATTTTCGCTTATGCGTTACGCTACTCGTTTTTTCAGCTGTCTCGCGGCGGCAGAACGCGTATTTTCATCCAGTTCCAATGTTGGTTTATCTGAGAGTAGCTTTTTCATTCAGATGAGGATTTTTTGCGCGAAATATGTGGTGTATGCAGCATGGTATCCACTCCGTTCTTCCTGGCTTGTTTACAAAGAGGAGAGTATACAGGAACGGTAGCCTTGAAAAGTTGTCATTTTCGGCTGTTTTCTCTATTGCGCTTCCCATCATTGTGAAGGTAAAGCAAATATATATCTAAATTGCCCAATATCTTTGCGACCTTTCTCATTTCTGGCGCGCTTTCTATTCAGAAAGACCAACTTTTTCGAGTCGGATTAGGTGCTCGAATGTTCCAATACGTGTAAGATTTATTCCTCAGTGAAATGTTACGGGTGAACATTTTAACGATATCTATTCGATAATGACATTTACTCATTGAGTCTCGTCAGCGTAGCCGTCTATCTAGATTTTATAAAAGGTCTGCGTTCGTAACTCTGTAGATATATTGTGTTGGCCGCCTTTCAGTGTATGACATTGGGATAGTACTCAACACATGATGTGATGGGACATAAAAATCGTTTTAGCTGTCAAAATATTTTCCTCGTGTAACATCATGACGCAATCATCAAACATACTTTTTAATGACGTAAAAAATTTAACGACGAAAGATAGGAAACGGCGAAATTTCTTCAGAGGAAAAAGTGAATTATTATATGCAAATCAGTCGGGAATGCATAAGTGATAGTTTCTACATGAAAAAGAAGTATCATCCGCATAGTTGTAATCGTATCAGAAGGAAGACTTGCGCTGAGATACGCAAAAAGATAAACTGACTTTGAAATGAGTGATTCAAGCCTCGAGCAATTTTCCGTTCGAGTTTCTCTCAGGACGATTTTTTCTCCGGTGCTCGAGATCGTTTTCTGTTGCAATTAGAGATAATTTCATGCAGAGGCATGCTAAACCAAAAAATGCGGTGGATCAGAAAAATGCTCCATTCTTTGCCGAAGACTTTTCTTACGTCGGAAAATCAATCTATGCATAATGGCGAACGTTTTTGCTTCTGCCGTCCCTGGATGTTTTTAAATCTCGGGCAGAACATTAATCTAGACACAAAGGGCTCACTAAGTTGTCACATATACTTTCAAATCACCCAGCCATGAATGCGATCCCGTGATTGTCTTTTTTATTGGTAGAAACGCTGCTCGGTTGAAATTCCGTTTTCAGAGACGCTCGAATCGCGCTGCTCTGAATCCTATATAATTGTTGCCAGTCTCTTTCCTTTTTTAAACTCGGCTAATGCATTCCCTTCGCGGCATTAATTTAAAGTCGCATGTGGCGTATTGGCTCTTAATTGAGGCTTTAAATAAATGAAGTATCGACGATGGGAATTCCGATCGGTAAAAAGATATTTTTTGCCCGATCGGAAAAATTTTTACTGACCTCTTTCCCGACCGATTATGAAGGAAAAATCGGCCGTACTTTTTCATTGGGAAACTTCGGAATGTTCATTTAAAGTTGGGCTCCTAGTGTGACAGTTTAAAACTCTAGCGTCAATTTGATTTTATCATAAATTGTGAATAGTTATTTAATTAACAATTCTTCTCTCATTATTACACGTAAAACCACCCTAGTGTATTACGGAATTCGGTTATGAATAATTAATTATCAAATATCGATCTCTTACAGAGTGAAAGTCTTATATATTTTTACTTTCTCGTGATAAATTAAGTAATATAAGTCTAATGAAATTCTATCTCCGAGAGATCCAGATAGAGTATATACCCGTTGGTATTACGAGCGATATATTCGTTTTCAGGAGGGTGAATGTAGTGATGTCGGGGAGGACAGTATTAATCTTCGCAGCCCCCGTAAGGCAAAGTGAAGGTTTCAAGGCCAAAGGTATCCCCAAAAATAAATAGATATAATATTCATTTACATATGTTATTTAATAAAATAACTAGGATTCTTTGTTCAAAGGCTGAACATTAATGTGAAATTTCTTGGTATCTCCAAATTAGGTCTGAATGACTCATTCGTACTCTTGTTTTAGAAATAACAATTAAATGACTACTTTTACGCAATATCAAGGAATATTTTTCCAAACATTTTTAGATTTTTAACTATGATAAGATATCATTCTTGAATGTTAACAGATGTCAAATTTACGGAAATTAGCTCACGAAAAAGGGAGAAAGATTTTGTTTGTCCAAAAATAGATATTGAAAATTCATTTTTAGCGAAAATTTTTAAGCTAACTGTATCCTTTCAGTAGAAACAAAAAGTAATTTGTGGACGCGCCTCATAATATCTATAGTTTCCAGAATCTTCATTCCTCTTTCACAGCAGTGGCTCTTTAAGTTCCACTTTCCTCCAACTTAACCATGTTTTAACGTTTCCGTAAATGGGTAGCTTTTCCGGAGGGCGACTCAAAAAACGACTCACAGATTTTAAAGTGAAAATAATTTTACCACTTAGATTTTGATTAAGGCTTTTGTAGAAGTCGCTCATCTGAAAATCATTATGTTCGACAAAAAATCATACTTACGAGATACTTTGCATCGCCCCTAAGCTATTCCAGCGTCCATCCGGTTAAAAAGCGCTTTTTCTTAGGCTGCCTTTCTCAACAAGCACATTGACGTTCACCTTAGAATGATTTCTGCTTTCGTCAAAACTTAAAAATTTTACAGGAAATGACTTTAAAGATTTTGCTCAAACTGATGTTGTAGTGATTTATTATTTGTATGCGTTTCCTTTATCGTTACTTTTCCCTTTTAGGGCATCTCATTTTTGTACACTCTTCCTCCTTTCGTAGCTCATATTCATATATTATGAAGTTGAAGATTACTATCTGCATATTCATAAGGGTAACTTTTATTTATACTTTCATTACATATCAAAGGAGTGTTAGATATTTCATCAGCCTCATACTGGTCTGAGACAGCTGGATAACCTTTAGTAAATCTTCGCTGTTTTCGTAAGTAAGCTGTTCAACTTTCCTTGGACACCTAAAGGCTCACGGTCATTCCATTTGAACTTTTTTTTTGGATGTTCTAAGGTAGCCTTTCGTTTAAGAAAAAAATTCACAAATTGCAGTTAAGGTTGCGTTTTAAGCAAAAAGTGGACTTTTACCCGTGAAATTGCGACACTGATTTTGGAAAAAGAAATCGGTCTTTATGGGTTCCATCCCGTTTAAAACTTAATTTTAAAAAAATCTGTAGAGTCAAAATGAATGAGAGCAATAAAAAATAAAATTAAGTAAAGTAAAGAAAATATAAAAACTAACTCCTAGATTTAGACTAACTAAAAATAATAACTCTTAGATGAACTCAGCTACCTTCCTGTTCCTGCAATTGGGGACATTTCTAATGACCGAAGAAATATTTCCATATCGTATAAGGAAAAAATTTTCTAGTTCTTAAAAAGTTTTTTGAAGAGTTAAAAAAATGGACTTGAATCTAGTTGATTGTAGGAAACGCTTCCTATCCATACTATCTATAGGGAAAAAAATCGGCCTTGCTGGGAGCATGTTTCCTGTAATTAATTCACTGGGAAAGTACCCTAACTAATTCTAGCTTTAATAGAGCAAAAAAGTTTTAATTTTATATTCATTGGATTCTTTAATATTTATTAAAAAGTATTACAAAAATCCAGTAAATCT
Source organism: Pachydiplax longipennis (assembly GCA_036926295.1). Lineage (NCBI taxonomy): Eukaryota > Metazoa > Arthropoda > Insecta > Odonata > Libellulidae > Pachydiplax > Pachydiplax longipennis. The sequence continues at coordinate 41,736,196 of JAVFKF010000002.1, forward strand.
CACGAAAGGCAATGAGACAATCTTTCTGGTTGGCTCACTCCTTGTGTAGCATGTTTCAAAAGCGTAGACAGCAGGCGATCGAACCCCCGAAACCGAAAATCTCACGTTCCGAAAAATTAGTCACTATCAGATGCATAAATCGACAGTGACAAAGTCCAGCGATCGCCGCGTAAGCGCTTGTCACATTTGAATAATCACCTAGACAATCTTCGCCATTCCTCTCTCCCTTTGCAACGCCGCTGACATTTGCTTTGACGGAATGCGCTCGAGGAGAGGCGGGAATGGCTCAGTGACAGGTGTTGGGAAGGGGGCACGTGCTCTGAGGTCGTCTCAAAAACCCAATGAGGCTGTTTTCTCGAATTGGTCCAAGGCTCAAGAGTTCCTTCCATACGGAATTGCTTTGAGCAATCTCCCCCCGCGTTTGGAAACCGGTGCCCTGCTGACGTCACCAGAAGGCACCCGAAAATGTTAACCAGCGGCGGTATAGGCACCTGTGCCTCCTTTTCAAACATTTTTCGACCCGGCATTTCGTTCGGTTTAATTTCTCGCTTTCCCTCCGACGTTTTTTCGTCGAGGCTTCCGCGTGCGGAAAGCCCTTTTCACGTGTGCTATCGAAATCGGGAGTGTTTTACGCATCTCGGAGGGCCGTTAAAAAATTCTGGCAGGTTTCCACGGTTGTAACGTTTCGTACCTCCGTTGATGGGTGTCCGAGTGCGCGGTGCGTTTTTTTATGGAAGGACGCGCGCGGAATTTATGTGTTATCGCCGTTGAAAAACGGAGGGCGTTCGAAAGTTTTGTTTATGAAACGTTCGGAAGCAATGGAGTGCATGAATCAAGTTTTCGAGTGGGGAATGTGAATAGTAATACGTAGAAATTATTGCTCCCGATCGTTACGGAGTCTCATCTAGGACAAGGCCATCCGAGAGAGTTTTATTTAAAAACGAAACAATAAAGTACGTGGTGGGATGGGTGGTAAATTCATTCTGGGTTTGACGTAACGGAGAAAGATCTATGGTGCGGGTAATGATAGGCTTCGGAGGCGTAAAGATCGGCGATGGCATTTAAATATTAAAAAGCGTTTCGCATTAAAATGGACACTTAGAACAGATTTATAGCGTAATTTGGCTGAAGTTTATTATTGTCTCGGAGATTGCGATGTATTCGCTGGAGAATTGAACATGTTTTAATGAAGTGAGTAATAAACGCAACGTTTTACTTTACTAAGAAATATCGAAGCGAGGGTGCATTACAATGATGGGATCGTTTGTTAAATGGATTTTTCTAATTTAACTACAGAGAAATAGTATCTATTCACTTGAACGTGATTCAATATGTCCGCGAAATTTCGGAGAAAATTCGGAAACGGCAAAGGAAAAAATAAGATAGAGACTGTTGTCTATTTTTCCTTCTGAATGATGTATAGATATACTTCATATTATTACGTAATTAGTAAGATTTTGCCAAGTTATAAGATTAGCAAGTATTTATAATATCATGAATTTCGGATAAACATAGGGATCCCTAAATCTTGTTCAATTTTGCAAAGAAGGGTTGTTCCATAAATATTACGTATAATTAAACTCATAATGGAATGATATCAATTTCACATAAAAGTTGAACAATCGTTATGAAATATTAAATTCACCAATGACGAATAACACAATTCTTCAATGAAAATAAAAAAGAATATTTAGTTATCCGCTGAAGTGGTAAAATTTTTGTAGAGATAATATGTGAATTGAAACTGAAAAATTTTATTCATCAAGTGTAATTTTCGTAAGCAACCTCCAGGGTGTGAATCAGCACTGCATGTGATTATGTTGAAAATTATCTCTGATTTATAGCGAAATCATTAATGCTGAAGTCACAAGAATGGGCAAAGAATGATCTATGAAATCAGTTTGCTATGTTTGCCTCCTAGAATTCGCTCATCCAAATTTCAGTCGACTTCGTCATATCCTTTCCTCACAGAACTATTTTCGTCTGCTTCATGGTAAATATTTTCCGTTTACATCGCCCTGCGGTAAATCAATGGCAAATACTTTGGAAGAAAGTTACGAAACTTATGTTAACAGGAGGAAAAAGGAAAAAAACGACTTCGAGACAAATTATTATTTTCTTTATCGGAGCAATTTCATTGTGAGGAGACCTTCACTCTGTGGGTCAGTCAGCCGTACGTATATCTTGGGACTCCCCCCTCTCTCCTGTCCCTCTCCCTCCCTTTTACCTCCCTCACTCTATCCACTCTCCATCCATTCACTCTCCTTTACCCGTTCTCCGCACAGTTTCTTTCTCTCCTGCGAGTAATGACACATATCATAACTATTCTTTTATAGCTAAGTAATCGTTGCTCTATGAATGTCACTCTTCCATCACTGACTTATTAATTTTTTCCGTTAGATCAAGTTTTAATTTCACTTACGCTACTATTTAAAATCCTTCAGCTACTATTGAAACATTTATTTTCACTATGATTTTGAAAATTAAATATTCTTCTTGCTTTTATGGGAATAAGATAATGTTTCTGCTCCTGAGTAATGATATCGGATAGTGATAATCATAACCAATGGAAGTAAAGTGACGGTTCCATCATCATTTATAAATCTTTCAATGTCTTGTTACCTGTAAAATGCTGAAAGAGTATTCAGAGAATCTATGTTGACTGTACGTCTTTGACATTCCGTGTAAAGAGTTTGGATCGCGCTTGAATTTCTTCCTATTAAAGTTGAATTCGTAGACTTGATTAGTCAAAAACAAGGAATTTCGGTAAAACTGATGAAGCTGCCGAGAGTTATATGTATTATCAAGCGGTTTGAAGGTAAAACTTCCTTTGCTTCGTCGACAATTTTTATTGTGAAGCTAAAGTTAGTTGAATATAAACCAAAGCGAATTCTTCCCAAACTGTTTTGTATTGCTTACAGTTTGGGGACTATCAACAATGGTTTTAAATATTTCTTACCACATGCTATGAAATATAGCACCAGGTTAATGATTCGACGTATCTCCATTGATTGTTCTAGTTACATCTTTTTCATTTGGCTTATGGAATTGAATGTGATGATATAAATGTGACTAATTGTCAATACAATTTATACATTAATCGTAACGACGATGCGGCTTTCTCCTTTTTTACCAGCCTCATTCTATTTATTTATTTCCTTACACTTTTACCCTTATCTCTCGAGAGTATCTGTTAGTATCCCCCGGTTCGCATTAGGGCTCCGTGAGGCAGATTTATTCGCCTTTCCAGATTCAACGGCAGCGTTTATGGCATTTGGTAAACTTAGCTCCTTCCATTTATCCGTTTGTTTTAAAACAGAGGTAGCCCTCGAAACTTTAAAAGTAGGTTATAAAGCGAGATATATCGTCGAAAGCAGTAGTATATTCGCCGAAAAGATACCGCAGCCATGTACTCCGTTGAAATGTTTATCGGGACGCATCTAAGAGTTTTTCTCTATTCGTGAATTGATTAAGCCGAAAAGGGAAGGATAGTAGTTCTGTGGAGCGATCTGAATGAAACTCGTGCATAAATTTCGGGTCTACCATCCCGACGATTTCCCGTGGGAAGGTAACTCGCGTAGGTGGACTTTTCGATCGGAAACCAATCCATATAGGCTGGAAAGCGGTTGAAGTAGAATGTCAGAAACTTGTATCAGATACCGACAACAGGTAACATTTAAATGGCGAGACTTCTCGTTTGACACGGTCGTTGGCGCAGATAGGCCGTCGCTCCATTTTCATAGAGGCGTGCATTTAGTGGTAAGAGTGCCAGGGGAAGGAACATCGGAGAAGCCGTAAAGTTAAGAGATGGGATACAAAGGTGAGAAAATCATAAATTTAAACGCCGAAGAGGAAATGGAAGTTTACGTCTCCGAAATACCCCGCGATAAATTTTCCACGTGTAAATAAATCGATGGAAGTCGACGAAAGTGTAATGCTCCGCCTTGGAATCTCGAGACATCCTTTTTCCATTAAACTGTAATATTTTATTGCTCTCGGAGCATTAATATTTTATAAGGCGATAAATAAACTGAGCTTTAGGATGAGTTGCTCTCTCCTTTATAACGAAGCAGACGTCTATAATTAGGAAATGGGATGATTTCGACTTAGGTTTTTTTAGAGTCACTTAATATGGAAATAGGTTTTTGATGTAGTGAAATCAGATTTGAAATGCTTTTATATTATAATATCATTGTAATTAAGAGGATGTTAGAGGTTAGCCGCTTATGACACAATGCTATTATAATGACCAAAGTGCATGGGGAAATTATCAAATAGCTCTTGATGTTCTCTGTTCTCTTGCGAAATTAAATAGGGGGCGATTACGAGTTGAAATTTATTTCTAAGAAAATCCGCCATTAATTTGCTTTAAATTGTTGGGAAATAGAAATATATCTCTTAGACCACATTACGGATATCATTTGCTCGAAATAACACAGTCGCGGGGCTGAAATCATGCGTTGCAGAGTGAAAAATAGGATTTAGATGAGATTTTTTTAATAAACGCCTTCCTCTTTTCAATCGACCGGCGGTAATCCTTCGAACGCTGGTTCTTTTAAGGCGCTCCGCCGATAATCACACTCGTTGCAGACCCCTAATTACCACCTCGCGTCCGGCATCCGCTGCACTTAAAAGTTTTATAACAGCCCAACATTCCACCTGACAGATTTTTTTCCTCCACTACTAACGGCATCCATCCCGGAGGAAAGCGCAAATGGACCGGACCAAAAGAAAAAAAACATCCTCTTTTTTTTCGAAACCCCACTCTACTTACAAGGAGGGATATTTGCCGGTTTGGGTTACATATTCGTATGACTAATGACCCCCGATTCTTTTTCGTGCTGAAAAAATAGCCTCTCGTCCGTGTAGGCCCCTTACGCTCCATGCTCTGAAAGAGACTAGCGGGTGGTTCTCTCTCTCTTTCTGTTTTCTCTCTCGAATCCACTCGCAGGTGCTGCGATTAAAGGAGCGTTGTAGAAGGGGAAAGAGTGTGGGAGTGTGGAGGGGCGAGAGAGAATGGGGAAAGAGAGAAAGACTCCGGGCAGAACGCGTTTTCAGTTGCCGGAGTTCTCTCTCTCTCTCTGTTGGGGAGAGAGAGAAAACGAGAGATACACTCCTGTGAGAAGGCGGGTCGAGGTTGACTAACGGACGGGAATAGGGCGTGGTCTGGGTAAAAAGTTGGCCCCCGAGGGTGAGTGGGGGAGGGGAGACGGGTTAAAGGGGGGGAGACTGTGGGCGAGATGTATGCTAGGTGGTGGAGTGGGTGGGACGGTGGAGGGAGTGGGGGAGGGAGGCTGAATGCGTTGCGACAATCGGCATGGCAATTGGCTCATTGGGTCCGGGTTGTTTTACTCCCTCTCTCTCTCCCAACAATGGGACATTGTTTCACGTGTGAGGCTTTCGCCCTGTCCCAAATAACTCGGAAGATGATTCTTATGAGACATCCGTCTCTGAATCCTTCTCTCTTTCGGGTACCGCTCTTGTCGCTTTTTTGACACGTGCCTCTTCGAAATATTGCTCCGGTTAAGGTGGGCTGAGGTGTTGTGGGAAGAAGACGGGTCTTTTAAAATATTGCACTTCTCTCGATTCGAACCACGGCATCTTTTATTGCTGTTTGTGCGATAAATTTCTCGGCGGAATTTTGTGTAAGTAGAGAAAATCGGTTTTAATGACTAGGCATGAAGAATCATCTGATCTTCATGTGTTTTTAACTGATGGTAGTTGAAAATAGTCTTCATCATTATTGGTAATTTTCATGGAAAGTAAACACACTTGGATGTATTAACATCATATATCTGTTCATAACCATTGCTAGGTCAATATGATTATTGATTAATTCCCTAAGGATGGACTAATAGTCCAATGACAGTAGTTAATAGCATCTGCATTCTTAATATTTACATCACACTAGACTGATACAGCAGCACAGCGCTAAAACAAACAAATATGTAAGATATCTTCTCGCTAAAATGCAGTTACAATTCAGGTATCTCCTTTACAACTGATAGCTTTTCATATAATAGGTAAAGGTTACTCATAAATGATTAAAGAACATGACTAACTGTCCCTTACTTAATATCTCTTGCTTATCATACAATTTTTTTCAGTATTCCTGGTAGACCTTTGAGGCTGCCTTAGGAGGAATAAGACCCCGCGATACGTCATCCTATCAGGCAAAAGGTGTTACAATGGGAATTATAACTTTTATCAATCTTCTAAAACTTGGTGAAACTTGAAAAGATTTTCCTTGACTACAATATCAGAGGAACTGGGATTCGTATCTAGAACTTTCTACTATAGAACTGATTAAAATCGTCTCATATTTAAAATATTTCTTTCTGTTAAGTGAAAGAAGCAGATTTCTGTAATTCTACCTTGTTCCTTCATAGCTAAGACAACTTTGTTTCATGGAGAATCCGGCGCGGCAGAAGATTATATTTAAATGTTAATCGCAGGAAATATTTTAATTTTAATCATAAACATGTATAAGTGATACCTTTAAGAACTCCTAGACTTACTATAATGGCATGATTTGATTAAATTAGATCATACTATTAGCTAAAATGAATGAATCAAAATTCCTTTTAACAAATACGTTTTATTAATGTCAGATTCGTTAGATATAGATATTTCAACTAACGGAGAAAGAGAAATTCGCAGTTCAATGCAGTTCATTCAGTTCTTTGAATCAGTTTATAGGGATAAAACGATTTCCTCAACCACCTTCTTCAGCCTCGGCGAATCCGAATAATAAAAACGTCCGTTCCTCCGACGGGCGATCACCATGTCCTATAATCAATCCGTTCTCCAAAATAAGCCAATGCAGATAAGGGACCATCCCGTGACCAGTCAAAGAAAACGCGAATAGACAGGTATCGGTTATGGAGTGTTGATTTTTTCCGAGACGTTCGTTGCGAATCAGTTGGTCCGATGGCCTTTCAAAGGTGACGCGTCAATGAATCGCTATAATGTGGGTTGGCCGGAGATGAAAGAGTGAAATCCGCCTATCGCGTCGTCTCGTGATTGGCAAAACGAATATGATATAACTTCATAATTCGAAAACACCCGAGAAAGCCTCGGGGAACATGTCGCAGCTTGAATATGCGTTACCCATAGAACGGCGCTGTCAACGTCGATATCTGCGAGAGATTTTTTTATTTGGCGATATCATGCACCGGTTGAATGCACATCGTCAGTAATGGTTAACTTTTCCAGAAGATTCCAATGAAAGTCACTTATTGGGCCAAGGTTCAGACATCTGCGGAATATTGCGGAAAATGATGTTGGGTTAACTTTTGCTGTTTCATTTTAATTTTTTAGCCTACTTTCCAAGGATTCTGAATGAAACTGGGAAAGTAGTAGTTATGAGATCGCCTCTCGTGGTCCGTTCTTGTGTTTTAGAAAACGATATACATTTAAAATTATATATGTCGACAAATCAAAGGAAAATGTTAAGTCAACGAATTTATTGGCAATCCCTCATGGAAATCGAAAAATATTTCAGCATTCCTTTGTAGGTCAGGTGCAAAAACTCGTTGAACATAATCCTAAAACTTGCTCTTTAAACCCATTGACGTCAGTTTTCGAATGCCATTCATCAGACCCAGTTGTTACATTTTTCGGAAGGTTACCTCCTTATTTGGGCGTTGAAGTCTCCGGTAAGGTAGGTTATGGTTTTAGCAGTTCTCCCTCACGTAATTAACTTCGTATTTAGAGGGCTCATTAGGTTCGATTTTGTCGCTTTCCGATCCAATTGGTGTTATTTCCGAGACCTCTCTATATGCCAAATTCCATTACCAAATACGAACCAGCTATTTTTTCTTATTGTCGGAATTAATTTCGTCCGGAATCGGCGAGGTTTGGGGGAATGGGCCTTTTCATTCCTCTCTTGGAAACTGGTATAGCCTGTTTTTGGTTCCGAGAAGGATTCTTTGCCATCGAAGGCATACGGTTGCTCATTCTCCCAAACTTACTTCGATTCACCCTTTTCCTCCCTCTTCAACCCCTTAACTCACCTTTAATTCCTAATTCTTTTACCTTGTACGGTCCAATTTTCGATTCACGGCCACTCCTTTGCTGTCTTCATTCCCCAAATGAAGGAGGACCCTCCAGATAACAAAGACACTCTCCCCGTCATCTCCATCTTCGCGATCTGGCGATTCCTTATCGGCAGCCGACATCCGCTCCCAAACTCCATTTCCATAACAATCTCGTAAAAAACATCTCCCATCCGCCGGACATCTCTCGCCTCTCATACCCGACCAAGGAAAAGGACGTAATATTCTCGGAGGTTGATAATTAAAGCGTCGTCTGATGTATTTCTAGGGGCTTTTTAAGTTCCCTCAACATCTCTCTCAGCCGCTAATGACATTTCGTCTTCATAAATAAGGAAGGCGTCGCGGTTTATAGTCGTTTCCTCGGTAATTATTCTGCTAACGGAGAAGCCCAACAAGGGAGGACGATGTTTCCACTCCCTTTATTTTTTACTAACTTTCGAGAGGAGAGGTTTTTGGGTTCGTTCATTATGCAACAACTTTTTCCCCGTGTTTTGAACTGTTGGGTTTCCCCTCAATGCTAACCTGCTCACTTACATATGGAATGAGGGGTGGACGGTGTTTGATCGGAATTCGGAACTCTATAATTAACATTTTGATGATGATAATTAACATATATGTTTGCATATATTTAAGGAAGTCTTGGAGTTGGCCTTATTTAGGTATTGAAATTGAATGCAGTATTCACATAGAGACTAGTGACGTTGAAATTATTCTTAAGTTTAACTTAATTTTCGGCGAATTCGAAGATTCACTCAAAGAGTGATCCACTCAAATATGAGCGTATTGAGATATATTCAGTGGTTGACCTTATATAATGTAATTGAAATTATTAGAAATTAAGATCTTAGTATACTTTAAAGGCCTGTAGGACTTTGAACCGTATACATTGATGAACATAACCCGTTTCTTTCCTAATTTTCATTCCTTTCAAAAATAAATTACCTCTATTTTCAGCCTAGGAGCGAATTTTTCTTCTGCATGCCCATTTGGTCCACTAATATTTCTCGTTTACTTGTCTCACATTTGTTTACAACACATTAAATTACGAAACTTGCTCTTTGGCATAGGACTGAAGTTTAGCCATGTATTACAAATGGCACAATATGTCATTCAAAGGACAGAAGTTTTATTATGAGAATGAATGAAAAATTTTACCATGACTTGGTTGCGTGGGTGAGTAATTCACCGGACTATATGTTTTCGTCATCCGTGGCCCTCTCGAGAGTTCATTCTACGTCCATAAATAAAACCGTGACGTGCCATTTTTCATTTTTTACACATTTCTTTGTGTCTGAGAGGAAATATAATTCAGACTAGTTCTACATGTCTATCTCCGGAGCAAGCTCAGCCACAAGAGACAGTCGAGCGCCTTGAATAATTTGATACTAATTTCAAGAGTGAGAATTTTCTTCTGTCCTTAACCCTTCAACTCGACCGCTTATTCTTTGCCGCTCCTTAATAAGAAACGGGCGTGGGAGGCAATCAGCCTTTTCACGGGTCAGATCGGTCTTTATTTGGTTTCGTCGAGACCAGTGTGAAGGTGATTTATGAAGAGGCACGGTTCCGCTGATAGCCGTAGCAGGTGTTGTCGGTTTGAGGCATTCATTAAAAGGAGAGACGACCGAGGCAATCCTAGAAATAGTCGATGGTCAGCATTGTCGAAGATGTTTCAGTGATGCAAGAAGTTTACTAATTTTCATTTCGATGATTTTTTTCTAGATCTCAATTTACTATATTCTCCTTCTTTAGAGGTACTGGTTTCTAATTCAGAACATTTATGGCGGATTAAATGGGGTATTATTTAAAGTGCTACGGGTTCATTGTTCATAAAGTTACTTTATTCAATATTTCAGCGGCAGTTTAATTGATCTAGCTCAATATATTGAGTACGGAACCTTAATTTCAATAAAAAAGAATAAGTATGCTCTAACAATATATCATAAATTTCTGAAATTATTATACTTTTTAATATGTCGAAGAAATTCCAGTCATTAGTTTTATTGGAATGTTACGATTTTTAGCTAGGATATTTTATTTGTGAGTTTCTTATAAAATATTATAGCATCCTAACATACTAACATATATAGACTATGATTAATCGCTTAAAGAGGTAAACAAATTTAAAAATGTTTAGTAGCATCGCTACTAGTAGTTCTGCCTCTTTTCCAATCATTTTATAAAAATAAAAGTTTTAACTTTTCAGAGTGTGCATAAGATCGTCGTTATTTTCACTCAGATAAAACAAATACAGATTCGTTACTAGTGACTGATCTTCTAAGTCATTACAATCGTGTTGCTATAAGGGCCAATAAAGCGAAAATGCAGCTCTGTTCGAATACAATTAAAGGAAGTTAATTTCCCTTTTTTCGTAATTACTTGTCATCTAATTTCGCACGGTCTTTTGTTTCTTAATGCATTCTGTTTCCGGTCGCAGAAATTCATTTATTCTTTCCCGAAGTACTCTTTTTTCTCTCTCCGCACAAAATGGTTTAGAATGAATATGGCGAATTTATCAGGGAGAATTAAGCGCTTCCGCCCATTAAAATTTTTTTGGCCCGTATTCTGTCCGTTTCCGTAACGGTTCAATAAATTTGAACCGGTTAACATTAATGAAAAAGTAGTGTGCGTTGTAGTGGAAGGGATTAAAGATATTCGAATTCTCCAAAATCGTGACCGGCTACTTAGCGGTAAAGACTCAATGAGTGTAATTAATTTGGCAGTCGTCGTGACGTGATCATTTGAAGGCACTGCGAACAAAAAGAGAAGCTGAGTTTGCGAATAGGAAGCGAGATTTTAACACCACCTTCCTTTTCGTCGTAGACACCTTTCCGCTCACACTCGAAGCGCAAACTTTGGTCAATGAGTTATTAGTGTCTCCGTTTTTTGCAATGCAATCAAGAATCGGAATGCGTCAGATGAAATTACTCTCTTATTCATGAGTCACTTCGATGAACAAATCTACCTTCCTTCACTTCCGTTTCTCATTTGTTAACCTTGCTCTTTGAAGACTACGAAATTAATCTCCGTTCCACGAATTGTTCTGATTGATCCCAATGACTCTTTTCTGCTGCCCTCTTTCTACATTGCCACTCCTATCTATTTGGATTCAATACGATCAACCTGTTGCCTCAATCTTCGTTGATCATAAAGTTCTCGGTAATGCTACCTGTTGTTGCAAAATTTTCTCGCGTTATGCAGCTATTTGGGAGCGAAATGATTCTTCATGACCTCGATAAATGTATCAATGACGTTAGTGGTCCTTTCTAATTTCGCACTACTCAGTATTACTTCATAGCTTTTCCCCCTCAGATATAATTTGCCCTCTTTGAGAGATTAAGTTTTTATCAGTGGTAAGATTAATTTTGATTCTTAATCATAACCAATTTAATTTATTTTCAAGACTTCCGAGTATCGTACTTCATAGGAAACGATTTTAATCAAGACAAATTCATTGAGAAATTCCCGTAAATAATTCATTCCGAGACGAAAGCAAAGACATATATGCCAAAGATTGCGTATACCAATTTCAATTGTATGGATTCTAATCTTAGTAATAGCATTTAAAAATATTTGTCATCAATTTAATTTTCTCAGTACTCTCTGGCTCTGGATAAATAAATTAGAATGAAGATAATTTCTTTGATATCCTCCTAGGCTGCGACAGAGACGGGTATTCAAACGCATAAATCATAAGGCTAATCAAATCGTTTGTGCAAAAACGCAGAGCTATAATATTTGGGCTATGTTATTTATGTATAATTGCTTTACAAGAGGCAGAAATTTCATATCGCCATAATTTAAAAATTATAAATAGTCTTACAGCTATTATCCAAGAAAGTACCGTAGAAAGCCATTGAGGCATCACTGTATGAGATGCATAGCTCGAGGTATGGAGATTCCTTGCAGAAAAAGAGAGACCGGAGAGTACGTACATACATTTCTCTTATGAAAGAGGGACGTTTTCTACCTTTTTTGATAAAGTCGCCTACGCGCTTGCGTCTCGAGGCGTGAATATAAAATCTTGAATGGATAGGTTTTGCTGCATAAAAGCGCTCTTTGAAGTCAAAGATCTTAGAAGTTCATGCAAAGATCGTTGGTCAAAGGTGTGTTTTGAAAGTGAGCTTCTTTCTTTCGTGTTCATATGCTAAAGAGTAAAATCTCGTTTCCTTATCTCTCCTCATGATCCCTTCAGGTGCAATTGATAAGAAATGAAATGCTTGACGTAAATATTCTTTAAAAATACCTCGTCTTTGGTAAGGAAGTTAAGTTCGCGTTCTAAGTTATTGCATTTATTTTTTAATATAATGATCCTAGAAAGTAAACCTGAAGTCAGATGGCATTTTATGATGGAGGATATGCAGAGAAGTACAAAATCGAAATAATAGTAGCAACTCAAACGTAATGTCAAAACGTCTGTCACGCATATGGTATTTTCACCTAGATGCTTCTATTGTAGACTCTAAATCCACGAAGATGCAATAATTTTGCATCATTGCCGTAAACTTTTCCGGTTGAACCTGCTATTACATACACAAAACAGTAACATATTGGCAGCACATATCTCGTTTATGGTCGTATCAATTCTTGTAATACGGTTATGACATCTTACTGCCAACAGTATAATTTTTGGTAGTGGCTAAAATTAATTAATAATCAAGGAACCCTCGTCAAACGAACGAATTTAACCTAATTAGAAGCGGATAATCTAGATGTTAAGATTAATTGAGGAATGGTCTCTTCTGATTATGCATAGTTATACAAAATTTTTCGCTCCATGAAATTGCTTTTGTTCTATTTTATATTTACATTTACAGCAATAAAAGCTTAAAACATTTCAAAATGCTCGTTGATTAGATCATGCGGAAATTCGGGCCCGCAGATGATCATTTACAGTTAACTCTAGAAAGATATCGGTTCTTAGAATCGATCATTTTGTGGCTGATGGGTAGGGTGTGGTCAATCCTCCTGCGTAGGAGGAAGATTAACTTTGCCTCGCTTCGCGGTTGTATTATTTCCTGGTCTTCGCTGGAACAAATGCACCCATCGAAACTCAAGTCGAAAAAAATTTCCAGCGATGATCTGTTTCCCAGTTACTTTTTTCCCGAGCGACCGTAGAAATCTCTCTTTTTAACCATTCATCCGCCCCTCGTTCTTCAACCTTCAGCAAAGAGTAATAACCGTTTACGGGAGATACAGACTCCCCTCTGGGAGGAGGGAAGAGTAAAGAAAAGATGGAGGAAATGCCATTCACTCGTACACTCACTCATTCACGAGATGCGGGTGAAGAGATATAACTGGTCCCGGCGCCGAACAGCTTTTTTAACGCCGGTCAACAAAGTGACGTACGGGTCCGCGTCACTCGGCGTAATTGGTGGGGCGGAGAACGCACTCCTCTTAAGTGAGTCTCTTCTCTATCGGTTCGCAGGGTAAAAGCAAGGGTTCCGACTCGAGGTGTGCGAATGACGGCCGTCGGATCGTGATCAAAGGATGCGGAAGCTGAAGTCCTCACCTCGCTCAACACTCGAAGCTTGTAGTCACTCCCGTGTTTAAATAAATTTGCATGTAATTAAAATTAAAATTTAAGCCCGGCGCGTGTGTATAAGCTGAAGCTTCTTTTTTGGCTTAAGTAAAGATTTCCTGTAAGTAATGAAGGAGTGTGTTAGAAAATGAATCACCTCTAAAATAACCTTTGAAATAGAAAACTCTAAGAGGAGGTATTTTTAAAATGATCATAATTTTAAATTTTACTTAAAAATGTGGATAACATTAAGAAATTCTTCAGTTAAACATACCACGTGGCAATCGAATCTTTTCTGGGAATACTTAACTTTTATCAACACTTTGTAAAAATGTATATACTGAAGGTGTTTTTCATCTTTTTCCCCATCTATCCAGCGGTCCCCATCAAGATTGCGAGGCTAGTTTTACACGGAGACTACTAGGATTTTGAGAGAATTTCAGGAAAGTTTGCATAAAACTTTACTTAACTCAAGACTATGTATGACATCGAAGAATAAAATAGTTTTTAGATTGAAAGATTGTGCATCGCGAAAGCCAGAAATTCCAATCGAAGCGTTATGATTGTGAGATTTTTGTGTAATTAATTTTTAATCGAACCATGGGAAGATTGAACAAGAAGAAGAGATATTCCACGGATTCTATTTGGTTACCGGAATTGGAAATTGATCACCATTAGGTAAAACTGGAGGTATATTACGTTCCTTACGTTATATTACCTTGGGTAGAACAACTTTAAACTCTAATTATGGCGTTCTGTCCTTGAAACCTGCCCTACCGGCCGAAACTGGGAGCAAGTAAAATCTGTGGAAGTTCTTCTCTTCATTCAGTTATTATTATGTAAGTCCATCAAACTTCATACTTTGAGGTAAATTTAATTTATTTATATCGAATTATTTTTGTATTATATAAAATTGTCCCCAACTAATGATTTCACTTTTTAGAAATGAGAGAGGCAAAACTAAATGATTATTATAAAGACTACTGTACCACTGAATAAGACGTTTCACAGCGATTCTGCATCATCAGGTCAAACTGATGATTCCGCACTGCGGCTGAAACCTGAGTTGTCCGACTTATTTAGTGGTGTAGTAAAGTAGTAGTAGGTGTAGTAGTGGTGTAGTAAATTTTTTATCATGCAGTTTTGTAAAGTTGTAACCATTCTAGGTTTCATTTCCACACTATAAAGGAAGAACCAAAGTAATGCACATTCATGTATCATTAATTTCTTCTTCCTTTTCTATAGATAAGATTGTCGATGAGTCGAGATTTGCATCTGAATTTAGTTTAAGTGGTGAAATGTTATAACTTATATCATGATGAAAGAATTGCTCATCAGAGACACTCGTAATTGATATTCCACTCATGTGAAAGTGTTAGCGCCACTAATCCATGCCGTGGGAATTCATTAATATACGATGCTGAATAATGTCTGAAAGTTTTGACGTCGTTGAAAGTTAAAAAATGATACCTGTCTGTCTGACTATTATAGATGTAGACTCTTACGTAGATTCACGCTAAGTGCTGATGTTATTCTAGTCGTGGGAATGTTCGTATTCCGATATCAAATCATTCTCACTCTCTGACAATCCCTCGATCGTTTGAGTTATTGTGTTGCGATATTTGGATGAGTCGGCGAAGCTGACTACAGCGAAATCAACTAGAATGAAGTTTGAAGAGCTCCTCCAGTAACTCGACTGTTAGTTTCCATTATGTTATCTGTCTCTCAATAAAGTACGAGCCTCAGCCTCTGGCCATCTCGTCATAGGTGCGTGCTCTCCTTGGTTGTTATCATATTCATCGTGCATGGGAAAGGAAAGACTAGTATTCTTCTTTTTCCTTTGGTGGTTACATCAGTCTGTTTCAATACGTAAGAAACTTGTTATACTCAAATATTATTTACGATGTAATATTTTTAAGAACATTTCAGCTTTGTAAGAATGGAGTATTCTCTGTTAAATTCGTAGGGCTATCAGGGGTTAGTGATTTTATTGTCTGATACAAAGTATATTCTATTATGAATCAATTAAATAATAAGTGGAATATCCGTATGTATTATTTATGCCGACACCAACAGTATTCACTGATTTATTTTAGATTGACAAATTTTCTAAAATTTATAAATATTAATCATTACATTTAGCAAGGAACATCATTTAAATATCGTTCAGTTAATTGTATTGTACTAACACTACGTTGTGGGAACAGAAAAGAGTACATAATACGTCAGAAACGCCTGTATCGACTAACAAATCGACAATATTACAATACAACCGGATAATGTTTTCTTAGGAATATTCTAAATTAGAGATATTGCTTTCGTGCTTGATTGTATAGCTTCAGATCTTGGATACGCGTGCATCTGAACTTATGAGAATTAAAACAATATTTTATTACTAATTTATATAGGTAATTAGTTTTCAGCTGATGACATATATAACGATATAAAAGATATCTAATGAGATTAATCGATATCTAATTAAATCTTTTGCTGTCAGTTTTTATATTCTTTCTTACTTCAGAATGCCGCAGAGAAAAAAAGACTTGGGAAGTATTTGAAGTCAACCGCATTTTTTCTCCATAAAATCGTGATCATGGGCTTTTTTATGTGATTTTACAGCACATTAAAAGCTAAAGGATAATGGAATTCTTTCGTCATTGTGAGGCACTGGCTCGCGTGAGATGACAACGCAACAAAGCGATTACATGCACACGTTTAACCAAGAGTGCGATCCTTCACACCTTTAGATAAACTATTTAAGGTGATTCTCAGCGCATTCCATTCTCAGGAAAGGTAGGGATGCGTGAAAAATTTTTTACTCAAAAATTGTGATATCACTGCCAATATATAATAGGAAAAAATATTCTCTCACGAATTTAACGTCGAAATCCTTCAATCGATTTAGAAAGGAATAACATAGTTAATTTTAATATTACAGAGAGTTCGTGACTTAGCGGTCGTAGCAGGGTTATTACTGTGGATTACTTCATTGTTGTAATTATCGTAAGTTTGTAGGAAATATTGCCGAGATCGGCCTTTCTACTTCACACACTTTGTATCGGGAAATTAATGAAATACTTGCAGCGTTGCATCCTAGGAGATGTGAAATTTTGTGGAAGACTGTTTCAGAAATTTACGATACCGTACTTTAATATCATTGGTTTACATCTAACTTCAACTTCATTTTATAGAAAGGCTGTTTCAAAGCAGGAAAAATTGAATTATGCTATGTCAGATCAGCTAGCGGGGAACTTATGAAGAACCATTTGTGTACAATTTAATTAATATAATAATATTTAATAATAATTATTATTAAATATTAATATCAGTATTTACGCGGTCTCATAAAAAGTTATTGTAATTAGATAACAAATGGAGCTCCCGAATAGCCATGTGGGCAGCGCGTTCGAAGTTGGCGAAAGTTGTCCTGGGTTCGATTCCCGGTGGAAGCTCACGTGCGAAATGACCACAGACGTAGAAGCAGTTATAACAATATTACTACTATACTAGATAACAAAGAATAACCGTATGATATTTTTTTATATCTGTCTCTGCAATATATCCAGCAGAGGAAAGAGGAGTTTTTCTTCCCACACTCGTATAAATTTCATTTAATCTTCCTCAGAAATTGCTGAAAGATAAGAGTTTTTTTTTCCTTAGGGAAAGAATTGTTTCTTATCGCTTATAATTTCATCCAATGTGTAAGTTTTTTTCTTATATCGCAACAGCGGGGGCGCGCTAATAGCCTCCGATAAAACTTAACATATGAGGAGCAGCTGTTTCGTTGAAAAAGTAAGCGTCCTTCTATTTTCTGGGTCAGCAGAATTTCAATTTCTTGCTAATGTACATGTCGGGTTCACATCTTTCCTTCAGCGGTTTGTTCAGCTGTCAAATAAATCAAGTCGACTTTGAACTACGCAGATTTTGTTGGCAAGGAGAGAGGAAAATTTCTTAAGGGAAGAGTTACTTTATATGGAAAAATTCTGGTTTAAACAAATGGAAAAATAACTAAATTTTTCATGAGATAGTATTACTCAAGTGAAACTTTGGAGAATAATCACTTTGACAATGGGATATTTGAGGGAAAAAGCTACTAGATTAAGAGAAATTTTAAAATGTTGCTTTGACAAAAAACGGATCCCAAGCAGCTTTTTCAATGAGAATGAGGTTTTTGAACACCCCAATGAAGGACCATCAAAGTTGTTTCAGTTAAACATGAATTTAAGAGAAGAATTTGTTGTTCAAATAACCTGATGACATCTTGGCAAGTGTTTATCGAATTTTTTATATCAATCTGAAAAAATCCTCTGAAGGTTTTCACAAGTGAAAAATGATGATAATTTATTTTCTAGTTAAGACATGGCAGCTATATTCAGTTTATGCGTACTTAAAATATTTGTATTTTTACCGTAAAAAATTCATAATTATAAAATATAAAAAGACTACTAGAAAACAATAGGAGTATTTGGGAATGCTTCCTCTATTAGAGCTGTGGTCTGGTAATTGAATGAGTAAACTCCACTCCAATAATATTTAAAGTACCGTACTTTCATTTTTTGATGATTGCTTGTGGCACACTAAACGAAATCCAAAATACATCGAAAAATTTGAAATTTTTTAGTTTTCGAGTCCTCTATATCGTTTCTATTTATGGTGAATTGCTGCAAGAAATGTGTCTAGTTTAATTTTCAATTCTTTACATTTTAATTTAAAGTTTAATTTTTAGCTTGAAGTGATTGGTTTAACTTTTTAATCGGCCGTTTTTAAAAATATATCTGGCTCTTAGTACCACCTATTCGACAACATCGTTGAACTTAAACGATTTTTACGGTACCTATAAATCGTCTCAATTCTTTTGTCATTCATTATTTTATTACGAATCATGCTATTACTTACATAGTCTTTACACATCTTTTTCAAACAGATTATATTTTATAAAAAGGTAAAAGGCAGCACAGCAAAAAGTTTAGTTGAATCCACAGGATAACGTAATATGGAAAGCGATAAAAAGCTGACTTGCAATTGGGAGAAAAGGCAGCTAATAGTGAAAGGATGACTGAGAAGGTGACCCCCGTCCAAACGTTTTTTCCTCCTTGGAGAGTGATCGCTATGGTCTTCTTCTCGTTTCAGACAGTTGGCCTTTCGGAAAAGGGCCACTAAAATCGAGAAAACCTTTCAAAATGAGGAAAAAGAGAAAGTGTAATTCCTGCAATCTCTTTGATTTGAGTCAATGCCGATGTATCAGAAAAAGCGGCAAGTCCTCAAAAGAGTCCCGAGTTTCATAATCCGAGGTTCTTCATCTTCTTTCAGATTAAGGTGAACTTGGAAATGTAGACAGGTTCACGGGGAAAAGGACAACTGGATTTCTCGATTTACAAGATTAAATGTCACGTCTTTCTCATCAACGTATGTTTCATACGGGAGAACAATGCGCAAGTTATCCTCTCTGATTTATAGGATGTTTTATCAGTTCAGTCGCTAACATAAATGGATTAAATAATTACTCATTTCATGGGTGAATTACCGAGATACGTATCAAATACACCTGCTATTAAATCTTGACAAATTTAATGTTCTTCAGAGAAAGCTGCTGAAAGAATAATATTTCAAAACCCTATTTATATTATTTTAGCGTCAAATGCTTTGAGATATTGGAGCTTAAGTAAGGGTTGTCGAGTTTTCCAATTACCTTATCGTTTTCTAACACTATGTTACATCGCGTTAGAAATATATATGTACGATTTGCTTATTATTTTACTAAATAATTATGGGACTATTTCGTTAACAAGTAATCCTTAGTATAAAAATTCACATGAGGAGATGAATAACCCGTCGCTAATATGGTCTGACAACAATTTATCTGAAGGCAGCTACACGCCTGGCACCTATAAGCGATGGAAATGTTAAGTGATTAGGGGCTAACATCATGTTAATATATAACAATAGTTATTTTTCCTATCATTGAATGTATCTTTTTTCGACTTCAATGAAAGCGGTCCCGGGTTCGATTCCCGGTGGGAGCCCACCTGCGAAATGACCTCAGCTGTCGAAGAACTTTTCACAATACTACTACTACTACTGTATCTTTTTCCTTCTCTCATCATAATATTAACGTGATTTGTAAGTCATAAATATAAAGTTTAAGCTCTAAGTTCCAAAAAGTATTATAATTCACGAGCCAAATTCTTGATTTGGCTTAATTTTGATGTGCTATGATGACTTAGGAAATCAACCATTCAGCAACCGCAAAATATTTACATGTGGTCTGAAGGTATGTGAAAATAAAAAAGAGACGAGTCTCACGCGTAGCAAAACTTCAGCATCATCCAAAACAGTAGCTCTAACCCTTGTGCCAAATCGCTTTCTTCATCTCGTCCCTTTTGTTTCGCCGACGGACGAAAGCAGTTTCCGCCGCTCTCTCGCTCGTAAATAACCTCACAAAATATCTTTCCATCGCTGCTCCGGCAGAAAGAAGGGCATTCCTCCTTCCTCTCGCATCCCTCCTTGACTTAGCGTCTTCCACTCCATTAAATGCGAACAATTATAACATCGATGGACACGTCAGTGGACGCTGAAGATTGCACGGCGTATTGAGTTACCTCGAGAAGGGAGGGGAAAACACCGTGCGCACCTAAGATCGGAAAGTTTCCTTTTGTCACTCAACAGCGTTTAATATAACAGTGATACAGCACAACGTATTGCCTAAGTCACAGTGGAGGTGGCGGCCAAGAGAAGATGCCGTAATCGGCACGTCAATCGGAAACTTCTTCGCCGGTTAGCATCTCGGACACAATGGAACTCGAGAGCACCCTCGCCACGCCCTCACAACGGATGAAGTGAGGCTAAAAAGGATGGGGATTTTCATCCGTGGTTTTTATCGTGTGCGGTTGTGAACTCAAGTCCTTTTGCTAACCACCAGCGGAATACGTATCTAATCGCTTTCGCCAACGATCTATTAGCAGACCATTATAACCATTGTGTAAAAGCACTTAACTGCTGAAGTTTGCTTATGTACTTGAATGATCTGGAGTAACTTGGTTTATTAGGAAATTTTCTCTTTTATCGCGGAATTTTCTCGGCTATACTCTAATTTATTGGCTCACTATCATCAGAGATGATTTGCCATGTTTTATCGATAAGGTATTTCCTGTTATTCCCTCATCACTTTCTTGCTGTACAATAGTGATACACATTTATTTTAGATTTTATTTTTGATATATATAGCACATAAAAACTATTGGAATTCCCTATACTTTATGTTGTCAGTGATTTTTGAAAATAATGCTATTAATGATCATTGTAACTTATTTCTTTGTTATAAATTAGCTTTATTTAATTTTATCTTTAAACAATTCAAATTTCGAGAATGATAGTCAGGGGATATGATCAGGGACGTGCAAAAACAGTCATGCTCCAACTTATAAAAAAACTGAATAGTCAGGTATGAAACCCAGGACTTTGGTGTTGTATCTTAAGAGATGTTCTTCATAAATTAACTTCTCTATCTTATAGTGGATATGTTACCTAAATATTTAGTAATGATTTCTGTTTACCCAGATTTCATGAGGAGGGAAAAAAAACTGCGAATATCGAAGGAATTAATTATCATCGATTTTCTTCTATTTAGATTAAATTTAGAATTTAATATTCAATTATTGTTCGTGGATATATCTAAGAGAAAGGAAACATACTCTTGCTACAGTCTCGCGGATTTAATGCCGTTCAGATAGCATCTTATCTTAATGGTGTAAAATTTGGTAAAGTTTAGTTTCAGCAGCATTAGTTTATAAATATTTATCAAATTTGTGACCGAATAAGGTTCCAATTTTCAGAGTTACGTACATATTTCATTTAGAGGACAGCAATTTTTAGTATAACCGTTGTAGCCTTTGAGGAAGTGAGATATTTTCCTTTTATAGCAATTCGTAGTGATAAGCATCTTTTCTACTAACGACTATGAACCATCCAAATAAGTAAGCTTGACATGGAAGCTTAAATGGAAGCTTTGAGAACGTCAAAGGCGAAAATCGTATTTTGATATAGATTTGAGAAGACCATAAATCACCATTGTCAATGTATGCTCCTCAAGAATACAATCAGATAGGGCAAATCGATTTCCTCGCCGTGGAAGGACTGCGGGAGCCCATCCGTGACAACAACGAGCCCTTGGCTTCACCAAGCGGGGTTTGTCCCACTGGGGGTGATTCACAAGAACTCAATCCCCAGTCTAGACTGCCGTAATCCTTTCCATGAAAGCCTCAGAATCCTCTCGCCATTCTGACGAGGCAGCCTACATTTCGCGGCGTAACCTTCCTCCTCCACGCCCTACATAACGCTCGACCTCCGGACACCTCTCTTCCAAACGCTCTCCATCCATCCAATCTCTCCCGTTGCAGCCCCGGCTACGCCCTCCGGTCTCTCATCTTGGGGCCCCTCGCTCAACCACGCCCCCCACCACGCCTTCCACCCTTTCTCTTCATCCCCTTCGGAATGCCCTCCCCCATTCCTACGCTGCTCCATTTCTATTGAATGCATGTCCTCACTCCTCAAATATCACTCCCTGCTCTCCTTCTTACGTCACCTCAACCTGGTTTTCAAGTGACCATTTTACTGCGCCGAGTGACAGCACTATGGATTTTTCAGGTGCTGCTGGCGGTCGCGAAGTGGTCGGTGTCTTTTGATGATAAATACATCTCTCTCGCGATTTTTTTCTTTCTTCGATTTTTTTTTCGGGAAAATTGGGATATCAGCAATTGATGCCATTATTGATTGCTATGAAGTGTAACGAGTTTGTATCCAATAACATGGGGGGGGGGGTATTGTGGTTTTCTCGTTTAATCGCTCTGATAGTTTTTTTGTAAATAAAGTTATATTTTTTTAATCTCGAAAAAGTGAAAATGACCTATTTGAATTAATAATAGTAAAGTAGAAAACCTGAAATCCTACGGATCTTCAGGTTTTAAATTAGCAACACTATTGGTTGGACGAAACCTGAGAGTGAAGTAAAAAATAAAAGACTTGATTAGATTTCAAGAACAAATCAAAATTTTTCAAAGAATCGTCGAATTGTGAATGTCTTAATTTGAAAATGAACTATCGCGAACTTGGTAACCTAATGTTTCATGATGTTAACTGAAAAGAGATGTATAACTTATGGATAGAACAGAAAGAACGAAAATGAATTATACAGCGAATCGAAAAAAGCGAAATTCCGGCTTTCCGGTTGGGACTCGAACCTGAATCTACCGAGCAGGTGCTTTTAAGGAATTGAGCTACCAGGGCAAAACAATATCCCTTTCTATTCAGGGACATTTGATGGGGTTGATGAGTTTCAAAGAATCCATAAAAAATGGCTCCATTCCTACACTCATATGAGACAATCACGATGCAAACTTCCTCTTATACATTTCGCTTGTTCACTCTTTAAGGGTTACCTCTAATTAGACTTAGTCTGAATAATACCTGAATACCTCTAATTAGACTTAGTCTGAATAGTCTTAGACTCAGTCTGAATGTAGTAACGCTTTGAATATTTGTACATACTACCTACTACAAGAAGGCGAACTACCTCTTGAATTGTCTATCGCATTTTCCACATCATCTAAGGTTTTTGTATTATTAGACTACAGGGTCTTAAGTATGCAATCATTATGTAATATAGCGAGGAAGGTCTGTCTTGATTGATGAATATCCATCTGCTCCGTAAAAGAAGAAAAGTGTCCTGTTTGCGGAGCACGTTGTTTTCCTTGAGGTATTTCTGAGCTCGACCATTCTTTCAAAGGATTTGTTCTTTTATCACAGTTTCTCAAGAATTCCGTAAATGCGGTTCCTTTTACAGCCTAATGGATGAAAGTTGATAGGTGGGACTACCATTCTCCTTTCGAATTGCTCTTAAACATTTATTTTTGAGGATTTAATAGCTCAGGTGTTGCCATAAAAGTTGGTTTCTTTCATAATTCTTCGCAAGGTTTTTTGGAACTGAAGGAAACAAACTTCACTCCCATGCTCAAGAGCCAAGATTCCACCTTTATATGGGGTATAAAAGAAATTACGAATTTGTAATGAAAACTAAATGACCTCATTTATTATTTAACACTAACATTTACATTTTTACTATCTATTTAAAATCGTAAAAATGACCCAAATGATTGAACCAATGGCAATGAATCTTTTATCACATTTCTCATTTGCTAGCGCGAATCCTTTTTTCAGAAACCACGAGTTGTTTTAAAGCTTGTGATCTACTGAATGTAGTTTATCTTATCTCTATTCTTCACTTATATAATCCTGCTTTCATTGATTAACTTTTTACCACTAATGAGATATGGAATGCGTTAGGTAAAATTTTGGTATAAGGGTCAAACATTGCTCCAGACTATGTTTCTAAAATTCACTAATGAAAACAAAATCAGATGTGCAGTAACGCTTCATTATTAATTACTTCTTCACTTAATTTCTTCTACCCTACTCCTTGTCCAATTTTCCGAGTTTTTAGCAGCAGTACCGATTGAAATTGCATTTCCATGAATTGCATGAACGATTTGGTGCATCTCTATACGTTTAATTTAAATGAAAGCAATTCGCTACCGTTGCTTTAATATCGTTGCTAGACATTTATGGCATAGTAACTGCGCCGTGGCGCCAATATATTCTATGTTACATTAAAGCGGTCGGTCGCTCCTTTAGCTTTGTTATTTATTGCTCCTCCTCTTCTTTTATTAGCTGACTTCAGGCTAGATATATCATACTCTTGAAAATAAAAGCCTATTTCCTTTTTATTCGGTTGACATCCGCAAAAATATTTGATCTTTATCATTCATCGTCCGTATCATTTCTATCTTCTTAAGGCTTTAAAACGTTATTGCTACTAATTCTAAATCTGCATTAGAAATCAGCGTCAACAGTAAAGAAACCCGAGCCTAATTTTAAATTTATTTGTCTTGTATCGTGAAATTACTATAGGTTGGGTGACTAATAATGAAAAAATAAGTATCATGAGAATACTTTTTAACAATTACTGCGACTGTAAAACATTCTGATTCTCTGTCAATGATGTCTGTGTCACATAGATTGTTCACGACATTGCCGTAACGAAATGTACACGTAAAATATCAGTAATTACGAGCTTATTTCCTAAAAAGAACCGAGGAGACGAAAATAATTTGCTGGAAAATTGTTCCTGATTCGTGGTTTAAAAGGGTTAATTCCAGAAATTGACAGTCCAAATTGAATTTAAAAGTTCGCAAAGATACTGCCGTACTTCCCTGCGGGTAGGAGTTCACTCAAGAAGGATAGCAAAATTTTGCGAACGCAAGTCCAAAAGGCCATCACTGATGTTGCGTGACATTTCCTCTTCCTTACCTCTCTGAAGATAGCACGCGAGAGAGGATAGACGTGCTTCATCACGCGAAGGAACGTCCATATGGCGAGCAAATTGAGTTTCCTAAGGGTCCTAACCTTTTGTATCCGATGCCTTCATCAAAGGCTCTCAATTAATACGCGGTGCGCAATCAAGGATCCCGCGGTCTTCAAACAACGTTAGAAAATAAAAAGCACAAGGCTTTAATAGTCGCACCGCTGATGGGACCGTTTGAAACGAAAGCAGATCCACGTCTCGACTTCATCAACAAATGGCAGCATCAATTTTGAGAAGAGACTCTATCGGCGGCATCGCGCCATTGTTATGAAGTCGTAGCATTCCTCGGAACAACGGCGCCAGGATAGACAAAGAAAGAAAATGCGCGAGTATCGAGACCAGGGAATGAGAGGAGATTTAGTTCGGAATTTGCCTCCCTCTCCCCCACATAATATTGAGCGGAGTTCATCGTTCAAAACCTCTCGAGGAATCCCGCTAATCTCCCGTTTAAAAAATTGTTCCCATCCATCACTTAAAGTTGGAGATTCATCGAGCCGTACCTCCTACCTGATCGAGTATAAATATTGGGAATGAAATATTCGCTTCCGACTTTTAAAAGGCCTCCGGCTATTTTTCAAACTCCTCTCGGATGCACCGCCTGTGGCAGCGCAACGGAGGTTTTAATATATCGGTTCGATACATCACCCGCAATGTGAATGTACCGCCCACCGCCTGGAACATCCGCCTCCGGCTAAAGGAGGATACTCCCGCGGCCTTTTTGCGTCAGCCACCTCCGCGATGCCCCAGGAGATGGAAAGTGGAGGAATCCAACGCCCAAGCTGCGGGGCAGATCATCACGGATTCTCGCTTAAACATTTGCCCACCTCGGAGAGCGGGAACCGAATATCCAATATTCCGGCTTGCAGCCTCATTCTGTTCCCGCAGGGGATGGCATCCTACGCAACCCTTTCACTCGACCATAATGAGGGTTCGGGTCGTAGGGTCGAAGTATGCCGAAGAGGAGGAACAGTAGGAGCAATGTCATGGTGCATATGTCGGAGAATTGTGAAGTAACCAGAACTGAAAGTAACCAATGCACCGTGCAGAGGTGATTCGAGCAACAGAGGACCTGCGGGCGTTGAAGTCTCCTGCCGTTTCCTGGATTGATATTAGTTCCAGTCCGTTGGATTCGGATTGTTTTGCGTGAATAATGTGTTTCAAAATAAAACTAAGGAATTCTTTTATCCCATTGATCTTTATTTTATTTTTTTTCTGGGTCGTTTTCACATGGCGGCATGAATGCATTCTATCCCGTAATATATAACGGAGACGACGCGACGTTCCTTGTTTCAAGTTCTATATCTAATTAAGCATTCAGCACCATAAAATTTAAAGGAATTTTTCCATACGGAATGATTTTAAGTTTTATATAACCTAGGTTCGTTGATATCACCACCTGATAATTTTGTAAAGCTTGAACTATTTTCTATTACTGTAGAGTTTTCTTGAAACCTTGAGGCCTCATCGCCTGTCGTGATAGAAACGATTGACTTTGACTTAGAGTAGAGACGCGTTTGTAAATAATGTCACAATCAACAGAAGACTTTATTACTTATCGTAATTACTATTATTATTACTTTATCGTTTATTTCTGCTTTCTGCTATGAGCCATCAGCTCATGTAGCATATTTGTATTCTGTAAAATTATTCCTATAGCAAATGAAGAGGAATATTTACATTTGTGAACGATAAAGGGAATGCTACCTTAAAGTAGCCGCACCAAAGTAGATTGAATAGAGTATAAATTTACATCACAACAATATTTTAAGGTGTGAGTCAAAAGTTTTGCATTTTTTCGTGCTCTGTCTTCATTTAGATGCCCCAACACGAACGTTTTTCACGTCAAAAGCTTCCGACATCTTATTTTAAGGTGATATTTATGTGGCTACTCTTCAGTTGCTATGAACCAAATAGATGACTCCACCTTTTGCGTGTATCGTCTTACGCAATATATCTTTGAGACGTTAGAACCATAAACCCTCGGGAATATACGCCCATTGTGTTATTTTTGGGTGTCTCCTGGTCATTTATCGCCTACGCTTCTCGTTCAAGTTTAGTCAATATGTGTCAGTAATGCTGTATGCAACTGAGTTAAAGGAAATATTAAAACCAACTCCGACAACTAAAACTAATTTAGCGTAATGTTATCGAATGTTTCCTACTGTTTTTTTTTTCACTCAGTACAGGAGCCTGTAAAGTATGGTTTCGATGCATTTGCTTTCGATGTTTTGCAAGATTGGGAATGTATTTACTTCCAAGGATTGAAGCATTGAAAAATAATATTATTATTCTACACTGGACTATTTTATGTATTTCTTATATAAGTGGACTACTTGTGTAGTTTTACTTAAAAATAAAAAATTGTTTGGATTTCAGCTAGATGTCATAATGGTTATGGAACTGATTCTGAATTAATAAAAAATTGGACTTAGTTGTAAAAAGGTATCAAATCGATAATAATATAATTGGAAAGTAGTCGAAATATTTCATATAAATATTTCCTTCCGATATGGAAGGTTTACCAGGCTTTAAACCTTGTACTTAGTCGTTAAACATATTAATTAATTCTAAGGTCTTATTTCTTGTGAGTGAAGCTGACATATTACGAACTAAGGCTTTCCATTAGGGATAATCAATTTTTATGCATTAGCTAGCTCATATTATCTTTCTCTAGGATCGATGACATCAAAGATAAACGTGGATACCATTAATATTAGTACGAAGTATAAACAGCGTATGTGCCAACACCAAATTTTTTCCCTTTAGCCGTTGCAATAATTTACCCGTAGATTTTCTTAATGGAGAACGTAGACCATAAGGGATCCTCATCTTTTTTTACTTTCGGTGGCTGAGGATCTATACCATTCACTCCAATCCCTAAAAGGGCAGACGGAAATGCAGTCCACGATCTCTGTGCAATGGCTGGGAGGCGAAGCAACCCGTTCCAGGGGAATTCAACCCTGTCCATCTCATAAATCCCTGTACTCCTGACATATTTCTCTTCTTGCACGCGAAGTTTCTTTCCGCGCATTCCTCAAAATTAGAATATTATACGACGGAAGGGATGGGAATTTCCGCTCGGGGCTCTTCCCCCGCGCTGAGTCAGCAGAGCACGCTCGATAAATTCCCAAAGTTTTATCCTCTCCGCCAGTGATAAAATAACGAGATCCGGTTCCATCGCAATGCGTCCATATTGAAAGGCGAGCGAGGCTGCGAAGGGGAGCGGCCTGCTTCTGCACCCGCAGAGGCATTCATCCATATTCATCCTCCCACAGCACACTTTTCTCTAGCTGCAGCTCTCTCTTTTCAGCCGTTGTTTATTTTATTTCGAGGCTGAACCATCGGGCTTCGAGCATGAGCTTAACTTATGATGCATAGATCTGCATTCGTCGATCTATTTTAGCATGGAAAGAATAGCACAGACGTTGAGAATTTTTTAACGTGCGGATTTTATACATGCATGATAAAGAAAATGTGATGTCCGCTTTTGCTCTTTTTTCATTCACAATATTAAATTATCTGTTGAAACTTATTTTGTAATACTATTTTTGTGATGTTTTGAATGTTGACGTCTAAAAATAAATGAACGTTAGTGTCATATTTCTCCCTGCCACAAGCCGGAAGGCGGCTTGCAGGGTATCAATGTAGTTGAAGATGCAGATGAGTTAGTTAACAAGTTGAAGTAATTTATGAGTAGTATGACCAAGTGAACATTATACATATTGGTATAGTGAAGAAGCTTGTGGAGATGCAGGAATGAACTTAAAATTCGGCAATAAGTAATTCATCATTTCGTAACAAGAAATCTTCCGTCATTCTATAGATGCCCACATCATTGTGTCTATCTTTAATAAGAATCATAATCTATTTACTCTTAGGATAAAATAGTTTTTGATAACTTAATTTAGCACGATTATCTTATTCCTAAATCATTTTTAAAGAGGCCATTAATAATAATCTGAAGGTTTTTGATGTTAATGCATTGATCTTTGCATATTTTTTCATTCGCTTCCTTCATATATATCCCTCGGGGGAGATTTCGGCTGGTTTGCCAGTGGTAGCTAATATCCCTGAGACCATTTTAAAAATACACTCTCATATTATCCGAATGTTTATCGCTAATGAGATGCTGTTTTCTGAATGAATAAATCGCGAGATCGAATTTATTTGGCAACGCTTAGATACGATGATAACAGCGTGAAAATGTTGGACGCACGCAACTCCTCTCTTTTAGAATCCCCTTTTGGTTTACCTTCGAGGTCTATATTCAACGAATTCCGTATCGGAATAGTTTATCTCGATAAATTATTTATGTGATCATTTTATCGCCCTTGTCCCTTATATTGAATGAGATTTTCCCACATCTCCGATTCACATCGGTTCGCGTGGCTGAAGATCGAACGGCTCTTCTCCGCTGTCATTTGTCTCAATCGGGCGTGGCGTTTAAGTCACGTGACTCCCACGCGGATACAAGGTTTTTCCGCAAACGTACAAAAGGTTGTGTAAATCCAGAGGATACAACCAAGAAAGCTCTACATCACCCATTGAATGATATTTACCCTTTAGCTGTGTCGAGGTATGCTCGGACGGCGGTGTAGGCGGACGATCCCAACGGTAAAAAAAAGCGGTCGTGAGATTTACTCGTCGAAAGTAAGACATTTAGATGCGTTTGAGCTGATTTTATGGGATTCCGACATTTGAAAAAAGCTGCCATGCATTTATAATAAGCACCGCCGGACCGGATGTGTAAGAGATCGATTTAATTCAATAAATTCGACTTGAGCTAGAAAAATTCAAGGAAGATTTTTCCGAGAATAGGTCGTTAAAAGGGAGTTTTTACTTCGGGGAGGAAGCTAGAGAGTAAGAGAATTATGGGTAAAAATTTAATGAAAATTCACAGGATTCTCTGAAATCCGGAAACCCTGTCAATGTATAAATTTATAGTTACGTTAACAACGGACGAGTAGCAGAAACAGGTGTATATTTATCGGAGAAGCAATGTTTGAGGCGGTCGTTACTTAAGCAGAATCGAGTTTTCCTTTTCATTCACTAACTGATCGATAAAACCATATGGTAATTTGAAGGAAGAAATAAGTCACCGTCAACAGCAATTTTCTGTAATACTTGGTATCTAAACATGGTCGGGTTATTCATTTTATGGCTCAGGGGAATGATGGAATAATTTATCAGATTGAAGCAATGAGGATAGTAATAGCAGTTTATCTCCAATCAGATTGGTACTTCTCTTTAAATAGCTATTATCTGGGAAATTCAATTCAACCAATAGGTATTAACATATGAGTGACACAGTTCGTGATATACGAAAGCCGTGATGTTATTACTGCGAACATCAAATGTTAAAAATTTCGAAGGATTAATTTTTTAGCTTTCAGATTGATTAGGGGGTATTTGAGGGCCTCTTTCAATGAAAGGACTCAATGACGATCATTACGAGGAGTTTATTTAATATAAAACTAAAATTACTTTATGTAATGTGAATTATTTCTAATACTGGTTACAAATTTTTGCATAATTATCGCATCTTTCAATTCAATATTTTTTAATCTTGAAAAATTGAAGCGATTAAACAATCTATAAGATGCTTTATATCTATTTTACATAAAAGAACAGGTACTTTAAATAATATTTATTATTATATATATATTATTTAAATATAATATTTTATAACGTGAACCTAAGATCATCCACATTAAATAACAAAGATTTTTCAAATATTCATTCACAAACTAATGCGATCCTTGTCGGTGCTTTCAAAGGAGAAATATAAGAATCAAGAATACAACGGATTAAAAATTATGCATTTTTAAGTTATCGCGATTATCTTTTATATGTATTCGAGAATAATTACATAATATTAATAATAATATGTCATTGCGATAACCTGAATGTATTCTTCCTGGGTATTCAATAATGAAAATAAAGGTATTTTTATAAGATTTGAATGTTTGACGTAGATTAATGCGCTCTCATGTCTTCTAGAGATGTAATTCAGAAGAAGAAAATATTTGACTTATTCTTTAATCAATGTGAATGGAATCTTAGCCAGAGATAAGGACAATGAAAGATGTTCGAGCAACACATTCGTAATGTTTAACAATATCCAAGTGATGGTTAGATAATAAGAGAAGGCGTCGCCAGCCAGAGATCATTCCCAACGCAACCTGTCTTCGTCCCATTGTATGCGATCTTCCCATTCCTATCTAGGAAGTAAAACTACGTCAGATAGGAGCGAGAAGATGTCAGGGGTCAGACGTGTAAAGCGACAGGAGAAAGGCCAAAGACCGAAAAATCCCAAAGTTGTCGGCTGTCGGCGTAATCCCATTGCATCCATATCGAGATCACGAGAAAATGGACGCCCACGGTTCTTTCTTCTACCACTCATCTCTTCCTTTCTCTCGCAGCCCTATCTCTCTCTCTACGCCCTTATTCTTTCCGATCGGAGATGCTTTCCTTCTCGGGCCGCTGTCATTACCCCTCGAGGCCTCCCTCCCTTGGCTTTATTCCCGATTTTTATTTTCCCCGCTCTTTTCCAACTCCGCAAAAATTACTGGTTGCTCGCATATCGAGGGGAGAGGATGCCGCGAGGAAGTCGTGATCTCCGTTCCATCGACCTCTTTGCATTTCTCATCAATTCTTCCTCTCGAATCTTTTCCTTTTTACTTCCCCGTCTCATCCGCCGCTCTCATGAAATATCAGCCCGCTTCCATCCCCTTTCCCCGCGAATAATTCCTTATATCTTGCATAACTTTATCTGCTCTCTCAATCTGGGTGACTTCTGAGCATCCTCTCCTTTTCATATCCGGTTTTGTTTTTCCACGCGGTGGGGTTTTGTTGTTCGTGGTTCCGCGGGTTCGTTCCCTCGAAATTTATGGCTCTTCTCGGTTTACTTTTTCGCATCGCTTGCGGTGTCTTTGCCGTTTCTTTGTCCGTCTCTCTCTCTCTCTCTCTCTCTCTCTCTCTCTCTCTCCTTTATTACGTTTCGCCGATTTTCCCGAGACACCTGATGGATATCTCGTGCTACCGCGGCCAAACTCCCGAGATGAGTTTTTGCCTCCCGGAACGAAAGTATCGGGTTCGAATCCAGGAACGGCCTTTTCTATTGGATTCTCACGGAATTTTTTGCGCGGTAGCTGCAAGATGAAATTACGTGGGTAAAGGAATGACGATTCTAATCCTTAACATAAATTTTAAACAGAGATGTTTCTTAAACTTAGAATAAGCGATTTAAGGTTTCATTCTAAGAAAGAGACAAAATAGTTATCTACTCTTTTATGACGGTAGCATATCTACGCCACATATCATTTAGTCATTATAATTTCTATTCATAGTTTTTATTTCACTCTTATAGCTCATCTCCTCTGGCGTTATTTTTACCATGGATTCCAAATCTCGAATCTTTAACAATATAGGCTGTTTAACTGTTTTATAATAAGTTTTAGTTTTTTCCAATTCACAGTGTAAATTTAAAGTTAAAAAGACGGAAAAGATTCAGCGCTACTGTAATAAATCTTTCGTAAAGGAGTATTACACTGCAATATTAATAGATAACTTTTTTGAGTATACAGTTTAAGCGCGGATAGTAAAGAGATAGAGAAAATGGATGCGAACGTCTTGGGTTGCCCTCGTTATCACAGTATAAAGGGCACTCAGTAATTGACTGATACGGGAATCCTAGTTTATGTATACTTTGGGTCTATAAAAGTTTTGTTCCATCCCTATTGCCGTGTTATCAAAAGATAGACTTATATGAGTTGTCCATAATTGGTAGTCTCGTCTGGTCGTAAATTTAATTTGGCTAAAGGATCGGGACCGATAAATACGTCGTAAATTGGTTCTGAGGCTCATTTTACGGTTTCCTCGTTTCTGAGTAGAATTTTGTAACATAAATGGAAAAGAAGATAATTTCTCAGAGTAATTTGTGGCTAAATTTCTGCCCACGAGCGGATTTTCAATGCCAAAACTAGCTAGCATTCGGAAGAGTTACTGATGTTAGCTTGGGAAGGGTTAAATATATCTCTCCGTATATTACAATAACAGAGATACTATGTATTAATATACCGGAATGTAAAATACACTAACTCAGTCTTAACTCGTTGTCGTTTCTTAAAACAGAAATACATAGTAAACCTTTACTAATCCACAAGATTGTAAAAAACCATTTCGTGGTGGTCATGTTATTGAGATTTTGTGTCATAGTAAAAGTTAACCATTTCTTTTTATCAGAAAGTGTTCGATTCGTTATTTTATATGGATAATTGCCATGAGGCATGCCACTATTTCTAAATTAATGACTTTCTATGTGAAATACTTCGGTAAGATGTATTAGAAATAGGTATACGGAAAAGTACTTCACAGAGTCATTTAGGTGATCGTTATTTCAGAAGAAAATGCCAATTGTTTACGTTAAGTAGTTATCATGAACGTCAACATTCCTCTTATCGTTGAGAGAGGAAACAAAGTAGAGTTGTAGTTGGGAAGGCATTAATGAGTTATTATGTAGCTATGAAATATTTCTATTAAATTTATTGAGAACTAGGAGGTAGGAAAAAACGAGATTTCTCAGGACGATAATCTCGAGCTGCCATCTCCAAATAGCTCATTATTTAAAGAATAGGAAGTTAATAAATTATTTCAAAACAAATAGCCGAAGCGAGGCTTAAAATCCTCCCCAACTCGAGCATTAGCGGGACGTAACCGCCGGACAAGATTTTTTTCTCCCAAATAATTAACCACCTTAAGACTCGGGAGATGTGTGGCATCCATCGTGGACGGATCTCCCGTGGGCAATCATCGCCTCGCAAACGCCACGTGGACAGCAGCCGTCGATTTAAGGCGACGTCACTCCGAAAGGCGCGCGTTGGGCCTCCATTTAAAAACTTCCCGTAATGACGATATCGAGATGGCCAAGCACCTCTCTCCACTCCTCCCTCCATTAAAGTGACATAATATCAAATCGGCCGATACATCATCGTGGAAAGGGGTCGGCGCAATCACTTTCCGCTCCTTTCCCTTAAATATTTGTATCAGTCTCTTGCGCGATGAGTTTTTCGTCGGTCCCGGTCCGGGGGAAGTTGAATTCGGTCACCAGCTCGTAACTACTAACCAATTGGGGACGCCGTGCCCGCGGGCGACCAAGCGATTATGCAATTCAATTCCCTGTTGGGTTTTTTCTCGCATGTCTTCCGATCGGATTCGCCCCGCGACTGGCCTTTGGGCAAACGAAAGGCCTCCGGAGGATGGGGAGGCGGGCCCTTTTTTATGGAGGCCCTTGGGAGGTGGGCTGGAAGAGGGACAAAAGGAGAAGGGCGACAGGTGGAGGGATTAGGGTGAAGAGTTGAGGGGGGGAGGGGATGATTTGAAGAAATGGCTTTTGGAGGATGTATGAATGGGAGGGAAGCAATCTACGGGTAGGGAAAGTAGTTTGGAAACTCTTGCTTAAACGCTGGAACATCTAACGCGGATTTGATGTAACCAAATTGTAGAATAGCGTAGGAAAGTCTTTTCGTAGATTTTTATTGTTATCTTTCATCAATTATTTCTCATTAATTAAGCATTAAGATACGTTGACAGTGTATTTAAAATGTCTACACGATGCGCGTCTTTAAATATACGAAGACGAAAAAGTAAAATATAAAACTGAGTGACAGAAAATCATTCTTTCGTTGTTCTTTACTTGGATGGATCCCTGTTACAGATTTCAGCGCCTCATAATGTTTAACCGTTCATAAATTGCTTAATCGGCTTCGTAATTATCAATATCTTCTAGTATATCTGCTAGCAATTCATAATTTAGGATGATTTTTGAAGAACTTTTTTATGTCTGCCAAAGTAACACTAAGAATAATAACAAACTGTTCAAGTCTAACTGCTGATTTAATCTGTTATCCTTATGATTTTCCTTATTTTGAATTTTGAAGTTAGAATAATTTCGTAGATTTGCATTTCCTCTTGAATTTATTTTCACGTTCACGGAAAATTAGACGAGAAATTCACCAAAAGATCTGATTTGTAGTCGCTTTTTCCTTTTTAAAACTTAAAAATCGATGCAATGGCAATTTAATTGGAAGACACCCACTGCAAATGAAGAATGCTACATCCACTTTGAGAAGAATTCAAAGAGTAGAGGACTAGGCTTTTAAGCTATAGCCAAGCTAGTCACGGAAACCCTTCCAAAAGTGTCTATAAAAGTAAAATAGGAAGGAATGCATAGTCATGACAACGTTAATTATGGAATGAAAGGCTTTAATGGGAGGAAAGTGGAGCAAATGGAATTAAGTCTCGAAGCCTTGCCTTTGAAAGTTCAGAGGTATTACAACATTATCACGGTTGTTAAAGCTGCCCTAGGAAGAATGTTGAATCTCTTAGCTTTCAAGAATGTCAGCTATTCAATTTCCGCCATCAAATAGAACTAACGGATCTATAGCTTGGAAATGGATCAGAATAGATTTCGAAACGTTTGTGACTCTGAGAATCTATTTTATCCGTTTCTCTTTTCAAAAGAATCAATTTCAGGCCGACAATACTTTTCCATTCAGAGTTAAACAATTGAGACGATGCATTCTAAATTTGCATTTGAAAGTCTAAGGGTAACAAAGAGTATTGTTTTCTATGTATTATTACATAATTTGAATGATACGCATTATGAAGGATCCTAGAATATCGGATTATTCTCTATTGGAGTTCTAATTTGCCATGAAAAAATCGATTCTTATGAACTCAGCCGTATACTCTACAGGCTGCAGCTAAAATAGAAACGGTACTTGAAACAACAAACAATCGCCTATAAAACTTGATTCCTTAGTGACGGAGTGGATAGCCTTCCAACGCCAAGGTCCTGGGTTCGAGTCCTGGTTACCCCGATTTTCCTCATAAGGGAATGGTTGTACGTGCGTGTTACTTCTTACGTCCCTTCCTGTAGTTTTCTAGTAAATGGAATGGTAAATGTTTGTGAGCTGGAACATAAATAAATCAATAATGAATACGAAAGATACACTTGAGCTATTAGCGCATTAGGATCTTTTAAAAAGTAAGCCATACCTTTAGGTTAATTTCGTTAGCTATTCGTTGTTATTCTGAATTTAGCGATATAACACGAATTTCATCAAAGCCAACTTACTTGTTTTCAAGAGTCACCTTTGATTTGGTTTAATTATTTGGGTTGAGGTATGCAAGGTTAACTTCAGGGGATTTGTATGATTTTGTTTTTGAATTTTCACGAATCCTCCCATGAGATAATTCTAATAATTAATTGATCATTTGGCAAGGAAGTTGAAGAGGCAGGTAAACTAGAATATATCCATGGGAACTACCAGGCAGCTGGAAAAGGTGCAACGGGTGATGGTGGGGCGTTAAGGAGTGGCTCCCACTCGCAGCAATGAATGAGCGGCGGCCGGTATTAATTACTAACGAAATTAGGAAGATTAATTTTTCACCGAAATAATCTGTTATTTTTTTGTAGCGATGGAAAGGCGCCATCAATCACCCCCTGTGTCCTATCTGGCCATTTTACTTTAAATATGCCGGATATTTCTACATGCGGACCACCTACGTTAACGAGAAGTAATTCCTCACATTTAAGAGCAATTCAGCGACTTAATATTTAGGTCGTAATTTTTTTCTGTTGGCTCTTGCGACTTGGGCGGGCGTCGATTCTTTTTCTTTCATTTACAGAATGCGATTCGGTCAGCAGAAGGAATGAGGGAAGAGAGCGCGTCATCTGCGAAACCAATCGATTTGAAATACTTTTCGAGTTCCGGACGACGGAAAAAATCCCGAAAGGCCTGCGCTTCTCCGTTTTTTGAGTCCGAACCGTGCAATTTGTTCGGAATCAAAGACCCTTGTTACGCTCTTTCTGGAGCCGCCGTTCGAATCGCAGAGGGATTGGGAAATGAAGGCATTTTCGATCCCCAAAAAGAGGGATGAAAAGTTAAATTATCTGCGCTAACAGCACCGAGATGCGGGGTAATTGGAAATGTTTGGCTTTTAACAGACGGTGATTTTTCCCTCTTTTAGGGCACGTGCTGGTATTTTGATAAGTGGCCTTATTTCTACGTAACACAGATCGGTTCCACAGAAGCGCGAGGAATTCCGGAGGGTGTTTTGATGCCAGCCGAACCAGTGATTGAACCACTGATTCTTTCGTAAGCGGCGGCCGGTCGATATTCTGGGAAAATATATTAGCAAGTTTCCTTTCTTTGCTTCCGCAACCGAAAATGCTTTCATAGTAGCTCAGATGAGTTCCTCCCAGGATAAGCGACTGGATAATGCGTTCGTCTTTAATGAAAGCGTTTCCGGGCTCGATTTCCGATATAAATACAAATTTATACTTAAAAAGGGGGCATGCATTTAAAAAGGTGCAAAATGACCTTTGCTGTCATAGTAAATTCGTGTAATGCAAAAGTAAAGTAAAACCAGATAACTTTCCATCAGCTATGGGTATTACCGCATATCTGGAGATAGTAAAAAATAATTCCAATTCAGCTAACTCTTTCTAGTTAAGACTTTCTAGATGGACTAAATTAACAGCACATGCGTTCAAGAAATGTTTCTACGTTTATTCAAATAGATCCCGATAAGTGAACTGATCTCTGATTCGCTAGTCTTTTCGTGCATGATATAAATGCTATTAAATAGATTTAAGAGCCCACCTCAGTCCATTTTGAGTAAAACGGATTTTGAATACTTAACTAATGTTCCTTTATCAATAAATTAAGTTTTGGATTGGAAGATTAGTAATCTGGCTTGTTATTTCTGTTTTGACGGAATCCCGCTTTTTTTTAATTCTACCAGTAGTTTAGAGAGAAATACCATCTCATTTCAGAATCCATGGTTGAATATATTTTTTTTTTCAGTTTTTATGCATCTAGTAATAGGCCATTCGTAGAATACTTTGAGTTGCTTGTAAATGAATAATACTTATATTTTAACTATTAAAACTGTTTCAGGGACTGCCGAAACATAACACAATCTGACGTCAGGAAATCATTTGACATTCCATCGAAGGAGGATATCGTTGACGAGCTTTTATTTCTATGATTAAATGAATAGGAGTTGAAAAATTTCTGCTCGGTTCTTCCTACTAAGAAAATAAGTAGAGATAATTGCAGCCTTTGAGTTTTGTGAGACAATTATTTAAAAAAATCTAATTAGATTCGCCGTAGAGAAAATAAACCGGCAAAAATGCCTCGGCAGAAAACCAGAGTTTCCTCCCACTATCAACATTCCAGTAAACTTGAAGTATCTAATAATAGCTACCAATTTTTCGCGCTGCCAATGATGGCCTCTCAGAGTACCCGTGGGATAACCAGTTTTCAGATTCCTCCATCTCGAGGTGAAGCTGGATATTTGGACGTCATGATCAATACGAATTCAATTTCTCCGTCACATAACTCAAAGATTACGTGGCCCGGAGATACTCTGTTCGCAATAAAAAACCTTCGTAACTCTTACTGCGACGAAAAGAAACACAGATTCAGAAGCTCTTCTCATGTTTACAAAGAAATTTTAGGTCTTCAAAAACATACCCGACAGTACAAACCTGGGTGACCGAATGTGTATAACTCATTCCTGAGTGCCTATTAAATCGTTTGACGCGTGCAAATGTGATGCATTTCTCACAAACGTTTCCCATAGAAAAGTATTACTCAGCGATAAAGAAGGAAACGGGCTGATAAATGACAAATTCGGCCCAATAGCGCAAAGGAGAGGGAAGGAGAATTTTTTATGCCTTTCAAAGGGATGAGATGGCCCCCTGAATGGAATTCGCCAAGGCAATAATCACATCAGATGCGAAATTCTAAGATAAGATCTGATTGGATGGGAGATAAATGAAGAGAGATGGACACTTTGTTAAGGCACTTGAATGGAGTGCGAAAGATAAGGAGGGCGAGCAAAATGGGCCTTAAGGTGGTCCATTTATTCTGCAGAGAAGAGTATTTCGACTTTGGAATGCGGAGGCCGAATTCTCCTTCTCATTCGGCGTCAGTTCTTAGCAAGTGATTATGACGAAATTAATCAGTAATCGAAAATGTCTCTTCCCAACGGAAAGGTGTTTCGCACGTGGCGATTTCGATTAAATGCCTTCAGTAGTCTGGCCCTCAAATAAAATTCTTCTCGGAATACTGTATTCAGACGCGTTACGTACTTTTCTTGACGAAGATAAATGGCCTTTCAATTTGGAACAAAGTTATTAAGTTTTCCGGTTCACTGAGGCAAGTTATCCTTCAACTTCTCCGAGGAATAAGACTCAGTGAAAATTAGTCCATCTTGTTTACAGTTTCCGCTTAAAGATTGCGGTTTTTATGAACCACACTCGCTATTAGCTTTCCTGAAATAATGATATGTTATTATGCTCGGTTATTAATGTCGGTTTTGATAATCATTGGCTATCATCCGTGGTTTTCAAGAGCTCGAGATATAAAAATCTGTTTCTGTTACGAAAATAAAACGTTGCTGTAATTTGAAAGGGAACTATAACACAGAGGTATTATCCGATTGATTTTTACAGCTGGAAAACGTTCTCTTGCCTTAGATTTCATAACTGTGAAATTTTGAAAAGAAAATTGAAAAGATATTGAATTACTGGTGTTATTACCAATAGCACTGAGAAAGCAAAGTTTAGAAAAGACGAAGAAACGACACATTACGAGCATGGTAGTCAAGAGTAAATTTCATAGTAATTACTATTTAATAAATCAAAGCTTACCTGCATAGGGTTGAATACTGCACAAAAAGATAAATAATTGATTTTAATTCTTAAAAATGTGAAAATTTTACCAATATTTAATGCAACAATATGGTTTGAAATTAAACATGCATCTTTAAATACTTACGTCAAGTCAAAGACTTTTCATCGTCGACAATATTTCTTGACCTGAAATTCATAGAATCTTCGAGATATTTATAAGAGTGTCAGGAGACTAAATATAAGAAATCACTGTATTGGCAGCGTGATTTATTTTCCTTTTACGGCGAACACTAACCTGAGATTCCGATTTAAGGATAACAAGACCCTAGTTATTAGAAAGACCATAAGGAGTAGGTTAGAATTGAAAGTAACACAAAAAGGCATTCTTATCATATTTATTTTGTTTCCAGAAGTTACCTACTCTTAGAGATAAATTCATAAGTTAAATTTATGATAATGGAAATATTCCCTTAGGTTATCCTCCTAATTTCCTGGATTACGGTAGCATAATCTTGGAGATTCTGTATAATTTCGATCTCAACAATTTTCCCTCTGTATAATAAATAAAACTTCTCCCCTTGCTGTTTTTTGACCAGATTATCTGAACAATCAATGCACAGTGAGACTTTCGGGGAATAAAAGAATGCTTATAGACGAAGCTGCGAAATAAAATGATTTTCTAAGCCACCTAACGGTGTTAGCACTTGAGAATGAACTGGAACATTCCTACGATGAAACGCGTGAATCAACTCGAATATTTTAAGAGCCTCCATCAAGGTTATTGTGTCCGCGTTGTGGTCATTCATGGAGGGTTGAAAACTGCTTTGTAATGAAATTTCGTCTAGAAAGGGACGCTACTAGAAAATGTCAAACCGTTCCAAAGTGACTGAGTTGTTTTAGGAGAAACATTGCGTTCATTGCTGTACTAAAAAGCGGAAGCCAGTGTATGCCATGATAATGTTATCATTTTCTTTTTGGTTGTCCCAACTCGAATTCATTCTAAGTAATTTTGGGAAAGGAAAGATTTCTTATGAAAGCGAAAAAACGCTGCATTCCCCATCCGGTTTTTCTTGGGCAATACTAGGACTGGAAACAAAACGTCACGTCATTGTTGAAGGATCTGGTTTGGGTATCATTGGAGGAGCACCGGAGAAAATGTTATAGCAAGGCTTCGAAATAAACGGGTCCAGTCTGGGGAATAATCGGCACTACCAACTCCATAAGAAAAGGAGATCTGTGGGACAAGATAAGGGAGATAGATTGTAGGAGTCCGAGCACCAGATGTTCCAACTCTCGAGGCAAGATTAGAAATCGCCGCGGACTCAGACACTCAACCCTTTCATCTTTGTTTGTTATCGTTAGCTTCGTGCTGTGCTCTCTCAGGCGTTCGCAAGTGTGCTGCATACAAGGCTTACCTTAGCACGTGATTTCTTAATACAAATGAAGCGTGGTGGTTTTGAAATTCAAATAGGCTCTAAATGGGCTATGAGCCTCAATGGTCTTTAAGCGTTATGGAGATAACTCGAATTCCACGGCTAATTCAAGTGTTACGATTTTGTGCTTGAATTTTTGAATCTACATAGCCTGATTTGTATATCGAATTTTGAAACACCTAATAGCCTAAAGCAGATCTTGTCTTTGGATACTACCACTGTTTAATTCTTCGAATTAAAGTAGCCTAAAGCTATAAATAAAAATGACTGGAGAGCACTTATAACTTTACCACAAATATTTTATTAAGCCACAATGGTTTCGACCTTTTAGGTCATCATTTATGATGAGGCTCCCAAGAGCTCTAAATATGGCCTAAAGGGTCGAAACCATATAAAATATTGCTGGTAAAGGTATTAGAGCACCAGTAATTTTTCCTTTATAATGGAGACCTATTGCAAAGTCGATGCCGAGTTAATAGATTAATTTTAACTTAAGGTTCGAAGCTAGAATTATTTTCAGTTATTTTTATATGGCTACAAATTCCATTGCCTAAATAAATTTCAGT
This sequence comes from Pachydiplax longipennis, assembly GCA_036926295.1. Taxonomy (NCBI): domain Eukaryota; kingdom Metazoa; phylum Arthropoda; class Insecta; order Odonata; family Libellulidae; genus Pachydiplax; species Pachydiplax longipennis. The sequence continues at coordinate 41,777,893 of JAVFKF010000002.1, forward strand.
GATTTCATCAGTCCCTAAAATTAAGAAATATACTCGTCTTTAATTTATTACAACATATTTACAGTTCATAAAATTTTATGATCACAAAAAGTATAAAATTGTTCAAAAAGATTTTAGAGTGGCGTATTATTCCAAATAATGGTAATTACATTTATTTCGTAATGGTAAAGGGAAGCGACAATGGGAATGATGATTCTTTAGAATTTCTACAAAATTTCATGATGTGAGAGCTTTCCTTTTCCGCTAATATCTAATAATTTCCAAAATTATGTGAAATTATTTGAGTGTTTTTTCTCAGTTCCTAACAAAAGTCTGAAATAAGCAAGTTTTAGCGGTTTCTTTATAAACCATTATCTGTATCATTATGAAGCATTAAATTTCTAAATCAGCGTCACAATTTTCTGACAGTTAATTCAAGAGAGAGAGAGAGAGGAAAAAAGGGGGAAAGGAAAAGGAACATTTTCTGATAAATGTGCAACTTTATTTGTTACGTTCAACATAGTGGAAATATTCTTCATTCGTTACAATCATAATTACAATTGGACAACTAGATCAAGGAATTTCCCTCATAAAAATTTTAATATAAATTTTCCATACGAAACCTTTGCCGGGTACATCCGCTTCGGAAAAAATCTCGCGGCTGGAACTCGATTGTGTAAATCAAAATTTACTCGACACATCTGGGATTAAAGTTACCAGCGGTTGCACATTTTCTTTCAATCTGCAGATTGGTTCCTTTGTGCCATGGGACAGGCTGATGAGGGATTCCGTGGCAAAAGTAATGGCATAATGGTCTACGCCATCACTCGAAGGGATCATTATTGAGGAGGAGAGGGAATGACTCAACATGGAGGCCAAAGATTTACAAAAGCGGTCATCGAGCTCCTCCGCCCCCGCCTCCCTCTCACCACTCCGCCCTTTCCCGTTCTCGAACCGGAATTCGAGATCGGATGCGCGGTACCCTTGATCTCCCCTATAAAAATCATTCTGGATTTATGGCCCGCGTGTCACAACCGTTGAGGAACATACTTAAATTGTAGTTGGCTGCACATTTCCGTGCTTGATACCGGCAATTTCGTCGAGATTAAAGGTGTGATTCCCTCGGACGAATCAATCTCCGTCCTACCAGATTGCGGCCGAGAATTGAACATTAGTTTTGACGGTCGTGTTTGAAAAACAACGAGACAAGGTTTTCTAAGAAATGACGACTTAATCGCAAAATTGATCGTTAGACACAAAACGAGGCTGTGTGATTAAGTGGACCTTTCGAAACCAGTCTCGCGTTGCGTGCAGGAAGGAGTAAGTTGGAGATGGAATAAGTAAGCTCGGAAAATAATTGCTAGGGGAATTATTTTGTGCATTAGGATTATATTTTTTGTTTAGTTGTTAAGAAGTTTTTCCTTCTGAAAGGACAATCCCTTAAGCTTATAACCGAAAGAAATGCTAGTTCTATGGTCATGTATCTTTGATCATAACATAACATCAGAACATAATATCGAGCGCCGAAAAAATTTCAATCTTCGGCCACGTAATTGCCCTAATTTGGAAGTGGTCGTCCCAAATGTTTTGTTTTCTTTGACGGCTCTGTAAAGAATACAGGCCGATCTGAGTAACATAGCATCTTCTGCGTTAATGGGCCATCCGAAATACCATTGCTCGAGGCTCTTTCATAGTCAAATCATAGTTTATACTGACAGAGATTGAATGATATTTTTATTCCCATAGACGAGCGCCGCACTCCCATCTCAAAGAACCCTATTAAGAAGATCGTCAATAATCACGTCAACTTCTGATTTATTGCCATTCATTAGACTTTCACAATCATTTACGAGAAAACTTTAGTCACTCAAATACATTAGCTAATGGACTAAAAAAGCTTGGCTAATGTAGCGATAGCTCTTCGGTTTAAAAATCGAAATCAATGCAGAGGTTAAGAGACAATGCCAACCTGCGATTCAGGTACTTACCTACTTTAATATTATTTACTCAATGTAAATCTTGTTTACAGATCGGAACAATTATCGTAACATTATTAATCTTCTATATCTCGCATTTTACCTTGATGGTTTTTGAAGATTTGCTCTGAATGCAAGCGTCAAAAGGTTTTTAATGTAAGGTAACTATAAGAGCTTAAAACCCTCCTACAAATGGAGCAGAATCAAGCCAAAATCAAAGTGAATCAACCTAAGGGCTTATAGAGGAGTATCGGAGAAACCAACAATCACTGCGGTTAGCTTCAAATCTTTTCGATCATCTTCACAAAAACGCATTCATTGTATGTTTGCCAGCGCATCAGTCCATCAATCCTTCCATACCTCCGTCAGCGCATTAATTCTACGTAATTTCGATCTCCTAATTACAGATGACTCAGCTATATAGAAGCAGTACGTGTAACGGATCATCGAAGCAACTTAGGTAAACCATTTTATGCTGTGACCAGAAACCTATTTCCATCGTATTTATCTTGAGCCTGTAAAAATGTTTTCACTAGCCTTCGATTGGGGGATAGCTAGTAACAATAGTTGGCCATCTATCCAAAGTGATACTCTTTGAAATATATCAAAAGCGGTTTTCTTCCATTGTGTTTCTTAGCCATAATCCATATTCCTTTTATATACTTTAAAGAAAACAAAGTTGGCCATCGCATTAAAATTTAACTTTTTGAATAGTTATTTAGGTTGTTGTGAGGAATAGAATTAATAGTCATTAAAAGATATTATTACGTATTATCTGAGAGCGTAAATGCTACTTTCCCCTTGATATGCGAGAATCATCAATTTTAAAGGACTTCCGACGCTTGACTCCGGGTTCAGTGACGTGGAGCTGAGTCAGGAGCCGTCGTTGAGATAATAAATAAAGGTAAGGCACGAAAGCCTCGGCCTTTTTTTGGGCAAATGCGCTCTCGGCCATCTCTAATGCCCCTTGGATTAGAGTGTTTTAGACAGCGGTGGAAGATGCAGGCGAGGAGGCAGCTTGAAAGAGACAGATGTAGCGCAGACGGTGAAGAGAGATGTCAGGCGTTGAAGTCTCTAGCAATGATTTCATTCAGAAGCGGTGCCTAATGCGGAGAAAGAGTTGCAGGCAGAAGTTCTGCGCTCGAAATGACCGAAGGAAATGGAAGTCGAGTCCTACGTGAATGACAGTCAGCCTGTCATTCTTCAAATATATTACCCACGGATTGCTGGAGTTTAACCTTCGAAGTGTCGGTGTTCGTTAGATCTTCGAAGTTAATGGTGTCGCGTAACTGCGGATCTGGTTCAATGTTTATCATATTTTCAAAGTGGTAGTTCTCCGAGATTTTTAGTTATTTTATCTTTTTACCGTGAATTTAATAGGCATATTATTTCAACATGCTTAAGATAGCGAATTTTGCCCATTGGGTTAAGATTCACATCATAGATCAGATACCAACATTAATATACTTATTTGACTAAAACTTAATTACGGGGTTTTAAAGCAAAATGGCTATAGCATAAACGGACGTGTAACATACGACACTCGAAGTAAGCGTAAATGGATGGTTAATATTCTTTCTTATCTATAATTACTCTGAAGTTACACGATAATTTGGAACTCAAAGTAGGAAACATTTTGTTCTTATTTCCCTGTACATAGACCTTATGCTGCTTGGGACATCACTTTGAACTTAGCAGTAACTTTTCAATAAATCGAGTATTAATGAACTCGGTTATTTACCTCTTTTTAAATGAGTTTAAATATTAAAAGTTCATAGGTTATCAAACCAATACAGATGTATTTTTACTTTCAATCGGTGTAAATTTTGGGGTAATTTTTGTTTCTGGTGATAGTGATAAAATTATTTTTGGTCCTGGTTGATTTTGACTTCTAAATTATCTCGCATAGGAATTCTTTCGATATGTCTATCTGGGAAACTTAATTCGATATGCCTATCATTCCCAGCTCAATTATTTACCGCTCTCTTCCCTCCATCTCTCTCTGCTCTCCCCTTTTCCTCATTATCTTCCTCCTTGGTGGTCTCAGCTCTTTTCCATAGGTGAGATGCATTGGGTAATTCTTCGTGACGAGTGAGAAGATCGCGTTATTTTCGCCTCCAAATAAAAAACAGGAATTTTTGGCAGCGTAGAATACGCAAGTCGCTATATCTGACGTTTGGAGCGGGAGGGAGGGACAGGCGGAAAGATTATGGCACCCTTCACTCTTTGGGCACCCTCCTACGGTAATTCTTGCTGAAAGTGCGCATTTTTTTCCACGCTTTGTTCACGCTTCATCGTCTTTAAAGTATCACGTCTGCTCGGGCGGAGCATTTTTCTCCCACAGCAGTTTTACGATGTCCACGTTTTTCGGAACCTCCCATTTTCAGCTGGGCTATTGTTACGTGAAATCTCCCTCGAACGCCGATTTGTTTTTGCTTGCCCGAGAGTTTTTGTTTTCGAGGCAGAACAAGGTGATTTAAAGAACAAATGTCTTTTAAAGTGCTAGTTCCATATCCGCAATAGATAAAATAATAGTTTTTCACGACGTAAAGATTTTCAGATGCATTTCCAAAATCAACTTAGATCTCCAACTGTTCCTTTTCTGTGTAAAGCCGTAATATCTAGCTTTAGTTTTCAATGTCTTGCTTGTTGATTTATATTAATAATATATATTATTATGTTGATCTATATTATTAATTTGCATCATGGTTGATTCCTAGAAAATGTGTCTCTTTAATGGTAATCTGATCGAAAAAATTGCTTTTAAAGATAAGATTACTAGAGACAGCTTTTGCTAAGCTTACTATTAATGGTTGATTTCTCAAAATCTGTAATTTTAATGTAAAATATTATAAGAAAATAGTTAAGCATCATTTAATTATGGGATATAAGGAATCTTAGCTTTTAACTGCAATACACTATAACCGTGAGGTTTAACAGTATATTCTCTTATTTATAGGAATAAATACAATTCCAACGACATTATAATAATCACCTACATTTCTGATTAGCTGGATGTCTCATAGATCGTAGACTCCAGAACATTTTTTAGTTTAATTCGTCCTAGGCCCTTTCTACTGTTCCCTAAAAATGCATTTTTCAAGATTTCCTCTTTATACATGCGCTATCTTGTTTTGTTTCCTTCATTACGTTGATTTGAGGATTGTTCTACCATCCGTAACTTTCCTTTCTTCTCATTTTATGCAATCCTAACCCATGGATATGAAAGTTTTCGAATTTTTTCACTCTCTTTTACTCATGTTCCACGTTTTACATTGAATATGGCTCTAGTTGGAAACTATTGAGCGAAATATTTTCATACATCGAAAATATTAAGTCACGGCTGTTTTTATTCCCATGAGTGCTATACTTTTTCTATTCTTTGTTGGAACATTCCCCAAATATTGATCTTATTTGTTCGGATTTGATTTATAGTCGCACTTATATAATCCCTCTTGTTTATTCTCAATTGATTTCCTACAATGATATTCTGTTTTCATTCCTCTTTCTTATTTATCAATTTTTCTAAGCAACGTTTGAGTACCGACATCGTCTATAATCAGCAATCAATCTTATCTGTTGACCACCAGTATTCACTCCTAATATTTGTAATCTCGATTAATTCAGGAGTGTAAGTTGCTACTATAAAATGAAATTAAATCAGTATCCGATGTATATGAAACTCGCCGAGGATTTTTAATCATGCAATCGATACTGTATTTAAACTAAGGAAATAATTAATGGAAAACCATGGATTGGGAAAAATATTTCTCCTCGCATTATGTGAGCTTCCACTTGGAAAGGAAACGGCAGCTCTTGAATCCAGGATGTCCCATTATTCCATCCCAGCAGACGGCAAATAAGTAAGCGGATTTCTTTCAGGCGCACCGTTTCCTCGCCTGTAAGCCGCCGTTCCCTCGATGTACACACGATTATCGCTCGAGTGGCGCCTCCCTGCGTACCTCCGCCCCCAGCGGAAAATTCCTCCGCATTCCCTTCGGATCGAGTCCTCCCTTGAGATCCCTGCGGCGGCCGGGGATCTGCAGAACGCCTGGTGCCACTTCCCCTCCCACATTACCATACCTGTCCGAGCAACTGCGACTACCCTCCCCGCTAATCTCCTCCGGCGTCTCCCGTTGACTTCCGCGAAGATGATGAAGAGGTGACTAATTAATACGCTGTTCCTGCGGCACCGTCGACTCGGATGCGCGGAGGAGAAAAAACGGCACTTGGGGAGGCAGAATCTTGTCCTTCGCCGTCGGTTCTTGTAGCGCAGAAGTGTATCGAAATATGTTTCTCCCGTCCAAGTTCCCCGTTTTGACGTACTGTGGCAGATTCCTTTTGACTGCGGCGCGGAAACCGGGCTAAGATTCATGTTTCCAGAGACGCTTTCCGCGCTGATTTCCGTGTAAATCGCGTCTCCGGGGACGACCCCTGCGGAAACCTCGATGACCGCTTCGTGCCCCCGAGGAATTTGCTCGCGTTTGCCGAGAGTGTGCGCAGATCTCTGCGGATTCGATGGACATGGCTTTTACATTAGTTCCCGATGGTATGCATGTAACGGTGGTTGGCTCAATTAGAGGGATCTTGGGGGTTTCTCGGTGTGTTTTCGTGCGTGAGATGGAAACGGCTGTATTCAACGGCTCGCGCGGAATTTACTTCCATCGCGTTCGCTTCTGCAGGAAATTGGTGCTGAGTGGAGGCAGTGGTGTGTAAATCGGGAGAAAATATGCTAATGTGGATATTAAAGTCGATATTCCTTTTCGTAAGTAATTCATTCTAACATGATCATGTCTTTCACTATCCAACTGTATTTTAGTGTTGCATGAATGGAGATAAAAAAGTGACGATATATAATTTGAAATACTCTTGAATTTTATTGGCTTTGATAAAATCTACGCCTTCAATGAGGGAAGTTATTCTGCTACCATTCGCTATCTTACTAATCCTCCGCCTTTGGCTAAGATAGAACAAAAATCGTACTTGAATTACTTCACTGTAATTTCAACTTCATAAAGAGCCTATATGGAAATCCTGAAAGAGTTCAAATAGTAAACATTTACTGTTTGCGTAACAACTTAACATAAATCGCTAACCTCAGAAAATCAATAAAATAACTGTACACAATCCTTAAAGGTTCCTGGATTCTGAAAAATCTAATCAAATTTGGGAGGGATATTGACAAAATAGTGTTTTCCCTTTATACTGTAGACCAAATCCTAGTAATATCCAGTACCACGAAATACTTCCACGTAGGAAGTGCTGACTTTGATCCTAGGGCAAAAGAAGGTTCTCAGCATGAGGCAAAAAATCCAAAGTTATAAATCTGATACATAAATATTGCATTTCATGCAGCCCGCATCTGTTAAGTACGTGGCGAAATGTAAAATTTTAATTGGATGCTCGCAAAAAGTCGGCTAGGCTGGTAACGTCTTACTCCATGAGACTCAATATGAAAAACACTCGCTTAGACCACAGAGAAGAGGGCAAAATGGAAGCCGCAAACACGGTGCGCATTTAATAAATTCATAGCTCATGCGGTGCTGTTGCATCGGGGGAGTCTTCATTCCTTTGTGTCCTTCTCCTTCTTTAGTATCTGGGAGCGAGAAAAGTGAAAGGATAAGAGCAGTGAGGCGTATCGGATTTATAGGAGTAAGAATGCTCGAGACAGAATTAGAGGAAGGAAGAGAGGGAAAATGAAAAATTGAGGGTAGTATCGATGGGCCGAGGGGGAGAAAACAGGAGGCGAAAAGTGAAAGGTGCCGGAGGACTATTTTATTCCACGTCTAAGTGTTTTTATATAGGTAGGCATCACTTAAGGCGCCTCTTTGTTTGTACAATAAATAAATCTGAGTTAAGGGAATGGATTCTCGAAGTTTTAACTCTTCTAGGCGCTCATATTTAATAATATATTTAGTGATATAGTACATTTAATAATATATTTGATAGTATATTTAGTAATATATTTAATAATACATCTGTTGATATATTATATAATATATTTAATAAATACAGCATAAGATATTACATACAAAAATATTAAGCGAATTAGAAATAACGGAACATGTGACTAAGCGAAACATCGAGCACCGAATATTACAACTAGTGAATTATTTGAAATGGGTATATGTATCTTATCAGTTCCTCATACTCATCATACGTCATTCTTATTGGGAAATACATGGGTGGTCTGAAAAGTTTCCGACATTTCGCCATTTCTCGACATGTTTTCTGAAGATTTCTGAAAATTCTGGGGTCGGAAACTTTGCAGACCACCCTCGTATAAGGTATAGTCTTTTAAATACAGATAGGAGATCAGTTTTAGCCCTTTCCGCTTGAACTTTGTTTACTTTCTTGTACCTACAAGTTATTCTCAATTGCGGAGTAAGTACTTGCTCTAAGTAATTCCTTCAAATGTTTATATTTTCTGGATTCAAGGTAAATAATTCATTGCTCCCCCTCGTGAGTTTCTTTTAGACATTAAAAAATTGTTAATCATGGTTTTTTTGTGGAAATGCAACATAGTTTTACAAAATGAATTCATGAAATAATTTTTTTATCCTCTGTCACGTACACTTAATCCTTTAGTTCCGTAACCACGCATAAATTTCTGCAACAGAGGAAACGAAAGAATGAAATTATGGTTTTAACTCGACTCATGAATTCCTCAAGTTTCTTCATAAAACTCAAAGGGACAGCGAAGAAAAATCCAGTAAAGGATGCATGAAACCAGATTCGAAATCGTACTTTTTTAGTTCCCAACGGGAAGTCTGAATTTTTTGCTAAAGCTAGTAATGGCTTTCAGAAGCAAATAGGCACACCATAGAGTAACAAGAATCAGGGAACGCAAAAAAGACGACGGTTGTTATTGAACTCTAATAGCATAAATTAAAGAGAAATTTATTCAGAGTAAATGACTATCGTGATTCAACACTCGGTTCATAGTGTAACACTTAGCTTGCCAAATATAATGAACTCGTGTATTTGTGAATGAATATAATTTATTATTGATATGAAAATTAGCTAATAAAGATTTCCAGAATGCAGACAATTCATTTTTATGGAAATCGGTTGAGAGTCCGCGGATATAAAAAACGACGCATCAACGCAAACCGGTTATTCAGAATAAACGGCCTATATATGTGCTTCATGAGCGATGGAAATGATGAATAGTCGGTGGATACATACTTCTCTCTTTGAAAGTAAATCTCATAAACCTGAAATCGCTGATACTGACGGCAAAAGTATGGAAAATAGAGCGATAGCCTCCGTTCTAATCTACATAGATATTTTACTCTAAAAATAGCTGCGCTCGTTGTTTCACCTTACATTATAAAAAAGATTTTATCGTTTAAGAGCAGGAAAATGACTCTATAATATCGCGGATAGATATTGGTTGTACAGTATGTACAGTCTCTTTTGCTTACTTATAGAAAAGGCCATAATTATGTCATAGCTTTAATAACTGGCTGAAAGATTTTAGTCATTAAAATTCTTTGCTTAATGTCGATGAAAAATTATACAATGTCTCATTAACTAACAATATCTTGCTAAGAGAGATCGTTGACTTCAATAAAAAAGCAACTTACTGAGTCCTCAAATGGATTTATTTTCTGCGATTCTTTCGCGTAAATGCTTTATTCTTTAGTTATAACTAAATTTTAATTTTTTCTTGAAACATCTACATTGCATCTCTCATATTATACTCATTTAAAGATATATTTTCATCTCCAGATTGTGGATTGTTAGTCTTTTCCGTTTCTCTAGTTTTCTCTCTCTGCTCCTACCTTCGTGACTCATTACCAATTCTAATGTTTTTTGCCTTTTTCTCCCGCTGCTTTTTTGGTGTATCGTTCGTTATAATCCATTAAACACTTTCCTGGAAATTCTTGTCTTCTGAAAGGGTCATTATCTCTTCTCTCTTGAGAAACAAAGTCTCCTCGTCCAATTCCATTCCTTTGATACTATACATTACCCATGCAAGCGTTATGTTGTTCGCTAGCTTATGTTCTTTTACACCCTTTTACTTTTACCTTTTTTTCAGCTTTTGAGGATCGAGGACAGAGACGTTAACTAGTTTATATAATATTTTCATATAATTTTACATCTATATGAAACTTAATTTATCGATTATATGAATAGATTAGCTTCTATCTGAAAAAGCTATTGGATTAACGGACAGTCCATGTCTGATTCTCCTTAACTTCTTTTTCACCTCAATTTATTTGTCTGAAAATTCCCCATTTAATTATGATTTATCCTCTGTCGTGCAATATTTTTAATATTATTACCTTCCTTTTCCGTAATGTTTCGACGCTGTTGGTGATAAGATATTAGCGTCTTCTTCAGAATTCCATATTAGTTGTTCTATTACTTTGGCTTGATTTACTTGAAAATCAAATTTGCTCTCTGTATTCTTTCCCAGTTCTTACAGTCGTTTTATAATGTTTTTTATTTACTTGTAAATGTTTCCTTTTATCCCTAAATTTGTTTTTGGCTCACGTTCATAAAATTTTTATTTTTCTTTCTTGTAAATTAAATTAGGAAACATTTATTCGAGATTATTTCAATATAGAATCGTTATTCCTGTGCTGATATTATGAGGCTACTAATCGTAAGCGCAAAAAAATTGAGTTAATTCTTTGTTTCTTAATCATGAATTTAACTATCCGAGAGAATAATGGCTTACTTTTAAGAAAAATCGATCCTTCTGTGCACCGAATTCCTTCACATAATTGTAAGCTGCCTTATTTGGAAGTAGGGCACATAAACTAGTTTGATATATGGGATCCACGAGCCGCAGAATAGGTAACCTTGATCTACCCGATATGATTTGCATAAAATAAATCATTCGTATGAAAGTTTCTATTGCTTCCTCATAACTCATTTTCAAGGGTATATCGACTGTCAAATTGTTGCACGGGCATTAGTTCAGCAGGCGCAGTTTTAATAGACTCTTGCTTTCGAGAATCTTTATGCTTTAAACTAAAAAGAGTAAAAATAGTATGGCAGTTTATTACAATAAATCTTCCATTTTGTTGTACATTTCGTAATGTGGATAAACTACCTTTTAAGACGGGAAATCATAATGTAGTTTTCTTATCAGCTTAAGTTATTAGATTAAAGAAGATTATAACTTCTTGCATTACGGGTTTTTACTAGCTTCAAATTACGAAAATCCTGAGTATGTAATACTTTTTTAAACGCGAAAATTTTACTCTTAATCTCAGTTTATCGTGGTGAACGCATGAGGAAGAAAGAGAGATTAGAAAGCCTATGTTGTCTGTAATTTTCTCTTATTTACATTAATAGACTATCTTATAGTAAGGTAACCTTTGGGAGGGGCATTGGAAATTGGATTATTTGTAATGCACGACGCCATGAGTATGTTTATCATAATGATAAAATTATGTCATACTTCACATAGCAATTACATGGTAAAGGAGTGTAAGGAGTCAGTCAGAGTGACGCTTGGAAGTAGAGTGCACGTGATTTGCAAGTCGCATATCGGACGGCCCTACATTAGAGAATCCCATGTTCTATGCAAATGGGGGTTTTGAGTGAAGTTATCTGCTCTCCTCGTGATTGCCGTGGGATTGACGCTAAAATACGATTCATGAAACCCTCAGCGGCATTTCATAGCACTTATATCTCCTAATGGGCAGAGGAAATCAAGGTAATAGGTCGAAGTTCATACAGATAAAAGGAAAAGAACAAAAGACAGCGCCGCTTTTCCGAACCATTTCTGAAGACAGAGATATATTAGGAATGTGATCGAGGTTGCAGGTGTATGAATATATAAAAATTGATGCGTGCGCTGTAAGTTAAGGTTATATATTTAATTTTAATTGGTTTCTATTCTCGAATATTCAGCTTATTCGTTTGTTATCAGATATGCAACGGATAAGCTCGTTATGAAAAGGGAGATATTAGTAGCCATGTGTAAGTTAGGAATCTTTAGCGGGAGTGAAACAATAATGTAGTGAAAGTCACACATCTTCCTCAAGGGCCTTAGATTGTTATTTACTTATAATTATTAGATCAAGGACGAATAAATTTTGGGCTTAAAGTTTGAGATAGCGATCTCAAAGCGTAGGAGAAAATATAGACGGCCTCTTTGTGGACTTGCTTCCATTTACGGGAGAGATATCTTGTGCAATTGTCGAGATCCGTTGGTATTTGTGTTACAAGCAACGCTATTATCTTTACCCTCCCATTTGTTCCAGACAATGTAATTATAATTTACATAAACGGATTCTATGAATGTTTATTCTTTTATATGAATGATGATTATTACGTGACTAATATCTAGAGTGGAAATAGGTAAGGTGTTTATGCACGGGATGGCGTTCACAAGGAAAAATCCCAAGACTGATAGAAAATAGATTTCATAGAAAAAAATCCGATGAGACCGGGTATCGAAATGGAGATCCGGGTTCGATTCCCGATCCTGTCGGACTTTTTTCAAGTTATTCTTTTTTGGGAATTTCTAGCTTCATTCCGAGAAAATAATTCCGTTATTGGTCAGAAATATTTTGTTAAACGCATCAAGAGATCATCGCTGTGAATTTTACCTTGGCATGCAAGAATCTTTTATTTGACTTTTGCCCCCAAAGAAACACCTTTTTCGTTCTTCTGCGGCTTCTTCAGTGGTGAAGAAAATATGACTCTCCGATTTCTTAAGCTTACCGAAAGCGATGTAAGATCTCACCAATAAATTCAAAATTCGAAAAAATATCCCATCGAGGAAAACGAGTAAGGCTCGTATATTTTTCGTGTGGCCATTTATCTTCTACCGTATTCCTTTCACTGACATTTCCTCCCGATTTTTTCGGTCCTCGAAAAATCAACTTTTTTGTATCCTCCGATGATGAGCCGTCCTTGTCTTCATTTTAAGCACCTGAACGTGAAGGAAAGGATCTTTTTCGGATGGTATCAGGTGCTCTTGTCCCATATACGAGTCATACAGGTGTCTAAGAGGTCGAAGAAAGAGTAATTCGCTCCCCCAATCTCCCGCGGTTGAAGCGCGCCCATGGGATGCCTCCGGGGATTGCTAACGTAACATTTCCCGTAAGCGGCCCAAGTGTTTACTGCGGATTAGTTTTAACTGATCCACTTATTAATTGCGCGGAGGTCGGCTCGTTGCGTCGCTTTCACTGCCAAGAAAGTCGACCCGAGCGATTTTTAACGAACGGCTATTCCAGCGAAGGTGAGATTTTGAAATTTAACGATGGTGCCTGGGGAGAATAATTGGATGAACATTTAGCAAAGTAATCGCCATCTAGAGATATGACTCAAACCAAGAGAAAACATGGTCGAATTACTAACGTCATTCCGATATCTAAACGAAAATTTTATGGATCTATGATGAACTATTGCCCGAAATCTTATTTATGTTTTCTGCTAAAAATATTGTTTCCTATTAGAGGTTTGAAATCACATCATTAGCCATCAGTCAGACTAGAATCTTCCGAATACAAAGTATCCAGAAAGATCAGGATTGCCGATTTCTCGGTTCCTTAGTATACGGAAGATACCAGCCCAACAAATGGCTAGTGGAATGTTTTAAGTCCTCCAATTCATTAGCAGCCGCGTTTCAATTTTCTTATCTTAAATTCTCTCCTATGTCCGTACATTGAAAATGTTTATCAAGTCATATTCAATGAAGGATTTTTCCATGTCAATTTTAATTTGATCAAGAGCATTGCGCCATTTTCCAAAGGCAATATACTCTGTAGAATTCTAATCGGAGTGTATTATATAAGTTATAGTCATTAATGTGTAAATTAAATGCATTTTTTCCGCTAATTGATGGATGACTTGTCGAAATACGGCCATCTCTTATAAAAAATTGAAAGTATTGGCATTATATTTCATTAATTGGATCGCGCATAAATTTGCGTTACACAGAGAATCCTTCTTTAACATGTTAATTATATTTGTGAAGTCTTCTATCGCCGTAGTCATTCACGCATAAATTTGAATGTGCAAGCATAAACATGATGGAATGTCAACCTTTATCTGGAACGATAAATATGAACTTTGTAACGTTAAGCTTCAATCAACAAATTTTAAAGCGCAGAAGAAGCAATGCGGTTCTGTCATTGCGATCATATCAGATATCGCAGCTCCCAAACACTTAAATATACATACCGTTAAAGCCTCTTGTTTGTATTAAGTGCTATCATAGCCAATAAAATCCTTATCTCTGGATCGGTTAGCAAAACTAATTTCGCCGTATATGAATCACTTTACTTCGCATTATATACATAATAATATCATTGTATCCTCAATCGGTGATAAAGTACTTGAGGGATTCACATTTTTTTAGCTTGTTTATATGTTTCCGCTCTCCCAAGCGTAATGAAACCCGCATTCATCCTGAGCATATCTCATGCGAGAATAAACATCTTGGGGCTCAGAAAGATCAGTCACGCGTTATTTGAGAGATATCCAATTATGGTCGTCATCCTTTTTTTTCGAATCCTTTGTTGCTGTTTATGAAAGAGACCGAAAGGGGCAGTGACTCCGGAGCCCTCCCTCGTTTTCGACATGAGATGGAACTAAAAACAAATGAAGGAGCGAGGTAAAACGCGGCGAAGCACTCATTACGCCGGGGTCATCGCCGGAGTGTTATTTTGCAGATGGGGAAGAGCACGAGGGTTGGTGTAAAGGTCCAGGGAGGAGGGCGTGACTAGGACGTTGTAATCCAGAGTAGGTTGTAATTACGACGCCCCTGGCGTATCTCAGCGGGACGCATTCAAAACTCTTGGCTTGCTTCACAAGAAAGACGGAGTGATAGAGAGAGAGAGAAGGAGGCGGACTCCGTCGGGAGGAAAATGAATTATATATACCTATCTCTACCTCCGTTGCCCTCTTATGCCTTTTAATACGCCCACTGCGGTTTTTTTGTGCCGTCTAAAGGACTGGTATCGCGCTCAGATGGACGCGAGATAGCGCGGATTTTCTGCGGTGAAGCTCATTGTTTCGGTTTCGTGAAGCTCTTATTCGAAAGCGAATGCCGGCTTATGTAGCATTTTAGAGGATTTAAGGGGATTAATTTTGGTCTGTTGAGCTCGAAAAGTAAGTGGTAAGAGATGAAAGATAAGTTTGGGGTTGCGTCGTAACGGTTCGGAAAAGATGAGTTTTTCGATTCTAAAATAAATCTCAACTCGGGTAGTTGCACCAATTTATTCGTATTAGATAAAGGATGATATTTTTTAAACTGTGAGATTTTTGGTGATGAGAGAAGCGTAAATATCAATTCTCTTGCCTAATTTCACCTCGATTAAGTTTTAAATAATACAAGAAATTTAAATAGAGATTTTTTGTGCGAAAACTTTCCCTGCGGGTTATCTCTATGGCATCTTCTTCCTATGTAGGCAACATAGTTAAACAGATAAATCTGCGATTTTTAGTGAAGAATTTAATAGCCATCTCTAGGAGGAAATGGGCATCAAACACTTATTCTTGAGAACTAAACAGCTGTGTAAAAATATTTAGAATAAATTGCAATTAAAATTTTAGAATATTTGTAAAGGTATCGGAGAAAAGTGATTTTGACAGCGATAAATTTTATTAATAAAAAAAAGGATTCCGGAAAATACATTTCCATAAACTTGTTGATTAAATGCATTTCCAGAAATGTTTCGGTAAGATACATCTCCAGGAATACCAAAAAATTTCAGAAACATTGGCAGTAATGTTCTTGAACCTTTTCAGTAACCATTAAAGCGTGTTTTTGTCAAAGCATATTTGCCTTATGAATTCATGGCTGAACTCAAATAAGAATGAGTTCAAATTTTCTATAGCTAATTGAACAGAATCATTTCTTGTTTACAAGTGAAATCTACGATTTGTGTAAAATTATCAAAGAGAAATCATCTTCAAAGTCTAACGTTGGCTTGGCATATCTTTTATTACAATGAAAATTTAATAGATTTCTGTAGATTATTCAGCAAACCCTTCCCTATCTTTCTGCTTTAATACAATAACAAAATGCGCCGAACTTTGCATTAAAGCTTCCGCGGCACTCCGGATCTCCAGTGACGTCTTCAAGCCATTCATGATCGCGGAGAAAATCCTTCCATCAGATAACGAAGGAACAATAGAGCCCGATAAACGGTACAAAATAGCGGTTTTCAGTGAGCCATCCATCCTCTCATCTCATATTTAACATTTTCGTGAGAAAAGCGTGGTGATTCGGAGGTGATCATTTTTCGCCTCTCGCGGCGGAACACGAGCGTGACAAATGGACGGGTGGTGCGGAATGCGTCTTCATCGATGCATTGTCCGCGATGAGCGCAAAAGGTCGTAAAGGCCAATGGCCGAGCGCTGACCAATCACTTAATCACTCGTGGGAAGAGTGATCGAGAGTCCCGAAAGGGTCCACTTGCCATCCATCGACTCCTTTATCTCGGATTTGACATGCCCAGCACGCCCATTGCCTCGGGCACCAGAAGAAGAACCCTCCGGCTCAACACGTATTTCCTCTGATCTTTCTCTCCAGCTTTCTCTACCCTTCCTAATATTCTCTTTTCACCACATTTATTTCGCTATCTCTCCCTTGCTACTACTCGCTCATAAATTTTCGCCGGTTCTTCCGAGGAAAGCGGTCTGTGATTTTCGAAATGGTAGCTAAACACGCTCCCTGCCGGTATTCTTTTCATTCGCTTGAAATTGAGTTTGTGAGTCTATTTTAAAAGAATCCTATCCGAGTGTCAGTCACACCGCAGCATTTTCTATCCGAATAGATGTTTCATATAATCTCTCTTTTCCTTTGTATTTAATGTATTATATATGTTATTTTATCTTAGATTAATGATTTACTGATATTATATACGGCATAACGGTATGATATTAATGTTTACGTAAGTCGACACATTTTTGTGTCAAAATTATAATCATATCATTGATACACAATAATACTATTAGAAAAATCTATATCTCTCAGAGACAGCGAACACTAGTAACATTTTAATCGAGTCATTGTAAAGAATAGGGATTCAGCTATATAGTAAGCAGTTGAGTACAGATAATTCTAAGAATATGTTCTTTTCTGAACGCCTTATCATGTGTAAGGTCTATCGTAAATACGCATCAAAAACGACGTTCTTTATCTTCTCTACTACATTTAAAAAAATGCATTATCAATAAAGTTTCGAGTAGCATATTTTACTTGAGCATGCACATTTTACGAATTCTGCAACTTATCCCAGGTCTATTAAAATTTTAAAGAATTGCGCTTTTCTACAATGTGATCATTACATGGATAAATTCTAGGTGATTGAAATGAGTGAAGAAAGTTTTACAACTTTTGTCAGTTACAGAAAATAAAACTTGACTTAAGACAGGTTGTTGACAGGTTGTTACTCGAACTATGCAGTAAAAATGCTCCTTACCCAAATATAGACTCCAACTTCTGGGAACGCCGAGCTTTGACATCAGCCTCACCTTTCTTTTAACCTAAGTTTTATTTTCGTTTTTGAGGACCTCGTTTCCTGAAAAACCCGTTTTTGAGGATTCTTTTACTACTTCCTCTCGTCTATGTTTCTCTATTACATCTCCCATTCGAGTTTGTAACGATTTCCGCCCCGTCGGACGGCTGACACGCCTAAGTTGGAATCGTGTCCGAAGTAGCTCTTTGAATTATTATCTAAGTCATCACGTATATTTGAAATCTGTTGCTCGTATCTTGTCCTCTCTCTAATCGTTCCATAAATATCCTAATAATAATTTGTCTTTTTTTCCTTCTATATTGAAATTGGTTTGAAGTTAATATGCATCACTTTTGACTCATTGAATCGAAAACTCCTTAGGTTTTTTTTTGAATTCGGTAAAAATATTTTGTTCGAACCGTGATACCAAGGTTTTCACGAGATATTTTTTGGTAAAGTATTCGCTCTAAGTTCATAATAGATATGAATTATTAGGAGATACATATCAGTTGTTTAGATTAGAAGAAACCAGAATTTGAATTCGGAAACGTTTGATTAAAGAGAAAAGTTTTAAAAAATATCACTCTGTTAAATATATCATACTCTCGTTAGGCGATTGGAATTAGAGAAGATTAGAGTCATTATAATTTGGAGAGAGACCTTATATTTACGGCAAAATACGGCTTCGGTATAGTTTTCACTGAGAACAACGAAGTGATTAAACAGAGAAGTTTTGTATGGAAGTAGTGAATAAATACTAGAGAAGAGCCATTGAATATTAAAGTAATTAGGAAGACTCTGTGCCATGCATAGCTGTGGGAATCGTTTTCTGCATTCACGGAAAGTAGGAGGACAGAAGTGAACTTTGTCAATGCAATGTCAAGATTTGCAGTCTTGATTTACCCAAAGTGGATCAGACTAAATTTTCATGCTGTTATTCCTTCCACTGTTTGCCTCCGTGCGGCACTCCAGAGCGTTTCGCCTCCGGCGTTGAAATCTCCGAAACCTTACGGAGTTCTCTGAAGCATATTCCGTCAATATTTCCCAGAACGAGCGTCACTCTGAGGGAGGGGACCGTTTTGTATTTGCTAATGAATGCTTTCTCATTCACCTGTTGTGGGTCATCCCGCGGTGTTTGGGTAAAAAGTCTTTTTGCGCAACGACTGCATATTCTCTGATGTATTAACCGAGGAAGTGTTTGCGAGGTAAATAAAACGTGCTGAATGCAAACAAGCTATTCCAAGGAGGGTAATATATTCCTTCAAAGCGTGTCCTCATATAAATAGATGACAATGCCGTTTCTTCGTCAGGTATTTCAATATCGTAAGACGGTGTTAGGTTTAAAAGTGAAAGTTTACTATTGTGACTAATGGGAGGAAAAGCTACTTTAGCCGTGGTTTAGAATAATAAGATTTTGCTGTGGTCAACAATGATAGCAAGAAATAGAATATTTATGTTTGTGGAAATAGAAAAACAGAAATTTTAGGTTAGATTTCCCTTCATTTATGCAAGTCTTTTATACCCGTATTAAGTAACCCTGAGTGTTACTTTTTTATGTGATAAGGTTGCAAATGCTGATTAAAGGAACAGACAGTATCTATGAATATATACTTTGTATCCCTTACGTTTGAAGATTTGTTTCTCCAGCAATCAACTGCTTCAATAATAAGTATCATCTTATTGAAATTATTAAATTATGTTAAATTAAACCTTTGGACGTCCGTAAAATTAGATTATTTTGAACGAGAATTGTTATTTAAAATTTATCACTTACTTTTAGGGCAATAGTTGTATCTGATTGAATTTAGGGCAATAGTTGTATTGATTAAAAACCGGTAAACTTTATTGGGTTGGTGATTAAACAAAATAATTAATTTATATTCCTGTGTTCAAGCAGATTAAAAGCTTAGACTTTCTGCAAAATTGAAAGGCTCACGACATTCACCATATTAGATTTTCAAAAACCAGCATGTTTACGATGACTTGACACACCTATTTTGAGGCGTCTTAAATTTATCTTCGCGTCAAAACGCCAAAACAAGTATCCCTTCGAAGGAATCTTTAAAAAGATTCTGATATATTGCTTTATTGTGACAGAGGTCGCTTGCTCGCTTGAGGTTGCTTACACCTACTATTTCGAATTGCTTGCACAGCTTCCATTAGAGTTATAAATAATCCTCTCCTCTCGATAACCGAAGAGCTTTCCGAAGAAACGGATTCCACCGTTGATACTCATTTATTGCACAATTCCCACTTGACACCCGCAGCACAACCTTCAACCCTCTCTTTTATAATCTGGCCTACATCAAATGATTCAAGACATGTTAATTGGCTAGCTCAAAACTTCCTCCACCTTGTCCGGCAAACTCCTCCTGAGAAAAAGAGTAATTTTATTCCGTCACTAACTTGATTACGTTCCCAGGTTCTAGGAATCCAGTGTATATTCCGTGCCTCTATCTCCCGCCAGTGGTCTCGTTGGAAAATGCGCTTACCTTCATCTCACACGCTACCTAGGTGCAACCCGTAAAATACCTCACCTTCGAGGAACAAAAAATCCTAATTATTCTCTATACTCGGAGCACGTTATTACAAGTCTTGAAGGGGCGTTTGGCATGGGTAAACAAGTGAAACATTATTATGGGCCTCGGTCATTTTTTTCCTAACTCGCCCCTCATTAGGATGCTTTCTTTCCAGCCTTTACGCTCTTTTCTTTCGGATCCTTTATACACCACCCCAGCATCTCTGCGTCCTACCCAATCTCAACCCGCGGACCCTGCATCTCGTTCCTTTGATGGAGCCGCTCTCCTCTCAACAATTGCGGTCTCAGTAACCGTAGCTCTGTTACCTCTCCTCTCTCCCTATTCCTCCCCCTCTTCGTTGCTTATGGAGACTGCGGCTCGTCTTCGCGTGGAGGGGGCGTCCGATGAAGATGAAATACACTCGGGGCGTGGGTGAGAGAGAAATACTTGGCTAGAGGCCTGTAGTGTTCCGGAGAAAGCGAGTGAATGAGCGAGTCGCACCGTGGCTCGTAATTCGAGTAAGGTTTCCTCTTCACCATGCATCTATTCATGGAGTGGTGGTCATTCCCGGGCTCATAAGCTCGCGGATGGTTAGCGTTATTCCCTCGGACGTTTATGTTATTTTCGCTAGTTCCCGTCGCGGTGTGGTTTAGAATTGATATTCCTGTGGTAATGTTCATAGAGGCATGAATTTAGTAAAATTTGTAGCTAGGCTTATCTTCAGAAGTTACTTTTCGTCGTTTTGTGTACGTTACTCGACTTCATTGGACCTCTATCTTTGAAGCTAACAAATTCAAAATCTCTAGTTGTTTTTGAAGGAGCTGAGATGATGTATATTCCTTTTAAAGCATTTTTAAGGCATACCCTTATTTTCTAATCAGCCAATTTTATAAGCTTTACTTTGAACTTGGTTCAATAGAATGTAGCAAAAATTTCGAATCTAGTAAGAAAATAATGGATTACGCTAAAGGACAAGAAGGATTACATTGTTTAAACTGAGTTTATATCTGAAAATTCACCATGAATCTTTGCTGCATTAAATAAATATGCTAATTCATTGTAGAAAACATGAGAGTTCATAGAAAACTGTAATATGAATTGTTCACTCATTAAAGTACTTCAAGGGTTTAGGTTTATGGACTTGTTTATTAAGGGATAGTACTTTTTCTTGCTGAGGTATGTTACGGTTTTACAATATTTAGGAAATTATTTTCTGCGTGTCATGAAATCATAAAAGAATAACGGCTATATCTCTCCTCCTAAGGTACCGCTTTTCATTCTTCCACAGATAGTTTTAACCGCAACGATTTCGCAACAATAGATTTAAATTGGCATTACATCGCAATTGATTGTCAATTTATCGTTCACACTTCGCAAGGCTGACGGATGGCAATCCCAATTTCGAGGCCTTGGTTTAAGAGAAGGGTTTGAAATTACAGTCACAATGGCTGAAGGGAATAAAGAGAGAGAGATAAAAAGAAAGGGGCACCTCTTTGCCCATGTTCAAAAGGCTAATTCTTTCCGCTCTCTTTTCAGTTCGCAGATTTTTATTTTTGCTCGAGGGCTTGAATGTGTGCCCCAAGGCATCTGTCTGGTGCCTGCTTATTACTTGTTATGTTACATTGAGAGAGTTTGCGGAATTTCGCACGGTGGGTTTTTTATCGAGGATTTGGACATGAAAATGGACAGCAAAAAAGAGCCGTATTTCGACTTATTGTGAAAAACGACGAGAATATCCGCTTCGATGGGTGCTAAAGCAGAGCATTGTTGCCGTATTAATGAAAGACAAGTACTTGAGGATTTTAACTGAACACCACTAAAGCGTTTCTGTATTCCTGGAATTTCTCCTGCATTTGTTTTTGGCTTGATATAGAAAATAGTTTCTAGGGCAAAAATTAGGTGAAAATATTTATTACTTAAAATCTGAATTTATATCACTAGCATGGGTTACATTTCTATATTTTTATGTATACTTTTATGTATTGACCCCTGCCATTCTTTAAATGGTGGCTAGGGTATTAATTTAAATGTAATGTTGGCGTAATTCTACCATTATAAGAGCTTCCACTTTCCACAGACACAAAAATATGACTATTATCAATATTTCGCTATCGTTCAGAAACACTAACTGCGAATAATATCTAATTAATAATTAATACTTAGTTTATGTCATATAAGGTAGAAACATAAAATGAGAGAAGTAATGTTTTGTAAGTCGCTATAGCTAAGGAAAAACAGCGAAAATGGACTCGAAGTTTTCAGTAGTAATGTTAATTTTCGTCCCCGAAATTATGAGGAAATCCTTTATCGAAGGATGATTTAGACTTTTAAATTTAATTTAATTTCCACTTAAATCAAGAAATGGGGTCATTATCCCACGCTTTCAGGAAATTTCATCGTAAGTTGCATGTAAGTATAATTTAATAACTACCAAAAACCTTTTTTCCTGTAGTACTTGGAAAACATGGAGGTGATTTAGCTGCCAGGAGCTTAATTTTCATTCAATAAAAGGGAAGATGACGGCCTTCCACACTCCTTGTTTCGGTCTGCCGTCAGTTTTACGCGAAATGCACAACCGCAACTCTCTGGTCGGCCGCGGTGAATTCTTATATGGACTCGCTAACTGGCGCGTTAAGTGCGCTGCTGTAGCGAGCAAAAACCCGTCGAGAATTTTCATGAAGGCGGTTTACATGATGTTCATTCGTTTCATTTTGTCTAGGCCTTGCGCCATTTTCATCATCTTGACTCTTGGAATGCTGCTCGTGCGGCTGCCCCTTCCTAATTTGTGAACGTCGTGCCTTAGAAATACGATTCCCGGCTCCCTTTCCGCCCTTGAATATCAGTGCAACAAAAGTTGTTTATTTTTCCTACCGTATGGTTTTGCGTTCAGAAATTGTTACTTCAGCAGTTTCTCATGCTGCTGAGAGTGAGGCATCAACGCAAATTGCGAGTGTGTGAATGAAGATGAACGGTAAAGTGGGCGCTCTTGAGGAGTTCCCGCTTGATATTTATTATTTAATAGAAAGATTATTGTTTGTTTCCCTTATAGCTTTTTGAATTTTATCTTCTTATTTGAAGTCTGATTTACCTTCTTTATGCGGATCGAAAGAAGCCAATCCCTCTGAAATCGGAGGCGCATTTTTCATATATGAGGAGCATTTATCCTACAAAAATAGTTTCGTAATGTACTATTACTATACGTAATTAATGAAAAACAATACATCATGTATCGTATACATTTTTGTATCAACGATAACGTAGTTTTTATTCTAATATATGAATTAAATTGTCTAAGAAAGTAGGGTGGTCTGAAAAGTTTCCGACCCCAGATTTTTCAGAAATCTTCAGAAAATTTTCAGAAATCTTCAGAAAATTTTCAGAAATTTTCAAAAAACATGTCGATAAATGGCGAAATGTCGGAAACTTTTCAGACCACCCATGTATATCTCGATATAGAATTGAATACGAAAATCTTCGTGAATTAAATAAATACCTATAGTACTGGGCAGTGCATTACCTTGAAGTACCACTTCGAACATAATTGGAATCGATGTTACCATGCGAGAATGTTTCATCACAATCATTTAATACATCAGGAATTAGGAATTCATCCTGGAAATTAATTCAGAAAGAGACTCTGTTTAAAGTAATTGCAATTGCACTTGCAACGCATAACTTTGAGTAGGTATGCTGAATCCTCTCACTCATAAAATCGAAGGCATTCCTTCCCCGAAAAACGAGAAAAAGCCCTTAGTAAAGAGGCGAGCAAGGACAAAGAAGAAGCACTGGATCTCTTTTGCCGTTCAAACAGTTTGTCATCGTTATTCAACCGTGAAATCTTTTTGGAAGAGCGTTTCGCCGGACGTGATATCCCAAGAGGAATCCACCCATATACCTTCCAGAGACGGGGATATTAATTATAATCACAGATATTGTAGTCGGGCAGCCAGGTGAAACTAATTAATTGAAATTAATGGTTGACTTTTACAGATCGCTTGGTAATTGATTTCTTTCCTCTCGTGAAACCCTTCCACATGACCATACAAAACTGAGAGAATCTTCTTCTCCGACTTTATCTCCAGTTCATTTGAAACTTTTCATGTATTGCAGAGTTATTCTCATGAAGCTCAGATTTCAATGCAAATTTTTTATTTTTGATGCGTATATTTTTAATAAACCTTACTAATATTACTAGACATCTTAAGTACCGAGTACATGCTATAAGGAAATATACTACCATAAAATTTATCCAAAACTGTAAGCATATTGTTAAGTCATGCCGAATATTATAAATTATGTGCGAATTAACGGCTATTTTGTCCGTCCAAATAATAATCTGAATCTAAAAGTAGGATGACTTTCGTAGGGTGTATCCGTTATTTCATTAGATGCATCATTCATGCTTTTTTACCTTGTTTACATTTTTACAATATTATCTTAAGTAATTTCTTGCACTGTAATGTATCCTTGCAGAATGTTAAACTTTACAAAAATTGCATAGCATAAATCTGGTAATTCTCAGAAAACTTACTTGAACAACCACTCTTACATACTGGTTCCAAGCCAGCCATTAGATACACATTATTGTGTTCTTCGAAGTTAGGATTGAAAGACTACAAATGCAAAAATCTTTCTCTCATTCCCTGCCTACCCTTGCGTGGAATTAAATAATCATTCTCAAGATTAATATTTCAGCACCATAAACCTAAGAGGTAATATACGATTCGACACAGGTCCCGTCATTAAGTCTCACAGAGTCCAGGATGAATAGGGAGTTTTCCGCTCTTTTCTCCCCGCTGAGGTACCGTATGAATCCCGTTCTCGGAGATTCTCCCAAAGCAGCAGTGGGCGTAATCTCACGACATGCAGCCTCGCTAATTGTCCAAAACTCTTCGTGCCTTTTCCTCCCGTGATTCTTCTGTACCCCGCATTGCCTGACCATTCAGCATCACAGCACACTACCCCTCGAACGCTCTACGGGAGCGAGTTGGAGGAAGCCCTGAAGATTCATTCCCCTTTCCTTTGCGGTCCTTCTGCCCCTTCCTCCTTATCTATCGATCCATCTTCGTCGTCGCTGGACCTTTTCCTCCCTCTTCCGCCTTCCAACCAAGATCAGTTCCGACGGCATTCTTCACTGCTTTAGCACCCACTCTGTCTTGCGGGTATTTTCTCCATCCTCATGCCTTGGATCTGCCCCGGAGGATCGATGGAATTTAAGGGCAGTAGGAATGCGAAACGAGAGCGGTTTGTTTGAGAAGCAGTGAGTTTTTTTAGGAAATTTGGCAGCTTTCAGCTTTGAAAGGGCTGCTATTCCATGTACAATTCTTACTGACGGACCGACGGATATGAAAGGCTTGAGTCATGTCTTCGTTTCTTCAAGCGGAATCGTGATTTGGGGGTATGAATATGACCACGACGGATAGCGCTGGTGTTCTTCTTTTACATACTTATTCTATTCGAATAATATATGTGATGTGAAGTGGAAATAAAACCAAGTGAATGAGTATGGGAGTCTTCCTCCTCCACAAAGTTCGAAAATGAGAATTGCTCTATTGTAATGATCTTCTAATTATGCACATCTACAAATCTAAGAATACTCGAGCTGAAATGTAAAAGCATTTTTCGTCCTCTTCGATTACTATTATAATTTTAAGGTTTAGTTGTAGTATTCACTTTCATATACTTCTAAATCAGAGGGAATTTAAACGTCCTAAATATGAAATCATTATTAAGTTACCATTCATTAACCTACTTTATTTGGAATTTTCTTTCTTATATAATTTCTGCTTTAAAAGTCGCGAAGCTAAAAGTAACGTTATTTTGGTATTTTAGACTTTTCTTTGATATCTTAAGTACTGGTTAATTTTTTTGAATATATTTTAAACACATCCTAAAAATGCAAGCTGAAATATTATTATTAATATTGATTTGAAATACTTGTACATCGACCGCAAGCCAGGTTGTCAAGGCCTTATCGAGTTCCATACATTAGATGGAAGCATGGATTATTACGTTTACAAATCATGCAGTAATATCGATACAAATACCATTCAAAACATTCCAAATTAAATTGATGTTCATTCGCACATCGATTTCCTTATATTTATATTCATCCGACTCAGTATAGCAGTATCTGTTACCTATACGTCTAACTATAATCCTAAATAGCTCCTGTATTATCTACCACGATATTACACTCGGTCCTTTCGCAGCTACTGGGATGCATAATCCTGACAGCCTAAAGGTTAACGGCGAATTTTCAGGAAAATATAACTCAATTTGGAGAGATAATGGTATGGAGTAACCATTGCCAGCCTAATAGACCGGCGTAGAGTTATTTTGCGTGGGTGTGAGAGGGAAATGCGGCAAAGAAAAAGAGACGGAGGCCCATTTAGAATAAAATAGAGGCCACGAATTGAGGCGAGGACAAGTGAGGGAGGGACTGGCTGGCTGTTGCCGTGGGCAGCAATTCGACTCAGGGTGGAGTCGATAGCTCCTCTATCGAGCTTGATTCGTGCGCCTTTTGTCTACTGTGAGCCTCGTTTTACGCCCGACTTAAACGTGAATGGGTTTTCCATTGGAAGGCAATCGTCATCTCACCTCGGTGAGGTTGGTCGCGAAGCTAGGATAAGTTGAGTATGGATGTTGCGGGAAAATTGAACGATTGATGCCGAAAGTTAAGGCGTGATATGCGGAAGGAAAACACCCAGAAATGTCCACCGGCTTATCGAAAAAGGTCCACGAAATATGGTTGCTATCGAAAAAATATTTCCTGTGTACGGTAAACCACGTTTATTCAGAGTATAACTTCTCTCTATACTAATCTCTCATGAGGAGTTTGAAAGTTTCGTGTGAATACTATAGGTAGCTGCATACAAACGAAAGGGCATTCATTAATTTTTCTCTCATTTTCATTTTCTTCTCATTCTCTATTTAATTCTTCATTAATTTATTTAAAGATTTGCATACAGCGATGAAGCCATTTTATAGTGCATACAAAAAACAAATTTAACGTAATTAAACGTTATTGCATGAAATAAAAATAGAAGTAAATCTACAAAAAATTAACACACATATATACAAAATACGCTCTAAGATAAGCAAGAAATTATTTACAAGAATTTTTATACGGACATTCTTTTAAGAATGCGTTACGGGAGTCTGAAAGGGTCAATGGAGGGAGATGGGAAATTTAGGAGGTTTGGAAGTTTATGCTCTATTGTAATACATTTTATAGAAGGATGGATATGCTTACCTATGATTATACTTGATGGATTGCTCTTGTTGCTTGTTTCTATCCCGGTACTAAATTTAAGCTAGGATTACTCAACGTAGTTTTGTATCGTTGTTTGAAGTCGACATCGTAGGGAGGTAATTCACATCGTCCTAGGAATTTCGAGCGAAGGTAGTTTTCTCGTGGCATTTATGGCTCTTTATGGCATAGTGATTAACCTACGACTCACCTCTCTAGTGAATTAGCTCTCTCGTTTGTGGTGGTGCGTGATATACCTTCAATATAATTGTCCATCCATCCCTAGCATAGTACGCTTGCATAAACATGTTTACATGTTGGTATTGCGTAAATAAGAATGAATTTATGGAACATCGCTAATAAAACATGTTTTCGACCCTCAAGAACGGAGGACAGGAAACTTCAGTAACCTCAGATGCACGCTGGTCTCTTTTTATTAAGCCACATACTCTTCAGCTTGAACGAAAGCTCTCTGGAACAAGCAAGAGCAAGCTTTGGGACACCATGCGACCCGAGAAACTTCCCTCAACAATGTCCCGCAAAATGAGATCCCTTGTACAGACTTTTTGCCGCACGTTTTTTTCCCTCCAATTCCCATCACTCGGGCGCTTTCCATTTTTCTATCTATGGTAAAGCGCGCCATCGAGGCAGCGAAACCGTTGCAGTCAAGGCGCATGATAGTCGCTCGCCCAGCATGACAACAAATAATGCGAACAAAAGCGGATCAAGGAGCGTGGGTGCGCGCGGAGCACCCTCGTTTGTTTTCTTATTGGAGTCAGTGCGCGTTCGCCCGTCCACTCTGCTCTCGTGCCTCTCTAATGAGAGGGCTCCTGCCAATCCTGCCTTCCCTCTCTCTCCCTCATTCCCCAGCATCAATCCATTCTGCCCCTTTCTATCACGCAACTCGGCTGCATTATCTCCCTCAGCCTGCTCCCAATCCACTCTCCTTTATTTTCTCCTCTTCCGTCTACACCTCTATCTTCCACCGCCCATTCATTCAACCACGGCTCTATTTTTCTTTGCTGTACTTCATGTTCGCCCTTATCTCCGCTTTCTTTTCGCTTATTTTCCCGCAGAATTTTTCTCGCGACTCCTTTTACACGCGCGCGCACCGATTCATTCGTCTCTTTCCATTAATTTCTCGGGATTTTCTTACCTTTTATCTCTCCGGCGGCTGATTTATTCTTTCAACCCTCCGCTGTTCCTTCACTGCGTATGCACTAGTGTCTGTTTTCAGAGGGTTTCCTCATTGGGTTACGGTGTAGGCGGAGGGAAACCGAAATACATCATGTTGGGAAATAATCGAAGGAAACGGCTGTAACGGAAAGGGTTTACTGTTTCGTCGGAACATGCATTATGTCATGAAGCTTTCGGGAGGAGTTGAGGAAATATAGGCCTTTGGATGCATTCGTATTGAATATCACTGGTATATAAAATCTACCAGAATTTTTTTTAAGTATTCTAAGAGAATGTTATATATTTCAGTTGCTAATAATATACGTGTGCTATTTATAATTCGATATTTATTATAGCAAGACTATTTTACATATCAGTGTCGTATTATGTTTACATTATACGTAGGTCCTCACTCCTTTTATCACCGGCGAAATTTGACAATAAAATGCTGAACCTCATAGCTGAAAATAACAGACAGTAGGAGTAATTCTCTAAAACCGATGTTGTGTTCACTACTGAAATCATTTTGCTATCACAGAATCTCAGCAATGATAACGACGAATCGCCTGTTAAATAACTGGTATCGTTTGAAAAAGTTAAATCTGCTAGAATTGGAATAATGACGAAGTTCTGATTGCTCAGAATTCCAGCAAAGAGTTAAATATCGAGTCTAATTTCAGAGTAGTATCTTAAAATTAGCAATATATCTATCATTTTGTAAATAAGAAATACGAGAGCTTCTTCATCTCCTTGTAGATAATGTAATTTAAATTTAATGAAAATATTTAGTACTAGGAAAAATTTATTTAGACGAGTAAAGAAATAAATATTTTGTAAACATTAATGAATATTTCTTAAATAATAGAAGGTTAACATTCGAAGAGCATCGAAAATATCTCGGTCTAAACTCCTACGCAGGATTCCTTCATTTTGCAGTGTTTTTAATCATGTTTCAAACCTCTCCCCTGTTCTGTTAATCTTTCGTCTCCATCCTCGCTTATATCCTTAATTCCTTTTTACAATGTTTATTTTCTCACGATACACTCATTTTATTACCGTCCCCACCCCTCTCCACAAACCAACCCTCTGCTCTTCCTCTCTGCCTACACATTCCTCCCAAAGCACTCCCTCCTCCACTTCCTCCTTCAACACGCCGATCACATAATCCTGTTCCCTTTCATTGCAGACACACCTCTCTGCAACCTACACGTTTTTATGACGCCGCCGCCTACCTTCGACTTATTTGTAATATCAGCAACGTGGCAATAGACGTTAGTTATAAATGAACCCCGTCTCGTACGGCACTTCTCATCATCCGATGAATTTGCTCGCCGATCACTACTGTTCTGCTCCATCAAAGCGGCCAGCGTTACGCAATCGACGCGTGTGAAAAATATAAATAAATGACGTGCTTAGTGGAAACCTTTCTTTTCTTCCGCTTCCCGCGACGTGTTTTCAGCGTATCGCTTTTTTCTTTCGTTCAATTCATTGTCTTTCAGTTCATTTAGGATCCAAAAGAGGGAATTGTGTTTTGGCGTGATTCTCATGTCAAGTAGACGTACTTCTCGCTTTTCCTAGTCTTTTCCCAAGATTTCTAAATAATGTTTGCGAGGATCTGTTCGATCCTTTTGAGGTGGGAGTGGTGGGTCGGAGGGTGGATCTCTCGGAGGTTAAACCCCTCCGCTTTGCCCTCACAGTGCCGCTGCCTCTTCGTGAGCAGATCGTGCGGAGGTCAGTCCGTGAGTTCAGGAAAGTGCTTCGCCGGGAATCGAATCGGTGCATGCTAAATATATTGAAAGGAGGGATAGAAGATAATAATAAGATATACTTCAGTTATAATGTTTCATTTCTACGTTATGTGAAAGAACCCTTTAGCAAATGATCTATAAAAAACATGAATAGCCTTCGAACACCCTGAACTTATTGTCCTGAAAGAGATTCATGAAAATTATTCCTTCAACTTGCCAATCCTTAAAGACTTAAATATCCTTAAAAAGTCATAATACATATTGTGAATTTTGTTCAAATTACTGAAATAGCCGAAATCTGTAGAAAAAACTTCACTCTTACATCCCTCGAGTAAAGCTTCAACTGTAATTTCAATAATTACGAAGCCTACAATTCAGTCTTGAAGATGATAACCATAGAAAAGCACATACGTTGAAGAGTAAAAAAATCTTTTCTTGCGGAGAGGAAATGAATGATTTTGCATTCCCTTTCAGGACTGTACTGCTATACATTTTATATCTCGTAAATTCAGCTCGAGATGTTCAGATTCTTCATGCATCCATAGTCCCCAAACAGAAATACTTCGCGAGCGAGCTAATTAAATGTGGATCGATGGGAGTCTTGTTATTAAACATTATGCCGGACATTTGTCTTTACTTCCGCCGCATCCGATTCCCGGCGGCGATACCCCCGTGAGCACGCGGCGCACGCTTTGGGAAGAGCCCTCAGGGGGGCGAGATTTATGTACTACAAGTCACTCGGCGTTCGAATGCTCCTGTCCACAATGCATCACGATGGCGTTTGGAATAGAATAGAAGGCCGGGATCCGGAATTAATGGCGCTAGGGCGGCAGATGGAGAGATATGGAGGGCAGAAGATGGGATGGAGAGAGGAATGCCACGCAGGGAAGATTTTTACCTTGATTCATGCATCTATATCGCCATTTGTCCTTCTGCGTTATGCAAGGATATTTTCTTCCGCTCTGATATGAAGATTGGTGCACGAATGAGGACATGAAGTTATTTCGTGGCGAAAAGATTGCGACGGTAATGGAAAGGGAGGATGGAATAGGTTATAGTTTCTGCTGAGATTATTCGCAAAATGAATAATAAAAAAATTGGTTGATATGGGTTATTTGGTTTGCTGGAATCAGACGGTAAGCAAGTGAGGTAAACGCTTCAGGGTAATACGCTAGCAAAGGGTAGCATAATGCTGTATGTAACTAAAATAGCGCTTCTTTTTCTTACTAATTCAAATTTCAAAGCAAAATCAGCCACTTACAGGGGTCTATCAGAAAATATGAAGAACTTCATTTACTTCAAAGAAAGTCTCAATATTTGTCACGTGAATGGAGTATTTTTTTCTGAGCTTTATGGCTCCGAAGTAAGGCAATAAACGATGTTTGCATGATATTTGGAGTGAGATCTCTCGTTGTTCCTCTCGGTTCCATCCAGAGCATCGAAGTAATATTTTCCGTTTAGGATTTGCTCCAGTTCAGTGAAATAATTAATTTCTGATTCAGCTCCAATTACGATGCTTTAAACTACGTCTAACCAGTTTTTTTAGCTCCATTACATTGTAATATTATGTTATTTTGAAAATGTTTAGTATTTCCAGCTCTCCCAATTTTAATTATACCGCATTAATTACCGTTTCGGTTCAGGTTCAAGAATATCATTTTTATCGGTTCCAGTTTGCTTTTTACTTAGGCAGAAATAACGTTTTCTTTCGGGTTTCGGCTCGGTTTCGGTTCGATGCCCTTCATCTCACAAAATGTAATATTATCTGCGTTCAAATTTTTATAAAGATATTTTATTATTAAGAAGCTGAGATTGGTAAACGGAGGCAAAATATATCGTTAAAAAATGAATGGTCAAAAAACACGGTTATAGTGATTGTGTGAAATAACAATGGTCCAGAAAAATGACTCTGACCACTGCTTGCCAAGTAAGTAGGGACAGCAGGAAACTAGGGATGGCTGAAAGTCTGGAGTTAGCCATCATGAGAAAAGTATTCTTTGAAGTGAAAAGAGTAAAGATTAAATCATTCATACGATAAAGAAATTAGGCAGAATAAATGTACTCGTCGTCAAAAATACGAAACAAATATTTAATAATATTCGATTCGATGATCTCATCCCAAAGGTATTGATTTTAGACGAGACGGAGTGATTCCCACCGGACGGAGCGCATTATCTGATCCCTCGCTTTTAGAGATATGTTAATGCAACTTTCATTATTGATCCGCGTTGAATTTCACACTCACTTCGATCTTCGCATCGTTATAAGAGCTTTCACTAGATTACCATATCAGACAGTTGCAAGTGAATATCTTTACGATCGAATGAGCAAAATGTATGCGTAAGATGATCGTAAAATCGAGATTGAAATCGAGTATTCGATGTATCGGAAACTTTTTTATTACCTTTATATTTTACATTATCTTATACATATCGAATATTTGATGAGCTTCCCGCCGAATTTAGAAAAGCCAAATGGAGTGTGAGGAGCCTATTATTTGGAAGAGGAAGATATGAACTGTGAAATAAATAAATATTCAATCGTAAATTTTATTTGCACTTTCGTTTACTCTTTGGGAAGAAGTATCTTAAACGCGTTTACAAAATGTTGATAGAGATCTATTGGGCCTGTCACTTCTCAGGCATCCTCGAAAGATTCGTAAGTGAAGCAATAAATACCGTCGTGAGTCTTAAAAGATATCCGTTGCTTCACCATTTAATTTACGGTAAGGAGTATGCAAGAACAATCTGTTAAAGTATGCAGCAATTAAAAAAGGAATTTAAAGACTTTGGGGGAAAAGGAATGCCTTTTGCCCGGTAAATTGAATGGGAGATTAAGGTATTAACACTCAAGAGAGAACGTAGACCTCGACCGGTTTTAGGCAGTTTTATATAGTGCATGCAGATGCATGGATCAAACCTTACGAAACCATCCTCAGCTCTCACCATAAGAATTCATTATGCCATAAGAAAAAATATCTTAAATCCATGATTTCCTTACTAATTGGGTCAGATTCCATATTGCCTGTCCACCCCTGCATTTTTGTAAGACTCGATATATATTTCCAAACCAACTATGAAATAAGTAGGTATAATTCATCCAGCTCTTATGTAAATAACCTACATTTCATGGTCTCAGAAGCGTGGGTTCTAAACCAGCCCTGATAAATGTGCTCACCGATGTATCCCCTGGAATGTAGTCTACCAACATGACAAAAAGTTTTGCGAAGGAGCTGAAAAGTTCCTTTTATACCAATAAATTATTTGATGCATTAGCGCAAAAATATTTAAATGGCATATTCTACACAATAGTCGCATTTTTTCCTCCATTAGTTGAAGAAAATTTTCTATAATTTATATAATGCAATCATAGAATTGGTGTATTCAGCTGCATTGAAATTACCACAAGGGTTTAAATATCACATAAATGATGCCATTTTATATTTAATTGTCATTTTATTATTTTCCGAATACATTCAGTTCCGAAATATTTAATTAATAGAAAAACTTTTTCCGGAGAATAGAATGGAGGAAATCCCATCGGGTTGTCAGCCGGGTAAATTCTCGGGAAGTCGACGGTTATTTCATGACATACAATATCCAAGAATGCTGAACTTCTAAATCTCGTTGTTTTATAATGAAATCATTTCAGGTTTTGCCGATAAATTCCGCAAGAAAATCTAATTTCTTAGTATTACGAGTCCGAGCGTCAATCGAAGATCCGTTGCTATGTCCATGCGTATTCCTCATATCTCCATGTACCCCTTCGGAGTCTTTGAGACCTTCCTATCCGCCATACCGGAAACGCATCCAGCGTGACTTTAAGGAATTGGACCGAATATATTTGCAATTGAAGAAGTGATATAATCGACATTCGGCCTCGCATTGCTGTAAATCGGCGTACGTCATAAAGCCTCCCTTCGCCACGACCTCATTTCAATGAAACTCCCGAGGAATTATGGGGCGGCATTTGTAGGTAGATGGAAACCTTCGATAGTCACGAGTTTAGGATTCCATTGCGTTTGAAACTGCGATCGTTAAAAATGCCCACGCAAGATTCCTACTGGAGGACGTTTCTGCAGGGGATGAATGTTACCGATGGCGATTCCGACTTTTTATGCCCGAAAGTTTTTTTGAACGTTGAATTGTGTTTTGACATAGATAGTGTCCGTGAAGTATTTCTAGAATCACACTAAAAATGCTTTCGGCTGCACATCATTATTTGAACTTCTCCAAAGAACAATCATATGTAGCAGATTAGGTGCCTCCTGCTAACCTACTAACAACAATAATTCTTAGGCAGTTAAACAGTTATCGTGGCCTATCAAAGCATTATTTTTCTCTTTGTTTAAGCTATTTTTAATTTATGTATTTGCCTTTTTTAAATGCACCGAAAACCATTCGGATTTATATCAGCTTGCGCTGGAATGCAATCACAGATCAATCAAAGTTCATAATCGAAGATGGCTAAATAAAAGCGTTGCATTAAGGTATGATCAGTTTATCATACCCCCTACCATACGCCATACGGTTGTTCGCTGGGAATTAACGTAAATGTAAGTGTATCTGTCTTATTATCTTACATTATCCAGCGGGAGCATGCATGCGGGAGTAGCCTACTTAGCCAGCCTCTTTGTTGAATTATAACCTTCTTCTTCTACTCACAATTCAACATCCAAATGGCCGAGTGAACGTCTGGTAAAATTTCCAAAAATATCCGGAAATTATCCTTAGTGGTTGAAATCTTGTTCTAAAACCAAACAATTTTTTTCCGGAAAATTAAGTTTTCAGGTCCTGTGACGTTGATGCTCATTCCAAAAATGGGAACTGATATGCATCAGAGTTTCATTGCTCTGGCTGTATCAAGGGCATTGTTGTGAAATTTATTTATTTTACTTTTTTGGCTACATTTACTTCCCTTTAGCGATACTATATTAACGACACATAACTGATGGAACACTTAAGTTAAAACCCCAGAATAGAGTACTTTTCTCATAAATTCAATATATATATAATAGAAAACAGTTTTTGAGCATTATCGTAAAATCCTTACCTTTGTTATTACATTTACTTCTCATAATTTGTATGCCATAGGAATCGTTATTAATATACCTACTATTTAGAAGGCAATTCTTTACGACTTGTTCATAAATTTCGCACATTACTTAGTCCTTACATATTAAAGACGCCTACGGATAACTATGCTCGAGTATCCTCACATCATCATCGAATGGGTGTGACCACGCTCTCTTGCTCGTGCGCCATTATTATTCCATCGAAACCCAATAATTCACCGCAGAAGGATTCCTTGACCAAACAAAAAGAAAGTCGCCACACATGAAATGGCGTCCAACAGTGACGTAATGGAGGCCCTGCTCCACAATCCGATGTTGTCACCCGGTGATTTATTTCCTCGGTGCGCATTTTATATTTATGACCGGCAATGATGCCTTTTGAAGACCGAGCCTCTCCCAGCGCAAAGGTCGAGAAATATCGAAAGTGCGATTTTTTCACCTCCTTCATTATGACATTGAAAAAATAAAGACAGAAACGATTTGCGCACGATGACCGAAACTTTAAAAAGGTATCCCCGCGCGACCCACGCGAAAATAAAATTAGGTGTACTGCTTAACCATGAATACGTAATGTAACGTAGTCTCTTTTAAGGGACTACATAACATATTCGCTAATCCTGCATTTCGTATTCATTGCCCATTACGCTAAAGGGTAGGAAAAAACGGCACACCTGGTTGTTATTAAGACAAGACGACTTTCACATCCTTCAGCCGCCAAATTCGTCCACTCTCTTATAAATCATTCACGAGATAATTGTCCGTCTACGGCGTGGTCTCATCAGTAACTCATCTGCTCTCATCACGACGCTTCGGTCGCTATCATATGCCTCCGCAGCCCCAGAGGCAACTGCGGGGACATCCGTCTCATATGTAAAGGCGTGGACGAAGTCGGAGCAGGTTGCGCGAATCGCTGTTTTGTGCTGCACTCATTTATCAGTATAGGAAATCAATAACCGAGGAGAAGTGATAGGGAGTGCGTACGAAGTATGACATGCGGACGTGAGGAGAATTTTACATGAGATCGTATGGAAGAAGAAGATAAGGGATCGAGGAGTGGAATGAGAGAAAGGGAAGCTGTCGGTGGAATGATTAGACGAAGATGAAATAGATGAGAGAACGGCGGGTCGTTTTAAAATAGGAGGTGAGAAAAGATAATGATGGAGAGGTAGATAATGGGAGAGCTGGCGGAAAGATTTAATCAATAGATTAAAATGTTGGGAAATATAAGCTGCATCTAACTGCTGGCGCTGAAAGAAGAACGTGATATGCAAATGCCTTCATAAATTTTTATTTTATAATTACTTTAGAATGGGTAAAAATTAGAGTGAAAAAGTGTAGAATTAGTAACTATAGTAATGGCTATAGATTATCTGCACAAAAACACATAGAAGAATCCTTGAGTACATTATTGATACAAGATGCATCTTATTACATTGATACACAATTGATATGTACAGCTCACATATTTAAAGTCCTTGATGTTGTTAATCAATAAATATATTTTAAAAGGAGAAAATTATCCTAACCTTAAACATTTTCTTTTTTTTCCAAGTTAAGGCAAACATTGAATAGTTTACAGTGCATTATAGTATTATGAAACTTATATACATGAATTCAATGGCGTTTAGTCATAAGATTAAGCTATTAAAAAAGTCTTGGATTGTTGAATAGATATGAATTTTGATTACGGTAGATTTTAGGGTAGAATAAAGAGCAATAGCATGCGTACCTTTTTCAAGTGATTGAGGGAAGAGAATGCATTACTGCAAAGTGTATGTCATGGAGGTATTGATGTTGATAAGAGGAAAACGCAATCAGCAAATCGTTCATGTAACGCAATAAGGTTCTAAATTAAGATTAATAGAGAAACGGTAAAGTTGTTCGAAGTACATACCTTACTTTGGAAGTGAGGCGTGGTTGTAGAAAACGGCGGTTTATAGCAGAAAAGGCCGCAGAGACCTTTAATCTTTCCGAATCTTCTATCTAAGGGAACGCCATTTGTGAAAAACGTTCATAATGAATGGCGCAAATTTCTTTAATTGTACCAGAAGCCTCTAATCGAATCGCAGCCTCCCATAATTTCGGAGGACGCAAGTAGCTAGGAGACACGCTAGATCTGTTATCTTACTTTCAAGTACCTTACGGAAGATGCCGTATCGGAAACAAAATTACGGGTGATGATACGTCTTGGTCAGCATAAAAACGGTAAATGGCAGCTAGGTTTTTGGCCCCTCGTCTCCATTCCCTCAGGCATTTCTAAAAGGGTCGTTTATGTTCGCCATCTTAGAGGGAATCTGGGAGAAGTAAAAAATTCAATTTTTACAACTCATCTAAAATATTTTTCTCGATAAATTTCACTCTCAAAAAACAAGAGCTACCGGGTTCTTAATTGATTTTTAAATCTTCTTACCATAAAGCGATTTATATTTCCTTCCAGCTTGAATCCCACCTGGAGAAAATCCTTCTGAGAAATCTTTAACTTTAATTGCGTTAGTTTTTTTGCGCCTGCATTTTTTATATTTTAATCGGATACGTGATCATCACGAGGAAGTTTTTTTGTATACACAATTGCAGTGCAATGGAACTCTTTCTCACGGTGGGTCATGAGCTTGAATTGATGTTATCAAGTGCTTTAGTACGCTTATCTTAGGCATAAATGAAAGAATTAGCTCTCAATGAAAAAAATTCCTTTAAATTTTTTTGTTGCTTAGGTTAATGATCTCGTAATGAATCAAATTGGAAATTCATTAAAGGCGGTATCTATGCTAGGATTTATTATGCGGGAATGGACTTGCATTTTTAATCAAAGTTTATAACTTTACTAGCAATAGATAAAAATAAAAATCCCTTTTCTCCTTTCGGAAGCTCTACTCCAATGTATAATTCATAATGTTTACCTTCGTGAATTTTGAATACCTGAAAGGTAACTCACAGAAAAAGCTTATACCCGGCATTAGATCAACCATCTCAGAGAACAAAACAACGAATCGATGTACGTTAACTTCAATCTTTTCGCTTATAAAAAATAAAATTGAAATCATGTTTCTCAGAAATTTATTTGAGTAGTCGAAAAAACCTTACCTCGAAAATTTCCTCAATATTTGAGATTATGAAAGTATTTTTGATAAATTAAATGGTTTTCTAATGATCTTTAATTTGAAAACCGTTATCCGTCAAAGTAGTTCAAAGCAAAGGAATTTTTCTCAACTGCCAAAAGTATCGAGGATAATCTAGATTCGTAAAGACTTCTCCATTTATATAATCTCCATAAGACCTTCTAATCATAGTGTAATTTTGAGAGACAGTGCATAATGAAATATTGTAGAAATTCAAACTATCTCTTGTATACACGCAAGGAATGAATGACAAACTCAGAAAGACACGGCATGGAGAAAACTCAAGAACATTAATGTTTATATTATAGGTTTATTTTACATCTACATCTACATAAATACCCTGCAAGCCACCTTTCGGCGTGTGGCAGATTGACAATATTCTTTATGTGATGAAAATTGGTACCAAAATTGATTGGGAAATCAGTTTTTTATGTTTTGGTGGGAAGAAAAGAATACTTGGTAGGACAAAAACACGAATAGCTGGCGGAAAAGCGTTACTATGTGGCATTTCAGATGATACTAACATAACTTTCAAAACCACTGGCGTAGGTGAAGGATGCCTCTAATTTTATTTTTTTGCTTTCTCGTTGGCCTTCTCTACCTGACCTTCTACTGTTCGCTAAAATAACCGCGAGGTAGTTTTCTCTATACGTGACAAGTAACATGTGGGGCTTCACCTGTGGAACTCGATCCTGTCACGAAATTAATGAAATCTTGGTGTCACTTCTCCGAAGTTATTTTTCTGGAGCTATGGCGTCATACTTATGTGCCATTTTGAAAACACCTATGTGAAAATTTCGTGAGTAATGATGACTACTCCGTATTTTTTTCTCCTGAAGACGGTTATTAGGGTCATGTTTTACACA
Source organism: Pachydiplax longipennis (assembly GCA_036926295.1). Classification (NCBI taxonomy): domain Eukaryota; kingdom Metazoa; phylum Arthropoda; class Insecta; order Odonata; family Libellulidae; genus Pachydiplax; species Pachydiplax longipennis. The sequence continues at coordinate 41,817,036 of JAVFKF010000002.1, forward strand.
CAGCTTTTGATTTTACTGCCCTCCTTCCCTTCGATGACCTTACCATTTTAGAAGAATAGAAATATTTTTAAAAATTATAGAGAGACTCCTTTCCACTTCGAATAAACAGTCAATATGATTTAGTATGGAATAAAGATACAATTCATAGGTTTTTATGATTATCTGGCGATTAGTACTACAATCCTCGCCAACGTACCAGACTGTGGTATGAAGGTTTAACTAATACCACATCGTAAGGGTGTAAGTGTTATTCACCATAAAATAAAGAATGTTGCATTCCAATATGATTTGAAGAAAAATTTGGCGAAAGAAAGATTTTTTTATTCATGATTGCTCATCTCGGAAAGATAACTACGAAAAGCACTCACAAGCTGTTCGAGAAATATTTCGAGCACTCGCCGTGTATTATCTGAAAATGGTTATTTCTATGATAGCTTTGATTGCTTTTATTTTCATCAATGTCTTAACTTAAAAATATTTTGAATTTTCAATAATAATAATTTTTTTATCTATCTTATTTAAAATCATTCTTCTTACATTTACATCCACAAGAAGATGTGATTTAATGAGCTGTACAACCTGTAATGAAATCAATAGATATCTTCTATGTCCTACTCTCTATGAAGATAAATAGTCTGGTGGATCATTTAAGACTACACTGCATTCACAGTTGGAATAAGGAAACATAAATTATCAATCTATACGTAATATTTGATTCACATAAATAGAAAGAGCGGCTTAGTTTTCTTTCCTCTGAAAGAATAATTTTGATGTTATGGAAGATATTTTTCGAGTAACATGACTTCCTGTTTGCTTTTGGAACAACCACCGTTCTAAAATAGGTACTAAGTTAAATGTTGCTCGGGTTTTCGGAATTTGGTTTACCTGCACTCGATAGAAATTCTGTGTATAGTCGCAGTTATTCTCTTTTTTCATTAGAAAATTTTCGAAATAACTCTTGAACTTATGGACGCTTTTTCCTTAAGAACTCCTTTTCTAGTTATTCATTGCGAGGGAATGAAATATACTCCTTTTACTCCATCCCTCATTCGCACGGCTCTAAATCAATGCTAAATTTAGCGTGCTTTTCGTTCACCGGAGCATCCAGAACGTCCATCGCTACTCCGGCCCATAAATACAAAGCACGAAGTCTGTATATTTTAGCCTAACGATGCTCCTTGGCTACAAATTTCCGTTCGAGGAAGTATACCCTCGGAGTGGAATTCCCGCAACCCTTTTCATTTTCGCATCTTTATCTCCCGGCTTCACTCCTCGCTACATTTATTCAAGTGCAGACGGTGGAAAGAGAGAATAAATCGACGTAAGAATACTCCCGGCGAAGACGAACGGAATTCATTTCATTTCCGCCAGCGAATTCTTCAAAACGGATGGCATTTTTTCCTTCAGAGACGACCGTAAATTACCCATTTTTTCCCACAGATCGGGGGTAGGGAAGATACGAAATCGGATATAAAAAGCAGTCCTTCCCGCTAAGACCATAATCCAGTTCGCATATAGGGAAATATACGAGGAATCTCATAAATGGGCGAATAAATCATAGTCTTCCATCCTGTACGTCCGTATAAACGGCCGAGGCGGCACCAATTAGCTGCAGACTGCTATCTCCTTACTTCGTATTCAGCTCACTAAACATTTACTGACGCATGCTCAAAGCCTTGCCAAGAGAGCTCGTCTGCTAAAAGCAAAGGCGGAGGTTAGTGCGGTGGTCTCTCCTGACCAAAGGGCGAGGCACTGGAATTGCGGCCAGGTTATATTCCGCCTTAGCGAAGCCGAAGAGTGCCTTTTTACAGCGGTCTTGTTCGAATATAATGCGGGGGTACGCGAAATCCGAAACCAACGTGAGGTGCCTCTCATCATTACCCCTATGGACATATGCAACCCACATCGCTCTCCGTATGATTTTTCAGTCCCACTCTAACGAGTGAGAGGGAGTCGAATTCATGAATTTTTATCGTTCGCCCGTGGAGTTTTATCATTGAAATTTCGGAGTTGTTTATTAAAGAGTAAAGTGGTGGGTGGTCTGAAAATAATACGAATGTTCCGTTGCTCTTCCTTTGCGAGGAGTATATTCTGATGCATGATACATTCTTATGCTCATTTATTCGACCGTAAAAATCTTAATATGATGTTTAACTTTAGAAATTAGAGTAGAAATTGGGGAGCATTTACGACTGAGGAATATCCAAGGGAGTGATACAAAAGGAGGAAGCCAACTTTTCGTAGAGAAACGGTTATATTGTCGAATTATATATGAGATAAAAACAGGGGAAATGGTAAGAGGTTACTGTTGATAATCGACAAACGTAGGGATTATTCAAGTTAAAAGAAAATTTTCAGGAAACGTCAAACTCTTTAAGACTGTAGCCGCAGCTGTTTCAATAGCTAGAAAAATACGTTAAATGAAAGTAGTAGTATTGTTATAAGTAGTAGTAGTATTGTTAAAAGTACTTCGAGATGAAGTCATTTTATTCATGGGCTCCCACCGGGAATCGAACCCAAAACTGCTTTCACCAAAGAATGTTCAGGAATCAGCAAGTAGAATATATGTAATATCAACGAAAAACTTATGCTAACATGGGCGGAAATACCAAGAAATATTAAGGATTTTCTTCAATTTCTCCGCAAAGATTTTTTTAATTGCTCAGTAGTTCATGAATCTCTGAATATATTCTTAATTCTCCTTATAGTTCTTGCAAATAATGTTATTGTAGTGATTTCTCCTAAATATCATAATATTCAGAAAATTTCTGCATAAATAACCTCAATGGATTAAACAATTGACTCACTCTCAATGGACTTTTATGCTAAAATTTCACTTCTGATCTTTCCTTCAGAAATTAGGTGTAATCTTATTTTCACTATCTTTGGTTAATATTTCTGTGATATCATATCTTCGTTTTACTCCCAAAGGGGGTTAGATGAGAGGGAAAATTGAAGCCCTATAATCTCTTTCCTTTCTCTCTCTGGGGGTTATTTTGTATCATTTTCCTTTCCCACTCTATCGCGGCTTTCTCTGTGTATTCCTTTTTGTTCAGCGCTGTTTTATAAGGTCTCCGAGTTACATTTCTTTCCGCCTACGTCTTCTAAGGGAAGGGTCGTTTTTCTTTGCCTCCCACGCCTACTACTAGCCTCGCGTACATTCTCTCTCTGTGTTTTTGTGATTATATCCGCCTGCGTTGTCGATCCTATGCCCGTTCTCTCTATTCCTTCTCTTTCTTTCTCTCAACTCGCCTATGCTTTTATTACCGATTCATTTTTCACCTGTACACACGCGTTGCTGTTTTAATCTCAGGAAATTGCTCTCCTTCCCACGCTATCCTTCCCTTATTCACTCATCTATTCATCTTACTTTACTTCGTTTATTTTTAGCGCTTGTCATCCTCTTGTCTTAAGCCATGTATTAGTTCTTTCCTCGGCTTGTATCTTTCTTCACTTCCATTAGTTTTGTTTTCACGCGAAGTTATTTTCATATTACTTCTGGGATTTTACTCGATTTTCCGTCCTGTCCATTTGCTTTTCACAGTAGGTTTACGAGCTTAAAATGTAATTTACAATCTTTTATGCGACATTTCTTTGTTAGTTTAATTTTATGTAGACATGTGTATTATGTATGTGTATTATTACCATTTATTACGCTTCATTATCTTCATTAATTTTATTTTCAATGATTTGTTTGACTTTGTATGACTTTTGTTCTTTCTGCGGCCAAAAATAATGCATGGAAGGTCAGAAACATTCGCCACACAGTAGAAGAAAAAAACGTTTTCTCAGAGATTTAATATTGCAAATAATGTTACTCTTTTTTGGGCAAATATGAATGTTTATGTCACCTACCTTTGGTTGGCATTAATTAATATTGTAGAAAGCTAAAGATTACAAGTTAATACTCTTTTTAATGGTATTCCAATTCTTTCTTGCATACTTCTCTGGTATTATCTACTTACCGTATTAAGTAGACTAAAAAATGTCTTATATTCGTCATTCATATTTCTTATTTTATACGATACGAATATGACAAAGAAAATGTTTATCGAGACATAACGGAGATTAAATTCTCAAATAAGTAAATGCTAAATTTTAGATGCTTTATTTTGTATTTTGGTATTTTTATTTGATTAAATTAGACTGCCTTTTTAGTTAACACCACCTCATTTAATTACGAAGAACTTTGAGAAAATATTCTCCAACTATTGATGAATATCATTCCTCTTCAGTATCACCAATACATTTTCTTTCATTTGTATTGGTTCGTGGTCCACGTAAGATTAATTTGTATCATTCCAAGCACGTGGCTAACTCTACCCAGTGAATTTTCTGAGAATATCCTCGTAACTTCCTGTTTATATTTAGATAATAGAATTTTCGAGATCTAAACTCGCTTGACTTAAAACCATTAAGAAACCCATTCTGAATCAATGTATAACAAACAACTCAGTATTCATCGAAAGCTTCAGAAATTTTATTCAAAAGTATCTAACGGGGCTAAAATACTCCGTTTCCACGCAGGAGTCCTAGCTAATACATCGGGTGTACGTCCTTCAGGATAATATTCATCCTTTAATAAAATACGCTTTGAATTTACAGCCCAGAATATCTAAATCTCACACATCTAGCCATGGCTGTTGGAATCCGTGATTTATAAATCGATTTAGCTGCTAGGTATTACTTTAATCCTTTTGTCGCTCATTCTCCTCAGACTCATCTTATTCCCTTTATTCCCATTCGGTCTTTCTCGATCTCTCTTTTTGTCCGCCATCTGTGTCCTTTAGCGGTATCGGCTTCGAATACCCAAGGGTGTCGGCGGGTCGATGCTTTTTCACTGCGGTTAATGGTTTCACGCGAGAGTCGCATCTCTGTGAACACACGACCATTAGCTCTCATCGGCACGCACACGGGGCTGTGCTCAGGATCCGATTCCATGCGCGGCGTAATGCGAGGCCGCACGCTTTTTTATTTATCCCTCTCTGGATATGGAAAAGTCACATAAATCGCTAAATTAGAAGAGTTAGAGCAAAAAATCCTTGATGGATGTTAATAGCTCGATTCCGATTCGGAGGAGTGAGGATGGAACCCGGCGCGAAATATAATTAATCCCGCGACTTAATTACGCGCGCGAAGTGCGGAGTCATATATCTCGCGTGATAAGAATCTACGTCTCACTCCGATGGATCTTTGTTTTTTGTTTTTCCAATGCGTTTTTGTTTAATCGACGCGTGATGTTACGGGAGGGGAATGGAATTAATTTTGCGGGTGTTTTATTTACGTGTTAATTATGAGCTGAAAAGTCGTCTGGAAAAGACGCTAACGTCATCTAAAACTTTAAATTGGTGATTTTACAGGTTATCTACGGCAGTCGTGGCATAAATTTTATCATTAGCACCCCCAGCCAACGAGAATAAATTTTCGGAAAAATAATAAATTTGTTCGTTAATTAACTTTATGAGTTTCTACTGAACGCGATTCATGGGAACTAATATCACCATATTATGTTGTAGAAAATAAATAAACATCTAGATTCACTATTAACAACAAATTCACTGATAATAATAAGTGTCAACCCTTGAGCCTAATCTACATTGGCGCTAACCTCTGGCAACGGCGAAAATTGATGTAATGTTGAGTTTCTATAATCTAAAAGAAACTTTTATTCAAATAACATTAAAAAAATATTTGCTCGTGATGATAGTATGTACAGAAATGGGCATTTTTTTAGAAATTTTTCTTTCTGCAGAAATGCCTTTTCTACAAATACATCCTTAACTATCCTAGTGCCTCCCTAATATTCAACGTATTGTACCTTCCCAAAGTTTTTAGTGTGTTTTAGTCTTTGAATTAATATATCTTAATAAAAAATAGAATTGGAAAATGTGTACTGGAATAATGTGTATCATCGTTAAAATTAATTAGTAACTACTGCTTTTACATAAATGACGGCGTTATAGACGAAGCTAAGTCCTTAGGAGTTCCCGATTCCACGCGGGTGAGGAAACATGCAAATTAATTATTTAGCCGAGTTTCTTAATTGACTGAATGTCTTAGAACTGGAAGAGAGACCCGTCTCTATTTCCTAGTTTAAGAGGGAGAGAGGTGGATGGAAAGAAATCGAGAAAGATACGTCAAAGAAAGGGATCCCGACTAGAGAGATGTGCCGAGCCGCAGTAGTTTCTCTGGGAGGCAAGATGAAAGAATGAACTGTTTTTTCTGCTCGTGAGAAACGGACACAAAAGGAGATAAGTAAGTAAGGGGCGATGGACACAAAAGGCCACGAGGAAAAAGATTGATCGGTTGCGTGCCATATGAATTAATTACTACATTAGCGAGTGCACTTCGTCAGGAATGTAGGTCACATCCGTAAATGGACAACGAAACTCCAAACTGAGTGCTCCGGAGAGATTAGGTTGTTAGGAAACTGAGAGGAAAAACGAGGTTAAGAAGAAGGCAATGTTTGTTTGGGATTCGAAGGGAACGGTCGCCGCTCTTTGTTTTTCGCCGTCTCTCGTAATTGGAAGGCCTTTCCATCGAATGAGATGACTGACTTTTTTCGCATATCAAACACGCCCATTCCGTTACAATGGCGAGCAGAGGGCAGGGCCCTTGTTGAAACGTGATTTCTTTCGACCGCGTGAGAATCGGTTATGAATTTAAATTGGAAAGTTATTTCGTCTTTTTTGCAACTGGACGATTGTCGATGTAGGAGAATCTTGTATCGGAAAAAAAAGATTATGCGTTGAATTACCATCTCATAATTCGATCCGATGGGACGATGCAGGAATTCCGGTCACGCAGCGAAACCTGGATCTGAAAGTATGAAGTTCGAGGAAATTGGTCAATTTCAATGTCTGCCATCTGTCTGCGTTGTTGAAACAACTATAATTTTGCTGCGATTGGCCATGAAATTCCTTCTTCGGAGAATCAATTTTGCAATTTTGATGTATCTCTCCTGGGTACAACATAATTATGTTGTGTAATTGAGATATATGTTCAATGTATTACTGAGAAAATTGTTCGCCCGTTGGTGAATGCTTCTCGATTTGCAATATTGCAATAAGATGCCCTTTAGTCTCTCCAGCAAATTTACAACGGCGTGATATTAATGACATTTATACTATAAACATTACGTCTAAGGCATAAATATTTTTGCACTTAAAATACTTTATAGGCTAGGAGTAACAACTAATCCATAAATTTCTCGAATGCATAATTTTACTTCACCCAACTGATAAAAGAGCGGTGGAGATGAGTATCTCCATTCCTGAACAGTGTTTCTATATAGATTATCACCGGAATACATTATTTCTGATTTGAAAATTATAACTTCCGCTAGCACAATCATTATTTTAAATTTATTCAAGCATTTCAGCCTCAATATCTGTCTCCATTTTCTCCTCGTATTCTCTGCTCGTTACCCGTCGCAGGAGAATGCGATTGAACATTAGGCTGATTTACGAATCGCCAACCGACAAGTCCGTTCATCCGTGCACGATTAATGATCTAATTCCGATGTGCAACTGGTCTCAAAAGTCTCTCTCGTTAAGGAATGCATTCATTTCTTCTTTTCGCATTCCACGGAACGCATTGATGAACCATTAAGGAACGGAAATCTCATCGGTCAAGTTATAAGAATGCATTGAAAAGATTCGGAGAGGAAACGTAAAAATTGTGAAGTGACAGGGTAAATAGTGGAGCGGAAGCTGGAACAAAAAGAAAAACTGAGGCAAAGAAAGATAATCGGAAAAAGATATCAGGAAAAGGAATGAGTGGATTAGATATCACTAACGGAGGTCGCCATTATTTAATGATTTTTGAAATTATCATCAGAAGAAAGAAATGAAATGATTCTATTCTACGGAAATAAAATATTAGGTTTTTAACTCACCTACCGTTCCCTCAATTTATGTACTGCCCTCTCGTATAACGATATATTCTTTGTGGCTCTACTCTGTGAAATATAAATGATGCCCACAAGAAAGCTTAAATTCTTTTAGATAAAATCTTCTTAAAATCAACTAAAATTCCTTCAAATTCTATTTTCCAAATCAACATGAAATAAAAAATGCGGCAGATTTCATAACATATTCACCGTATTTGGATATTAAACGTAGTAAAGATAACAAATGGAAGAATTAAAATCATATGTACGATATATTCACCTTTCAGAATACAAAACCTAAATTTTGTTACATTCGGTCTCTGTTATTTGATCTAAGTTATTTACTTTTCTTTCTAATGGTATTTCTGTGTTCCTGACTTTAATCAATCGATAAAACAATAAATTTTGTAATGCTGCTGTTTAAACTGTATGAATGCTCATTTACCAATTGATTGATGTATTGATTATGCTGTGATACTCATGGCTTAATTAAGATTTCTTTACATGTTATCGTATATCTGCGTCTCTAAAATACTTCTTCCTTTTTTCTCTCTATTAATCTATCAGTCACCTGAATTAGAGATGAGGTCTTAAGGTCTTACTGGGAATCATTTTGAAAAAATTTCGTTCATTTGCTTGGATATCGTGCTATACATATATGTTTGTCATACTTATTAGATTTCTATTATAATTTCAATTTTCAAATTGAGTTAAGCCTGACAAATCCCTATCGTAATTCGTAGTCCCCGCTGCCTCTAGTACCGATTCTAATACCCTGGAAGCTCGCGGGCCATACCTAGCTCCCCCAGAATCCCTCGTAACTCAACCTCACGAACGTGAAAGAATTCCAATTACACAATCACATCTTCTCATTTGCATCGCACGAAAAGGTTGAGGCCCCCAGTTCGGAATGAATGCGAAGCACCCCTTTCTCTGCCTGGGCTCGCTCACACGCCCCTCTCCATAAAAAGCGCACCTCTCTATTAGGTGTCGTCCGGTCACCCCACCAAGATCCATATCTTCCTCTTGTGTCTTCATTCTTTTAACAAATTGCCCCTCTCCCCTCATTCTATATCCTCCAAACTCCCTTATTATTCCACTTCCCTCCGATTGAGGCCGTTTGTTTGCGTGGCCCGTTGACAAGATGTATCCATCTTGCCTCTCGCGTAAAAACACGGTCTTTGATAGATGAAGGATTCCATCACTCTATTCTGATCCCACTTCGTAGCGATAATGCACTCGTCGAGGCGCGCTTCGGCACATAAACACACAATGGAATGCATTCGCCTCCCAACAGAGGGTGCCATTTATCAATCCGCTCTTTGTTGGAGGGATTTTCTTTTCGGCTCGCATCATAATGATGTCACGGAGGAAATTTGAATGTATTAATTAGGTCGGAATGAAGTGTGAAGGTAATAGAAGAAGAGAACTGCTCCGGATTGATGAAAGAATCAATCCCACGCTCTAATTATGGTCTCATTCTTCTTTCTAAGGGGCCGTTGTGTTGTTGGGATTACGGCTTCATTCAGGGCGTTAATTGATATTAATCATTTGTGTAAAATTCTATGGGTATTGCTTTGGGAATGAATTTTTTGTGACCAAGATGGTATTCAGGCTCGGTAAAAAATGAATAAAAATTTAATATGTATAGATTCTGCTCAGGAATTTTCCAGTTCTGCTTGACGCGTATAATTTAAAATTCTTACTGATCAACGTCTTCCAATGTCTTATCAGAAATTTCTTACTAAGGTGATAGATTGCTGACATTTGGATGACAGAAAGATTTCGAGCAGTCTTTGAACTAATATCGTCTTCTCAAGAACGCTATTTTGGATTTTATGGAGTAAAAAGTAACTTAAGAAATCAAAGATTGATTCTTTTACCCATGGAATTGTAATAGAATCAGGAGAGATTTAAGTTAATGATGTTTCATTAACTCATTAACTTTACTCATTGTTTATCTATTGCTGATATGATTGCATGCTTAAGGTATTATTCTGCTGGTTTGTTAATATAACCACGATGTTGGCTTAACTCCGCAGACCTTCTCATGAGATTGCGCGAAAGAATTTTTTCCGGCTCCTTTTCCTATATTTGGAAAATTATACGTAAATACTTCAGTCTATTCTTTAATGACTAAAATGTTGTAATATACGCAGATCAGTTTTTTACCGTAATTGTTTTCCAACCTTCGATTTATGAACAGAATATTGCGTTAATATAACCTGAGTGACTTTCAGCAGAAGATTTCTTGCAGAGGGCGAACCGCTCGAATACAGTTAGTTCGAAGTGGGTGTATTTTTTGCCTCCGTTAACAATGGCATTCATAAAATTTTTTTTATTCCCACCAATAAACTAGTTGTCGTGAAGCTACGGCGAATTTTGCATCTATTATCATTCTTAAACCGATATTCTGGTCTCGAAGGTGAAGAAAAACTCGGAGCGCAATGTGAGATCGCAGATAATCGGTCGAGGTTTCATTTCCACGAGTAAAATCGAATCGATTCTTCACAGTTTCCTTTCTAACTCCATTCCGTCCGTCTCGTTTCCACCGTTCCCGTTTCCCATCTTATTCTTTAATGGCTAATCCTTTTATCGGCGTAACCATGGGTGCCCTTTACGTTGCCGTGAGACGATTTATAGATTGGGGATTATACTTTCTTGTTGATTCTATCTCCGCTTTTTATATCTCAATGGAGATTTAGTTTTTCATTCAGGAGTTCCCTTCCTGAGCTTCCTGGAAACGAATTAACTAAATGTTGTTGCTGGATTTGGGGTATTTTGTATAGTGTGGAAGTATTTCTGTTTTTAAAAACTAAGCTAGGCTATTCTTTAATCCTGTGTGATCGAGATATTACTGGAGGCATACAAAAAACTGAGCTACTATTATTCCGATTCGTGATGACTCAATTAATTCAATTTTTTTTACTTTTCCATTTAATCTCCGTAGACATTATTTTAAGCTGTGCGATAGGAGTGGTTGTTACTATCTAGGGCAACATGTATCAATAACTACATAAGTATTACTACTGGATAATTATGTAGATATGCATCAATCCACATATTCAATATTTCTCGTATTTTAGAATTGTAATATAACAATAAGAAAGCGTATTTAATTATAGAGAATTGATTTTCTAACACTTATCCTGTATTATTATACGATGTTTAATAACATAATATTTCCTCTTTTTTCAGGTGAGTTGATGCTTTCCATACCACTCTGGGTATCTTATCCGGTTTTTGAGAATTGCCGAAGGTGAGTGTTTGAGTTTAGCGAATATTTTTCGTCACAAGAAGGCGTGGAATTTTATAGAATAAGCGATTTTCAGCCTATAAATGTATGTACAAGCACTCTAATTCAAACCCACAATTCTATAAAATTAAATTGTGAATTTTAAATAATTTCTGGAAAAGTATCACATGAGGGCATGATCCTGCATAAACCTCTTTTTATACCAAACTGCTCAGAAGAGTTCCTGTCAATCTTTACAACACTTTGTCTTTCATAAAGCCATTCTTGACGGACGAATCATTTTATTTCGGATAATAAATTCTTCCATGGCTTGAAAAAGTTTTACGCGAGGTACCGAGTCATACTCTTGCATAAAACTACGTAACGCTGAAATGATTCTAAATTATACTGTTAAGACTTTTCTAAAATTTGCTACCCAAGTCAATTTAAATTCGTGGTATTTTAGTATATGAATAATTATGAACATGAAGTAAACCTTATGAATACCGAGTAAACCATAATTTACCTAAAATGTATTAAAATTTACCCGTAATTTACGAAAATATGCTATATTTCTGACTTAGGTAAAGGCTTATTAATTTCTCTCGAAATAAGTTTGTGCTTACTCTACTAGTGATACTCTATTTATTTAATTTATCTGTAGTTCATTTTAAAAAACGGTTATTGAGCTTCTTCCAATACCTTTAGATTAATAACCGTAACTTAAATAATAGAAGTAGTATTTTTAAAAGTGCTTCCATAGATTAGGTCTTTTTATACATATGAGAACATAACACATTTCTTTTAGTTATGTTTGACCTAATCATAAAACATAGGAATTTGATAAGTTTTTAACTAGGGTAAGTATTTATTTAATCTAAATTCCTCTCGGAATTTTGAAACGTATACTGAACATTAAGAAACGAGTAGATAAAAAAATTGCCATGACATTCAGTGGTAATAAACGTCATGAGGTGCAAAATATTAGTGGTGGAATTTTGGGCTCTTTGGTTTTAGCCGGACGCATAAATATTAAACGTATAAATATTCACTTTGAATTATAAGTTGGACCGTGGGTTGAGTCCAGCCCTCCCTTCTTGTGACATTGCCCAGTTCCATTAACCTTTCCTCTTGCACATGCGTGTGCGACCGAGATAATTCAACTTAATTAAAAGTCACTTTCCAGCTAAATTTCCATTATGTGCGGGGATTTATGTGCCAGATTCTCACACCGGCCCTCGAAGGAGCGGTCGCACTCCCTAAAAATGTGCCGCGTTATTCGAGGAGGGATTAAATGGGAAGGAATTCCCGTCGCGATAGTAAATTACTTTTATTTTTCTTCCAACGGGAGCGAGTCGGGTATAAAACACGTGTCGGAGGGTCCGCCGTGCTGCCTACATTGCGTGGGTTTCGTTTAATCGTATCTTTGGCTCGTCTTGTGGTTAGCCTCAACGTCCGGTCCAACGTCACTAAGGACCGCCATTCTGTCGATCTCTCGCCCAATACCGATCGAGAAAGAACGTTGCAAAAGGAGTGGGAGTGGACATTAGCCTTCTCTTTCCGCCGGAGACTTTAACGCCCGTGCCGAAGGACGACCGTTCCCTTTCCCTTCTCTCAGTCATTCAGACTTTCCGCTCGTTTCGAGCACTTAGGTATGGGAACGGGGATTCGATTCGGTTATATTTCATCAAGAGAATTTCTTTTCCCTCCTAAAGATAATGACTCGCTATCTGATTTTTCTACCCCTCTACGCGAAGGCTGTTTCAAGGAATGGAGTATTACGAAATCGACGTTACGTATGCTATGTGCTTTCAGCAGTCGAGAGAGGTAGATGTAAAAAAAGTTTTGCTTAATAAAGATGTCAATCACCCTAAATTAAAGGTGTACTATATTTGATTGATCGAATTATTTTCACATCTATTTTTATGAATCGACTCAATGAATAATATCTTTTCTACGTGAGATATTCCGATTGGCTTCCATCCTGGACCGTAACTAAAAGCTTTACAGTAGGAGGGCTACAGAGAGCCTATAAAACTCGAGGAGCTAGGGAATTCTGCTCATGGACAATATCGAACGCTTATTTATAAACATTTGACAACCCTAACCTAACCAACCCTGAACCCTACGTATAGTTGTGGAGAGGAAGCAATTTTCACAAAGATTGAAAATCACCTTCAAGATTTACGTTAATTTAAAGACTTAGCATGCGTTAGTACTCAATATAGGTGGGTCGACCCAAGGGAAAAAATATACTAAGGGGAACCGTTCTCTCTCCTTGGTGCCCTTTAATTTACCTCCGCCTCCATCAACTATGTTTGAGATAAACTTCTTAGATTTTTAATGGAATTTCAAGAAAATTGCTTCCCTTAGCTTTATACCATTTATACAGGAGTTGATCTCTGCACTATGTTACATGATCAAATTTCATTACCTCTCTTCCTTTTTAATAAAATATTGACGTCATTTCATCTGCAACACCCACAAATGTTTTAGCAATCGAAAAAGTTTCTATTGACGGAAAACATCCTTATTTTCTCTACCTTATTTTCTAAACCATTCGAAAAAAAATTTCTTAAGAAAGATTACCTACGTAAATGTAATTTTGCAAATTCATAGCGTTAAAATTTCTGGGCAGCTTGTTAAATCAATATCTAATTTTTAAACTAAGACACCACTCTTTCTTTAGAAATCCTATGTAAGATTTGTTGGCAATGGTAAGTTATGTAAGTATTACAGGAGGCGTTAAGTGGAATAAAAATTTGAGCTATATATTCTGAGAAAACTCATCATCAATTTTAACCAAAAGAGTTTGAATTTTCTTACATGTTATTTGTCAGTTTTTTAATGCAGCATTAATTTTTGTAATTATTGTAATCGTACTATTTTATGTTACATTTTGAAATGGTCTAAAAGAAACTAAATGTCCCTTAAGGAGCAGTCAACACTTATGTCAACACCTTTTCTTCATTTATAACTTTTTCTTTTTTTCGTTGTGAATCACGACGAATTGCACAATTTGCTCAGATCACCAATACAAAACCTATTACAGTTTTACCTGAGTGAACATTGACATTTACGATGGCACTGTAATTTATTCCATCAAATCCTTTGGTGTAGGTGGGTTAGTTTAATGATCCAGGTCTTCCATTTAATGCCCTTTTCACATTTTACCTGCTAACATAAAGGAATCCCGATCGGAGAAACCTCAGATCACTGCTGATTTGCAATGTAAATTCTAATCCGTTTACATCGCGAATTTATCGCGAGGAAAAGGGGACCGAATCATATACGGGACAATATTATGAGCTTTTACCTATTTTTATGGGCCTTGATGTAATTGAATAACAACCGACGTCCATTACATTTGTCTCCATGGATTTTTCACCTTCGTTCCCTTTCGCTTACCTCACTTCGCCTGGAGATGGAACTCGACTTGTTTATTCCTCGAAAGATCGATAATAAATCGCGAGCGTATCGCCTTCCTGCCTCAACCTTGGCACTAATAAAATCTCGGCAGTCCGATTTTGTTAACCGGTTGCCACACGATGTTAACTAAACTCCGTCTTCGGATCGCATGATGAATCCTTTCGGTGGGAATCTTCCCTTTCGACGCTTCGCTTAAAAGTTCATCCTTGAAAGAGCACGTAAGAAAATAAAACTCGCGCAAATTGATGGGTGCGAAATTTATGTGGCGGATTTCGCCATGTAATTGCGATCAGAACATTGGGATAAGTGGCGATGCCTTAAGAGTAAAGGGACTCCCGGCGAAGAGCACTTTGCGCAATCAGTAGGCAAATTAGAGAAACTGGAAACAAGATTGGATGCAAAGTCTCTTTGCTTTTTGTTTTCTAGGTCTTATTTTTTTGCCGTATTCAGGATATCCTTGCTTTCGGAAAATAGCTAATCTCGATTGTTGGTTCTCGACCAATTTCCATTCCACCCACACACTGCATATTTCTGAAAATTATTATTTCCTTTTTCTTGGTTAGTATAGGCAGAAATTCGATTTTGCGTATTCAGGTGATGCCGCATATAGAAGGGTCGATTTTAATATTTCTTTTGATCGAATTATTCGATTTGATCACACTTGACTCAATTAAACGGTCGTGCTTGTCCATTTATCCAACATTTTAGTAGAAATACTTGAGAACTTCGTAAAAAGGACTTCTCTGTAGGAATGGAAAAATGAAAAGTTTCCGCTACAAACTAATATAAATATATGAATATGAAAAACAATAAATTTAAATAAGTGCTATGTCTAGCGTCGACGACGTACGGCAGATTTACATTTTGAGAAGATTAATGTATCCCTCATTAGGTGTTGGATGAATCACGATTCGTATGTCTATTTCATCATTATGCTCTTGTGCACATTCAGAATTTTATGAAACATAATAATCCCTATTTTGCTGAAATTTTATCTTCAGATTCTTATCTTCTTGTAAGAAGTGAATATATATGCTCTTCCTCACCTACATCCACATAAACATCCTGCAAGCCGTCTTTCGGCGTCTGCGAAGTTGCTCTTTATTGAAACTTTCTTTCGTAAATAGTTTTCTTGTGTTAGTTTTAAAATGATTCGTTATTTAAAAGTTTTTTGGGCTACTTTCCTTCCAACCCTGTAATTTCAGTAATCTGGCACAATCGAGATCTGATAAATTTCTAATGATCGCGCGTATAAATTATTATTGTTATTATCATAAGATTCGAAGAATTCCATCGAGTATTTCAGAGTATAATAAACACAGCAATGTAGTCACAGATACATATTTATAATGCATCATAGCATTATCACATTTTAGATGCTATTAGTTCTTGTCGTCTTTAAATCCCGATCCTTCATAGATTTTAGTTTATAATTGAAATACATACGCTATTCTTCAAACAGTCTTCTGTGTACGATAAAGAGGGTCTTTGATACTTCTTACCGTGCGCTATGTATTTCAACAAAATCCAAAATAATTCTTCCTTCCTTCCATCGGAACGTTGAATTATTATTGACCAGCTACGGAGTGATCCGGGTCAAAATGTTTATAGCCGAAACGTGACGGGTACGCCTTTCTAGCTTATCTTTCTATGTCCTCAATGTGAATACCAGAGTGCCACTCCGAGAGCACGCACACATCCGCATGTTTGCGCAATAAATAATATTAATATAGATCCATTCTCGATTGTATATCTTAGGCCGCCTGCATTTCTATTCCAAGATTTATGGGGATAGTGAGAGTGTAGAAATATCTAGCGAGAGACGGAGAGCATTAGAAAGCTCTCGGCATATTAGGATGGCGGAGGAAGAAAAGAAGGGAAAGAAAAGAAGAATTTCAGATAAATGAGAAGGACAGCAAGTGAAACAGTATCTAAGCATAAATAAATCTCTTAGGTGAAGTTTCTGAGTCATTGTTCAATTTTTTTGCATGCACACATGCTTACTCAATGGTCAGTGACTTAAACCTATCTTAAACATTTAGAGGTTAGCTGGTGGTTGCAGACTATATCGAATAGAGTAAATTGTCAAAACTTGTATTGTTAGAAGAGGTTCGAGGTTATTCCGCACATTTGGGTTTTTCCACCGAGAACCGAAGGTTTAGGATTGGGAAATAAATGGAAACTCTGAAAGTATGAATCAGTGCAGAAGATGAAGGATGTATGTAAATATCCATATATGTAAACTTAATTTTTTTTTGTTGATGCCAGTCTTTTTTCTCTCACTGTACACTTTATTAAAATTTTTGAGGATGAAATAAAGTAAAGTAAGTAATTTAAATTAGCGTGATGAATTCGTGGATCACCAAATATTCATCGATTGTTATAGCAATATTATACTTTTCCAAAATATGATCCTATTGAAGAAATATAGTCTAAACTGTGTAAAATGAGGAATAGTTTCGACTGTTGGATAGAAATGAGAGAAAATAAATACGAAAGATAAAGTAAAAGCTTTTGGATTAAATAAAAAGGGAGAGGATAAAACATAAAACGTTTCCAAACAATAAGAGATTTAAAAAAAGTTGTAAATTAGTGCAAGGTAAGGATTAGGCAACGCGGAGGAACATAAAATGTTGGGAAAGAGCAAACTACGTAAAAAGATCAAGGAAAGGAGACGTAATGCTAAACAGATAAAAGAAAGCGAAATGAAGAAGGGAAAGTGGGAAATGAGCGGTGATTGCAGAGAACGGGGCGAAGATAATGTGGAGGCGAAAGAGGCACGATTCTAGTTATTACTATGATTATGATTGCAATTGCTTTTGAGGTGATAATGGAGCGGGGGAGGCAAAAGAGGCCAAGGCATCACATCCATCGATAGGCGCTCGATTCGCTCACCTGACCCCTTGGATGGGCAGCCGTTGCAAAATCAACGAGGACGCTGAGGTCATAGGCAGATGCTTTCGGGTGCGATAAAAGCTTCGGGCACTTCGGTGTGAGTTTTTTATTTTGTGACCTCCTAAATTCATTGATCCCATTATTCATCGCTCGGTCGAAAAACAGACTTATCCGAAAATAATGTGATTGTTCGACAATTTCAACATCTTTATCTACGACAGTGAATTCGTATGGGTATAGAATAATTATGATTTAGTTAAATTTTAAAGTACCCCCAGCAATATGTCTACTTTGAAACAGTTATTGAAGTCTATATCGGTCAGTCTTTGAAGTCTCTGCTTGGTTTGCTATTACATCTCGTATTTTTATGTACGAGGAGGCTAGTAGTTCAACATGACATTTTTACTTATTCCAGTTTCAGATTTTTTTTTTTCAGTTTCAGATGATGACTTATTTCCCAACCATAAAATTTTATTATATTTGTTTCTTTTGGGTTTTGTAGGAAGTATGATGATCAATCTGTCTGTAAGATCCTTCCAGATTTTCTAAGTTTATTTAATTGTTAAAAGTCAGAAAAAAATCATCCCGTTGGTGCCCATAAATCGTTTAATCGATATTAGAAGCTCAGGTTGAAAGTATGAATTAAGGATATGATTTCTTGATTTCGTTCATTTTTTCATTGGAAATGTTTGGGACAGGTTGAAAGAACCTTCCATAAACAACTTAAATTAGCGTATTCCAAAACATAAGAGTTGTTATTCGCAGTGCTCTATGAGTCTTATGATAGAAATAGATAATTTCCTACATCTAATTTCAATCAGATTATATATCTGTGATTATTTGTAGTTTACTAGTAATGCTAGGGTAACATTTCTGCTTTTGTTAAAGAACGCAAATTTAATATCTTACAAAAAACTTTTGCTCCAGTTTAACATAATTTGAAATTCAGTATTTATTGCCATTGAACAAATATTCAGTTGAGCGAAAATTATCTGAGGTAATTCTTTCATTAATTCTAAATCTGTATTTATTACCACTTACGTCTCTAGCCTTATTTTTTGCTTAATAAGAAATGTAAAACGTTCGTATCCGCTCTATTTTCGACGAAAGGAATCAAATGGTATAAATGCTTGCCACGGAATGAAACCTAAAATTACAGCTATTATTGTAGTTTCATAAATTTATTTATAGTTTTACAACCTTCAGTGTACGTTGAATAAATAAAATACGTTTCATCGAGGCAAAGTTAAAACGGCATGATTCGAATATTGCTTATTGAGAAATAATTCACTTTATTATTTAACTATAACTTTCCTTATGTATTTTCTTATGATGATAATTTTCATTTTTAGCTCATCTCTTAAATATGAAAAATGACTTTGAAAAATAGATAGTCAATGATATCAGTAAGATCAATATTTGCGCACTGGGTTCTTTTTACATGGGTAGTCTTTTAGCTGTAGGGTATTGCGTAACAAAGTTCATTTATCCAAGATTATCCTCAGTCTGTATCTAGTTCAGAGGTGGTTTTGTCCTTCGATTACGAACATTCCCATAGTTACCTTCTTCCTAATCTTGCAATCCGTGGACTATGTTTCTTTGGTGAAATGAAAATTGTTTTGGATTTCTCTATTTTTAGGGACCATTAAAAATTTATACATGACCTCACTGGCAAGATTATCAATTATATTGCGACTTTCATGCAGTAATATAACCAATGATTATTAGGAGTATCCCTTTTGACTAAAATCATATTTCTCTTCTCTTACGTGCTCTAATACCAATCATTTTCAATGAAATAATCTAATGATTTTTGGTACCCCAGAGAAGGAATATTTTTGATGAAATCTTCTGCTACGAAGATGATTGAAGTAAGCGATGATCTCAGCAGTTCATCTTTAAAAAATCCTCCCATCCCGAAGATGTAGGAATTCAAAAAATGGTCAGATTTTTTTTGGGATACATTATCGCACTGCACTTCATCACATCCTTTGACCTGCCACCGACTTTCAAACTTAAACCGGCAGACAAACTCCCTCAGAAAACACAGTAGGATGCATCCATCCTCAGCGGACACTCCTATCTAACCGAATGACAGGATGATGGTTGGAGAAAAAAAATTGGAACCAGCAGACCGTAAAGGCCTTCCGGACTCAAGTCCATTTTCTTTCGCCGCACAAACACGTGCGCAGGCAAAAAATCGCGAGAAAAAAACTGGTCCGTAAAAGTCCAAATTTCGTCAATGTCCCTCTTCAGATAATAATTGCGCTCTTTTGGGTCGATTGGGGAATGGAACAAATTTTCGCGAGAGAGTTAAGCAACCTCAGAAGAAAAACTGCGGCTGATAGAGGACGCCGTATTTCACTTTCCGCCTCCTTCACTTCCCCCGGTAATAATATATATATTTTTTCCATCTCCACCCCTGAGTAAAGCGTGGGTGTCTATGGGGGAATGCGCTTCGAATGCTTTCGCTGCCCCACATATGAAAAGGCAGGTCAATGACGAATTTGACGTTTCGTTTCAGGGAGAATGAGTATGTTCTCCGAGTAGGGGGTTGATGGGTGGGTAGAGTACGGGGAAAAAAGAGGAGCGATCTCTGAACATTCATTGAAGCGTGTTAAAGGAGTCCTTCTGTCTCGGGAGTGTCATGGGACGTTATTGAGATAACGTACACGGTGAGAAATATCGCGAATTTTTCCTTCGGTTTTCGTCGCCATCTTACCTGAGTAAGTCTGATCTTTGTTACGAGGCTACCGGTGCCGCCTGAGCGATGTTATTTCATCTCGTAATCTCGGAGTGTTTTACGAAGATACCGGAGAACACTTCGCGACCTAAGTGTATAAATTCTTCGATAAGTTTGAATGCTGAATGTTTATCTCTTGAATTTTTATTTTCGAATTTCGTCACGATTTCTTCGAGTAGTATTCGACTGAGAAAGACGATGGAGAATATTTTATTCTTACTATTATTTTATTCTACATACCTTTTATTGTAAATTGTTGATCGCTACGGTCATTCTCGAAGCCATGGTTCCTTCATGCTAATATGTTTCGAAATGGTAGTATCATTATTTTATTTCTTCATTGTAAATGGAATTCTGTAAAACATCTAGGAAGATTCATATCGATGAAAATAAATCAGCTGATTTGTTTAAAATATTAGTTTTAATCGTCTAGGTATTTTTCTCAGAGATTACATCCAAGGATTATGGTTGTATTATTTCTGTGATTCAGAAGCTTCAAATAGCCTCAGAGTAAATGCGACCCTCTAGATGCATTTTTAATCGTTTTTGAGATACTTCGGAGTCATGGCAAATAAATTTAACTAGCCCCATTTTTTCTAAGCTACGATAAACCAAACATTTTTTAGTATGGTATTTAAATTTGCGGAATAAGATCTGGCATTACTTCCTACAAAAAGTTTGATATATATGTTTGCTCACGAAGAATATGTCCTATAATTATTCTTTGTGTACATTTTATTGTGTCAATCTATTAAATACACACACATGTATAAAAAATAGTTATTAGTTTTTATGATGGAATATTAAGACGGGATGATGTAAGCCTTCAAACTTTGACTTTTCAACGACTTTGGTTGCCCTCGATGTTTTGACCGCGCTTAATCAGCTACAAATAAATTGCGTGGTGCACTTGTTCAACTCTGAATAAAATCATTTGCGATAAAGTATTCTTAAGAATGAACTAAAACCTCCTAATGTTATCTTATTATCATCTTTAAGGTCACTTCAGACCAATATTTTTCGAATTTGACAAAACTAGTGATTGTTTTTTTAGAACAAATCTCTACAGTATTGGTCCTCGAACTATCGCAATTCGCCTCGATACGCATCCGATCAAAAGATAAATTTCCCCCATGCTGAGCCAAACCAAACTTTCTCTTTCAATTTACATATTTACCCCACGAATTTTCCCAACTGAGGAGAGCATTATTTTTCCACCATAACTCCGATCTGCGGCCTGGATAGCATTGTGGCGGGCATTCATGGACCCGCGCAGGGATCTAGACGTTATTGGAATTAGTTCTCGGCTGGCAAGCATCGCATTCCGCCATGTTTACAACATGCCCTCTTCATCCTCCACTCTCCCACACGCCCAATGCAACGGCCTGCTTTGAAATTCCTCACCTGAATCATGATCTCGGCTTTCACGTCGGCACGGCGTCGGGTGACCGCTCCCCATGGGAACCCTTAACACTGTCCCATGGAATTAATCGAGTGACCGCCAAGAAAGAGGCCGCCGTGCGTCATCGCGCCCAGTTATAAATAGGAAAATTAACAGGGACGCGGGAATTTTTACGAGCACGAAATGAAATTTAAATGGGGAGAAGTTTCCGATTGAGCCGGGCCTAATTTCCATACAGATTCAATTCGCCGCGTCAATAGGATTGTATTCCACCAGAAGGTTTTCGTAGTAGTTTATATGGACCCCTAGGTGTAGAGCTAAATCCACGGGGGGTAACTATGATTAACGAATGAAATAATAGTCAATGGGCTGTTATTTATTATGCATGATAATTTTTAGGTCGTATATCTCAGGCTTTATCGAGTTAAAATATTTAAATTGAAATTCATTCATCTCTTTAAAATAGTAGTAAAATTCCTCAATATTACTTGCAATTGTCACTGAATCCTTATAACGTAGACAGTACTGCTAACGTGATTGAGTTGATAATAGTTGAAGAAGCGCCTTACGGAATTGATTATAACTACGTCAGCCTTTATCCAAATTAGTTATAGGGTTCAATGATACATTTCTTATTTTTCCATAAGTTGCGGTCAGCTTTCGAGAAATTATGGAAAATAGTGGATTCATTCTCACTTTCTTAGAATCATGATTCAAATTCTTGGAGCTTGGAGACGATTAATAATCAAGGCTACAATTTGCACAATATGAACAGACTCCTTACATGCCAAATTAAATATTATATTTTGTTTACTTTCAAAGGAACATGTGTTTTTCTAATATGATAAGTGTCTTTTAAATATATTAAGTGGCAAGAATTTGTAGATAACCTCTCGTTCACTATGTTATGTAAGAGTTTCTAGACGACTAATTACGATTAACGGTGTTTTTATAAATTTGCTCTCAACGTAAATGACACAGTTTTATAGTTCCTTTTGATGATAAAAGAAGTCCAAATAAATCCAGGCAAAAGAGTTAAAACAGGTCGGAGATACAGAGGAAGGAAGTTGCTATCACGCAAAGATGGAGATTCCAACGCTCGATCTTTATCTTCCACTTCAGCAGTGTGCAAGAGATAAGTTAATTTCAATATTGAGGATCTCATTATGTTCTGTTAGTTGCTTATTACATACAAGTTCCACGTTTTTGATGCGTATATGCATCGCGATAATTAGTTTGCCTTTCCACGTCCAAAACCTACGTAGTCATGAGAAATGGCAAATAATTACTTTAAAACTAAAGGGGATCTTCATGCTTTCTCTGTGTACTCCACGACATAAAATATTTTTTAATTAAATTTATAATTTTAATTGCTGATTTCGTCATGACTTCAACTTTTTCAAAATCTTTTCACGAAAAATATCTAAACATTTGATTGATAATGTAATAGAAATTCAATAATGGCGTATTGATGCATGAATGATCTCACGTTTCGATTGAAGACTTGAAGTGGCTATCTGCACTTTTATCCTCTTCCTAGCCATCTGTATTTCGTATTAGCCTCTTTTCTTCTTCTTTGTCATAACTGTCTATATGAGTACTTTATCGATGTGGTATGCTCAGTAACTTTCTTGACATTTCATTTTACAATGCAATCCCGAAAATACTCAAATCGTTCTGAATATTTCAATTTAATTTTTCAGAACATTATTTTATACCATACTTATGCTATATGTAATGGAAGACACTATAAGAGATTCCATGGTCTATATGCAGTATTTTCTTATTCAACAATTACGTAGGAATAGCGCCTTAACCACTAAATAAACTGGGTAAAGTCATACTTGATTTTAACTTTTCGAAGCAGAATTTATCAGCCTGAAAATTCATCATTTTTGCTCTAAATGAACCTTGCGGACACAAAGAAGGACACTCTATAAAGGAAATATACGGTGAAAATCGGCTCAGCGGTCCCCGGAATATGAGCACACATACAGAAAGTTAAGGATATGCATAATTTAGGAGTATGATCCAGGATTAATCCCTCAAGTGTAACATCTTTCGTTCAGTCTCCGTGGAGAGAGAGGTGGCGACGAAGTGGAAGACCCCTGCAGCCAGCTGACTCCAGTGGCAGCACGGAATTAAATCGCCAAGCGAAAGCTGGCGGCATTATGGGGAACGGGAGCGTGGCCGAGGAAATTAAAAGGGTGCGCTTTTTTCAAAGGCGGCGGAATGCGGCACCGAGAGAGCGAAGAGACCTATAGAGCGGGCACATTTGAGACATAACTCTCCCAGAGGATGTTTTAAGCCGCCACTATAAATCGCCGCTACCGGAGGGCTTTTCCCTTAGGAGAGAAAGGACGACTTGATTGATGAGGGCGAAGGAGTCGGCGGTGGGTAGCTGCATGGCGGCCAGCGACATCCCTTCTCAAGACGAAATTTGTTCGACAAACCTATTCAGACGAGGAGCACACCGGATCTATTTCTCTTCGGTAAAACCCACTGGTTAAGGGGCTGTTGGCGGCCACTATTTTAATGTCACACGTGAATGGCTAGAAATCTTACGCCCGTTTTTGAGGGAGGAGGTCGTTTGTTTTGTATCAGCGACGCGACGGAATAAATGTTGTTTTAGCTTAAAAGTATTTGTGAGAAATGCGTGGTTTTGTAACCGAATGTTTTTGCGATTTGCAATCGCTGAAGTTTCGGTCAACTTTGCGGTTTGTTTCGTCCTTACATAAAGGTATTTCTGTGCCGCAGGGCATAGAAAAAATATTCTGTGATTAATGACACGTAGTCTAGTTTTCACTCGTGAATTTTTTACTATATTTCCTCTCATAGTTTTGGGCAGTTTTTTTTTTCATTTGGTATGATTGATAATTTGGGTAAATATAGATGAAGTAGAAAACTTTGTCGACGATAATTTCAAAATTATTCATAGCAACAATAATTTTGAAATATTCTTTAAATTATGGTTTAACAATAATAAAATTATCAATCTTCTTAAGGCTAAGTTAAATTTTGATAATACTTAACTGATGAAAAATAGTCTTAAAATAGATAATAACTCAATGATTTCGGAAGTATTACTGTGATATTTCATAAAATATATGAAAAAAATAAAAATGAATTTTTGATCACATGATGAAAAATTTGAATCGATAAATTTTCTTGGTAACTATCTCGCGCACAATGCGTAAATTTATCTCGAAGCTGATTTAAATCCGTGCACACAAGATGGTATACTATTGCCTTTTGAGAGAAAAGCATGATAATCTGTTGCCAAAACAATTTCACAATGAAATTTTAAAGACAAAAGCGACCGTAGATAAATTTTATTGAAAGATTTTGTAAAACCAACAGTAAACTTAGCAAAATTTGAATATATGGACCCCTTGCGCTCTATGGTGGTGAAGGAGTTACTTTAATAAAGAAAACGAGAAGAAGCTAAGGTAAAGCTTTTCATAAAACTAAATTGAGCTTTATTTTATTCATCTTGTTTCTTGACATATTCAAAAAATTATCATAATTATTTGTATATAGTATTTCATGTGGCAGGGAGTAATCGATTGTTATGCTGATTGATTCAGGTTTCATTCTCTTCACAGAATATTTTTCTTAATTACATTAACGTCAGGACTGATCTATTCTGAATAGTATTGCTTAATATGTTTACCGTCCCTCACCTGAAAAACGACTCATGCAAGCTAAAAATAACGTGTAGACCAACCACACACATTTTACATCAGCAATTTTAACGACGTGCAAAGGAAAATGTGTCCATTCTTTAGATAACTTACGATAAACGTGCTTATTCAATCTCCATCTGCGGGAGGAGATATATTTTTGCCATTTTTCTCTTTCCTCAAGAATCTTTCAGGGTGTTTCAAACGAGTCAAAATCACTGCGAAAAGCGCTCTTCTCTCAACCTAGCCTGGCTCTTAGCGTCAGAGTGTTATCTGGCTCGAAAATCTCTCTATAAGCCGTTCCGTGGAAGCGGCACGGCGTTGAGACGCGTCACAACCGGATCGTCGGGTCAGTCTAGTCCAGCAGGAATATTACCATACTTACGTTTTCAGAGCCGAGTGTTATGAGAGGTGCCGTTTATGCTTCTTTGACTGTCGCCTTTACATGGTTTAGCCGTCAAATCGCAACGGGGAGGAAAGTCTGCAAACTGCTCTGAATATTCTAGGATCACCCATCAAGTGACGATTTTTTATGATTTTTATTCACGACTATCGGCGCCGTTTACTGCATATCCAGCGGTGTGACATCTTAGATTTATAAAATATCACGATTCTCTGTTGTTTTTAGGACCTTTGGGATATAAATAGGAATCTTTCGTAAGAGATTTTAAATATTTATTCAATTACAAAGATTACCGCAACATAAAAGAATTTACGTTCATTCAAATTCGGAATATTTTGCAAATATAATGTAGCATATCCAGTTTACGTTTTTAGTACATTATAAAATTTTCCTTAAAGGCTGTGGAATAAAAATCAAGAAAGTTTAGAAAGTGTTATTGAAAAAAGCATGAAGTTATCAACAAAGCCAAACATCGTGGAATATTTGGCAATAACTTATGATAATTCGTTTATTTTTATAATTATTCATATACTAAAGCGCCCTTATTAATTCTCGGGTTTGAATTATGTACATACGTAAGAGAAACTAGAAGAAGGAATTTCTCCTATTATATGCACGAAGAATAACACTCACTGGCTATTTTTTGAGCAACGCACAAGAACTGTTATTCCCTCACCCTCATGAGACTTACGAACATATTCTTTCTTTTTGCGGATTAATAGGCAATGATTTCCTAAATTTATATATTTTTGGTAATTTAACATATTTACATACAATAATTACTTCGTTCTTCTGTAATTAAACACTTGATGTGCAACAAAATTCACATTATTTCATGAAAAACAAGTATGTAATATCATAGAATAAGATACTTACTCTATTATAATATTTCATGTAATTTAATATGAATTAAAAATTTTTAAGACTGACTAAATGTTAACACAGTCAGCATATTACACTCACAGTAAAGTAGCAGTATTGTTAGAAGTACTTTGACAGCTAAGAAGATTTCGCACATATGTGCCCCACCAGGAATCGAACCCGAGACTGCTTTCTCCAAAGACTAACGCGCTTCCCATTTGGCTATCCGGGAGCCATCATGGTAAAATTAGTTTCATCATAGAAGAGCGGCTTCATTATGATGGCAATGTTTTAATTAAATATTCAAACATAAGTTCCCTTCCTATTCATATCTCTAAGAAAATTCTCTTCGGTTAAGCCAACGCTTTTAACCCAGAATATTGATAAATGGTTCTAAGGTACTAGAAGTTGATCCACTTGTTCCTTTTCCCCTATCTTAAATCTACATCAGACTTTTCATACTTGCAGTGTCATCTAAAACGCTGGTAGTCCATAAAATGATCCTAGGGCGTTTAAGCATGGTTGGAAGAATTTCTTTATGGCATGGCCTTTCTCTCGCCCTTGCAAGAACATTAATCTTTCTCAACTATTCAGTATGCGTATCGATTGGGTGGCATGGATTATTTCTAGTCGCTTAAGGAGCTGTCGTAAAACCCGAGCTTAGATGGTAGATAAAACTGTGGATTTTATGGAGAAAATTCCAAATATGGATGTATTCTAGGGCGTGGGAAGTTTTGCTTCTTCTCGAAGACTATGAATTTTTAAAAATGTTCTACTTTCGTTCTTTTTGAAATATTCTACTTTCTAAAAAATTAGTATCAATAATTTTATTTTCTGTCATAACTTTAATAACAGATATTAATTTAAGTATTAGAGTCTATGTATTCACGCTATGTAGTATATTTCTCCCTGAGTTTCCAGCCAAGATTTTGCGTAATATTTTTCGGTAAACTAACCTGGGCTTCCTTATAACGTCTCCCCAACCTGCAGATTTTTTTAGATGGCTTGGGGACCTCACAATATAATAGAGTAATTATACTGAACCAAAAGTTACAATTTCTCCATCACATTACCTAAAAGTTTAAGAATCTAAATACTTGAGCGTTTATTTCCTTTGAGAAATCACTGGCAGTATAGACGCTTTCAAAGTGGATCGTAATTCGTCGTTTTATGAATTACACTTGCAACCCAAACTAAGAATTTGCTAAGTTCTCCATAAGAGTGACTTTCATTCGTGGGATACTTTATCGCGGGAAACCATCTGCAAGTGCAGAAAAGAATGGAACGCAAAGAAAGTGGAAAAGGACGTAAATCATCTCACGCTGCATTGCATCCTCCGCTTCAGAATTTTATGAACCGCTTCTTTCCATTCCATATTTCAGTGCGGTGTCGTGTGAAGTTCGACGAATCACAAGATTGGCGAAATTCGTGTCATGTCTCGTTAAGTTTTTCTCGCCCTTCGAAGCGGCGGCGTGCCTTTTTTTTATTTACGCAAACAACCGAGGTCATAAAAGCTGCTCACCGTGTAATGGCGGCGTTTCAGTCCATTTCCTTAATTACTCAAGAATTTATGTTTACCATCCATCTCTTACATAATTGTTACATTACCCATGCATCGCGGTGATTTCTTGCAACCGCATTCTCCTCCACTTCCTGCGGTGTTTACACTTTTACGGGTTTCTAATTATCTCATTCCTGAGGTGCATCTGAAAACGCCGATTCTTTCTGAGTGCATTTCTTTAGTGATCAGATTTTTTTTCTCATTACAAAAACTTAACACCGAAGAGTTGATGCTTCATCGAGTGAAAAAATTATCGTTTTAATGACAGTCGATGAAAAAGCTGCTATTTGCTTATTAAATTGAGTGTTACCGTTTCATCAATAAATTTCACATTTTCTTTAGCATGGTTACGAGTATGTATTCCATTAAGTAAATGAGTGAATAATTTTTATGCCTTGGCTTTGTAAGGAGCATTTTAATGCGATTAGAGTCTTGTTAGCTGTAATAGCCATAAACACGTAACACTAAGAGAACATTGTCTTACATATGGGCTACCTTTGAGTAAATTATCTTTTGATCCTTTAATATTAGATAACTCTGACACACAGAAAAAATATAAAAATTTCCATCTTTGAGGACCCTATCTCAGTGGTATGAAAGACGTCAGACAAACATACATTAATACAAGCATGCTCTTTATTCGTTCGTCAATATTCCATCTACGACTTGGCCACCAAAAGATGCATTACTATTTTATTACTGATTATTTTCAAAAAATATGCCGAGACACTTAAGTTATCCGTAAAGTTGCTCCAAGAGGATTCATATACCGTCGTTTGCGTCTTTATGTAAGATTATACTTTTATTCAAAATCAAACATATTTCGATGCATATTAAATCAAATCTTTGAAATATTTCATGAGATATTATTATGATTAATTCGCCGTGAACCCGCACTTAATATTTTCAGGCTTTCTTGTAATAGAACCAGCATTTATTGAAATTTCGGCAATTCCTTTCCCTCATCTATCCAAATAAATTTTAGGAAAGCGATGCAATATCTAAGGTTAAGTCAACAGCGAAAAGGATCAATGTTATCTTGTGCGAATTGGAGATAATCTCAACCCTCTAATCTGATAGTGAAATGCACAAGTATTCCAGTCCTCCATCTGTTCACCCTTAACCTCGTCTATTTCTCTCTCCAAACAACATATCTACAAGCGACCTCTGTCTCGCCCATGCTTCTCCAACCGCCTACACCTCCACCTCTCCCTTCTTGAATTCCATTCATCCATATTTACTTCCAGTCAACTTTCATCTCCATCGTTATTATCTATCTTAGATGCAATATTCGCCAGTTTCCTTTTCAAGTCGATCGATTTTTCCCTTCTTTATGTTCACAAATTACGAAACTGCACCATCTGTTGGAATGCCTCTCCGTCATTTTTCAGTCGATCGATAGAATGCGGTTCAAACTTGATCGGAATGAGTGGAAATAAGACAACCGAAGAAAGAATCACCTCGTTGGGATAATAATAGTGGCCAGATGCTATGAAGCTGTTCTGAGTGAAGGATTGCCTCCCCCAGGATGAGTACGCTTTGGTATTCGAAGAGATATATAAATGCCTCTCTAATTCTGGGAAATTATCTAAATTTGATCATTTGAATCAAAAGATTTTATGTCAACCTCTAATACTTTACGTTCTCGTGGATGTATGAGCAATTTACTCTGATCCTGGGAAGCTTAATTTTCTTTGGTTTTAGAAAATATTGCTATAAATGCTTATGCACCATACTGGCGATTCTTTCATTGAAAAAGATTTTCTACTCAGTGCTACGCTTTCTTGAAATAATTGGACTCGAGACGAAGGCTTCATCAATCTTCTTTTCTTGTGACTTCTTATGTGTGTCAAACTGAACTATTTTCTTATCAATCAAGAAGTCTTTATTCTTACAAACTTGCGAGACGATAATGATTCTTACGTCCACTTTTACTTTAGATAAAAACGCTCAAAGGTCTCATGCTCTTCGGCAATGCTAACACTCCTTCAGTATCATTTCTATGGCATGCAGAATATTTTCTGTAGGTATATATGTGTATTAGATAGATCAAAAATTTTATGCTCACGAAGATCTTAGTGAACGCTAGATTCTTTATATTTTTATTTTTTAATCTTTTTTATAATATCTGATTATTGATAGAGGTTATAAACGGCTTAAAAACCTTCCATTCTCATTTTCTCTTTGTTTTAAAATTTTGTCATTATGCTAATAGAATTTTCAAATCACTTATAGTCTTCAGAGTAGCAACTTATGTTATTCATTCATTCCATTACCACACTTAGACGGTTAGTCATTAGCCTAGGATGTATATCTCTTTGAATCACTACCTTCATAACATTTTGGGACAGATGTAAGAGACATCGTGACAGCATGATCGGGAGATAAACACTTCCAGTAAAGGAAGTATCGTATTTCCGCGCCGATAATGATTGAGTGACGTTCGTGATGCATGTGCATGCACTCAGTGCTATGTTATGTTAAATAAAAACAAGTGGGCAATTTAAATTTAATTTGAAGTAAATTTAAAAATCTATCCACTTGACTAAACATTCGCGCCTCATCAGCATATTTTAGTCATGATTCATTCTTTAGTTTCGTCACGAGCGTCAGTCACGACAGATTAAAAAGGAGAAAGAATCACACGTCATTACGAATGGAATGCTGGGATTGCTTTCTGTCTAATGAAAGGGATCTCATTCCAAACTTCATTTAAAACATCGCCTCATCTCTTGGCTAAGAATGCTAACACCATAATAAAGGAACCAGAGTCCGATATACTTTCACTCTCAATTACTCATCGCCTTTATTTTGTCAATCATCAGCTATGTTGCTTAAGAAATGAAGAATGCCGATCACATTTTTCTTTTGTGCTTTAAGTTTTCAATGGATAGACTATCTATGAAAAATCATGGATGGAAACAAAGTTACTATTATAGCAAAGCCAGATAGCAATAAAAGGGAATTTAGAACGCTTGAAAGACTTTGTTATAATAGATAAAGAGAGATAAAGATATTCTAAAAGCGATCGCCTTAACAGTAACGTAATATATTTCCATTATTTATATTATGATCTCAAATTTTATATTTTAGAATCTTTAATTTACTTACAGAGGCATATCAGGAAGGTCGTGTAGTATCCCCATAAGAAGTGAGCTTAAATATTTTCTATGAAATATTTTTATACAAAAAGTCATCATTATCACAAAAATATAAAACTTGCGTGATCTTCTATTTTTGAAGTTTTTAACAAATTATGGTGTTAAGATATACTCTTCCTATAAGCACAAGAATTCGTTCTTGGAAGTTTATAAATGCATTTAGGCAATTTTAATTGATCACCCGTCATAACGCTGACGTTATTGTATGAAATTCTCATAGTTATTGTGCATTAACCATGAGGGTATTAAGGATTTATTGAAACGGTAATTGGTAAAGAAGAAAGAATGGAAGGAAAGAAAAGTTAAAAATCATAAGGAATAAGTCGTGGTGATAAGGACGAAATATATTGATGCAAAATTATAAATATTAGCGCCGGTACATTCTTAAAGTACGATTGTAAAAACCTCAAGCATCTATTTTCGTGTTTTTCTTATAAGAGCACAGAAATGAATCGATTCCTTAAAGAGTAGGTTTACATAAGAGTAAGTTTATTGCAGGAGAGTAGGTTTAAGACCTTACTCGTGGACTAGATGGATGATTACTTTCGGTCTTTCCATAGAAATTGACCTTTTAAATCGTTACTGTCAATGCGTAGGAATTTCTTCCTCTGGGTCGTCTCCCTTCACATAATGGCTCAATTTCATCACATCGCCCGTGGCACTAACGGCCACTTCAGTTCCGCCGTGAAGTCATCTTCCACTGCGTTGCGAATAAAGGCGCTTTTACTGCATCACTTCTAAAGCAGTATTCCTCGGAGGTCTACTCTCTTACTCCCTCATCTCTATGCCTTTAATACTCTCAGTCTCTCGCTACGCAATCCCAACGACTACGGGAATTCACCGCCGTTGAGCTTATTTCTCTATTCTCCCTCTCTTTTCATCCTGATTTTGTCTGAAATATCTCTCTCCCTCCTTATCGAAATATCTCTTACTGAAATATTTTATCCTTGATATTCTTCTTATTGGTTCTACTATTTATTATATTTACTACCATTAACATAATGCAAATTATTCGCTCAATTTGTTATTTGATGAATATGTGGCTAAAAAGAGTAAGATACGTTTAAAAAGCTTCCTCCTGAATATTCGCTTCTCTATAATTTTAATACAGTTTAAATTTTTTTACAGTTTTAATTCGATTAATATTATAATTATATTAATTCGATTAATATTAATACATTCGATTTAATGATTTATATCGGATTGTCCCTATAATTCTGTATCCTCATCTTTAATGCTTCCTTAAAGTGACCGAGATTGTTCATATTTATGACGAAAGAAGATTCTTCCAAATATTAAAGACTATTCATCTGCATAAAGGTTTTAACCTTAATCATTAACTGCATCTAAAAACATAATAATCACAATTTTATTAATAATATATATCTCTGACCATCTTTGTCCCGAAATCCTTTCCTCTTAGTTGTTATCTTAACTCGTGTATCTCGAGAAAATAATTTTCTTTTCTTTTATTAATTACTATCCAATTATTATAATAGCTGCAAATTATAAATATCAATGTAACAATTTCTTGTTGCCTGATGAAAACAACGTTTGAGATGCTAAAAGTCTATCGCTCTGCTGATATAACCAATATATTTAGTTTTAATGCTTCTCTTTTCGATCATTATTGCTAGGAATTATCATCGCGTAATACACACATTCTAGATTAAAACTGAACCCATCATTCCTTCACCCGACCTCCTTTTCAAAGTATAACTCTTATTTTTATCACGATTCTGGATTTGTCAAGGCGACCTTTATAGTCCATTTTACTTCGTTCGCGCTTACTTGACCTAAGAAATCACGGTCGAAACCTAGCAAAAAATTTTCTAAAAGTTCATTCAGAGTGACCGGTTTGACGAGCGATCGTCCCCGTCATTTTATTCGCGCAAATACCGCCTTATTTTATTTTTTTGTAGGCAATGAAATCGCTCCGTAAATCCCCCTCTTAACGCTCCCATTTCGCTCTATTTTATACATATATTTTATTAGGTAAGCGCGAAACAGGGGTCTTAAATCTTCATTTTACCCGTAATAAAGACTTTTATACGCATTTTATGTACACGGCGCTATTTTCCCTCTTCCATCTTCAGTCCCTCATCGCGCTCCGATAGAGTTTTCACAAGTATTTCACACGAGCAGTCTTGCCTTTCCTTCGGAGGTTACCTGCATCTTTCCGCGTCTCTTATAGAGCCAACGCCCGGCCATTCTCCGACTCACCCGTACCTTACATAGCCGCTTTTTCATTTTTATTGTACTCCGGTTCGTCATCGTCTCTTGCCCTTCGGTTTCCGCCGGAATTCGTCCTTTTTCATTTCGATGGTGGGCTATTTTCTTTTCCGTTACCTCCCTTCTCGTACGTCGACACTCGGCTTTCATTGTAACTTATTGGTATGGAAAGTGGTGGTGTGATTGATGAATCGCCTCATTCTTCTCGATATTTTAGTTTTCAATATATGATTCGTGTTTGGACGTTGATATAAATTTAATTTGTGGTTTAGAGTCGAGTGCCTTTTTAGATGTGAATATTTTGGGTGAATGGGAGTTATGTACGAATGACGTGAGGCGAGTGCTCCTTGAGGAGAACGGTATTAAGTCACAGACCTATATTGTTTGTAATATTCAGAGTGGGAGATACAACAGATTTTCTAAGAACATCGTACGGAGAAATCTACTTAATTTAAACGCATTCATTTTGATAATATATATCATTGAAAGTCATTATTTTATGCGCATACATACTTATATATTTATGTGTATTTTATTATATATCTCTAGAATATGCGTTTCCGTTATTTATGTAACCCATCAACGAAGCTTATAAAATGGAATGTCCGAGACAGGTTTTAGCTTGTAACGATTCTAAAATATTTACGTTTTTATATATTAAGCATATCTAATCAGTATTACCTTAAATACATTCCTATTAATAGATATTAATAGATGTTTGATCTGTTTCTCTTCTTCTTCACAAGGAGAAAATTCTTGTGTTTATTTGGAATCGTCAAGTAAGCATCTTTGAACTTAGATGTCTCGGATATCTTACTTAACAATCCATTTCCGTAGCATATGTTTTCTCCCTTTTCTAGTGTAGGGACCTACACTTTTTTCTAATCTTCGGTCAATTTTACCTCGATACATTAGTATCTTTGTTTAATCCATCCGCTGGACAGTTAAGTGGTATTCTCGCATCATAAGAACAGTTTTAAATCTTTGTCGTAGCATTCTGAATTAAATCAGTTTATGTAAACATTCCGTGTAAATAATATGTTTCGCTCTCATCTTGTTCGCGAAATGCTTTTCCACCTAAGAATCTCAGCTGCTTTATCTCACGGTGTATTCCTCTCTCATTCTCTCTTCCGTTTCTCCTTAGGTATCCACTTAGGCTGCCAAGATTCTTTTATTTTTACACTTCGTCTACGGTTACAAGCATTCCATTCTATTTCAGAATGTTATACTGCGAACGACCCTTTCATCGCGTACGCACGGTTACGTTATGATGACAGTCACTATTTTTCTATCGTCGAGTATATTTTTACCGCCTCACTGAATGTTAGATTAGTAACCAGAGAATGTTAGGGACATTCAACATTCTTTGGCTACTGAAGTCGCGCAAGCGTTTGGACAGCTATGAAATCTTTGGTGGAAATGAAGGGAGAACACGTAAAATTATAGCACTCATCATGCATGGATATGAGATAAGATAATCAAGTTATATTAGAGGGATGGAAATCGAATAATATAATATAACATAACTGATAGCCCGTCAAGGCAACAATAATCAAGCAATTTCGTTAGACAAAGGAGAGAAGAACTTGGAAATGGTTTGAAAAGCAGATCACTTATACATTACTTTAGAAAAATCTAATTGGCCATATACAATCCCCAATCATTCCGCGTTGTCCTCTAGACAGCTCTTCCAAGAAAACTGTCAGGAACGCCAGTTTTGCTTTCATGTAGACGTGAGAATACGACTGACGTATGGCATAAATAGTTATATCGTTGAATCGATTTCACCTTGTCTCATAAACTTTGCTTTTATTCCTTCTTATTTTATACCCATTAGGTTCTAGGAAGCTATTATCTACTGTATACTATCTACTATTATCTACTGTAATTGATCGAAAGATGTCTTAGAATAACTTGACTTAAGGATATATTTTGATCATCTTCTCTTATATCGCTTTCCTTGCTTGGAAATTATGGTTGCCAGTAGTCTCTAACTCTTGTGAGAGGTTTAAACTGATCTAGATAACTGACAGATGATTTCCACGGTAATTCTATGTAAGTTTACATTTAAAAATTGAATTCTTAATTGATCATTTTATTCTACAATTAAATGTTATTTTCCCCAATGAAATTAATTTACAGTTACTTTATAATTTAATCAAAACTTTGAAAAAGACAAGGACAAGATCTTTTCCTATCAATTTGAAAGGATATATTATTAAAAAAAAACATATTTTATTAATAAGTCATTAAATTTTGGTCTCTTGATATTTTTTGTGATTAACATTTAACCTAGTTGACGAGGGCGAAATATCACGGTTACATACTCTCGAATATTCGGTTGAAATTATTTTAATGTACCCTTGAATAGTATTACGCATGATAGTGAACAGTGGATTCCCATATGGCCTTAAGCATATAAATTGTAGACAATGGCGACGAAAAACCTAAGACCTAAGCAAGCTTCAATGGACCCATAAATACAGCTAGGTGAAATCACCGAAATTTATTGTCTGAGAGATCTAAGGCTATGAATAAGAATGTCGAACAGAACCATAAAGAGAGATAGGAAAAAATAAAGGCCCCTGAAACACTTTCAGAGGCACTCAATCTGCGGAGATTTCGACGGTGGAACTCCCGATCGGCGCACCATCAAAAGAGATTCCAACGCCCGAATCTCAGATGTGACCGCTCCGTCCGGAAAATTTCTCGAAATTTTGACGAAATATCTATATTTTCCGCAACAGGTGGCTCGGAGTTCTTCATAAACAAAATCAGGGTCCCATATATGGTACGCGGGGATGGGGAAAATCGGCTCCACGATTCGAGTCACGTCGTCAGCTGTCAAAGGGAAGAAGACGAAGGGAAACGCATCGATTTTAAAGTGAATCAAAAGACCCGTTTAAGAGCGAACTTCTCAATGGGCTCGAAGAGTCTGAAATGTTTTTTCCATGAGTATGATCGCATCCGTTTTATCAAGGGACATCAATCCAGCTCCCATTCTTTTTTCAGTCCGTCGCGGTGGTCTTCCCTAATCTCTTCCTTTTTTATTCCTCTCCTCTTGCCCACGCCCTTTCTCTCTCTCTCTCTCTCTCTCTCTCCATAAACGATCTTTCTTCTCCCGACCATCCCTTCTGTCTTCCCTCATCCATCTTCCACTCCCTCCTTCTACGTTTCCCTTAAGCGAACGGCATCAAAGTTTCGGACCGAGCACGCGTTTCAGATGTACCGCAGTGCAGGAGAGCGCTATTTCTCATGTCAAATGTTTGTTTATTTACCTTCCTGCTACATAAAGTACATAAGACCCGGTATCCTCGATTCAAATTTGATTTTATCCGGAGTGACTGTTGCATTCAAAGCAGGGAACGTGCCTGATGTCCTCTCCACCATGCTAGTTTCTCTATGGAGGTTAATACTATTTATTTATTTATCAAAAGATTCACATACAGAGGTGCCGCCAGTTTAAACTGAATGCCATAAAACAAACTAAAACTAAATATACTAGTACATAACAATATGAAATAAGAAAATCAACAAATAAAAAACACGACAAAAATATAACTAATACGAACTAAGGAAATTATACAAGCAATACAAGGTATACAATAATACAAGGTATTATACTTTTATACAAGCATTCTTTCAAGTATGCATCAAGTTAAAGCCTGAAAGGGTCAATGGAGGGAGGAAGGGAATTTAGAAGATTAGGAAGTCTGTATAATAGGGAACGTTTCGCGATGGATAATCTAAATCTAGGGACAAGTAGAAGAGGAGTTAGTCTGGTTGCCCTAGGTGGAACATGATAACCAAATAATGAAGTTATTTCAGGGGAATCGATGTGGGCGTTTATTATATTATAAAATACTGACGCTTCAATCAATAGTTATTCATGAAATACGTCTGACGACGAGTATCGAGTGGCAGGAATCAGGAATTGCCATAGGAAGTTGCAGGAAACATTACTCCACTTTTGCTATTTTGCGTGAATGTACTAGAAATCGAGTGACGGCTGTGTACCACCCAACTGGCCGGAAGTTCTCACCGCACGTCGATAAAATCAATGGACTGATTTAAGGATTCATAATGAAGCGGGAAACGGGTTAATATAGGAATTGAACTCGTATTTATAGTATTCAAGTAGACAGGAAGGAAGAAAACTTATTGTAAGAATTTCCGCGTGATGGAGAATTATCAAGCATTACAGTACATCTAAATTCACACTATTGACGTATGAGCATTCTGAGATGTTCAAAGTTATTTGTGTAGGAATGTTGTTGTTATTTGTACAGGAATTCTGTAGTAATTGCTTTGAAATATACTATACATTCATCAACATTACACCTTATGGAGGATAGTAGTGAATTTTATGGCTAAAATGATATGAATAATACTCATTTAATTTTATGGGTAACGCAGTAAATCACGTTTGAAACTCATATTTTATTTTCCGCATTCTTTCGGTAAATATTGACGTAATGTTCAGTTCATTATTGACGAATCATTGTTTCAAACACATGGGTTCTCTACTAGGAATATTATTACCTATACAGATAACTAACACATTCGCAAGCTGCCTTTTCTTTGTGAAGCGTACCTTACGGTCTGTTTAAAATCGTTTTTCATTTTTATCCACCACTCAATTACGCTTAGTGTCTCCGCTCATTCCAACGGCCCTTCTCATCCCTTCCTTCGCCATTCATATCTCTCACATGTTATCTCTCAGACTTTACCATGTCTGCTGTGTCTTTCCTTCATTATTTACTCTCACGACATTTTAATTTACCTCCTCTCTCTCTTCTTGTTTCCTCAAGTTTTTGCAGAAAAGAAGACGAGTTTGCATTTGCCATTCAGCATTTTGCGCGACCGTTTTTTCGTACGTCATCCTCAGTGTTTCGCACGATGTTCCAGTCGACACTATTGTTCTGAAATTCTTTCGGTACCTCGCGAGGAGCGAAAAAACAAATATTTTCGCACTTGTTCGCATCTGCCGGATGTTCCGTTTTTTGCCGCCGGAGGCGCTACTTTTCTTGTAGCGAAAAAATTCAGAATGACACTTTGACAATAAAATTTAGGACCTCGGGACTTAAGCGTCCAGGATCAGACGTGCTGTAATGGGAGACTTCAAAACTGCTGACGGATTTTTCTTGAGTCGAATGAAGACCACCGCTGGTGAAGCATTTATCAGGATTACCTGAAAGGGAGGGTGAACGCTGGATCATTTTTGCGAGTGAGGAGTACGAAGTGCTTATGCGAAGGTTAGATGAAATCCCTCACTCTTTCCAGTATCACCTCCTTCCTAATGCCCCCTCTTCCTTCCTATCCATGGTTTGAGCTTTTGCCCGCCATGCTAATAGACCCCATCCACGTTCTCCGGTAAGCCAGCGAGATCCCTTGTAACAAGGAGTGGTTGTGACAAGGGATCGTCCCCGCAGAAGAAGATGGATTTGAAGGAGGTTAGAGAAGTGAGGCTCTCGATGGATGCTGTTGTTCGACAGGTAGATCCATCAATCACTATTCGCGCGGAGTGATTTTTTTCAGTACTTCCAAAACTTCAACTCAGTCCATTTTTAAATCCATATCGGTCCACTTGCATCGGGTGGACGAGTTAAAATGATTCGTGAGAGGTTGGCAAGCAAAACGTCTTTGTTTTCTTCCACGTTGAAATTAATAGGGAGTCGTCCTAAAATTTGCGTGAGGCTGGTTGATTTCTCACTCGTTACTTTGGCTTTTTATTGCGGAGTGATTCGATTGAACAGAGGGTAAAATAAAATTGGATACTTTTTTTGCAAGGCAAAAAAGTAATGTCTTGTGAAAATCTTTTAGCATAAATCTATTAGTAAAGGAGTTTGTACTCGTTAATATTAGCATCTTAGCTTACGATTAGTCAACGTAAATTAAATTGAATCCATGTATTCGTATCTTTTTAAAATAATAAAAATGATAGTACCTAGCTTAATATCTACTATCAATTCTCGTTCATGGTCTTCTTACCCATTAAACTTTTGTTTCGATTTCTCTCATAATGCATCCTATTGACGGTTTTGCTGATTTTTAGTGCAATGAGGCTTTTATCTCTCGTTTAAGCTCATATTGTTGTTTCTCCATGCCAATATCCATTTACACAATTGTTACGTATTAGCAGCTGCAGTTATTGCTTATCTCACTAGTTCATCAATTAACCCCTTACCTATATTTGGCGTTATATTACCCGTCTTACCATCTTGCTGTATTAGGGTTAGGAGAAAATTTACACGCAAATTATTTTCGTTTTTAGAAAATACTCATGTTGGTAAAGGAGCTAGGTTATTGCGTTAAATAATCTACCTCGATGACATTAAATGCTGCTACAACAGAAACAGGGAGAGAAATAAAAATAGGTAAAAATACGTGAAAGGGATTAAATTTGACATTCCTTCTCTATGGAATCTATTCTCTGAGAGAGCTATTTTTGCAGTGTGAATCTACAACTACCTATGAATATATCATACAGTGAAATTTATATCACTCATGGCTTGGTTAAATTACCGAATGCGTAAAACCGACGAAAAGTTGTCATCCATTACACCTTTTTGGTAATGAAGGTCTTTGTTGGTCCTATAGATATTTAATGAGACTGTCAGTATATCTCAGTAAGAATTTACTGGCGAAATAGTCCCCTTTTTATGATGGGTACATATGGTGGTCTCTATGGGATATATCATACAGCTATCGATACAAATAAAATACAGAATGACGCACACGCTGAACTTTTTCATATCATCGCTTGTAAAAGTAGTCACCACCTCTCACTTCTTCGTACATTTCATCATTTATTGCCCTTCTCCAAGACCTACTTGATGTATACAGATGTATTCAGCTTGAGAATAAATAATTTTGTTCTCACGCAGCCCGTAAAATAATCCCAAATAAAAAATGGTTCGTGATTTGCTGGAATATCACTCTCATGAAATAAAACCTCTGGGTTGAGAATCGAATCAAAGGATTTGAGGATTGCGGGCCAGGGCTATGTATGTAAAAAGTTTTTACGTCATATTCGACGAATGGCGAAACGTTTCGGTGCAATAAAAAATTGTGCGAAGGGGCAAAGAAGATTTACGTAAAAAATGGAGGCAAAGTTTCTCAATCGAATTTTCTCGAGTAAGATCCTTTTAGAACGTTCCCTTAGGACTTTCGTTTCGACGAATTTTCAGCGATGATTGTGACTTCGCGTTGCACAAACATGAATGTTTTGAAGCCAAGGTCTCTTTCCGTAGACCACGCCTTCCAATGGAAAGGCTCATAGATATTATCGAATGGCGCGAGTGACGGAATATGAACACCGGAGTAGCAATGAGAAATATCCGGTCGAACGCACTGTGGGCGTTATATTTTTTTTCAAGGGATTCTCACCTCCATGTAAAAATATTCGCATTTTCTCTATGATTTTAACCATTTTCAGGGTTGTACAGAATGAGATAAGACATGTGCTGTTCGTATTTGCTTTCGTTTTCACTGAGAAAAGAATCGGAAAATATATCCTCCTATAATCCACGTGGGATATTTTTGTGCAATACATTATGGTTGATTTTTAAATCAAATCAAGCCATGGAATTTTGGCAGTAAATATGCCCCTTAATTTTATTTGCAGTTTTTTTAGATTTAATTATCATCATGTCATAACCATTGTATAATTAAACTAGAATAGTTAGATCATTGTTGGAATATTTTAGCTATTTAGATATATTATCTATAGTATCGTTAAAAAAGCTTCGACAGATGAAGTCATTTCGCATGTGGGCCCCAACCAGGAATCGAACCCAGGATCGTTTCCACCATGGCTGATGAGCTGCCCACTTGGCTATCTAGGGGCCCCTTCAGAGAAAGCATGTTCATAGATGATGACCATACTTACTAAAAAAGGATCCAGTTTACTTAAAGAAATATTAATACTTCGGTCAATCTGGTAGTAACAATGAAGAAGTCATAATCAGGAAGATCTGTGAACAAATTCTTTCTTACAATTATTAAAGACGATAAAAATCATCGGAAATAAAATTTTTAACTAATTGTAAGTGATGCTTATACTACACGCATGCAGTTCGTAGGTTAATTAAAAATATTTAATTCAATATACGGTTACGATTTTAGTGAAATATGGGTTTGGAAAATCCTCGACAATCAGCAATTTACTTGGAAAGCATTGATAATTTTTAAGAATTTATTTCAGGTAATTACTCTCAGAACATTATCTAATTCGAGCAAGTTAATCATTTAAGGTTTTCTCTAATGAACTAGATTGATTTTTAATTTAAAACGAAGGCTTAATTTTAAACTTACAGTATTATCAACAATGAATTCTTGCGTTTAATTCCATCCCTGAATTCAAGTTGAAACCGTCAAAAATATTGTAATTCAATACACTTTCCATTTCATAGCTATCGAAAACTAATATATTTAAACCCAACTGTTCTGAGGCTCGTCAAAGCAAACAAATTTGATCAAGTGGTTGTTCTCGGGACAATCAATAGAAAAATATTTCAACACGAAAGGCATTCGAGTGGTTTCCTTGGCTAGCGGTCGTTGAAATAGGAAAATTGCGGTGGGATAGCTATTTCGGAGATTTCGATTCAATCCGTTAGATTGTTAAAGGGCTCAAGGTGAGTCGATTGTCGATACGAGATTATCGACTCGAGATGGAGGTCAGGCAAATTATCAATAGAATTCTAGAAGTACCTCCAGAACCTTCTACCTATATTTTTCTTGGGAAAAAAATCATGTCGCTATTGAGAGAATTGCTGAAAAATGTGATGAAATCAATCTTGTTGAAAGATATTTCTTTCTTTAACGAAATTTTATTTAGCATTCTTAACAATCCGATCTTTTGTCATTGATTAATTTTATAGTAGTGTTCAAATTATATAAATTATAGATATACTATTCAAACATTAAACGATTTCTTGTGAGTACCCCAAGTGGGTAACGTGTTCGAATTTGTTGTAAACGATCCCGGGTTCGATTCCCGGAGGTGGCTCACGTGACGAATGACCTCAGCTGTAAAAGCACTTTTGGTTTTACCACTTTTACGATTAGCCTACTTAAACAAATTATAGTAGACATTTTTAATAATAGAGCTCTGATTCACATCGTGTATTCTTCGGTTCTTCAGTATATTCAGATATGTTAGCAATAATATATTCACAGACATAAAATGAAAAATGATTTTACATATTTAATGAATTATGTTTGCATAGAGGACAAGAGCATGTGGTAACTTAGCCGCGGGGTAGAAATGGTTGGTCATTCCTCAGATATTCGGAACAGGTCACGGATAATCATAAATTTCAGGCTTATCTT
Organism: Pachydiplax longipennis; assembly: GCA_036926295.1. NCBI lineage: Eukaryota > Metazoa > Arthropoda > Insecta > Odonata > Libellulidae > Pachydiplax > Pachydiplax longipennis. Next base: position 41,859,865 of record JAVFKF010000002.1, read on the forward strand.
TCGCTCTACACTTGGGCCGATCGTCCTATTGTGTCCGTTAGAGTAGGAATTTTCTTTCATCCTGCGTTAAGCAAGAAATTTCAGGTAAAAGCTTTATCCATGACCGCAGCTTATTGCTAAAGCAGTATTGTTCCGCAATACCTATCATTAAGAATGGTACACAAATGGAATAATAGTAATACTTGGTAACCTCTATAAAGACGCAATCTCATAATTATCTTGTAAAGAGTACTTCTTTTCCGAAACTTATTTGAGTTATTGATCGATTTAAATGTTGCTATCAACAACATATAATAAAACTATTATTTAACCAAACAGAGAAATAGTGAAACATAAGTACTGCTGATTTAGTTATAGGTATAAGCATTAATGCATGAACGTCACAACGTAAAATAATAATTTTAACAAGATGTTCCCTTCGAGCATCAATGTATGTTGAAACGTTTATTGCCTTTGAATCATAAAAATGATTCTACGATTATTCTTTGAATATTATAATAAAATGAAATTTTTTATCTTTTTCCCAAAACATTGAAAGATACTTAGTCTTTACATTATAAAAATCTTTATTCTTGCTCATAAAACTTTCTTGGTCAAAGGAAAGCTTTTTAAATGGTATTCATATGAAATTCAACCGTAAATTTCATAACGACTGAAAAAACAGCGTGCTTCGCTGTCAGAGAATTTCACTCATGCAGAGAACCCCAGAAAATGTCGTACTTTCGCGTACGTTTACGTTTTATTTCGACGAGCGGACAGCAAAATAGTAAAAACTTTCAATAAAACGAACACTACACCGATTTGACATCCTCTGCTTTTATTTCTTCTCCTTCCTACCGCACTCTGTCCCCTATTAAGATTTCTTATCTCTCTCCAGTATTTATTTCCTCCGAGTACTCCTTCTTCATTCCTCACCACTCCTTTTATTTTCCCTCTCTTCCAGCACATATCTCTCCGTTCGCTACACCACCACCTCGAATGGCACTCCGTGACGTTGAATTCCCTTTACGACTTCGTACAGATAGCGCACCTCCCGTAAGCCTGGCTCCCGATCCTCTCCCAATCACGTTCGGGTGGCAATGATAGCCCAGGGGCCGCAGGAGGGAGTGGTCCGCTGATGGGCACCTCTCCCATTCGCACCCTTAATGAGCATCCAACACATCCACACTTTCCCCCACACATAGATTCACTCCTCTCCCAGCCGAATTTCTCTCACACCCCTACAATCTTCTTAGCGTTCTCAGTAGTTCCGTATCTCACGCGTTTTCCTATGTCTAGCAGATGTGGTCGGCTCTTATGAGGCTCATCAATTCTACGCTTTCCCGGGCGTTAATGTGGAATGTTTCTCCTTGCGGTGGTTGTGAATTTAAGCCTAAAGATGTCTTAATTCGAAAAAGTGATTTTCATCATGATCATCGTTTCTTCTCAGGCCGCCGGTGATGTTCCCTAAAGATCATCCTTGTAGAATAATTCGAAGGGAAAGTAACAGGAACTTATTATCACCCCATACAGGTATTGAATCCACTAATTCTTCTAAGCATTACATTATTTATAAATTGAAATTATTGCTTACGTTTGCTTCGTTATCAGATATACTTTTATCAATACCTGTATCAAATTATTATTTATCAAATTATATCAAAGATGGATCTTTGAAATGACTCAAGATATTCTTTTAGAAAGCGGTCCCGGGCTCGATTCCCGGTAGGGGCTCACGTGCGCAATGATATCAGCTGATTCATTGCACTTTTAAAAGTTACTTACTTACTACATTTTATGAAAACAAAGTTTGTTACTCGAGATCTAAAATATTCTTGCATAACTTGTTTATGTTAAATTTTAAGATAAATTTCAGTACAACATTCCTAAGTCTGGGGAAAGTATACTAAAATTGTTGAATCATTTCTTCTAAAGTCTCGTTGTAGTTCATTATTGATAAAGAATTTTACCCATTCAGCCAAATCAGATTTTTTTGAGGATATTTCCGATACATTTGCATTAATATTCTCAATGTCATGCCAACACGTTTTGGTCCAAGCCTATTGGAGTTTCTACGGATTTAAGTTTATGAACCCTTTGTTTTAGTAACGCAATAGCCATTCAACTACAAATTTTCCAAAAATCGTACTTGAGCATGGTTTTTGTATTCATTTATCGTATTTTATTTTTCGCTTAAGTTATAGTTTTCGAAGTGTTGCCATTTTATATGTTATTTTTTTTCTTTATATAATTCAGAAAGATGGAATTCAGTAACACTGGTTGCATTTTAGCATCTTCTAATACTATAGAAGATTCAATAGGTCCTGAGAAGAAAAAGAAGTATACATCTCATCTTCATCGCGTTATATATTTATGCTTGGTAGATACACTTAATTCGTTTAAATACTCCTATAAATAAAACTTCTCAGTGCTTATGTCGGTTATAACCATCCTTATTTAAGAAATGATTTGTTTCCCATAAATATAGATCTATTTAATTTATGTCGCTAAATTTATCTTTTTTTGTCGTTCATTCATTGCGTCTGACCCAAATTTAAATCGAAAAACTGGATGTTTCTTCATTACAAAAATATGTGACATTGGAAGTCGAAATTTTTGTATCATTTTTTGCCAACGTGCGAGAGGGGTTTTTCTTGGATTGCTCAATAAGACAGGCCTTATTTTATTTTCATCCTTGATCCCTTAGGCCTTCGTGGTATTATAATATGAAATTCATTGCAGTCCATCCCACAAAAATTTTTCAGCCTCCCACAACTCCCACTCAGTGTCACTTTCGCCGTAATGTATCTTTATGGTTCCATTAGAGGGATTTCGGCCGAAAATATATTCGCATACGTATTGGGTAAGAGTGAAATAAAAAATGAAAAGATTCTGTCAAAACAAGACCAGCTCGATTAAAATATTTATTCCTTTCACCCTCTCTTTTCCTTCACTTGCCCTCTCTTTCGTCAGAAAGTTATCCTCGGCGGAGACTTTCATAAGGAATCCTGTCGTGAGTCATTATTCAGGCAAAAGTATTACGCAAGAGTTTGCCAAACCTGGAGACCGAATTCCCACTTATGTAGATCCCTCAGGTGCAAGTTTTTCGGGGGCTACGGTTCCGTAAGGGGCCGTTATTTGGAGAACTGGTTTTACTGGAATGGCATCTCGACCGCGCCGAAAGAGGGTCTCACTCATTTGCGTATATATCCTCAATCGTCCCAATAATTTTCGGCCGCTTTATTTATTTGGCTTCGTTAATGCACGAGGAGTCCTGTGTTGATTTTTTATGGCCCACCTTCTTTATGGCGGAGGGAAAGAGGCTTTAGATTGGTCGATGTCAGGGACGTGAAATTTTGCGAGTTGGTATCAAGGTGGAGAAGGATCCCGGACCTTCCGTCTCCTTTTTTAATTACGAACTTGAATCACCCCGTTCCAGCTGAATTATGTTAATTCTGGCGGTATGAAATGCTGGTTAACGGATACTTTTGGATACGTTTCCATACCAGATCCTGCGATATAAAAGGTATTTATGGAAGATGTACAGGTGTTTCAAACAGGATGACTTCACATATGTACTGATAAGATCAGATCTGAATTCCTGAATCTGAATACTTTCGCCATTTCCGGTTCTTCAATGGGAAATTAACGGAAATAAAATTATCTACGCTGGTCACGAAAGACGTCATAACGCCTCAAGATCTGAATTTTAAATTTAGGGACTTAATTTAATCAACGTCACCCTGTGAACTTGATACAGTCATCAGATCAATGAATATTCGAAAGGAAAGCTCTGAAGCTTGTTTGACTTCTCAACTCATATTATCATAAATATAATCCTTTAAATACAAGTTTGGCGCGGGACTTACGTTTCCTCTTACATAAACTCATACAATTAGACTTACGTTTTAATTTATCTAGGAATTTCAAGAGTAAAATTTTAAAAACCTCTCATCTCCTTTCACCACGGTTTCTTTTTCCTTCCTGATTCCTTGATTTCTCAAAAGAAAAATTTTTTATTGAATTCAAAGTTGTTATTGGGTTTTTGATCTAGATCCGTCTTTCACTATGTCTTCTCATGCAAGATTATCATCGTGATAATATACTTTAAAATGCGCGATCATACTAAGGACGGTTTTATGCCAAATGTCTGTCACAAATGATTTGCTGTAGTTGCACAAGATCAATGATAATAATAATTTGTAACTGAAGTTTTGTGAGAATATAAAAAAATACAATAATTTCTATCACAACAATTTCGTCATCAAATCACAAAATTTTTGCGATAAATCATGTGAATGAATTATTATCAATAAAAAGAGAAAATTGACGATTTGAAAACAATATCCAAAACACTTTTTACTATGGAACTCAGTTTCTCCATTATGAAAAGTAAGTAAAATGATCCTACGACGGAGTATATTCCGTAGAAGATACACTCATTAACTCACCAACTCAATGTTAGCGCATAATTTCAATTTTTATTCATAATTTGATTTAATATATTAGCCTTTCTAATGATTACTTCAGTTTACGAAATGAAGACGATTTTTTGCGTTAAAAATCTTTTGAAGGCGCTAAATACGCTTTTAATGTCAAAAACTAATTTCCTGCTTTGAAACTTCATTAGCGATTCGAATTTCTCTGATGAGAAGCGCTACAAAAACAGCTAATCCCCCGTTTATTAAAATTTCTCGGGATTCCTCGCATATTACTTAAGAAATGACGCATTCCTAAATTAATCGATAATAAATCCTAAATTCCTAAATTAAATGACTCGACTCTAATCCATTTCTTTGACCATTAGCCGGTTCGCGTTTCATCTCCAAAGCAACCGTCATCAGCGATCGGACATTCGTGAATGAAATGGGCTTCATGTTAATCGACACTTTTATTACCCGGGATATTAAGTGGCTCATTCAGTCCAAGTGGAAGGGAATTAATCTTTCGAAGGTAACGGATACCAACCCGATTCTATAACCCATTTCAATTAACGGACGGTGATATTATTTCTCGATCGAAGGATGCTCTCATGACGTTTTCCTCTATCTTTCGCAGGATCTGCTGGAGAGGCTGTTCAGGCTGTTCGATCAAGACCGGGACGATCTCCTGGTCCAGGAGGATTGGGTGGAGTTCCTGAAAGCTAGGCTCACGTGAGTGAATCGTTAACCTTTTTATTCCCCGAAGATTATAGCAATTTCGTTACTTCATTGCGGGAATGGCCGATGAATCGGCAACTGCAGGTTTTATTTCGGCGAAAGGCAGTGAGGGATACAGAATTCCCCGTGCATCAATCATTAGGCAGAATTAAGGCTGAATCCACTCGCAGGCGGCACGAATCGTCTTTCATTGCACGATTTCGCGCCCGCGATGTCTCTTTCCAAATCAAAAAGAAACAGTTCCGCGTTTAAATTACGCCATTTATCGTAGGCGGTGGATATTATTCATGGAGCGGTGATGAACTCTGCGTTTATCCATTTGTATAAATGAACGCTGATTGCCCAAGCTTAAGAGCGTGTCGAGTTATGAGAGAAACGGAAATAATCTTGTAAATCAGAAGCCTTGACATCTTTTTTCGACTTGAAGATTGCTCATTAGTGAGAGATTTAAGGGGATTATTTTTTGTTCTCGCTGCTGTAACCTTTAATTTTTCATTGGCACTGTAATCAGTTAATTAATCCTAGTTTTGTTTCAAATTAAGTTGTACATGCCTTAGTCTCTGTACGGTAAGTCATTCATAAATTAGGATATTTTCTGGATTATCAAGTACTTGAGTCTCTTTCAAGTATATTTTAGCGAAAATTGTTAGAAAACTATCCAAAGGTTCTCTTCATTTATTTTTCATTATCATAAGCAACTTGATGTTGAGTTGAGGAAAACGGGATATTCGCGGTTTAAATCCTAGTCTCGAGAGACTTCTTCAAGCCCTTTTTTCCTTTAGATTTTCTACAGATCGCTCTCATTCCTTAACTAAAGGTTTAAAAAAAATCCCAAACGAAACCCTGGAATGAGATAGAAATCGTTATACCAAGACATCGCTGTGAGAGTTGTATTTGCATTGTTAAATATGCTTCGAGAGCGGAATTCATATCACATATAGGGACTCCCGTTGGAAATTGATCCCGGGACACCTTCCACTAAAGACGAACGCACTACCAACTTGGCCCTTCGGAAGCTTTCTTTGTCAGAGAGACATTTGCTTAGTACATTGTTTTACAATGCATTATTGGAATAAATAATCTAATTATTCTATGCTGGTGAATGGTCTAAACCTCTTTATAAATTCGCGATGAAATATTATAGTTTATAGCTACAGCTATATATTTTATATTATAGGTTATAGCAATTATTACTTATATGTAAAATGAAACTACGAGGAACTTTCTGTGACTCCTCGAAATTACTCCACGTACAGTATCGCATGCTAAAATGTAGCGCACGTTTTATACAAGCTGAGTCCATCGAAGCGCCCGAGACATTTAATGTGGACCGCAGAGAGGGCCGTAACTATCATTGCTCTCAGCATTATAAAAATTTCGCACATTATTCTCTCGTACATAAAGTAACGTCATCGTAGAATTCCCATAAAACGCTCTCATAAAATGTAACTTTCTATCTTTTAATTGACTTTTCGTGCTCATCCGAGTCTTAAATCGCTGTCAAAGCTTGAAATTGCATATACTTGAGAACGGGATCGGGAGGGTAATTTTTATGAACCCTAAAACTGTCCTCTTCGATAAATTCTATAGGCCTTGACGTTGATTTAACGGACAGTTTTAAACAGAATAGCTTCTCATAGAGCACGAGAGAAACTTCAACGTTCTTTATCCTTTCCTTGAAAATTTGAGGAAGGGATACCTCAAGTTATTGAGACTGCTCTCTAAGCGACCCATGAGTTGTCAAGCATTACATCTAACAAAAATTTATCGCCATTTAGGAATGGGTTATTTTGATGTATGCATGAGATGGCGTGCACCCAGGAAAATTCCCAAGGAAGAATATACTTGAAAAATGTTCGCCGGTCCGACGGATTTTTTTTTTCAAGTCTATTCTTCCATGGGAATTATCGCCTTTATTTTTCGATCGAAGCTGTAAGATTTTCTTTCCAGCTGGATTACTTTTTTCGTAAAAGATTACTTTTTTAGTATTAGATCACATTTCCATTAGGCGTAATAAATCTTGATACAATCTCAAGGGATATAGTTTTCAGTAGGCAAGTAAAAATGTTTCCTCAGTAATTAAAATACCTATGATAAATACTGCTAATCATTACGCAAAGAAATGGACTCCGTATATTTTATAAATATTTTAAAATTTTTTTCTTACGTTTTATCTCATCTCGATATGATATGACATAATTATTCGTGGAAGGATAACGGCAAAGAATTATTTTTATTAATTAAAGTCTTACTGTTAGCTTTAATAAGATTATCAAGGCAATTTATATAACGATTTTGAGAGCAATAATTTTGAGCTGTAATTTACAGTTACGAGTAATGTTATATATTATTCAATTCATATTTGCTGGATTACATAAATGAATAGAATATTTTCATTTTGTTATTCTAGTTCAGGGTTGAGAAAATTATATTATTCATTTCTTGTTCATAGTAGTATAATATAGAACATACTGAGGTATGAGAGATAGTAAACAGTGGAATTCGGCTTGGTCACTCCTTAAACTACTTCATCTTAAATAGTCGCCTCATTCCCTCTCCAAATCCTTCGATAGCTTATTGTGATGGAGATGATGATCTATCCATTCGGGTTGATGACTTAACAGACAGATTAACTAGAAAATTAAATATTTATACTAGAACATTTGATCTATTGTAACCTTTTCATCCACGAGAAAGGAAAGCATTGAAATCTTCACAGAGCAGCAGGCTTTCTTCCGGTCTTATAAAACAAAAAAATAAATATTCGAAAATTTATCCTTGTAAAAAAGAGAGGAATAATCTCTTTCTCTAAAATCTTCGTAATGTCATCATTGGAACAGCAGATTTGTATATCATCATAATTAAAATTTTGCGATTCTCGAGAGGCGAGAAACTGGACTTTGAGCCTTCCGATTCAAAGGAGCTAAACATCAGCACGTAATGTTGCAAGCGAGCGAATGAGCTTCGGAGGAAAGCTGTCTAGTTCACGTCGAGGCTTTCATTGAGCTTCCACAGTGCCACTGCTCTCTCACGCTCGATGGTTGACCAACTGTGAACTGACGGCGTCCGTAGGTGGTCAGCCGTGTTCCCAATCCGAAGACGTGAGGATATAGCCGCTCCCTCTCATACGCGCTCTTTCACACATCAACAAGAGTGGGGAGAGTCTGCCGTCATTAGTTATCTATTGCGTAACACATCGATGAAACCCCATCATCGAGCGCAATTTCTGAAGGACGTATGCCAGTGATCTAAATGAAGGAATGCTTGGGTGCTATGCTGCAAACGGATTTATTCACCCTACGCGATTATGAAAGGTGTAGTGAAGTCTTGTCTGGTTATAATACACTCTTCCAATAGTATAAGAATTTGATAGCTATCCAAGAATTTGGCTACATATTTTCGTCCTTAATTCGCTGATGATCCATCGATAGAATCGTTTGTGATTATTTGATCGATTACAATAATGTGCGAATTACACCAAAATGTTAGCTACACTGAACTCATGCGATATAAATAACCTAAGATGCGTATAATTGTTGATTACATAATTATCAACAATGATGTAAAGCTACATTATATTTTAGTTATTATTAACTCGAGTATCTGTTTTTAATTCGTGACTTCGTCTAATTGATAATAACTACCAAATACTATAGTTAAAATAACTTCTTTATCTTAACAGGTATCTGTGTATTATTTTATTATAAATATTTTACTTTACCCTGCACTTATAAAGTGAAATGAGTTTCTTAATGAGAAGTAGTTTTCATGTGTGAATAAACACACAGATACTACAATCTTCAAACGATCTTTATATGACTAGTAAATTAGTTTTTGCTCTAAAGGTTTGTCACAATAGATGTTGTAATAAGCAAACTGTTTACAAATCGTGGTCATTAACATTATTACTTGATTTGAAATTCCTCGGGAATATCATTTGCAGGGATTCATTAGACTTTGTCATTCAATTATTATTGTTTACAAACAATGTTCACAAGCAAACTTTCTCCAGATACTACTAACAAAATGTTCAAATATTGAAAGCAAAAAAGGCTCATTCCTCGACATTAGATACTTTTCGGCAAACTCAGTTCTAATTAATGACTGCTTAGCACCTTCAGGGACTAAACTTTCCCTCGCAAATATTCGCTAAATTGTTTTCTTCAGATTCTAAAGGAAAAAACCTCTAATCTTCTTTTGGGCTCTGCGATATTAAAATACGAATGCAATTCAAAGCTTCATGCTGACAGCTAAACATTCAATAAATTTCCATTTTTTCTTTTTATTAATTATTACGTTGGTCACTGAGAAATACATCGAATGAATGTTTATAATAGATGGTAATGGTTGACCTTTTAAAAACTTTTGATAGTACCGCAACTACCTGCAAAAACTGCTTATCAAGAAGATATCAAATCCTTTATTCCTGAAAGCAAGTATATATGAAATCAAAATCATTGACATTAAAATTCTATCCTTGATACCTCTGATGTTTCTGTCGTTTTTACCTGTTATTTTTTTGCACGAAAAACGTAAATAGCTGTGAACTATAGATATTTCGTAAGCAAACCTCTATCCAAATTTCCATTGTGGAAAAAAATCTGCGATTAATCTACCCAACTGGGATATAATTAGTGTGATAGAAGGTTATTATATCGATATGTCCTCGAAGTTATCTCTATGATTTTTTGTTTCTCTCTTTCCCTCCAACGCCAAAATTACCTTTTTTATCTTATCCAAGAGAGCATCAAACGCACGATTCCTCCAAGGTTGGACCACTTTTCGCACTTCTCGTTACGGTGTTCGCACCAAGATGACGTAATTACCTGCATCAAAAACTTATTCATTTTCGCCTTCATCTGAAATCTCTTGACTCCGTGATGCCACGTTCACTTGATTCCTTTCATTTTTAATTTGGTCTCCCCTGTGCGATCGTGATGAATTTTCTCCAGGAGGTAAATTAAGTTTGAAGGCTGTTGGGACCTTGTTTGACAGTAGACACCACCGCGAGAAACTCGAAGAGAAAGATTTATGCACATGTATGCGTATTACAATATATTTACGAAAAATATAATTATCTTAAAGAACGGCGGGTTCATCATTATATCAAATCGAATTCCATAAGCGTCTTCGTCAGTTATTTCCCCTTTGCTTAGATAAATCAACTACCGCTCTTAAAATTTTCTCTGTGGCTGATTATTTTTCTACTGAGATAAGATTGCGCATTTTTTTGTAGGATAAGTTTCAGATAAGATAAGTAGCGAAGATATTTTATAGTTTCTTAGGGTGACATTCCTCTAATAATTTGTTTTCTCATATTTTTTAAATTTCAGATCTCTGATTAGATTTAAGATAACAAAAAGCGGATGAAACCTGTATTTTACTATTTAATACTTAGTAAAAAGCAATCTTATGCATTCCAGAGGTAAGGTAAATTCTTCATTACAATTAGAATAAAATTTTTAATTGATATTAAAGCTGTATTTCTAAAATCAAATCTCGAGAAATAATTGGAAAGGTACCGTGAAAAAATTCAGCAGTTTAGTTGCATTCATCAAATGAAAACTTTCGTAATATGGAAAGAAGTCCGAGACGAAAAGTAGAATTACGTGACTCAGTTACTTCGATATATTTCCATTTTATCATGCGTATCATTGTCTTTCTTCATATAATATATTTTTGAATTTAAGTACATCATTATTAATAATTAGTTAAGGTCGTCTTCCCATCATTCGACTCAAAATTGATTCAATGAGTATGAACCAAAGGAGATGGTCATATTCTATTGAATGATGATAAAATACAAGAAAATATGAGAGGGATTCAAAAGCGATATAATGTGCAGACGAATGCTCGGGAATGAATCATCTCGTATTTCGAATTTCGGATTGGGAGGTCAAAGAAGAAATTAATAAATTCGACATGGAAAGAGTTAGAGTGTATAAGTGGAGAAGAGTGGCTCAGTAGAGCTTGCATGAGAGTTAAGAATAGAAATGGTGAGAAAACGCGCGGTGGAGATGAGAAGGCGGGGAAATAAATAAAGGTGAGCTGAAAATCTAGAGAGAGAGAATGTGGAAGGGTATTTCCAAAATAGTTTTTCCGTATTGCGTAACAGAATTCCCAAAGCATTCACCTCCTTTCTCTGCCACTTCAGCTCTTCTCTTTCAGGCCGTGAACAGTTAGCAGTGAAAATATATTTTTCCTTATGGCTCCTCTCGAAAATCCTCCATTTTCATCCTCCGCATTTGGCAGTCTTCGCTTTCGGTCGCGCTGGAACTATGTTATTAACGAAAACGAAATGTCAAGCATGACAAGGATGAGTGCGTCGTTGGGAATTAAACCGGCGTGTTTACTTATAAGTACCCAAACACGCGTAGCCGGGGGTCATTCTTGCCTCCATAAATTTTTTGAATCCCTCTCGTTAATCGTCGAGGAAAATGGACTGTTATTTCAACCTCTTCCAACGTTGATTAGTATTCACAACAATCACAGCACAGCTCGGAAACCGCTTTCTAAATTCGGTGGAATTTTCGAAGGTGAAATCCACAAATAAAGTTGTTGATTCTTTGGAGAAGGAATATATTTATGGCGTGGAACTAATTTTTTACTTAATTCATCGTGATTTAGTTCGGAATTTCCTCGCATAAATATGTCGCTATAGGATGACCTCACGTAAATTTACTGAGTATAATTTGTAGTTAGCTTTGTTTTTTTGTGTCAGTGATTTGTTTATCATAAACGTAGTGACATATGTATTATATAGTAATTGAATTTATTTCACTGAAGTATGTATTTTGACTTTTTCCACGACTACACAAGGAAATTATCCGAGTATAAAATTGACTTCTTTATGAAGCAAGGAGTTTATTTTAGTGAATTATTTTAAAATTATATCAAGTATAATTATAATCCATATGGGCAGTATGTAAGTTATATACTAAAATTTTTCCAGTATCTTGATTTATAATAATAAGATCTATTATAGGTAACGTTAAGACTTATTTCTCGACGAAATGAAGTTGAAATGAATTTAAAACCGATTTGTTCAGGGAGAAGCAGAAGCCAAAAATATCGACATGAGTGGGACTCGAACCCAAGTCCCTCACTCTCTGGGCATTCCGATTTGTCCAAAAGCCTTCGACAGCAAAATATATTTTGAATTATATATTAGTAGTATTGTTAAAATGTGCTAAGATTATTCGACACATATAGGCCCTCTCTAGGAATCGAACCCTGGACTGCTTTCACCAATAATGAAGGCGTTGCCCTCTTGGCTATCTGGTAGCAATAATCCTACTAGAGGCGTATTGGAAAGGTTTTTAATACGTATTACCACTTTTATTGTAAATTATGTTGTTCTTAATGTCATAAAATAATAAATTTTACGGGATTTTTTTGTCAGCGTAACCATCTCTCCACTTTAAAAGCGTAATACTGGATATTCCACTTTTCTTACGTTAATTCGTATAATCTTCCCTTCCACGGCCTTCCTTTTCTTCCCTCCTTCGCTCGTCCTGCATTTTCCTTTTTCTCTTATCTCTCTCCATCGACGCCAGTCTTAAAGAAGTCTTCTATAATTGGCAGGTGGCAGTGCTGTAGCTCCCCATCCCTTCATCTCCTTTTGCTATCACGGCGTAGGTTACGAGCTGCAGGAGAACGAGAGAGGGGGAAAGAGATCTCGGTAGGACGTTCGAGTGGGAAGTTATTCGATGGACTCCTTCGCGGAGAGAAAACGCAGTAAACAAGCCGGTGAAAATGGATTGCAAAACTAGATTAAGCTCTCGGGGGACTTCGGACTCGATTTAATTTACAATTTCGAGACGCAAACGGCCGGACGGGACGGCCATATAGTTTAATATCGCTCCTTAAGGGGAGAATTAGTGGATGTTAATCGAATAAAATAGCGGACGATAACGCTATTCCCTAGGTAGATTTCGATGCGTTTGAAACACCTTTTAAAGTTTCTCGCGGACGCTTTTTTTTCTCGTTTTCCGTCCCATTCGACGCGAGCTGCAACATACTAATGTCGTCGCTAGGGGAATTCGCGTCTCCTAAAATAGCGACGAGAGATGTCTTCCTCTTGATTACTCCTGTTGACGGTGGGAAGTTCTCCATTCTGCATGTCTCTCCGCGGAAGGACTAATTTGGATCGCGGGCTCAGAGCGCGCATTCTTTACCCCATTGACGTTTTCTTAACGGGGTGCGGATGCCCGCTTAAGATGGAGTGGGCAGCTTGGTGGGATGGGAACGGTCGCATTGATCATTATTGGTTATTGAAGGCGGCGTTCCGATGTATTTAGATTGCTCAGCGGCGTCGTTCGTTTGCGCAGAGACAGGAGTGGAGATACTCGCGGACCGCTCCTCTGATTTGTGGTTGCGAGTAATAAACTGTACCATTCCAGATGCAAATTGGAAAGTAACGAGTACTTGTGCTTTTGCGTACTCCTGCGAGGTTATAAAATCCCGAAGCAACGGCCAAATTATACGCTCTTTAACTGCTTATTAAAGTTCTTCCTAAGTGCGAAGAATGGGTGATAAATTTTGATTGCACCGTCAATATTTGTTTCTATCTCATAATGGACTTGTGAGGGTAGACTTTTTGCATACATTGAGGGTGAAACTGGGAAAATAGGAGTAGTTACAAACGGAGTATTATTTTGTTTATTAATTGTATTGAATTCTGCAATTCCAACCAATCTCGTGATGGAGCACTCTTTTAGTTCTTTAAACTACGTGCTGGAAGCCATTTGATTACAAGTAAATATAAATAGAATAAAATAGATGTAAGCTAAGTGTAATGAGGAGGCATATGTTAATTCGCTAAACTATCTTCTAAGATATTCATTCACAACCCTTAAACTATAAATACTATAATCATTCAAATTTATTAAGTAATATTATAATTTGTTGAAAATGGCACAATAGGAAGCTTGTATTTTAGTAAGAAAAGGTAGTTTATTTTTAATAGTTTGTTCATTTTATGAGAAAGGATTATGATTTATGGAAAGTTATCATTTAATTTCACAACCATATGGAATGTGTAATGGTAGTGATTTGTGTTAAATTTGAAAAAATTGTAAGTTTCAAAACAAAAAATCTAACTTGCTTTACTTACTACTGAATGCTTAGAGATACATTTAATAGTGGGAATAAAATCTTGTAACTTACCAAGCATACAACAAAATTTCAATATTTTAAGCGCTATGCGTTCTTTTTGCACCGCTTGCAGCAATGAAAGCAAAATAACTGTAGAATCTTCTGACTCAGAGAAGTAGCTTGCTTGCCTTCCTCCCCCGAGTCCTGAAGTTCGAATCCCGCTGAGAACATGCATGTTGCCTTCAACATGATAAATGGCTACGGTGCATGTAATTGGCTGCGCGAAATTTTCACCAAATAAATCTTCATCTTTAAAGTAGAGCCCAGCGTATATTTAATTCAAAGCTAGTTCGATTTTTGCATTAATTGTTACGGAAAAGGAATTGATTGTGAGCTGAGAAAGGGGTTGGGTCAACGAGACACGGAAAATAATAGTAGTTTACGATCTCCTTCGCATTCTCAAAGGATGTGCAGGAATTTTTCGCGGGATCGATTCTACAAGAGCTCAGCCCACAAGAAATCAGTTGAATCACGGTGTGGTCTTGCAGTGGATTCGAAGGGGATGGGCGAGTCGGTCCACGCAACCCAGTACACGAATAGTGGAAAGATGCCAAGAGATACATTCTGCTGAATCGATGGAGAAGCCAGGAGAGATGTGACGGATTTTCTAGCCGAACCATTCCGGGTCATAAACATTATCCTTAACAAGTAAAGAGAGTAGGAAACTTTTATGAATTGCCGATGCATTAGCGCGCAGCAGAAATTGCACGGAGGATGGTCGGCCCCAAGGATCACGGAAAGTTTTCTTTTCCAAGAGTTGCAAGATGTCAGAAAAAACGTGTGGTGTAAGTTATCGAGTTCGTGGGCTAAATTATTGGGTATTATGTAATACTCTAGTTGGTGCGAGCGAAGCTGCGATTTTTCTCCATGGAAATCCTTGTTACAGTCGTTTAATATTCAGGGCGCGCTCCAGAAGATACTCGATACTTGGCGGACATTCCCAAGATGATTGAGTTAACGCTCCCTGTTGTGTTACGGATTTCTTCGCGATTTTTCCTCGCTCGAAACATTCCGGCGGAGAGGTTAATTAACACTTTTCTCATACTTTCTGAAAAATATTGACGGCGATCAGAGGCCGAAGTTGTCCCACTGTCGCTTGCAGTTGTACTTTCGAGCATCCCCCGAGCGCTTGCTCTTTATAAGGCCTGTGTAAGCAGGAGTATGAGGAATTAAACAGGTAAATCGAGCGCTTGAAATGATCTCATATCAATGTAGAAATATCTGTAAAATATTGTGGAGGGTTTTGATGAAGCCATCTAAGTGGAAAGAATTCTAATATAAGAGAAGCAGTTCCTGAAGGATTACATA
Organism: Pachydiplax longipennis; assembly: GCA_036926295.1. Classification (NCBI taxonomy): domain Eukaryota; kingdom Metazoa; phylum Arthropoda; class Insecta; order Odonata; family Libellulidae; genus Pachydiplax; species Pachydiplax longipennis. The sequence goes on from JAVFKF010000002.1 coordinate 41,875,467, forward strand.
GAATGAATGCTTAATGTTTTCCATTGAGGGAATTAAAGAATAAAATAACTCATCTACCTTTAGAAAAGTTGTTTTATGTTAAACGACCCGGACTTTTTCGTGTCATCATCAGGTAAAATGTGTTGTGTTATTCCTCATTGTGTAGATATACTCCAAAGTCAAGACCGAATTTTTAGATTCTGTCCCAGAGCAATTAATGGAGGCACTTTTACCAAAGTAAAATAAAAATAATTATGGATAAACTCGTGGTTCTCATTAAATTTGCTTCTTTGTTAATAGGAAAAAAGATCGGGTAGATGGTAAGAAGCAAAGGGAATTTACATGAGTTTTTTCTCTTATGTAAAGTACACAAGAGTAAATCAATATTTTAATCCTAATTAATTTAAGTCATCCCAAATAACTCTCAATTTTAATGGCATTAACATAGTGTATATCTAATTCTTTCAATTTGAAATACATTCCCAAGGGAAAACGGACATGAGAAAATCTTACAAGACCGGGACTCGAACCCAGATCTTCTACTTTTCAGGCGGATGCTTTCACATGTATTAGTTCATGGAAGTTACATTATATTTTCAGCGGCACTAATAAAACAAACGTACAGAATAATCATTTCCACGTTTTATGTGAATTGAGTATAGCATTATTAGATAGGAATCGATAATAAAAGAATATTCGATCACTGTAATAAAATTATTCGACTTTCCTCCCTCCAGTATGCTATAATTGGAAGAAAGCCTTATGTAACATCCTCCATTACTCTAGTGTACGTACTTCAAGTCCGAGAGTGGCTTACATCAGTCTCGAGAGCCTTACATCGTATGCGCTTTTGGGTGGCGGAAAATTATTCCGAAGGTAAGGAAGAAATATGTGTGCTTTACGGGTTTCCTGTTTACAAGCAACGTCAGAAGCGACGGAAGGTCTGTTGTATCCCCGCTAAAATATGGGCACCATGATTCTTAAGAGCTTTAAAGCTTATTATTTCTTGGCTTTAATTCTCTCTTTCTCTACTTCTCAGCTTCTTAGCCTTGAATCGAATCTAGCTAATGATGCAACCTCTATTGTGAAATGAAAGGTTACGGGCGAAAGAAACGCTTTTTGGACATTCATTATGATAGTAGAAATCTGCAAAAGTTCGGATTTCGTTAACTTAATTCTTAGTTTCTAACGATGGGCTCCAATGAGCAGGGGCTCCCGATTTAGGGTCCCCATATTAATGCGCGAGGACCCTAGATTCTTTGGTACGCCTATAATTTCCCCAGATATAGAGCATATTTTATTATCAGTAATTGAATAATGATATTATTTTGAAGAAATTTAGTCGCTTTTCAGAGGATATCTTGAGATTATGTCGAAAGCAGTAACCATATTAAAGTTTGTACAATACGAAAAGAATCATCATCATGGGCTAACAATCAGAAGATTATTTTTTTGAAGATCACCTATCTTCTACCCATTACTCCATCTTCTCATATTTCCTAGCCTTAATACTAATCAGCCTGTCATAATCTAATCTAGGTCTTCTTTTATATAATCTCTACCTTCTAGTATTTTTTCCAGAGTCTTCATCAGACTATAGTGCCTTAGTGTGTACTTAATCGTTCTTTCTTTAATTCATCAATGTTTTTAACAGAGATTTAACTTTGTGTTCAATTCGAAGGACTTCTTCATCAGCTATATAAGGAAATACTCAATGACTTTTAAACCGAAAAAGTTCCATTTAAAGCATATTATGGTAAAAACCGACACTTTAACAAATATAAATCATTCTAAGGAAACAAAAACATTAGATAGATCTCACAGCTATCTAAGAAAAGCGATTTATTTAACGGTCGATCGAGGAGTTTCTTTTAATTCTTCAAAAGCATTACAGTTAGCTTTAAGCCGATCGAGTTTTTTCTCACGGGGGTAACGACTCCTCTTGAGAAAAAAGATTAGTTTTCATGTCATCCGAGAGATTTTCTTACCACCCTCATGCATCGCCATGCAATGGTTTTTTACGCGATGCTGATTGGTATCTCAAGCTCAATTTCGCTTCCATTCCGCTGGAATAGGGAATCGCGTGATTGCATTACGGGTCACGTGATCCCCGGCGAGCCGAATCCGCGATCTTTATCACGAATGCAAATGAGCCGTTAAATTTGTAGCAAAAATCCCGAGAAAAAATCGCCACGTGAAGGATGGAGGGAAATAAACGACGCCGATTTGAATTTCAAGCGGAAATGCCCGAGCGCGTCTCATTTCCATTTAAAATGCCCGAGAAAAGATGTAAATATTTTTCCCGAGAGGTCTTGAGCACTTCTAAATGCGGATCGTGGGAGTGATCTTTTTGCACGTGGAGAACGTTTGAACAATGGGCACTTGATTTCTTTATAGGTATTTAGCGCAGTAATTTTGATGTTCTAAATACGTTAGATTCTCCGTCTCCGCCCTCCGTTTGTGTATAAACGACCACATCCTCCCGCAGCGGGTTCTGCTTCGGATTTTTTTGCAATGAAATTCGCCGTCGAGGAACGTTTTCGAGTTAACTGAATTTACACCGCCGCATTCTCGAAGGCCCGTGGCGTTTACTGCCGTTTTACATATATATAAAATCAGGCGGAACTCAACGCATAATGCAATATTCGTGATCTCATTATTTGCGCTGCCGTGAGGGTCGAGGTTAGAAGGCGGGGTGATAACGAGGCGTTATAAACACAGGTCTTTCTGGAAATAAGTAGGAAAGTAAGATATAGACGTATAAAAATATAAAGTTGGGGTATATGGCTGTTTGGAGGGTTGGAGTGCTTAGGGTTTTATGGTCAAATAACTCTTACCCCTTCTCGCGGAAGGAGAGAAAAAATTTATCGGAGAGATTTCCCCATTTAAATGCGCGTTCTCCGACGCATACCGCCAAACACCCTCGCGCGTCATACCCAAACGGGGATGGCATTGTCGATTTCCTATCTTTTCTGCCTCACAATTTGTGTGCTTATCGGAAGCAAATTGCGACGCTTCCCAGAGCGAATCATTAGAATTTCAAATCGCTTCTTCTTCGATGGCTTTTTTCCGGTTTTATTGCCGTCTGATTTACTGCCTCCTTGATTTTCCCGCGGTGAACGTCACCTAACCGAGAGGAAGGGGGTGTTTTCCTCTTTCCCCCTAACGCTTTAATTCTCCTGAAGAACCATTGTTGCTCGGATGACGGCAATGAATCAATTAAAAGGAGGCTTCATTATAAGGAGTGGTATCAAGGGACTTCATCTCGAATGCCTTTCGAAGCTATATTACCTTTCAGTCGATCCGAGCGTGTTCTTTCTTTGAAATTTATAAGTGCTAGGAGCGAAAATGTCCCTAGGAGATTGAAAAAACAAAAGGGACGGGAAGTTAATTACGCCCGATGTCTGAGGCTTAATCAAGATCGGAATTTATTTCGCGGAGCTAATGGTGTGTAGTTTGATATCTATCACGTGTGAATTACATTTTGCCCGTTTATCTAACGGTTTCACTCCATGTTTAGTTCGTGATTGATTTCAGTTCCACAAATTTTGAAGTATTTCAATTCGGAAACGAGGTTTTTGGCAGCTTCAGTACATAATTTTATTCTTATCACCTTCTAAGCCCCCAATATTCAATTCCTAAATAATTTTAACGATTGAGAATTATTAAAATGAATGTATGAATTAACCACACAAAGCATTAATTTATATTCATCTCTCCAGTTGATTTTTTCATAGATTAGGCTCCAGATAATTGGAAAAAGTTCTCCAACAATTCTTCATTGATTATAACATCCCTATTTAAATTTTTAACACTAAAATTAGGAAATGTTCCTGAAATAGTGGGGAAGCTAAGGCACACCACCTCACCCCTTATCTTGATTCAATTCTATTAGCCCTGGAGAGGTAATGAATATCATTACCTCTCCAGGGCTAATAGAAGAGGGTTTGAGGTGCAAAGTAGCTTCCGGTAAGAATGCTGTGATTATGAGATATGCTTATCAAGTATCAAGTAGTATTATACTTCGACAACTGAGGTCATTTCGCACATAGGCTCCCACCGGGGTTCGAACGCTTTCGTCTGAGTAAAACGCGCTATCTTTTTGGCTATCCGGAAGCCCAGTATGGCTATTTAGCACATTCTATTTACATCGTATGAAAATCATTACCAGGAATCAAGCTAGGTCATCGTTCTTTTTGATGAAATTAGGAACTAATTTACTAATGTGGTTCCATGTACAATTAAATTCTTGCTTTGGTTCTTACATTTTCATAATTGCGTTCTCCCTACATCCTCATTTTCAGAGATCACGGTCTCAGACATGCAAAATATAGATGTACGCTTCCAAAGTGCATCTTTCCATGCCCTCTGAAGAAAGTCAATTATCTTCGCTGAACGGGAAAAATGCTAACCACCGTCTTAAATATCAATATTCATAATACATGAATCTGTGAAAATATGCAGGATATTTGGATCACCTATATTTTTTCGGTAACTCAACCTCGTATTTCCTCAATTAAAACGGGCACTCGGCACTCGACCGTGAAATGATTAAGTTGCGAATAAAGCGATGTTTATGCACACGACCAAACAGGCGCCAGCGGAGGCACAAGTAATTCAAATAAAGACGAATGATTGTTTTAAGAGGAGGGAAACGTTCGCAATCCAATCAAAAGTCCGAGAGAGAGATGGATCGGAGACGGAGATTGACCCCTGTGGCGATGGCGTCGGGAAAAAAGCCATCAGCGATGCAAATGATAAGGTGTAGATTGGGCTGGAATAGATACAGGGAAACCGCTAAGCAGAGGAGGAAGGGGAGAAGAAATGAGGCAATTCACGGGTGTGGTCCGGAAAGAATCCGTGGAATATTCATGAAAATCCTTCGTCCGGCAGCGAACCGAAAATGGCTTATGGTGATGAATGATGATGCGTTTACGAAAAACTTGTTTACGGAGGCTTTCCTTCGGCTCCGGAATAATATTAGGCGACGCGTGAATCTTCGTGAGAAATTGGGATTTCGTTAACGCGAAATGATGCATGAGTGTCTTTTAAATAATTCCCTCTGAATGCTAATCCGATTTCAGCGATTCATGATATGCAGAGATGAGTCTCTCTGGCCACCCATGTCCACTTAATGAAATTACTATAAACATAAGCGCCCACAAGCTCTATGTTTTTGTTTTATTTATGCGGATATTCTTACAGAGTGAAATTAATGGAAACAGTATATAAGTTTCGGATACTCCTCTTAAGGCCTTAAAGGTGTAGGGATAAGAATGCTAAAACAATGAGGTCATTTTTAAGCCATGGTTTACTCAATGCATGAAATAAGTTCTTTGTAAGAGTGGTCTTAATAGACTAAAATTCGCCGCTTTAAGATAAACTTATTACTATTATTATATTTTAATACCTAAAAGTAGCTTGATTTATGCTGGATGTAACTTAATTTTTACTAAAATCAAGTTACTCTGGTTGAACTTCGTGGAAGACCATCATAAACAAAATAAAATTAGCATTTTCCACTGAATTTTATTAGTCGGACAGTTTTGAGCATTCAGATCATCTTCGAGGATGTTCAATTTTTATTGTAATAATATATTTTATACGCCTTTTTACTCAGATACTATTTATCAAATATTGAGGAAAGGATAAGTCGGTGGATAAAATTTGATACAGTTAAAGGCTACTGGTGTCAATTAGTTTTGAAAAAGGTCTTTACATAATTAACGATTGTTAAAACGATTACCTAACTCATCCGAATATTATCCAGTAACGCAGCATACTCATGAACCTAAATTTAAATGTAAAATAACCAAGAAACAACAAATCCGATGATAAATGAAGCTTAAGTTAGTCCAGACACCAAAAAATAAATTCCAAAACCGTAAAGCGTACCCGTAGTTTCGATCTCCATTCATTAGTGTTAAATTTAAAAAATCGTTTATACTTGCGGTATACTACAGTGTACCTTCAGCCTTTTCATATTCCAGCTCCATCTCTATCAGATTCTTCAAAATAACCAACTTTTAACGACGCGCGTCGGGTTTTCTCAGCGCGTCATTCCTCTTGCGTCCCGTCAGTCGCCGAGGCGTCAATAGGTGACGTCTTAGTGGTATTCTTTGATATCCCTTGATGCATTTCTTCACCGCGCTCCAGCGAACTAAACTTCCTTCCACTCCTCCTCATGTAATACTCCATCTTCTATCGGCTGTCACTGCACAGAAATCACCATGTCACGTTTGCCACCGCTCTCCCCTAATTTGGCCGCGGATTAATCGATTCCTTTGCCGGATTGCAAGAAGCCGCTGTTTACCACTTACGTGGGATCAACTCGCACTCATTATTCACTCTTCCTTTTCCGTCGAATTCCATCCACGTTACATTGTCACCGTTAGAAGGACAGAAAAATAACGAAAACAAACCCCAGCCGTGACGCAGGAGGCATTTGCATATACTCGCAAGTTTCTAATTTAAATCCATTCCGCGACGGCAATCCGCGGAAGGAAAACCAAATTAGGATACACTCTTGATTGAATCTACTAAGATAAACGGAGGTCATCGAGGAAGGGTTTGTTTTCTGCGAGGCTGTGTCGACTTAAGGATGTTACTCGTGAGTGATTCCGTCCATAATAGGGGTTAATGACTAACCCGCAATGATGAATATGCAATCGCCCGAAACTCCGCGATCCCAGGACGTATATATTTCTTGGTGCGGGAACCTGAGAGATAAACGGCCCTATTTAAAAATTCTTTTATGTAGAATTTGAAGCTGTTTCATGAATATTAAAGTAACGGTCGTGACCATCCCTAAGCAGTGAATAAGCCGAGAATGAATGAATCGTGGAAAGGAGTAATTTATACGTTTTCTCCAGGCTGAATCCTTTTCGACCAACAGCAACAGCAATTTTGCGTTTAAAAAGTCAAACTACTGTAGAAATCCGCTACAGTATTTAAGAAAGAAAGATACATTTAATGATCTTTGGAATGATTACTTTCCTCATTAATTCAATTAGGGGATACTCGTTCAAGTTGCTGCTGACACACTAACCGATAATACATTTCCTCAAGCGAACTTCTTCTCCAAACGAATATCTTCAAAAATAAATAATCTTAGATATGTTTATGGGACTGGCTTTTTAGGGACTATGATGATATAAGAGATACAAGTCAAATATTTTACGTTTAACTGATTTAAAAATTACGTTTTACTGATCAAAAAAATGCACAAAGGAATGTCTTCGGGCTTCCAGATAGGTGTCGGGTCGGGATCCCGTGTGGGCAGCGCGTTCGACTTCAATGAAAGCGGTCCCGGATTCGATTTCCGGTGGGAGCCCACGTACGAAATGACCTCAGCTGTCGAAGCACTTTTCATAGTACTAGGAACTAGGAATGTCTTCGTGTATAGTTGTGCAATTCTTAGGTTAAACATTTGCTTGCCTTTTCATAAAAGCCTCATCCAAGAACTTTCCATCAAACATTTTTAAATAATGTAATGTGGAAAATTAGGAGTCGTAAAGTGAACTGTCGTTTGAAATAAGAGTCAACGCGTTTATTTAGACATCCCCAAATTTTGAATAATCCTTAGCTATATAATTGCTCTTAATAACAGGCCTAGCTGAAAATCAGTCCCAGCTGTCCTATCTGTGAAGGATATTCGGTCGGTAGTGACAGCCAATTTAAATGCTTGTAGGCTAAAAAATGATTTTAATTAATTTCAATATTAATCTCTGTGGTACATTCATGTCCAGTAAAATCAATGAAAAAGTTCCATGGGTTTATTTAAACTGAAAAGTGACAATTCGGAATGCGAAAATATGCTCGTGAACCATATTTTTTCAGCTTAAACTCAATGTCTTAGGCCTATGTCATTGTAGTCGAAACTTGTAACTCTTTTCTTAATAAGGTTAATATTTAGAAGAGTTAATTGTTCTTCTACCTTATGGAAAGATGAAGAATATTAGTTAATTAATTGAATATAATAGGATACATGTTTTTATTTAAGGTTCTCGATGTGCCAACGTCATATTTTCTTTGTTAATTCCTTATGAGACCGCAAAATCAATGAACCAATTTAGCAGTTGATCCTGTAAAAAAAAGATTACTGTTATAACATAAATAAAAGAGAAGAAGATTCGCTTTTCATGTACAGACATGTTGATGTTGAGTAAAACTGCTGAACTTCACAAACGCAGATCTCCTGAAACCATTAATATCGCTGCATAGACCTTTCCATTGGTCTTCTCGCTCCCCACGCACTCCGACATAAAGCTTTTATCCACCATCGTCGGGCCACTTCCTAGAACGTCTTCCTCTAAGGCACACGGCTCAGCTTGGGCGAGCACGAAGTCGATAAGGTTGACAAACGCCGCGGCCGTGATTGGGACCGGAGACCGCGACCCCGCAATCACGGACCGGAAAAGGGGCGAGATTAGCGGGAAAAACCTAATGAATTTGTGCGATCGTGTGCCATTAGCGCGAAAATCCCCGAGTTGGGACGCCTCCGCTCTCCCTCACGCTTTACGCCTCCCTTTATCACTCCTCTTTCTCACGTCTCACGCTTCGGAGATTGCAATGATCCAGTCGGACGCCTCCTGCCCGCCGCAGGAAATCGCCGTCCGTACGGAGGCACACGTCTTATCGCACTCCCCGCAGCGTTCGGACGGGACGACATTTGCGGGCGACCAATGCTGATTGATCGCCACTACTCATTATTCACGACCTATTGGCTGCCCCTATCTCTCCACTCTCGGGGAAGAGCGGCTACCGCAGTCTTTCCACTTTTTCCCTTGCTGAAATGTCTCTCCTCGTACTTTTCTGTGCCCTTGTCTCTCTCCTCGATCTGTTTTCTCAGGGAAGCTTCACTTTGAGGGTTAAATCCTGGAGACGGGAAGGAGGGTAATTGACGGCAGCGGAGGCATCAGCGCGTTTCGAGAATTCCGTGTTCGGAAATGCAGTCGTTATTCTCAATGGATGAAAAGGGGATCTCCGTTCTAGATATTAATGCCAAACGGTTCTTTGGTTCATGTCGTGATACGAGTGTTAATATCTTCTCGGTTCTTACGTGAGTTGGTAGCCATTTTCGGTGCACTGACGTTCGGATTCCATTGCAAATTATTGGAGGGGTTTCATTGTATCAATCCAAACAGGCAATGAAAGTTACAAAAATATTGCACTGGTGAATGAAAACAGGTCCTCATAAAACAGTAGGGAAAGGCAAAATCCAAATTATAATCCCAATTGAACGTCATGGACATATATTTGTCCAGATTTGTCCGTTTCTCTCGAAATAATGGTTTATAATTCATAACTACTCCAGGAAATCCGTCAGAAAATATAAGCTACGAATAAATTTTAAATTTTTGCCGCTTAAGACAATATATATCATTGGATTATGTATGTATTTACCAGCAAAAGTGGAAGCAAGGGCTCTATTAATACGAAAACTATTCGCACGACCGGATGTCACAGGAAGAAAATATATTTGACTTTTTCTAATAGTTTTGCATTTCCATTTTCTTTCTCATAATTTCCTTGATTATTGAGCATGGAATTTTAATTTTTGGATATTTCGTATCAGAGATTATTATGAATTAATCATTTTCATTAATTACTAACAAGATGTTGAGATTTGGGATTTTATGAAATGTCGGTATTCTTAAAATATCTTTCTAACGCTTAATAGTGATTTACTATAATTAGTTTTCCTCCTACTTTATTTTTTAGTATTTATGCCTACAACTCTCAACTCTTGTATGATTATCGAATGTTGAAATTAGCTTATTCTCAAAATCGCAAGTTAACTCTAGTAGGCTCTATGTGGTCCGCAGAATGTTAGACTGTTGACCAGGCTTTGTTTCATTTTTATTCCATTTTGGTTCGTAATAATCCTTACCTTGCCGCTACTATCCTTAACTTAGATCCCTCAAATCAGAAACTGTCATCATTTTCATGTCTGCTTCCAGCGCAAGCTCTCTTCCTCGTTGCATCGATTGTATCTTCATCCCTCTAAATACTCTTCCTCTTGAGATACTTCTCTTATCTGCTTTTCTATTTCTCTCCCTCTTCACTGCCATCAACTCCTTCCGATCCAACTCACCTCATGCTGCCCACCTCAACTCTCCTCGACTCTAAAACTTCCGAACGTGTTTTAGAACCAAACCGTCACTCTCTAATACTAGCCCAGTTCATCGACGCGGGATAACTTCCGAGGACGCAAATTGAGTCTTCTTGAAAACAGAGTCTTGTAGCTTGACGTTGGACTAAGGAATTGAAATCCGGCCAAAACATTCGCTACCGTTGAACTCAGGATGGGTTAAATTCAACTGGTGAGGTGTATAAGTTGGTTTAAGCCACGATATTGTTTAGATAGTAAGACTGTAACTATCGGTGTTTGTAATTTTATTGTCAAAGAGTTTTTGCCAGTCCAAAAACTATAAAAATTTGCTAAATGTCCGTCTTTGTTTGTTCTCTCTATTTTTGGAACAAAGAAATCGTTTAAATGTTCAGAACAGATTCCACCAAATCAAAGATGAAAACTGAAAAATAATTCAAACTTAAAGCTAAAAATCTCTATATCTCAAACAGAGAACTTTAAAATGGAGGTAGTCAGAAGATTCTGGTTAGTTATTGATTAAAAAAGGCTTGAGATTATTCTAAACCGACAAAATATTTCAGCATCGAATATTCTTGAGAGATATATTAGATTACATTCAGCAAAAGAGATATTTCTGCGATGTAAGATCGTCTCAAGGAGCATGGTTTCAATTAGTTTCAAGGTTTTTATTGAGGATTACTAAAGTTCTGAAGTTAGTAAAGGATTTTGATAACTAATAGTAGGTATTATCTTAGCATGATATCTCAACAAAAGATAATTTTCTGATAGTATGATATTCTGATGAACATTCCTATTTTTGTTTACATAAAATATTTTTAGTTGGGGTCATTCTTGAGCTGGATAGCTATCTCTATTTGAAACTCTTTAGAATAGTATATACACCTATATTCGACCGTATAATTTACTTCACCCACCCCATCATGGGCCTTTTAAATTTAAATTACATTTAAAAAAATGAATTTTTATTTCTGGTTTCCCTAAAGATCGTTCAACCTAACAGTAATCGGCAAAAAGTATCATCATCATTCAACCTTTTTTCCTTCCGTCGATATTTTTACCGGCGTAGAAGTTCCACTTTCCGTCAATAAGCGGACAGTTGCCAATCAATGGCTGATAACCATCTCGATTCGCTGTACTGCCAAGAATCGCCTTTTCAATTGCTTTAGGCGGAGCTAGTTTTCTATTGAAAAGACCGTTTTTTGTTCGATAAGTGTTTGATATCCGATAAGAGGAAGATGAGATTGAAGGGAGATGATTCGGAGATAAAACTTGGAAATGGATGGGTAATCCTCTAGTCGTTCTTCAAATGGTCGAGCAATAAATGAAACTGTAAGATGAGAGGAGTAGGAAGATGTGTAGCCAAAGAGGTTATTTCGCCTGAAGTCTTAGGTATGCCTGTCAGTTGGAATAATTTTTTCGTCCTAAGATATAGCCAAGTTATAACACTAATTTAGAATTTCATTGGAAATTGTAATAAAACATATATTAGAATAATAATTACAAGAATAATAAATCCCCAGTAAAAAACTAAACCATACAATCTGTGATTTTAAATTTAGTAGTTGACAAGGTAAGTCAATGATAATTATCGTAAAATATCAAATTTTCAGGCTATAAGACAAAGGGCTATAAGTGGATTTTAGGATCAATCTTTTCTCTTTTCATTTTTCTATTAAAACATTTTGAAATCCAGAACACTCTTCGTGCAAAACCTGTAGTTTACATTATTCGTCATTTTTCAACTTCATTAGCTTCTACTGAGCGTATTTAATGGATTTTTTAGTATTTTTCTTTAATTTATTCCGTTATTTCTCTATTTAAATTCTTCCTTCCGTTTCAGTAATTAGATACACATTCAACTATTTTTTATCCGGGAAAATACTTGTGTCATCGTTGATTACAAAGCTAACTTTCCGAAAAGAGCATTAATTAAATTTCCGAAGTCAATATCAGCAGTAACTTTAACGGTACATCGGTTCACGATGAATCCTGCCGAGTTTGTTTTTGGTGTATCATATTCCCTCAATTTGGACTATTAACTACTTTGGACTATTATGAATTATTAATAGTAACGACTATTTTATGGATGCCTGTAATCGCATGCATGCAGAAATAGTTAGATGTGACGGAAATATGATATTTTCTGCTCATTCGTTCTAACTAGTAAAAGAAGATTGCGATTTTGATTCTTATATTACGCTTTGAGTTTTATTGATAATTCGTAGCCAATGAACAAATGATATTCCGGAAGGGCTTACATTCGTTAACCGAAGCATAACTATATAAAGGAAAGTTATAGAGTATAGTTCGGAGTAGATTTGAACGACGATTTTTCTGGGATTTTCAGAGGTTATAAATCAATTATAGCCGGACTTCTAAAATAAACCAATATATTGCAGTATATGCAAAACAGTATAAAGCCATCGGAACTCCTTCCAACTCCACCGAAAAACGAATCTTCTTTATCCTTATAAGTTGTTTGATGAATTCTGAGAGCAGAAGAAAGTAAAACATTATTTTTTATATTACCAGAAATTTTCAATCTAAATTTAAGCCTTTATTAAACATTTATAATTAAGAAAAGAGCAAGGTAAAATTGTTTGAAATTATAGAAAGGATATAAAAAATCCTTAGCTTTATATTATGTGTAAAGGATGTGATTATTTCTATAAATTTGTGCTTTGAGCCCTCACCACAAATCTTTTCCCATCTACAAACTCCCAGTATAAAATCGAGCTACCAGTAGTTGGTGAGAGTCCACGTAAATGTTATTTTAATAATCAAGCTATTCGTATGGTTTAGTTGGCGAAATCGAGTCAATGGAAGTATCCTCTTACACTCATTCAAAATTGCATTTAAAAATTTCGACGAGGATGGGATTCGAACCCACGCGTGCAGAGCACATTGGATTAGCAGTCCAACGCCTTAACCACTCGGCCACCTCGTCATAGTAAGTTGAGAAATTATTCCGGAATTCCTTCCATATATTTTTGATTGTAATGAGGATTTTTCTTAGAGGTTGACCCTAAATTATGTCACCCTTAAGAAAGGAATGGGTCTGAGGCTCTGTGCGACCGTACTACATAAGCTATGCTCCTCAATGCGATACGTTATGACAGAGAGGACGGAAATCCCAAGAATACTGTGGGTATATTTAAAGACGGCCCCTGTTAGCAGTAATGGAAACTCGCATTCCCACATTACTAACGATACTTTGAAATGCCCAAATATCCAATACCGAAAATGATTTGATAGGAAATAATAATTTTATCAATCACATAGGTTCATTCATCATAGACATAATACAGATTAGATGAAAATATTTATGCAACAAACATTCTCGTTAATTATTAGAAATCTATTTCATTGAAACAATCCTTCCATTAATTCATAATTAAAAGTTTCTGGGTGTATTTTGGCCAAAATAACATCTTCATATTTTAAAACGGAAATCAATGAAATAATAATTACTGTTAAATGACATCATATCAGGATCATTTATGTAATATTATGAAAGATACACTTCGTAAGGAGGCTATAAGAGGTTTAAAATACCCAAGGTGTATACATTTAGACTTTATCCGTACCGCATAAGCCGTATTTCTTAATACGAATTTTAAATCTCTCAGGAGTACTTTGCTGTTTCCAAAAAGTTTAAGTTGTAGCTTCTCATATTCTAAACTTGAATTCCATAGAGATAACAGTTTTCTTCGATAACGCTTACAAGTGCATACGGTCTCAGATTCTCAAATTAAATATTCTTACGTCTTATTCTGTGAGTAGGTTCCACCCTTGTGAGAGTTGTCCAGAGAGAGAGGCACTATTTATTTCAGTGACTGAACTCTTTCATCAATCCAACCCACACCATTCCGCTCCATTAATTTTTCTTCGTCCTCCTCGATTTTATCTCTGTTACGAATCAGTAATTCCGGGACGATGAGGGTGCAACATTTTGGAATAGGCTATTGACACTCGTAAAAGGAAACTCGGCTGATGACTTTACGGAGGCAATGGATTTATCGTCCGACTTCCTTGTCATTGTTTCGGTCCCTCCCATCTGAAGAGCCGCGTAGAAACATTTCGATATTTTTATCTGTTCGTCCTTTTATGTACGTGGACTTTTATTTGGCCGGAGAGATAGGTTGTGTTCAAAACGGGATTGTGAGGTCTCCATTTCTTTTGTCTGCCGCCGACTCGATCGCGATGACCCTCCCATTCACTATCTTCTCGCCCATGCGAAATGTCAGCTCCGCGCTCTTCTTACTATTAATTTCGGGAGCGGGCTTTTTGAATACCGCGGTAATTCGACGGATAAGCGCAGGTAGATTTTATCGGAGTCTTTCGTTCAAGCTCTATCTTCCCTACTGCATTTTGCTTTTTCATTCTACGAAGATTATTTGTGATGCCTATGAGTCCTTCTTCTGAGATAAGTGATGTTTCCTGCAAGTCTTTTTGTCGAGGAAGGATTAGATAGGGAGTTAACGGTGCTTCCTCATGATATTTTTTATATGGCTCGATATAAAATTGGGAAATATATCGTGAATAATGAGATTCGAATTTATCCTGACCATGATAAACGATTCGGCTTTAAAAAAGCACGAAAATTCAAGTCGTATAAGTAATGTATTTTTTATTCGTAAATAAAGTTTTGATGACTAATACAATGGTAGAGTCTTGAGTTGGTGCCTAGGCTAATAAAGCCTAATAATACATCAAACTCCGAATTTTATTTCTTTGGCTAGTTCAGTTTCAGAGGCTAGAAAGTGAGCCGTTTTTCCAAAATATACATCGGTCAAGTCAATTTCGGCGTTTCTTTAAACTACTGTTTCCGTAATACATACCTAAATATTGTGTTAATTCAAAAGCGTTAATACAGGAAACGAGAATTGAGAATATTTTTACCGATGAACCCATGTATTGATTGAATTTGAAAGGAAATATACATGGGTGGTCTGAAAAGTTTCCGACATTTCGCCATTTCTCGACATATTTTCTGAAAATTTCTGAAGATTTCTGAAAAATCTGGGGTCGGAAACCTTTCAGACTATCCTCGTATACCTCATTGAATTACTAACGAATTTACATAGCACCAATTTTACTATAATTGAATGAAAATTTTGAACATATTCACGACGCGGAAAGTACAATTTCATCGGTTATTAATTATTTATTATAACTATTTATATATATAATATATATATATATATATATATATATATATAATTATTTATTACAATAACATCGGTTATTAATTATTAATTAGTTATTATAACAATAATCTCGTTTTCATTGTCTCGGAAAATCTTTAGAAAAGAATAGCTTTATTATTGATAGTAAGAATGATTGAAAATTCATTGTATATGCAAACCATTACGGAATACATATCGAAACTGTTCTATTCCTGAATATTTATATGATAGCAACAAGCATGAGATACAATCTGAAATAAGTTATCGCTATCAACATCCTTATCACCAAGTCCCTGACTCATTGAAGTTATAAAAGTTATTTATATAAGTTGTTATTAAATAGCTACATTCTTTGTTGTCTGCTAATCCCTTGAGTTTATTCTCGATCATAGTTGTAGTAATTTTCAATACATTTTGCCGGTAAACTTCATGACGATCATTCGAGACGGATTAATACATCTCGAACTAGTTAGAGCAGATCCCTCGAGGTTTCCTTGGCAACAGAAGCTCACGCGTTCTTTTAACACACCGATACACTTACAGCCTCTATTTTTCCATCTGGTTGCCCTGCCTTACTTTTGTAACTCATCTCTCAGCCCTGTTTCATCCAACACTTTTAATCTTGATATCGATCATTCCACTCTCCTAAGCTACCGCCTTCTCGAGGGAAAGGGGAATATTGACTCTAATGAAAGTCGCGGAAAAAAATAACTCTTGGGCATATAATTCTGAATGTTGTGCTTCAGATGAGTGTGCATATATGTTCCCCAGATGGCCGTGACTCGCCTCCACTCCTCTTTCAGCGATGAACGTAATAATTAGACGAGAGGAATCCGTGCTGCCCTCTTCGCCTGACTCAACACGATTCCCGCCAACTCTTTCATTAATTTCCGTAGAGTGCGCCTCCTTACCTTTGCATAAACAACTGCTACAGTTGCTCTTGTATCATCAATAAGCATCGACCTATGAGAATTCTGAACGGAGAAATTAATCTCCGAAGTTTATTTTCCCCTGGTAACCTTCGCTCGAATGAAGAGGTGATGTATTTCTGCTTGCTTTCCTCCCTTGTCACCGATAAGAAAAGAGTGGATAGTTGCAAATCCCTCTCTCGATTCACAAGCACAAATAGGCTGATTGATTGGTTTTGCGGATTTTTTGAGATGGATCTTCTAGGAAGACGGAATGCTAAACGGGTTTAATCGAGCAGAGTAGGTTCTAGAAATGTTTCAGAAGGTTTTAAGCGTTGGGTATTTTGTGTTTCAGGTGTGAGACATTTATATAATTACATAGTACAAAATTACCGTGGTTATTCCATTCTATTAAGCATATTGTGTTTTGATCGTCACATTTCACTCTAGTTTGTAAAATCTTAATAATATTGAAGTTACATTTTACCCCTTAGAATCGGTTCCGGATTAAGGTTGCAGTTTGTTAGGGAAATAAGTACAGTTGTTCGTACACCCTATAACACTCAACACTCATTCATCAAACGCAATAAATGCTAGGAAAATAAAAGCGAACTTCGTCGGGTTTGAGAGAAAATAACGGAAAAAATTGCTTCTTCCAATATATTTTCCAATACATATCTCATATATTTTCTCATTTCGTTAATATTTTTGTGTATTTTGTCCTTTCAAGTTATAAAATCTCCTTCTAAGTCTTAAAATTGGCAAATTTATCAACTTATTCAGTATATACAATCGAATTTTAAGAAAGATTAGGAAAATGACGTATTTACTGCATCTTACGTTCATCTGATTTAATGAGTAATATTTGCTCTAGAAAATTGAGGGTCCCTTTGGGAATAACTTCTGTTACACATTTTATTCTTATGTAATTTTTTCTTCATTTGCCCTTTGATGATGTCATTTTTTACAGTCTTGTACTGTTTTCCTCGATCTTGGTGGACGCTTGAATCGTTGTACAATTTTATGTTTCCAAATCATGTAAAGGCAGTTAGATATAGTTGTGAAACTTGTTCGATTATGAGAATTATAAGCTTTGTCTATGAGTGAAAATAAGATATTGTAATATATTACCTTCACAGTATAATAATCTGTTTCTATGTTGTCTGGTAGATATTGTACTCAACTTTTATGAAAGTAGTCTTGACTTAAATACCTAACAGAGCACATGGTTTTTATTCGGATCATATAAAAGAAATTGAATTAATTATGGATCTAGTGCGGTATAAATAGCCGATAAAGCGGCGTAATAGTCAATACTCTGACCAGTACTCACCCATTACTTCACATGGGACGTTACGTCATTGATTTAATTTTCAATTACAAGTAGTTAATAATCATCAGTATCAACGATTAATCCTGCCGGAGATTAGAGTAAGAAAATCCATAGTTTTCTTCATAACTTGAATGCAAGGCAACGATAAAACATTTCACTGTCCAGGTAGGTAGATACTTACATCACAAACAGGAAAAAAGTGTTCTTTCACGTCAGATATTTCCTATTTCGTAAGCATTAGATCGGCTCTTAGCGTTTGGGGCGCAATTCCGATAGAACAATGTTTGTCAGTTACTTTATCGGCGAACGCTTCCCAGCGGGGAAAGGGTTGCCTGTCACGGGGTCCTCCATCAATCACTCGTCGCGTCGCTTCCTCGGCCAGCAACACACACGCGGCGGAAGCATCGGCGCGCTTTGCCTGCTGATGAAAAACGATGCTCCCAGAGAAAGGTCTCCCCGCCCTCTCCAACATTAACACTCTACCAACATATTTTTTACCTTCCATATCTCCCTTCACTTTTTCCTCCGCAATTACTGCTTCTCCATTCCAAGAGGAGGGTATGGTCTCTCTTTCATCGCTATTCCTCTTTCAACTGCTGCTTCTCGAACATGTTCGTCACTTTTCATGCGAAGGTGGCGTAAGTGATCGTTACGTTGCGTGCTTTTGTGGGTGGTGTACTCTTTCTTCTTATCGCATACGTTCTCTCATACTGGTCCTTAATTTTTCTCTGGTGGAAAAAGGACATCTTTTGAGGTGTGCGGAGTAGTTTGTAACTCCTCGAAGATCAGAATTTTTTTCACTACATTTATGTTCCGTTTTTAATGATCATAGAATCAACAATGATTTTGCAGTGAAGTATGCTTTCTATTGAAGTTTTTTTTCATAAAAATGAAGTTAGTTCCTTAAAATTAGGGAAGCCTCTTTGTGACGGCATTTCATTTGGTGTTTATCTACAGAATTATATTCTTTAACTACTTGACAGAGTTCTGGGTTTTACAGCCGTTGTATTGCACTAAATTCAGTTTTTATTGCATATACTTTTCATACCTGGATATTTGAAGAAATTACATTCTTAATTATCTCGAAAGTCTTTTCTTTCCTGAGATGTCGGAGAGCTTGAGGATTCTTAACCCCACCAAATCTTTGTTGGGATCATCATTTTGTTTTAAAGAGCAAAACATCATTTTTCTTTTATAAAAGAAATAAAATCACTTTCAAGTCGCAAAATCTGTATCGAATACTCTTACCTGGGGCCATACTTAGAAGGGATCGCAAATATTTCCATTGACAAATTATACTTGTGCTCCCAAATTCACATTCCTTTCCTGTATGAGAATTTGTTGGCTTTCAGAACGCTTATCTTTAGCTCCGGAGTCTCGGATAGCCGAGTGGGCAGCGCGTTAATCTTTGGTGAAAGTAGTCCCGGGTTCGACACTCCCGTTGGGTCCTACGTGCGAAATGACCTTTGTTGCCGAATTCCGTTAAAAATACTACTACTAGTATACTTGAGATAATGTTGGCTATGATTTGGAATACTCATTAGTCGTTTCATAAGATTCTAAGATGTGAT
Organism: Pachydiplax longipennis; assembly: GCA_036926295.1. Lineage (NCBI taxonomy): Eukaryota > Metazoa > Arthropoda > Insecta > Odonata > Libellulidae > Pachydiplax > Pachydiplax longipennis. Next base: position 41,894,561 of record JAVFKF010000002.1, read on the forward strand.
TATATTCCCATCTTGCGGGAGATATCTTTCTGAGAATTATATTGAGATTAACATCTGATCATCATAATCTTCATTAGTACCTCATGTTTCCAATTTTCATAAATGGTGAAAAAAACTCTTCTATTTCTTTTCCCGTTGCTTGTTAATTATGATAGAGTTTGATTTCTTGTATATGCTTAATAAGAAATACCCCTTTATGTTGATGAGTTATCTTATTGAAGGGCGATGATAAAATATTCAACAGCAATATATATGGACGTAATATAGAGATATCGCTCTTAAAATTAATTAAAGTTTTTACTAAAACATTTATGGAAAGAAAAGCAATATTCATTAGTTTACATAACAAAAAATATCGTTTAATGTATTGGTTGGCTGGTCTTATAGAAGATACTAAATTGCCTGGTTTAATGAAACACGAGAACGGAACGTAGAAGTAAAAACAACTTAATTAACTTAACTAATGCTATTGACTTATAATATCAGTAAAAACGATCTTCGTTCAAAAAAGAAGACCTCTGATGATCTTAAAACAAATATAAAGTTAATATACCTTCTTAACACCGCAATACCAGTCAGACTACATTTTAGCTCATAATTTTGAAAACCATCGATTAAAGTATTCGTTTGAAGATTTCAAATAATCCTATGAAAGGCTATACTCGTAGCTTTCTCGCATAGTTTACTTATTTATGATATATTAGCGTGAAAGGAGTGTACAGACCAAACGATTTCAGCATCGATATTACCGTAAGATTTTCAATAGGTTTTTCTTGATTCTTCATTTCTCAGTCTCTCCTCTTCATCAGCTATTCATTCCTCTTCAGCCACTCGAAATTTTCCACCTCTGCGACGGAAAAACATGTTCATTCACCTGCGATGAAAAGCTATTATTGAGGGTTTCTCGTCTCGCATTATACCAATTCCCCTTGGTTCAAACGAAATTAGTGATATTCAAGTTGTCTTTGAAAATGTGCGGGTCCTTATTGATCAGCGTCGCGCCCGAATGAATGGAGAGAAAGCCCTTTAGAATTGAAGTCACTCCTTGCTTTAACGTATATTTTAATCTCACGGCAGGTGATGCCCCTAGGCTCAAAGTTACGTAAACATTCAATGCCCATGCCTCTTACTGTCCGATATACACAGTTTGATGATTGATTATAGATATATCTCATATGAAATTGAAAGATTTTAAGTGTGAGGCAATGAAAAACAAAAAACTTACAAGGAAATTTTATTATGTAAAGATATGATGTATATGTAATATAAGTAAGGAATATGTTAATTTAAAGTTTCTACTTTATGTAAAAAGGTAATAATGACGTCTACGGTTACCACATAAATATCCTTTATCTGTTGAGGTATAATAACTTCGATTATTAGAGATTTCAAGTGTTAAGCCTACGCACTTGAGTGAGAAAAGATAAGCAGAAACGTACCATTTCACAAACGATTATGATTTCTGTTAAGTATAGCTCATAAGAAAAAAATGGCTTTTGATACCTATAAAGATACAGCAGACTCTTCTTCGAGGAAAGTCTGTAAAATATTGCTCCAAAGTCCAATGTTGAAAGCACGGTAAATTTCTACTAATCGAGGATTCAGGAAAATACTTAGCGGTATGAAATCAGCAGTTGATAATTATTAAGGAAACCTATCATTAATCTCTGCTAAGACGTTACCCACAGATTAAGCAGCAATAATGCGTTGTGAAATATTTAAACATTAATATTCTCAACCCGAAATGTCACAATTTTTGCATTAGAATCTACACCAAGGGTAATTTTTTATATCTTTCGCTTTTCTCCTCTCTATCTCCGAGGTATATTTCCAATATAAACCAGTTTTCGGCCAAAAGAGATTTTCATAACTCAGGAAACATAAGACAAAACATATGATCAAGACAAAAGGAAAATTGAGAAAAAGAGCATCACATTTCCTTCACTAAAGTGTAAAAAGTCGCCTTGAACTCAATCCCTAGGAAGAAATATTGCTGAGGGATATTGCGGGTAATTGCACGAGCGATGATGAGGCAGCATCTCAACTTTCTGCTCTGAAAAGAGCGGAAATGTGGCTTATGTAGAAGAAGGAAACGGAGATTATAAGAAGAAAAGATAAATGGGAGAGTGTCCGAGGAAAGGAGAGCTGTTTAATGGAGCAAAACAGTTTCATAGCTAGCGGGATGTTCCTTGGAAGATTCTACAGAGATCAAGTACCAGTCAAGATATTTTTAATCACCTAGAGGAGAGCAAACCCTACTCTTAGCCGAAGAAATAATAGAAGTGAAACATAGCGACGTGACTGGGACTCGAACCCAGGTCTCCCACTTTCCGGGCAGGAAAAACCCTTCTCATATTTTTTAAATGATTTATATTAATAGGAGATCTTTCAGATGATCTTTATGTCAGTAAACAGCTGTGATTTGAGTTATTATGTTTTTTTCCAAAATTCTAGCTAAAATTTAAACTCTACGAGTTGAATCTAAGTCACAAATATGTGTAGCTATTAATCCACCATTAACATGATATTATGAATCTACCATTGATAATAGATCAAACTCCCGGATTGCCATGTTGGCAGTGCCTATGACTTTGGTCCTTAGCTGTCGAAACACTTTTAACCAATATAGTGACTTAATATCGAAGCATGGAGAAATGACATATATATGACAGCATTATATTTACAGAAAATTATATTACAGAAAATATATGACAGCATTATCATTCTCTCTGCGTCTTTTGTAATTCTTGTACCAATATTTCTGAATCATTATCATAATAATAATATTTAAATATTTCGATTTAAGATTAAGTAAAATTAATATCCCGCAAAACCCCCTCATTGTGTAGAATTGAGAAAGGTCTCCTTTTCTATCTAATCTACTGTATATACTCAATGCTGCCCAGCCTTCTGAGTTGGTGGGTCGCTTCAGAAATTTCATCAAACGCACAGGACTATGAGAACCCCTTAAACTAGACTACCATTCTCTCATGCAAGTATTTCGCATACCTATTTCTGTGCAGATTGCTTACACCAAAGAGCGCATTCACATAAGCAGATACCAATAATAATAATATAAAATAATTTGGTAACTAATATAAAAATTATTCTCGTTGAATAACAAGCAATTCAGAGCACAGGTGAAGCTAAGTTTAAGTCAAAATAAGGATAATTTTAAGGTAGGATCCAATGAGATTTTTTATGTGCTAAATTTTATCTATGAATGTAAGTTTAAGAGATAGATACAGTGATATTACTTCGACTTACGAACATAATTCGTTACTAAACCGCATTCGATAGCCAAAATGTGGTTTTCAATATGTTTCTATAGAATATCGTTTAATTTGTTCTGGTTGCTGCACATTTTTTAACAATTCATTTCAAATTAATGGCTTCAATTCTTTCTTCTTTATTGGATTAAGAATGTAAATTAGAATAAAAAATATCATGGCACAACTTAACACTGAATAATTTACAGATTAACCAAGCAACCAATTCCTCATTTCAGATCTTCACATTTATTCTGACTCGATGTTGTGGATCGAGTGAAATTTTAAATACATCAATGAGAAATTAAAATAAAATATTTACGAATCACTCGATAGGGAGAAAAATCGAATAATTGTTTGTTTGTTTGGCACGCTAAGGATAGAGTGGAAAATCGAAACGTTTTATTCGCATTATTTGATGGAAGCCAGCAATCAAATTATGCTATTGTTTCATTTGTTTGTTGCTGCCTCCACTAAAATTTCGATAGCCGAATCAATATTCGATAACCGAGTTCATATTCGTTAGCCGATTCTGGAAAGCAGCAAAAAATCTTGATTTGCTAAAAAAATACGCTGTCTGGGTAACTCGCTAGCCGAGGTATCACTGTATGTGAGGAAGAAACATCAAAATAGAAGAATTTCCATGGGATGGAGAAATTTAAACGGCCGGAATGGATAAGCGGATGATTCAGGGCATAAACGATTAGGGATTGCAAGAATCGCCAGTTGGCGGCGGGATGAAAGAATTGTAGCGGCAGGAAAGGGAAGATGATAGAGAAAAGGGATTGGCTGGTATCTGCGGATGAGGTAATAACATTTCAGCTGAAGTTGAAGAAGAAAAAGAGGTTCGCTATGTAATTTTTCCTCCAATTTACGAAGAGGGCACGTTATCCTCGGCGAATACGAAGGAGTGGAGAATGATTGAGCGGCATGAAAATCGATCCCAGAGAAATAAAGGATAAGGTAGAGTGTACATACAGAAAAGGTGAAATGAATAGGCGGGAAAAGTAGCGGGATCACTATAAAACTTCGAGTTCTTATCTTCGGCTATAAGGCTACCACAAAATGAAACTAAGATAAGGTTAAGAATTGCAAATATATTTTAAATACATCATTAGATAGTATTCTGATAAAATGGAACCAAAAACCTTTGAGTACTGGGTCTTATCTGTTCAGTAAAGCATTGGTAACTTCAGTGCGGATAATTTAAGTTCAGCGGAAGCAATGAAAGGTAACTTCATTCGCTATCACTTTAAGTGCATGTGATTTCATTGCCATTACCATTACTTTACTTTATTATTTTTCCCTTTCTAAACGTGCAGTAAATCCACTTTTTAATAGAAAAAAGCTTATTACGAGTATGTGTTCTACTGTAAGTATCACATTAAATATTTATGGCTTCACTGGATTGAAAGGATTTATTGAGTTGGAATCAAATTTCAGAAGCTGAAGATAACTTCCACTGAAAGTGTAGACATCCATTTTACTCGGCTAAAATAATCTGTAATAAAATGGCGAAAAACAAAGATAAAAATGTTCCACAGAGACAAAGATTTTCAACGGTTGGCATACTATGGGGCATGTATTAGTTAGGGAAAAAATATAAATTTATAAGGGAAAAATGAGTATAATGCGATTTCTGTGACATTGTGACATGCGACATTTGTCGTTGAAGAAATGAGATTGTATGATTTAGAATTTTTAAGCTTGTCTATTGGTGGGATTTAACAGAACAAAGTTCTGATTCAGTGATAACCTCTGGTGCAATTACTTTAACTAGTTCATTGAGTGAATATAATTAAAATCCGTTAATGTTTTATTATAAGAGTAAAATTGTACACAATAATTATAACTTCGCACCTTTTCTTTTAATGCACATTTCGAAGCATCCAAAACTAAATTCCATATACATTTTATTAAATTTATGGACCTACATGACGTAAAATTGAGAGCGAATTTCATTTGGAAAACATGACATGCACGGAGATCTTCGTTTACATGTTTTCATGTTTTTTACCGCTTCAAAAAGCTTAAAAAGCTCTGGTATGGAGAAACTGGATGAAATCGGAAATACAGTACTAGGAATAGTATTTCAGAGAAAATGAGATGACATGTGGAGATTCTAAGGAACGAAATGGCAGGAAAGGAATGGAAATCTTGGGGTGAGATTCAGGAAAATGATTAGTAAGTTCAATGGCAGATTGGAAAATAGAGGATAGGGAAGAACGGTAAGAATGTCAGTCAGGGAAGGAATTGCTCGCAAAGGGCCATTACTAACTTCAGACGGAGAATCTTATCTCGGCTCACGCGATGTTCGCCGTTTTCTTCGAGTTCTGCCGAAGATAGTTTCGGTATGGACGTCCAAGGTTCACCTGGGGTGAGCTTTACGTGAGGATGGTGGAATTCATTCTCCCCCATCACAATTCCCTGGAATGATTGGATTGAGAGTTGCCACCCCACTAATTCCTGTCTCTAATTTTACATGAATATTTCATGTCTAAATTCTTAGTGGCTTGATGATGGCGTACTATGAAAAAATAGCCTAGCTAACAAGGTCGAGGGCTCGAATCCTGGAAAGGTACTTTTGCTTCTTCTTTTATATTGTAAAATTGGTCTAATTCGACACAAATTTTCCCGATAAAGACGTGATCATTATCATTATTATTTTATGCAGCTAAATTCATTTGACAATGCAAAATATACGACATTAAGTTTTTCTCAAAGAATTTATCAAAAGACGTTTACAGAGTAGAAAATTAAACTTACCGAAATATTTTACATCTTTAGTTATTCGATAAATTTTACTAATTTTGAATGATTTTAGTTGAAGATTTCTGGAACAAAGGTTGCATGGTTGCCCAATATGTTATAATCGTAGGAAAATAAAAATTCCTTTCTTAATTCTAAAATTTAATGAGGTGATATAAGACATATCCTTCGAGTAAATACCCAAGAGTCCTTACTAATTCTTAGGCCGAGGGTGTAAAATCGAAAAATTTACATATTTATATAAATATTTTATGTACATACGTATACAACGGCTCCCGGGCTATTGATGTAAATGTATCTGCGATATTATCTGTCATTATCTAGGAGGCGCAGGCAGCAGCCTACCTAACCACCCGCTGTCTTAAATTACTACGTATTTCTCTCTTGAAAAATTGTACCAAAATGGCCGAGTGGTTAGAGTGTCTGGTTCCAATTTCCGAAATTTTCCAAAGGTTTCCAAAATCCTCCGAATTTTATCCTCAGTGGTTCAAATCCTGTCTAAGGAAAATTTTTTTTTAATAAAATTAAGTTTTCAGGTTTTGTGACGTCAATGATCAAGATGGCTGCCACCCACCTCCGTTCTTATGATTAGTCAGCTAATCTATCTAATCTATATCTATCTATAATTTTATCTAACTCCCACCTCATTAGTGAATCAGTTGTTTTAATCCCGTTCCTCCTATTATAACTGTTGTCTCCTATGTTAAATTAGAGATTTGATAAGAGTGTTAGTTTTGCTGTTTTACACACGACTTACTACTTGCTAGCATGATAACCACACCGGCACAGCGGCCGGCAAATTCGGTCACGGTCAACAAACAGTCTACAACTACAACAAACCTCCAGCATCCCGGTGATTCTTTAATGCTTTGACAATCGAACTAATAGGCTAGCCTTTCGTCACCCATTATGACATATTTCTTAAAGTCAGGCTCCAAATTGGTTCACCTATGTATGTCTTACAAGTTATACGGTCGATTACACATATTTTTTATATTCTATTCTCTGTTGCATTAAACAGGTCTCGTCTCACATCCACCTGAGAACCTCTCTTTGTTAGATAGAGAGTTTCTCTAGATTTTATGCTTATACGCAAGGCATCGGCATCACATTAATTATCTTTTTTAAATTTCTCTTAATTTATCGATTTACTATAAGCGTCAATATCTGCATAAATTTTAATTTTTGGTATTTGGAATGAAGTCTTCTTAAAGCTTTTAATTTCTTATATGCGCCTACATTAAACTCCAGGAAATTATTATATTAAATTAGTTTTAAAATAAATTTATAGTTTACTTTTTACTTGGACGAAACATGCGGACCCGCTAATGGTAACTCCGAGCTGCGAACCTCGGTAAAGATTTATGGCTCTAAATCAATACGTTATGCAATCATATGTAAGATATCCATGGTGAACATTTAGGTTGGATTAAATAAACAACAGATCTATGTTAGCCCCAAGGAAATCTGATTCTAGATCTAATTTCCCGGCAAAGGTGGCTTGCTTCCAGTCCCTCTTCTTATCTACCATTTCAGTACAAACTGGTCTTACTTCTGCCACTTCTTCAATTCTCATTTTCTATTCCCAGACTCATCATCATCTCAACCCGAGCATTGTCTAAGTACCTTCGTGATACCATTGACCCTAATGAAATTATTCTAAGAAGAATATTCGCGTGATGGAGGAATGTAGTGACACGATGCTTCAAGCACGCCATCAAAGTATTAACAAGTCCGCTCATTAACTGTTCCCTCTCATCTTCAACCACCGTCATCTCCTCCTATTCCCAATTGCCCATTAAAATCCTTTCCCATTGCACCTTTCTTTCTGCACTCCTCCAGAACACTTCCTTCGCTTTATGCAGCCGATCCCTCGGCGATAAACAGATGGCAGCCGGAGATAAGCCCGTAATTTAAATAGCCATTCTTCAAGATGTTTACCTCACACATTGCACCCATTGCATTCCCTCCCGTATCGAGTTTCATAACCCGGGAAGTTAGTTATTTCTAGAATTACCCGCTCGTTTATGAGCCTCGGTGCTTCTCCTGCAGACTTTTAATAAACCATTTCTCCGGAGGGTGATTAGCCTCTGAGACCTTAACTCCTTCTAGAACAATTATGCGGGGAAATCCAATTACTATGGGAGCGGACAATATTTTCCTCAAAGTTACGCGCTCGGAAGGAATTTCTCATTTTAGCGTTTGAAATAGTGGTGCAGTAAAAATGCCTGGCGGACGTGTTACGAATGTTGATGCGGGTTGATATCCTGTAAAGGAATCAGAAGCATTTCCCTCGCCGGAACGCTTCGGATGTCATATCCGAGTCATTAACGGTTATGCATTTCCCACTCGTGATAGAATTCTTCCGATTTCTCGCAATTTCCACCCGCCTCCTCCCGCAGCGTCTCTGAAAAATTTCATTCATGCAGTTCCCCGGAGCGGATGCCCGCATATCCAGGTGCTTCGGCCGGCAGCAAAACCAACGCATGGATGGGCAAAAAGGGAGGAATCTTCTCCATTCCGCGAGAAACGCCCAAAATGATTTATTCCGTTAGGACGTCGCTGCGGACCGGAATTTTTATTCCTCGCTGCAGACCGCAAAATAATTAGCGGAGGGAAAAAGGAGGAATCCGCCGGCGGATCGCGGGAAACTCGAAAGATTCGGGGAAAAAACATGCGAGGGAACAAGAGCGAACGGCGCGAGGAGGATTCCTGCGGGGAAAACGTCCGCTTCCGCCGCGGCAGGTTTTTAATGTTTTATTTAACACTCTTGAAAATTACACCGTCGCTTAACGGCAACAGGAAATGTACTTTGCCCCTCGCGAGGAACGGCTGGACGTAAAAATTATGATTTATTTGTTGGTTTCTCGAGGTTGCGCCGCCTCTCCTCCCAACCGATGGAAAAACCAGCTTCGGCGAACTCATAATCGCTCTCGATATGCCTCCTCACATGCTAACACGATGTGCGGGGATTGCGATGCCCATCAGGGACATAACGACAGAAGGATCTTGAAACCTCACGCCCGATCCATCCCAAGATCCCCTTTTTCCGCCCAAGAAAAGAGCTCTAATTAAATGGAGGTGAGCGTCGCACTTCCATAGGAAGACGGTCGATGTTACACATCCGATGGATTCCTGGCGGAATGTCAAAGAGGGTTCGTATGATGTTCGAGAAGGATTTTATCCACACGGCTCAGAAATTAATTGTCGGCTGATGAAACCTAAGCGATATAAGGAAGCCTCTGATGAATATTTCAAAAGGTCTTACTCGCAGATGCGGTAATTATAATGCTTTAAAGGAGAAACCAGTGATCTTATGTAGAGGAAAAGAAAATTCTCCTTCTCCGTCTCTGTACAACCTTTTTCGTTTTCACTCCAGACTGAATTTTGTCTTTTTGTTGTATATACTGATCTATTTTTCTGGATGTAAGTCTATTTTTCTTCAATCGTTTTTTGCTTTCAATTCAATCGCTTTGAAATGCACGTATTATATCTTTAGTCGTTTGGTGGAAAGAGGCGATTTTGGCCTAAACTCGCCGTAAGAACTTAATTTCAATAATATCAGAATATTTGTTGAAAGCAATCGATCTGGTAAATATTGAGTATAAGATCAGTGTTGAGAGAACCAGAACTTGCTCTTTGATCATGAATTAGATTGGCAAGACTAATCGTCAAAAATATAAACTATGAAAATTAAAAAAAAAAACAGAAATCTCATTATAAAATTTCGTAAAGCCAGTTTTAAATGTTTTATGCGATATTGAGTGTACAGATAGAGTTTCTGCTAACTTGTTAAGGTAAAAGTAGAATTGTTAAGAAAAAGTAAAGTAGAAATGCGGAGTGAAATTATCAGATCAATTGTAGAAGCTGGTGAAAGTTCATTTTTGTATACTAAGGAGCGCATAAATACCCTGAAACTTGATGTGAATAAATCATTGGAGGAATGTACGATCGAAATTTTTTTTCCTTTCTGAATTTCTTTTCTCGAACGACAACGTCCATCGGTTTCTTGTTAATTTTGGCTTCGAACGTTTCAGAAAAAATGAAATGAATCAAAGGGGTACACAGGTTAGAACTTTAGATATTTGAACGCATGCGATAACTCAAACGACGGAATTTTCTATCCCTTCTAGTTCTCGGTCGGTAGGGGTCGAGTACTAGTAGAGAAGTGAGAAAAACTATAAAGAAGGTTTATATGAAATTTCTTTGCTGAAACAATCGAAACCGTTAATTCTTCAAATTTGTTGTTTCGTTGGTACTTAAAATTTGAAAAGATGATAATTTAAAGGAGAAAATAAATTATTCATCCTCATATTTAGAAAGAACCATATATCGGTCATTTTATATCGAATAATATTATTTCTATGAATCAATATCGAGGAATATGTTGTCTTTAAAAATACCCTGAAACTTGATGTGAATAAATCATTTGAGGAATATAAGGTCAAAATTCTATTCTGAATTTCTTTTCTCGAAGGGAAAACGTCGGTTTCTTGTGAAATGAAGAAACATGGAAAGTCCTCAGTTATTAATGATTGATGACGAAGAACACGTCAGTTTTTAAAGAATGGCATTTCTCACAGAGATTTTGACGGTTACAGAAAAAAACAGTCAGATCTGATATGATGTTTTTTTAGGTAAAATCAGATGTTAAGCCTTTTTAAATAAAAAATAACGTACATACCAATTCTCATAAATTTCAGAATACAGGGTCGAAAATCCGTATTGGAATGCATTCGAAGAAATAATGTTCTGCATAGAAATATAATTCTCTGAATGAATAATAGCTGCAAAACGCCAAAACACTTGTATCCGGTCCAATACGGGGAATAAAATAAGCTTAATACTTTCAGTAAAAGGTCACGTAGAATCCAGACATGATGGCTGTGGTTCTTCACAAAGGGCCGATGAAATAGTTCGTCATAAAACAATATCCAATGCAACGCTTTGGCGAATACATTAGACTTACGAATGTATAAGGTAGTCAAGTCACATATACGCTGTTTTACCTTTGAAGGGTTTTAAAAGGTTTGGTGGAAGCCGCCGACTTCTTATTTTGTCGGCGTTTCTCAGAACATCCTGGGAATCAATGCTCTTCAAAAATGGCCATCGAATCAATCTTTAGATTGACCAGGAGTCAACTTGCCTGTCATATGAGTCCATGTCATCCTTCATAGACGTGAGAAAGGTAACAATTTTAGGCCTAAGTTGTGAATATGGATCGCCGTCGCCAATGAATCATCATTCATCTGATAAAAAATTCATTCGCAGTAATATGGCGGCAAGATTGCATTTACTGTCAATTTAAGAAAAATATTGACTGAACTGTAGTTATATCGTGAAAATATACGGTTTTGTGTTCCATCCCTTTCTGTCTCATGAAATAAAAAATACTAATTTCTTTCAATTATCAAAATTATCTATCTTGTGCCTAAAATAAAATTAATATCCTCAATCTTCACTTCGTGGAAAGGTGATAACCGTCTTGAAATGAATAAACTTTGTAGCTTCCACAATATATCAATATATATTATGGAAGCTACATAGTTTATATATTTCAAGCTGGTTCTTTTGTGTCTGTTCATGAAAAGTCAGGATAGTACTGCCATTTTGCCGGAAAGAGGACGCTGTTAATTAATAGTATTTCCTCGATACTTTTCGAACTCTCCTTCTTATTTATAACGAAGTTGAAGATTATTAGCCCTGTTGGTAACCAGTAAGAAGCATGTCAACTAAGATACAGAAAACCTGTAGGAAATACGAAATTTAATACTGTTTTCGGTAATCATTTCCTAGACGACAATCTAATGAGGAAGCGGTTCTGTAATATCTCTCCTGGAATTAGCATTAGCAGTAGAATTTGGATCTCAACATTTAAAAGAAATTTAACTAGGAGATTTATCCTAAAAACTATGGATGGATAACTAAAATGAGAGTTAATATCTTCTAAACCACAAATGAGGAAGACGGCAGGATATGAATCTTTTGGTCCTTCTTTGTGAATTAGTACGAGACATGCATATTCAATCTCTTTTTAGTTATCTGCTTTTAATTGTAGGAACCACCAAGTTAGGGTATATATAATTCATTTTATCCTCAAAATTCTAACGAAACGCGGGGATACTAGGATGCATCAAGTAAACATCCAGTGCAGCAACTCATGATCACCTCCATCGTCTTCTCATATTTCAATTATGCACCGTATGGATGGCGCAGGATGCGCGCAAAAAAGCATCGTTTGTTTCCCGGATGATTAATGCACCGCGATCAGGCGTAAATAATGAATCGATTATTCACCTTGCTTACCTTTCGCAGACTTTGTCGCTTTAATTCCAGTCTTTTTCAGGGCTTATCGCGCCCTTTCATCCCTTCCGCTAATTGCGCTCTCCTTAAGACCTTCCTCCGACCCCTCCCTTTCCAACATTCCAGCAAACGCCGCTCTTCGTCCCACGCTGCCCCGTTCTCTACATTAAAGAGCCCCGGGTAACGAGCGGGACGCATGCAATTACGAATCAAACCCTCGAGAGCTATTTATTTGGAAGCGGATTTAGAACCCCGGGAGGATGCATTGTAGAGGGCAACTTCAATCTCCGCGCCCAGGAGCTATATTCGAGAAAAATCACGCGAGAGACCGAGGAAAAAGCCGCGATGCTCTATTAACTCAGCTCGGGTGTCAATCAACGCGCTGTCTTCAATTTCCCCCACGGTTTACTCTCATTTTCTCCTCCCGCTTCATCTCTTTCTCTCACTTCTGATGAACACATCTTTATAATGCGCCCGTGATGATGCGATGTCCAAATTGGGATTCGTCTCCCTTTCTTCTCAAGCCGACGCTTTACGCGACGATTTTCATTCGAAACGAATTCCCCCGCTGATCGCTTTCTGGGCGTTATTTCTGAAATGGCTGCGATGATTCAGGGGCAGATTTTTACGTCGTCTGTCTCCTCGGAAGGTGTGGCTTAATCAATGCTAATGGTGCGATGCGTAGGCTCCTCTGTATAATTGGATGTGTGCGATTTTTTTTCGCGAGAGAAACACCCCAGCGCGTGGCAGTAGGTCCCACAAAACGTTCCTTTCTTAATGTTCCCGGCTTGACATATTACGCCATTACATTTTAAATGAATTAAGCATAAATTTTAAAGGATGCCTAATGCGAGTCTCCATTCCGGAGAAAGCTTTTGCCTCAACGACCGGAAACGATGATAACGTCTCCTTTATATGGCGTAATTACGAATGTAATAATAATGAGATAAATGAAGCGTTAAGGTAAGAATATAAATAGTATATCTTCATTACTCGAAAAAGTTTTGCTCTACTCAACGGAAGAATGAAGTGCTTATTTCGTAAATGGATGTACGTTTGAGTGGCTCACGTAAGAGCTCTCCGAAGAGAGTTAGTAATTTGCTCGTTAGACCGAAAATAAAAATTGCGTTAGTTAAAGATTTTTTCCTTCTTATATAACAGTTAGCATTAATTTAACTTGATTGTGTCTTTGAACTTGGGTGGTGCTAATCGTTTATTTATTCGTTTCTCACATAGAGCATGATAAAAACAATTTACAGAAACATAAAAATTATACATATAGAAAAGTAACATACTTAAACAGAAAATATAGAAAAAACAAACATAAAAGGTAAATGTCACAATTATAAGGATGTGGTGTATGGTAAGCTAAATAAGGATAAATCATATTTGTTCTAGTGTAAGAGAGAGTTACCTAAGATAGTGAAGATATGATAAAGTTTTTGGAGACTTGACGGAAGGAAGGAACTCTGGCTCTTACAATTCTGAGAAAGAAGTTATGCTAAAAAATGGTTGCTGAATTAAATTAATGAGTAGTATTGAATAAGTGTTAGCTAATTTACTATTTAAGATTTGATCAATTATTCAACTTCTTACATCTAAGTAAGAGGGATTTAATTCCATTGAAATTCTTCTGTATATTTCGATGAATGACAAACGATGCTATAAGCAAAACTGATGCTGCACTGGACTAAGTACCAGCAAAGCAAAGGAACATGTTTTTGGTCTCTACGTAGCACCATATTTCAATGCCTGAAAATATCAGAATGTGTCACAAGCTTACTTACATTAATATTGAGATTAAAATACTCCTTAAGCATTCAGCTGGAGCACCTGATTTACGCTTGGTTAATTCAGAGAAGCAAGCAAGGGCTCAAGGAAAAGCTGCATCCATAAAAGATAGCTTAGCAATTGATATACGTATCGAGTTCTTGAAAGAATTCAGGTTTTTCCTGACTCCTTCTTGGGCTCACTAAATTGACCCAGCATAACTTTTGTGAACATGCCGAACGGCTTAAGGAGTATTTTAAATCTCGATTTTAAAAATACTTATTTACACATCCTCTCTTAAAGATTTCTTGCCTTGTATAGAAAAACTTAACCAAATAAAATATGTAAGATTATATGTAAACGGATAAGATAGAAACAGATTCACCAAATCTCATGAAACTTTATATATTTATTCTAATCAGATAAAATTAATTATCGTTCTAATTAGTTAATTAATCTTAAATTTAATGAATATATTGCTCATGTTTTATGAAAATTTTGAGGGAAATTTCTTGAAAAATCCGTGGTATTATCGAAGCATTAATGGAGAAGGAGAAAATTGCAAGTTTTGCTGCAATCATGGTGAGGTATATCTAAATCCAGGACGAATGCCGTAAGCCGCAGATCAAAATGTTGAAGAGCTGCGAATTGAACGATATTTCATCCCAGAAGGAAAATTAAACCGCAAGAAAAAGATCTGGCGAGTTACCAAGCGGAAAACTTAAACTTTTTGTGTGGAAACATTTTTCAGCTAAATGACTCAAATGTTTATGTTACATGCGGATAGAGAAGACTGACTGAGAAGTCCATTTCATAAATGAGGGATAAATTTTTCTTCCGCTTCTCATTCTCTACGCCGGGTTATCAACCCAATGGGAAAGGTGTAGCGAATTACAGGGGATAGATGACCCGTCAAGTCTCTTCCTATGTCCTTTCGATCATTACTCCTAGTAGACTGTTTTCTAGTCCGCCGCCGTGTTTTTCTACCGAAAGGCGTTTGGGCGTAAATGAGGCAGGGGAGTTAGCCGTCTTCATTCGTTCTAGATGCGGTCATTTAATTGTCATGTCTTTTGAGGGCGGCGTAAAAAAGCGGACCTTAACGAACTCCATTAAAGACGATGGTCTTTGAACGACTTGGACTTGAGTGTTATCAATTCGCTATAAAAAGAATTCTATCGGAGTGAAAGCGGGTTTCATTGGCCGATCAACTATTGTCCCCTATAATAGTAATCTAAACCCACTCGGAGATTTAGTTTGAATTGCCTGATAGCACTGTTTCATTTTACAAGCAAACTATTAGATCAGCTTACTATCGTAGAAGCTAGAAAAATTTCACGGCTCCTGTTTCTGAATACGTTTGGTGCTTTTCAAATATATGCCATTTTCATGAATTAAATGAAAATTCGTTTTTTACTAATATAATCTTTAAGATAATCTCACGTTATCGCTGCCTTCCTCTTATACTTAGCATAGAAAAAATTAACAAAAAGTTAGAGATTTCTTCGTTATAATGATATCCGTTAAAGACATAGAAAGGTCTTAATTCGCGATTTAAGATATCAATTAATCTTATGCTGAACTCAATGGTATTTGTTATTTTGCGAACTAGACTTAAAAATCTATATTTTTTTCAATAAATTTCTAGATGATCAAATAGACATTATTGTACAAAACAACGCCTGTAGTTGTCCGTGGTTGAGACATAATAGTCTCGTATAACAGAACAAACAAGATAATTATGCAAAGATACGGTAATATAAGTAAAATATATAGTATAGACACTATCATATACAATTATTACAAGGTAAATAAATAGGTGCGATCTTTCAATATGTTGTTCGTATAAAGATGGAAGTTCATTGACACAACACCGATGCTTTTATATTCATTTGATCGTCGATTCGTTGATTTTCTCACTTTTAACTGAAAGGACTATGTTACTCGAATAGGTTTTAAGGGTTATTTCCGTCGATGAAGGCGTCATACGTCAGCGACGGACATACGAAACAAAAGAAGAATAATACATCACCAATCCGTTGTTCCACGTCCGATGTGCCAAAAGAAGAATTACGAGTAGCAATGGAAGAGAAGGCAATCTTCTCGAAGATAGAATCGATTATATCGAAGGATTAGCGGCCAAGTCCGTCCGTTGCGCGCTGCGAAAGTACCAATTTCGATTAATTACATTAAGTACGTGGCAGTGCTAACAAGACCTCTTCCTTCTTGCCTTTTTCATTCGGTAGCCACTTAGATCTTCCGATAAGCTACCGCTCCTCCGATTGTTCCTCCGTTTCTGATGTAGGCAAAGATGACCAGCCTAACAGCAGCGTATGTCTTCATTTGAAATCTCACTGTCCCGCGTGATTCCTTATTCGAAGGATTATTTTCTAGATGGATGATGCTGAACGTACTAGAAAGTAATTCATGTCAAAGGTCTAAAACTAATTTGAAATCATACTCTTAAGGGAACCAATCATTGGTTTGATTTGGAAATTAATTGAATAATTTTTTTCGATGGGAGAATGAGATCCAAAATCCCTCTGCAAGAGTGTATCGAAAATACTTCACATCCGATGTTTCGATTAAATATTAAATTAACCTCAAATCACCAAAATTTTATATCTAGAGATTTGAGAAAAAGGGTTCAATCAAACTAAATTTACTTAATAAATTCAGAGAGAAGTCGTAGAAGATGCAGTCGATTTTATGCGCCCTCATTGTTACATGGGCCATTTCTGATACTGCACGAAAGTCAGAGCCAAGTTGGTTCGGTGTTGGTGAAACGGGCCAGGGTTCGATTCCAGTGGGGGCTCATTTGCGAGAAATAACTTCACCTCTCGAAGCCCTTATAAGAATGCTACTACTACAGCAGATAATAATCTCCCAGAAGTATATACAAGAATCATTTGAATTCAATATTGATATATGAGAATGTGATAGGTTTCTATTCAATATTTGTTAAATGTAAAGTATAGGTGTATTTCATGATTTCACAATGATATGTTTCATAGATCTAGGGGCCCCTCTCTTCACCATAGAGAACCCAATATTAAATTAAGCCAAAAATGTATGAAGTTTTCATATCATTACATTGAAAATCACTTTTTGTAGTAATAAATTAGCGAATAATTATTTAATCAGATTTTGCATTTGGTTATGTCTACCGATATGACTTAATGCCTTTCTGAAGAAGGATCTGAAACGCTATAGCTGGTTGACTCATAGAGAAAAGGAGAGGAATTCAAACTTAAGCTAATGATGCAGTGCATTTTCACCATCAATAATGAAACCCAAGCAGCGGTGGAAATCTTCCATCGTATTATTTTTAGACAAGAAATTATGACGAAGAATGCTGAACGTTTTTTATGCGAGAATCTGCTAATTGACTTCTTCAGATGATGAATCCAGTTAGATGGCGCAAGCGATCTCGTATATGAAAATTTTAAAGTCATATCTCTTTGTCACTGTGACCATCAACCATTTGAATCCCTGCATACTACACACATATATATTCAAAATTTTGCTCTTCGTACTTCTGAACGTATGAAAGCTCATGGAATTATATTTGAGATTTAAATATGTAGCAGTCTTGACTATAACACTATATGACGAGAATGTTTACATTATCTCATACACTATCTTAATTAGGGCAATTACTACATTCTAAATTAACCGTCGCTTATGAAGACATTCTAACATTTAAAACTACTTCCGCGATAGCTGAATCTTAAATACAAGCATTAAAAATTGCCGTCATACAATTTCAAAAAGGAAAAAACCAATCATTATACCATTCTATTTATTGCGGAAAACACTGATGCAGTTATGTACTTAATTCTTCTGGACCCAAAATTTGTGCACCCTCAGAGCGTGGGATTTTGCCGACCGATTTCCGTTTTTATACTTTTATTCCAAACATGACGAGAATTAATGAGGTTGCGGACAAGAAATGCTATTATATCTATATCTCGAATGATGCGTATTTCTTTCCCAATAAAATGTATTAAGAATTTTAAAAATAGCATTAGTCGCTCAGAAAGGCTTTTCTACTAGACAGACTATAACTAATGGATTATTTAAAAGTCTACTATATTAAACTATACTAAATCATCATGTTTATGTGCTATTTCAATGATTCCAAATAATAAATACGAAGGGATAGAAGCTTTTGCATTGTGGATGATGAAACTAAGGTGGACAGACATGGTCATGACCTAGGAGGCTCCAGAGAAATGTATTAAAAGAACAGTAGAGGGTAAAGTAAAAGAAGAAGAAAATTGAAAATAATCAATAGTTTTCAGAAAGAGAAAGGATATGCAGAAATGAAGAGAAGGGTTTAATATAGAAATGGCAGGAAATTTTCTTAACACCTGAGGAGGCAGAATACAAAATAAGTCAAGGTACTTCTTAATCCCAATGAGTGAATACAAGAGAAATCCTATCGGAAGAATGAATGAGTGAATAAGTTCTTTGTTAGGCTCTGAATTGGCTTCTATTCCATCCAACCTCAATGGTAAATACATACGTTAAATTTAATATTTAGAATAAGAATAAAAAATAACTGCAAAGCAAAATGGTTTGGGGTTTTGGGGAAAATCTTTTTAACTGAATGTTAGAGTAGGAAAAATCCCCACAGTTCAGGAGAAGAGGGGAATGAAAAATCACGAAAACACAGAAAATATATTACAGAAAAATATTTTATGATTAATACATTTTAAATTAAATTACAAGATAACTCAATATGTATAAATCTTAATAGAATGAAAGCCAATAACTAAAAATCTCAAATAAAATTAATATAAAGTATGAAAGAGAAAGACACTACAAGTAATATTTTGTGTCGTTTGATCATGCCGCTTTTCTAAAATGCTCCAAAAAATTTCTGCTTCCTCTGTTAATTCACTTTTCTCTCATTCGTCTTTTCCTTAATTGCGCTCCGGAAGATTCCCTCGGGCCTCCTGTCCATTAGCAAAAATCTCACGGACTTTTTTTCCCCCTCTTCCTTTTCGGGCTTTTAAAGACAGAAGGAAAGATACATGTAGCGAGATGCAGTGGATAAAAGCGTAACCAGCGTTAAATAAGTTCGAACTCATCATCATTCCGCCGAAGGAGCTGGAGCTCACCTCAATCCCTTGCAACTTCCTCTTGAACCACCTCCAACTGGATGACTCGGTTCTTTCGAGTCCTTTGTGTTCATCGCCACAAAGAACACGGGAACGAGTCTCTTTACGGGAGTTATTAATTGATTGGAGAGGGCGTTTAAAGCCTGGGATAGAGGAAGGGAAGCCAAGCGATGGTCTATCGGTCATAGGGAGTGCCTTACTGTTCCCTTACATCTTGTATGCAAACATGAGGACTTGATGGAGTGAACGCACGTGTTTTTTATTATCTTAATCAAACGGGAGCGTCACTCGTCTCTTTGGCATGCGTTATTAAGATGGAACGAAGAAGAATCCTCGAGGTTATCTCCCGATGGGAAAGACTTCTCATGTTGGACGCTAGTTTATTCTCCGTTTAAGGGAAGTAATTGTTCTATGCATGTTGTTAATAGGTAACGTACAGCATCTACGATGGCATTTTGTTAGATTGGTCTCGTCGTATGGCTTTCTATGGCGTAACAAGAAGAATGCTCGAGCTGCCTTGTCTGCTATGATGATCAGCCGATCGTAGTTTATATGCGCGTGGAAACATAATTATATTCTATACACTAATGTCGTGTAATTTAAAAATTGTTATTAACTATAAATTTTAATTTTTAGCAAATTCCCATACGTTCTGTTGTGCTTAAATGATTTTGTGAACTTTTTGGGAAAATAGCACACAGTTTTCGAATGTATCCAAGTAAAAAATTGGATAAGCTCATGAAAACTTTGGCTTTTCAAATTTGTCCTATCGTTGGATTGGGATTCTCTTTTGTGATATGCTTTACTCTGCCCTGATATAAATTATTTCGTTCATTTATATGATAATCTAATATCTTACGCTATCTTCATTGAAGAATTTTTTACTTACATCATCTGTAGCAGAAAAAGCTAATAGTTGGAAAATACGATTAATTTTATGCGTTTTAATTGAGTTTTAGGTTAAAAACGGATACTAAATAAAAATTAGGACATATAACTAAGTATGTGTACTCACTTCGTATTTATTTTAGGAGCAGCAAACGGGTGAGCTGAATTTTAAATTTTCTCGAAGATATACAGATTAAAGAATAGCAGATAGTCAAATAAATTTCAAGAAGCATAATATTGAGAGAAGAAACAAGAGCAATATAAGATAACTAATTCGAGTAATTTAAGGAATTCGTCCAGCCTCTTTAACTGCGGCTTCATCGAAGAACGGTAACTTAAGGATAAACAGAAGGGGTCGTAAAAATCGGGAAATTTTCAGAACTTCCGCAACGGCTTCGAACAAAAGGAATGATCTCGTTAAGCTTTCAGAGTCCGCCCTCTCGGAATCAATTCCAAATTTTATAGGCGGCGGTTAAGTGTTCGAACACTCCCACAAATGAAACCGAACGTTCTGAAGAGTCATCACTATTTGGTTTTGGTAAATTGGGAATCGTTTGTTTTCTCAAGTAGCTCGTGTATCGATAAGAGACCGCACCATCCTGTCGTCGAAGCACGCATAAAACGGGAAATGGAATGAAATAGCGATGAGGATTCGTACGGAATGGAAGTGTAGCTGAAAAGGCAATACGGGTAGGAACGTACTGAGAGGCCAATAAGTATAACATGAGAGGATGCTACGGGAGGTGACTTGGAAATGCCGTGTCTGCCTCTTCACCAAATATCTTACATGCTTGTTAGGTTTTAAGAGCAATACAATAAATCCTCCACGACGGCCTTCTGCTTTCATAGGTAATGGGTACTTCTTCAGAGCAGTTTCTCTGTATTAGGCATAAGTATACCGCAGCTTGAGAGAAGATCCACTGAAATGTTATAAGGCTTACGGATATATTTTTATATTTTAATTCATGTATATTTTTAAGTAATAACATGCAACCTACGTGCATAAAATATTTCACCGTATAAAATATGATAAAATAATTTTTGTTGAGAGAGTCGTGTTTTATGTTTTATTTAGTGTAACCTACTTTCCTTTTTTAGCCTATGTTAAACATCTAAAACTCAAGAACCAAACTCCGGCTATTACTCATCGATGTAAATTATCACTTACATATAGTAATAAATTTAGTAATTTTGGGCTAAACCATTTAAAAATATTTAACATAGGAATATCTTTGTATCGGAGCACATTAGGAGAAGTAGAAGATAAATGATAAAACTAAATATTTTCGCTGAAAATTTTTGAGGTTAAAGTTTTCTTGAATAAGAAATTCTCGCAAAGATGATTGCAAGAGAGCAATTCATTTTTTCCATCTTCGTCGACCCTAACTTTGAGGTTTACTTTCACCAAATTAAATCGTAATGATTTGAGTTGTCTGACAAGGAGATGGACGTAAAATACCTTTCAAATGGTAATAAACTGTTTCTAGCGCGCATTTGCCGAACCTTGAGGATATTTTGCGATCGCAGAAAGGGTCATTAATTTCTCCATCATAACTCCGTGCACTGATGTTAAAATTTATCACCTGGTATTCCAGATGCGTTAAGTTTTTTTCCCGAAAGACCTCAAAACGCGTATGATATTGAGCGAATCGTGAGTCATCCTGACAATTTGGCTCTGCATATTCGAACGCGAAGGTGACTTAGGTCACGTAACTCGAAAAAGGAAAAGTCTCCGATGTTTTTAACTTGATCGAGGTGACTCCGACCACGTACCGCGAAAAAAGGAAAAGTCTCCAATGTTTTTAAGTCGATCGAGGGGAACGAAAAACACCGAGCAATTCTAATGAATCAGCGAAAACGGGCCGTACGTTTGTGCAACGAGAATGTGGCAATTTTCCCGCAAAATCGAGCTCGTATTTGAATAACCCGAAGCACATAGTCGGACGTCTCTCGAGCATCTTCTTCGTCTAAGCATATTTACTCAGCGCTTTCTACCGGCGAGATCTTACCTCCTAAAACTCGAGGGTCGTCTTGTACGGGAGACGTTGATTGCTGCCTCCGTGGAGTATGCGACCCGCGGCGTCTTAGGCCGAAGCCTTCCGGAGGAGCGTCGGGACTTGTTTTGACGGCAGAGTGCTGCGGGAGGACGAACCCGGTACGGATAACATGGGATTAAAACGCCTGCCGAGGTCACCCATCACCCGGGATAGCCATCAATGTCCCGCCGTTCCGAGAGCCAGAACCTTGTTTCGTTTACCGTGAGAGTGGTTGGGAGATGATTCCTCTGCGGCAGGTGCGAGATAGTGAGAAAATGAAGTGAATGGCACTTTGGAAGCCAAAAATATGTTCCGTCGATGAGTGATATTTTTGCTTTCGTTGCTGCTGGTTGGAATTTCAAAGCGGAATACACTTAATTTATTTTACAATGGTGCAGTTTTCCGAGGGTTTTTCTTATATCTTTTTATTGGTTGAAGAGTTATACGTGTATGATAAATTGCTTAGGAAGAGTTGTACCTTGTGAATGAGATTTCATAAAGGTTATTCATACGCGTCACAAAGGGAAAGAATTTCGAGGATTCTTTTATAAATTTTGCATGTTACTGTCTACTTATTGAAGTTTTCTGTAAAGGCTTCTCACCATTCATCAAAACATGATTTACAAGTTGTCCGTGGTTGTGAAATTTTTCTCTTTCAGAATTCATCAATTATTTTCTCAGATAATGAATTTATCTGTATTGATCCGTTATTTACTTCTATCGTGAACTATCTTTGAATAATACCAACAAATCGACTGAGTATTTATGGTGGATAGATTGTAAAATATTTCGCGTACTAAAGGATTGCTAAACTATGCTGACATCCATTTATTCCATGGATTACGATACTCATTCTTGCTTTTATTTGAACTTCAAAGGTTTTCCTACAATCGCTCTATGATTTTAAATTTTCTTCTTTTACGTTCTTCTTTCGTGCGGATTACATTTTTAGAAAAAGGATAATGTATACAGTGAGCTATCAATATTCTACGAGTGAGGAGTTATAACCTATATACTCATCGCAAAAATATTACTCTAAAAATATAATGGGATATTCCGGCTGGGATTTTCTGTTTTTAGTTCCTTGTTTTTCTGCCTCAGTTTTTCAACCTTTTCCTCTCTCTTCACTCAACAGGGATGAGAAGCAGATTGACTTCGCAGAACAAGTTGAAAGTGTCGCATATGTCCTGTGCGGATCAGAGCCAATCACTCTTGAGAGATTCTGTCAGATCTTCAACGCTAAAGGGGTAAGTTTATTTTTATTCCTTCAATTTAGAATATGTTTTTCTTTCTTCGTGAAACATTTTATTGCACTTCTGTTCCCCATCTCCTTTAATTTTGTTATCACACGAACTACAGATCCGTTATCTTTACACCCTGAGTTTGTCATAGTCCAACTTCTTTCCTAACTTTTTAATATGGGACCATACCTACTGTAATTCCTTGTATCCGACAATAATTGGATTATTTTTAAAAACATCAAAATTGAAATAACAATCTCGGAAGACGAATAATTATGAAACTGATATCTTCGAATCTTTGAGATTACTAATACGTAGATTTGTTGGATTATCATAGAATTTGCCGCAACATGTAACTGGAGACCGAATGTAATTACGATCTTCTGGAATTTAATTCCGTAATCCATCAAACAACAAATTACATCCTAGAGAAATACTTTCCTAGCGAAATACAACTAACCCCGAAGGATGTAAAAGAAACATCATCCCAAGGCGAGACTTGAACCCAGCTAGCGAAAGATTCGGGCTCGAGTCCCTTAGCTTGTAAAACTTTTTTCCGTCCGTTTTCTTCTAGACTGGATTGGGTACTCGCCTTCTGGCCCTTAGTTACCATAAATCATTTCTTATAATGCTAAATATTTACCTGAAATATATTATTATTTTAACCTCAGAGTTATACATTATTACATTCCCATTAAATACGAATTTTTCTACAAATTATTTAGCAATTATAACGTAAAGAAAATTTCAAAAAATTGTAAAAAGTAAGATTAAGGATGTTCTGATAAATTCGAATCAATGTCCATATAAGATACTTATTTATCCTTTTATTGAGAAACCAGAGGAAAAGTGTAGAAATCCCTTTGAACGAAATTTATCGTTGAAGATGGTCATGCTTAAGCATGCTCAAGCTTAAGATCAGTGGAAATGTAGTCTCTCTCTCCGTTATTTGTATATCGATGCCATTTCAGCGGTAATCAAAATTTATGGTACGGCTGTATTACACTGTCCTCCCGTAACTTTAGCTTTAAAGCTGGTTTCATGATTAATATATTTCACCATTCTTGATCATTCACCTTGATTCTCTTTCGCGAATCGGTTTATTTTTGAGACTCCTCGATCGGGGAACCTAAAAGCAGAAGATTTATTTATCACGTTTTCGCAATTTATTCGATTTCCCAATTGTGGCCGACGAAAAAGGGATCGTCTTCAGAACCTGTTCGCATCCTATCGCGTGAGGTTTCTCCGTTTTTACACAGTTTCGTCGGTCGGTAGCGACACATTTACCCCCGAACAGATTATCTCATCCCACTTTCGAAATAAAAAAGGGGTTTCGAATCGAGGTGGTCGACACGGAGGTACCAAAAAATTATCGGATCGCTGCCGTTTAAATTTCCCTTTTTTTCCCTTTGAATCTCCGTTTTCAGGATTCGCCGAAAAAGTCCGCGTCGTTAAGTTTTGGACGTAATTTATGGAGGCGTCAGAGCGAAGGATGCTTTTCAGTACCCGCGCACTACATTGCAAAATAGAGCGAAAATAAAAAGATGGGTTTTACGATCGGAGGACCTTTTTCGACGTCGAACCAATTACTCGAGTCAGTGGAAGAGCGAATAAAATAAGCGAAGATGTAGCGGCGTCGGTCCTCTTTTTATTTTTCCTGCGTGGGGGAGGAGAGGTTCGGCGAAGGACGCCCAAAGCTTCTTACTTATGCAAAGCCATGAAAAGAGGGAGGCAAAGGGGCCAAGGCTGGGAAATTATACGCCTCCGCAAAGAAGAGAAGTGTAGAACCGCGGGGATTCCGTCACCTCTTCAACCCCTCACGCGCTCCCATCTTTATTGTTTAGTTATCCAGCAGACACCTGCATTGTCCTTCGGGATTCCACCCTCTCTCCCGCTATTGTGGGTAGCAATTACTGTGACTCGGGGATGAGCAATGTTACTATAATCAAGCCGGGATTTTGTCAGGAATAAGTTATTACGCAGTTGATAACATCGAAAATTAATGGTGGTAAAATATGTCTATTTTAAAAGACTTGAATACACGTTACGTTATGAAGAATAACTGTATACAATACGAAGATTATTTAGTTTGAGCTGAGCAGAGGATCTCACCCTTTGGCAATATGGAAATATCAAACATTCTATATAGTTTATTTCTAATTTGTTTTATATTTTCTAAGGGTTGTTTGCAATGTATTTTCAAAATCAGTCCCTCCAATCATTGATTACTTATTTTACGAGAGTTTCGTAAATAAACCATAGGCAAAAAAGTTTAATATCAGTCATTTAATAGTTCATCAATGTTTAATATCAATCATTAATAATTAGTGGCCCATTATTGAGCAGGTTAGCAAAATTATTAGCAAAAATATTACCATCTCTTCCATTGTTCTTTCTAATCTAAGAATTTAGTTTCGAAAACCTTTGCAATAGTAAGTGACTTTTTTAATAGATGTAATTTAAGTGATTGTGTTATCTGCATTTTTTTCTATGCACCTTCGGTTTTTACTTAGTACCGGTAACTAACTGCGAATTGTGTTCATGGAAGAGCTGGCTTAAATAATTCGGAATGGATAGTAGTACTTCAGAAATAACCTTAAATAATTTCTTAATTTTCTGCATAATTATGGCCATTTTAAATTTTATTACCAATTAGTATGCAGTTAGAACATCGTTCTGGAAGGTTGCTAATGCTCACAATTAATGTGGAAATGCGTAAGCTTCTGTTAAACTGGGATTTTTTACAAAACGTAAACTTCTGTGGTGTTTTCTTTTATATTCACCCAGATAATTATGCATGTTGGTTTAGGTAACTAATGTTGATAACTATGTAGAAGATATCTTTCTATGCTTCTACATTCAGTTGTTTTGCTCAAAGAATTCATGAGTGTTAGAAATATATTTTTCTCTGGCGAATATCTTGAATTAGTTTTTTCCACGTTGCTAAGTTCTATTACTTGTTCCATCCATCACCTTCTTATTTTTATTCAATGACGTATGATCTCCCAATGTAATTGATTTCCTCTGGCAAGTAATCTAATTTATTATGAATTCAGATGACGTATCATCAGTTGTTCATACATTTTCTGTTATTCCAATACGTTTGCTTCTGTCGGTTAAGGACCCAACATTTGCACAAGATAATACAAAGGAAACGAAAATAAACTCGAGAATTACCATAAAAATGTTTACCTGATGATCATTCATATATTTGCACATCATTTCATGAATGTTTAATTTGTTCCTTTTTCAGATACTTGACAAGCTATTTCGTTTGGTGGATCAAGATTCAGATGGTGTTGTGACTGCCGACCAAGTCATGGAGTTCATCGCAAATCTCAGCAATGCCAGGTATTTTCTTTTGTTGCCCTGACAAAGCAATCAAAACATCACGATTTTCTTTCTGAAGAACAAAATTGATTACGTTTTGAGAGAGAAAAAGGGTTGTTTATTTGTGTCACAAGTGGTATATAATCAAAAATAATATTTTTTTCCAAGTCAGTTTAACAAATGAAATATAGTCTTACGATATTCATCCGATATTTTCATTAAATTATAATGAAACATCCGTCATTCTGGAGGTTGAGTATTAGCATCACTTTGGATATTTATTCGATCATTATATTTTACTCGCTCTCTCAAAATTGATATTCTGTTATTAAAAGTCAAAATATTTCACTCCAAACTTCTTGAATCCCCAAACGTAATTTATATGGAAGCCTCATAAATCTGCTGACAGAGCGACGGTATAATTACGAGGCAGAATCCACAATTTGCATTAAAATTGCACGCGCGATGCCTCAGCGGAATTTCAGCCGGGCAAATAATTTTCATTTAAAGTCGGCATTTAATAACACCTTGAAGCACTCGGTTCATTCCAATTCCTTGTTTGGAGTCGGCGGTGTTGATTTAACGCCGTTTCTAACAATAAACCTCTCTTAATCAATTCCATGTCTGAAAAACATCAGGAAGGCTTCTCGAGGTAGGTATCCTTTAATTATTTTAATACTCCGCTCGTCTCGTAAATTATTTATCATTCGTTTTGTTTTTATCTCACCCGTTCAATCAAACACGCGCCATTCCTCTCCGAGACGTCCCCTCAGCGAATTTCTTCCGTTTTTCGAAACACTCCATTAACTTTGGAGCGATTTCTTCCTCACACCCGAGGATTCTAAGACAGCCTTCGTTCCATCTGCCCGCCGTCTTCGATGCATATCAAATTATTCCGAGACTAGAACGGCGTAAATTTAATTTTACTATTTTTTTTCATAAGGTCTTTTTCGAGGGGGCAATGTAAGAGATCATCTCTCGAGGACCGCCGGATCTTCCAAGGTGGTCCATTGCCAAAACGACCGAGGATATTTACAGCTGACATATTTTTACGGACGGGTTCAACCTCGGATTATAATCGAGGAGATTGCACCCTTTTATGGCATAATGCTATAACAATAAAACATATATAGTCGCAGTGATAATGTCGAAACGATTGCATCTTGCTGAAAATTATTAGGATTAAACCTATGCATGAGATAACGTCCATGTTCTATGTAACTTGGTAGCTTAACTTTGACGACACTCCAAAAATGAGTCACATATTGTGAGAATAAAACTTTCAAACTTTCCTCTGCTAATATACATATGTATAAATGAAAAAACATCCTTTTCGATACAAGTACATTGACTCCTTGCTTACTCACAATACCTTTGCACATTTTCCTGTGCTTGTATACATCTTTAGCCTCAGACGCATCCTCACGTATTTTCAGTAATTCTCTTTTATTTTCCAAACTACAAATGCCCGTTCTCTGCAGACTCTCATACTCTGCATTCAGCTAGCATTTTCTCGGACTTCCTCTCCTGAATCACTTACTATTCCATGGCATAACCATCAAGACTAGTTCCCTAGCTTAGAGTACTTGTAGCCGTAGTAGATGGATAAGAATACTAAGCTGCTGAAGTAATCTGAAAGTAATTTTACAGCAAAATTTCTGGGCAACACCATATTGTCCCGGCCTTAAGCCTCCACTGTTTGCGAATCCCCATGGTAGACTTTAGAATTAATTTGTAATTGTGACGAATAGATAAGAGCTAAAAGCCAAGAAAAACGTTTGGGAACTCCTCATTTGATGGACAAATTTATTTAATACTGAATCCAGCCTCTCATTCTCCGAAAAATAGAAATACTTATTTTCACTGCTACGTCTTCGAATATGCAGAAAACGCATATTTTCCGTACAATAATCAAGGAAGTGAATGCTTAAAGCATGGATACGTAAATATTGCAATCTCAGATACTCATGAAATTTTTTCGTCTACGATGAGTCTATCCTTCCATAGAATACAGACTTAGGGAGTGGGTAACAGAAGGGATCACATTTCGCCTCTTTCCCATTATGTGCAAATATCCTCACTCTTTCCCATCAACTTTCTTCTTTCCATCTACGCTTCAAAAGCGTGAGGTATCCCTCATTTATCCTGTCTTTTCTCTAACTTCTCTAGAGCTGAGCTAATAGCGCTAAAAGACAAGAATTTGGCCTTATATGGTGTATATTTCCATGTATGGCTTTACTCGATTTTGCACTCACCTGCGCAAACGGACAGCATTTTATTATTCTTTACTCCTCCTCATTATTTCGATTGCAATGAGTTCCACCGGTGCTCTGTTAGTGCTTAGCTTGATGCAGGAATGATTATAGCAGTGGATTCTCATTTGTCTCGAGAGGAAACTGTGTAAGGCAGTGAAATTACGGTAATCAGTAGTGGCTATTCGGATTTGAAAAAGTGCACGAGAGGAAATTGTTTTAACTGATGTAAGCGATTCTCTATGACTAGGAAGAATTAAATCCAATTTTCCCTCTGCGTGAGATTAACCTTCAGCCGATTAAAGATTTTTTCAGTCACTTGCAAAAATGGTCGAGATTGAATCACTTATCACCAAGTGACAAAAAGTAAGTGCAATTTAAGAAATACGCGGAGTACTCTCATTATTCATTATTTTCTATACATTAAGTACTTGTTAATGTAGCATTAATGTTAGCATTACAAAACTGTATATTGAATGAGTTTAGTTCCATTTAACTTCCTTCACTCATAGCTCATCTTTAATATTCAATTCCAGTAATTCATAAATTTAATTAACAATTATAATTTACGATTATAAAAATTCCAATGGCTACGATTATGATAAGAATAATCTTATTCCATGTCGACTAGAGATCAAAGAGGAAAAACTAATATCCCGCATGTAATCTTAGAAGAGGTTGTACTTCTCAACTATAATTCATTTACATTCACTAATGCACAGTGAGAGTATATCGTTAGCACATCTGCATGAACTATCTCTCCCATCGTTTTTCTCTACCTTTTTCATATCAGCGTGCGATAAATCCATATACATTTTGAAATCTTTTTTCCTGATAGAGATATATTTTAAGCTGAAAAATAATTTTGAATTAAATTTTTGTATAAAGCATGTAAATTTGTTTAGAAGTACGGTTTTAAATGGAATACAACGGAATAAAAATAAAAGTTAAGTTAGGGTAATCATTGGTAATGTATATTATGAAGAAATCTTTGAATTTTAAGAACAATCGGTACATTCATATATCCAATCATCGAAATCAAAGTTAGAAACCGATTTAAATCAAAAATGACCTAGCTTAACCTAGATTAAGATTTCAGAAAAAAAACATTGAGAGAATTTAGTTTTCAAAGTATGAAATCCTTACGGAATGGTAGACTCCTGTGTAAAATATAAAATATTGACATTCGAACGTGCAGTTTCTGCGCGGGCTGCAGTAAATCTGCAACTTCTTTCCGCCAGTTTCAATAAATATTCCAATCTATTGCAGGCCGAGGAGTGGCATCGACCATGCAAGCCTTTTGTGGCTGGAGAAGCTGTTCAGAGATACAGTGGGAGATCAGAGGGAGATTAGAAGGGACGACTTCAGGAAGATCGTCATTTCCAAGAACGTGAGTCCGGAATCTGATTTCGCACTTATTTATTTCCTTTCTTTGTCCTTTCTCTGAGCTTTCTCGCCGAAGTTGATTCAACGCCGTGTCCATTGTAAAAGGACGAAATTACTCAAAGTATACCAAAAGTGGAAACTTTAATAGCGCTCCGGCACGCACGATGCATAATGGAAACTTTTTCTTGCGTGTGATACTTTCTCTAAAAAGTGTTTCCTGTGATTCGCATCTAAATTTCTGCGAATATTAGCCCAAAAAAATAATTTACCGCGTGATATGTTCTATCAACAGAAGTTAGTTTGTCCCTACGATTCATCATTGGTAGTTTTTGATTTTTACTTATTTCTTGATCATAACGTCCCTTATCGAAATATAACAGCTGAATCTGTTTCTTCTTTTTTACCTATTGTCACTTCACTTTTAATTTTCAAGTCTTATTACTTTAGAAGATTTTTTCCATCACCATACATTCGACAGATATCCCTTTTTCATGTTACAGAGATGGACAAGCATTCTTAATAAATAACCAATAAAATTATTTTGTATATGTTTGTATTTTGTAATGAAAGAAGGAAAGATCTCTAAATATCTCAATTTAGGGATTCGAGAGTGATATAGTCATTCTTCAATACGGTAATTAGCTAAAGTTGAATAGTTGATATTACAACGCGTTTATCGAATTGAAAAATACAATCAGATAAAAAAACTAAATCTAATAGCGTTAAGTAACATTTAAATTAATGAGCTTGACCCAAGAATATTTTTCTTCTTATTTTAAAATTACACTTATTTCACGTATTTTAATTACTATTACAAAACTTAATAAACAAATATCAAAATGAGTTATTTCTCTGCTTTCAGACTTGATTTTCTTCGAGCTTAATTTTGCGTCTACCATAATGTTAATAATTTCTGTAATCCCAGTAGATGAAACATGCCTCTATTCGAGTCGTTGAAGAACCCAACATGTTTTATCTCAAATGCATAAATGCCAAACAACGTAAGCTACTCTGTATGTAAATCGAATATTCTTAGATTTATTAATGGAATCTATGCTAAAAAAAGCTTAAATAAGAACCATATAATATTTCATTTCAATCCGTTTTTACAGCTGTAAGCTTAACGTTAGATTATTTTTATAGTTTACTTTTTACTCACCGCATATTTTTAGATTAATAATTCAGCCTAACATCTGCTCTATTGAGAATAAAAAAATGGAACAGGGCTGTTAATGAATAGCAGGCTGAAAAACAATGCGTAAGACAACTATGTGAAAATGTCATCGGTTCTATATTCTATAAGCATTTCATTTTAGATATTTGAAAATTGCCTATACTGGTTTATATCTGCACCAAGTGGACATCGCTATTGGGCAAATGGATTGAACTCTATCAAATTCAGTTATGTAAATTCAAATTTGTCCTCCAATTTCGAAAGGATCTCAGGATCTTACTCAGAATGCTCGAATACAGCTAAAAGTACAGGAGTAAAGAGTTAACCTCTCGAATTCGGTCACTCGTTTGAAATTTTCCCTTTCTTTTTCAGCCCTTTTTCACCGAAAGAGTGTTCCAGATATTCGACAGGGACAACTCTGGATCCATATCTCTTCAGGAATTTATTGACGCGATGCATCAGTTTGCGGGACAGTCCCCAGACGACAAGATCCGGTTCCTGTTCAAGGTGTACGACATTGACGGTAAGTTGGCTCGTGCCTCAACGGAGCTCCCTTCTCAACTGCCTCTCCCATTCCACTCCATAAGTTTACATAATAAACTCTACTTCATATTGCAGCTATTATTCCCACCTGTTTCTACCTATACGCTCTTGCAGAAGCAGAGTTACTCTAATTTCAACGATTTTACGTTCACAACTATATAGTGACATGTTGACCTGAGCAAGATTCCACGTGTTTCAATGTATACGAGGAAGCATAAATACAGTTGGACATATAAGTTATTTTTCAACGGGAACGTGCATAAGTTGTCAAGGTTTAATATCTTTGCATATCATATCTGATCATCGTCTGACATATCAGAATGAATATATAATTTTAAATAATTACAATAGCCCTTCTACGTGAGCAAAAAATAAGAAAATGCTATATATTTTTTCATATGATATCATTTTAATTTATTTCTATTCAACTCTATTGCAAACCCGCCGTTACCTTGGCAGCAAAGGAATGCGTAATCTTTTGATATCGGTTTTAAATAATTACCGTAGATGCTACTCTTCAATAGGAAGAACTTTTTTGTATGGCTCCTTTAAAAACAAATGTGTCATCAATCATCTCTAGATAATTGTGAAAACATTCCTTTGTTTTAAAGTAACATCTTAAATTACAGAGGATTTAATTTTCCATACATTTTACTCAGTTGAATGTATAATGCCATTTCATTAAATATAAAATCCTTACCGGCTACACAACGATAAAATTTTGCAGCTTTGTGATTGTATTTTATTCGCTGTGCACGAAAGAAGAAATTCGCATATATTGGCATTCAGCGTGTGAGAGGATATTACAAATTATGCTTCAGAGCAAACAATTACGCTATGCATCCTTTTAAAAGATATTATGAAAATTTTCCCCTCAGGAGATTTTGTAAATTTTTGCGGTTACCTTCCTATTTTTACACTCGTAAACTACGACGGAAATATAATATTTGTCACCTGTTTAATTTCTTTAATTTAAGGCGATTTAAAGAGTTTACTCCCAAGTCCGATTTTTGCACGCAGTTGACTTTAGAATTAATGAAACGGTCCCTGTTTTTATTTGACGTCGTGTAAAAAATTTACATTCGCAATACAGTATTCATCACCTTCGTCCTTTGCTCGCTCCCACATCCTTTTCCTGTCATTCTAATCAAGTGCCGAGTCAAGAGAGATGGAGAGAGGATTCTCTCTGCAATTTAGCTCCTCTGGAAATTACTTCCTTGCAAAAAATATCAAAAAACCACGGCTGGAAG
This sequence comes from Pachydiplax longipennis, assembly GCA_036926295.1. NCBI lineage: Eukaryota > Metazoa > Arthropoda > Insecta > Odonata > Libellulidae > Pachydiplax > Pachydiplax longipennis. Next base: position 41,927,895 of record JAVFKF010000002.1, read on the forward strand.
AAGTCGTTAAGTTTGCGAAATACTGCGGTGATTAAGACGAGCAAGAGGTCGGTCGAGCTGATTTTAGAGACCGACAACTGATGAGAATACGGTGAAACTCGGTTTCGCGAAATAATTAAACTATTCCTTTTTTGCGGGACTGCTCTCAAATCATTTCCGTTTCTCACCACTGTTTGCTTAAACCTCTCCAACTTCTCCAAAAACCGACTTTTTTCATATTGCGACACATCGGTGATTACGTCTTAATTACGATCCAGGATACTCTTAATTTGCTCCCATATTATTTCCAAATGTATCCAACTTTTTTGCGCCATTTGTCAAACCTCTTTTCTTATCCGGTCTCATTAGCTGATTTGAAATACTTATACCTGAAGATTTATTTTAAACGCCGTGAACTCATGCGAAGCAATAATTAACACCATTTGCTTGTACCTCGTTTTACCGCTTTCAAATTCTTTTTTTAGCTTAAAAATATTGTGACAAATCTAATGATACGGAAGGATTATTCTCTTGCAAGAAGTTGAACGAACTTTTCACGGTTATGCCTTAAGAAATCTTCGTGACCAAAGTCGCAATCTAATGTTGCCAATAAAGAAAATGAATTTGATTCGTTTGATGATTTTCTCTTAGAATGAGTGCCTGATTTTAGGTAAAGAGACGTTTTTACGATAATATGATCTGGATTAAGCCAAAGTTATTCCAATTCCCTAGACTAGAGTCTGACTTACACGTTAATAACTCCTCGTCTTCTAACCGTGATGATGTTTTAATGGTTCTCTCGCATGTTTTGGAATGCTTTGAAGTGGTCGTTATTAGTGAAATAGGTAAACTTTATTGCAGTAGAACAGGAGTGAACTTGTCGCGCTCCATTATTGCTAGAGTTGGATAAGTTCCAATTTCGCATTCATGTGAATTGAAGACTCTCGGCGGAATGTATGTTCTCGCGTCATCCATATTGTAGAAAAGGAAAGCTAAGAGGAGCTTCCCTTTTAATTCTATATAGCTTCAATATATCGCAGCACCTTTCAGATTAGAATAGCTAAATAATTTTCTCAGGAGTATGGAGGTTATGCGAAGTTACTGCTAGAGAAATCTAAATAGCATCCGAAAAACACAATTAAGCGAATACATTGCCTCAACAACCAATATTTGCGAGTTTCCTTATTTGTGTCGGTAATTATTTCCTCGAGAAAGATACTTTATGACTTCAGATAGTGGATAGGCTCTTCGAATTGTAAATTAACTCATAGCGTAGACTTTAACGGCACTTCAAGTTGAGTTCATTGTGTTTCATCGAGGTTATCTTCCTTACCCCATCATTAGGCACGTAAATAAAGGAATATATGTAAATACAATTCAAAGTATTTAAAGTTCATAAAGATGAATCTACTGTTATGTCTTATTATATACAATAATTTTTAAATTATTGCAAAAAATTTTAAGGGAATGTTACAGGATAAAAAAATAAAATTCTAAGACTAATAAAATATTTCACGGAGTTGTTCATGAAAAAGTTCTTCAGCTGTTCAAAGCGTCAAAAGTTCATTTTACTAATAAAGTTTTTAATTAGCTAGAAAGGATTAAGTTGTTAATTAGCATTGACATAGGACATTGAAATAGGAATTAGATAGATTTTAAACAAACGTTTTCATGACCTGAATTTCATTTCGAATCTATACTTTAGAGATCTCTCAAGGACTAACCGATTGTGTCATATATAATTATAAGATGTACAAATTATACGGGAAAAAGAGGCATCAGAAGAGTAGTTGCACATTTTGATGCAGTCCTTTGGATTCAGATTCTCGCGTACTTATTACTGTGCATGTTAGAATGCTCTTTCATCCGATAGTTCAATTCAAATTTTTGAAATTTTTGGACATTTAAGAAATTATATCGACTCTAGTCCTGCGGAAAATATAATACAGTTATTTTTGCACAAGAATTTTATTTCAAACAATAACTTATTAAAATTTGAACGAATCCCTCGTGAAAAGGACCCAGCACTTGAATTCGATACTTTAAATCGTTCCTCCTTCTTTCATGCAAACCTTGTTACGACATGGGAAGGAACCGCGGATTCCATTCCCAATGTATTATTTTTGTAACTAGAACGATCGATTGAAAAAAATACCGAGTTAATGAACGCGGAATCAAGGCCGGTCGAGCGTTTTCCCGAGGAATCGCCCGGAGACTTCAACGCCCGCAAGGGTCAACCGCTCGCAAACTCCGTACCCACTTAATGGCCTCCATTCTTCTATATCTACACCGCTCTCCGGAGCCATTTCGCTCCTTAATGCCGCGAATATTGTCCGTGCATTCGCCTAAGCGGCGAGACAACTAACTAGCGAGGATTTCAAGGGATAACACAGCGAAGGACTCCGTTTCTACGAGTGGGGGTTACGACACGTAGCGCCTCTGTACAACTAATCTCCGCCTCCCATCCCAATCCTTCTGTCGTAATCCTCATTCAAGGTGCCGAGACAGAAAGAAAGAGCGACTTAGCGATCGGGAGTGGGATGGAAAAAAGGAGGAGAATGTATGGGGAGGGAATGCGTGAGAGATGGGGGAGGAGGAAAGGAGGGAATGTTATGACGAGGAAAAAATAAAGATGAAAAGTAGGTAGCTTATAATTTTCCTCCTAATTAAAGATTAATCGTTGCCCCCCGGCATCTCCCTAAATTGCCGCTCGTTCGTTTGCGATGCGTATGGCGTATAGTTCTTTGAAAGATGACTGCTACGCTGGAGGGATGCAAAGCCGCGAATATAAATAAGGCCTCAGGCAAGAGTCCTTAAATGGCGCCGTTGGTAGTGCTAATGAACTTGCGATAATTGATATTTCATGACCTTATGATGAATAATATTGCGGGCTGAAATTTTAAGGGCTATCAATATGGTTGTATAAATACGATGAAAAGAATGTCGATTAACTTTAAACCTCAAAGACATTAAAATACTAGAATTGTTGAAGAATTAAATCTTTGATGAACGATTCAAAGAGCATTTACGGATACAAATTCAAGTATTTTTTCTCCATTATCAACGAATTACGTAATTTCTAAGATCGTGTACGTAAAAATATATTCTTTAATTAAAACAAAATTCTTTAAAATTGAGGTTCTCCGTAATAGAATAAATATATTTGTATGATTTGATATGTAGTACGCTGACATATTACTATTATAGGCTACGAATATATAATTTCTACTTTGCGCTGGTAAGGCCTCATCTTGAACTCGCTAACAGTATATAGAACCCTAACGAACGTTTAATTCGAAAAATACAAAAGGTGAATTGAAAAATACAATGAAATGAGATTGGGAGGACAATGGGTTAACGGATGCCAGTGTGCATTCTGCGGTGTTATAGTAATATCAAAAGTTATACCATAAATATGATCATTTAGCACGTATGCTTACTTCCAGAAAGAATCGAACTCAAGAACAATGTAATGAAAGATTAGCTGCCCACATGGCTTTCTAGAAATCCCAGTGCGTTGATCTTTAATGAGTATTATTTGATGAAATTCGATGAGATTTCATTGCGAAAATCTTTGCTACATAGAAGTAACAATCCAGTAAGGAAAACCCATGTCGAATGAAAAATACGCCTCCAACCAAACCTTGGAGGTGGATTATCTAGTCGAGCGAGACGTTTGGGTCAACGTGACTAGAACAAACTAAATCGATGACCCTACTCAGAATACAAATCCCTCAAAGCCGTGAATAATTCCTCGGATAACAATATTATTAGCATATCATTTCCCGTTGGAAGAGAATTTTCGTCCCCTCACCCATTGTCTTGTCTCTCCGAATGCAGAGAAAACAAGGTGAAATCCTCGAAGTGGTTGGGAACCCCTTTTTCTCTTGAGGTCAGAACGAGGGAGAGCAATTACAAGCTGGAGATGGATGGGTATGGAGGAAGGGGAATAAGGGGCCTCGCGGTGCACCATGGGCACAGCCAATGGATAGCTTATCGAGGCGTATTGCGAAAGGTAAAAGGAGGGATTGTGCGGGCGGATGTTGTCGCTGAAATAGGAGCAGGAAGGAACGAAGACTTCTGAGCGATGACCCTCTTAACTCCTAAATGCGAAGAGAGCGTTTCGCTGTTGTCATGACGATGGAATGCCTTAATGGGATACGTAACTCAAATCCGACCATCCGGTAACTAGGATGGGTCATTCTGCCCCAGTAAATCTTACTTCTTTCATTTGCCGCCCCATGGTGGTTAATAAGGGTGTTTCTCCTCGCATCTCGTTAGTGGTATTAAAATTTTATGGAGTTCCGTGCCTATAAAAGTCCGCGGCGTGAGTTGTTATCCTTTTCGGAGTTTGTTTAAATCCGACGGATGGTCTCGTTATTTTTCGCTGAAAAGGTAGGTACAGGCAATAAGCTGGAAGTTATTTTGACCGATTTAAATTACGTATACTCGATATTGGAAGTCACTCCGAGTTATTCACTTACTATTCAAATAGATATTTTCACACAAGTTGAAAACGAGTTGCTACTTGAGTCATGAAGTTTGTTTTGGATTTAGTGAATAAAGCTCATCATTCAAGTCAATTACCGCTCAAGATCCGAAAAATAATGTGTCCGTTTCGAGAAGATGCTTTACGAGTTAGCTCAGTAGATATGTATGCAGAGATATATAGATATGTATGAACTTCCGGAATCAATTCAATCAACACAGTATTGGAGGAAGCATTAACATCTCGAATCTTGGAAAGTCAGTTTCAAGAAATCTAAGCATTAATCAAAAGTGCCGTTTCGTTCTATGAGAATACACTCTGATTTTTCCTTTGATTTAGATCCACGTGTGGCTCTAAATCAGAGAAATTCTCTCAGAAAACTAATCAGCAATATTCTTTATTCATTTTTTCCTTTAAATGAGGGCGTTAAATGTACGATACTAGTTACTTTCTAATTTTGTTTAATATTCTATATTTATATTATAAATAAAGTGAGGAGAGTTGGAAGTGATTGCGGAAAATTTGAAACTCAGCTTTGAAGTTACTAATAAATGATTTATTGATGACATTTTCCTTCATAATCGCCAATAGTTATCAATGAAAATATCATGTAATGGAATGTAATGGAGCGAAGTCATACTTCAAATTATGCCCTTTGACTCAATATATACAAATATGTAAATTCGGAAATATCAGCGTAAGGAAACTAAGTCTCTTGTATTCATCATAGTGATTAATTCTTCCTTATTCTCTACTCTTTTCTTCTAATTAACTGTTCTTCGATTTAAAAATTTCTTCCAACTTCTGTAGCTAAATGATACCATTATATTTTCCTAATTACCTTGTATTCCTCAAAGTATAGAGTCAATCCTAAAATCCAAATTAAAGCCTAAAATGGAATAGTAGCTAAATAAGCCATGCATACATTTGGTTATCTAGAAGGCCATTAAGACAAAGGACGAAGCGTTAAACAAATAAATCTCTTAGCGACCGAATTGCAAGATCTATTTAAATGCAAAATCCGCAGCAGTAAATCGTTTAGAAAATGGGAACAGCATCCTTGTAGTGGTTATTATCACATAGCGGTAACGCTTAGCGAGCGTTTTTCCAAGACATATAAAACGATGGTCATTCCGCGGTTGCGGTTCTGCAGCGAGTTTGTTTGTTTGTTTTCCTTTCGGTTTCAGCGGGTATGAGTCGGGAAAGCTTCCAAACCTCAAGGGGATCGGCTGTCTCGACACGAATCTAGAAAGACGATCTCTCACAGAGCGCCTTTGTCGGTCACAAAGAGAACTCCACGTTGCGCCCGGGAATTATGAAACCGCTGAATCGGGCGGACATCTACTTGTAAGCGGAAATAATGTAGTGGAGCATCGGTAAGGGAATGGCAAGGGGAAGTTCTTGGTAAGCTGTCCGTCTATAGGAAATGGAGAAAGAGTAATTCGAGGAAGTAGCGATGGGTTTTTTGTATTTTAGGTTTTATTTTCTTGATCGTCACAACGAAAATATATTAAATATAAAATCATTCTCTGAGATTTGAAATTCAAGTCGCGTGATTTTTGACTTGGAAGTCTAGTAAATTGTTTAATGCTTAAGTTCTGGTAACTTCTTCTATAAAGGAAGAGAAAATATTGGGTTAATATTTTTATGATGAGCCTATTAATAATGAATATCGCATTTAAATTTCTTAGTCAATGAGGAATATGTGGAAATGATATTTAAGATTTTTTACCTGGGTGGATAAAGTTTGGGTAGAAAATCTCCCATTTTATAGCTCATTCTATTACTCTTACGGAAGGTTCTTGAAGCATAACAACATTTAATATATAGTCGGACCATGTATATATTTCTTTCCAAGATATATTTTGACTTCTCCACAACAATTACAGTTAAACCTATTAACTATAGTTGAATCTCTTATCGCTGCAGAGGTAATCGTATAGCTAACGAGAGATTGGAATTCAAAGAGGAAAAAGTCCAATTAAATCACAAGAAATTTATTTTTATAATTTGGAATTTTCAATCAATGTGGAATTTCAATCATTGTATGCTATTTTCATGCAAAAATTATTATTTACTATGATGCTGCGTACCATAACTAATGTATAAATAGTAAGTGTTTCTGTATAATTTCTGTGAATCCGTAGATAACATAAGTCAATAAAATTGACACTTTCAGTAGGTGCTACAAGTTTAATTTTTATTTCTGATGAAGGGTTTCAGCACTAAGATATTTCCCTCTCGGTACCCTAAGCTCTTTTGAAACTAAATAATATTCCTTTTTTAATGCAGACTTAATTTTAACTTCGCAAATGCTTTACCTTGCATTTCGAGTCATCTATCGTTTATAGATTTTTTGAATCTCTGTTTAAGTTTATAACACTATTAGTATATATTGCCCTATAGAAGCTATTTATTCATGATGATTGTTATATAATTATCATTATAGTAATTTGAGAAAATCCTCGAGTCGTTTGTTTTATAGCTGTAATAGATTCAAACGCGTTATCTTTAGGTTTTCCCAAGCGAATCTTTCTTAGGACAGCATCTGTATCATCAGTAGCCGTGGGATACATCTCGATCGCCTCTAAAATGCGTCATCATCACTTCTGCCCTCTCGGCGGTCCTGCTTTTTTATGCCAACTTGGGAGTTTATTGGTATAAAAAATAACAATTTTTGAAAATATTCTATTAACCTGAGCTTTTTTCGGTGCATTTCTTGAGGCATTGAAAAGAAAAAGATTAATACTCAGATTTTGACGAAAAAATAAAAAAGATGTAATTCTATAAGAAGTATATGCCGTTTTTAGAGTTTTTCGACTATTCCGCGACTATGATACATGACATGTATTATGAGCATTATAAATATGAATAGTATAGATCTAACTATCATGTTGTACTGTTTTCCTTCGGTTTCGGAAACATTCTTCCAGATCTGCGTTTAAGTATATCTGCGGGTTTTTTTTAAGAACTCCTTAGAAGTATACGGTAGCTTTCCAACTATCCTACGGCCTATGCATGACTCCATTTACTTTTTCACGTTGAATATGAATCTGGGCAGTTATATTTATTATTTACCGCGGTACTTTCAATAGGTTTAATTTCCTTTGCATAAATTTTGAATCTCTGGATGAATGTAATTCAGTTTGCTAATTTTCGAAAAAAGTTAAAAGTACTACTTACAGAAAAATTCAATGAAATTAAGATGCAGAAGGTCAGGGGTGTCTGCAGGTTATTTACTACCAAGTTATTTATACTTTCTTTCCAAAAACGTGCCATTCTTTAACTCTAGCTATAATCTTAAAATTTTGAGACTATAATGCGAACTTCCTAATAGGGATAAATATTTTAAAGAAATAGTTTGATTTGGACCTCTGGGCTGTTTCATAAATTTTAATAAACGAAAATAGTTATTTGCTTAAGTATGTACACAGGATAGAATTTGTGCAGCAAAGTTCTTTAATCTCGGGGTATTTTTTTATAATAAAGAAGGAATTATTTCAAGATAAAAAGGTAAAGACGATTCTTATCATAGAAAAACTCGCCTTCATATTACGGGCCACACTAGAGAAGTTGCGGATCAGGCCTGCGGATCGCCACTATTACAGACCTGTTATAGATGAAGATTTCTATAAACGGATTAGCTAGTTATATATAAATACTTATCCTAAGATGACCTACATTACTGTTGTTGAATGTTGAATTGAATGAATCAAGTTACTTTAAACATAACAGTCTTTAGTGTAACGAAAATAAATATACATTTAAATATTTTGCTTTCCATTAAGGCATCACATCGAGAATTAAAAGAAAAGAACTGACGTGCTTCTTTCTTCAGGACAGTATTCTATTATGAGGCTCGTATAACATTAAGATTTGGTATCGTAAGCTATGTCTACGTTTAAGACATCTAATTTAATTCTTAATTATGAAGTAATGGCGTAAAAATTTGATAGGCATGTCTTCCCATACTTTTCTGTTTGAATGATGAACTGACCTCCGGTGTTCTTTCCCTAGGGGACGGTCTGATCCAGCATCGCGAATTGCAGCACGTGATGAGGGCCTGTATGGAAGAGAACGGCATGCGCTTCAGCGAGGAGCAAGTGGAGGACCTGACGGGGGCCCTCTTCGAAGACGCCGACTCGGAGCACCGCGGGGCCATAACATACGAGGCCCTCAAGGCACAGCTGGAGAAGCACGAAGGACTGCTGGAGAATCTCTCCATTAGGTGAGAATTAATGGCAGCCGTAGATTACCTTTTCGGTGCACGGTTACAAATGGATTGGCTTCCACTCCTTCCCTCCGCTTGATTTGTATGCGTTCGAATCCGGCGTTTGAATATATTACGCCCGTGGAACCAAAATTTCCCCAACATCCGCTAAGATTCCGGAATGAAAAACTGCAGCTTTATCTTGCGGGATATGCGAGTCTGAGCGCTAAATATACTCGCATACCAAAGAAACAGACGCACTGGAAGGAAGAGAAAGGCTGGAACTTGAAAAGTGTAAATTCAAAATATCTTGCGGGACTTCGAATTTATGCCTCAGGTCTCGAAGTAATTTGCGTGCAAATTGCGTCGTTACTGACCCGAGGCTTTTTGCATGCGATGCTAAAATTACTTATTGGCTTTCTAAAAACTCACTAGTCTTGGTTATCATAAATATATTTCGGAACTGACTACTATTCTAGGTATTCTATTTTTACGTCACGTTAAATCATTTTAGTTATTATTAAATCTCTTATATTGATAGTGCTCCTCGATTTATTATTGATGATTCTCCTTGATTACATGATCATATAACTGAATTCTGCATAAATTCAACAAATAATTTCTTAAACAACAACAGAAGATTATATCCGCAAACGTTATGTAATTATGGGTAACACATCGTAGAAACATATCTTTCTCAGGCGAAATATTTTTCTTCCGGCCTTTATACTTTTATTTTGGGAAATTACTATAGTAAAGGATGCACTCTCTCTCTCTCCTTCTAAGTCAACACCATCTGTAAGATGCAAATCCATTGCGTGTAAGATTGCAGAACGATTGAATTTTTTTCTTTTTCTTCTTTTTGGCATACATGAAACTTTATTCTATATTTCCTCGTGCATAAGACAGAACTTAAAGATTAACTGAGATAACTCCTATAAGATTTAAATCAAAATTAGCCCCCTTACTGTACTCGGAAGTTGTCTACTCGTAAATGTTATGGGGATCAAGTTGAAACTACCCCAATCTAATAGCAGAATGTTTCCATCCAATCCAATTCCAAGTTTGTTTCGGCGCATACTTATGGTGCAATTGATGCGCCTTACTTGGATGCCAAAATGATTTGGTGCGGAATCGCCAAAGTTCCTCCCTCGATACGACACTTAAGGATTTGGCTCCTTTATAAAAGTCTTGAACCTAAGCGTCAAGATCCTGAGGTTCGGCTCTGGTTCCGCCATAATTGTTCTCCATATCTTACTAAGAGATAAAGGTTCATTGACCGCCGAGTTCCTTTTTTCTCCTTCTAGCTCCATATCTTACTTTTATTAATAATTATATTTTTAATTGTGAAAATTTATTAATTTATTTATTGCATTTGTTTGAAAATTTGATCTGGTAAGTTTGAGTTGAAAAAGTAGGATTCGTAGCATAAATACAAAAGGCTTCTTACACCGGTTATAAAATTTGGTTGCCACCGCAGAAAATTGCAATTAGAATAACTTATAAATTTAGGTTGTTTTTTATCCTGACAGCTGACGAAATAATTTTGGTAATTTATTGCCGGAAATTTTTATTATGATAAACTTCTAATAAACTAGATATGATATTGCGATATGTATCCTAAACGCAGACTCACGTCTTACGATCATTTTGTGAGAGCTCTATTCTGTGAACATCATCTCCGAACGGCTATACATTGCATCTTGAAAATCATCGTAGTTGATCGCGGAACACTTTTTTACTATGTCAGGGCAAGCGGGAGATAAGCATTTAATCCTGGCTTTGAAGCATGCCTTCTTGCCCACGTCCGGATTTCGATGTCTAAATGGAAGCATCCGAACAGCTCTAGGTTTCAATTCGTTCCGCAAATCCACTTCGTGGGAACTTGCACCGCTACGACGTCCATTACTGCACATCAAGCTGTCAGACGTTTCACTCTAACCATTAAAACGTCTTTGCGAGACATATGCGGATCCCTTTCGTTGAATAAGGCGAGTCTGGCTTTCATAGGAAACAGTAGAGTACATACATACATTGGAGGTATCGAAATTTTCCACCAAATGGAAATGCATCGAGTTGGAAAGTGGTATGGGCTTTAGAGTGCACTGCGATGACAGGATAAGGCTCTTTCGACACACTATTATTTCACTCTTGCTTCTGGATGCGTTAAACCCCTAACAATATCCTCGCTGAGTTTACGACTTTCCTTTGAAGTTTATGAGTTTACTTCGGTGTCTTTTCTTATCACCGTGGAGGAGTTAATACGCCTCACAGTTGCTCATTGTGTTTTAAAAGACATATTGTACGTCTCTGAAAGGCTTTAATGTTCTGCTGACTTTATTTTTCCATTGTCTCCCATAGTTTCATTTTAATTGATTAACTTCATGTTAAGAGCTCTTCCTTATGGAATATATGTATGGGAAAATAAATTTCCGCTAGTAATGATTTCGTCATTACTTTTTATTGTTTGCAGTGTAGTGGACAATTTTATGACTTTCCTTTGAAGTTTATGAGCTCCACTTAATGTCTTTCTCTATTACTCACATATAAATGAACTTCAAGATCACGTATCCATTGTTAAAAATAGCTCCGTCTAATAAATTTTTTGCATTATTCGGGAGATTCGAATTTATGTCATTTATATTATTGTCATTGTTATTATTTATACTCATATATAGTTTAAATATTTTACTTATCATGGAACTCTTATCTTGATCATCATAATAAACTAACTACTAGTTAGACATAAAGGTAAATATAGGACATGCTAATGAAGGACATATTAATTCAATTCTTTCTCATATTAATTTCACGATAACCACTCCAATAAGCCCCGTATTGTTATAAATCAAGTATGATTTGTTAAATTATACATATTTCTAACCAAATATTTACTCATTGAATATAATTCAACACGGATTATTTCAAGAAAAGCCTCGAAAGTAAGTTAAATAATAATATACCTAGCAGTCATTTTGATTTGGAGAACTAAGGCTATAGCTTGCTTTAGTGGGACTGGAAAATTTACCAATTATTTAGTGTGCTAAAAATCAGTTTAGAAGCCAATTAACGCGAAATTAATTGAGGTAAATGGGTCATTAAAGTTAACTTTCACGGTTGATCTGAACTTTAAAGCTGAAAAGAAAAATGGCGTTCTGAACTCGTAAATCACGATCACCCTGAAATTATTTTATTTTAAAATATCTTTAATATTTTAAGGATAAAATTCCTTGACGGTCCCGGCGAACTGTTTACTGCCTTGTATTCCTTTGGGTCTTTTTTTAGTTTAATGTAAACAGCCGTCGGAGAAGGCTCGAGTTCAACGCACGGAAATAACCACCTTTCTAACTTTACTCGAGTAATTTCAATGATAAAGTGAGAGATCAAGTGAAGGAAACGGTAGTCATTCATCTGGATTCCTTCACCATATGCAGAAAAGGTCTTTAAAAAAATTTTTATGGGCGTCCTTACCGACTCAAAGCCCGGCATCATCGTGTTCGCGAGGATTTGTTTCCCGAAAATTTTATCGGTCATAAAATTTTATACCGCGAGGAGTGGTCCGTACATTGTGTATCAGCAGGTGGTTTATCTCTTTCTTGCAATTTCAGCATCGATCGTTGGCTGGTGCCTCCGAAGCCGAAACCCAAGCCCCGTTCCTTCCGAGGAAGGTTGTGGGCATTACGCCCTTACCAGATGAGCCTTCCTTACCTCCGCAACAATCAAGCTTTCATCGGCTGCTTGTCCTTCATCCTGGCACTCAACGCCGCCCTCTTCATTGCCAGGATCCATGAGTACTGGGAACATAACACCTTCACCATTGTGGCCAGAGCATGCGGTAAGTTCCCTTACTTAAAACCCATTAATCCGGGAGTCTCGCGCGGTAATGCCCACTCTTTTCAACGTCATTTCTCTCAAAAGCAGCGGCGTCAGAGGGCCGCATTATGACCGAACACTGTCTTTTATCCGGGCGAAATGCCGTGGTGTTAAAGCGCTTCCATTAAACAGTTTTTATTTGTTTTCTGAACGAGCGGTTCCCTCGGAGTGCTTTGCCTCGGAATGTGTGAATAATCATTCCATTAAATTCTTCCTTTGGGATAATTGTGCGAAATGAGCGTTGTTATCAGTTCTGGTTTAATTTCTGTCTTGGGGATAACAGTAAAAGTATATGGGGAAATTAAGATCGGAATGTTGTTCACCGCTGATGAATTTTACTTATTCATTCAATGCTGTTGCATCGAACGCTACTTTTATCAATGAGATATAATCCGAAAAATAGTTTCTACCCACATATTGGAAGGAAGCTTAAGTAGTTAAACATATTTAGAGTAAGGAACGATGTTTCTAACTATTTTGCGTAAATATCGTTCATATCTTGTCCTTAATTCCCAATAGTTTCCGAGGAATTACTGCCGTGAATAAATTGCTATTTTGTGGGAGACACTGATAATTTGCTATAAATAACTTCAGTTTTGAATATTATATAATAATCACCGATAAATGAATAAATTAAATTATAAATTTATTTATCCGTATCTATGAGTAACTTCCGTAAGAAATAAATGGGAGAAATTTTCGAACATATTTTTACCCACTTCCCGACGAGACAGAAATAAAAAATTCAGTTATTTATTAGAGGATCAGTGACCTGACACGCATCGATATTTTTCTACCGAAAGTATCCTTGGTTCGACTCTGGACGACTCGAAAATACTCATAAGAATTGCACGTAAAGTTCATTTTGATCGATTGCAGAAATTTTTCTTTTGCAGATTTAAATCAGAAGTAGGGTCCTACGATATCAAGATAGGTGCCAAAAGAAAGGAAAATGGAATAAAGATTCTTCTTTTTGTAGTGAATTATTGTTTTTCATTCCAAACTGCGAGATTTTGATAAAAATAAAGAAAAATTTCGCTAGATTTTGCGGTTGTGCACAACCAGTTCCCTTGACTGACCATATCAATGCGATTGTTGAATCCGAGCTTATGCATTCCTAGAATATAAACATTGAAAAAACCATTTTACCCAGGCCGGAATGAATAAGGAGCAAAGAGAAATAGATGCTAAAGCATGTTGGTTCTAGGATTAATTTAAAAAAAGTTTATTAAGCAAATAAAGTGCGCACATCCCCTGGCATACGCCCAAAAGGGTTACATATATAGGTCTACAAGCAATTAAATAAGATAAAAGTACCCGATAATTCATTTAATAAATAGGGAAGAGGGGATTGCTTTATTAAAATAAACAAGCCGTGGCAACGCGTGGTGTATGAAGAAATCAGACGAAAGGAGAATTAAAGTAAACGTTATATGCACTTTAGAGACCGAAATATACGGAAATCATAGTTATTATAAATACCTGTATATCTATCATTAAATAAAATAATTTAAATTATAAAATCAAAGTAAACAATTGCCTAAATAAACGCTTTATTAAACAAGCTATGAAAAAAAGCTTCTTTCGAAGCTTCTTCGCAAATCGGAGACATAATTTTCCCAAAAAAAAAAATTTTCCATAAACCGGATTCGAACCACTGAGGATAAACTTTTGGATTAATCTTTGGAAATTTTGGATGCGTTGGAAACTTTGGAAACTGGAACTAGGCACTCTAACCACTCGGCCATTCTGATGACGATCAAAGTATAAGGTTATAATGTAAATAAAGTCAGTTTAAGTAGACTACTGTATGCCAGATAATGACAGATACATTTAAATTAGACTTTCTTCTTTTGCAGAATTATTATTAATTAGTAATTAATGAATTAGTAATCATCATTCTAAAAAATCGAGACAGGTATTAAAAGAAAGAAAATTGAATAAAGTGAATACTTTAATCAGTTAGAAATTGAATTTCTTTAGCAAACTGAACGTACTGATTCATTCATAGTTAAAGTTAATTTTCAGTTTCCATTTTATTAGAGGATAACTCAGTGGATTAAATCAGAGAAGGAAGGCATACACATGATTGTTTTCATTCAAATAAAATAAAGAGGCTAGTTTCATTTCTCATTCGATTTTTTGGAATTGAATTTGGACGATAGGCTCACGAATTTAGTAAAACGCCGTGCAAGTTCTTCGTAAGTCAGCAAGTGCAAAGTCATGATGAACACGAACAAGCTTAGTTATTATTTCATAGTAAATATTGCCCATTCGCGGAAATAACATTTAACTTTGATTTTTGAAAAATCTCACTTTCAGAAAGAGAATATACCCAGTTATAATGTCACGCGTAATGTCAAAAGAATATTTTATTCGGTGTAATAAATAAAGCAAGATTATGTGTGCGTCTTCTAATACATAGACGCTAATAGATCTACCGTTTTCTAAATTACAGATTCAATTCCTATCGAATCCATCTTACTCATGATTTTATCGGAACATTCCACTGTTATGTATTCACTCTACTGTGGCATCCAGTTTTCAAAGCGCATTTACCACCCACCGGGGAGGTCGCAGATTCCAATTTCGCCCAGGGCGTGAATATTTATTCTGGCATTCACAAGACTCTCCGAAGATTATTTCATGAGCTCCAGTGGTCAAGAGTAATAATTTTTTGGCAGCGAGGAAAATGGCCGAAGTCTTTGAGTAAGATACGGATATAATTCAAGAATGACTCACCCTTTTGAATTATGACGGCCTCGGAGAAGTGATATATCTGAGAAGTGAAAGAGAGAAGTACCCTAAGGAAAAAATGTATGACGAGAAATAATGAGCCATTATATTTCGCAGAGGGCCCAACGTTGATGAAGGATGGAGAGAATTTTCGTGAGTTTTCTTCGAATGTGGCGTTCCTTTCTCTACTCTTGGCAACTGTCCGAATGCTCTTTATCTTAAGCAGAAGCAAATACGCCTTACTTTCACAAAACGCTATTTATCTTACTTCCCATTCTTTAGGAGTCGTATGTTTTTTTCGGTCATGGTCGCCTTCGTTTCAATTCCTAAATATTCTACCTCAAGTATCCATCTATTATATTTCTGCTTTTTCAATTCTTTTCTGTTAAGTTCCTTTTCCTTTGCTACACTGTGCTAAGTATCCATCTATTATATTTCTGCTTTTTCAATTCTTTTCTGTTAAGTTCCTTTTCCTTTGCTACACTGTGCTAACTTATTATTTTTTTTTCAAGAAACCGTTGATTCTTTTAATTATTACAATTTTTAACTATAAGTTAAAATCATTATTAACAAATTAATAAAAAGTTAATTACAAAATTAACATTGAAATCATAAGAGTGAAAACTCTACTGTGTGTTTTTTTCATTCTTAGTCATCGGATATATGTTTTCTTGAAGTAAAATCCACTTATATCCCAATTTCTGCGACTATGACAATAAAATTAACTGTAAAAAATCTCTCGCCACAAACCCTAAGATTGCGATTAAGGTAAACATATACATATTAAGCAATCAGAAAAGATACAACACCAAGGTTTTCCGGATAAATAATAGTCTCCGGATTTTGGGAGAAGATTCTATCGATTAATACAATACTTAAATGAAATAAACAAATTGGAGTTTAAGAAATTAATTATATTAATAGAAATTCGAGCAAATGTTTTATTGTGTATCGCAGTGAATTAAATATAGTTTGTAAAAAGCGTCACAGGGGAAATATGGAAATTCTTCTTAGTTATATGTTTATGGTGTAAAGGTAATGATGCAATGAAGAGTTAAATAAAAAGGAAAAGAAAATCAGAAAAGATTAAATAAAGCATCGATTTTTCATATATTTATATCTTATTTCGCCATGAAGAGAACCATCTCTACAATTTTAAAGAAATGATCCGGAAACTAATTCGGTTGATTATTAAACTGAGTCATTCAATTTTCGATTAAATAAATATACATAGGATTCGAATCAATTATCAATCATCAGCAATAACTATAATTCGGGAAATTAACTTGCTTGAAATCATTTTAAAAACGTAAATAATTCCAATATCCTTCTGCTTATCCATTTTCTTATTTCGGATCCATAAGGGATTGGTTGAAAAATTTAACTCTCAAGAAAAAGCGGATTTAAAATAAGTCTGACAGCACAGGGATTTGAACCTGGATCTTTCACTTTCCGAAAAGAAGAAGAGTCGAGTTCGAATCCCGGTCTTGTCAAACTTTTTTGGTGTGCGTTTTTCCTAGGAAAATTTTCCAAGGTGAACGCCTTTTCTTGCAATCTTACCATTTACCCATTGGCATTAATCATACGGCTGAAAAAGTTCTCCAAAGTAATACTTTCTTAATCACATCATAGCAAAGTAAATACGTTTTCAACAACAATAGAATTCACAGACAAATAAGAAGTAGGAATTTTAAATGCCAACACGGCTTTTATTACTCTTGCTTTCCCCTTTTTTTCAAATTGCGAATTATAAAAACACTCCTCAGATGCCATCTCGAAAAATAACAGATATCAAATGCTGAATCGGGTACGGGATGTTTTCCCAGGGTCAATTTATCCATTCATTTTTTTTACGGCTTCCTCTTGCATTACCGCTAAATTTTAGATTCATGTCCGCGAGGAAAGTTTTTCATAACGTCTTAAAAAATTATTACCAGGGGCGATGACGTCAGGACTCCTCACTGGATGATGTAACAAGCGCTTTATTCAAATTACTCCGTAGGTGGTCCCTTCCGTCTGTTAGCTTTTGCTCATGCCTCATGCGTCACCACCTCAATTAATTTTTTCCTCGAGTTTGAGGAAAAGATTTTCATTCTTCTCTGAATAGCGCTCGCTTCGCATTCATCGTCTGTTCGTAATAGAATCCGATTATTCTCTCCCACTCTCTTTCTCCCGCCACAGTTGTCTAACTCTTGCTATCTCCATTGTGTGTCATTACAAAAGCTCGTGATTCCTGTACGTGACCTGCAAATCCTCTCGGAAACGGGAGCAAAAAGGGAAAAAAATTTCTAAATTCTCCAAATTGGCTTAAGATGCTGCATCTAATGACGGAATTGAATTGAGCATCGACATCTATGCAGGAGATGCTTCGGGTTGCTTTGGAGACTATTGTACGTTTCCACTTTTTTAGCGGCTCTTTTAATACTTAAAGGGGCGATTTATTAATTTTTTACTTGCGTATGGTAATGTCTTTAATTAATTTTATAAGGGAAATTAAAAAAGGAAACGGGGTATTAGTATAAACTATGTTAAGTAAGTCAAAACCTGTGATTGAATTCTTAAACTTAAAACAAGGAATGTAAGCACGACTCAATATTATAATCTCACACATTATTTGTGTATTTAGTATGGCATATTCAGTCACAGTGAGATAACAGTATTTACAAAAAACCCAGTCTGCTTTTTTGTTTCTAATAGAGTAACTTTTACTGAAAATTTTTATTTTACACATATATGTTTGAATACAATTGCCTTCCATAGTAATATTTCATTATCAGCTAGATTTCATGAGTTTCTGCATGAAAATATTTTATTTATAACCACAAGCGCAGTGCCCTATCTCAGCGTTAATTTAAATCTCATATACATTCTTTTAGGAGAGGAACCAATAAGAAAAGTATTCATTGGGATGATTCTTCAGCCATCAGAAATAAATTATGATGCAAACAGGACATTAGAACATTGACTTCGAATGTTTGAAAGCGATTGCTTCCATGTTTACAGTGGAAAATTAACCCCGTAGTTGAACTCACCTTTCACTCCGATCTTTGTATGTCTCACGAATATCAAACAGCGTGCTCATTCAACATCATCATCTTAAAAATATATCATTCTGATTAAACATCATCATCACCGGTTGAAGAGTTTAATGGCTTCGCAAAGCTTAAACACTGAACTGAGAACACAAACTCGCCTAATCAAACATTCGAGCTGAAATGGAATTAAATATCATACGGAAAATCTTTTCAAAGCGTATAAACCTTTTACTTCTTCCAGTTCATTATAACACTTCGAAATCCAAAACATTCTACGATCTTAAGAACTACAAGTATAACATACTTTTAAATCTCATGTTTGAACTTATGCATAAAATCCGATTAATGTATAGGCAAAATAGTGGTGAGACAATTCATACAATAATACAACAAACAGTGCAATTTGAATCAAACAAACCATCCCTTGCAAGCCATATGTTTCATCGAGCTCCCTTAGTTCTCACTATTCAAAAATCCATTCAGAAAAGCCTTTCAGAACTGCCTCTTTCCTCAAATACGGTATCCCCACCTACCCACTATTGCCCACGGCGATGGCGCCCACCTGTTAACTCAACCTGTTCTTTGCCCAAAGCTAACTACTAAAGCAGAATCGTTCCTTGGCCCTCTTCTGCCCTATCTCTGCCTCCAACTTCCCATTATTAATTCCTCTTCTCATTCCACTTCTCGTATATCCTTTATCTCTGACTTTCACTATCTAGGCTTTTACTTTCCTTTTCCACCATTTTTCTACTATCGACCTTTCGACTCCGAAGCTAATGCACACCGTTTTTCGAGTATCTTTACGAGAATTTTTTTCGCTGTAATCCTTCCCTTTAAAGATGTCTTTTTATTCAACCTATCCTTTTTATCTTACAAAGCTTTTTCACTTTTTCTTTTAATGCTGATAAATACGCTGCGTTTAAAAAGTTAAAAATCTAACTTAAAGTTTTATCTATATCTGTGTTTTATTTAATGATATGGAAGTGAGCTTTTCATTTATACTTATTTCGAAATATGTGAAAAAGGTATGTAAATTTTTCTGCAATTCTTTACAATTGTCTGATTGTCTGAATTCACCGAGTGTTGATTGTGGGTGCAAATTATGTTTCATTCGTTTCATTATCTATTTATTTATCCATTATATTCTTAGACATCAAGTAAGCATCTAGCCTGGAGGCAGTCATTGAAGGAACAAATAGGATAAAATTTCTGCCTGGCAATTCACCCAAGTCAGGAGGAGAACCCCTCCAGAAACCTTCTGAATGCAGCAAAACTTTATGTAAACAATACTTGAATCACTGAAGATATTAGTTTGGAAAATGGAACAGACGCTCTAACCACTTGGCCATTTTAACGTGAAAAAAGATCTGAACCAGGAATATCCGAAAATTTTTCCCTAGAATTTTTAAGCATACAACACCAAAGAAAAATGGAAGGCACCGGGGAGATTCGAACTCCCGATCTCCTGTTTACTAGACAGGCGCTTTAACCAACTAAGCCACGGCGCCAACGTCTTTTCACGTTTGAAGTTTTCTGCATATTTCAATGATAAAAATTATTTTAAATAGAATTAATTTTAATATTTTAAATGAGGATTTAGAAATCCTCCGTTTACTTCGATCGAAGCTCAGCCCCATTCGAACAAGAGAAACCGAAACGGCTTTTAATTTTGCTTCGAATGCCATCTATCCGTTGGCCTTCGTATCATTTCGGGACGTGCTCAGCATTGGTGATTCGAACAAGAATTAAGGCAAGTTTATTCCTTTCTCCGGGAGCGGAGAAACTTTCTCTATAATCGTGCCTTATTTATTACTCACACCAGAAAAAACATTCAAATGACTACTTAAATATTGCACCGAACTTGAGGAACTGTAGGAAACATAAAATTACGGAAGATTAATCGTACGTCCTCTAGGTCATATGATGATCCATAAAATGATCAAAAATGCAAATTTCCAAGTGATAAATTTCGATGGGAGAAATTCTAATGAGAGCCAAATTAGACGATAGAACAAAATTAAAAGATGGTTGGTAATCATTTTCCATCAGCATGAGAGATGCACTAGAATGTTTATAAAACTTTGATTACTCGAAGTCATCGCAAAATCTCAAAATATCACTCCCTCTTCATCGCATTAAGAAGGTCGAAGGAAAATGGTAATGGAACGCTGACCAACTTTGATGCATTACGTATTTATATCGAATGAAGTAGTACGTATTTTCAGTTGAAGTTGATTTAACTTTGAACGTGAAAATTGATTCTGTTCTTGTGCTTCGTTCAGAAGTGGACGTTTAGGACTCCGAACAGACCATCGCAAAATCCGTCTAGAGATTTCCATTCGGTGGAGTCATCAATTTCTTGGATTGCCTGTTATTTCCTCCGGTTTTTATCACTGCCGAAGTGGGCCACGGTTCTTCGTGTAATAATTACGAAGTAGTAAAACTCGTTTTCATCGGACGCGTTACGTATTTACACGAGATGGAAGCGCGTTGAAGTTCTGATTTATTCGCTGGTCCATTGGAATGTCGCACCCTGAGGTGCCGGAGGCGCTTTATATAATACCCCTTTCATCACTTTCACGATACAATAATTTTTCTTTACTCTTCTACTTTTAGATCTCTTATATGAAAATCCATCGTCTCAAATTGCATGTCTTGTCTCTATCACTGATCGGAATTGGACAATCGATCGCGAATAATGGTTCGTACGAAATTTATGATGCTTGAATCACACAATAAATTTGCAGTATACTCGGCCTGTTTTCATTTCGGAGAGAAATCAATCTCATATATCCCTCTATATATAGATTCATGTTAACTTTTCGTCGTATACATACCGTCGTCTTTCTACATTTAGTTTCATCTTAACTTTCGTTGAATATTTTACTCTTTACCTCTACATCTTTTCCATTTAATATCTTTCTCTTTACCTTTACATCAAACCTTCACTGAAAATTATCCATGCGAATTATCTCTTTTTCCTTTATGTGTATTATCTGATTTCAAAAGTTAGCTGCAAGGAAACGAATATATACGTCACACTGATAGCATTCAATAAGTGCGAAAGAGACGTTTATCAAAACTCATACTTAAGAAATATTTTAACTGCAAATTAAGGTCATGAAAGAAATACTATTGATATTAAAAATATAAATTCAAGCGTGTTTCCAAAATTTTACCAAACGCATGTTAATTACGACGGAGAATTTGATTTAAGATGCTTATCATTCCCGTACATGACATACTTTGGTTTTGGAGGAAAATTTTTAAAGGGTGGTTATCCAACTTACGACTTGTATTTAGATGGAAAGTCTGAGACTTTCGGTCTATTTCGCTTTTCTCATAGACATCAGCTCTATAAGCTGAAAAGAGCTTACATCCCACCTTATGTGTTTTCGTTGCAGTTGAATAAAATAGAAAATTTAGATTCCAGTAGTAACTAAAATATTTGCTATTTTTCTAGATTCATCCTTAAATACTTCGTCCTCCCCAAAGATGTTATATAGCTGTCCCTTAAGATTCAAAACATAGGAAAGAATATTGATACCGGTATTTTATGAGGATTGAATGCTGCAAACAATTACATACACACTACAACTCAACTCCGTAACAAATTCCTAGATTTGAAATCGAAATATAAGTAAGGAATCCGCGTAGTTTTTTGCGTCTTATGAGGTCAATTCTAATATAAGGCGTTTTAGGCATTCTCTTGTATGGCAAGCAAAAAAAATTGTCTCCTTCGCACTCTGCAGGAAAGTATTTTTGATGAGTTGTTACCAATCAAGAACTTACATCTCTAATGAAAAATTTTATTCTCAACGGAAATAAAGTCGGTAAATTCGTTCCAAGAAGACTAAATGATGTCATCCAGCATCCATATCTTTGAATTGAGATTTTTTATTAGAATGCCGATGAATACAGTGGATACTGGTTAACACGAAAACGAATAACACAAAAAATCGGTTAAACCACACTGCAGTATTGATATGTTCCGTCTCCTATAATTTTCAAAGTTTCATTATTTATTTTTAATATCAGCATAGTTAAAATTGGGATCATTTCGCACTTAAGGGCTTCCGTTGGGAATCGAACCCGGGACCATTTTCTTCTAAGGCAAACTCGCTACCCATATGGATATCCAGGAACCTTTTAATTTCGTTTCAAGCGAAACTGTTTAAATGGAACAACGTTAAAACGGAAAAAGTTTCACGGTCCACAGATAAAACATATTCTCACAAATTTTTTCAGATAAAACGAACCTGGCATTTATGATAGGATTTCAGTCAACGTAAAAAATATCATACTGTTTTATAAAAGCGTCTAAATTTTGTTGAAAAATTTCACAATTATTTTGTAAACAAGTTGTTGAATTACGATATTAAATTTTTCACTGGTTCAAAGTTTATTCGTTAAGATATGAAACATGGTGATGTTTATCAGTATAAGAGACGAAAAATACTTATATTAATTAAACTTAAAGTGGTGGTCTGTGATAGTAGCGAATTTGGTTTGAAAGATAGTAGATTAACGCGAAATGTATAGGTTAATCTCCTGCATTCCGTGTTATCCTATTTCCTCGGTACTTAGATGGGACGAAAAGGGGTTTATTAATAATCGTTTCTTCTCCCTCCTTAGGTCAGTGCCTCAACTTGAACTGCTCTTTGGTTCTGCTGCTAGTACTTCGTCGATGTATCACATTCCTAAGGGCCCACGGACTGTCACACTTTCTGCCTCTAGACCACCACATATACTTCCACAAACTCGTCGGAATACTTATATGTGGTTTCTCCGTCATACACACCATTGCCCACTGCCTCAACTTCAGTGAGTATTCCTCTTCCGAGGAGCGAGCACGCACCACGAAGATTAATTAGCGTCATTAATCCGACGTTGTATCAATGAATAGTCATATGACGCGAGAGATGTCTCTCGAGTCGTATTTATACGATGTGACTGCTTGGAAATGTCACACACAATGTCTTATTCAATTATCTAATGTCTCATTCAATTATGTCATTCCGCTAAACTTTGTTGACGATAGAATCTGTTTTATTTGCGTATATAGCTGTTTACAATACGGATTAAGCGAATTTTTTTCTTTTGAACTCAATCGAAAAAATAAATATCTTTCCTGTTGAATATTTTTTTGAGAAAATAAGCTAAGCATATCTTAAATTTAAAATTAAAATTTTTATATGATAACTTTCACCTAAAGTTGAAATACTATTGTAGATATTTTTCCTTAGTTTTTTCCTAAATACTCATAAAATACTTGACTATTTCATGTGGATTAGCAGATTATAGAAAAATGTAGTCGTTAATTTAAGCACTCTTTTAGTGTCCTGTCTTAGTTTTTCAAAACTTTGATTGTTTTTTAATCTAGGTTTGGTAGTGGTGAACCATCCGGTGTTGAATAAAGCCAACTGGACAACGTGGGAATGGTTGGGAACGGATAAGCCTGGGCTGTTTGGACTTATTCCAGGCCAAGCCAACCCGACCGGAATCGCCCTCTGTGTCATACTTCTGGTTATGTTTATCTGTTCACAGCCATTTGTTCGCAGAACAGGATGCTTTGAGGTATGAATGTGCAATACCTAAGCAAACCTGCAGCATAATTTATTAGTATTTTAGCAGTTGATTTTAAAAGATATTTTTCTCGCTCTAGTAGCACTTCAAAAATAAATAAGGAATCTTGATACTAAATCAATGTTATAAGAGTAGTATTGTTTAAAAGTGCTTTGACCACTGAGGTTATTTAACACGTGGATCCCCATCGGGAATCGAATCCGGGACCTCTGTCACCGAAGTCGAACGCGTTGCATTCATGGCTATCCGGGGGCCCTGATATTATAAGAATTTGCATGACTCATGCATTCATATTTTTGAAGTTCAGTTCTCTATTTTTAAATATCACACTTCTGGTTATTAAAAAATACCGTAAATGTAGAATCAAATTTAAATGCATTTTTTTTCTCCCATGCTCTTATTGTAAAATTTCAGATAATTACAGAGCACGTGCTCCAAATATATTATCTTTAAAATAATGCCAGCGAAACACATTTTGCTGTAAATATAATTGAAAATGTTATCGATATCATGTTTAATTTTTCCCAAATTGCTGTTATAGAAAAACTTCTATGTTACATTATAGCGTTTATTTATTGTAATAATTTCGAATAATAGGCTGACGCCGCATATTCCTTCATTTGTCTGCGTAAATTATAGAAAGTTTCGTTTTCCAGGTCTTCTATTGGACTCATCTGCTATACGTGCCTTTCTGGATACTTGTCATAATCCACGCTCCCAATTTCTGGAAGTGGTTCGTGGGCCCAGGAGTGATCTATATACTGGAGAGAGGTTGGCGTCTGGTCAATCAGAGAGCAAGGAGACTCGGGAGGACTTATATCTCTTCCGGTGTCCTTCTTCCATCAAGGGTCGTCCATCTTGTCTTACGAAGACCATTACACTTTGACTTCTGTCCCGGAGATTACGTATTCGTCAATGTTCCCGCAGTAGCTCGTTATGAATGGCATCCCTTCACCATAAGTAGTGCTCCAGAACAACAAGGTGGGTCCTAAGTTGGTATTTTGGTATAAGTTGGGTACTTGACTAAAATGAGCGACCACCTGGATTGCCGATAAATTAAATCTTACCGTCAACGAAAAATTCAAGAATATGTTGGCTTCATCCAATGCAATCAAACAGAAATACAAAGGTCCCAGCTCCGCGCTCAGTTTTTAATTATATTTTTAATTATTGCCTTCTTTTTATTCTTTTAAGGTAATCTATTAGTTTAAACTATTCGTTTTCATTCTTATTTTGATTAACTGACATATTTTTTTGAATCCTTTACATAAATGTCCTTATATATTAATTTATATTTCGCGCGCAGAACTGCGGGTTGTCGCGGATTTCGCTATTCAGCTCTTTTCTTCTACTTGTATGAATTTTAATTAAATATTTTTTATTCTTCATTTTAACCGTTTGACGACTTTTATCTTTATGATTTTTAAATGCTTAAAGTTTCAGTACCGCGATGTTTTTAATTTTAATTGGGATTGCACATAGGTTAAGTCCTCAATACCAGGTGCAACGCGTATAGTATCCCCTTTGGGGATTCACACTCTCAAAGTATTTATAAATCAAATGAAACGTGTAGTAATTCACATGATATATCTCTTATCTCACGTAATGTATAATTACGATTAATGAAGGAGAGCGAGATTTTGTCACCAACGAATGAAATTGGGAAATTAACATGATATCTGTGTACAAGAGACGTTCTCCCTCTTTGTGTTCTCATTAGGGCATACTACTAAGAAAAATGTCACTCTAAATATCTACTGTCAGCAATTTTTTTAGTTTTTAATTAATCTTTGGTAAACATTCGTAATTAACAATATATGTCTATATATATACAATTATATCGGTAAGGAAATTTATGACTGATATCTAATCATGAATAAAATTATTCACGTAGCCCCGTGATGTTAGAAACAAAAGTAATAGCTCGTTTTTAAATTTGAGATACTAATTCCTGATGTGTCCTATGACTAATGACAACCAAAATGATTAATATTGCGAATGGAAACCTTTTAAAAAATGTACTCGCCAAATTTTTATCTCGTCTATCGGTGTTATTTTTAGCCCAACAAACATTACGATTCGACAGCATTCCGTGACGAGATCGTACGAATAGATGTATTAGAAATCCATCCCATCTTCCATGATCATCTTCATCCCTCGTTAATGGTCCATTTCAGCGATAGCTTTATTACCCTCGTTCGATGTAACATCCGATCCATCTCAATACACATCTCCCGGGAGATGAACCATCAAAGCGCGGGACGGAGCGTAAAAAGCCGATCTTAGGCGAAACGAATCGCCTTCATAACTTCATTGGAAGCACCTCGTTTGGAATGAATCCCATTTGCCTCACGCACGTTCGCGTGATTGCAGATTCCCTGTGGCTGCACGTGAGGGCCGTCGGGGAGTGGACAAACAGACTGTACGACTACTTCGAGAGGGAGCAGGAGAGGATGCAGGCGGAAGAAGCGGCTACGTCGGCGGCGGCGACGGCAGTTCCCGCGGACCCCGAGGTCGGTCGGAGTGAAGCAGGAGGAAGGGGATCCATGTCCTACAACGGAAACTCGATGCAGATGAGGGGGAAGGGGCTGAAGAGATTGCAGGCGTATGTACTCCGTAGATTACTGTCCGTTGAAAAAAGGCCCATCAACGGGTCTTGTCTGTTTGGCTGTCTTTATGTCTTCGAGTTTGTGTTCGTGTGTGTAACTATGAGGTTTTAAATGATCCATCGGGACGGGATGACGATGGTGGTACAAGAGCCTCGGAAACTGTAATAGTTGTCACTCATATCTTCCACTTTTCAGGTCATGGTTTCGGTTTCCGCTGATTGAAAGGTGTTAATCGAATTTAAACATGTCGATGAAATATCCTCTAATTAAATTCCTTGGCATTAATCCCTAAAAATAAATATAATAATAAAATATTGTAGTCAAATAGTATAAGGTTAGACTAGGTGCCCCGTACGAAAATATCGCACAAATTGTCACTGAGAAATGTGCAATTTAATGGAAAGAAAGCGGTAGTTTGAATAAAAGGACAGTATAAGCTGTATAAACGTGTTGTGTTAAGCATCATATCCGTTGGTATATCTGTATTTGTCGTTCTGCTATCGAAAGATACATGTTTTTTGTTGGTATAGTATAGTAGAATGTTTTCAGTCTGTTTCAGATGGTGTGTTAGAATGTCTTTCAAATGGTCATTCATTTATATATATTGGTGGAGTAAGAAGGGAGAAAAGCCCCGGTCACAAAAAAATGGATGTTTTAAAATAATGTATAGAGGATGATTAATTGGTTTGAATTGAACTCTGAAATTCCTAATTAAATTCTCCACAGCTAATTTTACCGTTGGTCATTCAACTATTACTTAAATATTTAAAAATGAAGAAATTTCCGTCGTCATATATGTATGTTCCCAAATATAATTTACATTTATATTAATACCCCGCGAGCCGCCACATGGCGTATGACAGGGGGTATGAAATAACCGAACTCACTAGTTAGCTATCTGATTTATATACCTAATACTATCCGTTCTCGCCATAATCTCGCGAAATCTCTTTGACATCTGGCCTCAAAAATTGCGTTTGCTGAGTACTTTATTATTTTGCATGTATTGATGAAATTTTATCAGTTTTTAATTTGAAATTTTATCAGTTTTTGTTAATATTATTCTTAGAAAAGACCTTTCTGATTGGGAGGATTTTCTCATTTATTCATTTCCTTGTATATCAACTGAAGTAGTCATGAAGGGTGATTGTCATCTTACTTGCTTGAGATCATATTTAATTTAAGGATGGGAAAACCTTCGCGAAATTCAAGTTTCTGTTTTCGGAAAATATTTCAAACGGTAAAACTTCGAGATTTTGATAAAAAGGGATTGCGTTATTTATATCGGCGTTCTTTAGCTGCAGTGT
Source organism: Pachydiplax longipennis (assembly GCA_036926295.1). NCBI lineage: Eukaryota > Metazoa > Arthropoda > Insecta > Odonata > Libellulidae > Pachydiplax > Pachydiplax longipennis. The sequence continues at coordinate 41,955,719 of JAVFKF010000002.1, forward strand.
TTCGCTTGTCATCCGTTCTCGAGAGGAATTTTAATAACTTTCCCGCGCAGGGTATGATATGCTTGCTCGTGGGAGAACTTATCTAATTGATCTCTTTGGGAATGGTCTGTATTTTTTAAGGATTACGACCGGAGAAAAGTGCTTACCCGCACAGTAAAGATGTGTTAAGGCAGTTAAAAAGCGGTCTTTACGATGGCGGAATGGATGTTCAAATTCTCTTAAGCGTTTGGGAAAGCCATTGTGGTGAAACAGTAACATGTTTCGCTCTCTACTGCCACATATCAGTCGAGATGTAATCGCCCCGTACTTTATCGGTGAACGTTATGCATTAATCTTTCATCTGCTTTTTATTTCGATGTTTCTTACTTAAGTATTATATTTCTATTCCACGCTTTTCAACTTTTCGCTGCTGTGCTTGAGTGCTCTCGATCTCTGATTCATGAGGTTGAATTTTTTTAACCCTGGTACATCAGGTATGCTCGTATACAATTGTTTATTATTTAATTTGCCTTTTTCTCTTGTCCCGCTATAATAGTATTCGGATAGAGGTCATTATATTCCCAAATATAATTTGTATTTTTAAGGTTAGTTGAGAAATGTCGGAGGAAATGGAAATGATATCGTGTCCGTTTATATAAATCAGAAAGTTGACTAGGGATATCCGTGTTTTCACACCCTCTCCCATACTCCATACGGTGGCTCACGAGGTATTAATGTAAATGTAAATGTTTAAGTAAATAAATGTAGTCTTTTCTTTCAGTGGCTCGCAAAGAGACGCTATTATTAGCGAAGGAAACTGATAGTCAGATAGTACGATCTCCACATATACCGCCGCGTTATACGGATAGGGGATGTTCCGACTGTTTTCAATTCAGGATTACAATGTTAGGTTTGGAAATTCACAATTAAGGAAACCCCGAAATACACTGCGATTGCATGAGGAAGAAAACTGTTCATGCTGAAAAAGTTATCGTGTGATTAAAAATTTCAACTAAACAGATGAATATTGTTTGGTCAAATTTTATATAATGATTATACGAGGGGCGTCCAAAAAGTAAGCTTCCCTGAGCTACAGTAAATAAAATCTATATGCATAAATCATAAAAACAATTAATTCATTAATTTATATCTTTTCTCTATTTCTCGACATGATCTTCTTGTTTTTATATGCATTTTTGAGGTATTGGTAATATTTTAAAAAGCTAAGGTCACGCTATTCTCCCGCCAGATATCTTGCCCAACAATCAACTTCAATTTTGAGTTCATAATCGTTTGGAATCGCCATCCTGCTAAATGTTTCTTCTGCATCTCTATACTTAAAATCCTTAATCACACGGAAACTTTTTACCCAGAACAGTTTTCGTCCGAATACCTTCGGATAGCGTTTCGAAGTTTCCTAAATTTTGTAAATATTCCTCACTATATTAAATGACCTTATTTCGTCGAAAAATGTTCTGACGAATTCGCTCGCCTGAAATATGTAACTTCGATGAGAGAAGTATGAACTGTGGGAGTATTCCCAGTGACGGAGAAAATCTTTGGTGATATTTATTCTCCAGCAGTTTTAGAACTTACTTTACTCCACCACAGCGACACCAACGTAGGTTCACGAATGGTTTTACGGAAGGAAAGAATACCTCAAAAAATTGAAACATTTACGTTCGCGCCTTCATAATTTCTTTCAAAATTCTGAGCTCCATCGGGCAGCACGACCGACATAACATACGGAGAGGAATAAGACTCCCTTTCTTTTCGAGTGTTTACAATTTCTTTTCTTTACCGCTTCTGCTAGACCCTTCGTCGAGCCGAAAGTAACAACGCCAGTGCGGCGTCTTAAAAATCTGGTGGGGGAGGTACGAGCGTGAGTCAACTACAGCCGTTTCCTCAGGACGGAACCAAGTCTCCGCGCAATTAATTGTTGCAGATTGACCACTTTGGCCAAATCGTTAAACAAATGGAATGTTTTCCCCGCAGCTCCCTCACAAACGTATGTCAAATCGAGGGGCCGATGAGGCGGGCGTTGGGGTGACATCTTGCGCACGCTTGAGGTACCCGCTTCTAGTTTTAAACCTTCCGGCGATGAGTTGGAATACTGCGGGAAAGTTGAAGTAACAGAGAGTGTACGGGCAGGTGAACCGACTTACCTTTTCAGGCGAGGGTGGCGAGTAATCGTTATACGATTAATACGACATTCGAGATCGATTTTGTTTGGAGATTTACAATTGAAGAACCTCGGAAATGCACTCCGATGGCATTGGGACGAAAACTGCTCGTGTTAAAGAAGTTATCGTGTGATTAAAGTTTTTACTGAATGGATAAATTTATTCCTGTAACCGCGTATGCACAAAAAGCTCGCTTATTATGTAATGATAAGTGTTTGGAACAGGATATTTCTGAAAGCTTCATTTGTATATTGTATTTAACGTGACGAAGACAACAATTTAGACATCCATGTTTTATGTTTTACGAGAATGTATTTCGTCCATAAACGTAGTCTTGTATGTTCTGTTCCGTATTGCTCCTCCCCGAAAGCAGTTGTTTATAATATTTTAAGTGGAAAATATGATGTGTAACTATTCATTTATCTAAGGATTCTGTCGCAATATAAAGTTCATTAAGCATGTGAATATAAATAACTTAATGAAAACTTTGAAGAACATATTATCTTGGGGGTTTCACACGGAATATTAAGTTTTCTCAGGGCTTACAGTTTATGAAGAGTAACATTTTCGTTCTTGGTGCAGATCCATCCAGAGGAAACTTGGGGCGAACGAAGAGGGAGCAAACAATCGCACCGGAAGCATAAAATCGGTAGGATTCCGTAAAGTGGGTGGAGATGGTTTCACAAATGAAGGTTTCTCTTACGCTGGACCGGAGGGACGAGGAGGGGACCCTGCGGGACTCGCCACTCTTATGCAGGGTACCATACTGGACAGTGTCGGAGTAGGTGCTGGCAACGAGGGTAACGGAGGTAAGAAGAAGTTAAGCTGCTTACTGGAAATGTACATATGTTAATGGGGAGAATTCTATTATTGGCATATCAAAATGCTATTATTTCATTTGGTTTACTATTTTGTAATACAAAATAACGTATCTCAATATGAAAATGTTTTAGAGAAACAAGGTTTTCGTACTGAGTTCATATGTTTTCAATAGCTGTACTCTTACTTATCTGTAACTTACTGGGGATACATATTGCTCCTATGATTTAGATACTTTTATGGGGAAAATTTGTAAGGGGGGATAATTTAAATTTAGATTCGCATTTAGATCAAAATACTGAGAATTTCCGCTCCCATTTCCTTCCCTCTACATGAACTTACTTCTTTAACTAATCCCTTGAGGTCCTGCCACATGATTGAAACCTAAGCAGTAGATTCTAAGAAAGAAAATAAAGGGAGTTTTATTTTAAGGAAATTCTTTCGCCTCCTTAGGTTTCGTGAAATGTAAATAATCTTGAGAATTAAACGTATTAAACTGTATAATAATATTGAAAATTGAATTGCAGCAATAGGATAGGGTATACTTGTCGATGTATATTCGGATCCTATATGTTTTCACCAAAATATCCATTCATCAACTGTTAGTTTTCCACAACAATTTTTTTTTTCAAGAACTACAGAGTTGAGCATTTTTCAGTTTTCTTAAATATAATAATACCCACCAATGAAATCTCTCTGTAAATACTTGCAGTTGACAGCGCTCGTCTGACTTCGGGCGGCAGTTTAGGCGCTGGAAGCGTTGGCAGAGGTAGAAAGCTCTCTCCGGACCAGAAACTTCACAGACTTCTGTTGGCTGGCTCGAAAATCCCACTGGCAAAGTCCCTCTCTATGCCAGACATGCAGACCAGAACTAAGAAGAGGGAAAGACTAATGGCGTAAGTTTGATGACTTTCGGGGGTATGATTTCTTGAAAATCATTAGCTTTTATTCAACATTCTCCTCGGTCAGTTTATGAAGTCAATCTAATATAAATCCATCTTACATGTTTAATGAAGATAATTTATAGGTTAATAATATTAGCGAATACTATGGATCGATATATACACAAAATATTTTTATATTTTGCTTGCTCACTTTTTTTCTTTTCATTTCTCAAACACATTAGAAATGTGCATAAACCCAATTTAGCGACTCTTCCTCCACTCACAGTCAGTCTGGTCTTCATTCGTGTGTTAGTTTCAATCTATTCTTACTCCTGTCTCAGCTTTCGATCTTCTTGCATTCTATTCTATATAAATGGAAAATTGCTTAATTATCTAGACCTACTAGTAAAGATTCATTTTCATTTCTAAACGTAGTCGAAGATCACTTTATGCTTGAGTAGTTCACTCACTAGATAATTTTACCCGTCCTAAGTGATGTTAACAATTACATCTTCCATTTCCTTCCGGTTTGAGCACTAAATAGTATTTATTAAAAGAGTATTAAAGTTTTTGGAATATCCCGAGGTTTATAAAATGCACTTAGTACCATCGTCATCTATTAGTCTTCAGTTATCGTTGCCTTTCAGTATTCTTTTAAGCTGCCATCTTCAAACTCTTTAACCAATCTTTTAGGTTGAGAATTAACTCGTGCAGCTATATATTCAAAGCCTAATCTGTAACCAGGCCTACATCCTGCGTCGATACCTCTTTATCTATGCAAAAACAAGGGTTTCGAGGGTTTTTTCCTACTTACTCCTTCACTCGTTCTCTTATCTACAGCTGCCTTTTCCCCCGCTTAAAGCGGACAATTGCTATCGCACGATGTCGTATCCTCACGAAAAGTTTATGGTCCTTTTTCACAGTACTGCGATCATGAGCTGAACGCTCGTGCTACTACGAATATACGTGAAGTAATCGATTTAAACACTTATTTATCACCTAGCTTTGTTCTTCAGGCTATATTTTCAACTTTACTTCTAATGCGCGGATGTGTCCTTCTTTGTAAAGATTCTTAAAAAATTCACCATGAGTAAAAGACTCACTAAATTTAGATATTGTCAATGGATTGATTAGTCTTTTTTATGAATAACATTTTATAAGAATCAGTAACGCTTTTAAAAGTGGCGTCATGAAGTAGTGATAATCCACTCTAAAGGAATTATTAGGTAGACACAAAAGCTCTATGGTGTTCATGTAAAAATATCTATCATTGTTCATTTGTTTAGAATGTTAAAATATAAACTAAATAGTTATAATCATTTCGTATCAAAAGTAATAATTATTCAAAATTAAGAGAAAATATGTAAACAATGAATTATGTAGATATTATATGCACATATTTAAACAATATATTGGCTTAATGTATATGAGTCATTCCACGCCAAATAGAACAACAAAAAAAACATGACATTTTCGTATCTTCCTGAAACTTTGCCACATTATTGATAGTAACGATTAAGTCACCTTTACCAGTTTTTTGACACGATGAGGACATTCTCAGGGTTTTACAGGGCATAAATTTTAGATTTATCAGTCATTTCATTTCCGATCATCAGGGTAAGGTTTGGAATTTCAAAATTCTGTCGTCGGTCGGGCAGCACGACCGACCAAATATACGGGAAGGAATAAATTTCCGTTTCTTTTCTTTGGTTTCACTTTCTTTTCTTTCCCGATTATGCCGGATCCTTCGCTCACCCGAACGCGACAACGCCAGTGTGGCATAAGAAAAACTAGTAGGGGAGGTCGGTATGTGATTCAGCAATGGCCGATTCTTCAGGACGCAACTATGCTTCCGCGCTAAGAAATATTGCAAATCGACGACTCCAGCCTAATCGTTTAGTAAGTTGGACGATTTTACCTGAAGATCTTTCAGAAAATTACATCAAAATCGAGCGGTCGATGATGCGGCACATGTAGCGACATCTTGCGCACCCTTGAGAATACCGGTTATAGTTTCAAATCTTCCGCCAAATACTTTGAATATTGCGGGAAAGTTTAAAGACCAGAGAGTGTGCAGGAAGGATGGAGATGATCTTTTCAGGTGGGAGGCGCGTATTGGCTACACGACAAAATATTTACGAATTATATATTACTAGCTGAATTGTCCGCTGCTTCTCAACGGGGAAAATAGATGTAGGATTAGATTAGTAATGCTATTTGTGAAGATGTGAAATTATACTCTCCGAAGATTTTAGAAGCAAATATAAGGGTTCAAGACCCTTCGGTCCTCCCTCCGTTTGTATATAGGTATGCATTTAAGCTTTCATTCAATGAAAATGAACCAGGAACGATATTTATAATGTTTGGATAGTAAATACTAATAAGGATAACTGTAGGATTATATTTTTATGCATTTAATGTTATTGATAATATGATTTAAGTTGCTTTTATACGAATGCAGAAGATAAAGGAGCTTTGAACACCCACGCAAACTGACAGATTACAATATAACTGTTTCCTTATACTTCCATTCCACAAATACTGTGTATTACTTATTGGACATTATTTAATAGTTTTCGTAGGACTTTCAGCATATTAGAAATACAATGCAGTTTGTCCCATAGCTCTACGACAAGTAGTTTCCAAAATAAAAGGGGGGAAGGACAGACAGACGAACACTCCGCTAATTACAAAATAACAAGTCGTATATACGACAATAGTCTTGTCTTCCCGAATTACTTGGGTAAGTCGGCTACCGACAAGTGGATTGCTGTATATAAACAACTATGATTAAATAGAAATATTTTCCAAGTTGATGGAAATGGTCTTTAATATGTGGTCTTTATTCAGTAAGGATATTTACGACTGGGAATTTGGATGAATTTGTAAAGCAAGAAGTGGGTACTAGGGACTAACAATGAGTGGAGCATTCATTGCGGTAGCGAGCGGCGCGGCGCCTTGACCCAGAGGTAAATCATGTTTTTTTAATTATACTTAATATCCGATTGCCGTTTTTATATTTTGACCACTAAAGAAAATTTAATGATAATTTCGGTGATATTTTTTTTAACGCGGCGGAAGTCGAGTTTTTTAGGATAAAACCTATTCAAAAAGGTTCATTGCCTAAAAGTAGGTATTGTCTCCTAGAAATGGAAACAAATTCCATATTTCATGAAAACGCCGTTTAAGAGCTTTAAAATGAGCGTATTTAAAGCATCGTACGTTATAAGATCTCTGAGAAATGGGCGTTCAACTGAGAGCGCGCGCGCCGGATTTCGAAGTTTTCTGCGAACTTTGTTTAGCCACCATTTTGTAATTATTCGAATTGTTGGTCTAAAAACTGGTAAAGGTGACTTAATCGTTACTATCAATAATGTGGCAAAGTTTCAGAAAGATACGAAAATGTCATGTTTTTTTGTTCGATTTGGCTTGGAATGACCCATATACAACCATGAGAAACCACACTGGGTAGCTATGACGTTGTAACTTCAGGTGAGTTATCTCGTATTGAGAATGGTTCTTTGTTCTCTATATCCAAGAATTTTGAATGATATTATTTGCAGTCCTAGGTTCTTAACTTATCTTCGTACTAAGAAGAGAAAATCGGGAGTTCTCCCTAAGAAAGAACACGTAAAAAATATTTTAATCTAGGAAATTATATCTATACTATTTTAAATAACTTTCAAACTATTTAAGAGCTTTTGCCCGGGAAGGAATATATAACAATGCATAATTTAGTAGTGACTAAACTCTAGCTATTTTCTTCATTCCGAACAGTTAACAAAGTCATATGAAAGCGTTGCGTACCTTCTGACTCAACTGGCAAATAAAAAACCAGATTTAATCTACAGTATAATATATCTTATTCTTTCACATTCACCATGTATTTGAGTTTTTTCTTCCAGCTTGAGGGAGTATATGCGCTCAGAATCCGAAAGGAGCTTCGACGAGGCACAGGTGAGACGAGCAAGGATGCAGACTCTTGGATTGGCTTATCTCAGTCCTCAGAACAGATGTGTCGCACAGAGCTTCAGATATATGCGTAACAAGCCAACGATCATCGCCTTGAAGGTAAGTTATATGTCGAATAAAAAGTAAATAAATGGTAAATAATTAATATGGTCAGATATTTATGAGTAATCGAGTACATTTTAGATGCTTCGAAAGAATTTCTTTTTTAGCTCTTATTTTTCAAACAGCGTATTCGTAAGCTGTCTCTGCTATGAAATGAATTAGAAAATTTGATAAATTGCTATTCAGTGTATATAGTTGTTACCCATTAAGGTCCCGCTAAGTCCTAATTGTGGACTTGTCAGCAGGTGCCTAGTTTAAAAAATAATTTATAATAAAGATATCAATATAATTTAATTTTCTTACAATTCACATAATAACCATTCCTTTAACTTATTTTTGAGAGTAGTCATTGTTTCTATATTTTTTAAATGCTCTGGCAGTTTATTCAGTAAAGCAGGTACTTTGATACATTTTTGATTTCTTCCCATTTCCGTGTAAAATTTAGTTATTTGGTATAGATTATTGTTTCTAGTGTTTATCATTGCAGCATCTTTGTTAATTCTGGTTTTTTCATATTAAAATAATTTTCTAAAACAAGCACATAAGTATGTAACTTTTCAACTGGCAGTATACCTAGAGTTTTTTAAAAATCATCAACTCTAGAACAGTTACATTTCTGCTAATAATTAACATTGATAATTTTCATCTATAAAATTTACCCACTGATACTCACTTTACATTTACAGGGATTGAATACCATTTCTCTCTGTGGTAAAATTTGTAATGCAACTCGTAATCGATGTTCATATCATGAAATATGAATGACGAGAAAAACCGTTATCCCTGAGTTATCAATCTAACAAATATAATAGTTCGTTGTAACTCTAATAAGATTTCGGATGTTTATTAACTATCGACATCTCTAAGAAAACAGGTAACTGTTGAAAATGGGGAAACTTATAATATGTAGAATTGAATCTCTAGAAATAAGAAGTTTACTCAAAATTCGTTTATTTAGTACCTCTAGTTATTGATATCTCACATAGTAACATAATATATGGTTGTGTAGCCTAAGAAAGAAATTAAGATAACCGACAACTGATAAGAAAACTTATGTTATTTTACATTTCATATTTTAAATTCCTTATTTCCTCAATTTTTAAGTGAAATTTTAGTTTCTCTGAGGTCCTCTATCCACATCAATTTCATTCAGTTATTATTTGGCTTATGGCCTCGATTTTTATGAAACAATTTTTAGTAGAGGTTTCTCTTTGTCATCCTGCGTTACTATGGTAACTACACTGAAAGATTGTTTCCCTATTTAAGACGCCGAGTCAGGACGAAGACACCCCTGGATCCCCCGGTGTCACATCTGCAGCACTCAAGGGTAGGAGGAAGTCTCCAGTGGCTTCTGCTCTTCTATATGCTAGAAGGGCAAGCGGAGCTGCATGTCCCGAGGCCGTGGTTGAAGAGGGAAGCGCCGGTGTTAGTGCTGTGGCAAGAACCACCCCTACCCCAGCTCCTTTATGCAATCAGACTTCTCAAGACAAATTGGAGTTCGACGAATTCCCATCTCAGTTCGCAGGAAGGCAATTGGCTGTGCCTTATCCGATTGGAAAACCACTCGAGGTAAGCGTACTACAGACGCTATGAAGATGCGGTTTTCGTTCTTAGAATTATGAAAGAGAGCCTTTCTTAGGGAAGCTCGTCAAGTTTTATTAGCATCAAACGCTTTCAAAATCAATATCAATTCAGTAAGAGTAATGATTAACTCTTTATTACTCTGAATTAGATTTAATTTTATCCTTTTAATGAATAATAAAACAGCAAAATATAAGCTTATTCATTACTTAAACAGACGATTATTTCCTTTCGGGTATTATTTTACTATTCACAATGCTTAAGGATTGATTTCAAATGGGTACTTTAAAAAACTACTTCATAAATTTGTTAAATTTTAATTTATTATTTCTCAAGGCTATGATGCATTATGGTACCTTAAAATTCTTAAGTCTCCCATAATTTTTATTAAAAAATTAAAATCTATTAAATCGTTTCAATAATGCCTAATACATCACTTAAATTTCAACTTAATGTGAGACAGAACGATAGTATTCATCATTTATTATATTACTCTACTCATCAGTAGCGGTTATAATTCTTTCCTAGCACTTTAACTTAAATTCGTAACTTCTTATTTCAATCAGCGGATATAATTATCACTGCAGCGAATTTCTCTCAGAAGCGTAAGCATAGATTGTTGTAATTTATTTGTATCCCTTTACTGTTCAATCTGTTTTGCACCTAAATCCCTCCCGCATGCCATATATCTTTACAGTATATGATTTGCCAGCTTTTTGACCAGACTTCCCATTTCACTTACATATAAAAATTTGTTAATAACAGGAACTTGGTTGAAGAATTAATCTCACCACTCCAATCTTAAGCACCAACATGTTTGCATTAATGCCCTGGAAAATGTGTTTTCAATCCTTGTTTAATTCAATACCCATCTTCCTCGGAAATGGTTTCACAGAATGGTATTATTTTTATTCCCTATTAGTATCTGTAACAGTGTATGTGCTTTTAAGGTTGATGGTTTATTTGTAACTATAGCTATTTTTACCTATAACCTTATAGCTTAATGTAGTATTTGCTGTGGAATTAGAAAAATACGGTCTTAAACATGCCCCAAAATCTTTCAATTTATTTATCAACAAAATCTTCTTGAGACTTTTGTTATTATTTTTATGTAATGTATTTTGCAAGCATTTTCTCTGCCATTTCCAGAATTTTAGCGTGATTAAATTCCGATGAATACTTTGTAAATCTTGGATATTTTAGCAAATGTCACGTCAAAACTTAGAACTACCCGGTATCACTTTTCTATTATAATGTTTATGAGAATGCGTTTCCTTTGCGTTATATTCTCTATTTTTCGTAAGATTCTTGCTTTTAACCGTTTCGCCGTTGAATACACATTATGAATCAAGATCCCTGACCATTTATTTCCATGTTAGTTGGAATGCATAAGATCCAGGATAAAGAGGAGAAAATTCAGTCCTGTAAAGAATTAGTTGTATATTACCGAATGATGAGTATGATGTTGATTAAAGGGAATTTAAGATTTTATTTCCAATTCAACTTTGCAGATGCAGATTATGATCCATATTGTTGTCGCAAGACGTGTAATTCCTTTTACGTTAAATTCCATCTATCCTATATTCGTGGAAATAATTTTGTTTGTGGTTCAGCTTAAAGATATTTTCCTCAATGAAGATGAGATATACAAGAAATTCTAATATTGGAGGAACTTTGAAAATTTGATATTAGTTTAATTTGATTAGTATCGTGGGCACTTCAAGTTATCCTCACCTCTGGATTAAAATCGTTATCCTGCGCTGTTTACAAGTGTTGTGATGATTTTTTATAGTTAAATTTAAATCGACATTTGCAACTAATAACTGACGATACTTAATATTACCGCACTCCGTTTGACTACCATTTTATATTTCGATGAACTTCAATGCAAGGTTAACCCGAAACCCGAATGTACTAGAAAGTTTAATGATGTCTTTACAGTTATACACAGTTAAGTAGATTAACTTAATTCTTTATAGTTTGAACATGATTGGGCATAATTTTAAGACTCTATTTTTCTAATTCCTCAACTAACATATCCTACCCGACCATTGCAAGTTTTACCTTATTAACTGTAGTTATTATTAATTTTGCTACTAGTGTTGTAACAATGCCTCACGCTTGCTTTGCTTACATGAATCTTTATTAGAGCACATGGTGAACAAGGATGTTTTTATACTGGTCAATGATAGGTTCAACTTGATCATAATGTTAGCACAATAACAGATCACGTCTTTCTCAATTTTAATTAAATTAATTCGTTATCATCCATTGTCTTATAGTCTTGAAAGTTATTTGAACGGCTTTTCTGCAAGTCTTTCAAGTAGGCGGAAAGAATTCGCGTGAATAAACTAAAACAGGATTGTATCTTTCTACTCTACCCGAATATCCCCATAAGAGATATGTTTCGAATTTAATTTTAAGAAATACGTAACACTAGAATAAATTTGAAATACTAGTTCAAAATCTAATTTTAAAATTCACAGATGAGGCTATGATGATACGACGATGTTAAACTCTTTCTTTCCATAGTCTGCATTTTTATTCAACATTTTCATCTGTAGAAAGTGTTATCTATTCCATAAAAAATGAAAAAAAATCGCCTAATTCTAACAAGGAGTGGTTCTCCGGTGGAATCACGATTCTAAGGGTGGGTAGGGGAAAGATAAAATAAATTAAAACTAATCATAAGAGCGAAGGTGGGTGGCAGCCATCTTGATCATCGACGTCACAGGGTCTGAAAGTTAATTTTCCGGAAGAAAAAAAATTTCCTTTGACAGGATTTAAACCACTGAGGATAGAAATTTGGATTAATCTTTGGAAATTTTGGATGTAAGAACCAGACACTCTAACCACTCGGCCACTCTACTGATGGTGAAAGATTTAGATTAAAATTTATATAAAGTCAGTTTAAGTAGACTACTGACTGATGCATTTAAATTAGACTTTTTTCTTTTGCAGTATTAGATTCTATGTTTTTCTATGGATGCTTTTGGAAATTATCGGAAACTAGACCAAACGCTCTAACCACTCGGCCATTCTGATACAGCGACTATGTCAAAAGAAGTCAGTTATAATTAAACAAAGCGGTTAAGTAGACTACTTCATGCGCCCGCCAAAATAATGAAAGATACATTTACATCAATACCGCTGCCGCCGTATGACGTATGGCAGGGGATAAGAACACCGACAGATAAGGCACCGTTTTTTTTTTAACCATCTACGGTTGTGAACTTTAATCTGGTTGCGATTGCATTCCAGCGTAAGCTGATACAACTCCGATTGGTATGTGGTACATTTACAAAAGGCAAATACACATATGCAATTCTCTGTTATGCTTAACAGATCTGGTCTCAAAAATCGCGATTCCACCTTAAAATCTCTCCTTGTAAAGTTATATATAGCCGTAGGTTTTCGCGGGTGATTCAACTAAGGTCTCGAGAAAACGTAATAGTTTACGAAGGTTGCCCATATGGTTCAGTATTAAGATTTCTTATTTTAATTAATTTTTTGTTGGAAATGACAACATCAAATACTTCGCAAGACAAGAATAATCCACAGGCCATCCCTGGTATCGTTGGAGAGGAGACAAACGTCCTTGTTCACATTAATTTGCCATTAACATGTGCGCCTTTGGGCGTAGGAAAGCAACCGCTACGTCGTCCGCACTCTCGCTTGCGGTGGCGGAGCGACCCGTAGTTAATAGTTGAACAGCTTTTTGCAGTGCTGAGAGATTGATTATATTCAAGGGAAATCCCCCACCAGGGCCTCAGAACGATGTAGTGGGGGCATTTCTTTCCGATCAATGGCTACCATGTGGCCGCAAAATACCCATCACATTCCTCTGCAATACCAACTGTTGCCGCTTCAAAAGAGACCATAAAACCGCCAAAAGAGACCCAAACCCGATGTTCAAACAAAAGTGCCAAGGGCTTCCGGTGAGTGAAATACGCTGTAATTATGCACCTTCTTTCCTTTCCTTCTCTTTTCCCTTCAACTTCGTTTTCTTCGGGGCGTTTTCAGTGTTGCTCCAACTGAAGGTATTGTTGCTGAATAGCATCACGAATAACTGATTGCCGAAAAAATGCTACTCTTCCCTGTTTGTAGGTACGTATTTTTATGAATCTGTGTTTGATATTCCGTTTTGTTGTGACGAAGATTAAACATTTTACTCCAAATTCCTAATAAGAGCGAAATTATTACTGTAAATGCGCCAATGGTTTAATTTGAAGTTAATGGAAAATGAAGGGTTATGAAAAAAATAAAGCTTCCTGCCATTATTCTCACAGAAGGAAAGAACATGTAAATATGATATAGGCTCTTGAAAGCATTTAAGAAAGAAGACAAGTGTACAATTCAGAATTCTAATAAAGATATAATTGTAGCTTATCGTCTGTCAAGAAAAGTAGTTTTATTATACGTAGAAAAGTAGATATATTAAAAAATGATTAAAAGAACCCATTGAGTTTTAATTCTACTTAACGAAATTGTATGTGCATTCACCATAACTCCAGAATATCCGAAAATTTATCTTTTTCTTCAAGGAAGTCGTAATTCTTTCATTCTCTATAGCCTTTCAAACTAAAGACCAAGTTTCACTTCCAGTTGTCTATTAATTGTTGAATTTCCCAGTAATAAGGTTGGGTTTTATAGGGGGCATACATTGATGAAGCTGTTTAAGAGCGTTAGTATAATTTTTTTCTGAAATATTTCATTTTTTTGAGTATATTTTATGTTCTTATTTATCTATAGTTTTTCTCGTAGTTATCATTTAATTTGAAAATCGGTATTTATGTTACCAAAATGAGTATTCGAAACAAATGTAAATCATTGACTGGAGTCAAGTTGAAACGAAGTTAGATCATCAGCAACCTTACTGGAACTGAATTCGCATAAACGCACTTACAAAGTCAAAAAAAAGTCACCGCACGTAAGAAGGGTTGTCACATTGCATATTGCATTGTCTTGGTGCAATCATATCCTATATTATCTGTCAATCAACTCTACCGTAAAAGCAAAAAATAAAAGATAATAATTAGTCTAATTTTAAAGACGCACTTCTTAAATTATCTCGATCTGTTTTTGGTGATATGAATGACGTTTATCAAAGTAACCCTATGTAAACAAATTTCCAAAATCCTTCCTGGTTGAGGAATGCTCTTAACGTCCCGATCCTTGGGTTTTTGTCTTCTTCTTGGCTTCTCTCTGTCCAATCTTTCTATCTTTATTCCTCTATCTTCGGTGTCGGGCATTTTGTTTAATATTTTACTTCTCTAGCCATTCTCGTGATGGTGATGGTGTTGGTGATGGTAAAGCAAGTTTTTTGAATTCGCCCAGACGGCCTCTCAACGGCCATCCTCAGGTGAAGAGTGCAAAACAGGATCTTCTAGTACCCATCACATTCTTAAGATGGGTACACAGGTAAGCGCGGGTTATTGCTGTCCACTGCCAACGGTTTATCGCTATCACAAGTACTCTCATGTCCAATATTTTTAAATCGATATCATCACGCGCGTGAAAATAGTATCAAAATTTCAATTTGCTGAACATTTATACGATGATATATAATTCTTTCATTCTTGTTCACTGTATATATCAATCTACTTTAATATTTGCAAGGTTATACTTTTTTGCTGCCAATCTAAACTATTATTCTTTACTTGAACTTTTTTTAAATTTCTGTGTATGTTAATAGTAAGGTGAAGTCTACAAAAGATTAACCCTTCTAATTTGTTAAAAATAATATAATAAATTAGCCATTGCTACAATATTTCTTCGTGAATATAAAACGATATTATGTAAATAAAAACCAACAATAATAGCGATTTAAATGCAACTAATGGCTTGGATTTCTTCCATTTAAAAACGTTCATAAATATTTCATGCATATATATTAAGATGAAATCCAAAAGTCTTAAATTTCGACTGCTCCACTCAATTATAAATATACACATCTATACTTAGATAAAAAATTATGCTTTTGTATCATTTATAATTATTGTGAAATATAGTTTACTACCTTAATTATTCAATAATTTGTCACGAGATCAAAGTTAAGATTCTTGATAAAGTAATTATATGAAGAGTCATCATAAATCAATGTGAACTGTACGCAAATGAAATTATATTAAAGTTAAACATTTTAAGCTTTTAAGAATTTGTAAATTCATTTCTTACGCGCAGCAAATTAATAACGTAAACTAATATATCTACCAGATATACTGCTGCCATTTTGTAGAAAAATCAAATTTTTGAAAGTTAAATTCTTAGTATACGTTTCTTAGCAAGCCTAACCGATTTTCCTTTAAAAAGCTCATGAAACCTAATTGTAAAAGATTGTATTATTTGTAAATACATGTCAAAGATTGAACGAGTATTCCATATGGTAAAGGTCATAGCATCTCGTCGCTTTCTCTGCTTTACTTTTACTCTTTGACCTCTTTACCACACTTTTACAATACTTCTTAAGTCTCTCTTTTCTTAAGCTCATCTTTTCTACCTTCGCTATAACCATCTCTCTGTGCTGCAGATCTCCGTAGACGGACCTTACGGCGCCCCATCAAGCCACATCTTCCGCGCCCAGCACGCAGTCCTCATCGGCACGGGAATCGGTGTTACCCCTTTCGCATCCATCTTACAGTCCATAATGCACCGCTATTGGAAAGCAAGGCACCTCTGTCCGCGTTGCAAGTTCTCCTGGGCTTCGGAGATACCTCCCACTGTCATGCATCTAAGAAAGGTAAATTCCCGCTGCGATTGCTCCAAGGACGTGAGGAGCCTTAGAAGCACAAGACCACACGGACCTTGATGACAATTTAATCCGAATTTTACTTGAGTTCAGGGAAGAATAGCCCATCTCCATTTCACCCCTTGGAATACTACTTTTTTATGATTCATGATCACCATCTTCGTATTATTTCATATATTTATTAGTTTGTTTTCCAGAATCCAGTCGACAATGGAGTCATCCTAAAACTAATAAAATTTTTGCTCTGCAGGAAGCTGCTCCAGTTAATGGTATTTATAAAATAATGATGTTATTTATTTGTTCTATACTCTGGTATATATTTCCTTCGTTTTATTTCTTTTTTAGCATCAAATGATTATCATTATCATGGGCAACATATATACAATTATTCTTTTTTCTAACTTTCTCTCCCTGTGGATACATAGATGAGAGGAAAATTAAATATATTAATTAAGAAAAAGCTCGTCTTAAAACATTCTATACTGAAATCTCACTATGTTTATTGGGACACATAATCAATGGGAAGCATACTCAATCAAGAGTTATTTGATTGAATTTCGAAAAAAAGAATTTTTAAGTAGAAACTTGCGTAGATGGGCTTTTCTTCCAGAGCAGCATACCCTTACAGTTAATATTAATCATTATTTATGTGGGAAATGAACGGAAAATTATCACTTAGATAGTAAAATTTTAAGAACACACTCTTTGATATCGTTGTAATATTCAATCTAATTACCCGAACATTTCTCAGTCTTTTGGAGTTCCAATTGGAGATAATTTTATCTCATTTGATTCCTCTGCTTCCAGGTGGATTTCTTTTGGATAAACAGAGATCAGAGATCGTTCGAGTGGTTCGTCAACTTGCTGTCCCAACTTGAGATGGAGCAGGCTGAATTGGGCGGAGCAATGGAACGGTTCCTGGATATGCACATGTATATCACGTCGGCTCTTCAGAAAACTGATATGAAGGCCGTGGGCTTGCAACTTGCGTTGGACTTGCTCCATCAAAAGGTTGGAAAATATGAAAATTCAAAATTAAAGGTGGAAATTTTGAATTCAAATGTGAATCATCTTCTATGCGCATATTGAAATATAATAGCAGATTGGTAGCACTGCATACATCTGCTGAAATTTTTAGGGTATTCTTTTATATTTAAAATTTTCGCAGAACATGGACTAATTAAAGAACTATAACCTTACTTTCTTCCATACTTTTTATGACATGCCAAGATAGTGAGAGATGCTGAGTTTTGATTCAGCCTTGGAAATTTAAAAAATACTCATGTATTTTTATGGCTGTGTTTCGTTTTTTAATATTTTTGGATTTAGTGAGTTTAGTGGGATTTTGGATTTAGTTCAAACTATTTCATCGGTTTTTCATCTATCTGATGAATTCGGGTTATTCATTATTTCCAGCTGATCTATTATTGATTATGTTGTGAGAAAAGAAAAACTTTCCGTCTTAAACGCTACATTTTATGATTTACCATAAGTCATTTACTCTTCTTTACCGATAGCTGATAAGATGTGAAACTCTGGCATATATTTCGTACGACAAAGGTTTAAGTTCAACAAGGAAGTTGCAGTTTACTTCAGCCGCGTTAATAAATCAAGAGTTGACTATCCTAGATGTTTCGCTCATTTGGGGAAAATGCATATAGTATTTATTTCTCATTATTCTCCTCTTTTCTATTATTAAAAAAAATATTATCAAAGGAAAAGGCTATATGTCAGACTCAAAAACATCTGCTATTTAGAGTACTGAATTGTCTTATGTTGAATAATCTTTAGTCAAAACAATTTTTCGTATTCTAAATATATTTGTTTCGATTATTCGCAGGAGAAGCGTGATTTGATCACAGGTCTGAAGACGAGAACGAACGCCGGTCGCCCCAACTGGGAAAAGGTATTCCAGCAGATACTGGACCAAAACAAAGGCAAGGTCACCGTTTTCTATTGCGGTCCTCCACAGCTGGGAAAGATACTCAGGGTTAAGTGCGACCAGTTTGGATTCATCTTCAGGAAAGAAGTGTTTTAAAAAACGAACGCTCTTCCTCGACGGAGCTCTCTTCAAGAAAAGGCTCGGCAAAGTGGAACCTTTTAATAAGTCCTTTCTAAAAGAATTACCGCGGGGTAAAAAAAGAGAACCGATTACCACCTTACCAAAGTGGATAGAATGGTTACCATAAGTTTTTATTTCGAGTGTGTGGGAGCGAGCTCGACCCGGACTCCTGCTGTTGACGCGTGGGATAGCGTCCATAAGTGATTTCTTACAAGTGCTGTTTTTGCAACCTTCGAAACTCGAATATTTGTCGGAGAGAAACGAAAAAGTGTGCCTGTGTAGGGTATCTGATGTCTCTTGTATATAGTTGCTGGTAAGAGAAGGCCTTTCATTTCTCAGGCTGGAGTTGACCGCGTCTGCGTCGCTTGCTTGAGTTTATAGAAAAAAATCGAAGGGCGCAGCTCATTCTGCGAAGAGGGTGCCCCCAGACGGAATGCCAACAACGGCCGTCTTGTTCTCGCCGTTTGGCTCGCATGTCGGCGATCTGGAATACCATTAGCCCTCCAAGGGCACGTGTAAAAAATATATATATCCCCATTTGTAAAAGAGGCGTATTTATTTTCCCGATGGAACGAGTGAATTGACGTTGGCGCACGCCTGACCAGCGCGCGATCTCCTGATTCACATTGAATTAAGAAAGGAAGAGACTGAAAGAACGGTAGGTGGTGACGTTATCGGTGAAAGAGTATCGTAGTATTTCTATTTATTATTAATGGCACGAACCGGTTTTTGAAAAAACCGTTCCGTGCTATACTTTTATATCACAACTTCGAATCCTATTGTCGAGCGATTTCGCATTGTAATTTAAAGAATTCTATTTATGAAAGTTTATTTTATTTTCATTACCGATGCCGCACCTTTTTAAGGCGTCGTTGAAAAGTCGTCGAAGGGAGAAGATATCTAATATTTTTCCTGCTTTGCTACGGAAGTGTAAAATAATGAATGAGATGTACAGATGAAATCGCTTGTTTATAAATGTATAAATAATGTAAATGCAAATGTACTGCTTGTAAAGAATAAAAGTGGGTATCTTTATATATTGTAAGTCGATCTTTAGACGTTATTTCCGAGGCAATCACCGACTGAACTATCCTGTTATAGATTACTTAGATTATAAGTAATTACTTGAAACTAATAATTTTTTCTTCCAAATTAGCGATGGTGCCTGAATGAGTTATTCATGTTTGGTCCTGATCGTCTTTCCATGGGCATTTTAGTTTATTGATGATGATTGCTACTATTCGACCAGTATCTCATAACATTTCTGTCTTCTCGGAGATTTTCACATTCTCTTTCTATCGCAAGTTTCAGTCAAAATGATTTTTCTGCTCGTCAAAGCCATCGGACTACCACAAGTGAAACCATTGGATCCTTGAGATGAAACTGGTATTGGGTCTATTATTAATTGTATTTGATGACGTGAAATAGCGTTAGAATTAATATAATGAAAATCCTTAGACTACTTTTTACTATTCTCTCAAAATCCTCCACAATTTCTTCAAACCATTGCTTAAACGATTTTCACTATTTTTCTATTTTTCAAATTGACTTATTCAATAAGATAACTTATCTAGAAATGAATTTTTTGCTATACTCCGAGTTATTCCTTTTCCCATGCTTTAGTTACATTATACAAAATGCAACGGAAGGATATTAATGGTAATGTTTGGTGTACGATTGACTCTTTGACTTAGGTTGTCTCGTCGAAGATATGTATAAAAAACACGATGGGAATCTGAGATATCGATCTTAAAAGGTGATATAAAAGGTGAGGAGGAAGGGATCCGTGATCTTCATCGGTGATAGGGAAATTCCGCTCATTGTTCGGGCAAAAGGGATTATCTTCATAGGTTAGAATGGGCGGCCGTTTCCAAGGCCAGGTCACTTTCATGCTTATGACCCGAAAGTCACCACTGGCTGGTCAAAAAGGAACAATACGTTGTCCATCAGAAATCAGCCTCAGTCCTAGAAGCAGAGGATAGAGTGGTTACCTGAAAAGGAGTTAGTGTGAACAGGTAAGGTCACTGGTAAAGTTAATACGACGCGAATTCCATTCCATAGTAAATATTCAGCATTTTTGGAATGTAATGGCCAAAATTCGAATTCCTCCTCATTTCAATCTTCCGGTAAGCCATTAGAAGAGTCATTCAGGGAAATAGGATTTTATGTATTGAACATGTTAAAAGACACTGCTTTAGAACCGTTGAGAGTTAGTAATCATTTCATTTTGAAAAACATGTCATACTGCAGTTTTTTTTAATTTACTTCAGCTTTTGAATTTCGTTGCCTCGTGATATTCATTTAATTTCTCGTCAAAGAAAAGAAGTTTTCTTTCCAAATGTCAGGACACTTATAAGGAAGGGAAACTATGATATATAAGGAATGGTTAGATTTATTTCTCCCTATATATGAACCTGATAAATCTTTTCTTCAAACAACGTCATCGAAAAAAGTATGTATGTAAATATTTTGAAATATTAATTTAAAACTATTTCAGGAGGTCTTCCTGTAACTTCGGAAAATCAAACTATGAACATAATAGAGGTGAACGCTATTACATGACCACTATACTTAAACAAAGTTAGTAAATACTTTTTGGGTTCAAGGCACTTCTGTATCTCCACCTTGTTTGTACTCTTGATATATCATAGTGAAATTTAAAACAATTATATATTTCCAGGTATGGAAAAAAATCATGATCAGGGTATGCTATAGGTAAACAAAGTGTGATAACTATCTGAGGGCTCAAGAGTCAGGGTATTGCAAGCTTGCATATCTTTCCCATTGCTATTTGTATAAGGATGACTATCTAGAACCACTCATGATCATTATCACTTTAAACATCTTGATTTTAAATATCTGAAGTCTACACTGTAAATCAATCAATATAAAAGTAAATGCAAGATTAACTTGAAGCTTCAAAGCTGGCCAATATTTTTCTTGATTTTGGTAATCCAGTTTCATGAGCACTTAATATCAATGCAGAAAATTTAAAGTTCAGTTCTAGTTTTTATGACTTCCTTTATGATATTGCTGATCCTGAATAGCTCATTATCATCCTTTGTAATCATAATACAGCTTTGCAATCTTCCCTCCTCAAACTTCTTTTTGCACAAAGTTGGAAAAAGGAAAGAGTTATATGTAGACTTAAGCAGCCTTGGTAATCTCCAATTGAAATTCAGTAGTTAATTTCATTAAAAGACAATTCCTTTTACCCTATTCAATAGGAGGATCCAAATATGATTACTCTTCATAATAGAGCTACAGATATCTGAAACATAACCCACCATAACACTTCATCCACTTGAGTGCAAAGGGATGAACAGCTGGAAGAAGTATTTCTTGATTCTCTTTCATTTTAAATTCCAAAACAATTTACTACTGCTAATTGACTCCATGTCATCAATCGACTTACTTAAGATTCTATATACATATATCTTTTTTCTTGAGAGGAATTATTCTTAAAGCTTTCATAGGGAATAGAAATATTAAATATCAACGATACATTTACGATAAAAATTCATTCCTCAGTACAGCTATTTGGACTTTCATTCAATGCTCAATATACTAGAATCTCCTCACCAGAGACTCAAGTCAGCTAGCTAGCAAGTCCATTATATATACACCCTATACCAAAAGAGATGTTGCTGTATGTAGCACATACATATGTATGTGCTACATTCAGCACTCATAATATTATTTCAAATGCTATTGTTGAGGCATATTTGGGATCTTTTCCTTAAGCCTTGCACCATCATCAAGTATGAAGAATCATAAATATAATTATGAAAAGGATGTTCAGGAATACATTTTTCATATGAAGAATGATACCAGTCATCATTTCTGTAAATTGAGTCATTGCTGCTCTTATTTTACTGTTCAATTAATTCATTTAAGTTTTAATGCAAAACAATAGAATAATTTTATAAATATATTGTGACTCAGAGAATGCATTGATATTTGGACCTGGACTATTAAATAATCTTCTCATAAAGTTTAAACTGGATAACTTGTGGCTGAACTTTAAGTAAATAAGTATGATTAATGAGTAAAAAAGTAATCAATGATTACTTATTTACTCATTACTCATTTTCCTATGAGTGTTTAACATGCTCAACCATGCACATAATACTCCCTATACAGACTGATGTATGCCCTATACCAAGTATCACCATAAGAATAAAAGCTAAGAAGAAAACTTATATGGCAATCATGGATCTGGAAAAAGTATTCAATGATGTTGTCTATACCCATTTCAAGTGATGCTCAAAAAAGGAATAGACTGAAGGGACAAAACGATAATGATGAATCTCTATCATATTACAGGATTGTAGGTGATTTCATCCAGAAAGTAAAAAGAATAAGATTGACAAGATATTCTCATTCAACTTGTTTTACATATACGTAGGGTTAATTACATCCTTGTTGAAAATCAAAAAAAGAGCCAGAATGATGGATAGCCCATTTAATTGACTTTAATTTGCTGCTAACATACTGTTAATAACAGATTCTAAAAGAGAGCTTACTTAAATGTTTATAATTTAAATGTAATCCAAAAAACTGTAGTTGAAATGAAAATGAGAATACAAAAATTATGTCTGTGGAGGACATATGAAAAGAGAACATCTAAGCATAGATAAAGAGAAAGTTAGAGTACTGGCATTGGGTAACTCAATTGAAAAGATAAAGGATACTTCTCAGAAATTAAGATTGATGCAATTGCTGGTAAACAAGATATTCAATGCAAAATAAGTATACAACAAGCAAAACTGACTTTAAAAAATCTTTGAAAGAGAAAGATTTGAAAATGATGAAGATTAAGGAATTGAGAAATGATGTAATAATGCATTGAAAAAATGATAAACAGTTGGATTTAAACTGTAAAAAGATGTATGGTGTTCCATATGAATGCCTCATATGTTGTGTAATTTACTTTATGAATAAATTGAATTTCTCTAAGCATATTTGTTATTTGCATGTGTAGGCTGTATGTGTTTAATTGATTTAGTGTTATTTGCATGTGTAGCCTGGTGCTTCATTGATTTCACTATAATTTAAAAGTTTGTCAACTGGATCAAAATTCAAAAATGAAATATGGTATCGGAACTGAAAGAGAAAGTAATTGCATACCTTTTTCCTGTCCTTGTTTTAATTTTTATTTGTGCTCTAATGGCTAGTTATTAGTAATGCTGCCAGTTGTAAAGATCAATGTAATGTTATTATGTTGAAATATTTAGATCCCATAGATATGATTGAATGTGAAGAATTATATAAAATTATTGTTTTGCATAGTAATTTTTCATGCTAAAGAAAGTAAGTTACAGAGGCTAAAACAAAGCTTAGAATTTCTCATGTTAAGTATGGATGCATCAGGCACTGATATATCCACAATTAAAAATTATCAAGAGATTTCTAAAATCTATCTGTAGTTGAAGTTTCCTTTCCTTTATTTCTTCCTGCAAAAGCCTTTCAACACTATATGGTATGTAGATGCATCTTTTACATTGGTACAGTGACTGGTTTAATTTTTCCTCATCACAGTCAGACCTACACTCTGCTTAATGCTTTTTTCAGGAAATACATGGCCTAGGGTCAATCTGGTACTGCAGCAAATTTCGCAAAAATAGGACTAAGTGAGGGTTTTTTTATTGTACAGTGACCAGTTTCAAGTATTTAGGTCCAAGAGGATTCTGAAATTTTCTGAAATTCAAAATAGTTTATACAAATTTTTAGATTTAAAACCTGTGGTCTTCATGTGAGTGCTTCAATTAGAACAATTAGCAAAATTTGGAAACTATATTCTATTTTTAGTCCAACATCAGATTATTAGAATTAAAACTTAGCTTAAATTGATTTTTCTTTTGAAAATTTTAATACTAAGAGATAAATGCAACCTTTAGAAAAAACTTCCTCCAATGAAAATTAAAATTCTCCAAAGAAAGAGAAGTTAAACAAACTAATTTTTAGCAATTAATCTCTGCTTTCCACCAGTACTGCCATAAATGTAGGGAATACACACACAATGACTCTTGTGCAAAAATAAAATGATGTATCTCTTAATTTAACTTTTAATTATTATGAATATATATACATCAATCTTTGAGAATCATGCATTAGAGAAGCAAGTACTCCAACCTTAATTAATAAAAGCTTTACTTATATGAAAATAGTGCTTTACACTTGCTTTAGACTAGAGAGGAAGCAAAATTTGGTTCTCATAGGACATTGAGAAACAACTTTTAGATCATTCAGAGATTGGGTTTATTACCAACCCCTAGCCCATCAAAAACTCAGAGATGACCTTATCAAGGGCACTGGAAGGAATTTATTTCACAAAACCTGCTTTATTGCCAACTTCTTATCTTATAAATAAAGCTGAAGAAGTCAGACATTTTCATATCACTCAGCATTTTAAAAACCTATTTTTTATATTGGAAGGTGGTTGGAGAACAAGATTGCTAGCATCAGTCTAAAGAACTAACAATAAGATTAATTTTTTGTCATGTTAGAAGACATAGTCCATGTTTTAAAAGCATTTTATACTATCTTTTGTAAATGGTAAATTTTCAGTCAAGCATACAAGGGGAAGACTTGAAGATGTAGAGAAGAAAGGGTGTTTTCAGAACCACTACAATAACACTATTAAATACACTAACCACCACAATAGAAGCAATGGATGTACAGGGCATAGCATTTAGAAATATATAAGGAATTTATTTTTAATATACTTTTTCTAAGTGAATCAAAGCCACATCAATCTATGATGATAAAGTCCGAAATAAAGATATTTCATGATTGATAAATCTTTAAAGTAGAATTTTGTAATCTATTTGGAGGTTAAGGATGAGATTTCCCAATGGAGAGGTTCAGAATCATGGAGAAAATGCAAAATTCATGGAGTAAATGCCTACAATCTTAGAGCAAATATCCACTAAAACATTGGGAATATTAATATATATTTGTGTATGTAAGTGCCATTGGAAATTGGTATTTGGATTCTGGAGATATCAAAAAATGTAGTTTTCTGAAGATAACACCTCTTCATAAACAATTCCATGTATATCATGACACAAAGATAGAATATACTTGTGCCAGGCTTGCTTGGTGTATTTCCTTTTGATATTGTTTAATGATTTCATAGATTTAATAATAGTCTTGCAAGATTCAATTATCTCTCAAAAAATCCTTAATCGAAGAACTTAACCTAGCTTCTTTGTAAACTCTTTTAAAATTTCGTTATTTGAGGAATAGTTCTTACATGTTGAACGATAGGAACTGTGTATTTATAGATATTTAATATTAAAAGATTTACAATACAGATACTTAATTCATACACATTACTCCCGATCTGCATGTGAATAACTGCTACCAAGGATTGAATGTTGCCTGCTGCCGCTCTTCTATCGAAGCTCAAATATTGCGCGAATACTCATGATGCGCATTGAGCTTTTCTTGTCAGACGGGAACGACGGGAAATTGTTTGACTTGGATTGACGGTGTCCGAATAGCAAGCAGCTTATATTGTTGGTAAATAATTCTTTTCGCTTATAATATCTTAAATACAAATATTCTCTTAATAATTATGGTTGCTACACGCTCTAAATTTCTTGTATTAGCTGTCTTAAATCCACGGAAACTATGTATGTAAAAACTTGCAGTACTTTTGAAAATGCAAAGATAAATTGAAACATCAAAAGTATTATAAAGCTCTGAGAAAAAAAAACGATAAATTTAGGCCCATTGCGTATCAATAGAATAGTTTTGTGTACAGTGAATTATTCTCTTAATTGATCGTATTTCGAATTCTTTTTTCAATGTATTTATTGTGTTAGTCAGTTATTGTGAATTTAATCACTTCAGTGAATATTGTTATGCTTCGTAAATACATTCGTGATTTATTTACGTAGAGCAACACATATATATCATGGTAACTTTGATCCTGTAAAATAATCTTATTCCTAAAGTGATAATGTAACCTTAGACAGTTTTGGCTAAGAGAAAGTAAGTTTAACAGTGATACTGTCTAGCTGTATTATCAGTCAGTGTTAAGGTGGAAATATCATATTTTTTAATGTTCCTAATCCTATTCTGTCATCGTTGCAGTTCAATCCATCTCATCTCATTCAGTGTGAAGAAAGCGCCTGACTCTAGGAGGTGATTTAGAAGACAGGATTTGCTTCCACGAAGGGAGGTTGTCCATTTCATGGGTGAGTGTGTCTTTTTTATATTTCTTTTACCAAAGAATTGGTTGACCAACTCTAAGTTAATTTCATCTAATCCGTTGATGATGGTTTACCTAGACCAGTGTATGTTTAAGAAATTAAGGATCTAGGGTCAATAGTTTATATATTTTTGGTGCCAGAACTCAGTTAGATCTTTCATAAACTTCAGTTTATAGTTAATCATGGAAGTTTAATACCTGGTAGGGCTTCCTGGATTATTTCAGTTTAAGCGTGAATTATTTTAATAACTCCATGCAGAGGGAGGCAATTCCCACTGAGAATGTTAGCTGAAGAATGTAGGCTGAAAGAATTTTAGCTTTAGGAAGCTAAAAATAACAACTATCCCTAAGTTAGGGATAGTTGTTATTTTTACTCGATAGTAACGTAGGAGAGTTAATAAATGAAATTATGAGGAGCTCAATGAAAACTAGTAGTAGTAGAAAGGAGGAAGTCATCAATCCTTTGTTTCTGCTATTCTTGTTACTTGATCTAGAGAATTAATGGCTTTTTAATTGAAAAGTTTCTTGTATTCAACCCAAAAATCAGAAAAATCCTTAAATAAGTATTTTAGCAAAATCTCTTATTAACAAATCATTGAAAATCCCCATGAAGATTAGTTATGTCATAAACAAGTTTATTTTCCCTCATTTTGTTTCAAGGAAATTATAACTCCAATTCTTTTGAAAATCATTCAACGTCATGTCATGAAATTATTTAGAGTATCCTTCCTGAAGTTATTCATGTAGGACTGTCAATATCTTCACAATAACTTTAATCATTTTCTTTTAGTTAGTTACTTTGCCTTGAAACTGTCAATGAAATCTTGTACCCTCCATATGACTTATTTAATTCAGTGCTCTTGACAGCAAAAAGTTGCTTTTACTGTTATTCTTAAATGAGCTTTTTGGATTATTCTTTGGAAGTTGTTGTTTTTTATTTCCATTACTTTGAATGCATTGATGTGGGCATAGTTAACAGTTCATAGATAGTTATGCATTCTTCCTGTAAGAGTAAATATTTTGTTGATAATTTGAGACTTAAAATAATTTGGAAAAAGACACAGGTGAGGCCTGAGGGACATTATTTCTATTGAGCTACTAAAGTAATTCAATTATCAATTAATTTTGTCTTTCAATATGTTTCTTGGAAATGTTTGGAAATTTGCAGTGATGTATTTAGCTGTTTATAGGCATTTCATTCCATTTCTGATAAAGATAAATGAATCATTTTTAGTTTTTAATGTATCTTTTGATATTAAGTGTTGTGAAAACAGTGAAAGCTCTCTTTAAAGGACGAGGAATTTAAAATAGGTAACAATGCTCTGACAATCAAGATGATCCTTCGTCCTTTTCTTTTGATTATTTGGAAATTATGCGTTAACCAACCATCTGGTTCTTTCTTAGAAAACAAGTCATTTTTCATATGGTTCATGTGTTGCATTCCATTAGTAAAAATTATTCCTCAGATCTTGTTTGATAAATAACCCTTTCACTACATATAATTACATTAATTCACTTTTTGGTCAGATTTGTAAACTTCAATAAGTTTCCTCATCATGTACTCCATGCTTTTTTATCTCCAATTCTCATAATCTGATCATCTGCAATAAGTAGTAAATACAACAAGTATCCATCTATATCTCTTCCCATTCCCATTTTTTAAGGTTCTTTCCTCCTTTTGATTTTGTAAGACACCCAAAGTAAATTACGAACCTGTATATTTCGATTTTAGGTCAAATATTAAGGCCTTGATTTCTCGGTTAGAATAATAATCTATACGGTTGAAGTCATATTTACTTGATTTATATCAGAATTGAATACTTGATTCATAATTTTAATTTTGGGTAGATTAAATTTTTTGGTACATGTGTACTCGCTAACTAATTTTCCTCATTGCCTTCACATTCATCGCGAATTAATTACAACTTGAAAAGCAATTCACACCACCATCAAATCTAAACTATACGGTTTTATGTAATATTTGAGAAAACTTCGTCACTTTTTCATTGCTCTAAATTCGAAATTATCACGTATTATTATCTCGTTTTAACATTTTGCCTCGCCGTTACCGGGATTTGAATGATTCATTCTCATAAAATCTCTGATGATTCCTATTTACTTTTTCCATTTCAGAACGTTGCACTGCTGGGCTCACACCGTAAAAATTATTCTTAAACTACTGACGAACCACCCTAATGTTATTAGCAATTAATTGTCGGGATTCTAAATTTGTTTCGCTGAACTTTGAGTCCAGCAGTGCAACTTTTTTGAAAGTGGTCAAGTGAAATGATCTGAAATTGAAAATTTTGCAGCCGAAAAAGAAATCCGAGAAAAATAATAGAAATAAACGATTTGGCCGCCCGCGCCAAGCGGGTTCGAGGGCTGGTGTGCGGGTCAAAGGGCACCCGCAACACTAAAGTACGGGCTCGAATCCTTTTATTCCGAAGTTAGGATGAAGAAAAAACTTCCGGTGGGGTAGGCGGCCCTCTAATCCCGAAAGCGGTCGCGACAGGATTCGAACCCGAGACAGTTAGCGTCGCACCTAGGTGCCTCGACCCACTACGCCAGCCTGTCGAACGGGTTTAGTGACGCGGAATTTCATGCTGGTTCGTCCATGGCTATCCTGAAAATGGAATTCAATGCATTATTTACTTTTAGTTGCTCACGATTTATTGCCTTACCAGCCGCCCTTAAGTTTTCCATTTTTATAAATAACTTTTTTCCTTGCCTCCTCAATCGTGATAAAGCAACATACAACACATCATATATACAAATCGAATACTTCTTATTTATAATTCGGCAAAATGACATTTATGAAACGAAGCTTTCTTAAATAAAACAATGATTCTTTCGAAGATAACGTAGTTGCAGTTCGCTTATGAATGATGTCCATACTTGCTACTTTTCATGTGACCATCTTTTATGAATAACTTCATTCTACTTTGACTTCTCTCTACTCGGTGTCTTGAAACACAATTTTTATCTAAAATCATTATAAATAATTGCAATTAAAATACTAAAAGAATAAATGATTTACAAAGTAAAATATATCAATGATAACTGGGTAAACGAATGTGTTTATTTCCAATTAACATGAATTAGATATTTTGTGAAGATTAAAGGACTTCTTTAGTTCAGAGTCCTTAGGATGTGATACCATTTAGGTATTGCGGCATTGCATAAACAAGCAGTAATTAACTCTTTCCTGATTATTTTGAGAATTCTGTCCAAACAAAGCCTAAAAACAAACAAATTAAATACATTTGAATACTTTTTCATTGTTATTACACATCAGAAAATGAACCTCCAATGAGAATGAGTGTACTTGTTGTTTTAGGGAAGTAATTGAAGCCAAGTAATGAGATTCAGCTGTTTCCCACCAATTATTTGAATTTTCAGTGTTGTCGAACTGGTGCCCTAACTAATATCTTGCTTTCACTGTTTTCACCATCAAAAATATTATTTCAGTTTAATCATTCAGAGCAAATTTTTAATTTTTCTTAGAAAGAAATCACTGCAGATCCAGAAATTTTTGCTTGATTTAACGAATAGAATGATATTTCAGGGTAAATAGGCTATAGCATCAATTCTTCGTTCTTTTTAATTTTTTTTTTTCAAATTATCTCATAGAAGAAGGCTACGACCAGGCGTCTGTCGAGTTTTTTTTGGTCACTTCAGTGTAAGGGTGGTTTATTTGCATGATTCTTTGCTGTTAATGTAGGAACGGTGCTCAGTTCGCTGAAATGATAGTTGTTATTCTTACTCTATACTAATATAGGGCGAGTCAATGAACCGTTATGAATATCAATCAATCAAAAATAACAGAAAGAGAAGAAGTCATTGCTAATTTATATTTCCACCTTAGATGAAATTTGATAAAGAGAATCAATGCCTCATTAATTGAAATATTGTCTTTGTTCAATACAACAATCATGAAATCGATTTACAAATAGTTTAGAATAATCTCCGATTTTCATATAATTTAAATACTCCATGAAGCTTAGTCACATCATTTACCAAGTTTTATATTTCAAGGAAAGTATAACTCCAATACATTATTCAAGTCCGCTGGTTTCTTGGATAGATTAATAGCCGATCCGTTTGAAGAGATGTTTACCTGATTAATGACTGTAATATTAGGGAGTTAAAATTTTTCTGCTGCAGAAAGTCTTCCCGCTTTCGAAAGAATTTTCCCCATGGCCTGCTCTTTCATGTAAAATTAACGACAATTTGAAAAGTTTCTCGCACCACCGTCTAATCAGTACGGTTTTGTTCAACGTGAGCGAAAACGTAAGCACTTTTTTCTTTGTCCTGTATTCGGAAATACCATGTATTGCTTTCCTTAAAATTTTGCTTCGCCGTTAGCGCGAGTTGAATGACTTTGTGTCATATAACTTCTGATAACGTTTACCCTTCCCGAAAGTTGCACTGCTGGGCACTAGCCGTGAAAGTGATATTAAAATACAGAAATTATAGTTATTTGGTGTTATACGATTCTAAAATTGCTTCGCTTTGGAACTTTATGCTCAGCAGTGCAATTTTTTTGAAAGGGGTAAAATTAAATGTCTTGAGGGTGAAAAACTTTGCGGCCGAAAAAGTAATGCGAGAAAAATATCACCAATAAATGATTTGCCGCCCGCCAAGCGGGTTCGAGGGCTGGTGTGCGGGTCTAAGGGCACCCGCAACACTAAAGTACGGGCTCGAATCCGTTTATTCCGAATTTAGGATGAAGAAAAAACTTCCGGTGGGTTTGGCGGCCCTCTAATCTCGGAAGCGGTCGCGACCGGATTCGAACCCGAGACAGTTAGCGTCGCACCTAGGTGCCTCGACCCACTACGCCAGCCTGTCGAACGGTCAAAGCCGTGCGGAATAACGTGCTGATACGTCCAAGGCTGTCCTGAGAAGGGAATTCAGTGCAATTTTCCTTTAGTTAGCTACGACTTATTGTCATACCTCTGCTCGAAAGTTTACCTTAAGTCGATAAATACATTTTTTTCATCTCCACTTCGATACTGATAAAACAATATATAATGTACGAACTTATTATTTTTATTCACAACAAAGTAAAATGACGTTTATGTAACATGAAGTTTCCGGAAATTAAATAACTATTTCGATGATAATTACTTCGCACTTTGAATTTGCTAATCAATGGTGTGATCAACACCTTCAAATCATTAAGAAGTACTTTCATTCGCAGCAACATAATATTAATAAAATCAATATCAATAACATACGAACAAATTCATTAATTTTCTCGGTCTATTTCGACAATTTGTTATTCTAATTTATATTTACGCGTTATTACGCATGGCCACATCAGAAAATGAAATGAATAAACCTATTATTATACTCGTTAGCATCAGGGAAGCAGTTTAAGCTCATTGATGTGATTCGTCAAGTTCTTAAAAATTTCAAGTTTGACAAACTGGTTCCTAAATCTATCTGATATGATAACAATAGAACTCAATTCATAAAATTACTACAATCCTTTCACCCCACTTAGAATTCTTCATTCTCATTTCATCTCAAAGTTTCACGAATAATTTTGCCTACTTAAGACTGAAGTGCATGATCTAGAGATCCTGTTTCTAAATTTCTTTAATATCACCTCTGATTAAGCCCCTTTCAATATTAGACTAAATACACTGCTTCTTGAAATATTTTTTCTTATGTTTGAAAATATTCAGCTTCTTCAAACATTTTTTTTCTGCACCATCATCTTTTTCCCCTTCCTTCAACAGGCTTTAGGAATAGAACTTCAGCAGTACACTTTGTTGCATCCTATTCTTACATATTTTGAAACCCCTTCCCTATGGTCCATAATTTCATTCACTATGATTTGCTGAATCTTTTCTGGAGATTTTACCAAATTGAAGAATATACTCATGCCCCTTCCAATCCGTATTCATTGTCATTTACTTATCACCCTCCATTTCCTACTTGATTAGTTTGATGGCATTCTTATGGCCACAATTGAATGGTTATGTATTAGGTGGCAGAAAACACCATAATCATGGTGATATTTAATGTTTGGGCGGTGACATTGTTAAGTAAAAGCAATATTTTGAATCTAATTTTGTACTTATGACAACATCATTCAACATCTGCATGAGAAAAGAGGATGTGAAATGTACATGCATCAGAAAAAGTTTACTATCTCCATTGTAGGTGATACCATTTTTCATTCCAGAGCAAACTACTTAGAAAGATATCAATGCAGTTCTAACACTGTTTTTTTAAGAACAGCTAATATTTTAAGGGTTTACACGCTGAAGTGTTAATTTTTTCTCGTTTTCATGTTTCCTTGAAATATTCAGTGATATCTTCTTTGTCTGTTTTTGAGTATCAGATTCACAGTTGTTAAAGTGACGATATCCTGGACAATGAAGGCTGAGGGAAAGTTTTATCTGTTGATTCCATCAGTAATACTATGATCAGTTTCTGTTAAAGATAGTCATCTCATGTAAATTTTTTTCAATGTTCATAATCCTTTTTTCCCTATCATTGTAGTGAGAACTCATCTCACTTAGTTTTATGGAAGTGCCTGGCTCTTGGTGATGATTAAGAAGATAAGGATGATTGCCCTCAAAAGGATCGACTGCCTGTTTAATGCTGCCATGAAGGAACGTAGTCCTCTTTCGGGGTGAGTGCAATTTTTATGTAATATTTTCATAAAGGAACCGATTTACCTTTAACATTGCGTGTTAAGAAATCAAGGATTGAGTGTAAAAGCTTAAAATGTTCTGGAGACATAACTCGGTTAGATCACAATTTTGAGTTAACAGTTTGTTATCGATGGTTAATATCATTTGTATTTTTTATCATTTCAGCATAAGGATGGTTTAATTGTCTAATTCTCTGCTCTTAATGTGGGAGGGCATTCTATTACATTGAGGGATTGTTGTTATTTTTACTCTATACTAATATAGGGTGAGTCAATGAATGCAATTGTTTAGGAAAATGGGAATCGATTAAAAATAATTGGAAAAGAGGAAGTCATTGCTCATTTACATTTCTTACGTGAAATTTGATTTAGAGGATCAATAGCTCATTAATAGAAAAGTACAAAACTGTATTAAATTCAAACTTCTAGGAAAATTAACTAATAATGTAGCAAAACATCTTCTCTCAATATCATTGAAATTTATACATGTCATATACCAAGTTTAGTTCTTATTTCAAGGAAAGTATCACTGAAGTCCATTTTGAAATTCATTCTCCATGATGTCTTACAAGATATTTATTTAGAGTATCCCTTTAATGTCATTCTAATGGGACTATATATCTTCTCTCAATTTTATATTTCAGAAAAACTTAACACACTTTCATTTGGTATCTTACTTTACAGTAAAACATGAACCATTCTGGCCTCCGTATGACTAGCTTTAGCTAAGTACTCGGAGCAGCAAAACTTTGCATTTCTTTATTCAACGTGGGTTTTGTAGAATTATTATTGGAATTTGTCGTTATTTATTTTCCATATTTTTGAAAACATTGATGTGGACACAATTAAATTTAACAGATCATCGATATTGATGTATTCTTTCAGGAAGTAAGAATATATTGATGAACAGTTTAGACTGCACTTTCACTTCTATAGGTGTGATTTTAAAGATATTATGTCTCTTGAGCCACAAAAGCCTTTCAATTCATCAGTTATTTTGAGTCTTTGAATACTTGGAGTGGTTAATGGTTTGGAACTTGCAGTGATACATTTAGTTCTTTTTATGATTTCTTTTACACAATTTTTGGTAAAGATAAGTGAATTCTCTTTTGACATTTAATATTGTGAAAGCAGTGAAACCTCTCCTTAAAGGATATGGAAGTTAACATCTGTAACAATAAGCTTTGCCAATCAAGACTAGCTCCTAGCTACTTCTATATTTTTTTATGAAATCCTTCATAAGCCAAATCAAAATTGCACTAATTGTGTTGACCATCAAAGTTCATAGTTACTTGCTTCTGTACTAATACCTTTTTAATTTCAAGCAATAATTAAATTTTGGTAGAACTGCTATTTCTTATTGCAAATTTTATTGAAAAATGAAGATGATGTAGTAAAGGCTAAATGAATATATTCTAAGTGCCTAACATGATCGGGAAAAAATTTTATGGTTGTAGATTTAGTTTAATTTATTATTTGATGATATCATTAGAAAAAGTGAGTGTATAACATATTTGCATTAGAAGCAAATTTTACTGTTTCTGCAATAGTTTATATTATTTCAGTTTTATCATTCAGAGCAAATGTTCAATTTTTCTTGAAAAGGAATAACTGCAGTGCCAAAACTTGTTTAAGAGAAGAGAATTTTTAGGTTGAAGCTTCCATCCTTCCTCCCTTCCAAAGTTTCATTAAGATGTGTGATGACTTCCTCTTTGTTTTGAATATCCCGTTCAGAGGCTGTGAAATAGGTTCCCTTACAAATTTTGATGAACCAATTAAAGAGGGAGGGATAATTTCTTTGTTAGGGGGCATTCTTTTCACAGGAATGCTCTTCCACTCTTTCTTTTAATGTCATGCTCTAATCAATCAAGTATTTCTCCAGAGAATTTTATCATGAGCTGAAAATTCTGACCTTTGAATTACTAGTATGTCAGGTGTCGTTAACTGCTAAATTACAGTTTATTGCTAAATTTTGAAACCTTATGTTCTAGCATCCCATCTTTTATTGCATAGTTTTCTTTATCTGCTGACTGCAAAAATTGCTGAATTATACTGCTCTTTGAATTTGTAGTCGATTACTTTTGGACTTCCACTTTATTGCTTATTTTGCTAAATTTAAGTTCAAATTTCTCATCTTTGATTGTATGTTCTTCTTCTTATTGATATTGGACCTCAAAAATTGCTGATAATTCATCCCAGAGTGCTTCTAATAGCCAAAATTTAATTCTCAGTTCAATCAATTACTGCTAATTTAGCTCATTGCATTTTGTATCAATTCAAGTGTATTTGTTCTTCTTGTATAATTCCACCACAGAATTGTGATAAATAATCCAATGAACTTTTTCTAGTTGCTTCTTGAAAAAAAAAAAAAACTCCTTGAACATATGCAACCAGCGGGGCAACTTTACGCCTTGAGCGTATGCAACCCGCTAAGCACCTACTAGTAGTGAAAAATTATTCTAAGTCCCCAAGGTCATTCGGTTGATTAAAAAATATCATGTTTTTCACCTTTCATATCATTTATTGCATTTTAATATACATTCTCTTTTCAGATAATTTTTCCCTTCTGTACATGCACTCTTCAGTGGACATTGCTACTTCAATGGCTGTATTCAGAATAACATAGAATTATTCTGAATGCAGCCATTTAAGTAGCACTGCCCACAGAGTGTGCAAGCACAGGAGGTCCAGATGGATGCTGCAACAGCAGAAAACAAATGACACGTCAAAATCTTCGAGATAGGTTCGGCCAGTCCGGCTCTTCCAATACCAGGAACTTTTGGGGGTTGGGGCCGGGACAGGTTTTGAGTGGAGTTGGAAAAGGCCCTCTCTCTGCAATTTTCTTCATTGAGCTCTGTAATAAATGTACATCTAGAAATTATGCAATAAAGACACACATTAAAGAAGTTCTTTTAGTCTTCATTTGTCCCTCCTGCTGTTGGCAACAGTGAAAAATGAAATCCTTGAGAAGTGGACAATTTTAAAAACTACTCTGGAAAAGTTCATTTTCATACAAGAGAAAATTCAATGGAAGGAAGCCATATAACATTCGGGGATTTAAAGTTTCACATGGAAATGAATTGCTGACAAATTCTAATTTTAGAAGTGAAAAATAGTTCCAAATTAAAGGAAATTTTCCTGTGGCAAGATTAAATCCATCTTTTACAGAAAGGTCAAATTTGAATACTAGCCTGAATTAAGCTCACTTCAGCAGACGAAAATGAGGTTTTATTTCAAGAGCTTTAAAAATAAATTAAATTAGTTCTACTGATAATCAAACTATTCCTACATGCAAATTAATGACTAATTATGAAGTTCAAATATTATTTATGAACAACTTCCTTTACATTGACATTTTGTAAAATTAACGCTACACTATGAATAATACCAATAAGTTGCAATGCTAAATCATTGAATTTAATCCTAAGCATGAAATTTAAAAGGTCTCCAGCTAAGGCCATTGTTTAGATTGTTAATTTAAATATCTTAGAGTTATATTCTGCTATCCCCAAGTTGGGTTTATCTAGGGGGGGTAATTATAATCATTATACGGTTAAATTTGAGCAGATAATTGGAATCGATAAAGTTAGCAATCCGCATTCCGACGAGACAAAAATTGAACTTGATAATTTATTAAATTTGATTAAATGGATCATGTCTAAGTAGCGCACTTTTTGAAATATCAGCCTATGAAACTTATCGGAAAGAAATACCAAAGTAATGGCAAGGTTTAAAAAAAAATCCAAATTAATAAATTGGTTAAGAAGATTTAAAATTCCATGATTTCAGGTAGAAGAACGGATCGTCAAGCATTAACTACGCGAACTTAGTTTAGAGTTAGTGAAGAGAATACAGTAGAGTCGTTGAGAATAGATTTTATTTGAGAGCTTAATTTTACGTATCTTAATATATATTACGCATTCTGAAGCGCTAAATAAAATTGGAATAGCTCTCGTCCAGACCAAATTTAACACTACAAGATTTACGCAGCACTTTCCCAACTCTCCCATCATATTTCGCGTCAAATCGCAGAATTTTGACAATTTGAGAGCTTTGACCTCGCTATGCCAGAAGGGTAATTACATGTTGAAACCTTTTTCAAAAATATTCTGTGCAGAGCTCTAGAATTCGACCGCGAGGGAGAAAGAATGACTGAGTATTGAAGATCCCTACACAGAACAACGCCCCCTCTAATTGGGTAACCGGTAATTGAATCTATTCAAGAGGATCAAATATCCTGTTCAAAAAATTCACCTAAGCTTCTTCACTCAGTAAAATATCGTATATGGCAAGAATTTAAAATATACGTTTAATTTGATATTAAGCTTGAATATCCCGTTTTGGTATGACTAGAATAGGTTTACTTCTACTTCTGACCTAAGCAAGCCTTACGGTGTCATGGCCAGATAGATCCCTCTAATATCTGAAATTTATTGTATAATTCGCCGTGAAACAATGCATCGCACTGCAAAAGAATAAAGAGAGGAATCGCCAGAATTTAACGGGATTCTAAACGAAAAGAGCGTATTCATCCCCACTCCAAACGATCGATGAAATTTAATGAGTCAAATGGAACGCACTATGCACTGAAAAAATTTTGAATTCAGTCAAAGCTGAACACCCTAGGTACAACCCGCACTAAGCATACTTAAAGCCACGTGGCAGATAATCCGCAAGTAAATCAAAAAGATTGTGCATCAGGTATTTTGCTAATAGTTAAAGTGAAAGAAACTATGAGAAAAGAATGGAGACTTACGTGCATTCCGATCTGAATCCATTTGACAAGCGGTGGAGTGTGTGATAGCAGGACGAAGCATCTTTGGTTAGAGTCGAGAAGACATCCAGCGTATCGCGAAAGAAACCGTGCATCTAGCCGAAATTGCCTGCAATTAGAGAAAAAGTTATCGTATAATATTTCTCGATGGAAGATTTCTATAGCAAAACCACGTTACTATACTCTAAAGCGACTTTAACTTTAAGAAACTCGTTAATATGCTTCAATCATTATAGGCAAAATAAGCACAAAACTCAAAAGAAATAATCTGACACAACGCGTATGTACTATATTGTCCTTACCTAAATGCAATGCCGATGCTATCGGACTTCTCTCTGAATTCAGCTGGAAGTACACCGTCGACCGCCGCCGCCGCTTCAGAAACCTCGTGAAATAAGTAAGCTCAGGTCAGCAATAGGCTCGAGAAAAGGACGAACCACTTACAAAACCTGCCTTATATAGCGTTAGGGAAAAGGTACCATGGGTAAAAAAGACAAGCGAAATTCACTGATAATGAAATTATGTCGATTTTATTGAATTTCCAGAAAAATACGCCCTTTCCAAATAATTAAATTTTCGCACAGTAAAACAATTAACAATGTTATAAAGTAGTTACGTGATTTCAAGTTATTCGGGGATCGCAAATTGTATTTTATATAGTCCTATTATTTATTACAAATATTTTTTACAGCCATATATGTAATTTATTCGGTGCGTCTGAATTAGATTGTGGTGAGATTATAACCCACCAAATCTTAAGCCATTTATGTGAATAAACTTGCCTGACAAATTTAATGAAAAGTAAATCGAATACTATGAAATAAAAATGAAAGGCTCGGTTCGTATTCGCCGGGTAGATTCAAAGGGCCAAATTAATAATGCATTGTATAGTGAAGAAATATTAGGATTTGCTGTAGATATGTTATCGGCGAAATCGTGCGTAAGGGATACGTATACCGTAAGACGCAGAGTTACGTTCGTTAATATCATTATTATAACAGTTACGTTCGTTAATATCATTAGGCTTGCCTGTTCCTTAAAGCAAAATTATAATTAAAAATGTTAATTAATCCCCGCATATAATATGAAACGCAAAATACTGGTTTATCGATGGAAATGGGAGCCAGCGTTCTTGTAACACTGAGTTTTGGAATGAGTCCATTCTGAAGATTATGAAAACAAAACGGTGCCGGTATTTAATTGCAGTCTAACTTTAGTATGTAGTAGTATTGTTAAAAGTGCTCCGACATCTAATGTCATTTCTCACATATTTACCCTCACCCAATGGGAATATACCTCCGTAAGGAAATCGAACCCAGGGCCGCTTTCACCTTAGGCGAACATGTTAAGGCTGCTTGCTATCACGGACCCCACTAATAGGTTTTAATAGCAGTCTTTAGTATTATAATTTAAATTGAAGTCCGAATTATTGGTCTCTACACATGCCAGCAACTCAACAATTGTGACAAAATCCTAATATTCTTGTGAATATGAACATAAAGAATTTAATTATGATAATAGAGGCAATGACAGCATAAGTGGTGGATGGTTATAGCATGGTTGCATCTATATGTGAAGTTTAAGAATAAAGTTATCATTCCTAAAAATTTTGACTCATTCTCTATACTAATATTGAATTTCTTCTTTGTTTTAACCCTGATTAAACTAATTAGCAAGAAAGCAGAAATGTATAAAGAATTTGATGACACAGAGTTACTTATTCAAAATGAAAAATAATGTCAAATATAAGGAATCATTACGAAACATTGCAGTATCAAACTAAACAGATGAATACTAAGTAAAAGCTAAGTGTATTGTGCTTGTATTTATGATACTTTAAAAATAAATAATGTCTTTCTCATTTTAGTAGTAAAAATTACTACCCTTATCAATCTATTTGCAGAAACAATTTACTCAAGAGAGTATATCAAGAGCTGCTTAATATTAAAAGGCGATTCTATCACAGGCATCTTCTATTACTTTCTTTCCCAACATGTATGATTAGCTTCATTCACAATTATGATCCTTACTTCATTTCAAAATATCCACATAGGATAAACATCTTTAAGGTATGTCAGAATCGGAAAACAAACTTGCAGTTAGATGATGTTAGGAATATTCCACACACATAGGTATGACTTTAGGGCTGGTAACCCCTTGTGAAAATGGGCACCAAAAATTTATCACCTGTAACCTTTAGACCTAATGTGACATACACATTGACCTTAAAGATGTAGGTAGATTTCTATGAGTTTCTTATAAGAAATAATCGCCTCATCAGCCAAAAAGTACGGTAGTGTTTCTCACAGTGAGCTTAATGGTATCCGGTACAATATTTATTTTACAGTAAAACAGTGATATAGCTGACTCGACTAGAAATATAAGATTTTTTTCTTTTTCTATATCTGCATGATGACGATCCTGATTGGTGAATAAAGTATAGCAATACCTTTAAATTTCTATGTGTACCTGCATAACATGACATAAGTTTCTCAAAATTTTTCTCCTGAGACAAAGAACATAAGCAATGAAGTAATGGTATTCAGCTTAAGAATGAAAGTTTGATTTATTGTATTAGCATGATGAATTAGTGCAACCACAAGAATGTAGCTCTATGACATTAGGATTTACCTTAAAATACTTTTCTCACTAAAGGTGTTTTTACTCAGTTTTCTATATGGAAGTATGGTTTTCCAGTACACCAGTCATTGTGAAAAATTTTTCTCTCAGAAGCAATTAAAATTGCTTTCCTTTTTGATTAATTAGTTCAAGCAATATTTGGTAGAACTGATTCATGATTAATTAATCACTTTCCTTATGTTAAATTAGCAGCTGAAGGTGTAAATTGTTAACTTCCTCTTTTATTTATAAAACCGAAAAAGGAATCAAAGTTTGGGATATGCTGATGATCCAAGCACTTTGAAATGCATTATAATAAAATAAAATTATCTCATATTCATGTAAAAGGGACATATTTACTCAAAATTTCTGTATTCAGTACACACACACATTACAGGACTTGATCATTATAAATAACTGGGATTTAGAGTAGTCTGTTGCTTACATTTTTTAGTGTCTTTTTTAAGTTTATGATGTAGGAATGTTTGATTTTCTATGTACTTAGGCCACAATAATTCAAGAATATTGAGCAATACTCAGCATCACCTCAGTTACATTCTAAATACCATTTGGAATGCTAATTGGCTTTAAGGTAGCACATAAAGCCTCGATGGTGATACACAAAGCTCAATAAAACTGAAAAGCAACAAACTACACTCCATTCCAATGTAATACTCTACATGATAAACAAGCTTCAGATCTCCATTGAAGGCACGGAGAGTGGTGGGTTAACAAACATATCTACTATATTCTCTCTAATCCCACATCATGCCATTGCAAGAGACAATAATGTATTACTCCACCACTTGCTTTTTACTTTGGTTTTCATGGTTCTAAAAGCATCATTCATTTAATTACATGTTAGATACAAGAGCTATAAAACTTATGAAGTTGCAGAACAAAGACATAGATGTTTCTTATGGATACTTCAAAGTTACAAGGGAAATTACAATGTCCCCTAAAGAATTAAATAAATAGCTCCCTTCAAAATAGGAGAGAAATTTAACTTTTCAGTACCTTGTAACAACAAAAGATTCAACAGTAAGACACAAATGCCTCGAATCATATTATAATCAGCTAGAAATATTCTAGCTTTCAAATAAAACATGCTAGTATACCACTGATAATTTAAGTTTCTGTGAATTTACCGCTAATTAAAAACAACTACATATTTGAGAAAATAGTCAAGGCAATAAGGCTCTTTCAAGAGAAGAAGAAATGAAATGCGCATAAACCTAATTTGTAAGATTGCAGAGCATGGCTACTAAAGAAAATGAACAAGAAAGTTTCTTTTTGTATCAGCTTATGTAGGTATTGAGAAAGACAATCTAGAAGATAATACATCATTTTCTCCTTTGAATATTAACACTGTGAAGAATCTAATAGCTATAGTTACATATTTGTACACACAGTATTCATAATCTCTCTTCTTGATGCATCCACAATGAATAAACTTATGGCACAACATACTACACTTTTCCATTTGTATCATTTATAACCAGCTTTAACTTCATGATGTAGATACATTTTATAATTTCTCTATTTTCTGTAAAAATATGAAGGTTAACACAGATATACATAAATTATCCTCATGTTCCTGCTTTTAACTTAGCTGTGAACATTTAAAAGTATTTCCTTTATTTCCTATCATTTATGCAATTTCCTTTGGTCATCTAATACCTCACATCACCATCAATGTTTGTAAGATATTTCATGAAAAAAATTAGAATCATGGGAATTTGTTTGATGTTTGTCTGATTTAAATGAGATCAAACACAATGTGTAATGGCTGTAGAATCAACTCTTTTCAGAACACTATAGGAGGAAATTCATGTATCTCTTCAGCAACAATGTAAAACAGGAACATTCCAAAAGGAATTCAAAAAAGGCACTTACATTAATGTACATTCTTTTAAAAGACTAAATAATGCTAAAAATTTCTTTATTGCAAATGCCATTGGATAATGAATGACATTTTAATGTCAATAATTAATGCATATATTGATACAGTTATATAATTGGAGAGCTCATCATTCTAGGATAACTCACCCAATACTGTGACTAGCTAGGTATATCAATCACATGGTGATTAGTTGCCTTAAATACAAAGTGCACAGTGGTGGTGTGTGAAAATTCTTATTCTTTTCTTAAATTTGGCATGTTTCACTCAATCAATTCAATTGTGCTATCTTTATCACTCCTAACCACTCTCAATGCCAAGGAAAGAGATTTTTGCAGACTAGGCAACGTTTTAACCACAATGAAAGAGTAAAAAAATACTTCCACTATTAGCCACCTCATAACCAGTTTGCCACTAATTTAATGAAGTTGTATTATCCAACTTCAGTTTTGTTCTTCTCAAACACTCCTAGAAACATTGAATTATTTAAAAGGCACAAAACTGTAAACTATGCTCCAAAATAGCACCAATTCTTATACACAAATCTGAAATATGATTACAAAATGATGGCTACTATACCCTTAAAAGAGTACTGACAAAATATTTTTCTAGTGGAAATTAATAATCTGAGAATTATTAACGCTGTTCATGGAGTTGCTAATAGAAATTCTTTCCTACTAAACCAACACCAATAACTTAGAATATATTTTGAGATATTTTTCTTCGTTCCACTCCAACCACATTACATAAATGGCACTCTGCATAACACTATGTACAATTCTCTAAGTAATGACTTTACATTCTTGAATAATTTCAACAGGGATTTAAAATGTTTTAACTGAAAGAAAAATCGAGGGTGCAGGAGAAATGATCTCTTCCTCAGTCAGTCCGTAAGGCACAACCAATTTACTAGGCGTTGGAAAAATTGATCTCTTGTGCATGGGAGACTAAGGACTTGACTAAAGGCACTATCCTTAAATCTACTGGTCAATCCAATATACAAGGTATCTAAAATATCGTCAACTTAATTACTTATGACTCATTTCTATTAATTCACAGAACATGATTATCACACTAATGTTTCTGTACTCCAATATTTTAATATGATCTATCAATGTGAAAAAATAGGCTATAAACATAAAGTTAATGATATGCAGTCCAATTTGTAAGGAATCACTCCCTAATATTTTCTTTCAAATCCTTTTTATCGCTTCAAGAAGCTGGTTTATAAATGATTTTGTGTGAATGTACGCTTCAAGTACACTTACTACCAAAAATCATAATAATTCCACTCGTTTTAAAAGAGCTTGGACTATATTCACCACTGTACAGTAAGAGTAGCACAACATTGTTTGAGAAATTAATTAATGTCAATGAATCAAGATTTTAGAAATTCCAATTGATTCCTTTCATTAATTTCTCAGTCACTGCGTAATTTCTCTGAAGAGTTTTAATTACAGTGCGTTAAAATATGACTCACAGAAAATCTCACACTTAAATATCTTTAACTTGTGATCTAATCACCAATAATCACAGACTAATCCACAACTGTAGGTTCTTAAACCACTGGAGCAATTATTGCTTTTAAGAATATATACACTTCATTCAAGATGTCGATACTTGTGCGCAGACATCTGAGAAAGACCTAAGACTGCGTAGTGGCAGCTTAGGCAGTGGTAATGAGTTTGTTTCTGACTGTGAGCACAGCCCTCCACCTGGCACGTTTGAGAAGGAGTGAACTTCTCAAAGCCAGCTGCCATTATAGAATCTAGTTTTTGGTGTTGCCTTCTGTGGGCAACCACTTTGTTAGTATCTGTACACACAAATTCACACTTTAAGCAGTGGAAATGAGAGGCTTTATTCTGCATCGAACCTGGGAAAGAAAAAGAAAATA
Source organism: Pachydiplax longipennis (assembly GCA_036926295.1). Lineage (NCBI taxonomy): Eukaryota > Metazoa > Arthropoda > Insecta > Odonata > Libellulidae > Pachydiplax > Pachydiplax longipennis. Next base: position 42,000,124 of record JAVFKF010000002.1, read on the forward strand.
TATATTTTAAAACATATTAAGGAATTTTCAATTTTTATTTGGTAAACATGACAGATTAAGGTGAGGCATGGTGGAATTCCTTCATGAACACAGATTAAGAAAAACTCAATTGGTAGAGTCCACAAAAATCTAGTAATAATACACTTTTGTGGACTCTATCAAGTGAGTTTTTCTTTATGTGTGCTTTTATTTGGTGATTAATTTTCAATGATTTCATAACTGAACTGATTTGCAGCTAACAATGACAAGGCTGATGATTTTTGTAAGATGCCATTTGATGACTCACAAGCAGTAATTCACCAACCACTAAGCATCAAATTGAAAGTATAATAATAATAGTAAATAGCAAAAGGCAAAATTTCTTCATGATTCTGATCATGAGACAGCTTGTGATACAAGTTGAGATAAATAAAAAAATGATAGTTCATACCTAAAGTGGAAGTATATGCACAGTCGGGTCGACCACATGGAACATTGGCACGGAACTGTTGGAAGTCACCTCCCATCAGAGTGTCGAGCCTTTCATGGCGTGCTGTGTGCTGTACAAATCTTGTCTTGTCACAGAAACTATAGCCACAATCGGGTCTCATGCAGTGGAAATGGGTCTGGTGTTCCCGATATCCACAGTGGGGGTATTTGCAGTCCTCGTTGAATCTGTAAATATTTGATATATTTATTAATGTAGGATTTTAAGAACAGAAATAATTCAAATAACATATAAATAGGGGACTTAAAAAGCTGAACAGTTCCAGAACTCTTAAGGTAGGAGAAGATAGAAAAATTTTAATGTTTAAAGGTTTTCTGGAATATTCTTGATAAATAATATTTAATGAAAATTATCACGCACTTCCAAATTTTTTGAATAATGAAAAATTACTATCTTGGAATTAATATCATATCATGAGCTACCTCAATTTAGACAATTATTTACCTCAATAAAGACTATAAAGAGAATTTGTAACTATTTGCATAGCATATTTACATGTATGATTTTAAAAATGATAAGAACCCTAAAATGAATGTAGATAGAATATTTATCGTAAATGAGGAAATAACAAGAATACAATCTATAAATAATGATAAATATATACTTTAAAATTGTAAGGATTATTACCTGAATCGAATGTATCCATCAGGAACTGGCTCATCCTTGAGTATTCTCATACTGGTTTGGATACGAGCCTTTTTGGCTTCGGGGGTGAGCACCTCACCATGCAAAGCAAAGGAGAGGGGTGACGGTGGGTTATGAGACTGTGGGTTTGGTGGTGGTGGGAGAAATTGGTGGTGAGGTGAAGAGAGGTGCAGATGGTGCAAAGGTGCATGGAGTGGTGCAGTGGGAGAAGATCTTTTTCCTAGAAGGGAGGGACGATGCATAGAATTGAAAGGATGCTGCTGTTGCAGAACTGAGGAATCACCAGGTTCTCCCATCACACCACCACCAGGGCTAGATCCTTGAGGAGTTCGCAGAGATGGTAATGCAGGAGCAAACATAAGCCCTTTAAAAAGAATGAAATCATTTTCCAGTTAGATATTTTCAGTATTTCAGGAAAATTTATATTACATTAGAAACATTATCAAATAAGGCTGAATACAATGATCAATGTAAATACTGGTTATGGTATGTAACTTCTATTGACTTTGATTTGAGAAAAGTCAATTTTAATCAATCTGCATAGATAAATTGATAGGAATTACACTAAGTAATTTAATCTAACAGCATAATTGCAAGTCTCAAACTATAAATTAATTAATTAAATAAAAAAAACTAAATCTGTTTACTGCAAATTTTAGAGACTAATTTCAGTTGATATAACTGTATTTGAGACATATAAGATGCATTTATTTTCAAATTGGAGAGCATTATCATAACAAAACAGAACTTCAGAGCTGAAACTTGAAAATCAAGTCAAACTATAACTTAAGTTTTTAATGGTGACAATAAAACTCTCTTCTTGAGTTTGCCAAAGTAATATGGAGATGCATCTCAAATTCTAGTGTATCTTATATGCCTTCTAATAAGGTTATAAAAAGTAAATTTTAAGAATGGAATAAAATATTTGAAAATGGTTAAATAAAACATAGGGAAATGTAAGCTGACCTGTGGGGGATGAATAGATGGTGGGCATTCCAGGACCAACAAATGGCATTCCACGAGATGTCACTAATGCAAATGGATTAGCAAGTGCAAAGTGATGTGGATATGATGGATCTCCTCCAACCACAGGTCCTGTTCGTGCCCACATTGCTGGTCCGTGTTCCTCTGGATTTTGTTGTGGAGATGTTCTCTGAGAGCTCTCAGTAGTTTCCACTCTTTGTCCACCTTCAGTGCTTCCACCACCATCTTCACCATCAACCTCTCCTCCATTCTCCTGCTCTGTTTTTATGACGACTGTTCCAACAGATACATCTTTTGTGCGAGGACTAGCAGATGCCTCAAGGGGCACACTTGAGCTGTCAGGACTGAGAGCTCCACCTGCATGTTTCTGAATATGAGGTCGAAGTCTTTCCAGCTCAGAAAATGCCTGCAATAAAATAATCATGATGAACCACATCTCCTACTAATATCTTTTCTATTTTTCACATGATATAATTTTAGCACCAGAATTATAAAATTTACTCTTGTTTTAGGATTTCCATGAACAGAAATATGATCACTCCTTATTATGGAGTAACTATTATTTTCAAAGATGATTATCTTTCGATGCATTTAGAGTTTGCAATATCATGAAAAGGATTTTACCTAATGACTTCAAAATTCATCTTCAATTAAAAATTACAGGTTGTATTTTTTATATATGTACCTAGCAGAAAGATTTCTACTTCTGACAATTGGCGCTACAACATTGAGAGATGTAAATATCGTAAAAAAGTAAGTACAACTAGAAATATGATTTGCTTTGTCTTCACTTCAAATCTATGCAATCACTTCAAATCTATGCATATAATTTGTTCTTATTTGAACCAAATTAACTGTACAAACTACATGTTTCTTGTTAAAGAGATTGTAAGAACCAACAGTGTATTTTATTAACAGCCTTTTTTGTATATTAAATACTTTAAGGAGAAGAAAAATATTCAATACAGATAATTCTTAAATACTGATGGAGAAAATTTATTGCACTCATGGTTATTTTTATCTATCCATAACTCTGATGAAATATAGCTTAGCTCACCTGATTGCATGCCATGCAATGGTAATGGTCCTTACGCTTCAACTTGCAGAAAGGTCGACTGCATGAATGCTCTGGACCATATTTCACATGCTTATCAACATCCATCCAGTACTCTGGGCGAGCTGTGATTGGCTGTTGCTGAAGAGGAAGATTCTGATTTGCTGGGCCTTCAGCTGGAATTTTTTGCAGCAGGTTAGCCAATGAATTAGACTGTGATGTTTCTGGGGATCCTTCCCTGCCATCTACTGCCATGCAAGTAAATTGTCGTTAAAAGTTTGTAATATTTCATAAACCTTCAGATTTTTCACAGATAATGATAAAATAATGGATACCTATTCATGCTGTAGGATTAAATTTCATGTCTTTATCTAACTACAAAATATTACATGAAATATATCAGTTATTGTTGGATTAAAGAATTTCATGATAAATAATTTTTTGATATTAAGAAAAATATATTCATTTTAGAAATAAATATAAAAAGATTTTAATTATATAGTATTATATTTCAAGGAATTGTGAGTCTATTGTAAATGAAAATTTGTAATTAGAAAATCTAAGTCATAACCAGTGGTAAATTGTAACTCAAATATGTTCCTTAGAATTTTCTATACCTTTTCTAAGAAATATTTTACATGTATATTACTTTTTAAATAATTTCTATGGTACACATAATAGAAAAATTAAATTGATAGCACAGTGTATCAGACTATAACGGATGTCAGAGGCAATAAAAATTAAATAAAATCATCCAGAGGTGGCAAACGAACAAATCAAAATTGGAGCTAAAATGCAAAGAAAGGCTATTCTATTCTACTCAAAAGCATGCAGTTTAAGGCACAGAACAACTAAGATCACTAATTCTGTTAAGTTCTAGTTCCTCATCTAAGTGCAGAAAAAATGAGCAGATTTTAATTGATATTAGCACAAGAAGAACAAACACTATAAATTTCCAATACTATTCCTAGAAATTATAACTCCTTTGAAAACATCATAATTTTGCATGAAAATTTTATTATTAGGGCAGGTTTCTATCCTAAACTGAAAACTAATGCATGTGACAAATTTTATTCAGGTGGTACCCTTCTTGGTTGGAATTGGGATCTTCAAAAGTTGAATAATGAGAGAATTCAAATGATTCACTCTCTGAAATGTAACTTTGGAGTACATGTTGAGAATATTTTCTCCAACTCACGAAAATGTTAGTGAATTCTCAAATTGAAACTTTGGGGTGCTAGACACCCACCTGTCATAACGGTGCTGTCCCGACCAACACCCGCCACCGGGGAATGCCAAGCAGCGACCGCCAATCGCAGGGGTTGGGCAGAGGGGGCAATAGTAGAAGGTGGGACAGGAGGAGGTGAGGAGGAGGCCGAGGAAGAGGCAGTGGAAGAAGAGGAACGGGTTGGGGAAGAAGTTGCTTGGTTGGGAGTTGCTGTTGGTGAGGGGATTGGCCTAGGGGAGGTTTGGATTTCGTGCTTTGCAGCCTTTCCATGAGGACGACCCGAGGAGAATGCAGAGAGGGGGTAGAAGGTCCCAGCGGCCTTCACAACTGTGGTAGCAACAAGATGCAAGGCACAGATGTTCAAAGGGGTTGAAGGTGAGGGAACAACACAACAATGACAACAAGGCTAAAAGTTCAGTTTCTAAATTTGCAACAATCATTTCTTTGACACCGATATACAAAACATACTTACATTTCTTAAACTTTGAGAATGTTCTCTTTAGAGAACACTTTGTGGATATATCCATTATTTCACATCACGAGTAACAACACTAGATAGTTGCTAATATAATTCTGTGAGAATTTACAGTGAAAGAAAGAGTTTACTACTTAAGATGAAGAAGGCTGATTCTTATTAATTATTACCATAATAATATACTACAGAAATGAATGGATGAAGTGGTTGAAGAATTTTTTACTAGATTAATCACTTTAAGTGAATCTTGCTGAATCATAAACCAAACCACCATCTCCATGATCCACATCATGCTAAATTTATTCTTTCTAATTTTTGCATTACTTTAGCAAGTGAAGTAAATATAAAGAGTGCTCTATGATAAATAAATATATTGCATTCACATAAATTCAAGTGAAATAGAGGTTACTTGATATTTACAAACCATATTTTTCCTGAAATTCCAATATTATATCAATGATTTTTCTTTACATTTTTAACTATTACAATCAAAAGATATTATCTACATTGAAATAAATTTTATAAAAGAAAGAAGTAAGTCTTTATAGCTAAGAATATGACTTCATTAAAAACTCTTTTGATAGCTCCCTCTAGATTTATTTGATGATAATATTAGCATAGCAGACAGCTATTAAGGATTGAAGTTTTGGATAACTACAGTTTAACAATACTAATTTCTCTAATGTTACGAATTAACTATCAACAAGGCATTCGTACATATTCAGGCAGCATGCTAAATAAGATGTAAATCATACAAGAAGCCCAACACCAAAGATAAGATAATCAGGATAGCCTTTTGTTTTCTTAATTTGATGATTGTTCGTTTGTTGCCTCAGGCTTTTGAACTATCTTTTCCTATCAGTAATTTTATAGAAGGAAATGACTGAATTTGAAAAAATAATCCCCCATTAAAAATAATCTTACACCATGAATGGATATTCCCGAGTCTAAAGTTAAGTTATGAATCTTTGGCCACTTATTGCCTAATTTGTACTGATTCATTGCACAATAAAGTGAAATATAAAGGCTACTCCTTACATTCAGTGTATTTACCCAGATTGATGACTTATCATTTGATTGCAGCTTGCAAAAGATATACTACAATCAAAGATAATGACTGACAGTTATTTTTTAGTAAAAACTATACCATTATCCCTTTAAAACAGAATTTTGATCCAAAAGTAGCCTAAAACATGCCTAAATTGGTGAGAATGGTACTTGCAGCTAACTTAATGATTGCAACATTAAGTGTAAAATATTTTAAGTGTGAACATTATGGGAACTCGATAACTGATTGAGAGTGTAGCCATCGATTGAATGTTATCACTCACCTGTAGTACCAGTTGATGGAGAAAGCTGCCCTGGACGGACAACTTGATTTGGTGGGCATGGAAGACGAATCACTGGGCTCTGATTTTGAGGCATAATTCCTTTGGTTAGAGGGTTGGAATCTTCCCTCTCTGAGCCTGGTGCGGGAGAAGTCCTCTTCTCAGTGGCACCACCATTTGGAGTGCACTCACCACTGGGACCTTCCCATCTTTCCTCTTCAACTTCAGGGCCTTCTGAGCCACCTACCACTGGGCCACCACCCTCTTCTTCATCTCTATGCTTCTGCTCATGAACTGCCATTGTAGAGTATCTTACGAAAGAGTAGCCACAGTTGGGACGAGTGCAGTGGAAATGTCTGTTCACCTTATTACTAAATGAGAGAAAAGAAAACATGTTAAATAAATCAGTTTTAAGGGCTTCACTTACTAATGGATTATCTAAAATTGTTACTGGAGAATCTAAAATTGTTACCATAGTATTTAAAATTACTGGCTTCAATCTTAGACATTTTTTCATGTTCAGAATTCATGAACACAAATGATATTTTACATTTTAATTTTGAAAAACTATGTCTTCATAGAAATCAGCATTAAGAAACCTTAAACCATATATCACAACCCAGATCAAATATTCAGAAATCCAATATGTAAAAGACATTTTTCTTTTCATTCCACTACATTATTCAATCCTAATCATTGTGAACCCCAAAGGGAGTCATTTCAGACCAATTACCAATTTTAAATAATATACAACTTACCTGTGGCATGAAGGAAGGCGACAGTCAATGGTTCGGTCAAAGAAAACAAAGCCTTCCATAATGTCAATGTTATCATGGAAGTCCTTTGAATGCATAATGAGAATGTCTTCCCTGTCTGTAACATAGAAGCAGCGTGGCTGAGTGCAGTGAAAATGTCGTCTTGAACAGAAAGGACACAGAGGGCCCTCAGGGCATGGGGAGCCTTCATCGTACACATAGAATCCTTCCTGAACTTGAGCCTGAAACAAAAATTTCTATGATGACTTCCTTATCTTATTTACCAACAAATTAGTAAACTCAATGTTCTTATGACTATCCTTGAAATATTACTGACTTAATAAATTATAAAAATACATATAGTATCAAATATGCAATGGTGATTTCTGGATATGGTGAATATGAGTACTGAACATTAATATACTTACCACAGGCTTATCAGAAGTTGTGGCACTTGAGCCAGCAGGTGGTGCAGACAGAGGTGGTGGAGGACGTGGAGGGGAAGAAGATGGTGGAGATGGGTTAGGAGTTCCTGTCATTGGTCCCACTCTCATTCCTTGAGTCACTGCGGTCATCCCAAAAGGAGGGCTCTGTGCCACATTCGCACTTATTGATGCTGGCTTTGGAAGCTTGAAGCTGGCAAATATGGCCTGAGGCACATCCATAGTACCAGGAGTAGAAGGCATTGGGAACTGTAAAGAAAAACGTGAGGTGTTACACACAATGAACAAAAATCAGTGAAACTTAATGACCTCAACACCCTTAATCAACAGCATGCAAACAAACACATATCCCCTAATCCAAGATCCATGCACCAATTACAATTCATCACTAATTAGCAAACAGAACTTCATAAAATTTGAAACTGCATATTACATATTCCATATTTTTTATGAAAGAATGAATAAATTATGATAAAATAATTGAAAATTAGATTTTAATTCACTGAATCAATAAAAGCTCCTTCAGAGAACCAATAAATTCAGGGAATTATCCACACATTTTTTGAAAACTCATAAAATGGTGCATGTAAGTTTAAGATATAGGGAAGTAAAAATTAGTGATTCTCAAATACCTTTACATACTTAATCATTCAAAATAATTTTACTGATTATGTATCTATTCAAACAACTATCATTTTCCTCATAAACTTGATTGTTCAACACAATGAATTTTTCAGAGAAGTACCACAACATTTTGTGCCATGACAACCATGCAGCTCTGGTTATTTAATTTTGGAAACAAAACAAGAATTGATATAACCATAACCATTCAAACTTAAAATTGTTCACTTTCATAATCTTTGTTGCAGAAGTACAAGCTCGTATACATAATTTTCTGCTCATGCAAACATGACCACAATATAAAGATACCGAAAAATAAAATGATCTTTTCATAAAATGGTCGATATTACCCTAACATACAGAAAATAATATGCTAATATTACTTCTTAATATGAGAAGGATTTATAAGTAAGTAGCTACCGATCATAAACCATTACAAAAGTCAAAATATCAATTTTTAAAAATTACTACAATGCACAATTGAAGGGTACTTAAGAAATTATTAAAATACATAAGTATCCATTGATTTTGATAACCTAAATTCACAAAAGACCAATTGCTTAAATTATAAATATTCTAAATTCCTCCATCATGGCCTTTATTCACTATATATTTCATTAGCTAAATTTTTATATCTCTTTGAATTAAGATATGCTGAAGTAATAAATTAGCTCTTAACACCAGTGTCCTTTACTTGGAATCTTTGAATAATGAAATAATATGTGAGTGAATGACCATAACTTTAACTATGAAAGAATTCTTCAGTATATACAGCCAAAAACTTTTAAAGATTACAACTCCATTACTTCTGTATATCTGCAAGCAAGACAGTTTAGAGGAAATTTATTGAGTTGATGTTCTATCTTTCCTCACAGTGCCTGAACGACATATTTTATCTATTATCTTAATCAATAAAATCAAGGATGTATGAAATCATTATCTCAAATTATAAAATATCAAAGAACACTGAACACCTCATTATGACAGGGAAATCGTTTATGTAAATATAAAGGTATTCTAATTAGGTTTTAAATACATGAAGGGGAAATTCATTATTTGACATAATGAATTGATTATGAATGTATGGATTGCATGAGAAGGATAAAAGGAATGAATAGCAAATGATATGTGACCTATCTTGGAACCATAGAATATAAGAGAAAAACTTACTCATGCAATAAAAATATAAATGTGCATATAAAATGTTCACTGTGAAGTTGTGAAAGGACAAATAATTATTAACATGCGAAAAATGAAAAATCTTTCATTTCCTTAATGCAGTTCAAGAAAATTAAATTTATGCAGTTTTCCTTCACCAAATTAATATTTTTAAATTGTAAACTTACATAATCATTCCAAACCTGAAATACAATGGGAAAAAAGTGCTACAGTATTTGTATAAACCATCAAATAATAATCAAACTAATTTTTAAATTTTTGTAGATGAATTAGGATCAATGAAATTAAATTTTCACCATCCAGTAGATGTACTAATTTAAATACAAGAATAATTAGGAGACTACTATTTTAATTATAAAATTACACTTATTAAAGACATACTTAATATTGATAATTAGGTATATTATTAAAATTCTGAAAAATATTACAGAAATAATTAGTACCTCAATCACCCGGTTCTTTGGAGGTCGGCCTCTCTTTCTGCGGAACATGCCATCAATAGAAGTGGCAAGTGTCATTGTCATAGGGTCCTTTGTAAGGCTTAGTTTCCTTGAATACTCATGCATTTTATAGTGATCAAGTCTTCGGAAAGGTTTGTCAGTTGGAAGAATGATTTCCCGACAGTTTTCCTGCAAATAAGATGAAAATTGGTACATCCAAACATTTGATAAAAATTTAAAATTGACACACATATAAACATTAAAAGGAAACACATCATAAAATAGTTTAAACATAATTATAGATCCAAAGAGGATGGGGTTTATATGCCTAAAAAATTACAAAATCTAAAATAAAAATATTTTTCATTCCTACAACATAATGTGAACAATAGAATCCTTACCCAGCAGCAATGATAGTGCTTTTCTTTGTTCTGGAAAGGACAATCAGGAGGGCAAGGACGACAAGGCTCCTGGCCAACCTCTACTGTCCAATAGAAAGCTTCTGTTACTTGCTCTTGCTGCTCATGATTTCTGGCATGCTCACGGACGCCATCCTTAGACCTGAAACAATTATGAAACATCAAAATATTTAATTATATGTTGTTGAATTATTTCAATAAATACGTAACTTAAAAAATTTGAAGATGATTTTGTATGGTAATTTGTAAGATAAGAGGGAAAAATATAATGGAGAAGGGATCTGTTCTGCTAGTTCTCATATGGTTAGGCAAGTAGCTAGTTATTTTTTTGGCACTCTGGCATTTGAATTCAAACCAAATGTATATCATTAATATATTACAAATTGATGGGATTTAAATTTCATATAGGTATATGTTCTTGGAAAGTGACCATATTCCAACTTCAGAATTGTAATTTGATATTGATTTTTATTAAAAAAGCGTAAAACTGCCAAGACCAAGATATAATGCATTAATATTGATTATAGAGAATAAAACCGTGCATTTCTTTACTGACGACCATTCAACGGCATGTGGAAGATTGATACTCACCTGAAGGTCATGTCGCAACCCTCGGCCATGCAGTGGAAGTGCTCTTTTCCCAAAAATTCGCACACAGCGTTTGGTCCCACTCCTCTCCCTCCGCACTTCTCCCCTGCCCTGTGACACGTCAAGTACTTCCGCCACAGATCCTCGGGAAGCAGAGGATATTGGCGAGCGGCAGCGGGGTTCCCTGGGTGAGGTTGCTGCATCATCGAGGACACGGTGACAGGTCCACTTCTGAAATCTCCGTGAGAAAGGTCTACTGCAGATGATGAAGAAGACGGGTGGGTTTCGGATCCAGGAGGAGTCTGCGGTAGAATGTTCGACGATGGGGGAGTATACCCTGCGACGGCGCCGACCGGAACGCCGGCTCCGGCTCCTCCGGGTGTTCCGATAAGGAAAGGAGAAGGCATTCCGGGTGGAGTCATACAATCCAGGCCTGAAGAAATAACGGAGAAGGATACGTTAGAAGTTGAACTCATTCGTTCCATGGATATACATCCTAGCCTATTCTTATAATAATATCTTTTCAGACAGACGATTATGTTTATCATTGATCAAAACGATGATATTTCCTTTAATAAAACAGTAGGTATAGAGGTGAATGCAAAGGCAGTTAAAGATAGTGATGAACTTACCACACCAAGCTAATGAGAATATTAAAAAATGTTTCATCAAAAGCAAAATAGGAATTCGTTTTAATTGTACAAAATTACTATAAGCTCGACGCAAACCAGCAGACGTAATTAATAATTCGAAAATTTTAATTTTTACAAATGATTACCACCATACTGTTCATCGGTATCAAGTAATATAGCATTTATCACAAAGACAACAGCATAAAAATTATTTTCATAGAAGGGTTATCAAATAAACTCGCAGTTAACGATATATTCATGGTATATGTATACCGATAAAGATAACTTCTTACCTCCAAACACAGAGGAGTACTTGTGAAAGGCGGCCAACCCCTGTGGTCCTGGAGGCAAACCATTTGGCATGCTCTCCGGAGAACTCCTTCCAGGAGATGATGAGCCACCTTCTTGTGACTCCTGAGACTGCTGGGGCTGCTGCGATTGTTGCTGTTGTTGCTGTGGTTGCTGCTGCTGAGGAGATATTGGCCTCGGTGCAGACGGACCTTGGATGACGGATGTTTGGATCGAAGAAGGAGTCACCGGAGATGAAGAAGTGTCAGGAGTGATACCTTGGATACGACCACCTTGACTCATCGGAGGAGTGACAACCTGTCGAAAGTAAGTAAATCATGAAATATATATTCGCTATCATTAAAAAGGACCTAGTTCAAAATGAAAAGCTTTCTCGAGCAAAGAGTTGGTCATAAAAATTAACTTTAGTGTTACTGGAGAGTGACTCATAGAACCGAGCTAATGAGCTATAAATATCTCTCTGATTCATCTAGAAACAGCTGAATATCGGTTTCTATCAAATACTGAGCAAATATTCTGATATTTAAAATCAAGATGGAATCTGACCAGGTTAAGAACCCGAGAAAACTTTTTACACATCAAACAACAGGAATGCACCGGATCCTCCAAGGTAAACTTTGTTTGAATTATAGAAAAAAGTATTCGAATGAAATACTTTTATAAATTGCGAAAGAAGAAAAAGATTTTGAGTCGAGTTCTTTCAAAGGGCTGCACATTTCTTGGCATACAGGAATTAGAGGCAATCGTGGTGCTAAAACATGGGCGATGTTGCATCATTGGCAGAGACTCGTTGATCTTCGAAGTCGGTCTCTCACATAAGATGCTGAGTAATGAAAATATTCCGTTGCAATATTTTCTCTGAATATTGGTTCGTTGGGATTCGAGTGCTACTTCGGCTCGATCCAGTTCGAGCTTTAGTCCGATAAGCATCTCCGATAAACTGCTTATTCGTGCGAGAAAAACTGAATCACCCGAATTACGAAATCGAGTAACTCCGGGGATTCCGAAGCAGATCGATCTGAAATATCCCCTAAACGGACGTAATTTTTAGCTAATGCTGACAAGTAGGTCGGCCTCACCCTTTCTCCAAACATGCTGTCCATTGAGAAGTCGTGAGGGCTGGTGGACGCCGACTGTGCCATTCCGGGCATTCCTCCATACTCCATTCCGCTACCGCCGAAGCTCTTGAGCATGCTCTGCGCCAGCTTGAACTTCCTGTACGCCATCTCATTGTCCTTTCTCTCGTGTTTGCGTTTGTGAGAGTATAGCTGACCGCTCGAATGGAGCACGTATGAGCACCCGAGGCGGATGCAGTGGATGTGGTTGCAGACGCGGGAAAAGCGGCAGTTCTCGAACGAGCAGTGCTCGTGTTTCATGAACTTCTTGAATCCATCGCGGTTCAGCTGCTCGTCCTTTATGTGGTATGTCTTATGCTTTTCTGTAGGGGAGAAAAGAGATTCTATTAATGAGGATTTTCAATGGAAACTACTAGAGGTATGGCTTAAGTCTGCGAGAATGAGTTTTTGCGTCCGAAGGAAAAAGCAGAAGGAATATTTTTTAAGTAAAATATATCGAAGGAAGGGTGGGGCAAGTGATTAGGAAATGATAGTCACTATGAGACAATCTTCAATACAATATACTTTAGTCTTACTATTCAAATACAGGCGTTAAAGTCTCTTCTCAAATATTTCCCAGTAATATACAAGGTTTAGCAATGATTTAAAGATTATCACAAAACTGAAAAGCGTTGCAAAATAACTAACAAATAAAATGCGAAATTGAGTATATTTTATCTTTGATATCCATTTTTGAAAGTAAATTAGAAAGTGACTGTTAAAGCTAAATTTAAACTAGAAAAGGAGCGTTATTTCTTCAAGAAACGGGCAATTTTAACTAATGAGCACAAAATTTCATCGAATAGCTAACCAGCCCATGCATCACATAATTGGAGCACTTTTTCAGAAAGAAATTACAAACTTTCCTCCGAAAAGAAATTTTCGTTTGCTAGAAAGTATGGAATATATCGAATGGAATAATCGATTGGGAATTTCAAGCATATCTGACTCTCAAAAAGAGGTAACTGGATGATTTTTAAATAGAGTTCTTACCCATATCCGCCTTGTTCTTGAAGGTGAACTTGCAGTTGGAGCGGCGGCAATGGAAGTGAGTGGTCCTCTGTCCAAAGAATTGGCAGTGCGGAGAGGCGCAGTCCTCAGTGGCTCGGTATCGTTGGAAGCCCTCCTGAATTATGGCAGAATCCTTTCGGTGGTAATTGGCATGCATCTGCACATCTGAAGTGCTGATGTACACTTTTTCACAGCCCTCCTGTAGGTGTTGACGTGAAAATGAACCAGTCTAATTTATCATACAGCATTGGCTGATTTGAATGCCTTAGGATGCTGTGTCTATGCAGTACTGAACTACGTGTCGACTTGAGTTTAAGAGAAAATAATCCTAGCAAGCTAACTGAAGAACAGAATACTAAGACGCCAGTTTACCTATATATGAAAGTTATTCTTCCATTCTCATACATGCTAGAAGTGTTTAATTTAAAGAAGAGAAACTTGACAAGAAATGAATATCTTTTACTTCTTTTCCTTAGATGATCCGATGCATTTAAAATTAATTCAACTTAATTTTAACATATAATTGTTGAAGTTGCACAACAATTCAATCAGGAATCTACATTGAATCTAAATTGTAAAAATTGTGTTGAGAAAACAGCTACGAAGTGCACTACAGTAACTACAAGTGCGAATCCTTACCTTGAGACAATGATAATGAGTTTGCTTGCGGTTATGGCTGCAGTCTCTGAATCTGTCTGAGCAATCGTCCATGGGGGAGTACCTCATGAACCCATGTTGAAGAGACTCATCCCTCTTTTTGTGCCATTTGAAGTGCCTTATCATCTCTTCCTTCTTAACAAATACTCGGGAATTGCAGTCCAAGCAGTGGAAGTGTTCCCTATTAGTGAGAAAGAATGACGGTCGATTAATAGAGAATAAGGTGTGTTAATAGCGAATTAAGATTTGAGAAATTTTGCTATTTTCCAAAACTTTTAGCGCGATTTATAATCATTCGTTAATTAATATATTCATATCCATTTTATCAATAAAATTAGTGATCTAAATATCTCGATAGAATCATTTTTAGTAAAAGGAGTAGTCACAGCTGATACTATCTACCTTCAAGGGTATAGATAAAAAAAAGTGATTGTTTTCTTTTCTCAATGAATGCTTATGGCTGTTAAATTTCATCAAAAGAAACACAAGAATGAAGTAAGCTTAGAATTTGTCGTTTAATTCTTAGAAAGCGAGACAAGAACAACTGTGATAGTCTAAAGGATAAGCGTTCTATCTAGCATTCGAAATAATGAAAAAAATTCAAAAATGTTTACGTAAGGGATGAATGGCGAGGCGTCGGAAAATATCAAAGGAGTGGATTGAGTCGAGAGAATCAAAAGAGAAACAGATGTAAATGAAAATCTTGAATTGATTCCTTGAATTAAAGGGTAAATATTTAATTTACATTTGAAAGTCCAATCTTCCTTCCCTCCGTGAGGGCGACGATTTACTTATACTGCATTTGGAGAAAGTCTAAAGGATGCTGATACCATCACATACGTGGGAGAAAGTAAGGATTGGATGTTAAATGGTATTTGGTGCTCACCTGTAATTGAGGTCTCTGCAGTAAAAGCTGCCGCACTCAGCTGCGCTTGAAAACCTCTTGACGTATCTGGAGTAGTCAATGGGAGGTGCAGGGACTTTGACGGAGGACCCTGCCCCTTGGGGCCCACCCACAGCAGGGCTACCGGCGACACCGGGAGAGGAGGAGAGTTGACCTGCGAAAGAAGGAAAAGTGAATCTCATATTCATCCCATCTGAATCGGGAAAATCTTGGCACATCAAGGTCTTTTTCTAAAGGTTCTTTCATAATTCTCCCAAAATTTCATGGACGACATGCAAATCCTAAGCAAAAGTAGAAAGAGATGAATCATAGCTGAATCTGAAGTTGTTTCTTCCATCTTTATGTGTAAATAAGGTGGTGAAATTGATATAGTGGTGTTAGGTGACATCTTAAGACGAAATAATTTTAATGGAATTGGAATCTTATGCAAGTGTAATCACGGAAAAACCATCCGTGAATAGAGTGATAGGGCTGTACACCATCCACAAATATTAATTCGAATTTGTTAAAAGAATTTTAATATAATAAATTTTCAACGGGAACTAATATTTTGTTCGCATTGAACAAGGTTATTTTCTCTCAATTTGGGAAATATAGAAAATAAATGAAGAAGAAGTGGGCTAAGAAACTACTAAAATTACTAAGAGAAGCTCGCGACATTTCTGTTCTAAATCTCGAATAATTCTATTGCGAGCGGAATGGAACACATTTGCATTAAAAATTAATGTGTAAATTCATATTATTTTTTCAATACCAAAACTTCATTTATTAAATATCTCCAAATTATTCGAGAACTCGAATGTATGTTTAGTATGTTTTTACGATGAATATTTCTCAACTTCAAAGTTCACGATATCTTCATATTTGCGAGTCTGGAACTAACTACTAGCATTTAAAATATCAGAAAAAAGCTCGCAGAATTCCATACATTTCCGCATCCTAAGGAAAGCATCGTCATCCCAATTATTCGCTACCAACCTACGTTGTCTTGAGAGCACAACCTCTGCAGTGCATTAATCCGGAGGCACGCTCGGACAAAGAACTCGAGAAAATGATATTTCACGGTTAATTATTTCGAATGCTCGAGGGATGCGATTACTAAACACACTGGAGGAAAAGCGGGAGATGTAATTGAAAGATGAGTTCGCATCGCAAAATAGCATCGAGTCGGTGAGATAGCGAGGGAAGGGGATGAGTGAGGGGCACACCCAACGCGAAAATAAAGGAAACCAAAAGCGCGTCGCGTACTTCTTTTGCTCTCTCCTCCCTCTGTATAAACCACCCGGTTCGTTGAACCATGAGAGAGAAGGGGTGATGCTTTGGGAGTGGCAAGAACGGGGAGTGCTTTGTTATCATTAATGGAAAATGGAATAACAAATTTCTTTGGATCGGAAGAAGACAACCGTGTATCCATTCGACCGCCCTACGGTTACAATAGTCTGGATCTTTAACTCATTCAGTTTGTTAATTTGCTGCCGAAGAGATATAAAAGTCCACGTCAGCTGCGAAGCGTAATTAAAAGCTTTGGAATTGGATTCGCTCGATTTGAGAATAGCCGAATATTGATCCTAGCCCCTGCTCTAATGAGAAATAGAAATTAATTGAGCTACCTAATTTTCCTAGGGAGAAATCATCATCTCGAAAGTTTAGACATTATGTTATTATTAACTTCGGAGATCATTTTTTTTAATCTCTTGATACTATTATATTTTTTTTTCTAATTATGATTACTCTAATCAAACTTCCTCCTAAAAGTAACTAGAGTGTCGTTCACTGCTTATTTATTCCAACAAGTGTGTTGATTTGACTGATATTTTTCCGTTTAAGTAAGTTAAAAGAACAGTTGTCAACACAGACCCCAAGTAAATTATTAATTTTATAAATTTCCAAAGCTTTGCTTTGCTTAGTTAAAAACAAAGGATTTTTCAATCATCACCCGAGTGGGAACTGCCGGAAAATATTTACCTTCTGAAGACATTTGTTAAATAATATTAAAAAAGTAATACATCATTGTCAATTGTCAACATGATGATCGTATCCCCTCTAATCTATATGGCCGAAAATAACCACTGCACACATCGAATTAAATGATAATTTAACGTTTCATTCGTCGTGTGTTTTCCTCCAGCGGTCCGCACCGCAGGACGGGAAACCCGATAAGCAAATCCCGACTCGTAGGAGGACGGGAAAAATTATCGAGGTGACGGTCTCGGAAAATTTGCGAGGCGAGGATGAAAAACAGATGGAAATTTCGCCCGTATAAAACGCTCCTCGTTCACGGGCAAAATGTTTATGCGCGAATATTTGCCTAATTCCTATTCTCTGCGAGATTCGAGATAGCCGAAAAAGGAAAAGATTCGGGCGAGCGTTTCTGCATTGCTGATTGACGAGTTTGATTCACAGATGATACTTAAAGAGGGAAATACTGCGCAGAAAAAAGGAAGTCCCGTTTCCGTGAGATGCTGGGGAGAGAATAAAGAACGGACGCTGAAAAAAGTGGAGAGTGTGAGAGTTACGAAACGCCTTTGCGACAATTTGCCATCGAGGGAAATCTCGTGACATACAAGGCTCCCAGCCGGTCATCTCTTTTTCATTCACTGCGACGCAAAAATCAATCGTAAACCATATTTGATAATTTTTTAAACATATATTATATGACAATATTTTGTATAAAGAGGGATCTTACTGGGGAATTTTTTGAATTAAATTACTTCTTCTCGGACTCGGTATTCGGAATGCCGTGGATTATTGGAGACAAATCTAAAAAAATATATTGCAGGTTTATTCTAAGATAGAAAAATAAACCAGGTACTGCAATGCCTCTATAGCTCCGAATTATCATATTTAATAGTTAAAGGAATAAATTTATAGATATTAATTCCAATCCACTCTTTAGAAAAATGCGATATATACTGATTTAACCTATAGCCTATCAGTAACAGTTAAACGTAACGGTTAAACTTCATCCTTAAACTTCTAATTCTCTGTGCGCCAAAATAACTTCAATGGCAGAAACATTTCTACCACTCGGTCGAATAATATCTTGTCTTTTGGAAATCCTACCTTGGAATCTTGTATTCCAGGAGCTTTAAGCTCAGAAAGATTAGGATCCATAGACCTACTGATGGCAGCGTAAAGTGATTGTTACGACTCTTATCGGAAGATTATTTTTGGAATGGACGAGAGATGCGAAGAGAAAGGAGGAACAGTGGAGGGAAACGTGAGCGCAATGCCTTTTTGATAGTACAGCGGTGAGAAAGATGGATGAATAATTTATGGTCGATTCGAAAAAAGACATTCCATGCCAAGCTATAGAGGCAAAAACACTGGAAATTTCTCTTCCACTAAGAAAATTTGGTGAGAGAGAGAAAAGGATAATTAACAACAGAATGCGATGGCTAATTGATGCAAAGGCGCTGTAGGATGGTAATGTCACAAATTTCGAGTTTTGACTAATTAGCGAGTAGAAAGATGGAGATAAGGTAATAATAAGAAGAAAGGGATGAATGATGAAGAAACCTAGTGAATTATGGGTAAATTTGAGGGAGTAATTCACTTATAGTACTTTCTGTAATAAAATGGAGAGGCTTATGAAACTAAGTAATAACGTTAAGTGTACGGTTATTGATAAAATAACATTTAATGGAGAAGGACCAAGAAGGAGCCTCATAACAAATAATAATTTAAAATACTCTACCAGTATCACTATTTAAAAATATATAATTTTATTAAAAGGTGATGGATTCCGAAATAGATTAAATCAAATTCAAGGAAAGATAATAGTGTTTTTGCTATTAATATGCAGACTTACCTTTTTGTAATAAAATTTATTTATAAGCAGAAATTATACGAATTAACGAACAAATTATAGTCGCACTATCATAGATTTACCAGAGAAATATATTTTGAAATTTCAAGGAGAAGAGTAGGCTGAATAGTTTTCTGAAAGGAGTTGTGAGCTACTGGCATCCGAGACGTCGAGAGACATGTTAGAGGAAGGAAGAACTGAAAGCGTATTCAAAGAGACAAAAATGCTGGGAGTGGAAAATGAAAACGGAGCAGAGGTCTGAATTTCGTCAGTGGCCAGACAACAACGGGGCGAATTCAAGGTTTTGACCCGGCTCTTATATTCAAAGAGAAGAGTGGGGAGGAGACAGAAAACGAGAAAAGAAGGCCTCTGAAAGGAGGAAAAGAGAAGGGAAAGAGGGGGAAGGCGAAGAAAATGCGCAATGAAAAGGTAGAGATGAGGGGGAGAAGAGTTACGTACGGCGAATGTTTACGAATGAGATAACGAAAGAAAGGAAGATGTTTGTGCTCCAACTTCCGCAGTATTGCTGTACATGTATTCACTTTATCCACCTTAAGTTGAAGATGGTGTTTTTCCGCTAATAATGAGGATGTAGGGAATACCTAATCGTGTGTTATATTTTTTCCACTTGCGATGCTTTTAAGATTATAACTATCTGTACTAAATGTTATATTAGCAGTGTTTTACTAATAAGTTACGTTAACTTTAAACATTCGACTTTCCAAAATTAATCAGACTTATATCTGCCTAAAATTTACTGTATCTGTATGTTTTATCTAAAGATATAATCTAATTTGGAATCCGGACACTTCACCCATAAGATGGATCGTCTAGGGACGGTTCTCATAGTAAAACGTCAATTGACGTTTTACTATGAGAACCGGGAGAAACACCTCAGAATCATGTATTTTCCTTAAACCATTCAATAGGCAAGCGTAAAGAATAGGAGTAACTTCATAACTTGACCGCCGAGATACATCAACGTTACCCTAATGGTATCATTACTGCATAATTGAAATGACAATTTCACGAAAAAATAAGCTAATGGTCATATCGCCATCAAATATAGTAACTAACATGAAACATGTTTATGATAGTTATAAAACATTAAAAATTGAAAATTATTTTCCTCATTATCTTATCATTTGCTATTTCAAGGATATCTGTAGTTGAAATAAGCAACATTATTCATTCCTCTTGTTCTAACGGTCATCACGAAGATCACCATTTCCGATTTCATTAAAAGCTGCTAAAATTAGGAACGTTTGAAAATCGGAGAGATGGACGTTGGGAATTATAAATTATGGAAGAGAGAGAGAGAATGATTAAGGGGAAGAGCGGGAAAATATATGAGAATAAAGATGGATGGAGAGCTGACCTTCACCTCGACCCCTCAGTGGTCTTCGGTCTTCCCACAATCCACCTGACCAATAGGGTTTTGACTTTTGATATCGTTAATCCAATCGTCATTTACGAGGTAATGCTTCGGTAATGACCGGAAAATCCTTTACCCGAAGATACCCTTAAAGACGAATGAACATCTGGATAATCATTTTCCGCCAGAGGTATAGAGCGGCACATTTATCGCTTCTGAAAATTTGGACGGGGGAACATATGAGTTTCGAATTGGCTTTCCCCTTACTCATCCTCTTATTTCAATTTCTCCTCTCTCTCTCCAGCTGTCCAGTCACTGTCGATGATGTTGATAATGTTCTCCTTTTCTCTCTTTCATCTTCTTCTCGATTTCCCATCAATTTTATCCTCCGCATTCCACCTCGTCACTACAACCGTCTCCTTTTTCATTTTTGTCAATCGGGCATCAATTTTGATGAGTTTTCCCTTCCTTTTTTGTACTCATTTCGAGCCACAGAAAACGCTTACTCCACCGATGAAACCCAGATGTTGTCTTCGGCGATATCATTAAACTATTTGATAAATTGATGGAAATAATAGAGCTCGAAGAACAGTTTCGATCACGATATTGATTGCGATGTCACAATTATCACCGAGTGGGTTTGATTGAAAGGTTGAAACAACCTCAGTCTCATGCGAAGAATTTCTTTCTTAAATATACTACAAACCGTAATTCAATTCATTAAAGTTCAGATAACGATAATACCGATTTAAGGGATTTGTTATATACGATAGAAATGACTGTAGACTTAGATGGACCAATTGTAGGTGTTAGTGAAAAACAATTTGTGAATTCACACACGTTTACGTAACCTTCCTCCGATTTAAGTTAAGTAAAATTGAATTCGGAATATAAAGATCGGTTCAAGAATATTGGCTCTTCACTACGGTTAAATTATTTCGGTTCGTTGTTTGGAATCAAGCTATGATTCAGGATTGTCCTCTAATACGAACTTTTGTCTCTCACTTAATATTTGCCTGCCTCTCTTAACTATTCATTAATGCACAAGTTCCCAATGTGTTATTAAGAAACTGATGTAAATTGATCATATAACGTCAAAATATAGTTGGAGTAAAGAGATTTAGAAAATTCCCTGTTTATCAACTAGCATAGAAAGAACTCTACATAAATTCCAATGGTAACAAAGATTCTGAATGAATTTTCATAAGAAACTTGATGAACGCACATTCGGTCGGATAATGAACGGAATAAATTACGCTCAACAGAGCTCCTCACGGCACGCCAAGAATCTTAACATAAAATATGCGCTCGAGAGAATTGTATCGGTGAAATTCTAGGCTCTGAATCCGATGCTAATGAGGTACTATTACATAAATGTCTTTTTAACGACCGGAAAGAACATAAAAGCCCTTTGTCCGGACGATAAAATATACTCCACCATTACGTTTCCGCGGGCACCGTAAATGTTTGCGAAAAGAAAGGAAGTTTTAATACGTATTAGAACATCGCTATTCAGCATTCAGAATCTCCGTGAAAGGATTTGAGCGAAAGAATGATCGGAGGCGAAGGTCACTGGATTCATTGGCAGATCGAGGGGAACGACCAACACAGCGATTTTTAACCGTGCAAATCGTTTTCCAATGACGACGCTCTCAAGGGCAAATTCGCCCAAACGTCTGCTCCCAAACGATATCAAATTCGTATCATATTATTTCGCGAAAAATTGCCCGCATCGACCTCGAAGTTATTCCCAATCAAAGCTTGTCCAGGAAGCGGAGATGATTAATCATGTTTACGTGGAATGTAAGGGAAGAAAAGTACGCGTTCGATTTCTCCCCTAAGAAAAACAAATGAGGTGAGAAAGTTCCTACGAGCCAAGATTTCGCAATGGGGGAGATAGAAAATTCCAATTAAGAACGGAGAGCAATTAAGCAGCCGTGTTTACTTGGCCGGAGGAGTGTGATTGGTGTTGGCCAGTACTGGGAGCAATCTTCTCCCTCCTTATAAAATTCAAAACAGACTTAGAGTTTACGAATTTCTGAATTTTGCTTATAGGATGCACACGTTATTCTAGGATTACATAGCCATTTCATTGACAGCATCACCATTGCATTTTCCGTGCTAATGCACTCGAATTTTATTGTAGAGTTAACATGCGTTTATGAGGTATATTACAAGAGTGAAACTCATACTTCACGCCAAGATTGGTGTTTTCCTCTAAGCACCAGACATTTCCGACAATTAAAGTTCACTTGAATGAAATATTTACCAATGAATGTAATAAGAGCACGTAATTGACTTCTTAATTCCTTCGATCAAGATAGAGAAACAGATCTTTATGTATCGACTGAAGCGAAGGGTCTTTACCTATTAATTCCCCACTAAATTATCCACCTCTCTTTCCATCAACATATTTCCAGGAAATGCTGAATAACTCATGTCGAATAAACATTACCTAATAGCAAAACCGAACCGCCAGCGGACACTCGAAACATCTATCTTCGTTTCGCAAAACCGCGCGCTTTGGACTCCTTAAAAATACGCACATATCAAACAATGTAGAAAGCTGTTGCACCGCAGCTGCACTTGTATCTTGATATCTCAACACAATAATTCAACTCCGTTCGATGGAATTACTCGTATTATCTCTAATACCCGAACATTAAAAGTAATGACCGCTTATCTCGCCGTCCTTTACTAACACTCAATTAAAAAGCATCAGAATCGTCGCCTCGCCTACAGAAAATTCCTCCCTCGCCGATGTTATCTCCCCCTCCCTGGGAATCCTCTAGTAGATCCTCCGCCGATCATCTCCATTTAATCTCCTGCTTGTACTAACTGCGAAGGGAGCCATTTGGGAGCAACCTGTTGCATTCTTGAGAGCAATACGGCGGTATCCCGTGGGAAGGATGGGCACCGAACGGGAAGGACCAAATCGCTAAGGAAGTGCCCCAAGCCTTCGATCGCAGAGAATCCTCAGTGGTCGAAAAAAGAGCGGGAGAGAGAGAGAGCGACAAAGAAAACGAGCCGAAATAACGGGAACGGAAAAAACGGCAGATTAGCAAACTGCTTTTGCGAACGAGGAAGACTGGAGCATAAAAAGAGATGAGGTGATGTACCTCTCTTGGGGGAAGAAAAGGGTTTACCGGAGGAAAGACGTAAGGCGACCAAAAAAAAGGGTACCGGTAAGGGGTATTTATGCGGCGACGATCTTGTAGCGAGGGATTAGAGCAGGGTGTGGGGGGCGAAAATGGGAGGAAGGGAGTGGCTGTGGAAGGGGTTATCTGCATGAAAGTAGGGAGGGAAATGGGGTGACACCGACAGCTTAAAAGAGACGGGGGGTAAGAGACCTGCTTCGAAGATGGGAGTGTCGAGACTCGAATGGCTGCGAGGTTTTCCTTTTTTCTCCTCATTCCACGCTTCTTTCAAAGGAGTGGATTTTTAAGCGGCTCATAGGGAGCTGAGGGAAGAGTTTCTTCCATGGAATTAATAAGGCGGCTCTCAGTAGCTTGCGTTCTTCCGACGTATGAGCTGGATGTTTTCCTAGATAAAACTTTTGAGGATTTTCCTTTTCAGTAATCCCGGATTATTTACGGTTCTATTCTCGGATTGTTTTCCTCCTCCTTGAGCTACGACGCATGTTAATGATATTCCTGGGGCACATCGGAGATAACGATCGATTCATAGTTGATGTGGTGATTTGAATTGTTCACGTATGCGAAAAGAAAAAATAAACCATTACGTAACGTCTATGCCAACGGTGTTCGGAATAACAGGAAGGGTCGTTTGATAAATAAAACAACTGCTATTTAAGTTTTGCTCAGACTAAATTATGAAATTAGCCTCACCGACTAGAAGATTACGAGAAAAATAAACATCTGAAAATATGATGTAGTGGCATACAGTAATTCAGTGTTTCCATATCGTGAAAATTTCCAATAGATGAGAGAGCTGAAGAACGCTTCGTGAGTGAATACGTTCCAGCTAGAAGAATTTTTTCATTGAAGGGACTCCCTGATAGCCAAGTGGGTAACGCGATCGCCTTCGATGAAAGCTGTCCCGGGTTCAACTCCCGGTGGGGGCTCACACGTGCAAAATGAACTCAGACGTAGAAGCATTTGTAAATACTTTATCGAAGTTTCTAAGGATCCCTTAGGGCAAACAGCAACCTCCCGTGCGTTCTGGGTATTTCATTCTCTATCAAAGACCTGAAATCAGTTCTTGGTACTATCTCCAACTAAGGTTTACGTTCGAGGTTTTTCAATGGAAGGTAATTAGGTAAGCCGAGATCAATTCATCGAACCTCAACATCAGATACGCAACAAGTAACCGGGGAGACGCACGCCAACATTTCAATAAACGCATTATAACGGAGAGATAATGCGATGGAAGTTGGAGAACGGGCTCGAGACACGAAAATCGACGTTAGAAAAACGTGGCCAACGAGCCGAGGACATCCTCCTCAGAAGAGGTTATTGGTGTCGTTAGTTAAACCAACGGCTTCCTTCAATCCCATTTGTATCGCTGCCGTTCCCTATCGCTTCATCTCCTCGCCACGAATATTTTTGTGTGCCAGGCCAAGAATTTCCACTTTGGGTGATAAAGGCGGATATGGGAGGTGAGTCGACATTTGCTGCATAACTACGGTGATGACGAAGGGAAAAAAGTGAATGTCGGCGTGGGTCGGGAGAGAGGAAGGAGAGATTAGAGGGAAAGGCGCTTAGAGGAAGAGACGAAATGAGAGAGCTAAGTGAATCAGAAGGGAAAAGGGGAGGAGGAGAGGTTCTCAGGCAAAAAATTAACATTTTAATGGCCGGAGTAATGTTCTCGAGTGTGAGAAGATCCTTTTCAGTTCTCGCGTTATATATTTCCGCCAGAAAGAGGAAATGTTTAACTTGTCCGTCTCAGATAATGCCGAGGAACATTTGTGAAGTGTCGGGACCTAACGGATGCGAATGAGTAAAACCCCTGCGCGCTGTTTACTAATTTTAGGCCTCCCGCGACAAGCAAACTGTTGATGTAAAAATGTGAATTGAAATATCAACAAATTCCGGCCGCTCTGGCGGCATGACGAGGATCGAGCCTCGGGGGAAATTAATTTCGAAGGATTCCTGCGGGGCATCAAATTTATTTCCTCGCCATATCGTGCGAAATCAACCTTCCTTTCTCAAAACAGAAATATTCCTACGACTTCGCCAGTGGCATTCTTCGTCATTACCCTCGAAGAAAAAGATGCTATTCTTATCAAAACGCTTTACGAGTCGAGTTTTCAAACGGAGATACGCGCGTTTCCTGTGGGAATCCGCCGTTAATCCGTAAATCCGGAAGAAGAACAAAGAGGAAAATCACGAGGGAACTTCATTTGACGTCGAAACTGCCATTAAGAAGAAACCTCAATTACGATTCGAGTGGCTCGGACAAGCCTTCCTTAATCTCCTTCATGCTCGTGAATCCTGAATTAAGCACCGAATTCTGCCGGTGAAAAAATAATCAAAGCGTTTTCATCGATAAAGAAAGCACAATGTATTCATTAGCTGACTTCGCACCAAATCCACGGCTCCCTTATACATGCGACCGCATGTTAATGCCGGAATTAAATTCCATCGGGAAATTTAAGCGAATCGAGATAAACAGATAAATGCTAAACATCGCTCAAGGTTCCCGAGACGTAGACGAACGGAAAAGGCAGAAAATGATCGAAAGGGTTCGATTTATCGGTATGGTATCGAACCTAATGAGAATCCGTTGACATCCATTATTCCCTATATACGAAGCCGATTTTTGTATTGGTGGCGCCAACGTGGAAAGGCTGGAAGAGATGAGAAAGGAATACATATTTAGGATGCAGAGGTTGATTTTTTATGGCTTGATGTTTGTTTATCCTATCGATGAAAGAGGGGCGTGTCTCGATGGCGGGGGAACACGAATGGCCTCAGAAATATGTTATCTTTTTCGAAGGTTTAGCGCTGCACGACGGTGATTGGCTAGGAAAAAGGGCCTCCGATATTCAGAATAACAACAAAGTCGGCACTGAAGGATAAAAATAAGGAAATGGGAGAGAAAATTATTTCATCATCGACATCTACATTCCGTTTACCGTCAATTCTTGCAAAGGCAAAATATTATACGAAGTTTAATGAATAACTCAAAGTGAATAAAAATAAGTTTCATTTTTTGTTTTATTTTTCACGATCTTAACTATGGATACTGTATCCAAAAATGACATATGCTCTGCAATAGCGAAAAATTTTTAATATGGTAATTATATTCTTTATGTTAAGGTATCTTTGTATTACTGTAAAATACGATAATACTGCAACCAATAACATGGCCACCGTGCTATATTTAATAACATCTATGAAGAAGATATATTTAAATTAGCTCAACATCATATGAACACGTTACCAATATGTGACGCACAACGCAGCTTAACGGAGATTTTGATTGATGGTAAGATATTTATTTGTAAATAAAAAGATCTATTTACATATGAATATATTTATGCCGTGGCAAGGAGAAAAGCAGATATGTTCGTCATGAATTGTGCATTATGTCCCTCTTAAACTAACGGACAAAATGGGTGGAGTGCCTTAAAATCAGAATCTCCGAGTAAAAGAGGTAGAATGACTCGAAGGATTATAAAACAAGTTTTCATTTCGATGGGTATATTTTGGAAGAAGTGTCATCCTTGGATTTTAGTCGATGCTGAGTTTCCTTCGTTCTATATGGAGAAGGATTTGTGTGGGTGCGTGGGAGTCTCGGCGGAACACTGGAGGGCATTATGGAGGCGATTTTCAGACGTTGAAATGCGAGATTCGAAGAGAAAGAAAGAGGAATTGTGACGTCATTTTGCATGGAACGTAGCAGGAATTTGGAAGGATTATATGATGATCATGCTTGAATTTTTCGAGCACACACTAAAGACAATGTTGAATTCTTTAGTGCACAGAAATTCTTTTAAGAGCTGGTTTTAATAATTTCTTTCTATTACCACTGCGTCAACTGTTTCTCCTTTTGGAATCAGAAATCAACTGGCAAATTCATAGAATATTTTGACTAAATTCACTTTTGAACAATGATCAATAGTTAATTCAATAATGTTATTCAGTCAAATTTTATCTCCAAAGATTAGTTTTTTAATAAAAGGATAAATTAATGAAATTAAATGTAACAGCTATAGCGTTTAGTAGGCACGTTTCACTTGTTTTACCTTCAAGGTGGTACAACAATGCAAAATTTTAAAATTCAACTAGTATTATCAATAATCCCTCATCAGGATTTCATAAAACTAAGATTGCAATATTTGTCCACATCTATTAGTCCTCGTTTTCTCCCGACAGGAAACAAATTGATGCTTATTAATGAGAACTTTTCAATTATCCTCACGAACATAAATGACAGGCGGGAAAATGTAAGCGGGAAATAACTGTTTCAAGTTCTGCAACTGATTAAACATATTGATCTGAAAGATCTGAAAAAATCCCCGTTTTAAACACCCCGCTGCGGGAAAAGGTCAAGGAACAGCGATCCGTCCCGCAACAATATCGTTTTTGTCCCGGCGGAAAATCCGCCGCAATTAAAATATCGTTAATATCGTGTTATTACGCACGCATAATTAATGTAAATCGACGCTTTTGAGGTTACGCAACGAGAGGGATTTTCTTATCGTAGTAAACCCGGAAACGCTTTCCGAGAAATGGTATCCCAATTAAGTCTCGAAGGCGCTTCGGAGTAATGTAACTTTGTTTTTGCCGGTGCACGAAGCCTACCAATTACGGAGCAAAAAGAGATCTGCTTACGCCCTTTGAGTAACGTTTCCTCCGAGCGAATCGTCCGTTTTTATGCAATTCGGGGACCATAAAGTTGGTAACGCTTAATAATCAATGTAATCTGACGCCTTTGTGGTCGTCGAGCGGCGCTTTACGAGTCTCCGGTACACATCTCAAGACTCACTATAAACGCAGTTCCGTTACATTACAGCCGCTCAAAGGATCACTTCTAATGCTACGTACAAGAGAGTGCCTCCATCTTCAAGTAACCACCTCGAATTGAATCGCCTCTGGTGGTAAAAGTTTTCGTTGTACATTGGGCGAATAAATAATTGTTCCAAGAATTTCGAGAATATAACGTTTTCTACGTACACAGAATAAAATTGTTCAAGGAATTACAATATAAATTCCTGATAAATTTTTACTAAATATCGTCTCGGAATTCACCCTTAACTTCAGATCTAGACAGGCAATAGAACTAGAAACGGCTTGGCTCCAGGAGGCCACCTTAAGCCAGAATTATTTTCCTGCTCATCAATGCTAGAATATTTACGTTATAAAATATAAGAAAACGTATAAAATTTTCTATGGAATATATTACCCGCTGAATTCACATGGGTCCGGAAGTTCTTATACATACATAACTTGCATAGATACATCAATTCTATGTCATTAGTAATACTTTAATGCAATATATTTATGTCACCTGGTTTCTTTTCCCAGCTACATCTGCCTGTCCAATGAAGAACACTATTACCTTGTAATAAATGAATAGGAAGTTGAAATTTCAGAACCCTTTTCATGAATACATGGTGCTTAAGTTAAGAGTGAAATGCGGTCTTACTGCGAAATTTCTACGAATCCAAATTGGCACCATAAGGATATATAGTCAGCTGTAACTAAAAACAGTCGGCATTTAGCTGAACTAAAATTTAACCTTTCATTGAAAGCCCTTAAGGTCAATAGAACTGTGTCCAAGCGGTAAAAGAATTAAACCCTGCACAAAAAACTCCGATACGTAAGAAATGATACAGGATCATGCAAAACAGATGATGGGAAAATGGAAAGCGAAGCGTTGCACATCCGGGGATAGAGCACTGGAAGAAGCGGTTCGACTTGTTAGTCATCGTCGAGGTATTTTCATTATGATGACCGTACACACGAGGAAGAGAGGTGGAAGATGATCGGCTCTTGATCCCTTGACTTGTAGGGAAATGGTTTGACACGTCTTCGGAATCGGTGAGACAACATCCGATAAGGAAAATAAAGAGTGCGTTGGGCTGTCTTGATTGAGGAACGAACTTGATTCTGTAGAGAAACTTCCTCCTCCGGGATATAAATGCATAATGTGATGAACGTCGTGAGAATCACAAAGTGCTTCGGCTCGATCCGAATCGAGTGGTAAGCGCAGCTGACGTCTGCGGAAGTTTCTGACGTCTTCTATCAAAGGTTGAATACTACTTCTTCGCTCAATAATATATAATCTGTTTACCTAGGAATTTATGTATGTTTCTCTTCGAGACTACAAAAGTATTCTTCGACAAAGTTAAACATTTCTAAAGAAAATCAGGGTCATCCTGATGGTGTCTTAGGATTTATGCAAAGGAAATACGAATAAAATCCATCAAAGAAAATCAAATTACCCCTCTGGATTTTAAAATTACAAGATCATCAGTTAATCATAATTTTCAACGGAAGAAGTGAAGTGAATCTATTTATCTAAAAATCTGAAATCTAGAAAATGAACTTCACTGAAGATAATTCTAAATAACTTCTAAATAAGCAATGCTTGCGAGTAGTTCTCT
Organism: Pachydiplax longipennis; assembly: GCA_036926295.1. NCBI lineage: Eukaryota > Metazoa > Arthropoda > Insecta > Odonata > Libellulidae > Pachydiplax > Pachydiplax longipennis. Next base: position 42,030,155 of record JAVFKF010000002.1, read on the forward strand.
CCCGAAAATTTTTTACCTCTCCCCCGTAGCATCTTTGTACGAAGGATCCCGGCGGTCAAGATGATATAATAATCTTGATCGTATCCTTCCTAGGGAGTTCCTTCCGATATGTTAAAAAAACGAAAAGGTCGATCATATTCGAATGGAGTCGTTAGTTAAATCCGCCGCGGTTTTTTCCATATCCGCCCGTGAGATCGAAGCCATGGGAGACGAAGGGTTGGAGGGAGTGGGTGTATGGAATGAGGAGGCAGAGTGGGCAGAAGGGAGCGTAAAGATTGAATAAACAAGGCATTGACAGACGTCGAGAGAAGGAGGCGAACTCTATACTTCTTCTTACGTTTTTTTGGCCTCTCTTGGTATGTGTTCAGAGGGTCCTCTGCCAGAGGGTGCTCCTTCCTCCAGAAGGGAGAGGATGTCGGAGAGGGGTTTCTGTTGGTGGAGGATGAGGACAATGGGTGTGGAGGGGAAGAAGACAATAGGAGATTGTGTGAGGGTGTTGGCGGGGGAGAAGTGAGAATCTGGAGGAGATTCTCATATAGTAACACCTTAACCTCCGTGTCTTCTTGAGTTTGAGGAAATGGAGGAAGTATGAGTTACAATCCAAGACATTAACTCTTCTATCAATGAACCTGTATCTTGTATACAAACGTAATAATACTTCTGATATTAGGATTTTCGTCTTTAGGGTGAAATTGATATTCAATTTAATTAAGCAAACAGTAAATTAGTTTTATAGCAAAAATTTTTCATTTAAGGTAGATATTAACATATCAATTAATAACGTTTAATAAGCAAACATTGTTTAAAATTATCAGCAAAATTTACCTATTAATTAACATTAATGAAATATTCCAAAGTTTAGTTATCCTATTATTATTTTACCAGATAATAAAAATATGAACTTCTTTCGATAGAGAAATATTAAATTAAGGGACGTTCTACAAGATTCTAGAATAAAGTTTGTCATAAAAAGCATTTTACAGATACTTCTCCTGGTATGGATTTTTGCTGTTCCTCAAGCATGAATCGGTACGTTTACCTAACAAGAGTCATATGGCATCCCGATAAAATTCATCGGGAGATTCACGAAGATGATGAAATGCTTATGGAAATGTCCAATACCTCACTTATACATAAATTCTGTTAATTCATTATTCTTCTTCTTTTTGTACCACATTTTTCGCGAAGAGCTTGTATTAACGATCATAAAGGAGCTTTCGTGAGAGAGACCTTCTTACCGTAAGATAGCTCCTGGGAACAATATTAGCTGCCTCTCCGATATTTTTTGCGGAATGACTACTCCATAAATAGGTTCTGAGACCCCTCGGGTAATTTAAAAAGCGTGAATTCATGAATAAACGGCACTGGCTTTCAAAGCAATACCTTGGGCTATTTAATCAAAGAATAAACCCCGTGTTTATTTTCGCTTCCCCATTCAGAATTCTCCGCGATTTCCTCATTTTTTCCCTCGCTTCATTAATGCTGATGTGCTGTGGAATGAGCGGTACCGAAATATGAGTTCGATGAACTCGAATATTTCATTTTTTACGGCAGTCAATTAAGTCCTTTGATGCATTCTTCGAATTCAGACGATTTCCCGGAGTTTCTTCCGAGGGAACGATTTCTTAAAAACGAAAATTATCCGTGAATCGTCATTAAGCGAAGTATTGATTCTCGGATAAATTGTGTACATTATTAAGCTGCTAAAATTAGAGAAAAATTATTTTTGCTACGATATAATAGTTCCTATTAACTTCAATCCAGAAAAATACACCGGTGGGTTGAATAACGTTGCATAATTCCTCAATAGATTTCTCAAGCAATCCGCAGATTTTTAAGTCAAACGGCTTACGACTCGAAATGGAATGGTTTTACGACGTTTGCCACTCCCATAAAATATAAAAACAAAAGCCTCCTAAACTTTCCGAGGAACTCCTTTTAGAACGTGGCAGTTAATTCATAAGACACGGAGCTTTTGAGCTCGGTTCCGAAAATTTGCGCCACCGTCAGCGAACTTTATTTCCGTCCAGTCGAGAACGCCCATTCCACCGGGAAGAAAGTATTTGAGAGGAAGAAAGCGAGAAAAGAGGGAAGAGTATTCCGGGGACGGAAATAAGTGATGCACTTGAACTGAACTTCTCGTGTAGACATACTTAAGACATATTTAGCGGAACTACTTTTGGGTCCAGAGAAACCCATTGAGCGACCATTCTAACGCAGGAAATGTTACTCAATCTGTGCATACATCTTGGTTTTAAAAATATAGTGTTTCGAGGTAGAGTTTAACGATTTGGTTATGTAAGCTGAAATGGAAACTCGCTTTGAATAAGAGATTTAGTCTTGGAGTTCCACACCAGTTTTGCGCTGGCTTATTCAATTACCCAAATCGCTAACATTCGCACTACAAAATTACCCATTACTTCTCAGAAAGAATGGAAAAGAAATGAAAAATTACCAATTACTTTTCATAGAGCTTCAGAAACTTACAAGCCAGGACTTAAGCCAGTGACATAGCGGTATGTTAGGAGGGCCCTCCCGCTTCCAATGATAAGCAGGAAATAATATAATACCCCATGGGAGCTATACCAATCCTGAGAATCATCTGCAGCGAAGGTTTTCCGTATATTGAGGAATTGTGGTCGTTTAATTCTTTGGGCTTCACCAAATTAGTTCGGTGGATAATGTCTTCGTATTAAACGTTTAATACGATTTAGATTCTCAGTAATTAATGGTTTTTTTTACAAATTGATTGAAAATTTTCCTTGATTACGATGTTACTTTGAGTTCTCTCTTAAGGTAATGATTCAGCTAAAATATCCTAAGAATAATTCTTTCTTAAGTCACACTCACAATCAGTCATACCCTAACCAGGATTCTAACCAAGGACCGTTGCTTGGCGGGCACGCTAATTCCTACGCCACCTAGGCCGGCAGATATATGTATGTAATAGGAAAGTACTAAATTAAATATTAATAGGTAAATAGAAATAAATTAGGAAAAATATTCACGATGAATCTATATCCTATTTAAATATTTTTAAAAATGTATAATCACTGTCAAAACGGGTGTAGCTTTCTCGTGAAAATTTTGATTTATTTCTCCTGTCGAGGTGTATTACAAAGTTACTCGCGAATTGGTGGAATCTACATATAGGTAAGTAATAAAATTTCTCATTACTGGATACTGATAAACCGTGGAATAGCTACAGCTAGATCCTACTAAGCTGGGAAGGAGATGCGCATCATTTCTCGGTCTACAACTTCAAAGAGGAGCAGATCCATCAAAACCGGAGGGTCGCATATGAGCGAGTCCGAGAGAGGAAAAGGAAGAGTAAAAAAATCCCATTTTCCCCCGAGAAACGCACCGGCTCCCAACTACTTCAACCCCTTGGCGCGATCACCCTTCTGCCATTTATCCCCCACACGGCACTCTTTACTGGAAATCCGGAGAGAGGCACAGCAGCCGTTTCCTACTCAAACAGACCCTACATCCTGCGTCTCACCTCTCGCTGTGGGAACGCCGATGGTCCCCTTTGCTTTCAAGGCGTCCTGGGGAGAGGAAGTGAGGCTAGGGGTGAAGATGAGTATGCAGAGGATTCCGGAAGGTGAGGGCATTGCCTTGGGTGGGGTGAGTGGTATATGGGCTTTAAGGAGCAAAGGGTGAGAACGAAAAGGAGTAAAAAGGGGTAAGTTTTTCCAAGGGGTCAGGGAGATGACGAAGGGAGTTTTCTGAGAGAAGGGGTTAATTTGAGGTGGGGTCGGATCTGGAAATTTCCCTTCCACTGGAAGGGGAGATTCCACCGCATGTGGGGTGTGGTTGCTCCGCCGCCTAATTCTGTGGTGTTCGACCAGTATTTCGGTTGAGAAACCTAAAAGTTGCGTTCCAGGTTAAAAGTCTACGGATTTTGCGGAAATTCATGCAGAACGTGCAGCCCAGCTGGAATTTTCGTCGGAAGCCGTGTGAACGTAGCTTAGCATGCATTGCATCCCTGAAACATGTTTTAACGGCAAATATTCCTAATCTCGTGACATTTATAAGGAACGTTTTGAAAAAGCTTTTCTAAGGCAGGTAGTTAACGAGGAGTTTTGGTAAAAAGATAGGAGAAAAATATCTTTGTAAAATATATTTTAAAACTATTTCAAATGTATTTCTACAAATAGTAAAAAATGAATAGTTTTTGTGATACAAGCTATAGAGGGTTATTTTGTTGATCGGGTCATATTTTTGATAAGCATCAGATTCTACAAATTTCTAACGATTTTATTTTATTTGCTCAATAAGCTAGCTTGTACTTCGGTCTAGGAATGAGTTGAGCAATACGTAAGAAGATATTTAGATGAAAAATTTCCACAAAAACTGGTCCCTAGTTTTTAATACAGAATAAATAAAACTTATATTTATAAAAGTTGATTATGATTAATTAATTTTCACTTCCAGCAACGCATAGAGATTCCCAGATTCAAAGTTGGCCTTTTGATAGTAGATGAAATATTTATACAAGATATCGGAAAGATCAATAGATTTTAATACATAAGAAATAAAACATGTAAATTTATCAAAGGTAATTATGATTAATTAATTTTCAATTCCAGCAACGCACAGAAATTCCCAGCTTTTATAGCTAGCTTTTAAACAGCAGATGAAAATTTTTGTATTCCCATGAACCGGATATTCAGCTGGAGATCCTAATAACATGAAAAATGATGTTCATTCCAATCTGCCCTTTCCATTACTTCAGAAAATGAGCAGTCCCCCATCGTTTCGGTAAGAACGAAGCTTTACCGCCGAGGGAAACCGAGATTTCAAATACGCGATAAGATTGAACAACAAAAGAGTCGGATTCCCCACTGGCCTCGGGTATTGGTCGTCTAAAATGAAGAGCCGTGAATAGCTGAAGGAAGGAATGTGGATAGAGAGAAAATTCTAAGAAAGGATTTCCGAGGACCGAGATTCAAAAGAAGTTAGTATGGATTGATGTCACGCAATTTGCCCGAAATCGCTCCATCTCCACACATTGAAATCGTGCCACGGCCTACACGAGCGAGGAAAAAATCCCCTGAGCCTCGTAGGAGCGATGCGTATCGTCCCGTCACGCTCTCGGATATTCTCACCAATTTCGAACCCGGCGATCAAACGGGCGCGTCGAATTATTATCAATAAGTCCCAAAACGGCAATTTCACGGAGGCCGGCGGAAAACAAATCAAGATTCCCCGCAAAAAAATAATACAAACAAAGCGGAGGGAAAATAAATCGAAACGGCGCTTTTTTTGAGACCTCGCGGAGGAGCATGTTTGCCGAAGATTTGAAAGTTAAAGTGGGCGTGGTCAGCTTTTAAAACAGGAAAATCAGGAACGGGGGAAGATAGGTGTGGGAGGGTTTAGTGGGGGAGGAGCAGAAATATTCAAGGCGAATGGCCATCGTTCGAGATTAAAAGATTTGTGTGTGAGGTCGAATGGAAGGCTAAAGTACTCCAACAAAGGAACTCGGCGATTATTATTAAGATAAGGCGGATGGTGGTATGGTGTTAATAGTGTTTGAGGATCAGCCGGAATGGGGGAAGGCGACACTCGGGAGCGCTACATGAGAGCGAAGATGGATCGGAGATGGAAATGGATGTGAGAGGAGGAAGAAATCCCTCTTTCTATCGGGGAAAACGTCCACCGCGCTTCCGAGAAAAGTCCCCTTTGAATAATGTCCTTGTCATAAATATTTGTAAGTTTCCTCCGAGGATGAATTGGCGAGAGATAAGAGATCAAATCTCGAATGTGTGGGCATTGGCGGATCCAGGTTACCTTCCACGTCTCGAGTCAGGATCGGTCTAACGAATACGATTATCCAATGACGTATTTACCACAGGAGGAACTGATTTTGGAGGCTTCCGGATTGCCGTGGTGGAAGCTGTTCCGGGTTCGATTCCTAGTAGTATCCTGGGAGAGCGGATCTATAGGGCGGTAGATGCATCGAAAACTACAAAACAAAAACTTTCTTGGTAATAATCGCTAAAAATCTTACTCTTCCAGAGAAAAAAAATAGCGATAATTACCAGAGAAATAGAAATTTTCAGGCATTGAAATTTATGAATATAAATTAAATTAATCATTGTGCACATTTAAATCTAAAACTATAGCGGAATTGAAGAAAAGTTAAGTGTTCATTTTCGTGTTCAAAATTTTCTAAGGCTAATACCTTTTTTTTAAAGAGATTATTATATTTTTGGTGACAACTATTTGTCACATTATAAAAATTGTTTCGCTAAGAAAGCAGATTAGAAGCCCGATTACTTTATCCGAAGCGAGTACCATATCTGAGAAATAACGAACCCTAACATCTTACTCTTTATATGAAGAGATGCAAGAAGGACCGCCCTGGAAGGAAGTCAAGTCGACTTTGCTCAGACTCATTCTTGATCCCATGCTTCAAGATTCTCTAGATTCGGGTACTTTACGATCCTTTCATTTTATTACCACGTTTTCCGAGTTTTACGCGTATTTTTGGGTTTGACCTGTTTTCGCTTTATTTTCTCTCATAGACATTCCTTCACCCAAAATTACGTCCTGTTTTTCTCCGAGTTTACGCCGCAGAAAGTAGACGTGCTCGGTAATGTTTCCGCTCCTCATGGAAAGTTCATCCCTCAAAGGTGTAAAAATTCCATGTCAAATTAGCTCCGATAAATGATCGAAAGTATTAAAACTTTTGAAGATCTCCGAGTGAGTCCTCGGGCATTGTTCTCTTTACACAAACATTGGCTCAGGGGTATAATAAACATTTCTCACGATGAATTACTCGATCACGAGAAAAAGAATGTAAAAAAGTACGAGATTTTATTACTGGAGGTGCCAAACGTACCTCCTGAGGGAAACATCTGACCGCATGTTACATTTAAATAATTATTACCTCTTACATATCGATTAAACGCCGCGTATTAAATAGGGAATTAGCCCTACTTTCTAGTCCATTAACTCCTCTTACTTTATACGAGTTCGCAAAGGAAGTCGCGAAATCATTTTCTGCCTCATTTCGGTGTGAGAATCGAAAATGAAATATTGACATCTTAATGAAGAAGTCGTGTTTGAAAGATCCGGAATGCCAGCTTTATGGCGAAAACTTAAATTTATCGGTGAGATTCGAAGAAAAAACACCATTCAGGATTTCCTTTGACGTTTTCTGGAATATTGGGGGCAAAAATAAACGCATAGTATCGCATTTACGCAAATACGAAACTAATAGGAAAAAGTCGGAGAAGTTGGAAAAAAAGAGCAAATACAAAAGTTTATATTGAGGAAAACTGTTTAAACAATATTAGAACAATAATTTTTGGGAAATTTGTAACGAAACAATTATTCTAGAATTCCAGATTGCCGATTACACAGTAGATACGATGGGATATTTAAAAACGAATCTCTTCTGAACTACCATTTTCATGGAAATAAATAAATTTTATGGAAATAAATCGCTTGGTTATAGTCAATAAGTGTACTGTTAAGGAACTAAATGGATCAAGACATGCTTCGCAAATTAAAGGTTTGTCTTCTACATAGAGTATGCGAGGATGAGCCAATACCTTATCTATGGTAAACATACATAGACTCCCTTTCTTTGTGGATATTTTCCCGCTGTTGTAGTATGAAGGTTCTTTTACATCCACTTCTTCTTAAGCATTCCTCTCTATCTCTATTTATCTATACATTATTTATGTTTTAACAATGTCACTGACGACAGTTTAGATGAAAGAAGAGACTTTTCAGTCTCAGTCCCGCCTCAATAAAGACCTTACTATTTTCTAAAATCAACAACATTGATCTAGATCCAAAATAACATGCATCGTGAATTTCAGTACGAAACAGAGGAAAAGATGAGAAGCCGAGAGCTAGGAGGGATTCGTAGAGCAAGTAATAGTAGTTAGGAGGCAGATGCTGTAAAGAGATAAGCTGTGGGAGATTAGAGGAGGTAGGGATTCTGGCCACCCCCGCCTCCGCCACGCCCTCTTGGAAGCGAGAAAGAAAGGGTGAAATCCAAATACGAAACAATCGCGATGTGGATCTGGAGATAAGGCCGAAAATAAGCCGACCTCGAGCGAGAGAAAAGCGGGAAAAACATCGAAGCGAAGAGAAATGTAGCAATCTGCGGAGGTGTCAATCTTGAAAGAGTGCCTCGTCACAGAGAGAAAACGGGTAGCGAATTAGAGAGTGGCGGAATATAATTGATAAGTCGTCGTAAAAAAATTAGAGATTGAAACCGTTGATGCATAATAATATCCGTGATTTAAAAAATACGATGGGATACTATGGAAATACGCGCAGGTATATTTTAGACCTAACATACCAACTTTTTCCATATAAAAATCAATAATTAATGCAACAAAATAAAAATATTCTTTTCAAAATTCCATCTCAAGCCGAATGCGCTGACGCAGCAGGAGAACCTAAGTAAATATTCTGCGGAACTTTGTTAAGTATTCTACCATCAGGGATAAAGCTGACAAATGAGAATGACATCCTACTTTCATACAATTGCTGTAAACTAATCCTTCTGCACTCTTTGGATAACTGAGCTTTTCACCCTCTCCCAATTCATTCACTGGAATTGTGACTTGCAAGGTACTAAGCTGACCATTGAAAAAGGCATCCATTTTTGTAGGATTTCCTAACGTTACAGGATTCTTTCTAAATCTGAGCTTCCAGCTTATAATCTGCACATTTAGCACAGGATGAACTTTCGACCCTAAGGTAACACGCAGAAAATTTGGCTCTTAAATTTTACAAAGCGTATTTTCCCTATGACCGATACTTTTTCATCATCGAAATAGATGTAAATCCCCGACTATGATTCACGATACAATTCCCGCAGAAAAAATTAATCTTCCATATCGTTCAGATACATAATTTTCTGATTTCATATCCCTCTATTCCTACGCATCATTTTTCATGCAAATCTCTAAGGCAGCGTGAGTCAATGCATTCGGATCCCATTTCATCTATCCCGATTGACCGAACCATTTGTAACTTCGTTATATCCCACAGAAATAATTCATCCTCCGATTCATACGGATTTTTATCCGACTCAAAAGCGGACATGTGCTCGACAGACATTTTCACCCAAGACAACAGACGCTTTTCAGTCCCACGGGGGAAACTCGCCCCGAAAAAGGAAGAGCACAATACAAAATTTTAATCGCGCCAGATAGGGAGAAAAGCCCTGACTTCAAAGGGACAAACGGCGCGACTAGTTTTTAAGGTAATTGATAATGGATTCGAAAAAAGGCTTTCCCTTTCGGATGAGTGAATAGGAATAAGAGGGATGAATCCGATGGGAGATTTGAGAGACAGCGAATGTCTCTTCACCCCTCCCTGCGAATAACCTACTCGTAAAAAATCCCCGCTGACCCACCCCGTCCCACTCTTCTAACTCTTTGGGAGTGGAAATAAAACTTCGTCCCCTTTCCTGCCTCAATGTGCACAGCTGCACCAGCCTGAAAACTCTGCTTCGATTCCCCCTCCTCCTTCCACCCCCGTTCTCCGTCTTATCCCACTCCACACGCCCTCCTTAAGCAAATTCTATTACTGCGCTTAATGCCATTAAGTGGGACACCATGCGATGGGAGACCGGAAGAGATCCGATAGTTTTCCCGACTATCGTTGGGGGCAGCAGAATACGGTATCCTTTTTTCCCGATATCGTCTCGAATATTCCCTTACCCTGATTCCTGTGCATTCTTGGATTGGTAAGAAGTTACCGACCGAAGTAAGAAGTTACCGACTCGCTTAGTGTCAGAAGCCCCGATCTGCGAAAGAGCGTGACTTAACCTAATAAATGAAGCTGGAAATGAAGTAGCCGTTAATCTCTGAATTGTTCATTCATGAAAACACGCAAATTTCAGTAATAATTTCCACGCTGATCATAATGAGAACAAAGTAACTGCTTTCCTACAAGGATAATAGCTGAGCATTACTTGAGTTAATTTTCAGCTATCGGAAACTTACATGGATCATTTCCCACATGAACTTGTTTCCCAGATTAATATACCTTATTGTGTGGTTTGCTTACTCGTGCACTTCAGAAACTCAATTTTCTTTAACAGGCTACATATGAAATGCAAACACTGGGCCAAAACACCGTCCATATAAAGCTCGAAAGATGGAAATTTCGAGATCCCAGCTGTGCGAATATCTTTATCTCCGTTTCCGCATCTTATGATATCCCGCATCTCAATTCGATTTCTCTTTCCATGAATAGCGTTAGCTCACTTCCAAGGACATCCATTTTCCATGATCGAGGATCTCGAATAGAAGCAGGTGACGAATAAATTGTAGATAAACGTTTTAATGGAAGGTCTCGGATCCATTTGTTAATTATATTCTCAAAATATGCCAAAATGATATCTCGAAAATGCAAATTTTATAGTGATATAAATGGAAAACCAATGTTAGGTTACCTATGACATAGAATACATCACAAATATAACTCTCCCACAGAATATTAAATATTCTCGGAGATTCTCCACCTCCCAAAACATGGCCTCTCTATATAAAGTAACTAATTTCCATAGAAGAGTTATACGTCTGGTAAAGAAATAGGGATATTTAATTACTTGCAAATTTCTGTTAACAATAACTACATTAGAATATTTCACTTAGCAACCAAGCAATTATAATAATACGGAATATGAAAGACGAACTTTGTATGTTTTCGGAAAAATTTACATGGCGTAATCAGCTGCAGAATGGTAAAAACGAAAGGAATAGTGCCACGAAAGGCCCAAAAACAAATTAATTTCTTTTCTTAATAAAAAGGCTCCATATGGTAATCCTTCGATGAAGTAGATCATCGAGAAAATTATCTTTTGTTCTTTGATTGAGACAAATTTTACTTTACTTAAAAAGCTACGTGTTATTCTTACCAAGTAAACATATTTTAAAACATCATTTTTGGGAAAAATAAAGAAAATTATAGGGCTCAAAGTTGTTCAAAACGCAAGAGAAGATATCGGAGATATTCTTCCTTGGTACAGTATTATAATTGGACCACTTAATAAATCATCAATTATAAGTAAGAAGATGTTACCGCGCCTTACGGACAAAAGTAAGAACGGAATAGTAATATCTTCTCAGCCCCTTGATCGCGCACGAAAAATCAGCAAGTTTTCCGCACATTGTGTGTGGCGATATGCAAAATCACAAGTGCAAGAGGGGATGAAGGGGCGTTGAGTAGGCAGAATAGAGATGGGAGAGAGGGTGAGTAATGTTTCACGAAGGTGGGAAGAGGAGGGGAATGTGAGATTGGGCTGCAGCAAAGGAGCGCACTAACGACTTCGAAATGTCACGTTCCAACCGTTTTTACGAGCCCCTAAAATAAGTGCGTTGAGCTGCTGCGGCTGCACGGGGAAAAGGAGCGGGGGAAATGGGGTGAGGGATTTGGGGGAAGAGGCGTTGGAATCGGAACTTTGGCGGACGAACACCCGTACATTGTTTTACTTTGCTTCGCATGCATTTTCTGGCCCGGTTAAGCGATTCGCAACCTTTAAAAAGGAGAGGGAAAAAAATCATCGACGCCAGCGCGGATGGAAAAGGGTTAGCTCCCGCTGCTGAAACAATGGATTCGAGATCTCTTTGTGACTTCGCTAATTCGCCAAAGGGGGATCTTCGGCGTTCGAGTTTCTTGATTTTGGAGGCGGAAGTTATCATTTTCGAATATGCTACTGGAATTACTGTTTTTTGATGAAAAAATTAATTTTTCCTTTCTAATATTTTCTCATTTTGGGGAAGAAAGAGGGGATGATACACATTTTTTGTTTAGAGTTATTGAATTTTTCAAAGACTAAGAAAATTTACCGTTGATATCATTTAAAGACACTGATGTGTTACCATCAGTATCAGGGTCAAATTTTTACGAAATAAAAATTCTCTATAATTTTATACCTTGAAATTTGGAGACAAATTCTTTCCTTGAATAAAATAATTGTATTTGTGACTTATAAATATAAAAAATATATTTCAGTATAAAAGCTTAAAATGAGAAAATTTGATTCGGGTGTGAAGAAATAAGAGATTTATGTAAATATTATTTTTAATAATGTTGAAATAATTTCTCTGGGAAACCGAGAATCATATGATATTTTACGATTTGAAATAAAGTAAAAATTTCGAAATCCAACGTGATAAATTCGACGCGCAGAATAAAATTAAAATACTGGAAACACTTAAGCTCGCCGCGGCTGAAATTTCGCGAGAGGAACCCTTTTAAAATCTTTCCAGCTACCAATTTACCCGTCCAAGTATTGGGGTCAAGCAACTCATTAATTTCAAATTTTATCACGCATGCAATTGGCTTTATGCAATTCATCGGTCTCCTTTCAGATATGCGTATCTCAACAGTTGGCAGGCATAACCACCGCTTTACTGGAGGCGGTCGCAGATATTCGAGGAGCGGTCCACTTGCGAGTATTTTATGGGCGTCTTGGATTGCCGAGTGACGAGTTTTGGCGGATTGTATAGGAGAGGATCTCGTCCATTGGCAGGTGATCGAAATCCTTTCTCATCCGAACTCCCCAAATAGACGTCTTCGCCTAATCGGAATGCTATTTCTCAACTCGACGCTCTCATCCGCCGCTCTATTCTACGCTCACCTCAACACAGACTCACCTAAGTGAGGGATTCTTCTCCTCCGCTTGATTGAATTTCGTCATCCTAATAAAAGAGTGGCTTTTCGCAACCGAGGAGGAACTTTATTATTCGATAGAGAGATTCTCCTTTCTCGACCTGTGGTTGACGCACTTTTGATACGCTGGGGTTGAGTCACTCCTCCATTTCGAAAAGGTTAATTTTGTTGACTCGATCATTGTTGAGTGTCGTGATTCAGTGCCCGTTCCATTAATTAGCGGACGCGATCGTGATGGAAGATTGGAATGGTATGATCTAGAAATTTTCTATGAAGGGAAACGACGCGTCATCGAAGAATGACTTGCTGCGACGGATGTGCTATGATTTTGAAATTGAGTGTGGTTTGAAATGATTTTCAAACTCGGGAGGAAAAGAAACATGAAATTTTGTTTTAGTTTTTCAGTTTTCTGTTAATTATTTTAATTTATTGCTTACGTTAATAACCTATGGGTTTAGTTTTCATTTTCGAATTTCTATTAAAATTCAATGGAAATACCTAAGATATTACCAAGACGAATTTGCAACCTTAATCTACACTCATGAAACAATTTTTAAGAACGGGGAAAGTTCTTTTACATTTCCTAAAAATAATAAAGTTAATGCAAAAAATGAAGATAAGAAGATGTACAGATATTTTCCTCATTGAAATAGCACATTCTCCCAAGAAAAAAATATTGCTGGGTTATCCACATAATTAACCTAAGGCACAATCTTCAAAAGTAGCACCGAACCCACAACCAGGTGGGTTAGGTGCAAGTCTAGGTGCAAGTTTCAAAGTTATTTGACCTTAATGGGAAATTTAAATGAAAGTTAATTAGTCACATATACTAAATGACGTATCTATCCATTCAACATAAATAGGGCAAGGATGCTCGAAAGATTTATATGATTATTATTACAATTATACATTGAGTTTTCTTTATATTTCAGCAATTTTCTTTGTAATTAGTCATCCATTTTTGTTTTTAGCGCTTAAAGTTAATGAAAATAAAAGAAAGGCACAAAGAATCATACAAAATTCTTCCTTTACAAGAAAATATTATTTCTTAGCTATATTTTGTATCCGAAGCATTCCTTGCAAGTGCGAAGCAATAAGAGCGCACGTTCATTAATGCCAAATATAATTATAAAAATAGAACAGCAGAAATAGGTCACAAGATAATCCCGGAAAGTTCATCGTTAAGGAAAAAAAGTTCAGGAGCTAAATAATCCTCGTAATTGCTTCATAAGTTTCATGATAGAAACACTTCGCACAAACATGAGAATGAAGACAGATGAGAAGAGCTCGCGATGAGAAAAAGACTCCGGAAAAAACGAGCGGAGAACGGAAAAATAAGCGAAATGACAGCGAGAAAGGAAATTAATTGAAATAATAAGGAACTCGAACGTGACGATGAGAGAAAGGCTGGGAACAATAGCTGAGGAAGAGACGGAAAAAAGTCCGTTTCTTATTTTTTGCCGTTATTTTCTTCAATTCCTCAAATTACCCAGTTCAATTAATGGCCATCTCCGACCTTATTCGTCTTCGTTTCTGCGTCCGGCTTCGGTTTTATGGAAGGTGAGAGAAGAAGTCCTTTTGGTGAGAGTTTGAGTGATGGAGGAAACGTAGGCTGGAGTGAGAGGGAGGGAGGGAGAAAGGGGGGGAGGAAACGGGGAAGGGCGTGGGAAATACTGGTAATCACTGCCACCCAGGATACGGGCGGGTGTATAAAAAAATTTTTTCAAACATCCTTCCTTTTTTCTCGTAAAGTGGAAAATTACCCATTTAGCTTCATTGTGGTAGTTTTTCGCGTTTGAGGGTGAGTTTGATGCTGGGGGAGTCGCGGCTGGATGGGGACTTCTCATTTGGGACCGAAGGAATGCCACTGCCCGCATCGCCTTTTCTCACCATTCCATCCCACCTCCTCTTTCTTTCGAACAAATAAGGTCCTCAGTCGTAAAAAAAATGTTTTCGTTTTAACGCCGCGGAGGAAAAATTTCCCGAAAGTTTTCTTTCGCGTCCACGAATGCATGACGGCCTTCGATGGCTGGAGGAGAGGAAACCGAATGGCATCTTTGCGGAATGTGGAGACAATGTTTCGCCTTAATTTGGCGTTTTCGCGATAATTACTCTAGCCTCTCTAATTATGTCATTGCTCTCCCTTCTTTTGTGGATTCTTTAGCGTGTCCTCGCGCTTTTGGTGAGGCTAAGTATTGTTTATCCAATTTCAATATGTAACAGCATACTTTCAATGAAATCGTTTTTCTTCCAATTCGGCTTTTTTTAAGTGGTTACATTCAAAATAATATGGAATGTTGATCTTATGTTTAGAAATATAAAGCTCTGTTAATTTTTAGATCTTTGCTTGACTCAATGAAAATATTAATGGATACTTATAAAGATATTTACAAAGATAATATTAAAGTAAAAGATAAGATGGAGGAATGTACTGAACGGATGATGATGCTTTCCCTATGAGAAATAACTTAAAAGTTTAGTATTCAAACAAATACACATACGATAAATCATATATTTTTCCCATAACTCCACCGGCTCGCTTAATTGAATTTCGTCATCTTAATAAATGATTGCCTTTACGCAATCGAGAATCATATTTACATTCACATCATAGTTAGCTGAAGTATTCATAAAAATCAATGTAAGCCAAAGTTCAGTACCTAGAAAACGATCACGACTCGAAATTTTTCCCCAGTAAACACGGCAACGTAGCTGTCCCTTTCCAATTACGCCCTCACACTCCACACGTCAATAATAAACGAGCAATGATTGATCATCACCCAGTGAATTCCCTTTCGTTCGCCATACGTTTCAACCGCCAATCACACAAACAGAAACAAGAAAACGACCAATTCAGAGCGTCGGGGACAAAGATGGGAAATCATTGCCCTCCGAGTACGTCCTGTAATGAGAACCGAAACGAAATCACTTTAGCTCCCGTCACCTCTTGACACGCATAACTACTTCCCACTCCCTCGAATCGCCACCCCCTCGACTCCCGCACCATCTTGCGGTGTGGCGTGAAACAGAGCAGGGGTGTCCATGTCGAAGATACAGGAGGAGGGTGCTTTAATAGAAGGGGAGGCCTTAAGAGTGTCCCTTGGAGCGGTCACGTCCAGTGTCTCCCACGGCACTCACCACATCATAAGTCGTGGTGCTTGGGGGCGAGGCGTGGGTGGAGGGAAAAACGAGGACGGCACAGATATCGATATATTAAATACATTATTTCATCGCCCTCCGTTGTGATCTCATTTTGGATTATTCGTGCTCGATGACGATTGACCGGTCCAAAAGTGGTTTACGTAACGACTGCACGAGTGGCATAATCCGAAAAAAAATGCATCCGTATTGGTAATTCACCAAAATCAACGTTGAGTATGCGACGAATAAAAAACTAGTTCGACAGCGATGACTTTCGAATCGGTCTTTTAAACGCTCTTACTTGATGTGTTCAATCAACGTCTGATCTCACTTTGAAATGATTAAACAATTTTTCTGTTCGAAAAGGTTCGGTAAACTTTCCACTCGTTTCGCAAATGGATATGACAAATTCAGCTAAATATGATTAATAGTTTTATCATATTTTACGGTTTTTAATTTGTTCAGTAGTTAATTCACATTTGAATTTTTTGACAGTAAAACATTTCATTGACGTTCAGCTCTATGATTATATCTTTATTGTACCAATGTTACCAAAAATGGCTCTGCGATAGTATAACGAAGAAGGATAATTCGCCGAATGTTTTATAACATCTAAAACTAAATAGTATTTGCCGAAGAGTAAAAAATCTTCAGTAGAAAATGTGTTTGGATGTGTACAAATGGTGAAAAAAGGGCACTATTTTACGAAAGAATACCAGGCCACATGGCTAACATTCATACATTCAATAGCTCCTGCACGTGTTTCCCAAACGTTTAGGGTTAAAACAACACAAATAGCTAACTAGATGGAAAGACTATTCAGCAGACCCAAGCTATGATCGGAGAAACCTCTTTTGATGACCACCACTCTCAAACCGCACTCATCCCAGAGACAGCCAGTGCAAAGAGATGCTATTTAATATGCTTTCCTCCTTACAGAAGAATTGAGGAATGAATTAGGATAGCAGGACCGAGCAGGAGACATTTAACGGACCGGCATGAGAAAAAGGAAGCCACCTCAATTGAAACAGATTGGTTCTTCGGTTAAACCGGCCCTCATTAAGGAAGTAATAAAGAAATAAGATATTTTCGGAGCAAGAGAAGGAGAAACGACGAGTGAAACAGATGTCTACTGGCTGAGCTAATAATCTGAAATAAATGGGCCCGCGGAAAGAACTGTTCACTCATCGTGATTATGTTATTCCACAAAGTGTTATGATTGATTAATGCTTTTTAATAAATGGGACGAAAGATTTCGTAAATAAAACGGAGAGTAGAAAAACCGCTTGAGGTGGGTGAATTAAAGTAGGGCGGCGATTCTCTGGAAATTCGAAACTTACAAAAAAAACCTCTCGGTGCTTTCTTGCAAACATAAGGAAGTTTACCTCATTTTCACCTAAAAGCATGGCATCCTTGACCAAGGAATTCGAGCGTAGAACCAAATAAAAAGCATGCGGAAACAAATTAAGGAGTAATCAAGGAGGAAGAAAAAGGGGTGAACATAGAAAAAAATATATCAGAAACGACGTGGTCAGTAGATGGCCTAGTTGAAAGCATGGCATCCTTAAACAAGGAATTCGAATGTAGAACCAAATAAAAACGTGCGCGTAAACAAGCTAAGGAGTTATTAAGGAGGGAGAAAAAGGATGAACTTATAAAAAGTATATCAGAAACTACGTGGTCAGTAGATGGTCTAGTCAAAAAAAAAAATTACGAAAAAATTTTAAGCATACAATTCGGTAAAGATCACAGATCGCATACCTTAATACATCCCGTGCAAAATGGTAGCGAAATATTTTTAACAGCTATTCTTTTATGATTCCCGTTCAGGAGCAACAGAGACATCCATCTTGGGCGAAAACGCTACGTAAATTCACCATCAGTGTTCCTTCTTCACACAAAAAGACCATTGCCATTAAGTACATCATAATCGAGACACACAAGGCTTTGGCCTTGCGGGGAGAAAAGAAAATCGGCAATGATTTTGGGGAATCTTCCTCGCTGTGCTATACAAAGGGAATTGTTCCACGTCGGCGCGTGATTGTCGAGAAATCGCGGTCCCGAACATAAGAGGAATAAATAGATAACACGGTGCCTTTATTCTTAAAAGAAAACGCGCCGAGAATGGGAGAGAGGATGAGATGAATGGTGAGAAGCGATGGGAGTGAATATGAGGGGGACTCGGGAGGTAGCTGCTCAAGAAGACCAATCCAATCCTTTCTCTACACTCAAGAATTTTCCGACCCGAGAGTTGACAGGATAATGGCCATGATGGGAGCCTGGAGGGGGGGAGCGATTACCAAGAGGGAGGAGGGGAGGAAGGAAGGAGAATAATGCGAAATGAGTTACGTGGGCAGTCGTACCGTTGCTTTGCATTGTGATAAAAAGACAGATTTCGCAAAATGAAGATCGCGTTACAACCGAAGAAAGGACTCATCGCCGGTGCCATGATGCTATTCTTTCCTTGAGTTAAGTCGCATGCGCAGGATACCAAGGGCCTACTTTTTATCTCCAAATATCCTTTGTTTGAAAAGTATATTAAGCCATATTATTTTCATAATGGAACTTATTTGGTGGCTGCCTACTTCGCATGCGCACGTCTTTGATCTCAGAAAAAATGTTATATGAAGATATTTTAAGATAATACAGAAAGATACTCAAGATTTAAGTAAATGAAATTATTTTAAAGATTCACAATAAAATCTAATTTAGATCACTCCTCCTCTATAAATTGAAAAAGGCATTAAAATCAATTTAAATATTTCACCCGCTTTTTATGTTCTACAATAAAAAAGTATTCCCTGAAAGAAAATTCTTCGCAGAACTCATCAAATATTCTTACAGAAAAGTTAATTGAAAAAATTTATTCGTAAACCAAATAATTCTTAACAATGTCTAGAAACGCTTCGCAAAATTTCAGCGACATTCTTGGTTGGAGAAGCGGACGTCTTACTGAATAGAAGGAAAAACTAATGAATCTCATGAGAACACACCATTTAACGACGTGCCATACCTCGAATAGTTCGAGGAATCGCCACGCAACAGTTTCGATTATGCATGCACCACAAGGCGGTCATTCTAGTCGAACAATCAGGAGATTTTTATATCTTCCGTCGCCATATGAAACGCAATTTCCGCTCCGTCCACAATGCTCGCCCCCTAACCAAAATCACCACCATCTCCTTATGCTGGCCCATTTGCTCAATTCCCTTCGACTCCTCCCCGAACCCTTAAATTCTCTCTCTCACTCCACTTAATATACGCCAATCTCCTTCCCCTCCACTCCTCTCTCTTCCCCTTTCAGCGTCGACGTGCATAAGGCCGAGTTAAATACGTCAAGATGGCATAAATTTGCGAGTCGTAGAGCGTTGTGATTGCGCGTCTCCAAGATGGCGTCCCAAAGGGAAACAAGAGAAGGACGATGGGCGGGGCGCGGGATTCGCGGGAGAGAAAGACACTTTTACATGCGTGTGTGACGAGAGAGTGCCTCCCTGGCCCAAATGGATTATGGGAGGGACCGATCCTCTCCTTCCCGCGAAAATGGGAACGAAGATCGGGAGTGGGGATGGAGGGAATCCTTGCCAATTTACCGCTTACTCTGATTTACAGAAGGTTTTCTCGAGGTCGGGACTTTCTTCGTGCTCAGACTCTTTGATGAAGTGAAGGATTTTTTTTTCTTTTTCCATTGCCTCTCGTGCATTCGGGAGCATTTCGGAAAAGTAAATATTAATTTCCTGCTGATTCGCAAATATTCTTACCTCAATTTTCCAAATGGGCAAATAATGTAGGACGCTCGAACTATGACTTAATCGCGGACTGAATCTTCGCTAAATGGATTTCGTAGATATCGAATTTCGCATTTGGAAATACAACTAATTACACCGAATCACTCTCTTGTGGAGTGACAGTGGATGTCGTGACCTGCTCTGGATTCTGCTATATGAAATTTTGATTCGTGGAGGAAATTAAGTAGTTTTCTTGATGATCCGGGAATAATTAACTTGAGCTGATTTATTCAGGGAGATATTATTAACGGGAAGGTCAGTTTTTCGCATTATATACTATGCATGACAAAATTAAATAGTACAATCTAAATTAAATGCGAATCGTATAGTATATATTGTTAACCTATATTGAATAAAATAATATAAAAATATTAATAATAGCATTAAAATAAAATACTAATATGGAATAAAATTGACAAGATCTCGACAAGAGCACAATTGAACAATTTCTCATTACACGAAAGAGCGAATTTAGATTCGTTTCCAAAAATTACTAAATTCAAGAAACACTCTCCATTAAACGAATCTAACTTAGGTATAAAAATTTACCCTTAAACAAAATTCAAAGGTATTCCACGATATCGAGAAGAAAGCCCGAAAACCTCCTTAAGATTTCACCACGAATGCGTGTGCATGGAATTTGTGAAAGAGCTTTTTAATGTCTCGCATATTCTTTGATATAAAATCCACGGTGCGAAGAGGGCGTGGGTGAGGAATTGAACGAAGTGAGGATTAAAAAGAGGAGAGGAAGGTGGGAATTTGGGACGAACGCGGAGGTATGCAGGAGGGAAGGTGGAATGAGGTGTGAAGAACTCGCCACGGTAGAAGACTGACAGGAGGAGAACGAATCGGCACGGATAAAGCATCGCTAATTGCCCCAACCCGTTCGTTGCATAAGGGTATATATATCTCTTCGCAAATAACCTTTCTCGGAAACGTTCGCATCATCAATCATCGGGAAATACTTTTTCCTCGCCCTTTTTTGATTCGAGGTGAGACCTTTAATTCCCGAAGATTTCCTCCGTTTTTAATTTGAAATTTATAATCTTCCCCTATATTTCGACTACGTTTCAAGGGTTCAAACGCTAACAGCAGGAGGCTGGACCGCGGATTCCAGGAAAAGAAAGTTGTATTTCGTGGCGTTATTTTTTTGACGCTGTCATCCAACGGTTCCCACACTTTCCAGAAAAAATAAAGCATGATTTCTCAACGTGTTTTTAATGCCGTCCGTTCGTTCTATATTTTAAGGGCAAATAACTTGACAGAATAAACATATTGAAAGCATCGCCATAAAAAGCATCCCGATGAAAATGAGGAAATTTCATCCCTGCATCGAATTGGAGATAAAATTCTTCTTCGGTAAGACAGTCGCGATTTCTAACAGAGAATTTTGATGAATAGTGTAGAATTTTCTCACGATCTTTCTAATAAAAAAAGTGATGACATTTAAAATTAAATCCATCCCAATAGAACCGATGCTGAATAAAACGAAAAAAGAGGTGAAATTTCTCCGATTCCCATATGATTATTTTTCAATTAAGCGAAGTTATTTTATCTGTACGCGCTTTCTACACATTCAAATCAAGAAGTAATTCAAGTACTGTTAAGAGTGTTTCTACAACTTAAGTAATTCGCACATATAAGCTGCCACTGGGAATGAACCCCGGACCGATTTCACCAAAGTAAACTACTACCCACTTGGCTATACGAGAATCCAATTTAAAAGAGTATATTTCGCATATTTAGTAAATATATTATGCAAAAATTCTATGAAAAATACGGTTAAAATATTCAAAATTCCTTGTATGCACATACATTTTTCAATTAAAAGAGAAAAGAATGCAGAGAAAATCGAACAACCACTTCATAAGAGTCTTCGATGCACCCAAACTCGAAATGAAAGTTCACTTATAATGCATGTGATTTTATTTGAAAAATCATTGCAATTTTTCCGGTCAAGACTATCTAAAATTAGGTAAACCGAAATCATTGAAGAATCTTGATTATCGTGCGAGTTTTTTCACCGGGCATTAACGGCGGCGCCAAGAACGGTCGTGTATCTCCGATCAAAGCATAAATTAAAACATTTCTGACTCGAGATTTACGCGATGAGTGGAGTAAAGGAGGTAAGAAATAAGGACTATGCGGTGGAGGAAGGCGTTGAGAAGTGCGCCAGAGCAGAAATTATCTGTTAATTAAGATCTTGATTGAATAGGCTTATGCTGAACCCGCCTCCGACGGAGTTTAAGGTAGCCTCGACCGTAGAGGTTTGGGAAAAGGAGGAAAAGATGGACATTGGGTATAAGTTGAATGTAAACGAGCCACACGAGGCGATGAACGATGATTGCTAGTCAAGATGGTGCGGAAAATTCATTGCTAGCATGCCGCGAGAAGAATTAAAAGTGCTCACGCAAAACCGAGTTAAGCTTTTGTTATTTTAGCCATTATCTACCCGTAAAGCATTAAGTAATGAATCATCGTTTACCATGCAAGCGCACCCTTATCATTTAGATATTTTGAAGCGGATATAAATATTTTGCGCCAGCCATCCTATTGAGAATCTGAAGGAATATTAATAGTCGGGTTAGCAAAACCAGATAAGAAGCTACTTTGAATGCGGAAAAATTATCAACGTGTATCGGAGAAAAAACGATGAAAACAGAAGTATCAGTATAGAGCGGAATTAAACATAGTTAACAATGAAACAAATTAAAAGCTGAAATCTGTAGCTCAACTCGTCGATCTGAAAGCCTTTTATTTATGAGTATTTAAATTGTTGAAAATTATGAATAAATTCCATGACTTCTTTTAAATGCTATTACACCTTGTCCCTTAGATTAGGGATTACGTTAGACTGTGTCCCTTAGATTAGGGATTGGGATTAAGTCCCTTAACATCTCGAATACCATTTAATCGTGTAATAGTAACAATAATGACAAATGTATCGGGATATCTATTGATAATTTATTATTATTTAATCCAAAGAGACCGCTTAGTCTTTTTAGGTCACGCTAACAATCAGTCATACCCTAACCAGGATTCAAACACGGGACCTCGGTGTTCGTAGGCTTGCGCGCTATCCCCTAGAACAAAAATTGCTACGGTTTAATACTGCTAGATCGGCAACAACAGTAACTGTTATGAGGGGGTCGTTGCACTTCTTATCCACAAATGTAGAGGCGTACGGACGTTTTGACAGTGGGTGACAGAGACAAGTAACGGAAGCGCTCTCTTTATAGACGCAGGAGAGGCTGTGAATAGGGAAGGCGAATAGATTTCCTAGGTGAGCGAAAAGATTATAGCACACTTACCGTTACTCGCCTCGGCTCCCATGTTGACCGCCGCAGCAGCCGCCTTCTGCTCCTGAAGGGCGGCGAGGGTGAGGATTGTGGCCATGTCCTGCTGCAGCATAATCTGAGGGTCAAAGGGGAATCCATCAGCATCTCTAGGAGAGAAGGGCGAGCGGAAATCGGGCGAGTTATCGGGTAGGAAGCATAGCTGTAAGTTAGAGATGGGAAAGGTTAGTGGTTAGTGGGAGACGTCCGATGATCTCGGTGAGATATCGGAAATTTCCAAGCAAAAATTTGTTACGTCAATAATTTTAGTCTAAACGTTTCATCAACAAATCCTGCAAAGAAAAGTTTGTGTCACAAGCAATTTACAGCAATATCTGCGCGTTTTTTAGTCAGGCAATCAAGTGGTTAGTGGGAGAGGGTTCCGATTGCTCGCCATGACTTCCGCTCTTACCAGTATTTCTTGCTTAAGTTGCTACTTGTCAGACACTACCACAAAATATTCAAGCATTGGTGTTTTAGTACCCAGCTTTATTGAAAAATTATCCATTTTATGATATACAATTTATAATAAAACCCATTCATTGATTAATTCTTGCATTGGAAATATATTTTTCGATTTTCAGCGAATTATTAAATTCTCTTACAAACACCTAAGATAGTGTTAAACATTTAGGCGCTTTACCATCTCCATTGCAATAAATTATTCCAACAAAAAGAAAGCTATCTGCATGCAAATTTTACTGCGCGATAATTAATCAATCGTTAAAGAGTCGTAATAAGTTAAATCGTTAAATAAATTCGTCAGATCGCATTTCATTGTCCAGATGAGAATCATCATGTTACCCCAAAATTTTTATATACTCAAATGAGTTATTTCCACCAAAAGTTCGACTACAACATTCCAAGAATCAAAATTGCAATTAATTCTAAAAAATAACAAAAGAATTGACTCAAGTAAAGTAAGCCATAACATATTTAGGCACTTAAGAGTAAACACATGCATTTCTTACGATTAAAAGAAAGAAGAAAATGACGAGGGGGAAAAAATTAAATTTCATCATCCTGGGGAAAGGGAAATTTGGGAAGGAAAATTTTTGAGGAATCCGGGCCTGGTGAGGGTGGAGAAGACCGATGTTTCTTGGAGAGAGAGGGATTTGGTGGAGAGGCAGATTTCTGGGAGTCCATTCCTTTTTTTGCGCCGCTCGGTGGCTCCCTCTTCCCAGAAATCCGGCTCGTAATGAACGAATCGACTCGAGTAAATTCTCACCTCCTCTCGGATGAGGCTAAAAGGATGCGCAAGATGAGAGATAAGGTGAGGTTTTATGACCGCAGAATCTCGTCTTGAGGGCCGAAGCAAGGATAATTTGCGATAACACATCGCAGATAAAAGGCAAAGAAGACGAAAAATGATTTGAGAAGCCTTAGAGATATCGAGATTTTCTTGTTGGCGAACGAAACAGAGTTACTAATTTCCCAAACGGTTCCGTACAAGAGAAAAATATTCAGCATGCTGCAATTGGGTACGCGGTGAAATCGCATGCATGCATCTGCTTCTGAGTTAATGTATGAGATGATGTATAAGTAGTATATTCGTAGATTCAAGAAGAGATCTGAACGACGACTTACACACGCTCGGAACTGTTTTGATTATTGGTGGAGTCCTACTGTTTACGAATATTCTTTCAGAAAAAAAGCACTTCCTATACTGAAAGTTAAGTGGCACTTGGGAAATTTCTTTTTTAGGTATCTGTTTATGACAGAAAAATATCTTATTAATTTACTAAATTTTTCAATTTTGAACAAAAATTATAAAATCATAATTGATACACAAAATTCGTTGTTAAAGAAAAATTAACAGATATCGTCCATGTAATTCAATGGTTTGCAAGTAAGTAACGATTTAAATTGATAATTTTTCGACTAAATATCATTACCTTCTATAGAATACCTTTCAGAATGAGGAAAATTTTATTAACAACAGGATTAATTTATACCAAAACCATAAAGCCATAAACCATAAATTGTTGGAAAGTAATGTTTAAAAGACACGCGCACAACTTTTTGCATGGGCTTCAATACAATAAATTTCAAAATTTCATTCCAATAAATTATCATAAAGCATTTTAAAACAACTTATTACGTGATGATAATGTCAGCATCTCCATAAATTCACAAGAAAATTCCTCAAGTACGCGAAGATTGAATGCAGCACGTCAATGCAACATTCCATGTTTTCTATAATCTCCGGATGAAATTTGTTCAACCCGTTGACGAGGTGCCTATCCATTTCGAAAGCAGTAATTCAGGATTTCCACCGCTTAAACGCGCATCTTTTGAAGGCAACACCGGTTTGAATTATAATTCGAGTGTTGATTTTCCTACCAAAAAAAAAATAACCGTGAATGAATGAACGCCTTGAAACGGATATCCTCCTTAAACAGGACTCACACACACACACTTTCCATAATCTCCACGAAAAGATTGTTCGATAAAGGAACAGTGGAGGGGCATAAAAAAAGAAACAAATCGTCTCGGAATTGCAGTCGGTAATGAACGGGAGAAAAAACGGCGAGGAAAGGCCTTTGTGGAGGAAGATTGAAAGGAAGGAAAAAACGAACAACTTCGGACATACTTCCCATTTTTATTTTTCCTCAACACCCCTCTTGTATTTATTTTTGACTCCATCCTAAAAACCTCGTGTTTTTGTTTCTGCCCCTCCGCCCCAAACCGTTCCTTTTCCTATAAGCGCAGGAAAACATTTGTCCTGTCTAGAAAACCATCACCAATACTACCCCAGGCACTAAATATCATGTCATCTAAAAACGGAGAAATCACGGGGTCGTATGGTACTTAACGCATATTCGAGTCCAGGAATCCCATTGAGAAATATGTGATGATTATGCATTACAAATGGTTGTAGGTTTATTTTTACGCTTCTAAATTTAGGAGGAAATAATCCTTCATATGCTCCTAAGATATCTCTGCATTTTCTGTGTTTTCAATGAAGATTAATGAATGCAATCGAAGGTGAAAGGGCAATAACAGAAATGTATTAGTGAATCTTTTTTTATTTACTCTATCAATATTTAAGAGATTATTAAATTGATCTTTAATCCCTCAAATGGTTGATTTGTTTCTAAACGCAAAGCACCATGATAAGGCATGTGGTACGTAGTCAAAAAATGAAATAAAATATGAATATATCTTTACAATATCCCAATAAAAGTAAAAAATTGAATCAACTATTTGAAACGAATAAAATAAGTATCTGCATAGTAAATATGTAATGAAACACACGGGCCAGTTCAATTAAGGAAATATCAAACAGTGAACACAAAGGCCACCCATGTGACTCCTTGAAAATTGAATTAGAATAAAACATTGAAGCTAGAGACATAAATACTCTGCATTCATACTCTCTACCATGGATACAGCCCTAAATAACGAATTAATTAGCTCCTTCATAACGGGCCGTATTCCATTTCTGGCCCCCTGATCACACCATTTATACAAGACAACTCGTAGAGTAAAACCGCATCAAATGAGCTCGCATAAAGGAAACGGCTTTCTTTCCTATAGCACTCGGAAGGTAATTAAGCTAGAAGACACTGGGGGGAGAATTGGATGAAAAAGGTCGGGGGTGGAGGAGGGGAAGGAAGGATGAATAATAGGAAAGAATGCGATGGAAAGAGGAGCTGGAGGGGACGTAATGAAGGAAAAATCAGAATAGGAAAAAATCGAGGAAATGGAATAATGGCATATGGGTGGTTCTTCGGAAAGGAAAAAAAAGAAGGGGTAGGGGTGTGGGGCGTGAAGGTTAGAAATTACCACACAATGCATTTGGGTGCCGGGGGACGGAGCGGGGGCAGTAGGGGGCGAAAGAGGGGGGCGGGATGGAGGGGCGGAAGGAGCATTCGTGTGCGAGTTATATTCTGGAGGCGGGAAAAAGAGGTGTATCCGTTTGGAAGCGATAAATCCAGGGACGGCATAACGAGAGATACGCACTTAAGTCGCCCATCGAATCGTGTGAACTCGAGAAAAATATCAAATTAGTTTTTAAGGCGTAATCATTTTATAATAAATTTGTCTCGGAGAGGAGGAAACGGGGGAGGGAAAAAACGGCAATTTACGGAATCCGTAAAGGAACTCCAGGCGGGATGAAAAAAACGAGTCCGATTCCGAATTAAAAACAAATCGGAAGAGAGGGGTTGAAGGAAAACGAGGGCGAGGAAATTATTAATTGATTGAGCGCGGATAGAACGCGTTTTTGTAACCCGCATGTCGTCTTCGATATTAATAATCCCATCCGAAGAAAGGAGTCGAAGAAAGAAGTCGCGATTAACGGGACGGAAAATTAGGGGACAAAAAGGGGAGAAAGGATGGAAAAGAGACGTGGAGGAGAACGAGGTGTTGAGGAGAGGAAATGAAAGAATGCGAGGCGAGAGATTGAAAGCGTGAACTTGTTCCGAAAAAAAGGTGTGGGAGGAGAGTTATATGGACGACACCTCATCGCCAGAAGTGGGAATGAGTGGGGAGGGGAAGAATTGGATGGATGGAGCCGGATGTCTCCGCTTCACAATCTTCCACAGAAAAAGAGTGTCGTGAAGAATGTCACGGCGGAGGCAAATGGATTCACGATATGACCTACCTGGCATCCTTCTCCCTCTACTTATCAATCCTCACTCATTCCATTTTTCCATCTCCCTCATTCTTTGGGAAAACTTCCAAGTTCCTCCCATTCTTCCCTATTACCTTCCAACTTCCCATCACCCATTTCCTTCTTAAGGTTAAATAATGATGTGACTTTTTAACTATTTCCGATTACACCCCAAGTGGTTCCTCTGGCAGTATATCACCTAAGCATCATTTACTTCTCCCTCAACTTAAACATTTGAGTCTAAATTATTTAAATAGCCCAGTGATTATTCCCAATTGTTCCATCTTCTTTATTCCAGTTGTCATTTATTTCTCATTCAATCTGCCTATTTTGGATAGTGTGAATACGTAGATAAAATTAAATCTACGTAGACAATATTTGTAATTTTGAACATATAGAAGTTTGAAAATATATATGACGAAAATATAAAATTTTCAATCTTTAATAAATTTTTATTTTTCCGACATTTATTAATATAGCGATCCTAAAGCTAACACGAATTAGGAACATTACCGATAAGATCATTAAATCACCATTGAAATTCCTCACAATCGAGTACATCATTAAGCTTTTGTTGCCTTTACGATCAACTCTTTTACACCGCGTTTTAAACGATAGCAATAAATAGTGATTAAGATAATATCACACAGATATTCAACCAATGTTCTCTAACTCACCCACGTTTCTAAGTGGTACTTTCGAGTCTCCGCATAAATTAAAAAGGCCCCCCATTTCCTATCCCAACTCTTTGTATTCCCCTCTTCCATAACCCTTTCCTCTGATTTACCCTTCTCCCGCCGAGGAATGCCTTCGAACTCCGAGAATCTTTATTCTAAAACCATCTTTTTTCATCCTCCCCGTCTTCTTCCGTGAACAGAGAGTTATGAGAGAGCGATTTTTTATTGACGGCATCTTCTTCCCGCCCGCCCACTTCCCCTCCCCAGACGGCCAGGTATCAAGGGCAACGGAGAAAGAAAGAGATTTCGCTTCGGATAAATAGCCCTTCCTTTCCTATCTCCGACGATCTTTCCCCCCATCCTTCCCTCCCCGTGGAAAATCCGACGAAACAAACCGAACCTTGTATATTCTACGCGTTTGCCTCAAATCACGCGCTAATTCCCCACCTCCGTTACTTCTTCCGTTTCGTCAATGCACAACGTCACACTGCAGGACTTTATTACCACCCCCTTTACGCGGAGTGGCTACCAAGTTCGTACCACCACCCACAACTTGATGAAACCAAAGACTTGCGTAGATGGATACCCATGATTTTACGATGCTGGTAATAATTTCAGCAGATTTAATCGCCACGAAAGGAAAATTATAGACATAGTTCTACCTACGTTGGAAATCTTATATGGATTTAACAGTTTTAAAAACTTTCCAAAGAAGCTGAAAAGCTCCGTAATTGGGGTGAATACTCAAAACGTCCCAACCATCTCGTTTGAAGGTAACCATGCTAAAAGAAGTATTTTAAAAAAATATTTCCTGTTGACAGCTCTCTCTATTTATTCCCTGACATTTACCTGATGATGTTACTCCGTAACGAAACCTAGATCGATTAATAAAAAGTTTTTGCGGACTCCACCAAGTGAGTTTTTCTTTGTGTGTGATCATGAAGAAGTTCCACCATGTCTCGCCTAAACCTGTCATGTTCCCTGACATTTAATTTCGCTGGATAATTATTTATTTCACATCAAATTGTGTATTGAAATTCTTAATAAACCAGAAAAGAATAGGCTACCATCAAGCTAGGTTTCCATTCGTAGATTACAGATATTCTTTTAAGCAACTTAAGAAATCACTTCTATAGGTACCAGCTAACGTGTACGCCCTTGCCTTATCGGAAACATCTCTTCCAACATCAAGCCCATGACAGCTAACTCAACTTCGTATAATTACTCATTTGCTATAGTCATTGTTTCCTCGCTAGTAAAGTTAATTCAAAAAGTGTTAACTAATCGCCGCATATTATTCTAATCCGTCAAGTTTCCCAAACACCGTCTTGGGAGAGAAAATATTTTCCAGCACATTGAGGGAAGGAAGGAAAACAAACCTCCGCATAAAACACTTCATATTGTGTACAGGAGGCAACTCCTTCGGAACAGACGCCCTTTGGGTAAATGAAATCCGACAATGCATTTCTCGCTTCAGTTTCACGGAAGAAGACGCGGGTTTTTCACTCACCCGAGTTCCTTTTTCCCCTCACAGACTTATGCAACGCGAAAAATAAACGAATTTCGGGCGCCTCATTCCCGCCCGGGAAGATTGTTAATGTGACAACTAGCCGTACCAAGTTGGAGAATTCAAAATGCAAGACGCATGCTTTTACGAATTGAAATTCAAATTCGAGAGGAAATGAATTCCAGCCTTAGCCTTTTATCCTTTCTTCGGGAGGGCGAAATATTGACAAATCTGAAATTTTAATGTAAAGCTATTCATATTCATGAAGAGGAGTAGGCAGAGGAAGCGGATTGCGGGAGGTGGGGGGTGAAAGGGGTGGAAATGAGGGGGTGTAAAGGGGGAGGGGGTTATTGTTCCTGGGGGAGGAAGATGAGCACGGGGGAGGTCACCTACCCGAGGATTTCCCATAATGGAGTTGGGCGACAGTCCCGCGAGTTTGGCCACGCTGTCCGCCATTTTGTGGCGGATATTGTCGAGCTGTTGTTGCTGCTGTTGTTGACCTGCTCCGCCGCACCCGGCGCCTTCGGACTGAAGAGAACCTGAAACAGGAAAAAAGAAATGAAGTTAGATGGTTCCCATGGAGAGAAACAGAGGTATAAATAAATTAGCTACGGAGAGATTCAGTCCCTACCAAGACCTTTGACATTACGTAAAGGTGTATCTACATTGATACCCGGCGTCTTCTTGCAATATTTGTTAGAGATTACAACTGAGTAAGATAAGTATACCAAGAAGTATAAATTAATGTGTTAATTCTACCACCTTATGCTGTTTCTCTATTAAGAAATCCTACCTAAAACTATAAATATATTTTCGGTATAAGAATTCCTTAAATTGCTTTATTTTTTCAATGGAAACAAAGAAAAATTAAATAGGTATATTCAATAAGAACTTAAAATAACTTAGCGATTTTTACCAGGATCGGAAAAATAACTAAAACTGGCAAAAAATCAATGGTTTTCATAATAAATATCTAAAATTCCAGGAAATATATTTTTTCTTACATTAATATTGACTTAATTTAATATTTATCTTACATTGATAATCAATCATAAACCATTTAACATTGTAAAAATAAAAAATCTCCATCGAGAAATCGATACCAAAAAATATTCGCTTAGAACACACGAATGTGAGAAATTTGACGAACAAAGTTTCGTAGAGTGAATCAATCATTTTTTTGAGCATAAATTTTCTCCCTCGGGAAAAATAAGCTTCTTCCTCCGGCAGATTTCTAAATCTCTTCACACCGCTCAAATCCATTCACCAAAGTAGGGAAAAGCGAAGCTTAAACGATTCCACCTCCGCGTACTATCATTAAAAACTAACTAACCAGACACTCGAAAAAAAAGACGACTCCTGAAAACGTCTCTCCGAAAGCGAGAGAAAACCCCCGACTGACGGAAACGGGTCGAGAGCTCCTCATCAACTTTCCAGATCGTTAAAAACGGATTGCGCGAGGGAGATCAGCTCCCGTAGATACGGAAAGAGAAAACAAAATCGTGGGATTCCGATACACTCTCCCAGACAGCTAGGTCCTGCAGCCAAATCGCTTAATCGGTAAACTCCCGACTCATTGTACGACATCTCACGCTGTCCCACGATCCACGCAACAGGTGGCGGCGCTTCTGCAGAAGTTTTTTTCCCTCGCCTTAAATAACACCCAAACCCTAACCCCGACCCGCCCTTCCCAGGACTTGTGCAAACAATGTTCCACCTCAGCCCCACCTACGCATCTCACACGCTCTTCACTAACCTCCCCCGTCTCCCAAAAACTACCTACCGAATAACACCCACAACCCCTTCCGCCCACATGCGCCAGTGTAAACAAAGAGCGCATTCCTATGGGGAAGTGGCATTCTCGCAGCTTCCTTGCCTCAGGTAAGGGTTCCCTCACTGCACTCGAGATCCGAATCATGCCTTTGTGCGATTAACTTTAATTCAACGGACGATTGTTCAGGAGTGACGTGAAGGTATGAATGGAGAATGAGGTAATATTAAATAAATGATAATCTCATAGGGAAGGTTTTATAAGAGTTGGTTCTCGGATGGACTCAAGCAGCCGACGTTATTCAGTGTTTCATTTATGATAGTATCGCCATGTGTAATCGTACGCAATTATTCTAAGACAATAATTATGCTAAATGCTTTGGGATGAATTTCCGATATTTTTTTAACCGATGAATTTATTTAGTCAAGTTGGTAGTCGGCGATCGATGTACAATTTGCCACTTCGAGAACAAAGCAGCAGTCTGGAAAAAGTGATTCCAAAATTTCCTTAATTCCCGACTGTAAGTGCATATAAAAGCTATGAGTTGTATGTGATATGATAGGTTCGAAATATTTTTTTAGCTATTTCTCCATGCAGTAAACGTAACACTTATTCAACGTAATAATAAGCTAGGTAAATAAATGCAAAATTCTGTTTTATATACTACTATTGTGAAAATTCTTTAAGTATTACCAAGAATTCTTTAATTTATGAGAGTTACCGATACTAAAACAAAACGAGTATCTAAGTTTTTCTTCATTGGGAAGATAAATCTTTGATGTTCTCTATCTTGATTTGACGAATGAAATGAAATGCATAGCGTGTAACCGAAACTTCAAAAAATACGTGTAGATTTTCCACATCCCAGATTCCATATTTCTGCCAAAGAATTATACAATCTTCCTCATTACACACGGAAAATTACAGTGAGGTGATAATTACTTCCTGGAAGGAACGATTTCAGCATATTCAATTGAAATTTGGGAGCAATTTCGCTATTTTTTCAAGGCGCGAGGTAATTAGGGCTGAATTCGGTGGTATCTCTTGGCTGTAGAGATGAAGGCACCCGATTGCGGGCCTGCCGAAGCGTGAGCGGCAATAGAATTCATGATAATTAGAAAGCCATCAAAGTTAAAGTGTAAGAAACCAGAAAATACAAATTGTTGCGAGATTAAAATCTGACTTGCATTACAGAAATTAGGCAGCTCTATCTAAAGATCGCATCTCGATGAGTATCTGAAGACAATCACTTTTGGATAATCAGAGATTTCTACAGAATAACCCAGTTTGTTAAAGTAATAGATAATATTGACAAGAAGCATGACTTACGCAAGGCAGTTTTCTATCATTAGTATCCGATAAAAGATACTGCATTAAAATATTAGAACCCTGTAAGAATAGTTATTCCTTGGTTCACCCCTAATAAAATATTTTCACAATATTTATATCACCGCAGGGACATTTCTCAATAGAATCTTTCCAGATTTTCTTGTAATAAAACATTTTGGATAATTTGAGTTTTATATTGATGGGATGTCAAATTTTTCTACTACACACGGAAGAATTAATATACTTTATTATATTAATTGATGATAAAATATTACAATGAACTCGGCAACTGTTCATTCTTTTATTCATGTGATGTCTAAGGGAGTCTTTCGAGATGCAATACATGCACTTACAATTACGATGATTAAATACCTGACGAAAGGATTCTAGGAATCACGTCACCATGAAATCAACGCTTAGTCTCATACACCACGAAGAAATCCATCCATTGCATCTCGTCTCTCCAATTTCAGCTAATTAAATGATCAACGAACTCTCTTAGAAACACGTTACAGCTCGTAACACGCCCTCGACGATAGAATCATCTGGTATAGACCGAAACCTTCGTGTTTGCCATTAGACGTCCGCGACAAAAAACGTGAGCATATCCCGCCATCTCTCCCTCTTTATCTCCACAACGAGATCACTCCGTAAAGCGTGTTTTGTCATTTATTCCCCAACGGCTTCGAAATGGGGAAAACGCCATCGGAGAGGCATTTAGCGTTGGTCGTGAAATCGCTTTTAAGACTTTCCCTCCTCAAACGAAGCGCTGTACTCTTGTTTGATTGAATTCATTTGACCACAACTAGTGCGGGAGGAGTAGACAAACGGAGAGGAGATTGGGAGGTGAAAAAGAAAGTGGGATACGGGTTGAAGGATGGGGAGAAGGGGTTGGGTTGTGGGTGTTGGATTGCATCGTGGGTGTAATGGAGTTCCGATGTTCCACGATCACCTTAGCTAAGACGAGTTAAGTTGGCCAGGCGATGGCCATTAAAGCCATGTGGATTTCGAGGCGGTGGGGGTGGGGCTCGAACCTCTTTAATTACGGGGATGGAAAGGCCTTCCTTTTCCCCGGAGTGCAATGGCTATGAGCTCATCGATTCACGCCGTTAAGTGACACTCCTTCCGTCTGAATTCACGCGGATGGGTTGGAAATTGCCGAGTTTCCGTTAGGCCTAAGGATCGACTTCCAGCTCCGCAAATTAAAAAAGGAGTGGAGGCAGAAAGGTATGGACGAATATCAGCGATGTGATTAATGTTGAGAATCTCGCTGACTACTGCTTGTAAATTTAATTCATTTTCCATAAGGGGTAATTTATTCGAATAGTTAAGGATGGTTAAAACGTACAGAGTGACAAATTACCATGGTAAAGTTTATACTAATTGTGAGAGAGTCATTTTATTTAATGATAAATATAAAAAATGAAATTTATATTGGGATATACTTTAATGCACAAAAACTTTCGCGAAATTGTTGATTAGATGAAAGATATAAGAATGAATTTTAAATGAAAGGAAGTTTGAT
Source organism: Pachydiplax longipennis (assembly GCA_036926295.1). NCBI lineage: Eukaryota > Metazoa > Arthropoda > Insecta > Odonata > Libellulidae > Pachydiplax > Pachydiplax longipennis. The sequence continues at coordinate 42,064,497 of JAVFKF010000002.1, forward strand.
TACATGAACTTAAGCGAGTGGAAGTGCAAATAAATTCCTAAATAATAAATATAGTAGATGTAGCACTTTCCACGTTACTAGTATAGCCTAACTAAAAATTAGCAACACAATGATATATAAGAAAAGAGAAGCTCTGATACAAGCGTAGAATAATAGAACAATACTTCACGATAAGTGGGACGATGAAGAAAAAAATCGCAGCCCGAAAAAAATTCCAGCAGTTATCTTGTGACTAAGGTCTCCCATTAAAAATATCGTAATATCGTTTTTAGGGAGCTTCTCTATCCCAAAGAAAATCCGCATCTCAAACACGACTACCAATTCGCAAACCCATCTCTCGCAACGCGGCACAGCACCGATAAAAAACATCCATTCTATTATTAGTCCTCCCCCTCAGAGAGACCATCCGTAAAATTCTTCCACCAGATCCATCGGGAGCGTTAACATAGGTTTCGAGCATTTCCTGTTACGTCCTCCGGCCAAAGAAGGTATTGCTTAGGCCATCTTGCGTTCAGACACTGTCTGCTTGGGGTTAATTTAAAGGGGAATAATTTGGAGCTTACCATCTGTTAGGAATGAGAAGGATGGGATGTGGGAGAGAGAAAATATGAAGGGGTTATGAGGAGGGAATGGGAGGAGTGGCTGCTAGTGATGGGGCGAAAAAAACGCGCCGAGTTGGCCTTCCGAAAGAGATAAAAAAAGCGATGGAGAGGGGAGAGGAGACGCCACGGAAGATGATGAAGTGGATTGTGGAAAAAAACAAAAGCAAAGAAAAAACGAGAGTGGAAAGAAGGAAAGATAGAGGGATCGGAGGAAGGAAATGATAAATGAAAAGCTCGTGAAAAATGGTGGCCGAGGAATCGACGGCAAAATTAAAAGTTAATAGTTTAGGTCGGTTGGAACCCGTAACAAAACAACTCCCATACATTGGATGTACGAAGCGTCGGTGGAAGGATTGGAAAAAAAGAGTTGAATGAGGAGAGGCGTACCTCTTTATCTCTCTTTCTTTCGGAGGTGTTGCTGGGAGGAAATTTTCTTTTGTCTTTCTTCCTTTTGGTCGTTTTCTCCGTTTGAACGATCGACTGTCACTCGGAGAGCAACGCGAGGAGAACAAATGAAGGCGAATGAGCGCCGTGTGGGAGAATCGACGGAAAATGGACCGAGTTTAATTAACGGCCGAGCCCTTTCTTGTAAGAAGTAATATTGAATCCATAAATTTCGATACATATTATTACGCGGGGGAAAAAGGACCAGCAAACTACTTTTTGTTGAGGCCGACGAAATCAGTTTCACATTAAATGCGACGTCAAATTTCTAAGATGGATGCTCTCGGAGCTAATGATTCGTGATTTAAAGGATGGAGAAATGTGCCGAAGCTTCTTTTACGTAACAATGGATGCGTATTACACCCTTAGTTTAAACCTAGAGGTTTCATTATTATTATCTTTTTTTACATAAATCAGTACTTGCTTTCCTTTGCTTTGCAACTGTGAATAAACTTAATTAATAGTAAATATAAAACTTGATGTATTAGCGATTAGCTAACTAATGAAAATAACGCTATAATCCATTCGATTTCGAGAAATTAATATCTGTTATAGTTTATAATTATAGAGATATTTTGCTTGGTGTTCTCTGGTTTCGGATATCTAAGTTGTTAACTCTGGTATTTTCCAATTTAAAGATTTATCACAAAGAGTTTTCAGCATACATATTTTCCAAGATATGTAAATAGACTCGCAGAAGTTTGAGAAGTTTCAACTAGTATTTACTAATCTTATTCTATTCCTAAACATATTATCGGATTAGTGCGGGCTTAGGGAACAAACCCATTAGGACTCTATCCCACAATATGATCAATCTCCAAAATCCCATTCATCCACACGACTGACAAGATTTCATCCATAAACATTAAAAAAACCTCCTTCAGCAGAACAAGATGAATAGGACGGATTCCTAAATATGCATACGGGTTGACGGCGTTTTAATATAACATATGCCCACATCCTCGGAGAATCCGATAAATTAAATTACAAACGAAGAATTTTTCGGAGAGAGGGGGGGCGAAAGGAAAACGAAAATCATAACGCGAGATGGGGCAGGAGACATGCGATAAGATGTGAAAGAAGGAAAGATCGGAATGGAAAGCTGGGATAAGGTGGTCGGAATATAAAGACCAAGGTCGACAAAACTCCTTAAAATCGAGGAGAGATGTAAGCGAGTGTGGGAGGAATGAGATCGGGGGGATTGAGACTCGCTGCGGTCAACTTCTTATCCAGCTTCAGTGGGTGTGGTTTGGGGAGAGATGGAAGAGCTAGATGTAAGAAGGGAGGAAATGTCGATGTGTGGAATACTTTCCCGACAACGCTTGATTGGCAATGGCGTGAGAAGGCGACCCCTGGATAAAAGAAGCTGGTGTGGGTGGGGGCGGAGGAGTGTGGGACGAAAGACATACACTCGCTCCCTTTCCAACGGGGGAACTTTACAATAAAGGTTTTGTGGAAACAAGGCGATGGGCGTTTAGACAAACATTTATACTGAAATGACAATGGAATTGCTACGCTGTGGGATATCTTCAAGTGGGGACAGGATATGAAAAGCAAATACCCTCATTCCCTCCGGGTATTTTTAAATATGGAATCTCGAGATCATGCGGGTGTTGTAATTTTGTTGTAACTACCCGGCGAAATATTCTATTTTTGAACGCATAGGTAATGGAGATACGCTTTCACGCGTGTTGAATTGAAAACTATACTAGGACGTGAGTCAGGTAGATTGTTTTCATCTTTCATGTTACCAAAGGTTTCCTTATTCTCTATTTTTACTTGATTAGGACATCATAACATAACATTATAAAATGAAAAGATAAGCAATAGCTCTTATTTGAAATACGATGCCACAAATTGCAATTGTTTACGAAACAAATGACATTGATTTTACAACTTGTTTATCAAACTGAAAAAGAAAAATGAATTGACCTAGGGTATTTAATTCTTTTCCCATAGTTGTGACTAGATAATCAAAAGAAATGTTATTAATTTTTACCTCATCAATGCTTATTAAAATATTAATTTTAAAATCAATCAATTATTCTACACGTTTAGTTTCATAGGCAAATTGAAACCTCCTTTTGATAAAATTTCTAATCGAGATAATTATCAAATATCTGTCGGAGAATTACAAAATTAAACTCTAATTTTGGATATTAGTGAAGATAGGGACGAGTTAAGCTATCGTTAAACTAGTATTTAAACCCTGTGGCCACACTTTTATCCAGGAATGAATACGCGGTTATAAAGTTGTTCCCAAGAAAAAGATGCAAATTCGAAGCGCACGCCGAAAAGGAAAAACAAACGGGTAACAAATTGAGCAACTCTTTAATTTAATTGCTAAATTCTTCCGTTTCCATTCCGCGGAAATCTTGGGCGGAAATCGAAAACGTGACGAGTAAAATTAAATTCCTAATGCCTTTGCCTTTACGACTAGTTATCCATCGCCACGGCGTCGGGATGCTCGAGATAATTCCTTGAAAAATCTCTCGCCATTCATAATGACGCTCTCCTTTTTCGAATAGAGGGCGTGTAGACATTGAACTCAATTTAATATTTTTCCGAGGGGTGAGGGGCAGAATTTTATCTGACAACCCGGTGCCCGGAGTGGATTCCAAAGAAACCGAAAATAATGGTGCGATGGGCGTTGGTGGGCCTTTTGAGAGCGTTCTCCCGCTTTGGTTTGAGAAGAAGGATGAAGGTTTGAGGAAAAGTGGAGAGGGGAGAGGAGAGAAATGAAGGGGTAAAGAGAGAAGAAAGATGAGGCTCCGGAGGAGGGAAGAAAGGGATGAATAAGAAGATAAGGAAAGCGGATAAGAGTCTGGAAGAAAATTGAGCCTAGTGAAGGAAGAACAAAAGAAAGGAAGGCTGAAAAGATAGAATGGTGAATAGACACGGAGAGAAAAAAAAGGAGCATAGAAAGTGATAGACGAATGAAAAGAATGGGATGATTGGTGGGATATAAGAAGATGATAAATCTGCGAAATAGAATGAAATAAAAGCAGGAGAGGTTCGAAGTATTCAGGCGTTCCGACGCAAAATTATATATGCGCCATTGTCTAAATCTCACTGCATCATTTGTATAGAGAATATATTATCATAGCGACTGGGATGATCATCAATGCTTCGATTACCTGTTTCACAGTATATATATCCGGTCTTGACTAAAAATTATATGAAGACTCGATTATAGTATCGAATGAATAACATCAGGAAGAAACTAATGGAAATGTAAAGAAGTGAACGAAGTAAGAAGACAAGAGATACAATATCGTACAAAAGAGCTCGCAAAGAATAAAAGAAACTCATAGAAAAAGAGGAAGAAAAATGAAAGAATCGGAAGAATTTAAGCATGTGAGGAATCACGAGGTAGTAATGTACAAAACAAAAATACGGAAGCAGTAAGGTAAAGAAACCCGAATAAAAGATCGAGAAGAGGAGAGAGACGAAACGAAGAAAAAGGGATTCGAAAAGAAAACGAAAAAGCAGGAAAAAGAGGAGCAACAGGGAGAGAAGGAAGAAGATGGGAAGGGGAAGATTCCGTCGAATTTTTGAGAGGAATAGCTCCAGTCGATTGGAAGGCCGATAAGTTCATTCGAACAGAAAGGCACTGAAGCCGCCTTTGGCAGGATATCAAAATTATAATTCTCTATATCTTACTCTCTCAAACGACTACTTCCCCATCCTCTCCTTACCTTTCTGCTCAAAAATCCATCTCCCAATCTTTCTCTCATTCCCCACCGCCGCTGGTTCCTTAACATCGCGCCGAAAAAAAGGAAAATACGCAACTTTGGTCCCGAGCACCGCAAAACAAAGAAGAGATCCAAAATAGCGATGTCTTCTGAGGGCCGAAAACAATGTCACGCAAGGAGACGATTAAAATCCAATTGAAGTGGTTTTCTGGGTTGACCGCTACGGTATAGGGATCAGTTGACTCCATTCCCCCCCTACTCATCCCTTCTTTACCATTCCTTTCCCCCTTTCCCTACGTTACCGGTTAGCAACCGCCCTCCCACGTCCCCTCATTCCGTAGTTGTCCACGAAAAAATATCGCGTCGTTAGGGAGCTTAAGGATTAGGGAGGATGGAGGCAATCCGTCGAGTGTCACGAGGAAAGGGACAAAAAGAAATTTCGGAAATTACGAAACGTGTACCTTTTTTCTGCATATTCAACCTCTATCACGAACGCTCCTTCCGTGATTTACCACTGCTACCTCGAGGTCTCCGCGTTACTTGGAAAGGGGTGAGCATTGCCTACCTGAATCAGGGTTTCGCAAATGTACAAAAGTTATCGATTTGAATATCAATTTCTCAACAGTTGGCAGCCCTCTAGAGGGGCGCGCTCTGATTCGTTTTTTGACACGATTTTATCCGGCAATTAATCGAACGTGCTCTTTTTTATTTTAGAAATCGCATTAACTGCACGATGAAGCTTTTGTGCTGCATACAAATGGAACGAATGAATAGCGCGACTGGTTTGTTTTCCAAGTGGATGACAACCTGATTTCAGATGTCCTGCAAGGAAAATAAATAGCTTCCGCTAATTAAACTCGGCATGTAATGCTGTATTCACGAGATTTTCCCTTCGTCCATTAAGAGGTTCGAAGAGAACTTTAGTTAAACTCTTTCCTCTAAAATCTCACGATGTTATCTTCATTATGCATTGCTACCGACGCATTCCAAATATTTTTCGCCACAGCTAATTCAGAGCACGATAAATTTCCATATCTTTTCCCACTTCCCCTACATTCTTTAGTAGGAATTTTGTATCGATCCTTCGCTAAGATTCGTTAAGGTGTTAGTATGAGCTTTTGAACTCATTCGGACGAGATGGAAAATTATTCCGCACGATTTATATCAGCGGTACGTGTAAGAGTGACTTGTAAGGATACGTAGGATTATCTGGTACGGAGTCACCTCTCCCTGATGACCGAGGCTTATTGGTGCCGTGATCCTATTTACCCTAATGCAATATGCGAGAGAGAGATTTGCGATTAAAATCGACGCGCGAGCATACGGAATGACGTACAACGTCTGGAGGAATGACATGTAATTCTTTTGAGGAAATTGCTCGCTCTCTAACGGTTGCTTTTTGTCGAAAAGTAACGTGCGCCGCAGCTGCACAGCCAGTCAACTGCCAGAGGCGTCTCTCTCGGCGTATTAATGTAAAAGTGTGCAGAAACCGTTCGAAGGGCGGAAATGCAAACGCTCTGTTCTTCGGTTCTTTTTTGAGTCGTATGAGACGGAAGATTGCGGAGGAAAGCGAGACGTTGAGGATGAAGTTCAGCATGAGAATTTCGAACGGAAGGTTGACAATTATCTACCAAGAAGAAATGAATCATGAAATCAAGATACGTGTTTGATATTAAGATGTCTCTAGTTATTCATTGACTTTCAGATACGTAAAAAGTTGGATAATTCAAAGTAAAAGTGATAAAAACAGCCAAAAATGAGACTTGAGATAAAATCGCATAAGATTAAGAAAATGGTATAGGCGGCATAAGTTCGAATTCTGGACTTTTCAGGCCAGGCAGTTCTATATTTTAGGGCAGTTAGCAAATAAATAGTCGATGATCACTTCTCACGTTTCGTCTTCTGATTCTTATTCCATCTATTCATTCATGGACTATTATCTATTTCTTTTAGAAAGAGAATCCATTAATGATGCAATTTGGGATATGATGCAATTTTAGCGCAGTTTCATGGATCATGAACGTATCAGTCGGATCCACCTTTGCGATAAAATGAGATTTCAAAGCCTAGACCAATATAAAAATTGCATATACATACCTACTCGTATCTACTGATATATTTTTGATTTCCTCGATTTTTGACATCATAATAGAAGACGACTTAATTTAGGAAGATATTACGATTAAGTTGTCTCTCTTTTTGGCTTATTCTCATCCCAAAGTAAGGGTAGGTAATACAATATACACATCTAATTTTTAATTAATAGTAGATGGTAATTAAATCTAACACATATATGTATATCGGGTTCCTGAAGTCTATATGAAACTCTATTAACAAAAGCTTCTCAAATTGTTAATTTAAGGGGCCGTTTCTGATCCGTATCCGACATAGAATCAAAGATAAATTTTAATTGTAAAGTGAGAAGTTAACATCAATATAAAACGATGAGTTCTATCTACAATGACAAATCTCCGCGTATAATATCTTCCAAATCCGTCGAGTCAGCTCTCCCCGATACCCCCACATTCTACGTACATCTTGACAGACAAGCGAAGCGATATTGCTTTTCTGCTTTAATGAAACGCATTACAAAGCTCCTCCGAGGAGATAGAGCCTTGTACGAGGAAGTGGATGGGAAACGAGACTCAACGCAAAAAGATCCCTGCAGGCAAAAGACATGACATCCCACTGAATTCTTCGCGTACGTGACCTCGATTTTTAAAATTCTCCAACGCTCACTCAGGTGTTGGTACCTCTCGGATGAGGCGGCTGGAGAGTCGCTCCCTCTCTTGTTTCCCTCAAGAGTGACGCCGTCTGCGGAGCGACCTCTCCGGCGACCCCCTCGCGGCCCGCCCCCTCCCGCGACACGCGTACCATTCCGGGCGAGCACGCATCCGCGCGTGGCCCTTCGCTTCGCCACCCTCTGCATCTTTAGACACCGCCCCAACACTTAGAGGGCCTACCGGGACGAAATCGGAGTCGGAGGGCCCTCCGAGGGCGTTTATGACACCATTTGCTTCATGAGGCCATCTTCCGGGATTTGCGGTGGGGGCGAAGGGGGAGGGAGAGGAGGAGGCGCCGATGACAAGTGAAAAACCGAGTTGCGCGAGCGGAGGTTGTCGGCCTCCCTTCCCATAATCCTCTACCTACTGCTAATCCTATCTCCCATCCTCCAGCAAAGGCATCAGCGATTCCACTCTACGATTCCCCTAACACGATCGATCTTCTTTTTTTCCGATAATTTTCAACGTTTTGCCTAACATCGGAAAGAGACCTTAAGTCGTAGCAAATAAAAATTCCTGGTTTTTCCGCGGGAGTTTGAGTCACCTGAAAGAACTTGGAAAATTTTCATAGATAAAAAAAACTATTTCAGAAGGAGGCTGCCGTGAGTTATCACTAGTGTAAAATTAACTAGTGTGAAAAGTTATCCTTGTCCGGCTTCATTAGCAAGAAATGAATCGGAGAATCTCTTTTCCATGCCCCAATTACTGCTGGTTGGTGTAAGATTTCCTTTGGAAGTATTACCGTATGTTAACACAGGGCTAATTATTAGTTATTATTCCTGATTTTATCGTAGAAGAAAGGCGGCAAATGAATTAGTACGATTTACAGTAAGGATATCTACACTAGGCGATGATCGATAGTTTAGTAAATCCCTCATTCTACCATAAAGCTTTGCGGAAGGAAGAAATGAAAAAAATAGCGGAAAATGAGTTGCCCAGGGCGTGATTAGATTAGAGAGGCCAGAGATGAATATCAATGAGGTAAATAAATCGGAGATTAAGGTACTTATTTGGAATAAATATATACATTATTACTAAGCTCTATTGAATATTTTACAAGGCAAGGGTTCCCTAAAAACACAATTACATAAAAGTAATTATATATAAGTAGTTATAAGGAAAAAATTTACTTCCCCGAAAACATCAAGTATAAGTTAATTACAAAATTTGGAAAATGAATTGTAAAAATAAAAATAATCCCTGAAAAAGTGAGGGAAGGACACATACCTTCCTCCTCATCTGAATCGGTCATGTATTAGAGGACAGAATATCCAATCAACCGATATGCCTCCACTCACGAGTTTTCCGCACAAGTAGGAAACGGCTGGAAGGTGAAGGACCTAGCAATATGGAAGAACTCAAAAAAGGAATTGCCAAATTGGAAGGCATAAAAATGGAAACCGTTGCGTTTTCGGCCGCAGTTGGGGAATGCGCCGAGCACGCGAAATTAGAAAAGCTGGAATAGCATAAGGAAAAGAAAAGACTCGAATGTAAGCGTGGGGAATTTGATGGGATGCGTGGGAGAGGTTGAGCATTGCACGGGCGATTGGAATGGAAAAATAGACTCGGAAAAGAGAAGGAGATGGAAAATATTCGGGGAGGCGTGGACCGCCACTTAAGATCCACGACACGCTTCGATAAGCGAAATGCTTCGCCTTTGGCTATTTCTGAATGGGTCGATGTGCCGATGAACACACAGTTTGCGTTTCAACGCTCGAGCGCTCACGAGGCGTGCTTTTTGTTTCGGGTGTTGATTAATGATTTCAACCACTGCAGTAGTGTATATTGGATATGTAACCCTACGTTCATTGGGCTCGTTCTACCTTGACGGAGGTGAGTCGACAAGCTCAAGAAGGAGTCGCATTCAAAGAAACATTATGTTTTCAATTAAACGGCTATTTGCTCGAAGGAAACCTCATTCGCTCACTGCTTTTTTTCCTTCCTTGATCCAAGGTCAGAATCCGACGACGACTTGCGATTTTGGGAACCTTTTTGCGACTATACTCTGATGGTAGTCCAATTCATGTCAGTTTTTATATATGCATACGATTACCAATACGATATAAACAATTTATAAATTTAATTTAGATTTTCGATAAACTTATTTGGAATAGGTTCGATAGACTATTTCGATTATTTGTAACTGCCTTACTTCATTTACATTAGGTAATCTACTCTTCCATCTAAAAATACAGCTCGCTAGCCACTTCACAGTGTGTAAATTTCAATGCATGCATAAATATATATGTTTTTGAGTCTGTAACAATCTAAAAGAGCTCTAAATAGAAGTTAAATACAGCGGTGATAGCCCACATAATTTTGCGTGGATAATATCAGAAAATTTCATTGTAAGTATGCAATAAAGAAAATAGGATAAATTATGGTGGTTTCTTAAGACTCGAATCGAGTATATTTAAAAATCATCAACTGCTAATGACTTTAACTTTATAGAATACATCCCAATTCATCAGGAGGCAACCTCTAGCAACAGCAACGGTATAAATACTTGTATCGAATGCATCGAAGAGTTTCTTGCGCTTCTGAAAAGCACCAACCCCGGAAATTCGAACACCCCAGCTGTGTCGAAGGGGGTGGATGGGGACCACTTCTTAGGGAACATCTCGCAACAAGGGGTTAACGGTTAGTTCGTGTCTCCGCATGAGCGAAACTATTTTCCCGCGCCTTTCCCACGCCGTGGGACACGCACCCGCGACGCGGCAGATAAACAAACGCAGAAAACCGAGTCTAAAAGACCGAAAACAGAAAAAAGCGGCAAAAAAGTCCGGAACAAAAAGGCGCGGGGCGTCTCGAGTTTCGATCCAGGGAGGTCAGGATGTGAGGATCAAAGGGAGAAAAGGTGAGAAATTTTTAAGAGTTTTGAAAATAGACGCTAAAAGGGGTATAACCGTTACCCTTTCCCTCGAAAAAAACCCTTTTTCCCATTTTTCCCCCACGGGGCAGATCCCGCTTTGTGGAGGCTGCAGGAGAGGGTAGCAGAAGGGTAAAGAATAAGGGTTGGTGGGGGCGGGAGAGGGGTAAAGGGCGAGGGGTGGAGGCCTGCTGGAGGTTACCGGAAGGTAAGCCACAGTCATTTGGTCCTTTTTTTCAAGATTTCCGAGTTTTTTTCCGCCGTCCCCTCCTATGAGATAAAGGGCTGCAAGAGAAAAGCCGCCATTCCATATTTCAGAGATTTCGCGATATAGTCACCCGTATCCCGTGAAAGAGTACTATTGGAAACCCGTTTCCAGGCTTTTGTTCGAGGGCTTTGTAGCCACGGCTGTTTCACCGAATGCGCTGGACTGGCCTCCACCAAACTGTAAAGCGAGCTGAGATTAAAATCTTTTCTGCAAGATGAAAAGCGAATCGACGCAAAAAATTTCAAAATTTTAACGAAAAATGTATTTTGCGGGAAGGGATATTTGTTGAGTCCCAGCAAATTTGGTGCATTCAACAAATGCTACAGGAAATAACTTTACGGTAATATACAATGCTCGTCAGCCATTTATATAACCAAGTATATTTTAATTTCCAATCGTTCCTATGATTGATTTTCACCTTCGCAAAATCTATGAATCGTTATAACGCATTTGCTTGAAAGAAGTAACATTATTCAACAAAGTTTAAGTACTTGTAGAGTGCAAATATAGATATAAATTTGCTTTCAAATAACAAACTCAACTTTCAAAATATTTTACTACGACGAAGAACTTATAGGATTTTTAATCAGGACAGTTGATAGACTTTTAGTAAATTAGCAAAAATAAACAATTACTGTCATTAAAAATTAAGTGGATGTGAACACGGCAAAATCCTCTTTCCTTTTTTACTTTTCCGTCAGTAAAAGGGGAATATACTACAAAATATAAAACAGACCTTGCGAAGGAAACCAAATCACAAAAATTTCATAAAATTAATTCATCTTCTTGTTGTGGGTATGTTGGAACTCGCCAAGAAATTCTAACTTGTACAAGTAAAATTTTTATCATCAACAATTCCCGAAATTATGATAAATAGTATGTTTGAAGGTTTATTCAACTCAATAAGTCAGTGATAAAGCAATCATTTAGTTATCGAGCCAAATGCATATTTTATTCTACACATGCTTAGAATTGACTAAGTGCAACTCTGCAGCAGCTAAATATTGCAAGATCGCTCATAAGACAAACTAGCGTCAGTTTGAGTCAACTCACCTACAATATTGTCGCATAACACCACAAGCAAATATAGGAAAAGTATTTCAAAGAATTCAAAAATTTCACATAACTGCGTTAATTCTGATCTTAAGCAAGGGTCTTATGCATACTGAATCTACAAAACCCCTATTGTTTGAATAGTGTTGTATGTCTTGGGCAACCAGTTAATTCATTCATAATTCAATTACGCACTTACTAATTGGCGGCAGTCCCATCGTGATATATTCCTCCCATCTTGAGCGATAAATAGCAGAGCGCAATAAATAAAAGAAAAATTTCATACGGGTGCGAGATTATATTACTTTGGATCAAAAGCGCAGGTACGAACCGCTGCTGAGTATAAGGTCTAATCTTTACGTTGGGATCCGAAGCGAATAGGATATCATAAGGAACATTCCGTTGCAAAATTACGTAAAGTCCCATAACTTGAGTCCTTATTTCTCCTTTCGTGGGAAAAGGCAAAAGCAAGCAGGAGAGCTTCCGATGGGATAAAAAAGGGCTCAAAGGGGGATGAAGGGTTCGTCTTACCGTAGAGAAGGGCGTGGTGGGGAAAGGGTGTCGCAAAGGGGCGATGCAGTAATGGTTTTCCACGGGGCAAAGGGTACGCACCGGGGTGGGGCGGGGCAGGTGAGGAAAAAACTTAGAGAAATAGAGGAAAAAAACGGAAAAATAGAGAGAGATGGGATGCGGGTTGGGGAACTGGATAAAAGGATGGCCGACGCGGTAACGCGACACCCTTTACCTGGAAATTCCCTCCGTAGCTGAAAGGGTGAGAAGGGGTACGGGGGAGGGTGCACCGGAAGAGAATGAAAAGTTAGAAAAAAAGGTTTTTTAATCCGTTGGGGCGAGGGGGAAAAGGCACCCTTTCCTCCCAAAAGGTCCCGCGGATTCGGGCGAATTTTCCGTCGGCGAAAAAGGGGTGTTTGCGCTGCAGACGGACAAAAAGTGGGAAGAATTAATTCCCACGGGATGGAAGATGAGCCAAGGAGAGCGAGGGCTTCGGAGTGGAAGAATCGAGATGCGCACACACAAACGTCCCACCTCTGCAGGAACACGGTTCTCACACTCGGAAACCCTCTCGCTTGATAAAACATACACTCCCACTATTTTTTTTCCCGCCGTCTTACTGTTTGCTCCTTCCCGACGAGCAAACGGAATCCCCGTTTCAGAAAAAAACCCGATCCGGGGAAACTTGGACGGTTCCCGGCTAATCCTTGGGATGTTAGGATAGGCGAAAAGAGAAGAGGAAGATGAATGAATGAGTGAAGGGAAGAGATGACGAGAACATGAGAGGCGAGTCGAATTTTTAACGGAACCGGCTAAAAAACGGACGGAGATTCGACGTTTGAAAAGTGATTTATCAAACTTTTTTACGGACGGGAAGACGGAGCGACGTTTCGGAAAGTCATTTGATTTCTCGAGGCGAGTTGTGATTCGGGAATTGTTACCTTGTTCGGCTGAATGGAAGCATTTAGCTTGACGGAGAGATTTTTCAAGCAAGAATTCGTATTCAATCCTTTACCGGAAAACATCATGCGATACAAAGGACGGGAATAGTGAATGAATGGAATGTGGATTCTTTCAATCGAAAAGTTCAGCAAATCAGTAAAAAATTGGGATTCAAACGATAATGCATCATTTCTAGAATTCGTTACCCTCTCAATTCCATTAATGATTTTTTGAGAAAGTGTGGAGAATTGGGTAACCTTCACTTTACGAGAAATAATGAATTACACTTGCGAGCGATATAAAAAGTAATTCTAGAGTTAGAAAATTTACTACAAATGGTACAAATAGCTTAGAGTGCAAGAAAAATATAATGTTTAACTTCTATTTTCTCAAACGCGACTATTGTTATAAACAACAGAAGTTGTTCACCATCAATTAACGCTTAATCTCTACTTAATGACAGGAATACTCGCTTAGAGTAGTTTATATGAGCTACATCACTGAGAACATTTCTCATTCAATGCATCCTATTTGAACTTGAGTTAATGTTGTTTTATTATCAGAATAACCGTTGGGACGTTTAAAATTTCTTTCTCCTTAATTTCTATTTAACTGCTAAAAATTTAAAATCGAACAAAATGTCAAAAGGAAGATAAAATGCCAGTCAGGCTACGAAACACTTGCTTTTGTATACAGAAGAGGAGAGAAACATATACTTTCCTGAAAGTTATTCGCAAATTACGTACACCTTGCAAACCCACCGCAAGGTTAGGGAAGTAAATTTTCCCAAAAAATACCGTATTTCGTGGTTGGACATATCGTATTTCTCGGATTACACGTATCCGCTGCCTCTGCCACCCTACCTTCCCTTAATCCCCATTCCTTCACCCCTCAGACACACCCTTGCGGCAACCCTTCCCTCCTCACACCCTAACCGTACCCTTTTCTGCATCCTTGGTGCGGAAATTGAGCCTAAATCTTTCCAAAAGCGGGGAAAACCAGTAGGGCTCAAGTGGAAGATGAGAAAGAAGAAATGCATTTCCCCCCTCCGCTCGGTGCATTCCCTTTTTTTTCTAAGGGCGTGTGGAACGGGGGCAACCGTGGGGCAAAGGAGCGGGGAGAGGTTATGTTAATTGGGGCAGGGGTCGCGGCACCCAACCCCAAGTCTCTTTTGTCGGGTCATGTGGTAAGTGATCCTGCCTTTATCTCCGTCTGCCTCTTTTCTATGACCGCGTAGACGCACACACGCACACCCGTACACACACACACGAGCTGGGGACATCTCACCTGCTTGCCCCTTCTCTTCTGTCCCACTCAACCTGCTCGATCCCACTCCAAAAATTCCCTTTTTCCCCAAAAAGGGGATTTTTCCGCATTCCGCCGGGTGATTTTTTTTAAAGAGGCGGGATTTTTTTTTTAAAGAGTCCTAATTCTCTTTCGCAGTTTCTCGGGTATTGAAAAGGCAGGAAAAGAATCCCGAGTCCAATTGCCGAAATGCGGTATTCTGTACGTTTGTTGGAGGTGATCATGTTTCCGAAGTCGTTTCCGAATTCCTCCAAACGTCGAAAAGTATCGGGTGAAAGGAAAAAAATGATTGATAATCCTTCTGGATACGGGAGATAATTGTTTCTTTTCATGAGAAAAATTCTCCCGGGAAGCCATACTTCCGTCTTCCAGGTACAACTTGCATTTAGACGTAAAAAAATGAAAGACGTGCAAAAATGATTAATAGTCTCCTATAGGTAACCCTTTCGGTAGTGAGCTGTATTCCGTTTGATCGTGAGAAAAATTTAAAATGCTGAAAAAATATCGGGAAATCTCAACGGAATTTCCCGCACGTCTCAGACAAACGTTTACGGCCACTTTTCGAGTAAAATCGTGGATTGTCGGCTGAACGACGAAAAAAACTAAATTATTATCGTTTTATAGCTCCATCATTCCTTTAGGTGTTAAAATATAATTCCCCTCTCCGAAGAATGCCAGATGGAATTAATTATCTCCTCAGGAATTTCTGCCTTTTCTTAGTAGAACTTTCACGAAGAAATGTTACACTCAGCATGACTATTGTAACGGATTTTTGAACAGGAAGCGAAGTTTTCTTCCGCGAGTTTTTATCTGGAACGCCTTCTGAATCCGTATATGAGATCGGATTAGGAGAGGCGGTAAAAAGATATCCATCACCCGAGCGCATTTACGGATCGACTCGGCATAATTCTAATGGAATGCAGATTTTCTTCTCTATCACCGCTGCTTCAGCCATCTTGGCAACCCACTTCCGTTTATTTGTTTCGCGATTTGAGATTTCTTGCTTGACACCCGAAGGTATTCCGTGGGATTTCTTACACATTTCCTTGAAGACGTAGCTTTATAGATACTTGAGTAACTTAAACTAAATTCGCTATATTCTTCGAGGAATATTAAAATCTTTATTAATCATCTTATTGATCATTCTCTCACTATGAAGTATTCCGTTAAACATGTGTTATAATTGAAATTATTAAAATTCTGTGAAGAGCTCGACGAAGCGAACTAAAGATCACTAAAGGAAAAAGAAATCAAATCCATTTGGCGATTCTTTTATGTCATTAAAAAAGATATTCTACTCTATGCTAATAATTTAAGCGATTTACATTCTGGTTTATCTACTATTCATAAATCACTCGCTCGCATATTTTACACCTTATGAACTTTGACCGCATTTTCGAGGGTATTGGATACCTCAGAAATAAACATTATATCATGTTCAATTGTAAAAAATATTGCCGGAATTTTCCATCTGGAAAGCATAAAGGCATAACAGCCACGATAAATGGAAGATTTGATCAAACTTAATTTTTTTTTTCCACACCTCTATTCTTGATATAATTCTCATGGTCGTCGAAATTTATTCCACCTGGATAATTTCTGAACCAAAGAAATCAAATTCTAGAAATATCTGATACATTTCTTTTCCGGTATGAGTTCTCAATTTTTGACATTTCATCAAGACAAAGATTTCTTTTATCAATCTGGAGTGATCCCCAAAATCGTTACGATTTCTTCCGTGACAACCAATTATTGGAAATGTGCGACGAGTAGATAACCCATCTTCCCCATACTCAACATGACCTCATACGTCACCTCTCCTCGGATAACCCATCCACCACCCCCGCAACAATCCACACTCTAAAAAACGCGGGGGTATTTAAGTTCCGCTGACCTAACCTTATACCGTGCGGCACCCCTCCAGGTCTATCCTCCCGGCGGTGCCCTCCTCCCAGCGCCATGACCCACCGCAATACTAACCGCTGCCTCTCTCTCTCTCTTTCTCTCAATCATGAGCCGACGATTTCTCGAATATCACGCAGACACGCTCTCCATCTTCGCTCTTTCCCACGGCCCAATCTACCCCTACAGCCACTCCCTCTCTTTGCCCCCTCTTCAGGATAAACCTTTGAGAAAAATCAACCCCTTCCAGCGACCTTTTTACCTCTCAAGTTACGGTTTTGCCTCCGCGCCGCTGAAAAATCATTAAAAGAAGCCGGGACACGAGGGAAAATGTGTCATAAACTCCACCTTTAACGAGTACCGAGACCGTCTGATACATGTAGGGCGCCTTAGGGTGAGGTTTCTTACTTTACAAAGAAAAAAAAAGATGCAATTTGCAAATGAAACGGGTGAGAACGCGATCGGGTTCACGGGGAAAGCTGTGAGCATCAATGCCGTAAAATTATCGGGAGATACCAATCGAATCTATTTATAGCATTCGTGATACATCATCCGTATGTAGATCCATGAGGATTTTTGGAGAGTGAGAAAGCTGTCCCAGACTTAAAGGGTGTGAATACATCAAATTTCTTTTGCTTGTAAATTCAAAAGTAATTTTTAATTGGTTAAGGAATAATTTTTATTGCATCTATTCTAAAAGGTATTCTATTATAGATATTTTACGGATTTTTTTTATTTCGGGAATCAATTTGTAAAACTTTAAAATTTCGGAACAAAAAATAACTTTTTCCTTAGCAATTACTTTTATTTCCCTAAATATCTGCCAAAAATTATTCCAAGATACTACTGTAAAATTACCTCCTATGCCAATCATTCAGCGAAATGAAATTTAGCTCTAAATAAAAACATTTCCTTTATGGCCCCCAAATAAAATGTTTACGTTTGGGATGTTACCACAGATAAATTACGGTAGCATAAAAATTAGGCGAGTCAATTCTATTTTCTTGGTATTATTTACAAGAATTTGAAATCTTAATGTGATCGCTAAACGTAGGTTGACCGCTGGCCGAACTTTGCATTCCGGACGGAAAAAAACATACTCAACAAATCAATCCGAACTCCTGCTTTGTATGCGCACCTTTTATCTAACGGAATATGACACAACCTTCCGCTCCTTTTGTCAAAACATCCCAATTCATCAAACGAGACACAGACCTCGTGACAACGCCTGACCATCGGACAAGTGGACAAGCGCCCCCGTAACAGAAGGCAAACGAGCGAACAGGCAGATTTGGCCGATAGATAGGTTATTTTGATTCGCGACACACAGGAATCAGTGACCCGGAGCCTTTTAGACACACGGGCACCAACAAAGAGGGACTTCACCTTTTCCCGCCTCAAAAAGACTCCGTAGTGGGGCGAAAAAAGGAGATCCTCTTCATTCAAGTCTCCGCGAAACTCCCTCGGGCAGCTGTAACACCTCCCGCCACACCTCTCCCTCTTTAAGTGGCATCTCTCCCTACACTCATCAACCCAAGCCGAAGGTCTTAATGCTGGGGGCAATGAGGCGTAAGGGAGGCATCCCTTCCTACCCACACCACAGTCCTCTCTGCCTTCCCGGCCAACCCCCCTTCCTCCCCCGGGCGATCCCTCAGGGTGGGGTCCCCTAAAAAAAAAAGCGATGATCCCCTTTGTCGCGATATTCGGGAATATTGGGAACGGGGTTTTTTAGAGTAGGTGACGAGTGCATCTTTTCTCTTTCCCTCTCCAAAAGTTTCCCCTTTCTTCCCCATTGTGCACTCCAGGAAATCCGCACTTCCATTTTTTAGATTCGCTACTCCTTGTGTATCCTCCTTTTTCCCGCTGCTCGGGAGCCTGTCTCACCGTTACTCTTTCTCGGCCGTCCTTCAAGTTTTGCGGGAAAAGAAACTTCCTGAGAAGAACCCTTTATCCCCATCCACTTCGGAAAACCGTTTCGAAATCTGGGGAGAAAAGAGGCTTTTTCGAGCCTTTTTTTCAACGGGAGCTCTCTTTTTTAATTTCCTAACGGAAAAGTAATTCGAGGCATCGGGCAATTACTGGAAGCGGGAAAACGTTCGAAGTTTGGGGATATAAAAATTGAATGGCCGTTTTAGCGAAGTAATAAGGAAGAACGACTTTTGAGGAAAACCGAATTTCCTATTCAAAAACGAGTTTCGTAATACTTTCCAGGAATATTGAGAGAAGATTGTCAAAAAAACTAGAAAGTTACAAAAATTGAATAAAGAATTATACGGTAATGAAGGAAATCCTTAAAACTCAAATGACAGAAGTTCTAGATCATAGTAATGGAAAATAGAGTGAAAATTCTTATTAATAACCAAAAATTTTTTAAATTTTCAGAAAATTGATGTTTTAATAAATTTAATTTTTTTTCTCCAGTTATAGTTTTTACATTGATTATTATAGTTAAATTTTTTGGAGTATAAATTATTGCTATAACCAACACTTCTGGATAATAGAGAAAAACCACGAGAGAAAGCCACCAATATTTTTCTTTACATCAGAACCGTATTTAACCCAGAAAAAATCACCAAGAATTTTCAGTAACATCTTTCTAATTTGTGGTTAAGAAACCTAAGAGAGTAAAATAATTGGTAACCAGTAAAGCAACCTCAACAGCTTTAATTTAAGAAACTGCCATGGAAAAAAATTCAAAAATCCATTCAGTTCTTACTCAATCAGATCAGCCCATTCCCAGAGCAAAAATAATTCAGCGATCTAGCTATCAGATAGAGTAAATTTCGCCACAAAAAATTTCTAACACGCCAAAATCGTTTCCGTTAGAAACTAATGCTTGTTTCGTCGAATCGATCGACGCATTTGCGGATAGTTACACGATAACAACGCATCGTTAGGGCAAAAACGTGTTGCGCGATCGAGGAATGGGTACGAGGCATTACAAAATTAGAAGAGTAAGAGGAAAAAGGAGTGGAGAGGGTGGATGGTTACCTGGGAAGATAGTGAACTGGAAGAGAGAGAGAGAGAGGCTGGGAACAGGGAACAGAATATGTCTCCACTGCTCTCCTCATTTTTCATCGTCGATAATTCAAATCCCCGCAACCACCTTTCTACGGTTACCGTGTCGTGGAACCTCAAGACCGCGAAGTAGGAACAAGGAAGTGGCCGTTTGTGCAATATATGGCACCCAAATACAATCCGCTGCTATTCCAGGGCGCCACTGTCGACTCGAGTGCGCTTCTCCGATTTATTTTACGACTCGAAAACGTCTAGAAATATCCGGAGTGAGGAGATGCGTGAGAGACAGTGGCCGTGAAAAACTTCTGCCATCTTCCGCTTGCGTCCCATGGTTTGGAGAGCGAAAATGATCTCTGAGAGCACCGAGTGAAATATCTACTAAGAACTTGATATTTAATCAAATTGGTTCTATTAAAATGGTCTTGTTACAACCTTTACTTACTTAATAAATCTCAAATTTTACTAAATACTTACTAATACTAACGATATTGTATTTCCAGGAAGATCCTTAAGTCAAATTAAGGCACACATTTTTCACGTTAATAACCAAAATCAGATATATTATATCGCAGAAGAATCAGAACTTCAAATTGATACATGGATAAACATTTCAAACGAGAACATCAACACGAGAGGTAATGGCTCTGCATATCATTATATTCGATCATTATATTGATTATAACAAGGTAGATTTACCCTGAAATAATAAAATATGATTGGTAATTATTTAATTTAAGAATCAAAAAGATATTTGTTAAATCCCAAATTTTATCGATGATAGCTTGTGGAATAAGCATACCTTCAACTACAAGACTATACCGCGGGCAGTATCAAGAATTTCAGAAAGAATCACGAATTTGCGGTTGACAATTGTTAGAAATTTTTGACACCTAACTTACAATTCTGGTATGCTCCACTTATTCAGACAAATATATCTCGAAAAAAATACACCTCATACATCCATTACTGAATCTACCTTTAATATGGACTTTAACCTGCATTGTGCGCAGCTAGGTGAGTCATCCCGCACCCATTGGTGTGTTTACTCAACACCTTCGCATAGTTTCACGATCTGGGCGGACAGAATCATAGGACGAACATCAGCTTCCCCGCGAAGATTTTTCCCCCAGGAAACGCGCGCGTGGACTCTATCAAGAGAGAGATTTCGTTTTCTGCACGCAGGTCACCATCCCAGACACCTCTCCCAGCTGATAAAAAATAATCGCTTCAGAAAGAGCGGTGATTCATCCGCGTAGGCTTTCCGGAAAATCCGAGTAAGACGCATTATTATTAAAGCAAGACCTTGGGTATTCTTGGCTTCAAAACTTCTGTTTCGAAAATAACATGAATGAATGAAATTATGAAATACGTTTATGGATGCCTTACATACGTTTAAAGAATAGTGATTAACTGAAATGCTATCCTTTGGTAAATTTGTTGCTGGTTGTAAATTTTTATGAGACAAAAAATGCGTCATATGCTCTTAGAGAGTGAACTTAGACTCTTGGTTATTCTCAACTAAATCTTCTTAAGAAATTATAAATTTTATTTTGTGTATTAAACCTTGGAATATAAAAACGAAAAATTATTCAAACTTGGAAGATTTCAAAAGTTAGGATTTAAAAGTCCGATTTGCAAATTGAAATTTAATTTTCGTCCGTAAATCATATTAAGAGAGATGATTCCAAATTAAATATAATTCATTTTCTTATATTAGTGATTTTTGTAAAATTCATAAATTTGTTTGTCTTCCATAAATCGAATCGAATTGTGTATAGACAACCCAATCATATATACAACTATGATTTCATTAAATCCGGTATGAAACATCCCTATTGCATCCCACAGAAGAAAACTGAGTTGAAACATAACCCAGAAATCCATTGGACAGTGTAATTCAAGAACGCTGTTCAAAAAGGCAGAAGTGGAAAATATCCCCAGAAATACAAGTAAGAAAACGAGTGAATAGCGTTCCTTTCTCTTTTCAGATGTTTCTTCCTCGAACTCGAGAGCTTATTAAAGGCAGTAACTTAAATGTAAATAAATATGGAAATATGTGAAATGAGAAACTGCCCTCGCCGCCGAACCGGCCAACATTTCAAGGAAAGCAACTCCCAAACCGCCGATATTTCCGTTTCTCGTTCCCGCAGAACTAAAAACACGAGATTCCGCATCGCTTGCACACGAACGCACGCACACACAGCCGTGCGAGCACAGGCACGTACACATGGACTGTGCAAAAGCAACGAGGGAAACGAAGCGGCACCGCTTGTCCTATTCTTACTGCAGCGAACGGGAAGGGCGTCAACAATGATCGGGATTTGACGGGAACGAGTGCCAAGGAGCAGAATGGGAAGGGGGAAAGGTTAGGGAGAATTGGAATTGTCGGGAGGAGCGGTAAGAAAATGAGGTAAACAGGAAGGAGATCGATCCATCTTACTTTCGATTCTTCACCCGATGTCAAGCTGTTTGCAAGGGTTATCGGGGGTTAATTTTCCCAAAAAGCGAATTAATGCCAAAAATCGTGCATCTCTAAAGAAAATCGACGACAGCTTCTCATTTCGAGGAAATCTTGATTTTTTTATTTTGATAAAGAGTATCTAATAACAAGAAATGACGTTGCTTGACGAATGAGAGCATTGATAAATTTCATGGCAGCAATTAATAAAAATAAAATACAACATAAAAACTAATCTATCTATGCCCAATTCTAACCAAATTCGTAAATTCAAACTATAAAATTTCTTATTTCTGTTTTCGCTGGCCTTTCTTAGTCCATCTAAGGCATCAATCACAAATAAAGTTGACCATTATAAAAGGAAAATTACGGCCAACTCTCTTAGACACACCGACGAAAGCTGTAGCTCGATGGACTGTTTCGCTTGTTTGCTTTGCTAAATCTCGGTGAAAGTTTCCATAACTGCTCGATTGAATTAGATCAGGAAATGAACGATGATTAAGCTACGATTCGGAATGAAGGTCAATCAATGAAATTTAGGTCTGAGTATGCGGTATCGTCAAGAGTTGCTAATGCGATAAATAGCAAGCAGATTTCCTGTCTGATAAAGAAATTATGGACAGTAATTATAAAATATAAATTACTTGACAATACTATACATAGCCCCATCTGAAATTCCTTCCAGATAAAAATACCTCCTCAAAACTTTAATTACAAAATGTTCTTAGGAGATGACGGCAGGAAAAGAAGCGGCTTTCGCTGCCAAACATCCTTTCTTATCCGCAAAATTGATGATCCTCAGGACGAATTTTAGAATAGTCCCATTCCTGAACGTTAACTATCCAATCTAAGACGGGCTTTCTCGTAAAACTTTAAGACGAAAATAAAAATGGAACGGAAAAGAGGAAATAAAAAAGAGGAAATAACCCGGCCGCCGTATTTTACGATATCAACCAGTTTTCTCAAGGGAGGCCTCCAAGTATATCGAATGACTACAAAGTATTATAAAGGACGGGTCCAGAAAAAATAGAAAATTCGGAAAAAAAAGTCTGGAATCCGCGCCGCTCACCCACGGAAAATCTCGCAGGGCGGGGATGGGGGTGCGGTCTGCGTGGGTGGAATAAGGGGGACTTCTGGACGTATGGGAATCTTTACCCCCATCAGGATATTCTCCTTTCAAAGGTCCTAAACGATGAATTTCCGGTTAGGGTTTTGAAGGCAGTCCGAGACGGAGTGGAAGCGGTGAAGAGGTTTGATAAAAAAGGTCTTTAATAAGAGGAGGGGAGGACTTGAGATTCGGAGAACGTCGCTATGCATAGTGCGTGACATTTCCCACTTCGGTTCGTAGATCTGGACTCAAGCCCATTCCCCCGCTAATCACGAAAATGCTTGCCGCAAAAAATGCGCTAAAGGTTAAACGCGACGGAGGAGATTAATCTCGGATAAAAAGGATCAAAAGGATTTTTAGGATAAGTCGAGTATTTGTGCGATTAAATGTGTAGATGCTTGCGATAAGGAGAGCGGGAATTTGCATTCTTTGGAGAAACGAATTATGGTGAGGGTATGGAAAGAGACAGATGTAAAAGTGGCATGTAGGGAAAGGCTCTGGACCTAAAGTATAAGATACTTATAATGGTCTTAATATAATGATTAAAAGGGGGTTTCTTTAAAGAATAATCGCCGTCAATTAACAATTTTACCAAAGAATAAAATTGACAAATTTACATAGAGCTACTTTGATCATTACTGCGTGTTAATATTTAGAAAAACGTTTGCAGCGTTCTAGAAAAATACACCGTTAATAATTACGGTTAAATTTACAATATTTTCATGAATTCAGAAACCAAAATTTCCCTTAAGCGTAAAGCAATTTCAGGAATTGTTATAGCGAATTTTAAGTTTACACTATACAAGGGATTGAGACAGATTTACGAATCGAATCGACAGATCAAATAAACTAACTTTTTACGTATTGAATTTATAGCACTAAAGTATTGTAGTGCTATACGTACCTTTCCGTAGCTAATGTATTAAGAAAGAATGTGGATTAAGTTGTTTACATAAGGGGATTGTTATAAACAAAATCGATTCCCTAAACAAGTTTGAAATTGAACAAAATGGAAACAATGTAACAATAAAATGATTTTTTTATATTTTTACTATTTTTTAAAAATAAAATAAAATTATGAAATGTGTTCATGATTTTATAATACGTTTTTGCAAAACCATAATATCATAACCACAGTAATTTTACACAATATTTACTCTTAACTAAATTATATTAGCTTGCCGACCTTCAGTAACTCTACATACGTAACTAATTAGGGAAAACACGTAATTCACCCGTAAAATCGTCTCTTAGGTAACTCCGAAACACTCCGACTACATCCCTTCGGAACGACCATTTATTCACCGCCATGTCTATCCCGACCGGAAAATAGCGCGCAGTTTCGATCGCTTAAAATTCAATTTCATTCCGATTCCTCCAATTTGTGCGTCACCATGGAGGCTTTAACGGTCCACAGAGAGGGGGATGCTGGAGGAGTGGGTAAAAGAGGATAATAGAGGTGGGGGAGGGATGGTGAAATTGAGACGACTTAAAGGAGGAGAAGAGCGGCAGTGGTCTGCGGTTGAGGGGGCGCGAGTGGGGGGGCAGTGTGGGAAAGCGGAGGCGATGACAGGGACACTGGATGTCAGAGAGGAAGGGGGAGGGACTGATGAGTTCGTCGAATTTCGCCGATTCCATCCGCCGTTTCTTCGCTCTATCAGATCTTTGGTTTCCGATGGGTGTTTTCCAACTCCTCGTTCTGAGAAGACAATCCCTACTTCTAGGGCTATTGCCTTTCTAGTATTCATGGATGGAAGCCTTCCCATGATGAGAGGATTGAAATGCATGGGAGATCCACGACTTGTCGCAGAATAGCACTACAAACGTTTCTGCATCAATCTTAAGGAATGCGAAAAATGTTGAATTTACGTCTTAGGCTTCCGGAAGACGAAGCTGATATTGTGCGTTCTTTTTCCATTGAAGGTAAAGCTAGGGAAATATATGTTAGAAGTGGACTTTTCAAGAATCAAAATTTTTTGCGAACGATATCAGATGGTTACCGACAGCAAAAATAATTTGAGTGATACATTTTCCCCCCTCCTAGACTCTAAAAGATCTCTAGTAGAGTACGAAGGTAGATTTAAATTTAAGTAATTTGTAAAAATTCAGAGGCTATACCAGATAATCAGAGCTAGATATTGAAAACCGAAATTCTTGTAATTGGGTGGAAAAATTTCTTAAAAAATTTCATTTTCATTTAAAATTTATCAGCGTTGTTCAGTATCACAAGACTAAAATACATATTATATTGCGCACGAATAATTCTCATTGTGATAAATCCTCCCTCTAATTGTCCCCAGAAGGATTCGAAGCCCATCTAATACCACATTCTCAGCGAGTCAATTATGACGAAGTCGCAGAGGAGAAAGCACTTCCTCTCCAGGTCTGCATCCTCCCCAAATTCAACCCCTTTCATTTCCAGCCCAATATACGCGAGTGGATAATTGCTACCCTTAATACAACCTCAAACCGTTCAAGACTTTCGAGCCACTTCCTATGGGAAATTTTCGCCCACGATCGTCCCACTCCCGAACGACCGACGACGGATTTTTTTGCAGACGAGTCCTCCGGCGACTCCTCTGGTGGACATTCCAGCGCTCGCGTCACCAAAATTTCCGGAACTGAGAAAAAAAGGGGCCAAAAAGCGTCCCGAGAGGAACTTCTCTAATCCGGCCAAATCGTTAACGTCCAGCGAGATACACGACGTCCGAGATGAAATTTTTTCCGGAGAAAAATTGACGTCAAGGAAGGAGAAAGGGAAATGTATCGGGAAGGGGTGGTTCGCTCTATATTTCTCATACGCGCAGCGTGGAAACAAGGGAACGTCGCCGAGCGCGACGGCCGCATCGGAATGCCGCGTGAATCTGGTTGGCGTGCGAGTCGCACGGCGGCGCCCTAACTCCCACGCGTATTGAGACGCCCTCTCGTGTTACTACTCCAAAGGACGGAAATCAAACGGCGAAAGAGGGAGAAAGAAGGAAGGGGAGGAACGTAAAAAAGAAAAGCGATATCTGCGGTGAGCGAGGCGCGACGAGATGTGGAGTGGGAAACGAGGCCATGGGAGGCGGGAGGAGGCGGCGAAGGAGGAAGACGGAAGATGGATGGAGAGAGAGAAAATGAGAAATGGAGTAGAAAGAATGAAGAAGAGAGAGAGAAGAAAAATTGATGAAAAGTGTCGGAAAAAAATACATCTTCGGAATTTGAGGTCCCACTGTCTCCATGTACCCGAGTTAACAAAAAAAAATGACTTCCCAATTAATACCTAAATAAAAAAAATAATTTCGAATTTTTCCGAACGAATTTGGACCTTAGAAACCACCTTAGGTACTACCTTTGGAAACGTAAAAACGAAAACAAACAAAAACCATCAACGCCCATTCCGAAATTTGAACCTGGGATCCTGCACTCAGGAAACATTACGCGCAAAATACATCAGATACAGCGCAATTAAAATTAATAATTTACTTAGCATTTACATCCATAAATTGCTTTTCCCCATTCACAATCATTACGACGCTAATCAACACGGATGTTCCAAGAAAACGGATGGAAACGTCGAGTTTATACAAGAGGAAACCCAGGAATAGATACGCAGGCAACGCGAGGTCTAATTACCCGAAAATTCCACTTTACGTCAAACCCGCGGGATAAGAGAGACACGGAGGACTTGACAAGGAAGAGTGTAAGAGAGGAAAAAGTCTTAAAAGTTGAAACCTAATGGTTCCCTTCGGGAGAGAGGATTAATGAACACGCTTCATTTGTGGGGATGGAGTGAGGGAGAAACAGGATGATAGACGTTTCTCAAAGGAGACAAAGAAGGTGATGAAGATGGAATGACACGGTGGAAAGGCATAAAGAGGAAGAGGGAATCAGTGGAGCAAGGAGGGAGGGGTCCTAGAAGGGGAAAAATACTCCTGATTATTCGGGGCCGTAGAGCACATCACTGATATCGGCATTATTTTAATTTTACGGATCATTTAACCGCTAAGAGGGTAATCGACGACGTATGCATTAGGTTCCCATTCGGAGATGTATGTGAAGACCCCGAGGTGCTTAGTGGAGGCAGGAAACGTCTGAGTATCGTCCCGTTAGGTTTTTAAGAAATCCAGGTAATTACATCCCTAATGTGGCAAGAACATTGGAGATGATTATAAATTGGTTTTGAGTTCCTTTATGAAGGAAACATCGCTCTAAATACATTTATGGAGTTTAATTACAAAATATGATGAATTATTGATGTTTTTATCTCTTTTGAATGAGTAATGTCACCAATACCGTACATCTGCATATATATACATATAGATTGGAATAAATGATTTCCTGACCAATACCTTGATTACCTATAATTGGTTTTAAAACACACATCCAGAAAGATTAAACTCATTATGGACCAAAACATTTGCTGCGCAAATCACCATGAGAATTCCTCAGAAACATCTTCCCGACCAACTAGTCACTCAGAGAGCCATGGACCACGTCTTTTTCAGCTCTAAAACCGGCCCTGAGTAGAACCCTCATGGTAATTTTCTAGATTTTCCGAGAACCACGTGGATGAACGAGGGAAAAGAAGACAGGGAAGGAAAAGAGAAGACAGGCCACCTGAAAAGAAGCCGTGGGGATGAAAAGACTGGAGATATATAAAGGATAGAACCGGAATCCAAGCAAGGAGAAAAAACGAGAATTTAGGTAGAAAATGAGCATCTGAACGCGGGGGGTGAGGCCGCGGGTTGGCAGAAACGGCGAAGAAAATGAGGCAGAAAATGCCTTAAAAGAGGCGGTCGCGGAGAGAAAGCCATTTTCATTTCCTAAAAACGGTCAATCAGAACGCTAAAGTGACTCTATATTTGCATACAGCTCTCTCCCTTTCCTTTAAGGATCCCGATGCAGTCGCCCGGTAACGCAATGCCCCGGTTTTTTATATAGATATTTCGTCCCGCGGAATTTCCCGCTTTTGGCTCTCCTCCTTGTCAAACCCCACCTCTTGTGCCGCCTTTCGCGTCGGAATTATGACCTCCACGTCGTATGCAAATGACCTGCGCGGATGATGGATGTCTTCTTTTCGGTGCCATTTCGGAGTGGTTTCCCATCTGGGCGAGTCCAACTGGTGGGACTTGGAGGAACTCCGAGATTGGGGAAAGATAATTTTGAGGGGACGTCGAGAAAGGTCCCTCTTTAAACCATCGAAGGGCCATCAGAAGAATAATGTCTTTGAGCCTTATAAATATTAACTGTGGGGATGATGAAAGAAAATTTTGTCACGGTTACGAAAAAATCCAGGGGCACGGATAATCCGAATTTTGGGCTTGTCATCAGCATTAATGCTAAAAAAATCATCATTGAAGGCTTGAACTGAATTGTGGAATTAATATAATGTTCTACGAGTAAAGTTTTTTTTAGAAAGGCCAACAACTATCGTTAATGAATATGATTGATTTATGGAAATATATTTCATTAGTTTGAACCCGGTGTAAAATGTCTCAAGATAAAATAACACTAAAGGTATGGGACACTTCTGCAAAATAGAATATTGTGACTGTAAGTACAGCAAGGTAGAATATTGTGACTGATTTTCTTCAAACAGCTCATACTCCAGGAGTACAAGGTTTGGATACTTGGTAAATAAACATTAAAGAAACGCTATGAATAACTAACTTCAAAATTAAGATATCTCCAGCGTTCCTGACAAAAGCATCAATAAATAAATTTCTATATCAAAGTGAAAAATAATACATTTGTTCAATAGGCAAACATACACGCCGACAACTCGTCAGTCTTTCGATGATTTACGCGATTTCTCAAACGTGGGAATCAGGCAGACCGAGAAAAGCTTTCCAGAAAAGACTCTCCTAAAAACTTCTACAGAGAACTTCGTAAGAGTAATCCCTCGGGCTCCTCGCCCACAATCACCCTAATTACTCCCGCGAGCGCTGGTCTCCGGTAGCCAATGGGAGAACAAAAGAGGCCCGATTCGAATAGCAGGAATAAAGAACGGTGAAAGGGTTCGCCACTTTCCACTTGGAGTGTCCGCGGGGAACGCTTTGACCGTCGCTTCAGGCGATCAATTCTCATAATTCAAGTCATCAGAGAAAAATATCTCGTAATTTATTCGCCATGGGAACTTCGCCCTTACGGTAAGGAGAAACCTCTCCGCATCTGGCCGATAAATAATTACTTGTGTGCTTTTCGCACGATGCAATATTAAACGAGCGATAGTGATTCATGCGTTGCGTTATTGAGGAGAAGCGGGGAAGGAAATTCAAAGGATTTGAAAGAAGAGGATAATGAGGAAAAGGGAAAAGAAAGGGGAATGAGGCAGGAATATCATTAGTGGACCCATCGAGGCCGTCGCATAGTTAATGCCCGTCAAGGTGGAAGAAGGGGAGCGATTATAAGAGACTGAGAAAATACCGGATTTCCATTAAAGGCTGTGCATTACAACAACGATTTGCAGCCGGGGAAAACGGAAAATAATTACAAACCGTTGAAATAGCGTATTAACCGCAGCAACAAGCTCTGTTGTTAGTGCACCACTGTAAACTAACGATGTATGCAATCACAATTATTTGTCATTTCGAAATTACAAGGTTTTATCCACAGATTTTATTAGCGGTACTTTCATTTGATGGTAAAAGTTTAAAAGACGGGAACAAACTTAAAGGTATTTTGAGAATTAGAATGATTAATTGGTACCATGTTAGTCACACTACACCCTCAGAACCTCTTGACCATTTGCTCTAATTAATAACAAATAATCCCTGAAATAAACCTCGCTATAATTTCAAGATTCTTCCGGCGATACATCATCCCGGCGTAACTCTCATCGGAAAGTGATTTCCTTCGAAAGAGGCATAAATCCTCCGAAAACGCAGGCAGCCTGGGTGATTTATGCGGAGGAAAATTTTTCCCTCAAATAATTACTCCCCTTACCGCGTGAGCGCGCACCATTTCTTACTTTGTCCCCAAACTATTTCCAAATGACCGAAATGTCGCCGAGCTCGAGACGGTAATGAAGCGAACGTCGTTAGTCGACACTTGCTTCCCACGCTCTTTTCCACCCTCCTATTTTTGATCTGCTATGGCCGCCACCCTTCCTCCAGATTCCCACCTTCTCCCCGCAGACCACCGGAGTTAAAGCGCGAGGAGTTATTAACTGCGGGCCGTAATGGGGTGAGACGCGTGCGAATCCGTTCATAAACAAACGTTAATTTACGTCCAGAGGGCGTATCGAGGGAGTCCCTTCTACCGTTAGGGGGCCCCGACTTATGGCATGCACCGATGTAATCGAGAATATTTGATCGATTTACGTGCAATATGATTTATGCTGAGCCGACCGAATCGAGCTGGTAGGCCACTTGGGGCCGTTACCTCGCATAGAGCTTTGATTCCATGTCAAGCGTTTCAATTTAACCGTGCGATAAATATCGAATTTTTTAATTTATTGGATTCCTCGAGATGGATTCGCTAAGGAACGGGGGTGCTTCTAAGGTTATTGATTTAACCTTACGCACCTATGGCAGTGATATGTGGTTTTCTCTTCATTGCGTTCATGTAATAACCCTAACTTTAGAGTACGATCTGTTCGCTTCTGAAGTCCTAACCTGCATGTTAACATGAAATATAGCAAGAAAGAAAAATTTCTAAATAAGGGAAGGGTATAATGTAACAAAAAATATGAGCCATGGAGAACCATAAGGTAAACCAATAGTTTCCTTACGGCATACCAGCTGATAAGCTCTAAGCAAGCTTCAGGATAAGTTTCCAGGACAGGAGTAACGGTAGTATTTCATGGACCGATTTTCTAATAATCTGAAAGTGCCCTTTTCTATTAAATCCCAATAAAAAATATCATTCAGTACTTTTACGATTTTTCATATAAATTCGTTTTCAATATATATTACACCCTAAGGGATCAATTTTCATAATATTCCATCCATTCACCGAAAGAAAGCCATTACGGAAACCTTCCAATCAGAGAATTAATTCGATTATCTATTGGATTAACGTCCATTACTCGACGTTACGCTGACCACACAGCCTCTCCATTAACCATCTCTTCCACTCTCTCTCGCACCGTCGCTGTTAAATGAAGCAATTATCTACTTAGCCGTGTCTCGCAGTCGCGGATTGGAACATCAGCGAAATTTGGGTCACAAGAAAGTCGACCGCGAGACATTTACGGGCGGAACAGGAAAGCATAATAGAGTTTGGAACTGATTTATGCCTCGGACCGAAAAACTTTCGAGCTCTTGAATCTTATTTCGTATTCCAAGCGATATGTTGCCCTTCACGATGTCACCCGAGGCCTAATTACTTACCGCGTTATACTCGACCCGAGAATTTCCACGGATTATAAATGCGTTTCGGTGATTACCGCAAAAAAGTGCGAAGTGCATGGAAGTGATTTGCGAAAGTTTCCGCCGATTTTTGCTGCGTTGTGACCTCAAACGGAGTGGAAAGTCCTCATTTTGAGCATGCCTCTTTTTGCCTGCTTTTCAATCGCACTAATTAATGTTGTCTCTCCGCGCAGTGACATTGATATTTTTATTGAAATTGCTTTCTCGTTCTGGGTCGTGTATGATTAGGACATCAAACCTAATGCGCTGTTTCGCGGATGATTAATTAAGCCAGATGAATACGAAACTTTAGACCGATGAATATTTCCTCAGTCATCATTAAGAACGAGAAAAATTAACATGAGGACAATATAGATGGTCTAAGCGACTTGTATGAGATCCATATTCACGGATGAAAATGTTAATCACCCGAAAGATTACTTTGAGGTCATTAGAGAATTTAGGGTTTCGTTTTTGTTGATGCATAATTCACTCGCTCTTGGTGCCTTAATTAAGTCGTAATGTAAATTCCACGTAAATACGTTCAGATCGAATGCACCTTAGCCTCCCCTGCCATTTGTGTCGAGTTGTATCGTAGATTTATTTATTTATTAGTAAGTAAGCTGCGAGTAGAATTACTTCTGGTGGCAACCCCAACCGTTATCTGTAAGTATCATAATTAAAACCCCAAATCCCTACACCAGACATTACACAGATAAATATTCCACAATTAACGTTACTACCCAGAGAGTACAGTATTCAATCACCACTACACTACATCAAGACTTAATTTACACACACCTCCTTGTCACCCACACCAAAACATTTACACCACATATAACCTCTAATTACAAAAACTATCCTGAATTATATTGTAGATCCTAAATACGCTATTTAATTACTTATTAGAAAGATTTTACTCCGAAATTTTTCATCTAAATCACGTAACGTTCAATTTAGGTCTTTTCTTATGGGAAAAACAATTTCGAAGAACACGATTTCGCTAAATTCCTCCGTACTTTTATTTCTTCACGAGCGACCGAGCTGCTTGGTGATACAGCCAATCCCGTAAACAACGCGACCAAGAGAGACATTTTTTTGCACGAGTCGGAATGAGATCAATGTCCGTGCGGTTCTGAACATCTCTTCTACCTAATCCATGTCTCTCTTTCCCCATTCCAAAGGCCTCCTCCGGTGATAGTCTGCCCATGTGGGGGCAACGCCTCTTTCTGCCCAGTCTGCTGCTGCCACCATGCTCCTTTAAGCGACCGGGAAGAAGCAGTTCGAAAGGCAAGAGAAATAAAAGAACATATTGACAAAAAAGAGGATAGAATTGGAGGAAGAATCTAATATCGTGAGAGAGGTAAAGGAGATGAAGATATCGAGAAAAATATAAGGTTTTCGTATGGTGTTGAACGATCTAAACCGGGATTAAGTAATTCACATGAAACAAATATGGATACAAATGATGAATACGGTGACTTTACCTAATTCTTGAAAATATAATTTCATTCAAAAACGTGACTTAAAAGTTTCAGCGGACAAATTCGCTTATATTCAACATTATATATAAAATAGAGGAAACATTTTCATTTCCTCCTCTAACACAGTAATGTTAATAATTCCATTTCTGCGAATTCATCAATCATATCAAAACAAAATTAACGTAAACATAAACCAGTTCGATAACAGAATACTTTTGAACGCATTACATTTCCGAGTCCATGAAACTGCGATAATTCTAAATTACCGTTCCGGTCCGCCTCATTAACAAACTAATGATGGTAATCACCGCAGATAAAACAAGCGTAATCCTACTGAAATCATCCACGTGCTTCTCTCCAAGAGAGAAAAAAATATCCTACACTTACAATGTAGATGAGCCTTCCAACGGTAGACGTAGAAAGCTATAAAAATACCATTTAAGCAAAGAAAACTCGCATAAAAGGCTCGATAGGGGCAAGTCGACGATGAGCCGAGTAGAAGGCTGGAAAACCTCTATTCGCTGGAATGCCGAGTTGTTTTTCTGGAAAATGGAAGGAGTTCTGCCGAATGTGGATGTGGTGACCAGCGTCGGCCGCTCTAAGGGGAACCTGCGAGGGATATACTGGTAGAAAGAAAGAGGGAAGGAGAGCGCTAGGAAGGAATGGGGGACAATGGGGGATTGACCGGGCGATTTTTTTCCGGTCGGTGTAAGAAAGCGGCCGTAAAAAAAGCGCGCATTCTTGTGCATCTGGGTAAAAGGAGTGGAGACACCCGTGGTTTGATTGATTATCGCTTATTTGGGTCACAATCTGAGATAACGCGATCGGGAGGATATTCGAGAGGAAAGGAGATTAGGAATGCTGGATGAATGATTGGATTATGGAGATAAGCACGAAATACCGGTGCGGTTTGTGTGGCACATCAAGGGAATCGCCGCTGAAGGAATTCGCAGGTCCGTCACACTTTACCCTTTTCAACTTCTGGCGCGCGCCAGATTAGAGCTTCAAAGAAATGCTGCAGAATTGAAAGGGGGATGTCTATTTAAGAACAGTTCATCTAGAGATTAAAGCTTAACATGGTAACCATCTTCTTAATTGGTATATGAATAGTTATTAATATTAACCAAATTTTCAAAACTCGTCAAATGGCATTTCCCATTTAAAATCAACCGCACTACTGAAGAGCTTTTGAAAAACTAATCGTGAATTTTAAATGTTGATTCTTCAATTCGATTGACTCGAAGAATTGTTGACAATTTTTGAGATATAAACTACCAATAACGATATTATATCAACGATAATAACAATATTATATTAATAATATGATCGAATTATCGTATCGTTTTTTAGATTCTACAACACACAACACGATAATAACGCATTAGTATAACACGATATTAAGTTATTTCAATCAACAACTTACGAAAAATCAACATATAAAAAGGCTAATATCATATAAGATATGGCATTCAAATTGTAAATAAATCTTGTGTCAAAGTTTGCCTTTTACGAAATGGAAATTTTTTTCACGCATCGGTTCCCAAAGTCATTCGAGTCCTAACCAAACATACACTAATTTGTCGAGCCTCGCCGATCGCAAATTGGTCACACACCGGCCGTTTTCACTATTAATGCAAATTATTTCCAAAGGGTCCCTTCGCCTAGATATCTCTACTCAGCGGGAGGTCTTAGGCGGTCCCTCCAGCCCCAAATCTGCAGTAAACTGAGAACATCAATTCCCCCCAGATCAATGGCAAATGGACCACAGGTGGCAAGTGTCGACGGGAGCAGCTGCTGTGGGAAAAGCGTGAACAAATACTTCTGTCGAATAATTCGCCAGTTAGAGAGCGAACGAGAAATTTTCCAATCCTTCGACATATTTCGCGAGCTTCGGCAGAGGAAGAAAGGGAAAGAAGCGGCGGGCACAAGAAGTGCATCTCGAGTGACAGTGGTCGAAAATATAAACAAGGAATGGGTAATGGGTGATTTTGCACGAGATGGCGTGCACCCAGGAAAAATCCCAAGGAAGAATAGACTTGAAAAACGGCCGACGGGACCGGGAATCTATCCCGGATCTCCCGATTGCCGGTCGGGTGCTCTGTCCGCTGAGCTATCTCGCTGGAACATTCTCTTAAGCTATTATGTTTATTAGCTATTATAACAATTATATGCTCCGGTGAGGTAGCTCAACGGACAGAGCACCCGGCCGGCAATCGGTAGGTCCGGGTTCGATTCCCGGTCCCGTCGGACTTTTTTCAAGTCTATTCATCCTTGGGATGGTCCAAAATATTCGGGCACATCTATTCGAGGAGCGGATGGATTTTTTCGTCCGCCATCTTGTTCTAAACGTATCATTTGCGCAGTTTTCTCGGGCGGTGTGGAACGGAGCCAGAAATTGTTCAAAGCAAAACCCGAAACCAACAAAGTGCCGGAGGAGCGGGAAAGAGCGAGAAAGAGGAGAAGAGAGGTCTTTTGCGGTCTGCGAAGCCTTCTCCCAAACGTCTAAACGAGAGAGCGACGGACCGTGAGAGCGACATTGAAACGTACGCTTCGGTGGCTGCCAGATGAAACACCAACGCGAGGAGACGTCGAACAAAAGCGAGCGAGGACGAAAAGGAACGAGAAACTCGCCGAATTGTCGAGAGATTGCGCAGACGGCTTATTGTGTCCCTCCTCCCGATCTAGGATCTTCGCTCCGATCCTAGAAATGTCTCATATCTCTCGCTTTGAATATCACGGCTGCGCGCGGGTGGAAATTTCGTACCGCTGCATCTGATGTACGAGTTAGAGTTTACTTGAAATGGCTCGTTGGATACATACACGAGACAGCAGAGCTATTAAGTAGTACGCCATGAATACGAAATCATTTAATCTTTGCATGACCTCATTTATTCATCAACCAACTCTGCAGAATATACATAAAATATAGTTGGTTCTTTTTAATGAATTAATTGGTATTGATGTGCCCGTCACTAATGAAATAATACGTAGCTACAATTACTTTTCATGTGAGACTTAAATTGGATCAACTACTACTCAATTATTTCTATCTAATTTAAATTAAAGTCTTCAGAAGTAGAAACATATATAACGAGTAAATTGCAAAAATAAACTGGTCGTGTAAAGTAGTAAGTAACTCAATTACCTAATTTTAAACATGAAATGTTACTAATGATTTAATTATTAGGTAAATCTATTATCATTTATTAAATAGCTTAACACTTTCTGCAAAATTCACGCACGGAAAATAATGTCCAAATAGCCCGCAGAAGAGATTATCGATGGTTTTATTTAGCGTAGAAGTTTTAGAACTCAATTAAAATATTAGCTTATGGTTTTCCTCTTCATCAGTTTTCCTTTTCGGAACAGATAAATTAAGAAGAAAATTTTGCACCAAAAACAGGGCGCACCTAGCTATTTCTACACTTTCCGCGAAGCACGAGAACTAAAATCAACCTTCCTCAAATACCGTCACTGTTTCACGAAAACGTTTAAAAAGCTCCTTTCAGAAATTCGATTTGCGGCATGTGGATGGGAATCGATAGCGCAAATAAAATGCTCAAAAAAGCCCACAGTTTTTGAAAACACATCAATTAACACCGCCCAAATACATTAATTCGATTATCCGGGGAGCCCACCCGTAATTCGCATATTTCCCAAAAAATCTCCTCTAACTAACTCCCTTTCCGATTTATAATTTATTTAGAGCCCGGAAGAATTTTCGCGAATTCGCGAAAATTCGGGCTTAACTCGACTTTATGGAAAAGCACTCTGCTGGAGCCCTTTCCAAATGGGACGCGGAGGCAAAAAAACGCGCTTTCTTAAGGCGTGTAAATTGTAACACGCACGCATTAAACATCTTTTTAAAGGAATGGGCAAATAAGTTAAAACACGTCGAGGGGGCATAATGGTGGAACGTGGAGGTTCGGAAGAGTCAATATTTGTTGGCGAGTTAAGGTGTGCTTGCTGCC
The DNA here is from genome assembly GCA_036926295.1 of Pachydiplax longipennis. Lineage (NCBI taxonomy): Eukaryota > Metazoa > Arthropoda > Insecta > Odonata > Libellulidae > Pachydiplax > Pachydiplax longipennis. Next base: position 42,101,242 of record JAVFKF010000002.1, read on the forward strand.
ATAAGCGACTGCTCGTTTGAGAGAGCCGAGAACGTGTGAGGTATTGAGAGAGGAGAGGTGGCGATTGGGCACTTAGCGAATTCACTCTTGTGGTTCAGTGGAGACAAAGGGAGGGTGAGGTGCGCTCACGCTAGAGCAGAACGAGTTGGCCACCTACGAAAAAAAGAGGACGGATTGATGTCGAGGAATTGGCCACTTTGTTTCACTTCCTAGCGCCAACGAGATTTATGGTCTCTGCTCGTCCGAGAGTGCTAACTCGATTGGATAATTATATGGACTTAAGTTTTATCTGTTGATTTGTCCGCCTGGAATACAAATACGGCTCAGAAATACGCTGCATTAGGCTTAACAGCTTAGGCAAATACGACCGCTCTGCTTCTCGATGAGCATCGAAAGTTAACAATTGTTGAAGTTCTTTCTGTCAAAGTATAGGAGGAATGAGTATCATAGGTAGACGATAACGGCGGTCTAGGGCTACTGTAACCGCCTGAGAGAAAATTCATAAAAGCTAACTGATTGACCTAGGTCGTAAAACGTTTGCTGTTTGTTAGCATGAAGTGAGATATTATCTATCACGGATTTTGTGATTTTTAACATTGTTGGGTTGACTCCTTTCTTATAGGACGATATACAGATACATCCTCCAAAATTTTCGCTATGTTTTCTGTCAACCTTTGCCAGTGATCCTTGAGGTTATCCTTAACAAGTTGTAACTAGGATAATCGAATTTGAATTGACAACTCTCTATGCTAATCCGTTTCTTTAATTTTTTAAGTTTTATACCCGCATGACTTACGTGCGTGGTAAAGGCTAGAAAGGTCGCTAAGCTGAGGATGCTTTTGGGCAACTAGAAATAAATCACCTATATCATCATATCTATATTTACACCGCATCAGGATTTGGATTTTCTTTCGGTAAAGGAAACGGAATAACAGAAAAACCCTCCCGCCAACAATTCTCCTTTTCGAAATCCGTTTCCTCCGAGAGCCCATTCCTCCGCAGCCAGACGCACAGCCAGACCCCTTATCCATCGCACCTCCGAGTGAAATGCAATACGAAATAAAAAGCAGACATAACCCGGACGGGCACTCAAATCTCCTTCCACCCCCACTCCCCCTCCTCATCATTCGTTGTCACACAGCGAGAGTGGATCCAGCGAGCGGTGGGACGGGGGCTCTGCATTCCTTCCCTTGGTGTTCGAAACCCTCGGAGAGAGACGAATATCATTTATCATACGTAACAAATGAAAGGCACTCACGGAGAGCGGGGAGAGTGGGAAGAGAGAAATAAGTGGAGGGAAAAGATGGACCCGAGCTTGGGAAGAACGGGGGAGTTAACAGTCAATTATTTAGGTTGTAGTGTATACCTCTTTCTTCGAAACAATTGAGGGAAAGGAAGTCGGGGAGATAACGTTGTAGAAGTGCCACGAATGGGGCGAGTGGGAGGAGGGAAATTATTCGAAGGTTATTGGTTTGAGTGAGTGATCGACGGGGAGGTGTATTGACGGGCAAACAATCTCTTCTCCCTGACATACGCACGGCGACCTTTTTCGAAACCCCACTCAAAACCTTTCCGAAGAAACGTGAAAGTTGATGAGCCGCTGTGACTAAGAAACGGCGATGATTTGATGGGATAATGGATCGCATCGGAATGGGATAGACAAATTTAAATTATCGCCGGCTTTTTTGTTGGGCTGCAACCAGCGACGTATTATTTTCACTCTCTCTTCTGTCATAAAATCCGCGTGAATAATGTTGCATATGAAAGATGATTTGCCTTAGGATGAAAAGCATGTGTTCGCGGATGTTATTGTCCTAATGGGTCATCGAGAAAACGTGGTGTTTTCCCAAAGTCACTTCTTTTAAAAGGATAATTGATAAGACGGACATTCAAATTAAGCAAATAAAAAATCGGTGATCAATTTCATCCCAAACGCATAGTTATGAAGAAGGCAAAATCTAGAAAACTAAATCTTTAAGTAACTTCCTTAAGGGATTAGGGTCAATCTGCTAGCTTTGTAATACTTTTATTATAGGAATATAATGAAATAACAGCGGTTACTTTGCACCCAATTCCTATTTTACCACTATATCCGATTTCAAAAAGCTATTCGGAATCCAATTTTTCTCATGAATTGGTGTTATCAATTAAAACTGCAATTCGAATTGAAATAAATGGATCAATACAAAGGTAAACGAATCATATACTTTATCACTGTTCTCCAGCAATTTAATTCGTAAAGCAGCTCTTGATAATCACATTATGAATCTCGGTCCAGCAATATTCAAATAAATAATAACCTACATCCGATATTAGATTGGTACGGGAAAGAGAATATATTGCACAGAATTGAGCTTATTAAAGGATGGAAATTGTGGCGGTCGAGAGAATGGTGAAGTAGATTGGTAAGAAGAGATGAAAACGCCTGGCTGGAGGGAGAAAAACGGAGGGCTTAAGAGAAGAGGAAGGACGAAAAGGACGAGGAGAAGAGTGAGGGGAAGGAGGAAAGGTTGAAAGATGGAGATGACCGCGACAATTGAATGATTGAGAACATGTGAGATGGCTGGATTTGGGAAGGGGGCAGACAGAGTCAAAAGGAGAAAGGATTGTGAGATGAGCTCGTAGTTGGATGGAATAAGAAAATAAAAGAGGCTCATACTCCGATGGCGACGGGGGAAGGAGTGAATCTAGAGAATGAGAAGGCGTGGGAGGGTGTGGGGAGGAAACTGAGATCGCGAAAAGCGGTAACGTCGGAGAGTTGAAGCAGGTGTGCCCGTGTGTGACTGGAGGGTGAAATAGGGGAATCGCTCGAGTCCATTTGCGCGCATAATAACTTCGATCTAAAAATAGTGATTTACTTTAAATGAAGACCTTTGAAACTACTAACAATACTGATTCTAATCGATGATTTCCTTTCGTTGTACGAGCTTGAATTTCTCCATAATTATAACATGAATCTCTCCAACTACGCGTATTCATAAATCACCACGCTGCAATCTATAGAGCGTGCAACTGTGTACCACAACACTTTTCCCATCAGGGAAACACATACCTATTCAAACGTCTAAGTTTCCTAATGACTTATGCCCGCGTATGAAAACTATAAGTACAACGTAAGATATTTCAAACTTATTTTCATAAAACTACCAATAACGACGTAACGACTCGAAATATACCAACACTCATGTCGTAGAATCGAAATATTTTGAAAATCACAGAACTCATATGGTAAACTAGCTATAAGAAGTAACTAACGACCCACTGGTCGGTATACTCCACCCTACACCACACTTAATAGTCTCATATCCATACACGTACATACTTCGCATACTTCACCAAGCATCTCTAAGCATAGAATAATAACGCAGTTAGTTAATTACCCTCACGCGATTTATCTTCGATGCCGCTAAAACTTATGCACACTCGTGAATTCCGAAAAGGGCGGAGTTATTTCGGTCGACTTGTGTGGGCGGGAGAGAAAAATGACGAGATGTAAAAGAGCAAAAGAAGAGTGCGGTGGGATAAAGAGAGACAGGGAAGGAGATGGAGGGATTTCATCCGGGGAAAATATTGCTCCAGGTAGATTTCATGACTGAAGATAGAAAGGAATTTTCGGTGCTTGTTCATCTCTCTCGGGCTATTTATTGGGAAGACAGAAAGACAGATAAAATACTCTTTGTACGATTGGGTGGGGAAGATAAAAGATGAGATCGGAAATTCCGAGGATCGGCGCAAGGAACGGAACACGATTGGGGGTAAGTCATTCCTGCAATTACACATACCTCTGGAAAATTTCTCATCACTTTTAACGATAAAACCGCATCAGTTGGCTCAGAAATAGTTAAATACGAATGAATATAGTAATACCTCTACGCAAATATGCTAAGATGCCAAAGTAAATGGCATCACCAGCTGTTAATAGTAGTATTTTCCATGAAATGTTTCGAAAAAACCTGAGGCAACTGAAAAGCTGAATCTAAAGATTCAGAAACTTTTCCCTACCGCCAAATCTTTACTAGTCTACTTCCTAGATATGAAACGCCAATTCATTTTAAGAAAATATTTCTTGAAATTGAACACACTTAATTACTTGAATTATATTAATTGCATTCTCTAATGCAATAATATAATATAATGTTCTAAATAAACAGATAACTTATGACGATAGATCCTCGAAATCGTTCCACTCCCGATACCGTTGTTTCACGAGTATTATAAAAATCATGAAGTTTGAATATAATGGCAAGTAAATTGTAGTTCATCTCAGCTCTTAAACAAACTACCTACAGCACTAAAATAATTCCCTCATTCTGGAGACTTCAACGCCTGTAACGCCGACACTAAGCCTACAAAAGATGAGTGAGAACTTACCGGAGGCGAATCCTTGGCCGCCAGCCGCAGCCGCAGCATTCCGGGAAGCCGGGTCGGAGGGGTCCCCCAGACCGTATATGCCCAGCAGCTCCTTCATGGTGCTCTCTGCATATTCCTTCATCGCCGAATCTGGATGCGGGAGGGCAGAACGGGGTTGCGAGTGAGGGGGAAATCCGTACCGATGGAGGGCTTGCGAAAACGCCGCGAAAGCCGCGCTCGATGTCGGCGGAGGATGCGAAAGGGACGGTGCACCGACGCCGGGCGCCGGCGAAGACGACGCCGAGGAAGATTGCCCTCCTTCCTCGGTTCCCGTCGACTCTTCCCTTCCGCTAACCATCCTCACCGGTGGATACAGACACTTCCTCCTGCTGGAGCTGGACCTACCGGACGAAAGATCCAGACCTCCACCCACGCCTTCAGCACCGCTACCGCTGCTGTAACTCCCCCTTCCCACACCATCATCGTCTTCCTCATCCTCATCGAACTCTTCCTCGTCTTCCTCCAGTTCTTCCTCTTCATCCTCCTCTCCACCCATCTTCCTCATGAGGCTGAGGTCCAGGGGCATACCGTGTCCCCCAGCGGTCATCTTTCCCCTGCCCTCTTCGTCCTCATCCTCCCTTTCGTAATCCTCCTCTTCCTCATCGTCATCTTCCTCTTCTTCGTAAACAATGTTTCTGGGTTTGAAGTTCTTCCTTTTGTTGCGTGAAGGTGCTTGTGAGGAGGCGGCTGACACCGTCATCGAAGCAGAGGAGCCCACCTGCATGAGACTCGTGGTGGTGTCCTCGCTTACTGTTAGGTCTTCCTCTTCGTCTTCATCTTCTCCCATTTCCTCGTCATCCTCGTCTTCATCACCGCCTTCCGGACCCCTTCCGGTCGACGCTGCTTCTCCGACGTCCTCCTCAACTACATGGGGTTCTACGGACACCCCCGCCGTCATCGCCTCGCCTTCTTCAGCGCCCTGGGACACCGCCCTCTCCGCCTCGAAATCAGTCCTCCCTCCTTCTTCCGCTGGGCGAGGGATTCCATTCTCCAGCATCCCTGCGGGAATAATGGAAATATCACCGGAGTGAATCATGGGTAAAAGTTTTGGAAACAGTTCGACGAATCACGGGGCGCGGTCATAGGGATTGAAGCGGATTTCGGTACGAATCGACGCGCTTTTCAGTAATCAAACGTATTTCGATTACCGATCGATTAATTAACAGGGATTTCGATTCCTAGAATGGATTATGTTTTTAAAGATATATTTGAAAATTAATACGATCTAAAATATCTTAGAAAAGTTTATTACCGGAGTTTTCTAAGAATGCGCTTTTTTATTTATACTATTTTTCACTCGGTTTGCGTAAATTATTTATGATTCAAATAAAACCGAAAGTTATTCTAAAATATATCTTTTTATCAAACGATTATTGTTATTAAAAACAACGAAATTTCGCGAATATTTTACACTAGCGTTATCACTTTCAATCGAAAACTTTTAACCAAAAATTTATTTTAACGATATATCTGAAAAATGATATAGACAACAAACGCTTCAGAAAACTTTATACACTTCTATTCCAGGGAAAAAAGTTGAACTTATTTTCTATAACCAATTTTCAAAACTAACGAGCAATGCAAAGGCGTAGCTTTCAAAAAGGCGCGAAATATATCAGAACTGATGAAAATCCTTTCTCCGATAAACGAACACGACAGGACACTAGCAGATCGCGAGATCCCAGAAGAAGAAAAAGTTTCGGAGTCTACCGAAAGAAAAATAAGTCTTTATGCGGCAAAATGCGAAGGAACCACAGTCCGCCCCTTTGAGGGGGCGTGGATCGGACGAGAATTCCACTCAGCTCAACAAAAAAAGGGTATCCCTCCTCCGCACCTATCACATTCCCGGAAACTCCCCAAAAAAAGGGGTCACCCACGCACACACTCACGCTCCCACTCACACATGCACCGATCCGAATCCCTCGGGCATCTCAACCACACACACTCAAGATCTCTACAGTCGGCGCGAGAAAAAGATTTTCCCCGCTTCCAGCTGCTCCTTATATCTACGACAGTCCCGACTTCGAAACCCGGGAACTCTCGCAAACTCCCTCCTCTCTTAGGCCGCTCTCGAGACACACACTCTCTCTCTCTCTCTCTGGCTCAGGACACTTCCACAGTTCTGTGCATTCGAGAAAGACTCGCGAGCGAATGATTCAGCCCGAGAACTGCAGAATCGCACGGGTTGGGAAAAAATTACGAAAAGGGGCAAGGAGAGGGGGTAATGGTACCAGGGTGGAGTTTTTGGTAGGTGGAGAGAAGAAGGGAGTTGAGTGCATAGCTGTGCAGTGGGGTTGGGGGTTGCTGCAGCAGAGGGTTGAAGGGCGGGGTTGGGGTGGGAAATCCGACGCATTCGAGGGAACCGAAAAGATTCTTTCGCCCTTCCGCGGAAGCGGAGTACAGCTCGGTACCCTTTGCACACGGCTTCTCCCCCCGAATGCAACCCCTTCTTGAAAAAAGCAGCCCCGCTCCCTCTCCCCTACCGCCGCCACACCCTTCCGTAGAGTTGCCCCGACCGCACCACTGGGACCCGTAAAAAAACGCATCTTCCCCTTCCGACGACCTCACCCTCTTCTTTACCTGAGCTGGGGCGGTTCCCATGGCCGTGGATCCGAGCACATTTTCGAGAGGATAAGAGCTTCCCCTCCTTCCTCCCCTCTCATCTTCTCCATCACCCCGAAAAAAAGGGTTCCCCGAGCGACCACGTGTTGCACAGCAACGCCCTTTCATAATGCCCGGAAGCGCTGTGTCCCCCCTCAAGATGCGCGGATAATATCACTTATTACGCGAGTATCTATTTCCTAGGACGTCTTCGGAGGGAGGAAATAACGGAAATTATTCCCTTTATTGCCAAAGAGTAATTTAATATCTCTAAATTACATCGTGGGAGCACGTAATGCGCACCATCCCGCGTCCTTCGGAAGATGATTTTCCGCGCGGGGAATGGCGCTAATGACGGAATGTGGGGCGCGCATGCAAATGCGTGGAAATCTCAAGTTTTGTGTGATTACCGATCGGGGGCATGAAGCGAATCGGGCGGAGGAGGAGTCTGCATCTTGCCGTGGCATATTGGCATCGCCAATGGAAAATCGTTCGATACTGTATTCGCATATTCTACGCTCCCCGAGGCGGGAAACGGCAGTTGCGAGAGGAATTTCAAAACACCGACTGGTTTTTGGATCTGAAACGCATCGCCCATTCCACTGGAGCGAAACTCACGAATCTTCTCCTTGCTTATCCTTCCGAAAAGAGGGGCTTTGACTTAAGCTTCTCGTCTTTCGTTGAATCCATTCTGCATTATGCTGGAAGATCCGACAGTTCAATGGACTTAAAAATGTAGCAACCGAGGACGTCTGGGAAATAATATATTTTCTTTGCATTTTCCAGCTTTTTAAATTCTCTGTTCCGGTTGCAGTGATGCGTAGTGGTAGAACAACATGATGAAAGAAAGTGTGAACAATATGAGAGTTTGAAAATGTGCTACGTTCGCGCCCAGAGGTAAGACTTACTAGGAGGTAGACAAAATCCCTATTTTTCGTTATACTTTAAGGTAAGGAATGTCTGTTTATTGTCTCTATTGAAAAATTATATGCATAGTAGTAAAACCATATGCAAAAGGAAGGACCCTGACAGAGAACATTTCCACGGGTGGTTGAGTCTCTATTGATTTTAGCATCGATAAATCCCTTTTTATTCTTTTCATAGATCTAGTATTTCTAGAAAAAATGAATAAAAGGCAAAACGTTCAAAGCTCATTAACTTTGTTGAACAAGAATTATGCCGAAGCGAGAATTACTATTGAAAACCCTGATGAAACAGAGATGAGATTTCTTCAATGTAGCATTTTTTAAGAAAAGGACCTCGGCAGAATGGGAGGTAGATATATCATGTGATTAAAGTCTGACTAACATTGTACCATGTTTAGGACATTCAATTGAAAACTTAATTACCTATATCTAATTTGAGGAATGATGGTTAATATTTAAATTTACCTGATAATAGAGTAACATTTATAATATTTCCAAGGAACATAAAAAATACATAGCTGGTTAAACTGAGGTATATATGCTTATATACATTCACGATTATCCAGAAAGGCTAAGATAACGAACAAAATCCTAAAGATAGCTCACGAGCACAGAAAGGGACAGTTAAATACTAGGTACACAAACGATTCATACGAGCTATCCATCAGAGCCCCGTTTACCCTTCCAGAATGCATATGTGGTTGATTCCAGACTCCTAAGCGAGCTCATTTTAATTCTTAAACAGCCTCGAGATCGCTGTAAAGGCGAGACTTGGAGAAAACCTTAAACCCCTCCCGAACGACTGGTAGTTTATGCAGCGCCATTTACGTTTCCGTCTTATACTCCGTCGAGGCTCGCGAATAGATAAGCTTTATCAGTCACTTCCTTCCATCTTCCCCACCCACCGCAGACTAATCCCCACACTTAACCCGAGCACACGGAGAAACACCGAATGAGAATATGCCCCGTTGCACGTGTGTTACGGATCTCCACTCCCTTCTCCATTCACCCGCGTATTTTCGTATCCTCTCTGCACACCCAAGACAACCCGGCGACGGTTCACACGACGCCCAATTAATTACTTCGCAACGAACACTCCATTCGGATAGCGATACCTACCCGCTCCACTTTCCTATGGCAAGCACCCTACTCCTCACCCCTCGCAGCCTCACTAAAGACCCGTTTACCTGAGGGGGTAACCCTCATCTCTCTCTCTCTACACCGGGGACCTCCTTGGTGCCCGTGCATCCAGCTGTGTCGAATTGTCCCTCGCATCCTTTCCTACGCTCAGGGCCTCAGCACATATGAACAGCTAAAGAAATCCTCCAAAGAATTTTCCCTTTTTTCGTTTTTTATAGGAAAAATCCTACGGCGGACGAAGTGGGTATATATCCGTCATCGGAAAGATAAATCGCTTCCTCGGATGTATTAACGTGTGGGAGAGATTTTATAGATGTTCTTTTGGGGGAAGGCCGAGGCTTTGGTGACAATCTTTGTGGGTTGAGTTTCCGTGGATTTTAAAGAGCGCTGGGAAGCTTTTACCTTGCAGGAAATCACCGAAATTTATATTTATGATGTCTTCAAATCCTCGTCACCTGGAAATTTTGTGGAACCCTGGAGTTAGCGGTATCAAAATTTGGATTTTTACAGCTTGTTTGAGAAAATTACAAGCCTATATATTTTGAACTTCGCTATAAATGGTTACAGGACAAATAGATTAAGACGGCATATTAGGAAAGACAAAAAATCGTAAAGGCGACAACGTTTTAAAAAATTAGATAAGAAAGTGCATATAATAGTTCTTTTCAGGACATCTGTCTTAAACAAACTATTTAGGCCTATTAGGAATTGAATGCGATTTATTTAATCAATAACCAACGACGCTTATTTTCATCTCATCAGAATTACTTCTTGATTAACGGTTTATATCTTCAAGGCCTACTGCATATTTCGACCGAGTGATTGCTGATAATGCTTAATGACAAGAGATGAGTTGAGTATGGTCACCAAAAATATATTTAAGAAATCAAAAGATCAAAGCAGCTATAGAGAAAAAATGACTGCTCCTTAAAGTACCTAATACTCCTTGCGTAGCTAAAAAAAATTAGGGGTCTAACTTAAAGTAATTAGGATTTTCGTAAACTCCCGCAGCTGATATATAAGATAAATAAGTAAATTCGTCATGTAATTCACGAAAAAGAAATTCTTAAACAAGCATGTAAAAAGTTACGTAAGTATAATAACCAGCTTTGTGAGAAATTTCGGAGACGCAGTGAGATTGTACCTAATGTGTTTGACAAAAGCACCTAATTCGAAGCCGCAATTAGGAAAGCAAGTCCATGCCATTTGTTCAAAAATCCCATATTTCGCTTCTCCCCCTACACTCGCGATTATTTCCAGCGGAGGCGTGGGAAGAAAACTTATTTGCATACCCTTACGAGCGCCCTTATCGCTCCGAGACTCTAAAATAGCGACAATCTGTTTCAATAGCACCTCTGGTAACCCTCAACTCCCTTCTCAAGTTCGCCCTTTCTTCGGCCGCACCCACGCCCTCTGACCTACAACAAGTATCTTCTCTTCATCGCCAAGTTCTAACTTTTCCCCGTATTCACACTCCTAACACTTCGTAGGCGTCTCTCTCCTTACACTCCATTCCTTCTGCTCGATTTATTCTTACCTATTCTTTGCTAAAAAGCGGTTTCTCTTCAGAATGTGAGGGGTATATATTCAGTGTGGGCTAAAGACCGCCAGGAGGTCACCATTGCCGTCATTGTTAGCTTTCCACTTTCAACTAACATGCGAACATTTGCGTCAAATGCTGATTCGTAGAGATGATTTTGTTTGACTATGGATGTCTAATTGTTGACCCTCATCTAATTCAATCGAATATTTTAAATCTATATATCGATTAAGATATACCACTTAACACTGATACTTAATATGATATGTAACAACTGTAATTACTCTTCTTGGTGTCAACGACTTGGTGTCTTCTTGATGTACACATCTAACATTTCGTCAACTAATAATTACCTATCCTCTCATCAGTATGATGTGTAATAAAACTTCAATATTTTCATATATCCATTATTATTAATAAACATTTTGACATTAGGTATTCATAGACTTTTTGACACTAAGCTATTTACGTTATGTTGATTGTTGCACCTTAAGGCAACTTGCCTCTCTTCCTGCCTGAAACTACTTTGCCATGCAAACATTATCTAAGACTTTTTCGCCGTTCAGATTCTCGGCAATATTTGGAGAAGCGAGAAAACTGATGTGAAAGGAGACATTCAACATGCACAAAGAATAGGGGAGAATCGATAGGGGAGAGGAAGAACTGAAGGAGTAAGTGCGAGTAATCCAATTTTATGGCGCCGTAAATGCTCAAGTGCGATGGACGTGTCGGTATCTTTCGTTTTGCGGAAAAAGAGGAGTCATGGATGGATGCTGCTTAAAATACGACAAGATCTGGCACTGATGCGTACACTCGTTGGAATGGGTGTATACCTTGAGTGTGAAATGAAACCATCAAAGAGAAATGGCGTTGTTATACATGGGAGTGCGCGAAAGCAATATCTGTAAGACAACGCGATCTCCCCCTTGTTCTTCGAACCTAGGGTAGGAGTCTACATCGAATGGAATGAGATAATTCCAACCCTAGAAAGACGACCTTATATCTTGGCGTAGAGACTCGATCCCACATTTTTACCATTCTTTACTGTTATTCCAATATAAATAATTACGAGAAATTACCATCTTTTTTTAGTTTTCTTTATTCTAGACGTTGCGAAGACGATATATACCAACGGTTTCGATGTCTACTTTATACTCTGAAGAAGAAAAATTTGTAATTTTTTAAAATACTGTTGAAAAAGTACAAATTGTTCTTCATAATGACGTATTTCCACAAGACATCGCCAGAGACTGAATTTTATTCTATATATATAGTATAAGATAACCTACAATATAGCTATATACAAGAATCATTGCTCCACATTATCACAATTATGCTTTCATTATGTGAATCATAAGGAATCTATTTACGTATGACAATCATCGCTCTCTGTAAGGTGCGCACCTGGGCGGCATCGCAGTTACTTGAAAGTGCTGCACAACGCATTTTTAATAGAGCGCACGTAAATGGCATCCTATATCATTTACACGGAAAGGAAAGAAGCGTCATAGCTATACGGTGACGCATTATTCCTCAATAAGCGAGAGAGAAAAATGTCATTCCGCTCACGTGTGACAGAAATTATATGTAACTATGTTAGTAGCCCATATTGATGGTTAGGTATGCAACTGTGAATGCCTCGAGGGGTGTCTTCTCGTTTATTGCATGTAAATATTTTAAATCAAATTCATATGACGGTAATATTTAATAACATTAAACGTGCAAAACAACTAATGAACGTCAACCAGTATTGCAGCGGCTGAGTTTTAATATCCAGTCACGAAGAGTTTACAATTTATAAGAGCTAAGGAAAAAAGTCTGAAAATCAACGGTGCTTTTTAATCAAAGATTAGATACGTTTTATGAAACATATGGAACATGAGCTCCACTTGTACGATGAAAATGCTTGTTAAAATCTATAAAATATCTCACGGGATTCCAGACATCTTAACGATCGCCGAACAAAAGTAATTCTTCGCGAAAGAGAATACTCTCATTCTTTTTCCCATTTATTCTTTTCCTCACCTTTTATTCTTCCCCAGCTGCCTTATCTGTTCGTCTGGCAAGGAATCAAAAAAGTCGGCCGTTTCCGCATTTTTTCCCGCTATAAAATCCGTAATCCAGCATTCCTCTTTCCTCTATAGAGCAAAGTTTTATGTCCCGCGAATACAGATTTAGAACTTTGAAGAGTGCCATAAAAGATAAATACAGGCGGTCCCGAATTTCTGATCAGATTTCGGAGGAAAAGCACAAAAGGCAAAGCCCATGAAAATTTGCATGAAAACTCGAGGAATCAAATTCTATGCTAGAGATGAGAAAGTTTCTCCTTTGTTCTAGGCGCTTTTACATGCAAAATGTGATCATTGTATCCGCCTAACATCGTTATTGAAGCATATTACCAATTTTCGAGGGATCTTGTGATAAAATAATCATTATATTTTACGAACTAGTAAATTTTCAAGTATACATTATTACAGAATATGCTAATATCGTATCATATGATATAATCGTTTAATATTCCCGTTCCTTCAACTGAAGTAATTGACAATGGATGGTTAATAAGAAGATAAATATCATAAATTGAAGGAAAGAATATGTGGATAGCCTAGTATATTACAAAAGAACCACACGAAATTATGAAATTGAGCTCATCCTGGAGATAGCAGTATCTAATTTGAAAATTATACTTATTGTTTTTCTTCAAACTAACTGATTTTAAAATAAATTAGATAAGTAGATAAATTTACTTTAAAATATCGATACGATATTTTTCTGTAATTTGGACTTACGAATAAAAGAAACTAATCAAGTTATGTTTTTCTTTGAAACCAGCAATGAAATTCAGTTTCTTGGATGCAGCTTGAATATTTGCGTAAGAAATCATACTAGACGGTAGCCTAGGCACATTGAGCATATAAGCACAATTCCAATATATTATGAATATGATTTATTTTATTGCCTTCAAGTTACAGTTACGACTCAACCGATTCCCCTTTCGAACCTACAGAGAAGCATGTATGCCCACAGACTACAGACATACGAGAGTGCGTCAGTAGGAACCAACCACCAGATTGAGGAAACCATCCATCTTTCAGCTCTCTTCATCGCTTACGGATGGAACAACGATGGAGAGAGAATTCCTAGACAATATATACGACTACTCGATGCTTCATCTTCTATCCTTGTCATGATCTCACCGCTGATACACGCATCAATTAGCTCGGCATGAATTTACGACCGCGAATCATTCGGAAGATTGAATGAAGCTTTTGGATTTCGCATCTTTTCCGCGAATTTAGAAGGGGTGAGAATGATGGGGAAGAAGATAAGGGAAAAAGGGTGGGAGAGCGGTGGGAAGGGCGGCGGCGATTGTCGGCGACGCGTGCGAGAATAAACGACAAGGGGCACGCGAACCAGAGGAGAGATACACGATGGGGTCGTGATTCACGTTAAGGGCGTGTGGGAGTTTCGAGGGGAGATCGGGCAAAAGAGGGAATCGATACTCTGGAGAAAGGAAGGAATGATTCGGGCGAAGTCGCAGACGTGCGAAACAAAGACGTTAAGGCATTGGAAATATTGGGGAGTCGGCGGGGACAGACAGTTGGACAGGATAATGAGGTGTTAAGCGTGACAAATGGGTGGTTATAACCTTTTTTGATGATTGGAGGGGGACTATTAAGTCTGTGGGAGGAGATGGCTGACGTGTGAGATCTAGGAGTCGAACGGCGTTCCGAATTTAGAGGGCGAAATCGTAAAACGTACTTTTTCAGCATCTTTTTATTTTTTTATTTTATTCAACCAGGATCCTAACCTCTGAAGAAGTATGCCTTTCTTTCATTTAACTTGTCCGATTCAAAGTTTAAGCAATTGAATATTTATATTTAAAAAGTGATCTCATCTTTCATTAAGTGACAATAATAATACGAATTCTTTAATAATTAATGTAATAATTACAGAAGAATATTTAATTTCGGAAATTTTACTTTATGGAAGAAACGGGAGTTGAAATTGTTACTTTCATTGGTAACGTAATGTTTCTTTAGATCAGGTGTGGCTTACTTTACGCAATGATCACTACAGTCCTATTATACCTCGACAGTAATACAAAGTGCGGAACATTTTGAGCCGATACCATCTAGACGAGCTCTTCATAGCCATTTTTAGAAAGCCTAAGAATTAAATAACACTAACAAAGAAAATGTGCATACTTCAAGAGATTTCGTAACGGAAAAACCTCATGGAAGATTCTCGGAGATTTAATTTTTAATATTCAAAGCTTGATAGTTCTTGTTTTTAGTATCATTATTACATACTTAGGAGAGAAATATAAAATTTTGATGAGAAAGCACCGGTTATGGGCCTGCTTGCTATTCAAGAGACAGATATTCCCTCTAAGTCTACAGTTTAATCTTAATGATCTTGCGCATTCCATCTCATCTCTAGATCTTCTCTTCCGTCTTTCCTGAGCCATAATCGAGAAAATGTGCAGCTAAAGTGAGCGAATACTTCAATTCCTACGGGGAGAGCACCTCAGCGAGCTTCAAGTAAGGTTTATTTACATTCTCGACTGAGCCGGCATTAACTTTTCAACTTTGAAATAAGGCGATCCGTAAATTTAGGGATAAAACGAAACTATGTACGGACATCAGTCATAGCTTACAAAGGGAAACGAGTGAAAACAGATGAAACTCTATGAAGCGACGATGGGGATAATGGGGGCGAAGAATATCAGAGGAGATAGAGAGAGAAAAACGGCGAGGAAAAAGCAAAAGAGGATTTATGCGTGCCTATGGTGCGACAGGAATGCCAACTTGGCGGACAATCGCCTCACACCTGGTCGTTTCCAGAGACGGAAATACCCCTTCCCCATTTCCCTTTACTCCCATTTGACGCCCCATTCGCCCACTCCAACCGCCATTACCGCCTTCGCGCCACACCATCAAAAGAGCCTTTAGCGCGGAAAACACGGCCTTTCGACATTTTTCGAGACTACACAATTAAGCCGCTGACTTAATAAAATTCGAATCCTCCTTTTATACTTCTTCGCTTTATAGAACTGCGTGACCGAGTTGAAAATGAAGGCCCGATCGTGAACTCCGAAAGGAATTCTACTCAAAAGTCCCATTCTCCGGGTTTTATTTATATCTCGACTAGCGTTGAGGTTTTTTCCCTCCGCTGCACTAAACAATTACCACTTAACACGTCCATTCTAAAAGGAATCTCAAAAACCGGGACAATAAAGCACGCGGTCGATTACTCGAAATCTTCTGTTCCTTACGCATGAATTTTCCTGGAGTTTTTTTCTTCGCGGCGTTGAGGGACTCTTTGACGTCAGCCGTGGAATAGGAGAGACATTTTTAGCCTACTCAAGGAAATCCTTCGCTTATTACCTGTTTTTTCCTACATAATAATGAATGCGCAGTAAAATACGATGCCAAGGAATTTATATGTTATTGTGAAAACTTTAATGTCCGCGCTAAAGAAGAGAAACGCGGCAATTTCTGTCGGAATAAATTTAAAATTCGGCCTTATAACGAGCGTGAAATAAAATGATTCACTAGATCTACATCTCGGGAATTTTTCCGAGAACTCTTAAATCAGAGCGGAGTTTAATTACATGCGCGAAGAGCTGGATATTCTAGAATGAAATGTTATGAATGGAGATCCGATTATTTACGGAGGAAGACGTAAACTCTTTTATAGGACAGGAAGACTTTTTATAATTCGGGAAATTTTATCTCGGTTCTCAAAAGTAAAGAGATCAAGATATTATCAGATCTTAACCGTCAACAAATTCACAATGAAAATATAACAATCGTGGATTAGCATAATAATAATCGTTGCAGACTTTAATGAAATGAAATTTGTTCGTGATTTTTATCTTTGGGCTACATTGAATGTTAAAAAGCATTACTAAGAAGGCGATAATATCTCAATCTATTAAGAGATAGAATAGGAATTTAGTGTAACGCAATGTTAAACGAGACGTAAACTTTTTCAAACCAGGTTTTCGCATCTCAGTAAATCTTCAAAATATGACTACCTATAGTACGTGACTATTTATTCAGGAATATCAGTAAAGTTAATTTGATAATCCTTACATTCATAAATCTCATAACAGAGCTGGGTTCAGTTTATAAATACACCTATCTTCTGGATAGGAAAATTTTGAATATCTGCCGGACTGTGTAATTTATAATACTGGAAACTCGGGCGGAATATTCCTATTTTTTTCAACCTTATAGTCCATGAATGACCAAGCTGAAATAATATTTCTTTTTTCATAAAACCAATAGATAGCAATATGCATATTTATGCTGAATTATACTTAATAGAATCACTTCCGTCACTACTAAATTATACTGAATAATGAGAAACAACGTCGATCAAAGAGGGAGGAGCATATTTAATCATGATTAGAGGAATCCTTACCCGAATCGTGAAGAGGAGCGCCGTGGGGCTGTAGAGCGCCGCCCCCGCCCTCCGCCCCTCGCCCAACCTGCATAGCAAGGGGCGTCGAAGGGGTGGAACCGAGCGTCACGACGGAGGCGGCGACGGCGGCAAGGAGAGGGCCCGAGTGGTGCTGGTGGAGGGCAGTTGGCGAGGAAGAGGACATTGAGACGGATTGAGGCGTTCCGCCCCCACGCCCCCCTACCCACCCCTCCACCCCCGCCGCTGCTCCGACCACCCCACTTGTCAACAGGGTCTCCACGTCGCCATCTGACTGTAATGATAAATGCACATCTTCAATAACCACATGTTCACGAATTGAAAAGTTACTTATATTTACTAGGAAACCAGACTATTGAGCAATCGAAATGTTCCATTTTCCATTTATTCCAAAAAGTTTTGTTTATTTGTGACATTTCTTAATCAAGATAAATTCAATTCTACAAAAATTAATACGTATTTATGGAATATTGAAGAAATCACCGTCATGAATTCTCATTGTGGAATACATCATTTAGGAAAATTTTTCGTTTGTTTAAATAAGAGAAAACCACAACAAGAAAACAATATTACTTGCAGGCTATATGATTCGATTTAACAGTATATATTATTTTTATTCATAGTTACTGTGTTTTAATTTTTAATTATTTTGATACTTTTCTTTATTTTATATATTAATGCTTAGACATAAGACGGATATCAATTAAGCTCTACCAATAGAAATCGTAAGTAAAAAGTATTGAGACAATGGAATTTTAGAAGCTTTATCCAATCAAATCAATGAAATTATCATAATCCTCCCCTGCAGAGAGTTAAATTCGATGTAACAAGATTAGGGACTTTAAATTCACCATTCGGACATCAGGAAAAGTAGCACATGCATTTTTATGTAAATGTAAGCTGACCCTTTTTGGATACATCTCAACACGAGCATAAGTTCAGCCGGAAATTTATCAAAATCAATTTCATTTATCTGCTACGAAAACAAGACTGCACGCAAATGCGTACAAAAACTGCAGGAATGAATAAATTTACCAAACGGGGGAAACATAAAGGAGAGGCATTTTGGAGGTGGATTAGATAGCTTTTTTCTACGGAACAGACGATATTTGAAAGGAAAGGAAAGAGATCTTAGGTATGACTGATCATAGAAGTATGTAGAATGAGGAAGTAAACTTATGAATGAGTGAGAGAGCCGTGTTAGGGATTGTAAGTAGTTAAGAATAGGAAGCGACTCAGGAATATTCCGGAAACGATAGTCATCTCGCATAATGGTAAATATACTCAAATAAAAAAGAATGATATGATGATAAGTTAGGTAGTGACACTAGTAATTTCTCAAAATTTGCATTCGCTGTGGACAAAATCACATTCTTAAGACAAAGAAAAAACCATCAACTGCGCATTGCGTACTCCAAACCCGTTGAGAACACAGTGGGGAGACACGAGAGAAAAGCACCCTCACACGTTTCCCAAAAACCACGATACGAAACGAAACGTAACGAAAAATGAATTTACCTTTCCACTTGAGCCATGTTTTCCCGATCTACGTCCCGATGCTAATGGACTGCGTAGGCGGAGAAATGGGAAAAGGAGATATCGTCATGTCTCATCGACTTCCTGCGCGAAATAGCAGACCCATATGCGGAGCCTTCACGCTCACGAATTTTCGATTATTCCCCTCGCCAAATACGAAACGAGGATATCTAGGATGGCGACTCCAAATGGCAACTCACCTTAAAAAAACTTGGGGCAATTTGAGTGTGCGTCCTCTGGTAATGACGGTATGGGAGGACCTTATGACGGAATGGAAGGTTGAGGTGTGCCCGAAAAGGTTGGGGTGATGTGGGGGGTGAACTCGCGGGGGGTTGGAACAAAAGAGGAGGTGTGGCGCGGAATGAGGTATTTTCACCTGAATGAGAAGGCGGTAGCATTAGGTTAAGAGGGAGTGGGGAGCGGGGCGTGGGCACGCGTGCGCTTCTCGGCTGGTGCCACGCTTAAGAATTCAACCGCACCAGAGCGTGCCATTGTCTCCGCCCGCCGTCGCCGGCGCTCCCTTCTCCACGAGGTGACGGAGAACAATTTGAAGATTCCCAACATGGCTTTCACGCGCATGTGCCTTGACGTCATAAAGTCCGTTTAAGGGACGGAAAATGATGGCTTTCCATCGAGAGAGCGATTGGGAAGAAGGGAAGGGAAATATTTGGACTATTGTGGGGCGTTTGGATGGCTTGTCTCGCTTTCATGGAACTGCTGCTATTGATTTGGGAGTCCCATTTATCAACCGCGATGTCACGGTTGCTTTCTATGCCAACCCAATGGAATGTAGAGAATGTGGAGAGAATAAAACCGTTGTAAGCATAAAATTAGCGACAATTCTTGTATTATGAGCAACGAAAATTGATTCCAATTCGCAAACTTCTTTTATATTTCTAGTTAAAGGAGATCAGGCTATAATCATATGACCTACCGAAGCACATGGAAATATCTATAAATAAGAATTAGCTGCTAAATTTAATATTAAAAGAAAAAACTTACTGAGTGGTGTTTTGTTGATGACCGTTTATATTGTTATCTTAATAAATAATAAGATTTTCTTAGCAGATGATCAAATTTAGCTACAGTTGATAATAAATCCGCTTTTCTTTCATTCGGAGAGATAAAGTACAGATACAACAAAGATATAAATTATGAAACACTTCTATTTAGTAGGACAGAAATAATTATAATGCAGAAACAATCATTTCGAAAAAAATAGCTCTCTCTGGTTCCTTGTTTCGAAATCTCTCCTCAATTGTTCCTAGTTGTTGGATAACGCAACGACACTTTCATAGCTCGCAGACCTCTGAAGAAATTCCAACACATCCCTACTCCACAAAAAATATGATAATATAATGGTGGATTCCGCAGTTTCACGCGATTAAATAAATATTTATGCTGATATCACTCCAAAGAACGTCAAGTCTCGACTGGGGTTATGGAGGGAGAGAAGGAAGCAGATATAATGAGAGCTGAATACAAATAGAGTGTTCTGCCGTATTGAATGGAGAAAGGATTGAGAATGAGTTAGTGATGCGTATAATTCAGAAACGGGAATGGAGTAAAGGCACTGAAGAGCATAGATAGGCAGTGAAGAGATGAGAATAATAATGTAGATTGAAACCTCAGTTAACCTGCTGTTTTGTCAACTCTTTACGACTATTTGACTCGCTGTCTTTGATTCAGATAAAGTTCTAGAGCTTCTATACAAGCTATCGTACAGTGCTACAAAGTATTTGGGGTGGGTGTGGTGGTAAAATAATATTTGGATTTTCTCGAACAGCAACTGTTTTTAATTACTTTATGGCGATATGAGATGTGCGTATGCTGCAAGGACGGGTAATATATACATTGTTAAAAAAAGTATAGCTTTTATCAATTGGGAATAGGAAATTTGAGATGTGATCTTTCTTTTTCTAACGATTTCCACCTTTAGCCAAGAGAAAGTTTTCTAATTAAAAATGTATTGAAGCAAGGCTTTGCAAAACCTGCGCTCTTTCTTGGATACTGTTTCCAATCATTCTGCAATTCTGTCTTGTTTCCTAGCCAGGGAACAAATTACAGCACTTTCTGTTCACAGCTATGGTGAATGATGGTTCGGATAACGCCCTATTTTAGCTAAATAGCTAAAAGCATTTGCCTTAAAAGCTCTAAAAAGATTATAAAATCAGACCGCTAATCGACATAATTGTTCCCTGAGAGAGATGGAGGGAAATTCGAGTAAAAAGAGAGAAGGAAATAATCTGAAAGACATAATAAGGTAAAATTGGAGGAAAAGTATTGGAGAGTTAGATAAGGAGGAGAGAAAAAGACACACTAAAAAAAGTTGCGAAATAAATATAAAGATAGATAAGATAGGCGATAGCATTGGAAAAATTGTTAGTATTGCGTAGAAGGAAGATGGAGCGATAAATATGGAAAAGAAGTAACGATAAAAGAGGAAATAGGAAAAGGTAATAAAAAAGATAAGAGAGATAAGGAGAGAGAATGAGGGAAATAGAGGAGGGAGTGGATCTAGGGTGAGGAGAGGACACGTGGAGTGGGGGAGGTATACGTGTAAGGACGCTAAGTCACGATATGGGAGTGCCTCGTAATGTTTATGGATCTGCCTCACCCACCCGAGGAAGACGCGATCCCGCTTTCGTACATTTTCTGTCTCTTTTCGGACTCCATTGAATTCGGTGACAATTGAATATCGACACGCGCACTTTTTCTGCCTCCCTTCCCGACCTTCTTCCATCTTTCACAAACCCAAAATGGGCGTCCCCTTTTCCCTTCCACGCATTAAAACCAGGCGACGCCTTTACAATTCAAATTTCGTCATTTTTTCCTCTACGGTCGCGAGCGGCGTATTTCGCGTTTGGGGTCGAATGCGGCTCGGTTAAATGGGGATGGACGGCACCGTACGACGGGCTCTATATGAGGGAATCTGTATATAGAAGAACCAATGGTTAGGTGCGGTTTTTTAGATTGCCCTCCCTTAATAAGGTTTAGCCGCGGCGCTGGAGGAATATAAAGGTGCTTATGATTGGCGCCCTTGGGTCTTGAATCTCAAACAGATCTGCTTAAGTGGGCTGTAATGGAGAAGTCATTTCCTCTCCGGCGTACCAAAATAGAATCGAAGCGCATTAAATATTCTTTGTTGATATTGCTAGTGAAATTAAACGCCGTGTGCTTCGGAGAGGGAGATGGAGGACCCTTTTGGACGACTGCCGTTGGTGCTTCGGTGGTGAGAGTCGGTTATATTTCACATGGTGGATTCAATTGGAAAGCTTTCGAGATTTTTCTATTTCGATCGTGCAACGCCGCGGGAATGATCTCTAAGACAATAATTTAAAAGAAACTACATTTGATTTTAGATGTTAAATTTCAGGGCAGATTTTTATCATCACTTCACGAACCGTATAACATGTTCTTGCCAGCCGGGTGTGCCTTGAGGCATGTAAGTTCTCCGCCCCCATGCCTATAAAAGATGAAGCAATTTTCATCCTGGAGATGTGCCTCGCTATAATTTCTACTTGTTCATCCACGTGTTCTCTAATATACGACTGCTTGGGAGCCATAGAATTTGAAACAATTAATAAGAAGAATAGGAAGGGGAGCGAATACCTCACGTCAAATTCAAACGGAGAGGAATTCTGCTCCGTAAAATAATTACGAGAGAAATTGAATTTCAAGATCTCTGGGGATGATGTAGCTTAGACATGCAAGAGTATGTGCCGCTTCCTTTGTTGACCAAAACGAATTCCTTTTCCATCGCCAGAGGTAAACCTATGAACATCATTGATATATGCCTAAGGTGATGTTTACTTGTAGGGCTATTAGGTCTGATTCCGCATGCCTTGCATTATTAAGAAGTGGCATAGAGTCAGGGTACTATTTGATAACACCAGTAAATTGAAAGGCCTATGAAAGAAATATTAAAATTAGCACTAATCAGGTTAGGACATCAGAATTAAAAGTATTCTGTCCATTGAGTTGTCTCTGTATTGTTTTTGGTTTCTTAATATATGATTAGGCCTCAGTATCTATATCTACTACATCATATAAAATACTCAATTACCCTGTCTTCATTGCATTAGAGGAGGATTTACATCATGTGAAACTTTTCGTATGTAAGCCAACGATAAATTTGTAAATAAATTTTAAGGATAGTACTACATTAAATCCTGACGACTCATATTCTGATGAAGAAAAGAATAGAAAACGTATTGTGATGAACCTAGAAAAAAAACCACGAATCCTAGCAAAATCTGTTTTTACATTCCTATTTTTTCCTCTTAAAATTCCGTCGCGAGGTGACACTGATGGATGAATTTAGATTCCTCCATGAGTTCTTAACCTCGATTAAGGAATACAATGCGAACGGCGTCAAAAAGGATTTCTTCCGTCGCGCGTCGAACTGCCTAAAGGTAAGGAAACCGTTGTACTCGAGAGGGTCTTCCTTATTGGATTCAGCGCGCGAATGCCTGCGCAGGCGTGCCAGCGAGACGCCGTGTTCCGACTCTGAAACAGAACGATAATGGACGAGAATACGACTTTACCAAATATTTCGATTAATGGAAGGCCGGACGGAGTCGCGGCATTCCACGGCCGTATTTAACGTCTTTATGGCATCTCA
The DNA here is from genome assembly GCA_036926295.1 of Pachydiplax longipennis. NCBI lineage: Eukaryota > Metazoa > Arthropoda > Insecta > Odonata > Libellulidae > Pachydiplax > Pachydiplax longipennis. Next base: position 42,124,469 of record JAVFKF010000002.1, read on the forward strand.
TTGTCTATATTATCCATTCCGATGATGCAAGGCAAACACGATTAACATATGAAAAATATGTTCCTCTTAGCTACAATGTTGATGAACCGCTCGAAGAAACTCTAAAGGTCGATCTATGCAATAAAATAGGGATAAATGATACAAAGAAATGTCGCGCGACCAATAAAATTACTTTGAAAGACCGCTTACAGTTGGAATAGGTACTTGAAGCAGCGTAATGGTACGGGATTACATGCTGGATGGACATAAAGCTTCGCATAAAAATTGCTACATTCAATTCCGGGTTCTTACAGATCTAATAAAAGGAATTTATGATCTTTAGATTGTGTCAGCGGTGTATCAATCTTTCCAGCAAATCCTGATTCATAAAATCATTTAACATTTATCCGTAAAGTCTTGCAGACTCAGTTTCGTAGTAAATCATCTCTTGAAGGACAACCACACGATAAGGAGGTTTTTTATGTTTGAGATCAATCTGAACTTCTGCTCAGATGCAGATCAACTGCTTCTATTTATACAAGTAGGATCTTTGGATATAAATCATGACAATATGGTGCGTCATTCTGAAATTTTAGTAGCGCCAGCCATATAAAAATTTGCTAGTATAGAGATGTTCTCGTAATCAGATAAATGTGACAATATAAAGGACCCTATAAAATATAATGCGTTACTATTTGAGCATTTAGAAATCTTATTTTCAACAATAAATTCGAATTAACTTTTACAGATGATATCGTAAAATTCCAAATGAGGCGATTCGAGGGTTATGAGCAAAAATAAATGCTCATGTAACAGAGAAATCGCAATTTAAAAGAAGAAGCGAATCTAAAGCAGGAGACCTAAATTTGCACCAAGTAAGACTTCATTTTCGAGACCCTCAACGCTGCTCGTGAAACGGTATTCAAAACCTACACTTGTTAGCAATGTTGAGCGAGTGGGCAGACACGAGCAGATTGTCTACCGGGATGAAACAATGGCGCCACGATGACTCGTGTTCCGACACATCGGTAACAGCCGATTCAAGAAGTCGAACTCGTCGAATGGGGCGGAGATGTTGAATGGGACGCGCGCGATGATTCTCGTGGAAGACCAAAGCGTACCAGAATTGGTTGTAAACAACGCGGGGTTTGAGAATAAACGGTCGATACTCGTGGATTAGGGAACTGAAATAAATCAGATTGAGTAACTTATATTCCTCGCACAATTTGCGTATCTTTGGAAAGAGCGGTGAAGGGAAGAGGCGGGAGAATAGGAATGCAAAAATGGGCTGAGTGCCAAGTTGAGGGCACCTGCGTTGAAGTCATTGTGGTCGAGTGGGGGAGGATTTCGAGAAAGGGAAGGAGAGGAGAAAGGGTGAGGGATTTTGATGGCTCGCATAGCGACTTTAAGGGAAGAAGATGAAGAATGAGAGAGATACAAAGTGGCCAGGCGAAAAAGTTATAAACCTAAGAGAGTTAACAGAGGACGACGAATCCATCACCCATTGAATTTCGTGTTTTCTTTTATTTATTCGTGATACGTGCGAATACCATTCTATATTCATCGCTCCGACGTTATTTTCACGACGGATCGGAGCAGATAAGGAGACAATAGCCATAGTCTCCCTAAACACAATGCCCTTTAAAAAATCATTTTTCACACTCCTATGCCATGATCCCCCCGGAATATCATTTCTGATTCCTTTTGTCATTTTATTATGAAGCCCCGTCCTTTCGATTGGTGAAAATTTTGTCATCCGCATTTTCCATTGTTAAAAGCTTTCCTTATAATCGCATACCATCGGCCGTAAAAGGTTATGGGGAATCCGACGATTGAATCGCTTCGGTATATGTGTCGTAGATTGAATTACAAATGAGGTGTGGAATAGTGGGTGGCTTGTCCCTAGTTTATGACCCTGATTCCGAATTATGGTCCTACGATTTCGTCATTAAAGTAGCAGAAAGAAGTGAGACAAAGTTTTATGAGTTATTCACTCGAGTGAAACGGAAATGCCAATGATCGCGAATCGCTAACACCTGAAGCCATACATCGGAAAATAATTTCGCGACATTCCTATCCTTAGCAGTGAAAAAATAATATCTAGCTTCTCAGCTGGAAAACTGAAATATTACTAAAATATAACTCGATATTATACGATGTAAGCAAGCTAATGAAATAGGGCCAATATATTATTTCCCTATCAAACGTCTGCATTCACAGAGGGCAATTTAATTTCGTAAGTTTTTCAAGCAACTTTACGAACTTATCCAAAAATTGAATTAGTACAAGGAAAAGTGAAACTAAAGAATACTGAACAGTATTATCATATTACTATTTTTTATTACTATTACTATTTTTCCTTATCATGGATTTTCACTGGATAAAACTTTCCAAAATCAAATTTAATTGAATGTAATTTTCTTATCAAATTGAGACTTAAGCTCAGTTATCATAATTCTTAAATGAATTGACACTTAATAATTATCTTCAATAACCCTTTTAATTTCAAAAGAAAGAAAGAATAATTAGCCCATGAAAAATACCTCCAGATTCAAGCATTGACAGTAACAACAGACATAGATTATTTCCAGGACGCATTTATAAAGACTGAATTTTAGTGAACTACTTCCGTAATATGTTTAAATGGAAAATAAAATTATGAAAAGTTGGAGGTGGCTGAGAAGAAACGGTTGCGACATATAAAAAAGGCGCGGAGGAAGACGATGAATTGTCAGGAAGAAGGTTACCATTTGTGAGTACATCTTGCTTCCTACAACCAATCCTATTCATCCCTTTCCACAATTTACTAATCCCTCATCTCCAACTGCCACAAACCCACTCTTCCTCATCCTCGAGCAAATCCTTAAATTAGATGCATAAATCTCAACTTCCTTGCTTAACTTCATTCTGCACAGCAGCATGAGATATGGGTTCAACTTGAAATTATAATGAGAAAATATCATTTCCTTATATAGAGAAACGGGACTGTGACCCCGGAAGATAAAATTTCTCTTCACACTACACAATATCACTGTAGTTATAATGCAGTTCCTTAATTTTCTCTCCCCTGGAGAAAAGAGAATCTTCGAGTGTGATTCCAATTGAATCTATGAGCCTTCAAACAGAAGACGAAGTGTGAAGACGGAGAGCTGAGCTTGGAATGTCCTGAATAGCGCACTAAGTAGGTCTGACCATGCGCTCCATTGGATTTACGGCACGACGCCGAAAGATTTAACCCTATCCTTTGTGGTGAATCTTTACGTGGCAATGATCAACTCCGAATCTATTTTCTAAAACAAACATACTCAAAGTAATGGGTTTGCGGATCAATCTTCATGGCCTCTCTACCGAACTAAGCTTGTCTTCATTATGTTAATTGAAACCATTAGTGCTCTTATCTGAATCCTCTCCAATGTTGCTACTTAAGGGTAACTTGTATGCAGAGTACCCATGGCGACAAATTTATTTTGTTGCAGCAGTTTGGTGGGCCTTCCAAAAATTCCTGTTTAAATTCTTTAAATGATGGATACTTGCGGGCCAACATATTGGAAAAAGGCAGGAAAAAAATAACTGTAATAAGAATTCAGAAGAAAAGCATCACCATAAAAGCATCGAGTAAATAGTAAATTCATTTGCATAAAATAATAAATAAATTTTGGATAAAATAATAAATAAATCTGGATTAAGTAAATAAAACAAATAATTAATGAATGATTTCTACAAATATTTTCTTATTTCAGGTATTATCCGAAAAAAAGTGAGGCAATGATATTCCTTTGGGAAATTTCATTTATTAAACATGGAAAATTGTGCGAATATTAATACGCAGTCAACCCCACATCAAGAGATTTCGTCGAAGTAAAGAAGTTTCCAAGTCTAGCGTCCAGTCAAATTTTCAGAGATCCTTGGACGAACTGTTGTCTATTTATTTCGAGGCTAGTAGTACGCTGGTTTGTCTTCTGACTCAGCCCGTTCTAGTATCTCACGGATGACTGGCACACTCCCCGCCTGCGCTGTACCGAGCGAATTTTACAGCTGTTGTCCCACAATTTACCGACTAAATTACCAGTTCGCTCCGTAGGACGTACATTTATGCAGAGGGAGACTAAACGAAAGTTCATATCGAAATCATGGAAACATATTCTCAATAAAGCAATACAATGGTGTCCCACATCCATTCAATGCTCCTTCATACACGCATGATGGCAGATTGACAAGCGCCTCGTTTATTTTCGCCTCCTCCCGGGACGCATTTCACCTTTCCCTATTTCCTCCCTTTTCCCTCCTCTTTCCAATCCATATTTCTCTCCATTTTCTCCCTCTCTCCGCGCGTTCCAAGCCACCCTGCCAAATGTGTTCTCCTCCTCTTGCCCACAATGGCCATTCCTTTGGCAACCGCATTAAGAGTTTTAAGAGACGCTAACTCTCCTTCTGCCATCGATGTCCGCCGCTCACTTTCTGCGCGAACCCATTTTTAGAACCGATGAAAACCGCATTTGGCCAACGAGCGCTGGGAGAGATACACCCCTGCGAAGTGTGCCCTCACTCCCTTAAATCTTCTCTAATTGCCGTCCAATACGCCTCTTTCTTTGTCTTTATTCCCCTCTCCTTTTCATTAATCAAACCATATGCAATTTTGCAATTAGAAGGAAAGAAAGAACAGGGAGGTAATTAATCCTGATATTGATTTAAGTGAATCGAATAAAGTAGCGTGAACATAGGTTGAAAATACATATGGGATTGATACATGAAGGTTGGATTACTCTCTTCAGTTCTAACAACTCGTCTATAGTACAACTTGGCGTGTACACTCAATGGACCATACCTTATCGTAATTATTAGAAGGGTAACTCTCAGCTCTTTCAATTCGAATTCATTCAATTAAAACGAAATTGAATTTTGTAAAATGTCTAATTTCATCCGCAACGATGTAATTCTACTCGATTGCTTTTGTTGCTAATTACCCCTTCATTTTTTTCTAGCTGAATGAGCAGAAACTAGAATATTTTCTTGATGCTTTAATACAAATGTACAGATGCTTACACAAATTGCTTAGCGGTAGTTTTGGCCAATATTAGGACTTTTGAAGATGGCAAGAATTTGTTACAGATTATTAAAGTAACCCAACTTTTTCTGTCTTGAGAGAATATCAATATGGATTAAGTGAATCCATTCATCATAAAATTCAGATGTGCGGAAACGTGCCTTATATAAGGAGTGAGGGTTTCTGTAGCAACATTTATTCCGGGCGAATGATGAACAAAACAACGAAAATAACTGTAATTATAACGAGCTGTAGTTTTTATTGAAGACTTCATATTACGATTTTATTCTATACCTAAATCTAATCTTTTCCTTATCATTTCTTCGAGGAAAGTCTAACTTGGAAAAATTGAATGGGAAGGAAAATACAAGTCCTAATTAAAAACAAGCATGTTTCAAGTATCTCTTTCAAATTGATTTAATGAATGCTCCGGAGTCGTTCGTTAATCAGCAAGAGTATTACAGGTATACTGTGTTGCAAGCAGTAATTTATTAGATAAAATCAAACGAAAGCACTATAATTTGGTGAGATAGATGGTAACGGCAATTGCTCCTTAATGGCAAATAATGACAGGTTAAATACAATTTATCTGATGTTCTAGATTGCCTTATCCTTTTTGTAGAAGTACCAGTATGAGATTGTCCAAACTTTTGGGAAGGCGGTAAAGCTTTAATCAGATCAAAACTTCACCACTACCAAGGGATAATATAGACATTTCCGCTAATTATCCTTCTTGCTGAAACGATATCTGGATATCTATATTAAGCTTCTACCTTCCCAAAATTTTGGATTCTTAGACTAATGTGTTCTTCCAAAAGAATATTGTGAGCAATGCAATTCATATTTCTGCTAATGTTTCTCAAATATTTGAAAATATTTAATTCTTCGAGAGAGCTTAACCAAGCGTTGTTTTCCTCAAAGTAAAATTTTACCTTAAAATATAGAAAAAGAAGGCGGAAATCCAAAATGCTGCTATTTCATAGATTACGCACGAGAATTTTAGATTCCGTCACTCCTTTCATCCCCTCACTCGCTACAAAGTGAACCACCAATAATTGGGAGCAAAGTCAAGATTTTATTGGCATTACAAACTAAGAATATTGAAGGAAAAGCCGCTCTCGTAAATAAGAAAAGGCTTTAAAATCTGGACCCGTTGAATTAAAAATAGGGATCGAAAATCGTTCGAAGAAGGAGCCGTAAAAATCCTATTTCACGATTTCCGTTTCCTTTTTCCGTTTCGAATAATCGCCCACGTAGCGCGTTCTTATGCCTCTAATTCACGCTTCTTTCGTCCCATTAGGCGATACTATGTATACTTTTCTTCCATTCTACCCTTCGATTTTATGGCCGATTCCAGCCGCGTACCGAAATATTTCTTTAGCCTTACGAAAAGAAATAAAATTTTGACGGTTTTCCGCGAAGATAGAAAACTTCTTTTGCACGGCTTCTTTTAGTGTAATGGGATCCTAGCATTTGTTTCCAATGTTTACGATGAATGAGATATCCTTGGATTTTTTACAAAATATGATGCAACAGGTACTGAAGAAGGATTCGAATAAATCTGCCATTCTTTTGCGGATGAGACTTTTGCGCTTAAAAAGCTCATTAATATTTTACAGCATATAAAATTTTTAACTCATAAAAATTATTTATAAAACTTACTATGAAGCGCTTTTCTTTATTTATTTTCTTCATTATAAACGTGCTTTTCCTTTCTCATTTTTCACTAGGAAAAAAATTCATCACAAGAGAGACAAAGATCGCTAGCAACTGAGATGAAAGAGAGAAGAAAAAATATAGATTTTCTAAGATACTTCAATGATGCTACTCCAGGCGAGGTTACGAATTATTTTTTGCATAAAATACTACTTTAGTCTTCAATTATATGAAAAAAAGATATATACATGTAGTAATGTTATAAAAGAGAAATATTCGGAAAATGAATGATATGGAACTTAAGGAAAACTTTACAGAGAATGTTAAATGGGAACGAGAAAAAATAAAGCAAATACAGCGGAAAAATCATCAGAGCAGAATAATCAAATCTTCTAGAAAATAATTGATTGGATTACTTACTTTAGATGTTTTTCGCTACATTAGAATAAACAGCGCCTTTCTCCAGTTTAATATAAATTTGATACAAGCAAGCACAACCTTGTGGAAAGATGCCGTAACCCGACAAGAGGAACTGATTCCGTAGAGAAATTTTTAGTCCTGCAGATATCTCATCGTAAAAGTAACTAGTTTTATTTGAAGTAAAATTTTCTGTGGAAATACTACGGTGTTTTCTCTAGATATGGATTTTATTATTTAAATACCAAATACCAAACAACACTCACGGTTTGTATGGAAAATATAAAAATGTAAGAAATGCTAGGCTACAAGGCCAAAAATAACAAAAAAGTATTGAATGAAATGAAAGAAAACTTTGATCTTGAATTTCTTATTCATATTTCACAGATTGAAACATTGGAAACGAATTAAACAATAAGGTAGAAAATGAAAGTTGATAGATGGACAGAAAACTGAGGAACGAATCACAGATTGAACAACGAATTGATCTCTACACATTAGATATTACTAGCTAATCAGTAGAAAAGGCTAGGTAATGGAGTAAAGGGAAGGTAAGCGATGGCAATGGGAAGGACGGGATCTCCCGCGAGAAAAATTGCGAGTATTACTGGATCCGAGAAGTTGATGATCCGGTGAATGGCTGCTTCGTGCAGATGCGTTCGTGTTCGGAAAAGGGTGAGTTTTAAAGGACAATTTCCGAAGGGGAAGGAGGATCGCGAGATAAAGGAAAAAAGCGGCTTCTGGAAGGACGAGGAGGGAATGGTGCCGTGTCAAAAATGTTTGATTGATCGAAGGCACGCTTGAATAAACGAAATCGATGGAGGGAATGGGGTCCCGGGGAAGAGAGAGGGAAGTTTGGTTAGTCATCCATGCTCGAATCTGCATTGCATCAAAATAAAACGTCATGGCTTCGAGTTATTAATGTAGCCTCCACTCGCTCCCGCGTTCGGACAGGAGCAGGATGCTCACGAAATGGTAATCCGGCTATAAAATAATCGCTGTGGAAGTAGTTATCGAGAGGCGAAGGGAGAAAGGCGAGGGAAGAAAGGGTGAAAGGACCCCGGAGACGGGTGAGATGACGAAAAAATAATGGAGTGAGAGGGGAGAGAAAATCGAGAAAGGGGTGAAGGAATGATATTTTTTTGGGTTCCACGGTCTGGGGGTATAGCACGGAGTGGATTGGGTCGAGGGTCGCATTGTTGGAGAAATGGAGAAAGAGGGAAAATGAGGAGGAGATGCAAAACTCGAATGGAACCCGTTAACGACGCGGACCTTCTAGTTATTAAAAAATACTTTATAATAGCGAAAGGGGTTTTCAGGGGATTCGTTAAAGCGATTCAAACGCTCGGCCGGTTTTTGCATTTGTGAGTTTGGTCGGTGAGAACTACGGGTGTTTCTAAGGGCGCAGATGTGATATATATAAATGATCAAATATAACTTCCAATTTGAAATACGTTGGGATTAAATGTGAACCATACAGTAGTAACACGATTTTAATTTACAAATTTCGTTAATAAAATTTTTTCTTAATTGCAAACTAAATTGGGTATGTTGTAATTAAAATTTGGGGAATCAATTAATATGCATTAGTAATTAAAAGCCAAAGGGAATTAATTATTTGAAATTTTTAGTACGCTCACTCGAAATAAACAGTCAAAACTTAACGAGATTTCCTTAATGACTTCCTAGGATTTACGATTTTGTAAGTGAAAACAGATTAATTTTAATAAAATAAATTTCATGTTGCATTTGGAAGTTCTAGAAACAACTATCTAGAGGCAAGTATTTACAGAAACATGAGAGGAGTTTAAAAAATGGAGATAAAGTTTAACTTAATCATACAATGAAATGGGGAAAGTATATATTAAACGGTTAAGACTGTCACTTCCTCAGCATCCACTTGAGTATCTTCTCGTTTTCCTTAACATCCGAAATAAAGATTTTCAGTTCGAAAAAGATGAGAGGTAGAATCGCTATGGGGAGTTGTCAAGGGTTTGGAGTATAGATAATTTCAAGAAGAAATAATGAAAAACTAATGACTCAAGAAGATTGATATTTTAAAGAAAATGAAAACAACTGAACGCAAAAATATTAAAATTTCGAAAACTAAAGGCGTAAAAAATTAAGAAAGTGAATAATTCTCCCAACTATTCAGAGTAATGAAGGAAAATTTTCCCCTTAACACAATCCCGATGCAGCACCATTACGAAAACACACATTTGCTCATCATTATCCCGACAAAGAGTAACCGTATCATTCTTCCAAATATATAATGGGGCTTGAGCCATTTTCTCAGCGTTCCATAAATCTCGAAACTGTCGCGAGCATAATTTTCTATGCAAATTATTGAAGCGTACCATAATCTCGCAAACGTCCCCATAAAAGGGCCGAATAATGGACGAAATTTATTCCATTTCTACATACAGGGAGCAATTGCATCGACACACTTCGATATGCGAATAATCGAAAAACGGACCGATGACATGGGACCGACTCCACCCAACCCGAAAAACCCTTTTCCCCCCTCCTCTTGCGACCCTCTTCTATCTACGGACGCGCAAGCCTTTAAGAGAAAACATTAATCCTAATGCCACGAAACGATAAAAAAACAACATTTGACTAAGTAAGAAAGGAGGTGAGTCGTTGGAGGGGAAGTAAAGGGAGAAAAATGAAATAAAAAGAAGATTGATGACGTTTCCGTAGCGAGGCGACAAAGGAAGAGAGACGCCCGTTTGCTTTGCATGCGCTCCGCTGAATGCTTTTGTTTCGCGGTAAATGCGTTTTTTTCCTCTTTTACTCTGTGTCGGCAAAAGGGCAAGGCGTCTTTCCCCTTCTCTACAGAGGTGTGTGCCGAAAGTTAGGCAAAAGGGCTAAAGAACAAGGACTAAGAAAAGCTGAGAAAAGACACGTGAATAAATATGTCGATGGAAGAATGGACGAGGAGAAATCAGTGACAAAAGAGTAAAGATCGGGAAAGAGAGACAGAAATGAGATGAAAGAAAGACGATTAAGGGCGATATCTGAGAAAGTTAGACAAAGCAGATGACAAGCATATATTTAACCTCGATATTAAAGGTTGGAGGTCTTTCACACGGGAAAGAGGCTGAAATATGTAACAAAAAATAGATACTGTTAACAGCTCCGTGACCTATAAACGTGATGATCATTTTAATCACAACTACGTGATTCGAAGAAAAAACAGAGAGAAAAGTATCGAGCGTTAGACCGCCTGATTACACCTAAATGTTAAACGTGTGAGAAATTTCCTTTAATGAAAGAAAACTAATGTTCCTTCTGTTACAGTTATTTGAAGCACATAATTTGAACACTGAAATTAACCATACCTGAATGAGAAAACAAATGAATACAATGAATTGTTAATGATAAAGAAATCGACTCAAAAAGCTCAACAAGTTACCTGAATGTCACCATAGGGCATCGCTCTTCCTCTAAATGATATAGCAACGCTCAGTGGCATAGCAGTCGTAGCAAAGCGGTGGAATTTATCCGGATCATCAGTCGAACGTAGTCTCCAATCTCACGCGACTAAAATCAAAGAATGAACCGAGGCCTCAAGTCAAGGAAAAAAATATACACAAGCTATTCATGCGTGATCTCTCATTGAAACTGTCATACAAGTAGATTGCGAAGACATGTGAGTTTCAAAGAGTTTCAAGAGGGATCACTAATACAATGTTGGGTTAGACAAAGAAATATGTGTTAGGTATTAATCTTCATGCAAAATGTTAAGTGTATCATTTACATGTTAACATTCAATTTTCACTAATTCTTCCACAGTAATTTGCAAGCAGCTACATGAATTTTTGAAATAAATTCTTAATGGGTAATACTAGACTCGGAAATTTGAGTTGGTCAGAGTTAAAAACGTCAAATAATTGGAAAATCGTCCAGTTCGTGGAGGCTTACATGAGTATGAGGTCTAAAAATTCTTTATTTAGAAAATTCTCCGTTAGAATCCTATGGGACGAGGAACAATTTACCAAGTTACAGATAGTCCGCATATGTTTGCATAAGACATAATTTTAACAATTCTTTTAATATAGCCACTAATTGTGGTCAGAATGTTATTCAATTTAATTGGGAAACAGTCAATAAAACAGATTCGCCCACTAGGGTTCAACTTCCTTACTGCTGAACTAGACTAAATATGATTGACTAACGAATCATTACGGAGCAAAGGAGCTAGCAATTTCGATTTATTAGACATTATCAAGAACAATCCCGCACAATTGTGCCTTAATAACCCCCATATATCCATTCCTTAATTTATTGAGATGACGGTATACTTAAGCGTCTAACAGATTAGGAATCTAAGCGGCATAAGTTTCTCAGAAAACCAAAAATGTTTCTCGTCCATTCCATACCCAAAAAACTCGAAACAACTGGAAAGAATCAAAATAGAGAAAGAAAACAAACGGATAAAAACAGATAGAGCCGAGAGAAGCTGGTAAACAGGAAAGAGGGATAGGGGTAATGGGATGATAAAGTAAACGAAGGATATAGATGGATCATAAAAGTAGGGGGTTACTCCTTAAAGGGTGAAAATGGGCATGGGGGCCACGGGGGGGCGGCATGGAGTTTAATTTATTCTGAGCCAATGGCAATGGCACAACCCTGTCCCGGTGGCGGCGGCCTCCTTGATGACTTAAAACCCCAATATGCATATATACAAAAAGTAGAGGGGATATGAGGGCATTGTGAAAAGAATTCTGGGACGGAAGGGGAGGGGTTACGGTGTTGGGCGTATATGGTCTAGAAGGGGTTTTTGAGGGGAGGCTTGAATACTTAAAAAGGTGTGCGTGGGGAGGGTTCAGCTGCGAGGACATGGGCGGGGAGAGTGGATGAAAAATGAGGAAGAGTGGTAAGGTGAGGAAGAGGCAGGGTAACAGAGATGGAGAGAGGTAAATTAGTACTTTTGGGTGAGTGGGATGGATGAGAGAAAAATTACTGCATCATTGCGAAAATTCTGCGTGCCTGATCCTTCGATTCCTCCGAAGATTTCCAAAGCCGTTTTCCGCGAATTAATTTTTGGTAAGAAAAATGAAGCCGTGACCAATGAAGTGATGCTGAAATTCGGAATTCATAATAAATACCGAAGTTCTTGTCGAGTTGAATTCGTAATGTAGTGAAAGGAGGAAGAACTAAGAGTAAATTATTATTACCAAGTGTGAGAATTTCATGTACTTGCGATGTTATCTAAGTTTTCTACGAGATTCGATTTTGTTTCTAGCTTCCTTGATATAAGATTGATACATTGGATTTATACGAAAATTTTGAAGGATCTAGATTTTTCATCACTAAGTAACTCTCTTTTTGGTCCATCGACAATGAAACCATGTAGAGATTTACAAAAATAAATTCAGAAAAGTATTAAAAATTGTCCTAAGTCTCGCTAAGAAAAGAAATAAATAAACGAAGGTCCTCAATCAGCATTCTTTAGTAGTATTCGGCAGATAATTTGAGTAAATATTTTAATCTTCAACTTTTACCATTTCGAGGAGTAGGAAGTAGATAAGACAGACTCTGGGTTAACGAGAGCTTAAATAATTAATTATTTTTAGCCATATTTTTCTGATATTGAAACGATCTCTATATAAATCATATTGCTAACAAGGGAAAAATGGACTCTTGTATCCAACTAACAGAGAAGCAACAAGTCTTTCCCACCGACTCGATTCCAAACTTTCCGTCCTCCAAAATCTTCACTTCTTGGAAAATCCCGAGGAATTCAACTCGCATCAGATTGAGTGCCAAATCAGTAGATCACGAAAGTAATAAAATATACATTTCGCCCCGCGGAGGAAAGAATACATTAGTTATTACTCCTCCGGGCACACATCCCGAATCCGGTTTTCTGTACTTGGAAATTTGGATATGATATTGTGCGCAGGCAGACTAGAAAAAAATCGGGAAGGGGGAGAGGGATAAAGGGGGAATAAAGGAGAGAAGAAAGGAAAGGAGGAGGGGGAGAAAGCGTGTGCAAGAAAAGAGGAAGCGTGTGTGGAGGGAAAGCGGGAATGAAAGAGAAGAAAAGATTTTTTCAGGAGGTGGGGGCGGAGGGAGAAAAAGGGTCAGAACTGGTTTCCGCAAGGGAACGGAGAGGGAATAAAAGGGTAAAGTGAAAGCGAGTTGGACGGAGATGGAGAAAGGAGAAATGGATAAAAATTGACGCTGGGAGATTGCACCGAAAAAGAATCGGATTTGTTGGAAGAAATGGGGGAGAGCCCTGATGCTGCAACCCCAGCGCAGGCTGCACAGAATTTCCCCAAAGAGCGTTAACCCTATCCCCTCTTTGAATCGGGGCAATTTGCATATTCGTAAAAAGGGAAGCGCTTGGTCCTACGCCCCCCTCTCCTCCCACTCCCTCCCCCTTCATAAACCCATCCGCCTGCTTCTATTCCTCCGGTGGCTGGAGAATGACACGACGCTTCTATTGGAGCCAATTTCACATCATGAGCAGCTAAATTTCTCGTCCAATCTAACCCCTACTAAAACACCCTCTAATGTTTTCCCTCGGCTCTTACGAATACGATCCGGTGATTCGATCTGATTTCATAATCCAATTATCTTTCTAGTCTACAGAGGAGGTGCAAAGCCATGAATTGACTGCTGGATTATCCAAAATCCTGGTCGAGAAATCTGTTAAAACAGGCTTTTCAAATACTATTTTTGGTAAATAAATGAAGTAAATTATTAAATAGAAATCTATGTGTAGTTTTTGAATAAAAAAGGCGTATCAACGGTAAAAATGTATTTATATTTTTGAAAAATTATACGAGAATGTTGAAATATACATACGCACGCAACATCTGTTAGCATTGGAGAACGTACATGGGATCTCACTTGCCATAGATCTGAAACAGACGAACTTTCGTATGATTAGTATTTTCGTAGATCGATCTAAAATTCCAATATATCCTATATACATATTATTATAGGAAAAGGCATCAGTTTGGAATCAACGACCTCATTGGAGCTCAAGGGGACGTGCAGTTTACAACCTCAAAAGTTCACAAACTGTTGAGTAAACTGTTTAGGTTAACTCTTTGTCTAATTTAAGAGCTCTTCTACTCTAATAAAGGTTAACGACGGTAATCCTTTTCGGGATATCTATCATTATTCAAAACCATCTAAGGCTCTATTTCTCACAAATATAAAAGTCAATTCCTTCTAACTCCTCCTAAAATCCATAGTACATGACAAATATTCAGATTAAACTCATTTGAATGTCCTCATTGAAATTTATAGAAATCCGTCACTCATCGATGAGGAGTTGTAAACCAAAGCCTAATTCCTTACCCAAGAAGATTTTTAAGTACAGTTATTCGTTGTTAACCAGGTACGTCGTTAACCAAAGTACCATCGTGTACATATACTAAGGAATAAATCAATCACGCTAAACTTAATTTAATCTCTTGCTAATATCCTCCTTGAATATGGTAGTAATGAATCACTAGATAATCCAGTTCAGTTCCTACCAGTAATCCTGTCACGGATTGAAAATGCTTTCGCATAACGATTGAACTAAATTTTATAACGCGATTATGCCTTCTTCGCTTACATCTCAAGATCTGCAGCTGCGCAATGAGACCCGCGCATTGGAGAAAAGCATGCATTCGCCGCGTCCTAAATAGCATCTAAATGCCTCTAAATCCTTTCCGCATCGAAGTCGATTGTGACGACTTTGTGTCTCGATCCCCTCTGTCACTCATCCGACCTATCGTTTATTTCAATCATGCCTCTCGAACCATCATTCCAATCATTATTCCCATTCATTCCTGCCGTATACGCGTTTGCAGCGCCACCCCTGTCAATCCATTGCATCCCCTTTACCTATCAGATAACTTCATCCAATCACTGACTCACTGCATGTGTACCGCGCTTTCTCCGTTACACTCTCCTTAATTCGTGATGCATAGATTTCAAAACGGTGCGTACAATTGACTGTGCTGTAAAGGATTTTCCGATTTTAACCGTTCTCCCTCACTACGAAGATACGAAATTCATCTCACGTCAAAACTAATGGATAAATAAGAGATTGAAAGCTCTCTCTAATGTTCCTACCTAAAGATTCTTGAGCTAGCGAATTAATAATATATAGAAAATTCGCCTTCAAAACAACTGGTTCGGACTCTTTGGAGTATACACGCAGATAAACACACAAAACAGTTCTTCTGGTGGTGTTTTTATGAAACATAAGAAAACCATAAGACAGTTAGGGAGTAGGGGAAAAAGTTTTTATTTTCCACGCACGTCGGCTTCTCTCCACATTATCGTTATACGCTTCGTAATTCTGTAATAATCCTCATTTTTCATGTCGAGATATTCGCACCTTGTATAAATATTCAACGGAGAATAAAAACACTCCGTATATTCGACAATAAAAAGCGTTTGAATGCCTCAAATGGGAAATTTTAATGTTTGATATCCGCGGTCTCTGAAAGAAATAAACAAGGAAATGCAATTAAATTTCTTCCATTTAATTTAACGTCTCCATGGAACCTTGACGAACGAGGGAATAACAACACGGGAACAACACGTGGCAATAGTGTTGCATGAAAGCAGATGCTGAATATGGATTACTGAAAACGATGTGAGAAAGTGTGGCTTCCGAAAAACTAAGGCAAAAATCAAAACTCTCAACAACAGATTTGAATAGCTGAAGTTATTGCATGAAGCAAAGTAAATATTTACCAATCTTAATGGGCTATCGTTCAATTTTCATTAATGCCAAAAAGAACTGTTTATCTGTTAAGTATTCAGCTAAAAGATCGGTTTGAATCTTTACTTGCTACGAATAGCTCTGGAGAGTGAGCGAAGCAAGATGAGGAGTGATGTAGTTTGCCAATGAAGGTTCTATTAAAAACTAAATCAAGCATTTTTACTATTTGATGTACTACGTTGAAATATTTCACATGATTTTAAGCATAATGTAATAAATATTCCACACGGTTAATTTTCGGAAACTTTAAATTTTCATTTAACTGAGGGTAGGAATGTCTTTAAATGCAAAATAGGAGTAATTTCCTTTGCAAACGATAAATTAAGGACGAATCGTTAACTTTGGTGAGTTCAATTATTAACTTAAAAGTTCAAGTACGAAATTTAACGGTTCTTGATGTAATGAAATTACACCAGCTTAAAATATATCAAATTTTACATGTTGCCTAAAAGAGATAAACACGTGAAAATGTGAGAAAGGTAATAATCCTACAAGTATTGGCCTTTACCTCAAAACCCAAGGATAAAACATAAGAGAAAAATTCTGAAATGATACGGACTCGAACCCAGGTATTACAGTATCCAGGCATAAGCTACAACCATCAACCAACCACGCGGAATAAAATAAATAAGCTTCTCACAAACAGAGTGGATTTGAACCGGCATGGCATTTTAGTGTATAGGACATCTGCTCGAAAAGTAAGACCTGAGATAGAGTCCCAGTCACGGCGAAATTTTTCGCTTGTTTATCCTCGGGTTTAAGCTTTTATAAGCTGCAATCGCATTTTTCGTGCAATCGCATCCATTTCATCACAACGTTTAACCAAATTACATTAGGCTTCAGTGTAAATCTTGTAAAATATTTTGAAAATTCTCGACAATGTGCAGTAGCTAGCGGCAAAATCAGAAGGGAAAATAATAAAGTTCCGCCTGATGTGGATTAGTTGGATTGCGGTCGCGAAGATTTTTTTCGGCTGGATAAGCATAGGAGTGACCAAACAAAAGGAGGCACAGATGATGGCGTATCGCCGCTACAATCGCCACTCGCACCGCCAAACGGACGTTCATTTCCATTTCATGAGCGTCCTCTTCACATTGACATCCGCCCCTCGGATTATGACTTCCCCTTCAACAATTTCGCCCTTTCCTCAAATATTAATAATCGCATCCTGCCGAGCATCTTGCGCACCGACTCAAAGAAAAGGATGAATGCTGTTGCAGATTGAACCCTGTTTCTATTCGAGGTGGAATTAAGAGTTATTAACGAATAGGGAATTCATAAGTGATGCCATGCCCGCCAATGCTGATCATATATTTAAAAATAAAGGTGTAAAAAAAGGTATCCATTAAACCGACCTATACTCTTTGGTAGCAATCCAAGAAAGAGGATTATACGTGATTGTTACTAAAATCAGTTTAGTATCACTTGAAGAACTTTAGCGAGATATGAAAACAGATTCAACCAACTGAATACTTATCTTTAGAAAAATATATATTCAACATTTTTGACATTTAATGTACCAAATATCAGTTCCAAGCAGTGATAAAATATTTTCCAAGACCTTTATTACCAGGATGATGCAGCCAATATAGGAATCTTTTAATCTCTGACAGTTACAGAAAATGTCTCATTAATTTGACAATAAAATCGAAAAATAATGATAAATTGCGTCATAATCAACATACTTAGTATGAGAGAACATTCTTTTTCAATCGACGGGGTAATAGCTCATGGGTCATAAACGAACCAAAAATATCCGTGCCAAAATATCAAGTATAGATCCTAAATCACGAAATGAGCTCAACTATATTACTGAATCCAAAACTTAGGCTTTTAGGGGCAGTTCCCGTGCAGACCTCTATCCTTGCAATGTATAACATTCTCCGATGTTCCTCTGCGGTTCAAACAGCGCGGGTGGCTGAGAGGAAGGTATTCTCTGCAGGATTGTGCTCGGAGGATGATGGCTGCAGCAGAGGAGAGCACGGAAGATGGGGGGAAAAGGAGATTAATGACTTAGGTGTTGCTGCACGACAAAACCCGGTTCCGTGCTATTTAACAGGAGTGCTCTTGGGTAAGGTCGACTCGGAGGGCGCACAGTAGGTGTGGTTTTCGCTTTGAGAAATGCAATCACGTGGGGAAGCTATTCTCGTACTCGAGGGGCTTAAAAGAGAATTTTATAGGTCCGGAAATACTTTTGAAAATTGAAGAGCTCAACGCGACTTCGTATCCGATACATTCGCACTGAGAATGGAAATATGACGGCTTTAAGCGAGGAATTACATTTCTTCGGAGAAGAACGCTCCAAGAACTAAAATATGTGCCCATTATGGGTTAAATTGTAACGTTATAAATCTAACTTAGGATTTTCTTCGTTGAATTACGAGTGATTAAAAGGAAAGGAATGCCACCCAAGCATTCCTCAGGATTTCAGAAAATTTCTTAAAGTGGTAATGAATCCCTTAAAAATCATTTTACAGGATTAAACTACAATACCGATATTTATTTCGGACTGGACTGGAAGCGACTAAATGTTAATAGAAACTATGAATTTTATCTTCTTACTGTAAAACTTAGAAAATTGTAAAGGTTTGCAGATAGAGAAAGAGAGACTGCGAATTCATTTCAAGTATCAAATTATTCTCAGCTAATAATCATTTTAAATAACTGCATGCTGTCCACGATTTCACCGCGATGATTCTTCTTAGATGTCATAGGTGTCATCAAGTAATCAGCACAGTGAAAACCTAAGCTGTAATATTCATATTGCTAAAATCTCAACTATATGATATGATGTTTACGCAAAATAATCTATAAAATTAAAATAACTATGTCCCAGAAAAGAAGGGAACATGGCAAGTAAACGCTTGGTAGATAATAAATGAGGAAATATGAATAATTACGGAGAAACGGTAGAAAAAAGGAGAAACATGTCGAATTTAACGTTCAGATCATCGTTATAAAATGCAAATGATCCTGCTAAAAGAAATCGCACGGGGAGATAAACTCGCGTAAGACGGCGGTAAGCGATAAAGTTATTGTTAATTGCGGAGTCGGAATAGGGGAAACCTAGAGGATGAGAGGAGATTAAATAAGAGAAGGCGAGTTGGATGGGGAGAGAGAGAATAAGATAGCTCGTGGAGTCATTTATACACGGAAGGAAGAATCACGAGGGCCCAACACGGCAGCAGGAAATCTTTACGAGGGGCCATGGAGCGAGATAGAATGGAAGAGGGCAGAATAGATGCGAGTTAGGGGAAGAAAAAGATAGAGATAAAACGGGAGAAGGAGAGGTTAGCCGCAAGGAAACGAGATGAGAGGTTTTGAGGGGTTGACTGGGAAAACCACCCCTTTAACGAGCGGGACAGCTACCGTCTCCCACTGGGGGGAGTGTATCCCTGGGAGATTCAGTTAATTCTCTCTTTCCTCAAAGAACGAATTCCTCGCCGAATAAGGATTTCGCGCCGTGAGACGCGCTCACAGATGAAGCGCGACAGAAGAAAACGTGAAGGGGCTAACATATAACGAGTCGAAAAAAAAATCCCGTACACATCCTGACGGGGAGATGTTTCTTTCCTTAATGGGACGGACTCCTCTCACGACTGTACGACGACAGTGACAAGATTTGCCGGAGAAGCATTTGCCGCGATCGAGCGGAGAAACGGCGGCTGTAAACGGGCGAGAAACTTGTGGTTAAAAGCGATGGCTATAGCGGTAATTAAAGGCAGGGATAATTAAGAAGTGGGAGAAGCGATTTGGCGGAACCGAGGAAATCGGGGGAAAGATAGGGAAAAGCAGCGTTGTTAAAAGGTCGTTATCAAGATGGGAAAAATTGTATCCGAAACGGCTGTGACTCCGGATTCCAACGGCTTAATTTGCTCACCAAAACGGGAAGTTTTGTCGGAAAGTTTAAACGGGTGTTCTCCGAGTAAAGAACGAAAGAGACGCGATTCTTAAACTTCGAGGTTTATATTCGTAGGTAGAACATTTCGTGAATAAATTTGGAAGCTTTCATTGTATCATGCATGAGGTAAAGTTTGTGATTAATAAGAATACGTGAGCGCAAATATGACTATATTTCTGATTATGGGATTGCTATATGGGCAGCACGTTCGACTTTGGAGAAAGCGGTCACGGGTTCGATTCCTGATGGGAGCCCACCTGCGAAATGACCTCAGCTATCGACACAGTTCTTATAATAATACTACTACAATTTCTGATTTCGATTTTGAAATGACATTTGATTTTGAAATGAAATCCTCTCTTAATTAATCATCAATAGCCTAAACAATCCGAAAAACAACATTTTAATCGTAGTCGGTTTTTGAAACCACAAACATTAGAACAATCAAAGATTATCGGTGATATATTGATACTTAATACTCAAATAAGCATCAATACTGTTGTTTATTAGACGCCTATGATTTTCAAGTTTTATAGCGTTCCTATCAAGCAGTAAAATTAATTCTCTCTACACTTGGTATGCAAACTTTATGAGGTATTAAAGAGAGATTTCGCTGAAATTTGGGCATTATGCAAACACCTCTTCAATTTTCCTCAACTTAAAGTCCTGACCTTTGGGTGTCCCGCAATGATTAATTGACTCAACAGCCTGTGTAAGAATATTTCTACGCCGCAGAGCCGTTGGTAAACACTTTCCCTCCATTAATTACTTTAATGATTCCCGCGTTACAGGTATGACACCCCGAGCGATTCAAAAAGCGTAAAAATTTCCTTACTAATTTTCGAGGAAAAACCTCCGCCGCAAAAATCCTAATCCTCATTTGAATCTCTTAAGAATACCAACAAGCTGAGGGAAAGAATTAAAACGCAGTTAAGTCTCACGCCGAGAAGATTTTGGAGGGAATAAAAAAAAATCCTTTTCTTTGTGAAACAGTTTCTCCGGAGTTAAGGACTTAATGATCCGAAATATTCCCACACAAACCGAAATTAAAATTCTCTCTTTCTTGGCAACAGAGGGCACTTTAGAGTGAGGAAATGACGTGGACATTGTGTGAGGATGGGAGGGGAGAGGTTAACAGCACGGATGAGGGGGAGAGAGGTTGATTATATACTTAGGTGGATGATTTTATTCACAAGAGGACGGAGCTCAAAAGCCTTGCATATAAACGCAGCGAGCACATTACAGCATCGGCATAAATGTAAATCAGTATGGCCACAAACGTAAGTCCATATGTTGAAAGAGGAAGGAAGGGAGGTTCAGGGGAATAGAATGATATAATGACCGCGAGGACGTGAGCTAATAAATAGAAGGGCACTGTGATGATTTAATTTAAATAATGACGGAGTGTGACAAACCAAATTCTAAGTGACGAGGCAAAAAGGTCAATTTGGGACAAATAAATAGAGCTCGTTCGACGAAAAGGCTGCATGAAATGAGATAAATCATCTATCATTATTTTCCTTCGGCGACGTGACTGGGTTAGGGGCTGTTTGAGAAAATTTCGGGAATCTGCTGTTTGAATTGTCCCACGAGTGCTTGAATTCGTTCCCAATCTGCTATTATGAAACGAGATGAAGAAAATCATGCACCATTTTATTCAAATCGCTCACGCCAAGTGGTGGACGCCAGAAATAGTAATGACTTGAGTTGTATCGATTGTTTCGAGTAATTCCGTCGAAGACGAGTCTATTTGAAATCATGAGAATTGGATGAGGTTTATACTGGAGATATACCTAGCATGAGAAAGATTCATAGCGCATACATTTACTTACAAAGACACCGACATTGTCTTCTAGTTAGATGTCACATAAAATGACAACAGGAGACTTAAATGCTTGCAAATGTTCCCGCATTGGAAAGAGAGTAAACCACGTACAAATAGAAACTTTTCAGATTATGGTTAACCAAGTTTTCATAAGCGATCATAAAAGCTTAACTTTGAAAGACTTAACCTTTGAGATGGACCAAATGGATGTAATACAAATAAAAAGGAAGAGGCCGATGTATTCGAGATGACTCGAGGTAGAAATCAATGCAGCGATGACCTGAGGGCAAGGAAAATCGGTGAAGAGGTACAAAAGATGGCGTAAGGGCTGAAAGGGAATAGAAAAGGAAGGTCATCTACGTAGGGGAAAGGGGATTTTAAAAAGATATGTAAAGAAAGAGGCATACAGAGAGGGTACCTCTCTGGTGGTGAGGAGAGGAACATAATAGCTGAAAAGGAGCACAAGAAAGAGATGAGTGGAGGGCAGATACGAGTATAAGAATGCTTCATAGCCACAGAGAGGATAAATCATTTTTGACCAGAGAATGTGAATATCATGATTAAAATCTATAATCGAAAAGCAATTGATTATGTATATGCAACAGGAGGATAACAATAATGGTACAAATAATGATATTTAATGACGGCACTTTTTTCTGGAAACATAATACATAGTAACAATCACCGAATATAGTAACAATATTCGGAATATTTTTAAATAAAAGAAAAGATTCTAGGAGTACACCCAGAAATAAATTGGCATAGTACTGACTGTTAGTAGCCTCTGAATCTCTATGAGTTCCAATTCAAAGCTACCTATTAGAGCTTAAGATAAAAAATAGAGGGAATTTAGAGGATTATGGAATAAAATAAACGAAATTATTTATCTCTCAACTAAGCACTACTGAGGGATTCAGAGGAAGTTCTAATGGAGCGAGACCCCTCATGGCGAATTTTTAGTTCACTCCTGGTAAACACAAATTAAGTTAGTATATCACAAAACTTAAAATAAAGAAATCGAGCTTAACCTTAGGAATTCGCTCTATTATTAGCATGGCTCATTCATGAGACATACTCATTTTCTGCTTTTGCAAAGTTATCCGCGTTAGATATGGGATCGATGCGACGTTAAGGACTCCGTTTGTTGCGCACTGTGGCGCATATGGAATCGGAAAAGCGTGACGGGTCACGAAGTGCATTTGCCCGTGGAGCCAAAAAAATGAAAAACTACGAAAATTCGTCCAGGAAGCTTTCGCCTATTAGCAAAGACTAGGGAGCAGCATATGCTATTATAGTCCGAGTCATAATAGATTTCTACCATGCGAGAAACATAAATATGTGCCTTCGCAGTATAATCCAGGTTGAACAAAACGGAACTTCCCTCGCATCCATAGATAACAGCTTAGAAACGGCAATTAGTAAAGCAGAGGTGGTAATCCTCTCTGATAAAATCAAGAATGAATTACGCCGGCTATATGTGGAGATAAGCAATCATCGTAATTAATAGTTGCTGAGATATGTAGCTATGTCCAGACTGGCTTCAAAAATTCAGGGGTAATTAGCAAACAGTGTTGTAGAAATAGAGTGGTGTCTTCTAAATGGAAATTTGAATATCAGTGTTTGTTATATTCCTTTGCATCAGCGCAAATCAAATTTCCTATTTTTAACCTAGCACAATAATATGCAGTTGCAAACGCGATAACGTAAACTCGAGAGGGGGGAACTAATTAAATTTTAAAAATATCACTAGCATCACTTAAAAATTTCCGATCATAAATAACAAGTAATTCGCGAAAAATATTATTTTCCTTTGACATGAAGATTTTTCATTACAAATTCGTGTAGCAACGAAAACTAGTACTGATACAGCTTTTGAAAGAACAAAGTGTCGTCACAAGAATATTTAATTTCACGACAACCGCAAAAGACATCAAAATTCTCCAAAAGAAAGCAGCTTCCTGGCGCCACCACTCCGATTCCCGAAGAATACACGATTTTTCCGAGATAATTGGGAAAAATTGAATTTAGAGCCGTTCATTACCACATCGGCATTCTTGCATCTCATCGTCACACCGTGGTCAACTCGTTTTCATTCTGCTAACAACATTTGTTTTGCGATTCTTTTTTTGCTTCCTCGAGGAGAAAAAAACATTCTGGGATTAATAGGGCGCGGTAATTGCCTCATTGTTTCCTTATGTCTAAAATGCCCGTGGTTTTCGAAGGGGAAAGAGTCTCTTGGGGAAGATAGTGGGGGAGTGATTATAGAGAGAGAGGTAGAGATGGCGCGATATTAATTAAGATTATTACCGGCCAAGGAGAAGTGTGAATATTAGAGCTTAAGTAAACGAGGGCGGTTGAGTTGGCCCAAAATGAAGAGATTTTCCTTTGGGAGATTGAGAAAGATCCGCAATTTCGTGGCGCTCGAAATTACGGAAGCGTAGAGTCGCAATTACAATAATAACTCGCCAAAGAAGTTTCCGTTTCGCCGTTCGAAACCCAGTGGCGCTTTGAGCGTTTCTCTGTGCCGCTAGCGCGAAATGTTACGGTCGCAGTCATTACCGAAAGAATTTAATGTATTGCGGAGTATGAAAAATATCTCAAATGATGGCTTACTCTGTGCCGAAATGTGCCCGTCATTAGGGAGCCCCGAGCGAGTCATTAAAGGAGTGGAAATTCTTCGCCCGCGATATTTTTGCTCGTCTCAAAAGTCTAAATTCCCCATTGATCATGCTCATAACGACATCAATTTAATTCATTCTCATCCTTTGTCAATTACTCTATTTCATTTTATCATATAGATATTTTTGTGAGCAAAGAAATCAGATTATATATTGCCTTCCAGAGATTTGAATAATTGAGATATTTATTTTAATGGGATACTTTCCGCAAAGCTCTGATATCATTACGGAAAAATAGATTTTTATTCTCAAATTCTAGAACTTCAATTATCATCAAACCCTTGATGATTTTACCGGGAATGTAAAATCAAAATTATCACAATCAGAGAAATCAGAATTGCACTTCTTATAATTCACCATTCAGCATGCAAGAGGTTGACAATTTTAGAGCAACCGGCATAATCAAAAGAAATTACTTCGAAAATATTTCAGCTCAGATATGGAGTAAAATATTTCAATAGAATGCCTGGGGAAAACATACAACATAATACAAATACTTCAGCTCAGATATGGGGTAAAATATTTCAACAGAATGCCTGGGGAAAACATAAAACATAATACATCCGGGAAAACAAACGAACATAATACGCGAAACACAACTGAAAACTTAAACAAAATCCCGCTCCTCCTAACAGGAATTGAATCGTATCATTCCAACTGTAGCGGTGAACGCCGTTTTAATCGCCACGATTCCTCAACGGACTGCAGTATATTAACGCGGGTCGTTATTAGAGTTGAGTCACGGGCGCATAAGTTGTTGAGAAAAGGAAAAAGGAGGGTGGGTGCGGGAGCCGCCAATTCGAAGTTGGAATAGTGATTAAGAGCGAACAATGGGAATACGAATTTCGAATGGCGTTCTGGGTGAATGGGGTGAGGTTCAAAGGTGGAAACAGCCTCAAATGGGTTTCTTAAAAACAATCGAGGGCGCCTGCAGCCTTCTGGAAGAGGGCGGGGGAGAGGAAACACTCTACGGGAGGTTTTTCGGGAAGAAATTTTCGGAAGAATAATTTTTCGTTTCCAGGAGACTTAGTGTTCAGTCCATATCGACAAGCTGAATCGAATTTTAAGAGGGGAACACGCAATTACCAGGAATTCGAATGATTGTTTTAAACTGTCGCAATAATGCTTTTTTCACGAATATGCGACGAGCACGACACGAAAAATACTTGTAGCTAACAAAGGAACATGTATTACGTATTATTCTCGTTATATCGTCTGTCTATTAAACTTGCATGGAGTAACATTCTTCTATCTTAAGACACGGCATATCTCACACCAAAATTACGATATAATCTTGCTGAATGATTTTTACGGAACGTATCAAACATATTTTTAAAGTTGCTAATATAAACAACTTAAGAAGGAAATGAAACCATAAAGGACAAAGGCTACGTTTGAGTTAAAACATGAAGGTTTATAAATATTAAAAGTCGGAAAATATGAAGTAATGACCGATTATTGAGAAAAGCTTGTAGAACGGTGACAAACCAATCCCAGATCCCCATAGATCACAAGTGATGTAGAGACTTTGAAAATTCTTTTAGATTTAATTGAGCCATAAATTTCCAGCATACCAGGAATTTTACGGCAGAGTCTAGTCTACTAAAAAACAACCTAGACTTTCATTAGCATATTGGTGGAAATTTCAGTGCATAAGATATTATTGAACTCTTTTCTGATCTAAAGAGAGATCTCTACGCCTGCAACCATAGCTAATTCATGCAGATAGAGTAAATACAACATTCAAACCACCTGCATCCATCACGTATTCGATAGCGAAAGGAAACTTTTAATATTCACGCCATCGTTGCAGAAATGATCGGAATGGAAAACCATCGCACGTCCATTTGTAATCCAAAGGTTACAGGGTTGATTGCCCTCCGAACATCTCAACAACACGGATATAGATGTATCCGATACTTCCTTACATTTTAAACGCCTCTCGGATTAAAAAAATAACATCCTCGGTTCATAAGACGTACGGTTCCCTCTTCCGGTTATCCTCAGATGTATTCGCAGCGGCGAACATCCGGAGGCGGAAGTTCTCCGCCACACCCCGCTTCCTCTAATAAACATCCCCCGAAATTCCTTGCTACTCCTATTTATTCCTTCGACGCAATCTCCCCCTCCAATCGCCGAAATCAACAAGTGTTGCGGATGAGATTATACAATTTGAATTTCGCCGTTGTTATTCATTCTTCATCTCGGGTTTTATGGATCTCACTACATCCTGAATGATCGTGCTTAGATTTTCACATTCTCTACAGGTTTTGTTGGAAAAAAATTTTCGGGGTCAATATTCTCAGCGATATGATTTATGATCAGCCTAAATAATCTTTATATTGAAATATGATGATAGTTTTATTTTATTTTGTAATTATGAACTATTAATATTATTGAAGATACATGTTTTTTCTATTGTAGATATTGATACCATTGTTGACTGTTGAATTTTGATTTTTATCGTTTATGAGGAGAGTGACTGCCACCAGACTTTCGTTTAACTGCGGCGAAATTTGGTACATAAATAAAATAGATGTTTCAGTTAGTATAAGAAGCTAAAATAAAGAAAGAAGTGAGACATAAGTGCTGCTTATTATCACTGATATTGTATGCATTGAAAGGGCAAGAATGAGAAAATGCGAAACATAAATTGCAGAACACGAGGAAGAAGGATAAACAATAAGTATTCTGCGATTTGCAGGTGATAAAGCGATGCTAGTAGTAAAGAAAGAAAACTTCACTAGAAATATAGCCTCTTCAGAAACAGCATGAGGAGGTACAGTAGCATAGAATAAAAGATAAGATGCAAAGGAGACGTGGCGCTATAGAGGAATTATGAAAATAAAATGGTCATACCGCGTAACTAATGAATAAGTCCTTCAAGAATTGAATGAAGAGAGAAGTGTCCACCAAACGTTGAATCAAGGAGAGAAAAATTAATGGCATCTACACCGAAGTACGACAGTATCCCAAAGACGTTAGTATTGGAGGGAATCGTGGCAGAGGGAGTTTAAGAGAAGTACCTAGGTTGAATTACGAGAAGCAGGTGATGGTAAGTGCTGCAGTTAAGAATTATGGGAGGAGGAGGCGATTAGCAGGGGACAGAAACTGTCTCTTGATGATAATAGCATGGAGAAAATACTATACTGTACTTCAGAGAGAAGATTCTATACCTTACTTCACAATAGGTAACCAGCCAAATTAAAAATAAAAATGGAGCAAATAAACTACCAATGGCTATTCACAAAGATCACGTTGATCGAATTTATGTGGTTTTCAGGACCCAGTGGTATCACAAAAGAATGCCAGAGATTCTGTTTCAGTTTGGTGCAGCAAAAGTCGCTAAATTCCTCCGATGGTATTTTCATTCGTATCAATTATTTTAAATGTTAAGCCATTTCATCATTGTATAGTGGATGTTATAAATTTAATTTCAATTTAATTTCAGAATAGAAGCACCACGGTGAATTCAAATCCTTAAATTAGATAGAAACAAATGAACTTTCTACTTAATGAACAATTTACTTTCTTCCATAATTATACTAAATATTCCGCATTATACAATCCAGTTTTTTAACGAAATTACACAATCTTGACCTAAAATTTTTTCCATATTTTCCTTTTTTCGTTGCGTTGAGTTGCTTGATAAATACACAAATACATCATATACTGACGCAAGAGCTGAATCGTAAGCTGAGACTTAAACTGTCCAAATATTGTGTATTGAATCGACGCTAAAATTCTCTCCTTTTATTTTCTGATTTCATTTACAACACTCAGTAGCTTGAGCCATTCAGTTCCAAGAAGAACCCCTCAGGAATCGAATCCAAGATCACTTGTATTTCAAGCGGAAGTAATCTTTCGGCCATCCGGCCGCCCATATCATTTCGGCTCGATCGGACTTTGATCTCTCTTTTTATCTCATTTTCACATTATAGTAGATGCGGGTAGTAGAAGGACCCCATTTGCATCCGATCCAGTTTATAATTTTCGTCTCGATCACGTGTCTCTAGGGACATAGCCTTCCCCCGATCACGCCTCCCGCGTCATCGCAGCGATGGAACAACAGCCGTGGAATGGGCGATCCAGTTGACGAGAGACGGTTAAATTTAGAAGCGCTCCTCCCCAAGAAAACTGATTCACGTCGGGGGAGAACTCATCCGTGGCCAGAAAAAAATTACGCCCCTCTCCCATGTCCTAAAGTGTCTCATGACAATACCAGTTATTTATTCGATAGTCTACGGGGAGACGGGGGTGGAATGACGTCAGCGCGGAGGAAGAAAAAGGCGGTGGGAAAAAGAATGGAAGAACCCGGAATAAGGAAGTACGTCAGAAGAAGGAATCGAGAAAAGACATATATATTCGCGGGAGGATCGCTAAAAAGAACGCTTCCCCCACTTATTCTATTAACTCTCGGAAACTTTCCGTTAGGACGATCGCACAAGAGTTCTCCCAGGAGTATATCATCGCCGCACAGTGAGAGATGTAGGTGCATTGTGGAAAGGCAGTGATACGTATGACGGAGGGCGGGGGGGCAGGCCCCCGGAGGCGGCGGGGGCGTGGGATGGGGGTTGGGAGGGTGGTCCGACCTGCTACAGCTCCCATAGAAGAGGCCACGCTGTCTTCTGAAGTTATCGGCTCGTCTGCATAGCGGTCCATTCATCTCCCGTAATGGGTTGCTTGTCCATGAGTTGTTGGGGGAGGCGGTTGATGGGTTGCCGGGGTTTGAGGCTGCGGTAGGGGGGGCACTCGGTGCAGCTAACGCCCTATCACCTCTAATTGCCGTTCTCTCTCTCCCTTTCTTTCACGCGATTCTTTCTCCCCTTCATCTGCTCCTTCCTTTTGCCATCTCTCCGTACCCATTTATTTTCCACTGCCCCTGCCGCGGCTTTTAATTTTCCGAGCGTTTATCATTCGCCACTACTGGTCCTTCTCCTGCCCGCTTCGATATGTTAGCGGTGACGGCAAACGCGCCCGCGACCAGACTGTTCTTTAAAACTCTGTTTGGGGAGGATAAAGGATGGCTCCGTGTTGCACCGAAATCTTTTGTCTCTTCATCCTGACTTAATAAAGAGGTGTCCGGACTTGGAGATGGCGGGCCGTTACAGGCGCGATCTTAATGAGCCTGAACTACTTGTTCTATGTAGCTCTATCAACTGCATAAATTGACTAACCGGCAAACTCGGACACTCGTGTTTGGAGAAGGGCAATGAAGGGGTGAAAAATTGGGTCGAAGAAACACGAAACCTCTCTAATTAAGTGGTCCTGTACAGTTCCATCTACCGTCCAGTTCAATTTAGTACGGAAAATCACAAGTTTGATTAAAAGATTATTTTGAAACTAGAAATCTCTTATCGTTTTCCTATTAAGATAATATAGGAAAAAATATTATGGGGAAATATAAGAGTTCTCCCGGCTTTTAAAAATCTAAAAAATTTTAGAAACTGTTAATGAGGAAGGGAAACAACAGCGCGATACAACAATTGTTCTCTCAGGATGCAAAAAATAGCATAAAAATAAGCTATTATATTAAGGAATCTATTTTTATTTAATAAGCATTGAAAATTTTATGATGTAGACAGGGTTTCATAATCAACAGGTTCAAATTAGAAATCATCACACGCGTTCTGTGGGAATTATTGGACCAAGATTCGTTACATTAGATGAAAACAGCTTGGAATACAAAAATAATACTAAAACCGCCAAGATAAATACTAAAACGGCCTTCTGTACTGAGTCTTTTATTCATCCAAAGCAAAAATAAATAGGGTGATTCGCTACTATGAGGAACCTCTTGAGGAGCAGTTAGATAAGCTCACATACACGTAGTTTTTGATAATCTTACTCATATTCTCGGGATAATTTAACCTTTCACACAGAAAAAGTATGAATTTGAAATACTCATTTTATTGTATTTGTTACCTTTGAATTCCTTTTATTAAGTTTCGGCGCAGCTAGGCCTTCTTCAATTGGTTTAAATAGAAAAAGACTGCTCATGAATGAGAATCGAGGAACGTGGGAAATTGATTAGCATGCTCCAATTGAAAGGCTATTTAAATCGATAACCCTGTCCGTCACTCGGACACAATATTCCTTCCATATAAAAATACTCTAAAAAAACATCTGGTCAACCTAGGTCACCTTCTTTTCATCTACGGATAGTAATACCTTCCATGCAATGGAAAAATCGATCCCCGGCTCGATATTTTACACGTTAATCCAATAGTCTGGGAAGCAACGGCTATGATAATGTATCTCTCGACGAATGGAGGCGAAGTGTTGCAAAGAGGGCAGTGGCTTTCCAGGGGTAGGGCATGGGAATAGAAATTGAATATTGTCTAAGTTGGTGTAACTGAGTTCAGCTTTCTTTAAGTGCTTGACCTCTGTGCGGGGGAATAATGGGTGGGAATTGTTATAGAGTACGAAAAGGAAGGTGAGGAAACGGGAGAGGACATTGCGAAGCTGCGGTTTTCAGAGCGAGTGGAGGAGAGGCAGCAATTGCAGTTGGGGAGAGAGGTACTGATGCATGGGAATTTGGGTGTTTAAAGAAAGGGCTAAGGAGAACCGAATATTTGATGAGAGAAACATGAAATTATACTTCGAACAATCAAAGAAATATATTCAACCCCTTAGTAAATTAAGGCCATAAATATCCGTGCTTATGAGGATATGCTTCTGAAATTAAGCGAGGTAATGCTATCACCAATTGTTTCGATACAAATTTTAAAAAACGACTTAAGAGATTTGGGACGAAAAATTCATGAAATATAAAATGCTAAGCCCAAGAATATTCCCTAATGTTATAGCACGATATATCTGAATAACTACAGGAGGGGTAGCGATATTAATAAATGCATATAAGGACATATAAGAAGAAAACTTTTTGTAAATGGTCTTAACAGTTTCGAGAGTAAGTGAGTAAGTTAGAGCCTATTAGAGAATTTGAAGGGAAAACATAATAAAGTGGCGATTTTAATAATTAATCGGTAGCAAGAATAGGATTACAATGTACGAAAAATGTTTTCTTTATATATTTAATTTTTATTACTGCAAAATAATAACAGTCAATAGAGTAAAATCATGATATGAATTATGGAAATAGAAAAGTTTTATATCTATATAAACGAGCCTCATACTAATATTACTTTGCTGTAAAATTTAAATAGAAACTGATAGTAAGTCATGCCCAAATATTAATATTTAACTTAATGGAAAAAATGAAAAAATCTAAAAATATACCGTCAAATGATTAATTGATACCTATTTCAACAAACAATATCAGCCTTTTCATCGAAACTCCCATTCAATATAATGACCGACCTCCACAATAAGGTGAATCGGAAAATCCAAGTTTTTATTTCTTTTAAAACGCTCTCTTGCGGCGAAAGAACCTCAATGAAAGAATCGCGGGGCGGAGAGACTCTTGGGAAAACACGTCCGCGATAACGTCCGCCGTTCGAATTAATTCCCCCTTATCTATCCGGAGATTAATAATGAGATCGTTAGTCCCCTTACGCGCGCATTTCATTCGCGGAATATTTTGACATAATTGTTTCTTTTTTTCAACGCTCCATAACGATTTCCTCGGGGAAACCTGACGAAGACTTTTTTTATGGGAATTCCCTTTCTTTTTATTTTACTCAGCAGTACTCGGAATTAAACGTCCATTATTGGTGGTACGAAAAAGAATGTTAGGGGCATGAGGAGCATAAGAAGATGCTGAGGGGAATGGATAGAGGAAGGGGAAGAAGTAGGGGGTAAGACTAGAGCTGTGGGAGAGGTTATGGGAAGGACGGGAGAGGGTGGTGGAAACAAAAACGATAATGAAAGACTTTCCCCGCCTCCTTCCCACATTTGTGGCTTACCGTGGGGAAGGAGGGTGCGGTCTGAGGGAGCGGATTATGTGGGAGGGGAAATGCATAAGAAGGAGCGAATATGAGTGAGGCGTGTGTCATGAGAAAGGGTGACCGTGATCCTCGGAAACAGATACGATTGAATCGGAATGGATTGGGAGGAAATGTCACGAGGAATATCCGCCAGTGAGGAATGTGACCGAATGATCTCGGAATGTCGAATTGTTAGTGAATATTTCTCTTTTTTAAGTGTCTGATTGAAGTTGATGCGCTATAGTTACGAAGCTGCTAAATAGTTAGGTTAATAATACTATTGGCCATTTTCTTCGAGTGTTCTATCATTGTAGGCGTCATCAGAGCACATAGAGTACTGACTTATTGGATGAATAAGTAATATATGCTGCATCGTATATTAGATGCTGTATAATATCTTTTTAAATTTTATATTCAATAAAATATGGCACAACTTACATAATATAATATGGAAGAGTGATAAGGTTGCGAATTGTTATGAAAAGCGGTTATAGCTTCCAAGATGCTTCTTGATGATGGGTTAGAATCGTTTGAAGAAATTAGAGCGAAACTTAATTTAAACTTGTGAAATAATTCTCGAAGGCATGGTAAATATTATTCACTTAATATTATATTTATCTTTCTCTTTTCGATGGCATGCAGTAATGTGGAATCGTCTGGTCGAGGTACTAAAATTTCATATCTCGCGAATTATATTTGTCATGCTTTGTAATT
The DNA here is from genome assembly GCA_036926295.1 of Pachydiplax longipennis. Classification (NCBI taxonomy): domain Eukaryota; kingdom Metazoa; phylum Arthropoda; class Insecta; order Odonata; family Libellulidae; genus Pachydiplax; species Pachydiplax longipennis. The sequence goes on from JAVFKF010000002.1 coordinate 42,157,315, forward strand.
AGGAAATTGAAGTGAATTTCTGCAGACATAAGAAATGAAAATAAATACTGTATTCTTTAACATAATACTACCTTAAGGATTATATTTCTTAGCATTAAAATTATCTTAATACCCTGAAACTTTATTCATACTACCTCTCCAACGAAAGGTTGATCATAAATATAAATTTAGTATTTTTTCTTCTAAATTACTGTTAAAATTCAGAGCTATGAAGATGATGAAATTAATCTATATAACTGAGTATAAGCACATCTCTTACCTTACTCCGTCTATACTACTGAAGCTGCGGACCACGAGGTACTGCTTCTACTCATCAAACACCCGGGTATCGTTGTTGAAAATGATCCTGAAAAATAATAATTATTCTTAGAATACAATTTGAGAGCGGTATGAAATTTTTCTGGAAACTACGCTTAAGACTTGTACAATAATTTTTGAGAAAATTCATTAGATCAAACAAGATTATTTTACGTAAGATATTTTCTTTCACACGTAACGGTTGCAAAAAAAAACCCTGAATGAACGATGATCATATCATCCATCAACACACAGAGATTAAAAGTTGCTAAAATTTCATTGAGGATTATCCTTCATCTCCCATTATCTTTATGGGGTTCTGCGATACATAACTCGACCCTGCTGACGCAAAACTGCTCCAGATAGAGAGGTACGAAACAGGAATCGCTGACTCTCTCCCGGGATTGGCAAAGAAATAAGCTCAGCTTTCCATGTGCGTCGCAATCCATTCCAAGACCTTTTGCGCCAAACCTGCTCGTCTCATCTCCCAAGGGAAATAGAGACACGGCAAACGATTTCAATTTGCGGCTTACATTTTATTTACTTCTTCTCCGACGTGTATCCATTTCGAACGCAAGGTTATAAAAAAAACCCAACCCCCGCGAAGGGGAGGCTTCTTTATTTATTTTAAATTCTTGGTAAACTCGTGTCGGATGATCCGATCGAGTCATCCCATTGCCCAACGTGCGACACCTTCTTCCGCTTCCCCTTATACGTCTCTGGCTTCAACATCCCCGGTTCGTCTCCCATATCCAGTTGACTTTCTCCATCCCGTACCGTATCATCCGATCTCTTACATATCCTCATTCCACGCCGACGTTCTTGTACTATTGAAAGGGAGAGAGAGAGGAGTACGCAGCTCCATATCGGAATTAAAAAAGGAAGGAATAAAGAATGGGCTGGAATATTTTCTTTGTCCGATTGTTCCAGGCGGACCGTCATATGTCGTCTGGAGAGCATCCCTCGGCTATGTAACCGTATCTCGTCATCTCTTCGGCTGCGTCGATGAGCTATCCAAATATCTGAAATGTTCAACGCGTCGCAGAGGGAAACTGGTTGATCTAGATCGGCGCCTGCATTTCTTTTCTTTCGTTTTTTTTCTGTGCTCGGACTGTGCGGTGGCCCTAAGATACATCATTGTCTTCGGCCGGAGGGCGTCGCATGTTTGTCCGTCCGTTTTCCGTAGGACGAGTCGTTTAATACCAATGTTTATGTAGACGACTTAAATAAAAGCCATCTTCCTTTACAAAATTGTATGGTGTAACAGCCGGTATATTTTTCTCGACAGCAAATTGAAAGCATTTTTCTAAGGTTTCGTCAATTTCTTTCAAATGTGATGGCTATTCTTTCATATCATGTAAGAATTTTATTTATTCAAAAGATATATTTAAGCTCAATAAGGGACTTAAGCAATAAATTTTTTTAAAGAATTTCCATGTCAATTAGAATATTCCACTGCCCGCCTTGGGATAAACATTGGCTCAATTTTATTATCTTATACCGCTGCGCATCTAACTTCTTCTGCACTTATTCCAAATTTTATTTCGATTCGATCGAATTTAGTTTCGATGAGAAGCATTAATTACTCTTCAGATATCAATTATAATATTTTTCTCCGTCATCATTTTCCAAAAAATCCTCCATAGAAAATTCAATACTGAAATGAGAGTTGGAACCTAAGGTGGACGTTCCAATCCAGGATTGTTTATGCTCGCTAGGTATTATTAAATTGTATCTTTTACTACGGGAAATGATCACAGTTACAGAATACCGCTGTTGATCGCTAACAGTAATGGAGAAAAATTAATAATCCTTCAAAGACGGGAAATGTAGTCTAGGGAATGTCAAATTCAAACTTATAAATTGGCTTGAAAGAGAATAGGAAAGGTTGTCATTGCCAATTTCGAGAAAAATCTAAATTTGTCTTGGATTTGCTTAGATATAGAAGAATAATCAGCCCTCAACATCAACCCACAGCATGGCAGGAAACACGCAAAAACAATCATAGGAATTCATAAAATTATTTTCTCAAGCGACTCACGAATCGACTTCAAACAAGGGATAAGAGATAAGGTTCGTTATTTCTCATTCACATTCTCCACATTTTTCATATTCGGATTGGAAGGTGAGCGAACGATACGTCAGTATCAGAAGGCCTCGGAATGGGCGAAGGACGAAGGGGTGCACTGGGATGGTCGAGATCAATCCGGCCGGACGATGGAAAATATCCGAGCGGTGATATCTCAAGGATTTTCGCTTCGTTACCTGAAACGGATCTCTATATATCACTCTGAAACTTATGACATGTGGATTTCAAGAAAAATCGGAACGCCTCGCAGAGGAATAGATGAAAAACGTGGCCACAGGCGGCGATGCTGAGAGAACATGTTGCCCGCCACGAAACGATTAAAAAAAGGGAAAAGATCGATGGCATTTTTGGTGCGCTGTCATTAAACCGCGCTGAATAATGAAACGCGCGATAAAATTGTCATCTCTCGTATATTTAACCACTTCTCATGCGGACTTTCGAACCCAATCTTACGTTTTATTCATGCAGGCATTTCTCATACGCTAGACGCAACTGGTTCTTGGGGAATCGTGGCGCGAATCGAATCGTGCTTGATCGAGGAATCGTCCATAGAAAAGTTAAAAATCGACAGGAATTTACCTGATGCAATTTTTCACTTTGTTGACAGATCTCCTGGGAGAGATTATATTCGCAGAAAAATAAATTTTTTAAGGCTATCCTGCTATGAAGTTACTGCTAACAAATTGATGCAGACGGCACTCATAGAAATACTGCGCATGATAACATGAAAAACATAATCTAAAACCAACGTTGGAGGTCTAAGGAGACATGATAGTTTTTCCACAACTTTAATCTCTCGAATTCTCTCATTTATACTCGCTAAAACCAATTTTCCTTTGAATAAGTTACTTATTGAAGGGATTTGTTTCTCTAGTTTTGGAAATGGCTCGGTATCATCTTCTGAATCGGAGAAATCAAAAGTAGCAATTAGTTAATGAGACCCAAATGGGTAACGATAAGGAGTGTTATACAGGAACAATAATTGCAACTAGAAAGAGACAAACATAGTTCCCTCTAATCTTATTCTTCCTTGGGCCGAAAGAAAATTACAATGGAAAATAAGATTGAAGAGTTGAACCATGATACGAAAGGACTGATATAATGATTTCTTGTTAAACGACAGGATGAAATATTTAATCCCATTAAAAAATTTGAAATTGAGCGATATCATAAAAGTGAGAGCTACGACTGAAAGCTTTCGAAATTTTCAAAAACATCATTCATTCAAAAAATCGGTTGAGCTGAAATGAAACGAATTGGGCGAAACGAATCAGGCACCTAACTTAACGCGTACCCTGAGTCTGGTACTCTTAGGGTATCATGAATTTCGGATCCAATTCCCTAGGGAAAACATTTCGTGATACATTATTTAGGATTATATTACTGAGGATTACTATAGGGGAACAGCATATTTATACAAAACTGACGTGAATATACCAACTCTTGGTGGCTACGCCGAACCCCGCAAGAGTAGAACAGAAGCGCCACGAGTAGTATAACCGAATAAAAGGGTCGCAACTCCAAAACGACTGAAACATCGCAATCCTGAACCACCCCGCCGTTTGCGATCCCCTTAATTTCCAACGAGAAAAACCTCGCGAGAAGGAAATGGATCCTTGTCATCCGTTCCGAGAAGCGAGTTTTTCAACGCGGCATAAGGAACTCCATCTAATCAATTCTGCCGGTGATTTCTCCGCGGATTACGCCATCCCCTTTGTGCATATCACCGTCCAATGGCGTACCGCAGGATGCAATAACGCGAGCGCTCCTCCTCATTGGGGCGGAGGCAGAATGCGAATTGAGGGATTGTTTTGGCGAGCGAAAAACCTTAAATGAGAGAGAGGGGGCGCACGTGGACCCATCCACCTGCGATCAGTGATTCTCACGCACGCGCAAACGCGTGATCGGCGTCGTGGGAAGGCAGCTGCCCCTGGCTTCCGATAGGGGCGCTCTGACCCTACCCACGAACCGAGATAGCTGGCGAAATGGTAATGGAAAAAGGTCTAAGTATTGTAATCGTCTTGTTTACAAGTATGTGGGAGGTTTTCGTTGGTTCACCTGGGCGCCTCGGGGACGCCATTTTAAAAAGCCATCATTACGATTATTTACCTCCGGATACGTGTGTTTATGCGTTCCCCTGTCACGTTTTCAGGACGATACTACAAAGGGCGCTTACTTCACGATTCCTCGAGTGACGTGGCTGTAGAATTGTTCAAATTTTACTAATAGGTCGTTATCTATAGTACTAGAAATATGAAAATTATTGCAGGATTAATTGGTATAATTAATTATTAGTATAATTAGATTAAGTGCTGATAGTGATTTAAATGATTTTTCTCTATTTTCGTATTTTCTTCTGGAATAAAGAATTAAGCCATTAAGACATTAGCGAAGAGAGTAGTTTTAACAGATGATAGCGATTAATTGTAGTAGATATAGAGAAGTGGAAACTCAAGGGTAAACTCTAAATATAGTTTTCACTGATGCTATCGAAAAGACAAAGCTACGTAACAAATTATATGCTAACTCGAGTTAACTCCCCATGACACCCAATATTCAACAAAAGAAGCCTTCTTTACACATTTACTGAAAAGAAGCCACGAGAATAGCGTCTTCTGAAATTTTCAACCGAACCAAGACTGAAAGAAAATCAGGAATTTTCTCTCAAAAACAATGGTCAAACATTTGAAGGAAGTATTGCTTATATCGATCTATAACAGAGTAAAATTTCATTTGGCAAGTGGTCAATTTACCTGAATCTAATATTAAGCAGAAAAATTTACGGGTGGATAGCAAACACTGGAAGAATGACAAATGATTCAAATGAAAAGAGAGAAACACGAAAAGAATGCATGGAAACGTACCCTGACAGCGAAAGAAAAGAACAGCGAAACAAACAAGTATGTTCGGGATACGTTCGCGAGGGAAAGGAGCGTAAAAGTTAATTAGTGGGCGGGAGAGACACAGATGTTACAAAGACGCCCCCCGCTGCTAAATTTGCATCGATTATTATTACCAGCGTTTGTTTTCATCGCAACAATGGCCTAGGAGAAAATTACCCTTCCAGAGAGAATATTTCTCCCCTCCGTTAACATATCTCGAGTAGAAGACAACCCGCAATGATCGAGTCAAAACCCCGATCTATTTCCACCCGCGATCGAAAACGAATCCGAGGAAATAAAACATTCCCCGTGAAGATTAATGGAGGCGCGTCGTAAAAAATGACTTTCGAGGGGCGCGTTCGAGTTTAATTGAGAGGGAAAAAGGATTGGAAGCTCATGAGAGGGACAATGAGCGGGAAGAGCGGGCGATATTGCCGAATGGAAAGAGAAACTAATGATGGAAAGGTCAACAGCACATGGAAATCCCGACAATGCCCCCACATTCATTTAAAAATCGCAATATCGCACGCACAGCGCTTTCGCACGTCACCTGTTTCTGCAATCTCGCTTTTATAACACCCTACCCGCACTCACCCTTGCCACGTAAACGCACGCAAGGCGGCCATCTTGGTTTTCCCCCACACCGCCTCTCCTCCCCATATCATAACCCATTCGACGAACATTGCAATCGCGACGCGAATATTTCCCGGAATGACAATAGGAAATTAATAAATGCATCTTTTTTGCGTCTGTCCATTGCGCACTCGCGTCTTGAAAGTTAAAAGGAACGATAAAGGGAAATTCCGGAGAGGACGCGGAGGGACTCCTTGTTTCCAGGCGATTCCCCCAGAGGTCTCTACCTATTGCTCACTTGGAAGTTAGATGGAGACAATGCGAGACTGTAATTTATGTGGTCTTACGGCGTGTTCATCGGGTGCTTAGCGTTGTATCATGTCGAATCAAAGTTGAAGTGATATCCCATCGCTTTCGAGGAATATATAGATGGAGATTTAGTGATGGTTGCTGAATCACAGGTATATTTCTTTCCTTGGAGAGAAGGAAGATGGCACGCAAGGGACCAACCTACATGTCATTAAAACGAATAATTAACTGCAAACCAACAGTATGGAACCTTCTAATGTGTTACTCTAAATCATTGCATCCACAACTATTGCAAGAAATAACAGGTATATGTTTTCCCGAAGTTGAGTAATCACGACCACTATTGTGTCTTATAAAAAAGATCTCATCACACATGAGACACATTCCAGTAAAAAATCGACACCAGTAAAGATGGAACGTCAAGGTTACACGTATCAATAGAATAACTATGTAGAAAACTATGATATTATACTTCAAAGCAAGTGTAATGCAGGATTAACATTAGTTTAAGTGATATAACTAATAAAAATATCTTTCTGAATTAAACGTACCCTGAATTACCAGCACCAGATGTCGTGTTACTTATAATTAAAACTAAAAAAAACAGTAAAAATCGCCAGAAACCTGGGAGTACAGGAAAGAAATTCCTCGTACACAATCGATGAGATTCGTCCAGATAAAAAAACACTGCAAGAATAACAACTTAAACCGATCCGTAAGAGCCTTGTGAAACATTTTCCAATTTGAGCCGCGTAACAGGTGGCACTGGTATTAAGGGACGTATATAGCTTATTGTCTCGACCGTCACAAGTTAAACTGCAACTCACATACCAAATGAATGTGTTGGGACGAATAGAAAAATATATTCGTTTAGCTATTGCTCCTTATCTTCTTTGTCCTTTGTCTAAATGCGGTGCATCGTAGTTCCGTTAATCGCTGATGGACTCCTTAAGGCCAACACACGTGCCTTCGACAGAACTTAGCATGCAAACTATCCGCGCTAAATATCTGCGTCTCCGAACATGTCCAGTGTTTCCATACATTCCTTAGCAGCGCTGGGAATAGCTATTCGTACTCAGGTATAGATAAAACGCGTCATTGTTGGGTAATTAGGCAATGACAGGGAAGCACATAAAACATATGTTGATCGAGAATTTCTTTCTTGAAACTGACAGGTGATTTATCAAAAAGAAAGAAAAATTGAGAAAAAGTCATTAGAAGATGTAAGAACGTTACTATAATTACTGCGAATAGTGTAATGATGTTAGTTGATATAACAATATTTCTAATGATTTATTTTCCTTGTGAGATCACTGTGAGTCTACTAATTGTAAGATATTTAATGGATGCAGAGGGCAAATAAATTATGTACTTTCAAATGAAATTACAGACTGAAATTTCCTTCATGATTAGCTTCATTTGCTGTTGTTTTTACATGTTCATAAAAGCTTATCAACTTCCTTCCAACCAATCAACCTCCAAACGTAATCTGAAGTCTCCTCTATCAATACCTACTTCGATCCAGTTATCTCTTCTCAATCAAATCACTCATATACTCAGATTGGACAAAACATTCTTGTTCCTCTCCTAAAATTGGTGATATTCAAAACTCTTCATTAATTCTAATTCCTCATCTTAATCTCATTCGTTCCCTCAAAAGTATCTAAATTATATAAATCTGTTCCATAACGCTATAATCTCTGCACAATGCTAGCACATGATGTAGCATGCACCTCAATCATTTGTAGCTTCCATTCACTGCTTCAAGTAGCTCTTTACTTTCCGAAGTCTCTTACCAAATTTCTCAGAACATGAAACACAAGCACAAAAACCATTCGATAGAGTATTAAGCTATCCCCAATATTTATTTTGTCGCACTACTGCCTTATCGTACGATGGAGAACCTACAGTTGAGTAACTTTATCGCCTTCATAGAAAACATGTGGATCCCCATTCCTTAGAGTAGAACATCGAGCTTTAATCTGTTGTTATACACCTTCCCTAAGGCATTTCAAGAAATAAAAGAGATTCCTCGATAAGGGAATGAAATACTACCGGCTATCATACTCTAATCACTATCTCGCCCACAAAAGCACTGCCATCAATTACCGTATAAAGAGACTCCTAATCGAAACTTCATCCTCTAAAACGTTAATAGACAACTCAGCACAATACAACTCGCAGTAGAAAAATATCAGCTCCCACGCGATTGGAGATAATACGCACGCTTAAACATAAACGGATATCAGTTGCAGTATTAAAAAATCTTCACCCAACCCAGCCCTACGATACACATCACCGCTGCAAATAGCAGTTTGTAAACGACTTGAGAAACCAGATCTCAAACCTTATTCCCACAAGACACATTCAAACTGCTATTTTAAGATAAAATCAACCCGCGTCCTTCACTCCACAATGGCAAAGACTTACTAGATCATTTCTGTTATATACGACTTGAAATTCAACAACTGCTACAGTTTCTGCTCGTTTAGGAGCGGTGTGAATACACAATCCGGGAATAATGAAAGAATATGACGAAAATGGGGAAAAGCTACCTTGGGAACCTTTAAAACAAACGTTAAGCAAAGAGGAACTCGTCTGTTAGGGGATTCCTTCCGGTAGAAAAATATCTACGAGTACAGTTGAAAAATAAAATCGAAAATTTCTACTTTTACTTTCTGAAATCCATTCAGAGAAGTATGACAAACACAAATTCTTGGATATTTGCACTGAAAACATACAGTAATTTCACATAATTTTTATGAAGTATGACAACTACAGTTAAGTACCTCCCTAACTCTGTTACAAGCTTTCCGTGACTTAACTCGCACCTTTGGGCCTATCGTAAGCCGGATAGCATCTTTTCTCCATAAAGTTACACTAATTCAGTTAATTAAAATAATTGGAACAATGCAGATATTGTTAGAATAGCGTGAACTCTTGACCACCAAAACTGGCAATGTAAATTATTAAATAATTTGAATATAAATAATGAAACGCCTAAAATAATTAAAACTAAAGTAAAGCTACACGTTGCTTATATTTCTATTGGAGTTTATTTCGAAAAGCAAAAGTAGATTTAACATTAATATAATGATTTCCACAGACACATTTACTCAATCAATTTATTACTGATCTCAAATCGACATTATTTCAAGGAATATTTTGTTCTTCTCACCATGGAGAACTCATACAATGACATTTAGACGATAATATTACTGAAAACAGACCTCGGTCCAAAATAAAATGAAATTCTTTCTTTCTCCGATGCCACTGAACTTCCGTTACCTACATTCATCAATATATTCTAAATTTAGCGGAATATGATGGGTTTAAGAGTCGACCACTTGAGTTTATTTGCTTGAAAAATCAGTGACAAATTCGAAATTTTCAATAACCCACGCACTTTCACAGACAGCATGAAAAATGTAAGCCTTAGTCTGGAAATAGATAATAGTTTTCCCTCGAAATCGATAAAGTCCGCCGATCGCTCGATTTTTTTCAACAACTGCTGTCGACGAAGTATTTATTCCAACTTCTTACAGAAATAAGAATTGCGGGGGAAGGAACTCCACAGTAAAAGGACCGTCGTCAGCAAAAGTGCTCTTTCGACAGCATTAAAAAAATGAGCCACTTTCGACATCGAGTGTTCTTGCCTACGGTTCATCGCCCTTCAACATTTAGCACCACCATCGCCTCCTAATTATCTATTTGCATTCGACGAACGTGTGGCCGGTTCGGCCTCGTAGAAAGGTCTTTTTGGAAGTCCCGAGTTCCACTTCTATTCAACATTTCGTTCAGATGCGAATTAAAGAACCACCTTCCTCGAATTAACGTGGAGAATAACCTCTCACGATAAAATATTAATTAATATGGGGAAGATCAGAAGTTAAAATATGTCTGCGAAACTAAAATGAAATAGTTCAAAATTGATATTGAACTATCGGCTACATGGAAGTTGTAAGAGGATTTATTTTGCGTTTTATACTGATTTTGAATAAAAATATTCTAAATAAGTTTATGCAATATCCTAGTTTGCAATATTCTTATATCATTTACCCACATCAAATATCTAACTTTAAAAAACAAATTACAAGCACGGTGTTTAAGATCTGAGTATTGGAGGAATAGGATGAGCAATAAGAAAATTATACAGTCTATGATTTATGAACATTTCAACAAAATATTTGGAGTGTTGTAGGAAGACTAGCACAACTGATTCTATATTCTATAATTTTAACAAGTATTTGAGGAACAGATTCTAAATATTTTGTAACACATAGCTGTAAATCTCCCCTTGTAAAAGAAATGTAAAGTAATATGATCTGAATAATTTCTACGATAAGAGTATTGAATGAACCACAGTTTTGAAACAGTAGTTTTTGAATGAAAACATTCTATGCGATTTTCTTTCACACACAATCCCCAATCTTGAGCACGGCGATTCTTCGGTGCTAACATCCAACAACAAAGAATAACGAATACATGCCTCACTTCAGACAAATTCCAGCAAGAGAATATAAGAACGTGAATTATAGACAGTGGTACTAAACATAATGAACCATTGACACACGAGGTTTAAGAGAAAGACTTTAGAGGACGGAGAGAGGGGTTCGCAAAAGATCTATAAAAAGACCCTTGCTCTGGAAAGGCCGAAAGGGCGGGAGATGAAAGGGCACAAAAAACAAGTGAAACACGATGAAAAACTTTCCCGGAGCACTCAAGTTATACTCCATAGCGAGGCTGAGGTGTTAATTTTCGCGGCGCATTTATAATGCTCGAAATATGAATAAATTTGTGCCCTGCAATCAAATTTCGAGGCTCGGAATACGACTTCTTTATATGGCTGCATTAAAAATATAACAGGGTTGGGAATATAAATGCGGGGAAATTCTTTAAAAAGCCGACTGCTGTCTCGCCAGCTGGATTTATTGCGCGCATCATGGCGTTAGCATTGACGAACAACCAAATACAAAATGTTCAATGAACGATTCCTCGAAAACTCTTTCGTTTGCCTATCTCTAAATGCGATTGAATTATTCTTTCCGATCGACGTTGAGCGGAAATATATGAGTCAGGATCGCCGAGACTCGCGTTTTAATTAGAAAAAATTGGGACGCATTACGCTAATTATTATCCTTATCGCTGACGAAGAAAAATGACGTCATACCACGTTTAGAATTAGGTGCATCGTATGATGAGATTTACGTGCCTATCCGTGAATGTCTGCAGGAGATCTTACTTTATAATATACTTGGCTGATTAGAGTTATATCTAACCTTAGCTTGCTATGCTCGTGCATAATTAATTAGTCTATCACTATATAAAGAAATGATACCAGAGAAATTTTAAATGGAGACTTAATGAGACTATCAAAGTCAAAGATGATTTAGTATCTATTGGAGGAGCTGATTTCACCAACAACTAAAACTTAAAGCATGAAATTACGACCTCCAAAAAATAAAATTTCAGGCATAAAATTCTAAGCTGCAAAACTTAGATTCGGATAGTTTTCGAACCAGAACAAGGATACTTGTTCGATTCGATTCTGTGTCCGATTGACAGATTGCGATTGAATTATGAGATGTTACTTTATACCATTTTAAATACGAAAAATTTTATATAAATATAAAACTGTTAATATATAAAATGAATTAATATCCCTAAGAAATAAGAATAATAACCGTCCCATATTTCGAAATTTAAAACCGATTCAAATTCGAATGTAGACTGTTGCTTCGGTTGGATATTACATTAGAAACAGTGTATATGATTCTCATGTTGGCTTGAAACAGTAGTAGATTAGGCAGCGAGATAGTCATAACGCCGAATCAGCATGTGTAACTAACCATACTCGGTTCCATTCCTTACCAATGCCTCCCAGTATAGTATTCATTACTTGAACCAATTGAATTAGACCACCTCTAAGGTCTGCGGTCGTTTTTTACCCTAGTTACAGGCGAAACAATAAAAAAAGTTCAGAAGAATTCCATTACGCTATCATTCATATTCTGTATACAAAAATATTTTCAATTCAATCCATTCTTCTCCTATAATTTGATTATATTATCATAAAAACTGCAGATTCAGTCGAAAATTCGAAGTAATATAGCAGCGTTAAACATACGTTCGAGGGTAGATAAGAAAAACACAAACAGAGCAAGAAAGCTGAATCATGTCGACTGTGTAAAACAAAACAGCGTATGATTGGAGTTAGTGACACATTGCTAGAAAGCAGTTAAAACTCACGATTGAGTCGAATAGCGCGGTAAGATGGCCGTCGAAATATTCAAAATAGCTTTCTACTGACACACATTACGGGAAAATAAACGAAGGTTCGGGGAGATTAATGCTGCGGAATATTTAATCTCAGGCGAAATACAATCGTCATTTTTCGAGTACGAATTCCATACATAAAAGCAGCTGGAAAGTGATTTGTGGCCTTTCAGAATACAAAATTAGGAATAAGAGATCGGAAAGGGTGTGTTAAATCGGAACGCGAAAAAAAAGTAATGCGATGCGAAGAATGTTTCTGACGCGGAGGAATAACTGAGTTCGAAGTGATAAATTATGCTTAAGCAAGATATTAAACTGAAAGGCTCTATCCCGAAGAGATCAAAAATCGAAGGGGAAAATGTCATTTTGGACGATTAATTATTTATGTTTGAACTTTGCAGAAACACGAGCAAGACATAAATCTGCATTAACTTCAGTGCGAATTTTCTCCTAGCCTTCGGTTTTAAGAAGCACAGCTGCTGGGTCACTTTGGCACCTTGGATCGCTCTATTTTCACGTATGAAGAGCAGATGATGTCATATCGACTCAGTACAATGGTCGAAATGTTTTAGATACTATGTGAAATTCATAGTTTGGAAAATAATTTATCATCATTTAAGAGAAACAGAAAAATACAACAATGAGGGTCTTCACAGCAAAAATTTTTATAAAGAAAACATGTTGCAGAATTATAGAGGAAAATATTTTATGTTGAAACCAAGCAAAAAAACTGTAATTTAAAACGTGCCATATTTTTGAGCTGTTAATATATCTCGCGAGTTTTTCATTCAACATACTAAAACAATTTAGATAAAGACTAATAATTGTTTGTTTCCAGAATAATCTCGTGGAATTCACATCTTTTCGCGAAAATATATTGAAATATTATAGAGGAGAAAATTTTACGCTGAAATCAAGGGGAAAAAAACAAAAAATAAAAGTGCCCTATTTTTACGTTGTAAATATATCGCCCAAGTTTTCCATTCAATATACTACTGTAAAAAATTTAATATAGACTAATTCACATCGATCTACACTATTTCTTCAATGCAACAATCATAATAATTCATTAGCATTATGAAAATAGCCAATTAAAGTTATTAGTAGGTATAAAATTAGTATATTTTCTAAAATTCTTAGTCAATTAAGACCATTCTGAAAATCAACCTTTCTACGACCACACAACAATGCCCTAACATAGGATTCGAACCAGAATCCTTTCGTTGCTAAACTAGCTAGCTAATCCTTTGAAGTTCGAACTTTGAAGAAGCTTTGCAAGACCGTGCTAAAACCAAACAGATAACGTTCGATAATTACTAATATAATTCCAGAGCGCAGATAGACGTGTGTTATTACAGCTGTTTGAGAAGAGTAAGGTCTGGCGACCATATGCTTCATTCAGCATTTTCACAAGGTAGACCTGCATAGGAATTCTCGAACCCGAAAGAATTCCGAGGTTCGTCAAAAGCTTTTGTTTATTCTCTTCCTCATGGAGGGAAACAAGAAAGAGTGCATTCCGATGCAAAAGGGATCAATGTCCGAGGCTCTCATATGCGTAAGCGACGCAATGCACAGCGCATTCTGCACTCGCGTGAGAAACGGTTTGAGATAAATGGAGTCACATAAAGGAAGCTGATGAGGCGAAAAAAGGGAAAGAGTTACGGAAAGTTTAAGAAAAAGAGACTTAAACGCTAAAGAGACTCCAACGTTTTTTCTTCCAGTTTGTAGTGCTTTTGTGGCACGGAGACAAGAATGCAGCGCTTGCAGAAAAAAATCTCTCCTATTGTGAACTGAAAGAGAGAATAGGTTTTCGAAACCGTTGCGGAAGTAATTGGCAGAAAAATGTCGCATTTTTCACGTGAGGAAATTTCTATCGAATGCTCATCACAAATGCTAAACGCGGATGAACCTGAGACGATGGTCTGAAAGATTATGAAAGTTTGATCGGAAAACAAAATTCTACGTGAAATAAGTGTCTCGAGATTGCATGATCTATGGGTTATTTCATTATAGTGGAAAAGGATATCCCATGCATAAAAGATGAGACTTCATCTGACAGTAATCGACTTATAAAAAGCAGATTTCGATCAAGATGTTGCATAGGACTGAAGAATAGAATTCAAGGGAACCTTATCTTTCCTAAAAAAGGAACTCTACTTCCTTAGAGTTGTCATGAACTTTTAGAGCAATTCCAGTTCATATATCTAGAAAACTTACGAATAACAAAGGAGTATGTTCACTATCAACAATCTCAAAAGGGTTATGTCATATTTTTTTTCACGAAACATAAAAATAGGTTTGTTACTAACTTAGAGGTTACTGGAATTCGCTAATTGTGACGCGGACTTCTATTAACATCTTCATTCATCCAACTATAAATACCAACTTTCAGAGAAAGGGTAGAAACATTGCCAATGCAAAATCACGTCATTTATCACTATTCCGTTTGGAAAAAGAAATGTTATATATCTCCTGCCACATGTCACCATACAGAAAAATAGTAAATGTTCTTTCTTACAGTTCTAAAATGCTTTATTATATGAATATTAGGCATGGATGACGATCAAGTTGTTAAGCTTAGACTCAAAAGAATCCGTGACCGACAACACGACTCAACTCACGATGATGCACTTAGTAAGCAAATCATTGGTATTTTAACTGCGACGGTTTTCCTTCTTCTTGCATTAGACACTATCATCTCAGTTTAAATTCCAAGAAAGCGCCGCTTCGAAGACCGCAAACGTTGCAGAATGCGAGAAAATACAACGCAGCTTTCCGCCGTTTAGGCATGGGTTACTCTTTCTCGGAAAAAGCCTTTGTCCTTTCATCAATTTTGTGAACTGTGCGAAAATATCAGCTGTAATTCTGCAACACGCATTTTTCTATTATTGAAATTCTGCTGCGGGTAAAAGGTTCATTATTCTCTGGAAAACAATGACATTGTTACCAAACATTTTTGCAACATCGATATCCATCATAATTGTGTTGAAAGTGAGTGTATGCAAGTTTTCATGCAAGCGAAGAATACCAATATCGGAAGGTGAAATTCCTTACTGCGTTGAAAGTTTGCTATGAAAGATTAAAAACCGTCATTTACCATGTATTTTTGACCTGTACACCGTGGAAATAAAAGCTTCGAATACAATTATAAGGTTCTAAGGATGCCGAAGATTCAATTAAACAGTGCTATCAGATATTATATTTATTTCGTGTGTATATTTCTACATATAATTTTTGTGGTAGTTTTCCAATCATGGAATAAAGGAATATATATGATGTGTGTTACATTCTATAAAATTAGCTACTAAAAAATACTGAACAAATACTTTTCGATTTCCGTACAACTCCGGGATATCTTTCGATGGAAAACCCCTACTTCATAGTAAATTTCCCACAATTAAGGGTTAGTTCTGAAGGTAATAATGTCATAAATTTAAGAAGTATTCATTATTTGATGTCACCCTCAGTTCAGGTTGCCTTCTTACATCTCTCTAGGTAACCAATGCATGCCCAAAATCAACATCCCAGTCGTATTGCATCCCATGCTACTCAGGGGTGAATAGGGTGTTTAATTTATGGCACACAATATCTTATGCGCGGTAGAATTTTAAGATAGCTCGTTCAACCAAAAATGGACCTAAAAGGCCTTCGTAGATGACTTGTAATTTTCACCATATGATAGAAGATAGGAAAAATAAGTGAGCATTGGGATAATACTTCACCAGGGGATTACCCTCATATTCAAATAAGAAGGACTATTAACCCTAAGCAGTTATTGTGAATGATATATTTTGGAGTACCCTTGAATAATAAGGGTTGAGAGAATTAGAACCGTAAATAAAACAATGCCAGCGGCAGGTAAAGAATCAAGTTACAGAATTGTATTTATTCTAAAATGTGAAACATCTAACATTAACCAATCCATAAAATATTTCCACATATTTTATGGATTGTATTGTATGAATTCCATTGCATAATTCAGCAAAATCACTACATGTACCAAGATATGTTTAATAATCCTTTTCCATGGTCATACGCAGTAATAAACCCCTAGAGCTCCAAGCTAAATCCATAAATCTGTACGAAGCACCCTAATTCACCCGCGTTTCCAGAATCATACGTGTATCAACCACTGGTGGGCCCAAATACACAACTCGCCAACGGTCATGGCAAGCGGTGGAAGCAAATGACAAGCGGTAGGCGTGCGAAGGGGTTGAAGAGAAGGGATGAACACTTGGGCGGAGAGGGTGTTCGCCAGAGCGGCGGAGAGCTAGAGGGTGGAGTAAAAGAGAGGTGGGCGGAGCCTGGATCGGGGGGCGGGGCCCAAGGGCTCCCATTGGTCAGACGCGTCCGAAGAGGAAAAGTGGGGGGAGTGAGGAGGGGAGGGAATGGTGGGAGGGGGAATGGGCGGGAGGGAGGGGGAAGAAAGTGCGATTCAGGTTAGGTGGTGGCGAATGTGAAAGAGGCGACCCTACCTCCTACCACCTATGTTCCCTAACCATCCTGCCGCGGAAAAAAATCTACTCCTGCTTAGATACGCTATAACCGTCGCACACAACGCACGTTACGAAATTCCGAAACGGTATCACTACCCGAACACTGATACGAACCCGGCTAATCATTGAAACACTAAGGAAAAAGTAAGCTTTGATTACGCTATTGCTACCTTTTCCCGCCAGAAGGAAGGATATTTGGGAGGCAAAAAGGAAGCCTTGAACCACGGAGTTGGTGCGTGAAAATATGTTTGGCTCTGTACTGCTGCGAAGAGGCACTCGACGGGTGATGACGAGCGTTACTTGCGTTTTAAAATGCAAGGGGAGTTGTACCTCACGTGGCACGAGAGAAACTCTCGATATAAACCTTCGGCCGTTGAGGGATTTTCTTCGAAGGAATTTGCTCATCGAGCATTGCGTCTAGAATGATTAAGTGCATCCACCGGAACATTAGGACTAGGTGATGTAAACGGAGTTTTCATCTATTAGTAAACATTGTGCATGCGATATCTCGTTTAGAGTAGATTTTCATCTTCTGGCTGGAATAGAAAAGGCCGATTATGGAGCGATCTTGCAGCTGGTCTTGGCATTTTGCTTCAGACTGATACGTGCATGAGGTTTGATACATGTAATACATTGGCGTTTACTCCAAAGTGGAATTAATGCGGGTAGCAAACCTATGTTTCTCGGGCTTATCTTGCTCCTTGAAACGTATTTTATGATTTCGTAGGAAAAAATTTAGTTGAGATACGTGCAATATTTCATTCTATACTAGTTCAGCGATAGCTTATGTATTTAAGTAGGAATCAAGCCATGATATATCGTCTATTTACGTAACCAAGTAGATTCAAAATACAATTACAATAGATCTTCTCTTACGGTATTCGGAATTTAAATGTGCAAATTTGTATTAAAGTAAAAGCTTATGACAAGCATGCTTATTTGATTTATTTCACCGATTGCTGCGATTTTAGTTTCTTCTAGTACCAATAGTTGAAAAAATTGTTAATTATTCTATAAAAGGTCAATTTATTGCGGAGCTAGGAAAAGAAGTGAATATCGTGTAATGCTCAAAACTTCACATTACCAGCATATTCATGCATAGTAACGGAGATCAGAAGATTATTCTTAACATTATTTTAGTTATGGAATGGAATAAATTCAGTTCAGTAGAGAATATTTTCCAATAAAGTATTTTCAAACTACTAAATCCAGAAAGACCTTCCAACATCAAAAAAGTTTTCCGTAGATTCTATTTGCAGTAAAATTCGACACCGAAATATTAGACAATTGAAAGAAAATCACTAGTAACTCCCACACTTACTCATAAATACCTTGCTTTCGAAGTTGATAGAGGTAAACTCAAAATCCCCAACGGTGACGGCAATTCTTCTAAATCCCATAAAAGGCTTGTTTAATACTCATCCCGGATTTCCTAATGGACGGGGAGATGTTGAAACTAAGAAAATTGATATTCAGGGGGCGAATGTGACATCCTTCCCGAACTCATTAAGTGAAGAAAAAAACTGCGGGTAAGTTGGTCGCCATTTCCACGTTTTCTCTTTTCCTCGACTTCCCAATTCCACCAGCGAAACATGACGAATGCACCCTCGCTTAAGACAATTTCGAGTCGACATCACGACTCGTTTCCTCATCTCCCAGCAAAAGAAACTACATTTGGAAAGAACGAAGAAATCGAAAGAACGCATCATTACCTTACTTCACAGCTGTAATCCTCCTCTAGGCGAGAAGAATACCCACTAATTTAAAATAATTTCTTGCTCTTTCTGAGGCACGCGCTCGCTGGCTTTCGTCCATTTTTTGTTCAGAGCCACTTTAGTTTGCTCAAGCAAAATTTTCGCCCGTACATTATAATGGGTCATCTTCCCTGTTTGTGGTCGACATTAAACAAATAAATGAATCTAGTCTGTGAATTTCCTCTCCTTTCCGGGGAAAGAAAAAAGTCGCTGGCAAGGGACACGTATGGAGCTCTCCCGTCAGCTGTTAAAACACACTTCCCCAGTTGGAGAGGGAAGAAGAGAACGAGTTAAATTTATAAAAAGGTCCAGCGTAACAGAAGATGGGCTCCACTAGGGAGTTGAAACGAGTTGAAGAGTCAATGCAGGAAATGGACTTCCCCCACATGTAAGATCAAATATTCTTCCATTTTCCAATTTTCGAACCTTTGTGACGCTCAGGGTCCCTGGTTGGAAGAGAGCTTTATAGGGGAATAACCGTACACTAAAATCCCAGAAAGATTTTAAACGCTAAAATTGATATGCAGAGTATTCAACTGACTTAGGCGGTTTCTAAATATTACTATTGTCTTCCTAAATGATGGCGGTAAAAAGATCTCATGAAATACTATACAGTGTAGTAATGATTAAAATATGAAGTTCTACCTAAATTTCAACGGAAAAAGCAAAAGAAGATGGATCTTTTCAACTAAAATAAAATCGCTGGACGAACTCACAAACACGTAGCAGTGAGATTTCATTCATTGACAGCCATCGACAGATTTGGATAATATCCTGCTATTCTATCTTAATGTAAACCTCACAGAAAAGTAACTTGGTGATTCTTTCGAAAACGAAAATCTACCCTGTTGATCACAATACGGCGGAGAAAGCTAATTTGAACAACTACACACACAGAGGTATAAAAATACCGAATATCAATGAGCTATTTAATTTAAAAGTAACTCAATCGTAGATGAATGCATAGTATATACAGAAATTCAAGGACGAGAATTCAGCGGAAACCACGACCGAATGGCTGTGACGGCGAATGAATGGAGCGACTTCATGTTCTGTTTCCTAGATAGAAGAATTGAGCTTGATAAATTAGTTGGCTAGTGCTATGCTTGGATAGAAAAGGAAGCGTTGGCTTCTTCTCCGTAACACAGGAATTATTCAAACGGTTTGTTCTGCTCAGCTCATTACCGACACCGCTAGCACCTTTTACAGCTTCGTGGAATAATATCACAATGCGAGCACTACCATCTTTTCTCCGAGTTTCGTTTAATTGTACGTTCTCTAAGTAGAACGATTTCCTGTCTCCACCTGAGATGCAGAATTTTGTATGGCATAGGATTCCAATGTAGGAGCGACTTATTAATACATATACGAGTGTAACGTATGTTTACAAAATGATTCCCTTAATCATCAATTTAAGGAAAAATTTCGCGAAGGAAGATGCAAATGAGTAAATATTTCATTATGATATGAGATAGTAATAAGTAAAGGTTAGTCGAGCAAATCTTCTCAATTCCAAATTTACATTTTCATATTAATCCAAAGAGATGGAAGTTGCTAATATAATCAAAGAGTGAAACTCAGTTATGACGAAACTCAATAAGAATATCCTCATACGCAATGGTATGGCTCTTCGCCTACTCTCAACAACCAATTACTCAATATACGTAGGATATCTTCGAGTAGGTTAAAACATCTTACGAGGATCTATTGTGCTATGTGTTTTTTCTTTGTTCATCCAAAAAAATTCTCCATAATGTGACTTAGTAAATCATACTTAGTCAATCTAATAACAATGCTAGGTTACTTAGGTTTAAAACTTTGCTCCACCTTTACTTATGGAGAAGTGCCGACTAAGCAATCACACAGTCAATTCGTTTTTATTCCCTCTAGGTATATCTTTAAATGTAGAAACGATTCCATGGGTATAGCAGAAGATATTCCTCATGCTTAATCACTTCTTTGGAAAGAACAACCGCATGTCATAGGTCAGGGAGAAAATGAGAATGCATAGTTGAAAGTTCACCGCTGGAAAGGAACATAGATTTACGCAAGTGATGCTGTAAAATATAAATTAAATTTGCACAAAAAATTCGATTTTATAATGACGCTTCGATTTCGAACACAGCAGTTGGTATTTCGAAAGAAGCATGGAAATTACGCTTCAATAAACTGTACTTTACAGAGGCCATGATATGTACTTCGCCAACGTCAGATGTGAGGAAATGAAGGAAGCGCCCACTACAACTGCGAATTGTTTACTTAGAGATTTCTCCGAATAAATAAGCTTTTTTCCGGACCCTAATTTATGCGGAGGACGTCTTAAAGCAAATAGAACTCCAGAAACGCTGGAAATGAGTTCGAAACAACGATGAAAGAAACTTAAAAGCTCGGATAAAAATGCTTTTTTTTCCTCCATCCGGAACTCCAGCTGATGCCGTGTTATTCCGAGTTTTAGACGCCTTCGAATTTAAAGACTCATCGCATTTTTATAAATGGATGATGACGAAGATTCCCAGAACTTTGCTTAGGGACAAAGAACAAACAGATGAGGAAAAAAACTTCTAGCCAGCTTATCCCCAAAGTAATCACAAAAGGAAAAAATCGCTACCGTATCAGATAGGAATGGAACCACAGCAAAATGCAATGTTGCGTCACAAAAAGACATCCCAGAATTATTTAACAAAAGCGGTTAGTTTTCAACATTTATTGCTCGATGATTTACTGTAACTCATATAATTGCACTGAACATCTGTTTTCCAGTTTCTGTTGTTTATTTTCTTTATTCGCAGGAGCCATTTGGAAGGGGACAATACGACTAACTAAACTGTCTAAAAAGATTGGTCAAAATTAGAACGAGAGTAATTAATTGCTTTAGAGGATTACTCTGGCCATAAGCCCGAGACACAAGTTCTTCTCTTTGCTACATTTTCGGCTTAACGATAATAAATCATAATGAATGCACCGAAAGTGCATTGCGTATTTTTCTTATGACGTGAATATTATTAATGATCCAGCTTTCTCCTTTATCTGCGAATAGGTTATTGGAACAAAATGCGGAAGGCGACAGCGTAGCAGCCGTCTTCCACAATTATTCATTCTCCGGACAACCAAAAATTTCCGTGCTCGGCGTAGACTCAAGAGTTAATTTCAAAATTGAGCCCAATAATGGAATATTATTTTTTCAGCACCAATATTTCAGCATAGTTTTGATTTGCGCCTGGCAAAAATTATATTCGATCAGTACTAATCGTCTGATCTTTAAGTATCGAATTTTCTGCACTAAAGAAAATCATTGTCCAAATTAACAGTGACAGATCGTAAAGAATTAAAAGCGCACTCATTTCACTTGAGACGACAAATAATTTGTACCCTTTTAAAACAAAGAGAGATGTTTCAAGAGAAAGAAAAAATAACTTCCTTATAATAGTAAAATTATTACAAAACGTGCTTAATAATTTCATACATAAATTAGCGAATAACGATCTTGATTCTGACAGTATGGCCCTATTTTTACATGCTTTGGAAGAGAAAATCTCGCATATTCAGTCAACTACTAAAAAATATTAAGTCGAACATAAACATGCATTTCATCGTATTTTATACGATTTTTCGCCACCTTTAAACGTTTTTGAATTCATTTCATGTCATTCATCATGATTTAATGACTGCTATAGCTATGCTTATCAAACATTCGACTCACACTTGTTATATTCTCCATACACTCCCTCACGATCATTTTGAGCAGCACTGAATTGAAAGAAATTTTCCTGAACTCTCCAAAAACGACATAGAGCTAAGCTTCACGATCAATTTCGATCACAAGTTCAATCACAGTAGAACGTCGGATTATAAAATGACGCAGATTGATCGGGTGCGTTTAAAGACCCGAGCTAGAGAATCAATTGGTACACCCATAGAAAATCCTAGCAACATTTTGTTCCATTTTAAACTGCAGCAGCTTCATTTTTGTCAGACGAAGGGGGGAAAAGAATGGGCATGATGCTACTCTTAAATCTCCGGAGGGGTGGGTGGGAATTAAGGTTCGCTAGGGTGCAGTCCAGATTGAGGTAAAGGAGAATTAAGGTGGAAATGGGGAAAAATGGAAGGGTTTTTGGCCCTCAGGGGGCGGAAAATAAGGGGGTCGTCCCGTGAATAGAGAGCGATGAAAGAACTGCTCTCGGAGAGGGTAATCAATCCAGAATCCCTCTTCAAATCCCGCCCCCGATCCCTCTTTTCTATCAACATCGCCCTTCCCCGAGAACGCATCTGCTTCCGTTCGTGTCAGTTTGCGCTTTAGAAATCGACGTTCCCGAATGCATCTTCCGCGTTTCCACGATCGCTGAGGAATACGCGGAAACTTTTCTTCTGGCGAATGATGAAACTGATTTTTTTATCGAATCCGGTTTTGGAGTTCGCGTTAAAAAGCCAATGCGGGGTGGTTTTTAAGCTCAGAAAAAAAGGCCTAACAGAATCATTAAAAATTTAAACGCAGTGTTTCTCTATAATTGGCAGTGTCATGACGAATTCCCATCTTAGGTAAATATTACAAAAATGATCCGAAAAAACAACAGGACAGAAGTTGGAGCCATCATCATGGAGTCATCATGGGGGAAACTACGAATATCATGCAAAACTAATTTGATATACGGCATAGATCCTTCCAAAGCATAGATATTAAACAAAGAAAACGAAGAAATTTATAGAACTAAATCTCAGCTTATTAGAGTATATTTTAGAAGGAAAAAAGAGAAAAGAATAAGTACAAAAAAAATGCAGCTTTCAAATAACATGATTTCTGGGCAACAGAAAATGGAGCACAGAATACGAGATAGAGAATAATGATAGTACACGTAGTTATACGAATAGTAAAAGAATGGTTTGGGGCACATTTGCTGAGGAAAGATTGTATCAGAGAACTGACAATGAAATAGATATTATCGAAGGAGGAGCCTTTCAAAAAAAGTTGAGCAAATAAATAGCGTTGTATAAGGGCATGACAGCGAGAAGTCCATTTTTAACGTTACAGACTTCAGGAGAAAGGTGCTGAAAGACATTGAATTAGATCTAAAACACCCACTCACTACAGCATTTGAAACTACTATCGCTGTTTCATGAAACAGAGCATAAGAAAGATAACCATCTCGCCATCATGTGCGGAGATACAGATAAAATTAAATGATAGCCATAATTTTTTGCAAGTAGAAAGAGAAAGAGTGGATGGTGTTTCAGCAACGGTCGGACGTTACTAAGGAAGATTTAGTGGCAAATTTTGATAATTCCGCAAACTCTTGCGGTAATATTATTTCAGCGATTTCTATCCCATTCCATAATTTTAACAGTTCCTTGGGTTATTTTCCCTTGACCAGAATTACCATTCCCTGATAAACCATCCCCATCTGTTGAAATAATCGCTAGTAAAAGTATTCCATTAGAATCGAAGATTTAAATTCGTACATCACAATATTTTACAAGACAAAATCGGGTTTTCGCTGAACAGAAAAAACATCACATAAAGTTACACGTAAAGTTGGCTCAAAATTATCGCCAGAATATTAATGACATCAAAAGAGTTAAACCAGACTCAACTTTTTATCAGTATTCGCAACGCTTTTTTCAGCCATCCTTAGAAGTGAATTATTCAGCCTCCCGAATCCGGAAATCCTTTTTTTCCACGATGGCGCTCGCCTTTATTCAGATGGACCAATTTATGGGCACACATAACTCAGAAACGCCACTTTTACATCCCAACGCCAGTTGGGTATGCTGATTAGGACGCGGTCTGCAAAGTAGCACTTGAGGATGAAAAATTCCCTTCTATATTCAGTTCGAAAACCGCCGTCGGAATATAGACGATGCTGGTTAAAGTAGCCCCGTCGGATACGCGATATCTCACAATTGGTAATGGAGCAGGATTGAAACGCATACCGAATGAAAGCTGACAGATTTATCGAGATCCCTGAAAAAGATTTTCACACGCCGCTACAGAACTTTAAACATCGAAACATTTCTGCGGGCACATCCTCATTCCAAATTCGAGAAATCCCAGTAAAACCCGCCGTTCGCTTCCAGAATATTCCAATCGCATGCCGTTCCGCTCAACTAACTCATCTTCCACGCTTTCCCCCAAATTGACGTACGGCGTTTCGTCACAGCACCAAGAGACCCCCCCTTCGCCCTCCGTATCCGCCGTTGTGGAACGACCGAAAGGGTTAATGTTGGGCTACAATGGGGGAAAGAGACTTTACTTGGAAGAACGAACCAAACATCTTTTTACCATCCTCATCCCCCAACCCTATTCCCCCAACCCAAATAATAAAACCCCAACCACCCACTTCCCTTGCTCTTGCGTCACGAGGGCATGGTTTATTGGGGGGCAGACAAAAGAGTCCTTCCCTCTATCGTATCGATTCCCCCCCCTCAAATTCCCCCCCACAATTCCCCCTTCGACTAATTCCTTTCAGCGCACGACCCTTCCATCCGGCCATCTTCCTTTTTTCCCAAGATCGAATTCGTAAACATGCGTCATCCAAGTCCTCCTCAAACCCTTTCCACCAAAGTGACCCAAATTAAAGAAGAGGCAGTCGTCTTAACCCTTTACGGAAAACCCCGGCCTTAAACCCCCGCTTCTTCACGGAAAAGAAAACATCTCTGAGAGCGAATTCACGGAAGGATGCTCCCTTGTCTCCTCTAAGAAAACCTATTCGTATTACGTAAGCTGTCGGAGATTGTGAACGTAGTATGGGTCGCTCTATGAGACTATTGTATAATCAGAGCCTCAAAGCCTTATATACCATAGATCGTTCAGCTTGACCACAAAACAAACCCAAAAGTTTACCTCAAAAGCTATACGCCCCGATGAAACTAGTATGGCTAGTATGGCGTCAACTCAGAATCACAAAAAACCTTTTCTCTTATATTAGTCCTATAAATTTTGACATTTAATTACATTCCTATTGATTTTAGTATTGCTTTACATTCTGATTTATTTCTTACTTTTAATATATTGATATACCTATTGATTGTAAATAAATACATACCAATCGCAAAGGTTATAATATAGACACATCAAAGATCATAAATTTTTCTTTCCAAAAGTGCGAATATGTTTTTGGGTTACATAATATGAATATTTTGGTATAATAGCAACAAAGCAATATTCCTATCTGAGAAATCTGAAAAAAATATTTGAGGAAATTAAATGTTTAAAACAAGAAACTATCTAATGGTGATACCTTCAGCAGATTTTTAATTTTGTAAACTCCACTTCATAACATGTTCTTTGTAGACGTAAAGTCCGTCATATTACAAAAATTAAATACGCGAATGTAATATATGCATTCAATATTAAGTATCACTAAATTGACAAGAACTAATCTTAATCGAGTATGTTACTGTAATCTAGTTCAACCTATCTAATAAAAATTCACATAAAAATGAAACCCAGTATGAATGTTTTGATTTCGATCTACTAGATTTGGCTACATTCGAGCCAGTTTTCGCTTCCCGTAGACTAGCGCATCTTTGTAAACGAACAGATAGCATCGTCAAGACATAAAACACATCAAACAGCAACAAAAAAGGCATCCGAGCGTTAAATGCAAGTCCCACATTCCCGGAACGCGATATGACTGTGAACCATAACACTTTTTTCATCTCCCAAATCCCCCATTTTTTCAGCCATCCGCGGCGTGCGGACCAAAGTCGCATCTCGGCCAGCTCCTAGAAGAACGTCCGTTTTCGATAAAGTCCATATGTAAAGAGATGAAGGGACATAATTCACGTGTACTCGTACAGACAACGGCGTGTTTATTCTCCCGCCCGTCTGTGTCCTGTTACTCTGTTTCGAGGCATTACACTCCACTTCACTCCTCCAACCGCCTCCTCCCTCTTTCCCGCCTTTGAAAACATCGCTACAACGCCCGCACGGCTCGAGGAAATTCATTTTAAAAAATAAATAGAAATCTGGATGACTCGCAGCTGCAGACCACTCACTAACCCTCGGTGAAGTCCATTATGAGTTTAGGAGAGGGAAAGGGTTTCTTTTTTTGGGATGGGGAAATTTGGATCGGCGGGGAGATGTCGCCCGGCTACAAAAGGCCCGTTTCCTCTCGAGGACGTGTTAGATAAATAATAAAGTAAATGCGATTGTGGCGCGGAATGGAGAAATGGGGTTAAGTTGGGAGAGAAAGAGGATTGGGAGACTGGATGGATTTTGACGGCTGTTTCATTTTTCTGCAACTCCGCCATATCTGGAAGAGGAGAGCACCGGTAAATAAGAACGACAACCGTGCACGGTGCTTTCGTTCCTGTCACTTACATCTAGAATCTATTCAGAATAGGCGAAGAATAAAAAGTCTATCGAACCGAGGTTAGCTATTCGCGACTGGACCCTGTTCCGAATCTGCAGATGATAGAATTCATCATGAATTTATCAATGATGGAAAAGAGCCAGGAACACTTATGTGGTCCATGTTGGTTTTAGTACGGTTTTGCGTAACAAAATATCAAAATTTCTGTAAGCTCAAAAACTGAGACGCATAAAGCACTACGGGTACTGGCAGCACAATGAGTAGGGCTTCCGTTGATGAGATGATAACACTAGTTTCCATTCTG
Source organism: Pachydiplax longipennis (assembly GCA_036926295.1). NCBI lineage: Eukaryota > Metazoa > Arthropoda > Insecta > Odonata > Libellulidae > Pachydiplax > Pachydiplax longipennis. Next base: position 42,184,604 of record JAVFKF010000002.1, read on the forward strand.
GTGGAAAGTTAAAAGCGAGTAATTTTATATACTCGACTTTATTAGCAGAATTCTGACCTGATGCGGCCTCTCTTCCAGAAAATCTATAAATTACGAACACAAACTACAATTCTTTACCTAGGAATCTAACTGGAGACCTCGATATTGCTAGTCTAGCCGCCAACCCCTTATTCCACCGAGGTTAGAATTGACCTTTCGTAGATAAAAAAAATTGAGGGAGCAAGAATCTGTACCTCCGAATTTATAGGTTAGGAAAATTCAGAATATTTACTCAGAATACTACTTGGAATATTTACAATAAATGAGTAATTAGATTCTGAATTTAATGTTTCTAGTTACTAGTCAGCGAAAATTAAGGAAAATATACTGAAAGTTATTGTTTCTGAATAATAGTCTGGAAAAATTGTACAGTAAAGATCCTGGAATTCTAAGTCTTTCGGTACTCAACAGTTCATCGCCCTTCGCGTACCCCAGAAGCTCGGCCGCCGAAAATGAAGAAATCACCCTCCTTACGTGACGAATAGGAGAAAGGAAATCGAATCGAATGCCGATTCGGAAGCAGCGGTCCAGCTAATTCTCAGTCCCAGCATCCATTAAAGAGAGCTCAACGACGGGGAATTCCGTAGAACCTGGGACCGCATTTCGCGCATAGCTGTCTCTAGAAAATAAAAGATTATCGAAGAGAAAGGAGAGGATGGGAAGAGAGAACCTTATTCAGAAATAAATTTTCGGTTCAGCACACAAACCACGCGCTCATAAAACTCCTCACAATCCCTCTCTCTCAAGCCCGAGAAAAGAATTTTCATAGCGAATGAATTATTTACAACGCCGAAACGGACCATCGCCTCGAGTGGCAATGTTTTCATTAGCTGCGGTATTCTTCCCTCGCCATGCACACGTCGGAAACATATTCAATCCCTTCTCTTTCTTCCTTTTCTGCCTCCAAAAATTCCCCTTCTCCGCTGGATTCTCTTCCAGAGGCGATAAAGCGATACTCCCACACCGTTCGTCTCCTGAGGAGAGGAATCCCAGGTTCTCTATCACTTCCCTTCGATGTCTGGGGCAATAAAGCTTTTTAAAGGCTAACACCAAATTCCTCTTCTCTTTTTCTCCTTGACTTCCAAATGGGACTGCCAACTTTCGAAAATTTGTGCCCATTGTCTAGGACCGAAGGTCTTCGTCGCGTAATGTCCAAAATAAAAATGTCTGCATTTAATAAATCCTCAAACTCGGGAACGTAAAATATAAATGCTTCGTAATATAATCGTATCCTGGTAGGACTCCCATCTATCACCTTGACGAGATTTTCTTTAGGAATAAATATTGAAATTGTGACCTGAGTTAACCTCAGTCAGACTCCTAGCCAAGTGGGTTGCGCGTTCGATTTCAGTGAAAGCTGTCCCGGGTTCGATTTCCGAAGGGATCCCATATCTGTGAAATGGACTCAGCTGTCGAAGCACTTTTCGCAATACTACTGCGAAATCTCATACAAGCTTATAAGACGGAACTACAGATATTAACTTGAAGGGTGAGAAATTCTAAGATGAGAAGACAGAGATAAAAAGAATTGTATTGGAATACTCTACAAATATAAGATACGAAAAAATAAAGAAATATTTATAAAAAAACTGGCTTATTTAAGGACTTAACCTGAAAATTGTCATCTCAGAAATTGCAACATTTCCCTCTTCTCAATTGGTTTAATTTCGGAATAAGACTAGTTGATTTCACATTTTTATGCCTAATTCACGTTTAGTGAAGTTTCTTGGTAAATTTCAATGAGAAGAAAATTAAGAAGTAATATTTAACGAAAGTATTTGCAAAGTGCATTTATATCTACAGCAATACTCTTTTACCTTAAGTAGTTGCCTTGTGGCTAATGATAGGAGATACAATCCCAAGTTTTCCATCTTTTTTATCATCCGAAAACTTCAAGTTCGTTCACAATGATGTCTGCCAATAATGTAAAGAGCAAAATAAAAGACAAAATTCCGAAGCATCAAATACAAAAACTTCATAGACTGGCTGCCTTCTCTACTCTTCACCCCTTTACCAACTTTCTTTCCAAACCTTTTCTTCTCTCACGAGAGCCATTGTATCCTTCGGTATTTGGTGTTCACCTCCAATTCCGGCTTCTTATCGATCAGAATAGCGAAGAAGAAATTTCTCAGAGTGACGAGAGGTTTATAACACACGAAGTTCAACAGATTTTGTGTATTTTCATTCCAGAGTACGGCTTTTAGGGGTAGTGGGGCCGAATGACGGAGTCGTTAAAGCAAGAATCTGTTTGCCTCCTGGGTTAATGTTTGGGGATCGCCTTAAGTCATTTATGTCGAGGAAGCGTTGATGTTTTTATGAGCGGACCAAATCTTACCAAATCGAGAAATATGACCTTTCTTTGAATACGAATCCGAGAATGGCTTTTCAGAGAAAAAACGTTGGTTCTTTTTTGGATGCCATTGTGAGAGCTGAAATAGAGAATAGATACATTGTCGGCAGATTTTGATGAAAAATAGTAGTGGTATAGTTAAAACTGATTCGACTGCTGAGATCATTTCAAACTTGTGGGTGCCCACTGGGAATCGAATCCGGGACCACTTTCTAAGTCAAACGCGCTACCCACTTGGCTACCCTGGAGCCCTTGAAGAAATAATAGATACGAAAGGCTGCAGGTATGTCAGAGTTGAATAACGAACATCAACCACATTTTGAAATAATTTTTTGCACCGTCTAGGAAATAGTGATTTTGCTGACTTCAAACGCTTCAAATTTAGTTCAATTCAATCTCGCCATTTCATAGAGAAGTTGACTGTGTAAACATTAACTTAGCCACGCATTTATGATTAATTAATAAAACGTAGTTAAATATCCTGAGGTACGTACGATTGGGTTAGTCATAAGAAGAAAACAATGTCTCAATATCTCCCTCAAATAAAGTCGTATTATTTCAATTAAATTTAGCTTCTGATAAACGCTTTCTCTATGTGAGAACTTGCGGATATTAATTACAGAATTTGCAATCTATTGTATTAGGAAGCTATAGAAAGGTTACAACTCTTCTTTCATACTCGTCCACTTGCGTCTCTGTTTATTCAAACCGGCCAAAATATACAAAGCCGTGCAGTAAAATTTGCGAGGGAGACAATAGCGCTCACGTTGCAAGACCGAAATTTCTAAGATTAGAAAGTCATTTTCGAAACAAATTCGAGAAGTTGAAATTACGATGGCAGATTTCCCATTTGATTAACTAAATCAGCGATTTCTCAAGGCGGTGAAGGAGCAAATTTATCACCAATTGTAAAAAAATCACGACATGCAAACACCCATCTCATCAAAGCATTCCAATACCCTTCAGCCGTTCGATTAACACGGGAACTTCCGATTCGGAAACCAGTCCTCAAGAGGGCGGTGAGCCACCCCGCGGCCAATCCTCACATCCACACCTCTTCGAATCCACCGAAAAATCCATGCAAATCGCTCCATCGGGATATTGAATCAATGAAGTCGAAGAGTTTGTTTTTCTCTCGCTGCCAAGTTCAAAATCTGGTGTGGAGAAAGGGTTGAGTGTCGGTTCGGAGATAAACGATGCGAATGGGGTGTCTGCGGGTTGGGGGGCGTGGTGGTGGCGGTTTGGAGGCGTCAAAAGCCACTCATTACGAAATACTACGTGACTGCGCTCTCCGCTCGCCAGCACTAAATTCCTCTCCGCCCCTCTCCTAACAACTCTCGCTCTTTTTTTTAATAGCGGCCTCGCAAAATCATGCGAAATCCGGGTATTTTATCATTTTCTTCTCTTCTTATTCGCGATGTTATTCAAGTCCCTCCGGAAAACGGTTCGTTAACCTGGGAGCAACCCTCACCTTTTTCCACCATCTCGAATAAAAGGAAGAAAAAAAGTGCGAGGCTTATTCAGTCGATTTTCGACTCGCTCCGCCTGTTGCCGATTATTATTTTTAATAGCTTTTCCTTTGAAAAATATAGCACGAATTAATTCCCGCCCTTTCGCCGGGGCCATAAAAAGGCGCGCAACGCCGATTCGACAAACGCGCATCGATTATTTTATGCTCTTCTCGCACGTCGAAAAAACTGTCTTCAAAACGATAATCCAAAACGGTGATATAGTTTCGTAACATTGGATCCTGTTTGAGAAATTACCTTCCTTACATCTTTATTACTTTGATAGAATAGTCCAGATTGTCATGAAAGTAGGAAATGGATAAAACTGATTTAAGAGGTTAAGATTTGAGGATCCAAATCATCATAAAATAAATTTTTCGTAGAGATAAAACGCACGCTGATGAAGATCGTATGTTATGGTTACCATAATGACGGTACAAAAATTTTTGATTTTTCTCAAAAAAATTTGAAAACTTTTGCATTCATAGTATATTATTAATTACAGAAGCTAATTACAAAGGGAATACAACTGAAATGTAAATCTTAAATATGAGAACGGAGTTTAGATGAATTACCCCTGTCTTAGAGTTCCACAAACTTAACAAAAAAGATCTTTCGATAAAGTTTGCAAAAATAAAATAGGAAACAAACTCGTTTAAGTTAAAAAACGAATTTCCCGAGTAAAAGAAGAATCGCCAAAATTTATAGAATTAACGCGTACAGAAAAACAACTGCGACATCTTTTTCCAGCCGTGGAAAATCATCACAAGCCAGGATATACGAAAAAGGAGGCGCCGTCACTCGCATCTCTGGACCATTTTCACACTTCTTTCTTTATGATTGCTCGGGCAGAGAGGCCATCCTTCCCTTGTGTGGTCCTCCTCCTCCTCACCCATCCTCCCAGACCAACAACTGGTCGTCACGGACGCGATAATGTTCCAAAACCCATTCCCCCGCATCCAAACCAAAGGACGATCCAAATAACCCCATCCGCATTTCTCCTATTCTTCCCTCACCGCCGCTTCTGCACACCGACACTCGCTTCCAATTATTCTCGTTAAATTTTAATACTTATCGGACGACTCCGAGGACTTTATTATCACCTCCGAGGATTGCGCGCTCTGTATCTGTAGGGATTTTAGCGAGTTTTTCTCTCCCGAGGGTTTAATAATGACCCAACCTCACTCGCTATTGTTACGATCCGTATCGCCATCTTAAAAAACCAGACAGAAAAAAAAGAACATCGCGGAGTTTATTCGTAACCACTTTGACGTGCTTCGTGCGGTCAGATTTTTTTTTTCACGGGTGCTGCGGATTTTTTAGCGAGAACGTAAGCGTGGCTTACGCAAGTGATTCCTTTTTCAAAAAGCTTCGCCCTTCGCCTCAGGATTTTTTTCCAGCGAACTAGGTTTTTCTCTCTCTATGATACGAGCGAACCTCAGCGATTTCGCAAGAGAGTTACGCGCTTTTTACCTGCTCCCCTCCGTACTTCGTTGTTTGCTCTCGAGTTTGCAATAATTGAAAATTATTTCGCAATTATCGCTGTCTCATTGGCGGCGGAGTTATATTGAAATCGCACGCTTTAGCATAAATGCTCTCCATTACCACTAAATGTTTCGCAAGGTCTTTCCGAGCGGTTAACCTTACGGGCACGCGTTCATCATCCCAAGTTTTGTGTGATTGGCCCTCCGTGTTAGAGGAAGTTCGGAACTCATCAACTAACGTCCTCCAATTTCGACTGGTTACGATGCAAACGTCAGAATTCGTTTATTATGATCATTGAGTCTGCCAAGAGGTTATTGCTTGAGTCTCAGGGATAAATTTAAAAGTCAAGAATAATTCACGCGAGATAACTGAAAAAAAAGTTGTGATTTACTGTGGAAATAGATATTCATCCTATCACTAAGCAACTGATTTAGTATGTACTTTTCAATTAAACCTATCTCTAATCCAAACATGAAGCCGTCATACTGATTCATATAAAATAGTTTCAGATGAAAATAATGTATGCATGCATTTATCATAAAATACACGTTATGATCTGAATTTAATTTATAGATATTCACTTCCACGTTACAGGAGCATAAATATTTTGCATGGTCATCATTAATAAAGATAGCTTAATGATTCGATTTATACAATTCACCTCATCTCTAGGTGATTAAAAAATACACTTAGAAGTCCTATAGCGCCAAATGTGAACAATAGATGTTAATCTTCAGTTAGCAAGTAACAAAACCCTTTAAGCGAAAAAGTTCTTTCACATGCAAAACTGCCTTGATGAACTGGCATCGCTATTACAATTAACATTTACAAGCTGATATCTTCATGACGTCTTAACATTTCTTAGAATAGGTAAATTATATTCAGAAGGTAAACCTTTTTCATTCAACGAAAAGTATTGGATGACCTACGCTGAAAGAGGGAAGGAATTATTACTCGAAGTATGAATTGCTACTCGGAACTAAGTTGCTTCTGTTTCTAGTGGCACCATATTCCATTAGCATTCCAATCTTCCTACCCTTTGCTGCAACTCCATTTATTCCATTTCATATTCGCGCACCGTGACTTTCGTATTCGCGCAATATCTCTCAGGAAATACGGTTGTCTCCTCACAATTCTCGTATCATAATTCCTACCGATTAAAAATCCTTGCCGTTCCCCCTCAGTGCGATCTGAATACTGCAGATTCAGAATTGATTCAGTGGGATGAGATAAGAATGATAAATTAAGCCAAATTTCAAGTCAAATCAATCACAATTGTTTATGTGCCTTTGGCAACTTGCAGATCTCAGCAGTAAAATCCTTCTAAAATCCTTCTATTCCTATAAGAATATGACTTCTATGACTTCAGTTAAAATTGTTCCGATAAGGTCTACAGACTACCAAGCATGGTTTCAATTTTATATTCGTATGGTTGTAGACTTGCATAAAATCCAGTATCAACTGAAAATGTAACGAATGCAACTTATTTGTAGTTGCATATAAACTCCAATTTAGGATGAGTAGCGGTAACGATTAAATTAGTCAGAAATATTTAAAAATTTGGAATACAGTTTAATCCTCTCATTTATTTGAAAACATTCAACGAAGAATTATCTTGACGCGTAACTTTAAGATTTAACTATTTAAGACAAATAAAGCTAAGTTACTCAATGGAAATACTTTAACACTTACTTAGCTTCTTAAATGCTCCAGCTATACCTGATATATTGCATAATTTCAATGGGTAATTTCTTAGGGAGTTGCGCATAACCACTGCGACGTCTCGTCCAGTGGTTATGCGCAGATATATGCTATTTCAGTAATCCTGAATATACCATTAAGTGCTGAGTAAAGTGCCTAAGAATTTGAACGATATTAGGCGTAACTAAGGGGCTAATATTATTTCTTGAAGCGCGAAACAAGGCTACAACAAGGACTGACTATGATGACAAGAGAATCGAGGGAAATTTGTGGTGTAGAGATTTCAGCTGAAATGGAACCGAGCAGCCTTTCGGGAAATTAAGTAGGTGGCGTTAATGAGTGCTGATTTGGAGTATCGCCAACCCAAAACACAGTTAAGTGTCCTTTCTTTCACTCAGCGAGTCTTTCTGACTTTAAAAATTTCCATCCATTCAGAAAATCAAAAGGTTCTTTAATGAAGAAAAATACAACCAAGACATCTCGATCTTAATTCGACCTCGCTGGTGTGAACGTTATCATTGAAATAGTAAGGAGACATTTCTTTAATTTTAGGAAAGAGGAAAGGAAAATGCTTAGAGAAACGAAACATAGCAGAAAAACAAGAACACTATGAAATATCTGTATCGAATTCAATGTTTTCTAATAGGTAGAAACTAACAGATTTATAACGGAAAAGTACGTACCAAATACTGATGACCCACGGTATGACAAATTATTAATCTCGAACACAATAACATAAAATACCTGAATTTAAATTCGTTATCTTGCAAATTCTCCAAAGATAAAATCTATGAATTCAGTGAAAATGAGAAAAAATTCAAGGAATAATTCCATAAAAAAGGAAATTCAATAAAAATGAGATGATAATCAAATCAAAATCCTTTTAAAATATTCCCGAAAGCAAAAAGCTTCATCAAAGTTCTGGTGCCAAAAACAATATATTAAAGCCGTCAGCACTTGAAAATAAAATTACACCAAGGAATTTTATTTGCATTTTTCAAAGCTATCTTCACAGTAATAAATCGCCTCACCCTTAGAAAATCAAATTCATGAGCACATTATCGATCAATAAAACATTAATTCATCGGAATTTTACTACCTACGCATTGTCATTGAAATTAGAAAATTACACGCGAATTCAAATGAGAGGTTTGAATATCCTTGAAATTCGCAAAAGGCGTTCATCTACGTCCATTTACATATAATGGCCTTAATTAAATTAGCACCCCGCTGAAATTTCTGTACAATAATTTCGGTGATGGGTAATTCAGACGGGGAACGAAAGGAAAAAATGAAGCGAAATGGGACCGAATGAAACTTCTTAGCCGTCCTTTTTTGGGGGAAAAGAACTATGAGTTGCTACTCTTCGCTAAAATATACAGCCTTCACGCGTCATAAAAATATCCGACGCATCCATAAAACGTCAACACTTTAATTAGAATGTGGGCTCAGTTAGGGGTTGGCGATAGGCGGACGGATTGCAAACCACTTTTGCGGAAAATGAGATCTCTACCATTTCCATTCCATCTCTCAGCCCAAAGTGGAATGAAAGAAACGTCAGCGACGGTTCTGTGAGAGGTCGGTCTCTTCGGAGAAGGGAAAATAAAATTAACCCATTGGCGAACCGAAAAATGAGATTATTAGCTTTCGGAATTCAATTACGAATCCTGGTCACGGTGTTTATTTATGCTAGTCGAGCCGGGTCGAACGTTCCTAATGAGATCTAACGAACACAAAGATCGCTTTCTTGAGAATTACATCTCTTACCACTTTGCTGGACGCCAAAAGACGATCGGGGCTTCGCTTGCCCAAGGATAACAGCAACGCTTAAAACTGTACTCTAAGAGCATCTCGAGGAAAACAATTATTTTCGGTTAACTAGCAAGTCCCAGTTACTAGTTACCGTCCCATTATGAGAAATATTACGACCTAATTACCTAAACGCGCTTCAATACCGCCCCTCTCAAAGTCTACTTAAGTGTCTCTAACTGATAGGAACTCTAAGAGCCGGCAATGAGGCAATCCTTGATATTATTAACATTCTGTGTAAACTAAGTAAAATTTGAATAAATTAGAATCAACCACATCCTAAAAGAATACTATTCCTATTCATATGCTAGAAGTATTGAAAAAAGAAATTGCAGGAGGATCTATAAAACTGTGATGATCAAGAGCATGAGATTGCAGCCGTATATGGCAAGGGTCCTAAAACATTTGTATGTTTCGGCCCCACAAAAATGGCCCAGATTATATCACGTTCTGTTAAATCCAAACAAGTGCTTACGTCATCTGAGCGTTCTCTCGGAAATATGGCACGAAATAAAAAAACTGTTTGAATTCTAGTCCACTGAGCTGTATTCATAAAACTTTTAGCTGCCGTTAAAAATGAACCCTCTTAAACGCAAATGAAACACTGTAACATTTCAATCTGAAATCAACACTTTTCGACCACACGTCAACTTTTTACTAATGACAGTAGCATCATTTTACGAATCGTAAGTAATAGATATGATTTCTAGAAGAATTCATCGTATGCCGTGTTCTCTAATGTATACACAGCTGTAGTAACGAAACGAATGAGATGTAAAATTGCTAGGGATTCCCGGATAGCCAAGCTGGCAGAATGTCCAACTTTGGCGAAAGCGGTCCCGGGTTCGATTCCCGGCTGGAGACCACAAGAGAAATGATCTTATCTTTCGAAGCACTTTCAGCAATACCACAATTGTAATATTCCTTACACAAAAGGGTAAACAGTGCCGCTGTGATGATAATTCTACAATATCTCCTAGGACAATATTCACCAAATCAACTCCAAATCAAAACCTTCAAGTAAGGAGAAAATATTCATTTAGTTCATTAACAGCCGATAGAGAAAACATTTTTCCTTTGCCGACTACAATCTTTCGCCTCTCCGTACGACAAATGTAAATCGCATCCCGCGGAAAACAAGACACTCTCCCGCAAACAACATTTTCCAATCTCTTTTAGAATTCGATTTGCGGGATTATTATGGAGGACGAAACCTTAGATAAGCTACCAAGAAGGGGTAGCGCATGTCGATGTGGAGGAGGAAAGGTGGGGATGGATTAAAAGCGTCCACGGGGCGAGGATTAGAGAAAGATGGAGGACTCTCGGAGGAGGGATACGGAGGAAGGAAGGAGACGAAAAAATCCGCTCACATAATTGCGAATGAAAAAAATTAAAATGGGAAAAGTTGCGGAACATTCCCATCCGCCAACAGATGTGCATTTTCTTAAGCCTGCGGAGCCGCCATTTTTGTTTTCCTCCGCAGCATGTGATCACCACCCACCCTCTTTCCCCTCCCTCTCTTACAATTCTCTACGATTTTCCTCTCCATTCTGTCCCTTTCTAGCTCCTTCCTTCTCCATTCATCATATACTTCAGGGGAAAGCTAGTCAAGGTGTATAAAATGTGACGCTATAGACCCGGGTTCGAAACTCAGGGATTTTTGACTATCGACGAAAATTCCCAATCTCATTGTTAATAATTATAACAATGGTAATTATGTGTCAATTACACGAATTTTAATTTTATGAACCGCTCTTGTTGATCACCTTTTAATTCACGTATATGAACAACCAAACCCTGACCAGGATTCGAACCCAGGACCTCCGTGTTATTTGACTAGAACGCTATGCCCCTCGCCACCGAGTCCGAAAATGGCAATTTTTAAGTTTCTATTGTTATTGTTCATGTGTTATTAAAATCATATAATAACCACCATATCTCACCTATATGAAACTCTTCAGATAGTTATAAAACTTAAAATTCTTTTCTCCCCCTCCTTTCTCACCATTTTCCTCTTCTCTGGTATCGTTGCATTCTTTCATTCACGTCTCTTCTCGTCCGTTTTCCCTTTCCCCACTTTCTCTGGCTTCTGTTTCCTTTTTCCCATTTTCCCCACACGCTCCACATCGTAATCTTCCACCTCTAATCCCATCCCTTTTTCTTCCCCTCACAGGCGGTCCACACCTCCCTTCCTCCAAGTATAAACCACTCTCTTATTCACATCCAGACATACGAGCCCCGTCCGTCCTCCCACTACTCTCCCTCCCTCTCTCGCTATCCATTCCCGAAGACAAAAGAGTTTTGTGACGACAACTGCAGCCTTAACGCCGTCGCTAAGACGTCGAATGAAGGCAGCCGACGTTTAGAGGTGAATATATAGCGGCTGCTATCCGACGCTCGGATAAAACCGTTTCCTACGCAATGTTTTCATCAATGAGTGCGTTACCCTACTGTTTTGCAGTTCGGTTTTGGAAGATGGACTGATTTTTGTACCGCATCGGAATGCATAGCTGAAAGTGAATGAAGTACGACGCTGTTAGTTCTCTATCAATCTGGCAACTCATAGAGAAGTTTATTTCACCAATTAATGGAAGAAAACAACATATTTTAAGGCTAGAAATGTATATTCCTTGATTAACATATTTCCACGCAAAATTAACGACTGAACTTCAAAATGCTCTCAGTACTTTGCCTAATTGCCTTAAGCTTCAAAATAATATTCCGATTATTTCATCAAAATTAGTAATTTAAATTCAATAATTGCTTCAAAATTTGGATTCAATGACATTTTTCCGTCATCGCTTACTTCGAATTTCGGGTTGCTTTGTTAATTTCATGAAAGTATTTTCATTACTTATAATCCGGAGTCCTGCTTTCCATATACTAGCTATAAAATACATACTTGTGTTTTTATAAAAATGGAAAAATGAGAGGAGAAGAAAAGAAAAGCTATTTTATCCACAAGAACTGGGAACACGGGCACATATGGAAAAAAATCATAATTTAAATTGCCATTCAATTTCCACAGGATTACTTTTTAAATTGTTGTTTGACAAGAAAATCCTTTAAAAACTATGGTGAATCCTAAATATATGAATGATTTCTTTCGTATGCCCATCATAGCGGAAATAACAGTATAATGAGTTCATAAAACGGATATAAAACCAGGATGTATCCTTTCTCTAATTTTCCTCTATCATTCCTTGGGTATAAAATCATTTTGATATGCGAATCCCATTCTGTTCAAGAGTTCATTCGTGTTTCATTTTCGTAGATTCCATTCATTTCCTTTCCCTCACCTTCCTTCATTAACTCCCAGACACTCGCATCTTCTCCGACTGTAATCCCAAGCGGTGCTGCGATAAACCCCCTCGCCAGCTGTACTTTGGCACCAACGCGCACCATGGGTCCCTCGCTCCACCCCCGCACTCCCACCCCTCGCGTCTACCATCTGACATCATCAACAGGTGCCCGTCTACAGAACGCGCCTTCCTCCATCCTCTCTCCCTAAATTTCGCCCGATAAAGTTTTTCTCTGTCCGTCTCTATCTACAACTCCCTCTAATGAATCTCAATGCCCGACTGTCTGTCATCCCTCGTTACTATTGGCTCCTCGCCCATCCATCATTCATTTCCTATATATATTTCCTTCTTTCAATCCTTCTCTCAATCTACTATGCGATATATTGTATAGCCCCAATTTGTTTACAATATATACTTTAATAATCATACTGAATCCTAAATAATTATAGTAATTTTTTGTCAAGGAAGAACTTTTCAGATTTTGCATCTTCCGTCGAGGAAATGACGGAAAAGTGAGTTGATTCAATCGGTAGATTCCAGTACATGTCCTTTTCGTAACTCTAGGTGACATTTTCGATTCACGGGATGACAGCTGGCTATCAAAATCCGTGTATGTCTTATTCATTCACTGAGCATTCTCTCTATTGTTGTACTTTTTGAATTCAACCATGTCCATTTCATTTTCGATTTGTTGTGTCCTGATGACTTTTACACTTGCCGTAGCTGTATCCCCAATGCACATTTTTGTGTCCATCTCTTCATTCATACTTGATTTAGTATATCTGTCTTCCACAGACTTTTCTGTAACAAATCTTTGCTGCTTTTACTATACCTTTCATTATTACTGTTATCCTATGCGTCATCATGGATAATCATAGTCTACTTGTACTTTACATTTAAATCTAGTCTATCAATTCAACCCCAATTCCGGCCATCATTTAGTCCATTCTTTATTCTTCTCTTTATATACCTCACTCTATTGTGTAGGTCTTCTATTCCGCAAACATCTTTGGGAACTTCCGCTTCTGTGTCATTTCCTATCTTCATTTCTCTACTATCTTCATTATTGTCTTCCTGACTCTCCGACACTTCCTGATCTCCTTTACCTCTACCACTATTTCCTCTAATTTCATCCTTTTCTCATTTCCTAATTCCATCTATGGACCTCCTGAAAAACAGCCCTCTACTGTTTTGTCTGTAGAGCGTCGCAGCGCGGGGCGATCGTCACTTGTCACAGACGAAGGGAGAGTGCCAAACTCGAAAAAGCGTTCGACCACGTGGCGGCGTCTTCGGGCGCGGAAGTCTCCCGCCAATTTGTCAGCGAACGTAAACCATTTGCTCCGTAAACACAACATAAACACTGACGCCTATTCACTCCTTTCGCCAAAACAATCAAAATCTCAATTCTCTTATTTAAGCGCCGCTTTATATCTTTCCTTTTATCTGTCTCGTCCTGTCGACATCGCTCGCGCGCCATATATCTCCTCCTATGTTTCCCTCTTTCTGGAGGGAGGCTATTATCCCAAGAACAGACTGGCACCATCACGGTTTTCAACGAACGGATTTTTCTAAAATACTACTGAAAAACCTTCTCCACGAACTTACGTCGCTGGCAGTAGGATATTAATCGTAGCATGATAAATAGACAATCGTGTGGCCTTGACTTGTTTCAGAATATATTAGGTCAGCATTTACCATGAGCACCTACAGCAGTGAGATAAAAATCAATATTATGACTTGATAGTCAATTAAATTTATGGAAATGAGAAACGAGAATTATATATTGCCGATTAAACTATGTAACTTGATTATTTTGTTTTCTCTAAAATTAATGGAATAAAATTAATCACTCATTCCTCCGATAGCAACGAATCACTCGATTTTTAATAGTATTTTTATTGAATTCACTATTAATTTTCCTTTGAAATTATACCACACACAAGTAGTATTAGTAGAAGAATATTTTTTTGAAATAGAGTCTAATTAATAATGATGATCGTACACTTTTAGCTAAACGATACAGAAAAAAAATTTCCCATCATCATTTTCGTTCGTTTACTATCCTGATTCTATTGATATTTATAGCTATTATTAAAAGGAGACCTTGCGTCAAATAAACTAGATCAATCAAGTGATACAGTTATTCACTTTCCTAGTTCGTCAATTCGCAAGCAGACATCCAAGCTAAATAGAAGAATCTATAGTAAGACTTACTCTTTGCGAGGCACTAGAGCTTCAAGAACAAACACACCGGATCCTCGCCGAAGTAAGATGACGACGTATAAAATTCTCCGAAAAGACATTTGGAGGCCTCGCTTTAATACAAATAAAGCGTTTCATCTGTTTATCTTTCCTTTCTCTGCCCCCGCATCCCCTTGCCTCGGTGTCAAAGTGCTCGTGCGAATATCTCGCGCCCACCCAAACGGATGTTGTAGTGCAGATAGCTACATAACCGGAAACGTGTGAACGGTTAATCACAGGAAACGAAGGAATATTTGGAGAATTGGGGAAATTAAGAAGCGAGCGCGAAACCAAGTCCGAGAAATGCGCGAATATTCTTCGGGAGAGAGCAAATCGACCAGAAAGGAGTTTTCGTGAGTTTTTTCCCTTTCGAGTAGCGCTGATTCATGCATACGTGTTTCCCAAAATGTACGTGTGCTCAAAATTCTGCGGAGCTGTGTTTCACATAAATACGACTGTGGTAATTACGGTAATTTGATCAACTCCTTTTTAGGTCTAACTAAACAAGGCTTTAATCTCGGGAGATTTCGAGCATATCATTGGATTATGAATATGAAATTTATCCTAATCAAACAATCACTCGTCCGTTCGTCATGGTGTTTTCTTTCGCATTATCCTATCTCATGAAATTTAATTTTCCAGCCATTTAATCTTACCTTAACCGAGACAATTGGAATAGTCACGCGATATCAGAAATAAGCCTCGATTCTGAATTCCGCGGACAAAAAGATCTTATTATCTGTAACGATCACGTCAAGAAGAAGATGGGAGGTTAACAACCAGTCGATGAGTTCAATTTCAGAATATCTGAATCCATAGTTACTAATATATTAAATGTATTTAACGTAAACAAAACTGACATTTATTATTAATTAATTGTAATGTATAACGTGCAAACCTGTGCTTTGGAATGGAAGTAGTGGTAGTATTGTGAAAAGTGCTTCGACAACTGACGTCATTTCGCACGTGGGTTCCCACCGGGAATCGAACCCGGGACCGCTTTCATTGAAGTCGAACGCGCTGCCCACATGGCTATCCGGGAGCCCTTTGGAATGGAAATTACAGATTTCCCTCAGCTCAAAATTTTTCCGCCATTAACTAAACATACCTTGACGAAGGTATTGTAGATATATAATTTATCAGCGAAAGGTTAGACAAGGATATTAAAAAGAAACAACCATTGTATTGCAGCTGAATCAGTAATCATCTATCAGCATTTAAAAAGAATGATAATAACATATATTGAACGGACAATTTCGAGAATCTCCGAATCCCTTTGTTGGAAGCATTCGAGGTGGACAAGGACACGTTAAGTCACCTCGCAATACCCATCATGTAAAAGTCTATCTCCCGTCTAAAACCACATGCTGATTACCGCTAGTGAATATCACGCAATTAATATTTAACAAGCTGACTTATCTATAGCCGCTGGCAATATTTCCGACATCGGCTACCACTTGACATTGAAAATAATAAAGAACGTGGCAAGCAGCGAATGAAAGGATGGCGAGATAATTTAACTCCCAGTTCTCTCCTCATAGTTTCCATGTCCTCTCTCCTTGCTAATCCCGCAAAAACATTACGCTGATCACATTATTTGCAATTAGAAAAGCGACAGTTTTTTTTCGCTCCGTGATAATTAGGATATGGATAATCGGTGAGGAGTTTAATTGAGACTGACTGCAGCAAATTACGCGGCTGATCCCAGATAAAAATGTCTATTACGTAAATGTAAAACACGTAACTTGGGAGGAAGACCACTTACGAGGGAGAGTGGTTGACATGTGAGATGTGGAATGAAAAAGAAAGAAGGAATAAACGAAACGAAGAGGAAGGTCTGCCAGGCGAGTAATCGTTAATAGACAAAAGGTAAAATTCGACTTTAATAATAGGTTGCTCATTTATGATACCGAAGATTTTCTTTGCAATCGTTCTTTCTCTGCTATGAAGTCATACCCTAACTTCACATGTCAGTATCTATGTATCTGAATCCAAAATCTATGCAAAAATTTATATACCAGTTATTATTAACTTTAGGTTGAATCGCGTTCATGAAAAGTCTCCTGAAAGAAAAAGTTATAACTTTGTCATAATAGACTTATGTTCAAATTAAGTCATCTAGATTTACAATGACTGCAAGCGAGTTTAAAAATCAAAATATCTATTTGAAAATTAGTTTGTGTTTCCGTAATGAATTAAGTAATTAGTAACTATAGCGAGGAATTTTCATTCACGCTAGTGTATTATTTTTTTATATAAATCGTGAATCTCACATCAATTGAAATACAAATACTCTTAGCTCGTAGTATCCTCAAACATACCCATGTCTATTTCCTTTCTATTAAAGTATTTCCCAGCATCTTAGTAATAGCTGGAAAAAGATAATGGGATATAGGCATCGCGAGAATGACGGCTGAATAGAAAAACAGCCTCCTTTGGGAAAAGCCTTTTAAAATCCCAAACAGAAATAAATCCAGATAGGACAGACGAAAGAAGGGAGACGACAAGAGAACGGCAGCATCCGAAAAGGTAGCGGGAACAAAATCCTGGCGGGAAAAAAACACATTAATTAGCTTCGAACCAGATCCGGATTTTTGATGGATTTTCCAGATACATCCTCCTCCCCGAAGATGCCTTTTGAGGTGGAAGAAGTGAAAAATGGTGTATCGGAGAGGTGATAAGGAGCGTCGCCGTCCCGTCGGGGGCGGAAATGGAGCGGGATCCTCCGGGACATTGTACGGGGGCGATGAGATCAGAGGCGGGAATACAAAGATGCAAACGGTCCGCCCGGAATCTCCCCGCAAATACATACTCCCCGGCGCCTCCCCCACCCCACCCAAAGCCAAAAATCTCTCATTAATATTCTCCCCTCCTTTCTGGACCGCTCCTCCCGAAGGTCTGCAAAGCCTCTCTCGAGGCCACGCCAAATGGAACGGATAAAACAAAAAAGCATCGGCGAAATCGGCGAGCCACTCCGAAATTAAGTTCTCGAAAAGAGCAAAAGCTAGAGGGAGGGAAAAAGGGAACGCTTTTTCCTCAATAACGAATTCTTTGTCCAGTGGCGGACCCTCCCTCCGACCAATGGAATGGCCGTGGAATGCCATTACACGCCAATCGCTCACTTCGCGGAATAACGAATTCCGTTTGCCATTATGCCCATTAACTCCTAAAATGGAAACGTCTCTCGGATTTAAACGAGGCGGGGATTCTATAATGTCCGCGTGCGTGAGCCAACTCCCGCATGGGCAACGTACGAGTTATATTTACTTGATTGATGAGTTTACATTCCGACTCCGGATATTATTTAAAATTTGCTTTCCGGGCTCTAATTACGTTGAAGGAGAGGCTGAGAGGGGGGATTTCTTACAGTACCGACCAGAGGAGATGGATGTTGACTCCGAGCTAATTACAGCCCAGTTGGCGGCGTAATCTTAAGAGGAAAAATTTATTTGCCGATGATTTTAGCAAAATTTAACTCATATTTTATGATAAGGTATAACTGGAAAGATCTCGGAGGAAATTTAATTTCAGGTCGTTGAAATAAAATGATGGGGCATTTTTCAGAGTATTAAATATTCACATTGCCTAGATGGGTAAGTTCAAATAGGAGATTTGATAACGTGAAATGATGACCTTAAAAAAAACACACATCTTAGAAATCAATATCGATGACTCATTAGGCGCTGGACTTATTTGTGGAAATACTTCCATATCAAGCTATTACTGAAGTAAATCATATGTCATGAATTTCCTCGGAAACTATCATATAATTAATTTACCACACGCAGGAAATGCTTTCTATTCGCAATGATTTCTATGATTCTTAACAAAAGTTCGATTTAACCAGGAAATTCATCGGTTAAAATATAGGAACTAAGTATAACAAGCATTGCATACGTTGCTGAATTATTAAAATGCAGATTTGCCAATGTTGTCGCTTAATAAAAAATGGCCTAATTTTTGGGGACAATCTATGTAATGTAATAACTGGTTTCAATGATAAAATGTATCAAATCAATCAACTATGTAATAAATAAAGTAGATGTACTAAATAAAACTAAAAAATGAAGCCTCAAAATCCGCAAAAAATGATGCATGAAACACTAAAGATTCTTATAGAACTTAAGAAATATTTCATCCTTCCCACAAAGCAGAGGAGTATTCAGTAGAACACCGGTCGTGAGCGAGAAGCGCGGAAGTTTGCTTTCAGTCCTCCGAGGATTTTTCCCGCGCGGAAGGCAGGGAAAGTACAAGTGGTAGTTGATTTTTTGCGGCGTTTCGGAGGGCGGGTTCTGGAAGAGGAGGGGTGGAGAGAGGAAGGCAGGGAAGTGAAATATGATCGCAGAACGGAAGTGAAACAGAATAGAGTGAGGGCGTGCTCGGAAAGTCAACTCCACGCCGCCGAATCCCAAATTATGACAACTCCGACGCCGTTGATTCGCGTAAAAAACCCCGTCGACTGGTAAATTGCATCCCGGACGAATTACTTCTCATTTCTCCTCAGATGGAGCGTTGATGTTTTTTCACGCACGAGGGACTTTTTCAATCGCTCTCTCCGAGAGCATCGCAAAAAAGAGCAGATATCTTAATTTCGTCACGGAAGACTACTTGGGCGGGTCATACTTGACGCATGGAACGGCAGACGCACGAATCGGATGCAGCGGCGATTCATGAATGAATAAATGAAGCGTAATGAGAGCGAGCGAAAGGGCGGGCGGCACGCGATATAAACACGCTAACGCAAACACACGCACTCGAGCACGGCACACAAAAACGTTTAGCAGGCCAACGCGTGAACAAGAAAAGGAGAGCGATCCTACTTGCTCTAAAATAGAGTAGAAAAATTGCAGCAGAAAGTGGTTTACAGCAAAAGCTTTGTTCGGATGCCGCCTTCACGTGGCAGAAGGGTATCATTTGTGTATATAAATTTGAATTTGAGACCGAGCTTACAGGAGTATATATTAACGTATGATGGCCCAGTTTTATGTCATCAGGGCGGGTACGAGACGTGGGCGGCCGCCCAGGGCGCCGAGGTTTTGGAGGCTCATGACCTTTTCATGGGGTGCAGCTACCTTTGCGTGTAATATTTTCATAGAAAAATGCAGTAAAATTACGTGCCCAACAAGATCTTGGGGTAGTTCAGTTTGTAGTTGAATCCCAGGTAAAGAGTTTTTTCAGGATTGGATATTTGATCGTAGGCGGAAGTATTCAAGGACAAATAAAAGGGATGCGTATATTCGCCGATGGTTAGTATATTAATCAATCAATTTACTTAATCTTATTATTGTAGTTTATGCCGTTAGAGTAATAATGTTGGCATTATCTCAATAAATATTAATGTTAATTTCAAATATTTAAATATTTCAATTTTGTGTTTTGTGTGGAAATATATAAGTTTATATAAGTTAAAATTTTGATATCTTTATGCAATAAATCCAAGTCTATAAAATATGACTTCTGAAATTATCTAAGAGGAGAAATGGTTACAAAATTATAATATTTCTGTCAGGAAAAATACTCACTGCTGGTGAACATCCACGAAGAGAAGAATGTTTTAGGAAATGGTGAAATCCAAATTTCGGATCTTCCTTGTAGGACCGACCGACCAGCTCAGCCTGCAATAAGAAGAAACATAAAATCAGATTATGCTTATTTGTTTGAACTGCACGGAATGAAATAATAGCAATAAGGAAGGAAATTTTATTACGCTACACCCAAAATGACCATCACCTACTTCCTTATTCATCACTTAATAGAGTTTTCCATAAGAATAATTTATAAATTTAAGTTAAATTTCCTTTAATTTAGGGGATTGGTAATCTTTACAGAATAGATTCTACTAATCTCCACAATGTAATAAGATAATAATGCCACAGGATTTGGACTAATAATTTAATCAAACCTGTTTGAAAGTTTACTTAATATAAGGCATCAAATTCTATTTGTACGCTTCATAAGAATAGATCAGGAAATGAAAGTCCATTTCTGAAACATAAAATCGTTGTATATGAAAAATAAATTTACGCTGGCATAAAGTTTATGGTCTACCCTGCAAACCTCAAAGAGTAGAAAGCTTAAGAAAAATCCTCACATACGACTTTCATTTAATTAATTAATTCTCATAGTGAAATCGAACCCTATAAGACAAAGATTTTTTCTCTCAGACGCCTTGCGGCAAACATTCACGGGAAGCGCCATTCATCCAACTTCTCTTCTTTTATTAACCAAATAGTATCTCGGCTTACGTGAGCGACTCCCATAGAGTTATTCGCGGCGCTTAGGCGTAATTAGTTTATTGCTCGGATAATGAAAAGCGTTTCCGAATCTTTTTCTCGCGACGCCCACGCCCGTTAAATAAAAAGAAACCCGCCTACAGCGGAGAGGAAGTTAGAGAGAGAGGAAAGATAGAAGGGCTCGCAATGGGATTATAAGCAACCGACGCGAAATTTTCCTCCTAAAGACAGCATCCGAATCGCGGCGGAGAGCGAGTACCCGGATAAGGAATTAAGTCTGTTTGGGATGGGAGCTTTCTTTAACGTTGGGAGGGGAAGTGATGCACGGATAAGGCCTCAAATGGGGCGCAATGGAGGAGGCAAATGGGGGAGGAGAGTCCCTTGTCTGCCGCTTGAAAAATACCGGTTACCGCGGCGCTTGGAAATAAGTCCGTGGTGCGCGAGTGGTGGACAAGTTGCTCGGATTATTATGAAAACGTTTTTACTTCGACCCCTTATTAGTCCGTCCGCGTACTCTGAATTAAGGGGGGGGATTGTTTCCGCGAAAAAAATTCGCCTTCGAAAATTTCGACGGACGGAATTGAAATTCTGCGAAATCACCTCCGTGGTTTTCGGGATTGATGGAGGGAGAGAATTCGCCGAGAATCGAAGATCGATTCGTTTTAACAAAATTAAGTCCGCGAGATTCGTTCAGAGGGTATAACAGGCTTTAAGTAGCAATGGATGAACCGAAAATTATACGTCCTATACGTGAGCTTTTCAAGATTTTCGTGATAAAATTCATGCTTTTGTTGTTCTCCGGTTAATACTACCATTTATTACCATCGCTTCTTTCCGAAAATGATTCTTCCAGAAAGATTACTCGATAAGGAAGAATTGCATTCATTTGTACGACATATATATCTATCGGCTTCTTCATTTATTACAAAATAAAATGGATACAAATAAAAAGAATGTATACTATATTTGGTTTAAGAAGAAAGAACGAAAGAAAGAAAGAAGGCGGAGACAACTGTATTAAATTTCTTCCAGTAGTAGTCTTCTTCTAATGCCAAGAAATGTTATATCTTACGTCTTACATCCACCTACCCTAAAAATATTTACATTCGGAAATGGCATGTTTCTTCTGAAGTTAAAAATTAACCTAAATAAGTTAGATATACATTTCTTACGATCCGTTTTTGAGAGGCATGATGTAATTCCTTACAGCTACGACTTTAGTCTATGAAGTATACCTGAAAAATGTAATCGCATAACCATTGAGAACGTGACTTATCATTCTCCCAAAGCGAGATTCGGCACAATATTTTCCGGCGGTAACTAGAAATACCCAGAAGAATCCGAAAACAAATATTGACGACAAATCTGGCCCAGAATATCGCTCCGATGATTTTTTAGATCTACTTCGCCAAAGGAGATTTTAGACCTCTGCTTCTTGATGAGGGGGAAACCTCACAAAAGTGGGATAATTTATGTTCAAATATTGCGGTAACTGAAAACCTACGCTATATGTGGACGATATGGAGCACTAATCTAATGCTCAGGAGTCCACACATTTCTTCGAAGTTGCTCTTAACGTATACGTCACGTATCGAAATCTTTTCAGGAAAAGATGTTAAAACATCTCGCATATTCATGACAGCAATTAATGGGGAGAATTGATTATACACTGAGTGACAGTTTGAAGCTTCGAAAAATACCTGGTGCTGTCGTGTAGAGAGGCTAGTGGAAAATTTTGGTAGCAAAATTAGAAAATGGAAAATATAGTGTGATCCAATCGACGAAATCGGCTATAACAAAATCATCATGAAGCATACACGCAAAGATGGGTATCTCTAGCTCTTACTAGGGAATTAGACAACTAAGGAAACTTATAAATTTTATGTATATCATTCATATTTATATCGTAAATTAGATTAAATATTTAGTTTCTCACGATAATTAATGAACCCAAGTAGTAGAATGGAAATTATTCTACTGTTGTTTATTCAGCCATTAAAGTTTTTTTCACTAGCACAGTTTCCCTTAAAATGTGAGCGACCTGCAATTATGACTTATGTATGGTTGTAAATGTGACCTCCCAATGAAATAAAGGACCCTTGATGCTGATAAATAAATATGGTAGATATGCCACCAGTTTGAAGAAGAATTCTGAATGAAAATTATGATTATTGAATAATGATTCTGCATAGTTTTTGAAACCACCGTCGTTCTATCTTAATATTATATGATATCAAAATATTAAATTCACAGAACCTGTCTTTTTTACGATATAAAATTACAATCAGAACTGATAATTGTAATTAACTTGAATGTTAAGTAAATTCCTTTTATATAACGGATAGAATAGCATTCACCTTTTCCCTTTAAATTTAACTTAAATTTGAACCTCAAAACTTAATTTAAATTAGAACATTTTATATACCATATAAAATTACAATCAGCATTGATAATTATAATTGACTTGTTTATTAAATAAATTACAGAGAGAATAGCAGACTTCTATTCCCTCAAAACTTAATTCATATTTACACCGGTACCCAAAAATAAACGGCTATGACGATAATCCAGGACCGAAGACGAACGCCGCTAAATTCCCCCAATTTTCACTATAAATTCACCGCTTTTCGGAGCTCCCATAACGAGGCGACACCGATTCCGCGTCCCTCTCTGTATCCAAGCCGCTTCGCGACCAATTATCGCGTCCTGGTCAATCGATATCTCCGCAAATTGTGCTTTCTCGTGTCGGTCGACAGTTCTAATTTCAGGCAATAAATCGCTCCCTTCGAAAAGAGAGATGGAAAGAATGGGAGATTTTCATTTTTCCCCTTACTCAAGAGACGTCTCCGAGGCGGATATTCCCGGTAGAGAGAGCTCTATTCGCGGAAGTGTCCCGCTCGATGCCTCATGCGGCGAAAAACGGAAACGGACGAAGCCTTTTTCGACGCTATTTTTTCTCTGCCCCTTTGAGTCTCTCGATTAATCCTCTTAAACGTCGACCGGTCGGACTTATAAAAGAAGGCAAACGGGGTAAAATAAGGGAAAAGAACTCCTTCGACGTTTCCCTTTCGTTCCACAATTTTTCCGACGTCTACTTTTTCAGCCGGCGTCCTTATTCTTAGAACCGGGATTTTGAAACTTAAGGAAAAGGGTATTCCACCTCCACGTCTCCACTCTAATTCTCTCTCTCTTTGGTGATTGATGATGCTGCCGATAGGGGCGCGGCGGTCGGCGGTGTGAGTGATCCGGAGAGATGAAGAACAAAAGGAAGGAAGAGATGGGGGAATTGCGGTGGTTTGGGGTTTTTTAAAACCACCGCATGGATGGAGGAGAGGGGGTAATATGGAGCTCATACTCACGTGACCAATTTGGGCCAATTTGAAGATGACTGGTGAGAGAGGAGGGGGATATTAAGGTGACAGGACGTGGGACCGAAAGACAAGAGGATTTTAGAAGAGGAGAAATAAGATTTGGCGATTTATCATCACGTTAATTTAGACATGAATTGGTAATATCCAAAAATGGACGTCAATCAACAGAGTGACGGGATGAAAGTACTCTGCAAAGTAGCAGAGTTCAAACGGAAATCTTGAGTTTAATAACTGTAACGGAATCTACTTTTGAAGACGAAAGCTAGGGTGTTTTGTTCGGATACGCATGTGCAGATATCCCACAGAAAATAAGCTATCAATATTTAAATTCAATACGAAGAGAAATATACTACGCGAAATATTACGGTGACATTCCTCTGCAATTTTTATGCATAAAATTCTCGGAAAAAAAATTGTAAATTAGTTTATTTTAACGTATCGCAGAAATAATGTTATCTTGATTTATGTGTAAAAGCGTGATTTCTTCATTATGAAAAACTAGCAATAAAAAGTGATTATACATTCATACCCCTATCGCTACATCCTTGATTGAAGTTATTATTTTCTTTAGGAATATTGTTTTCACATTTGCACTTTCGATTTGGAATATGATCGATAACACATCATGAAATGCATACATGTCAATGATTGCATTATTAATCAAGTATTACAATCTAAAGTGCCGAGGTAAAATGATTGTTATAAGGTATAACGAGCGAAAATAGGGGCAAAATTATGAGTCTTAACGATACTGAAAATCTTAAAGTACTTTTTAAAGGTTCATAAAAATCAACAAAGAAGAATCAGGAGAGAGAATCGAATAGATATGTGTAGGTGAATTTAGAATTTTCACTGCTGTATGAGAAAAGGGAAGCAAGCTCTTGAATTTAGGAGACTTATAACCAAAATCAAACCACCTGATGATTTTCAAGTTTCAAGGAAGGACCTACCAAGAGAGCTCAGCATCCACGTGTTTCTTTATTGAAATAAAACTCAACCACTCTAATACGAGTGCCCGAGGCAAATACTCCCCTCAACGAAAGAAAACTGATTGACTGATTGATCTCCTAAGAGAACACTGAGCGATTAATGGTCAGATGAGAAAATAGATGGATTGAGAAAAAAAGGTAAGTGGGTTACCTCCCACCGAATTATAAAGAATCGAAACACTTTTAAAGTTAATTATACGTGTGAGTGGTTGCGCGATTGACCACTGCATCCTTGAGTTCGAAATGCAGTCATTAATTTTCTATAATGTGTCTCAGAGATATTGAAGTGAATTTTACAATGATAAAATATCCCATTACTGCGAGGAAGTAATATACTCCTAACTATTATAGTAAATACTAAAGCATATAAAAATTATTTTAATAGAAAACTTAAGATATTAACTATATTCAACTTCACCCTGCTATTTCCTGTACTGCTTTGTAAACGTATACACGTACATATCCATGCATAGATAGAATAAATGGACTTACAATTTCAACAGAATAATTCACGAAGCAAGTTGCAAAGAATTTAATTTATTTAAACTAAACCTCAAAATATGGTAAAACATACGAATTGATCAGAAGATGATGCGACGCATCGAAACCCGGGTCGTATGTTTTATCATATTTTGCGGTTGAGTATAAATAAATTAAATTCTTGGCAACTTGCTTCTTGCTATGGAATTCCACCAGGTAAAGGCCCACACCATCGAATTTATTAGAATAATTCATATTTCATTCAAATTAAGGTAATTCCGTTTGTTTTGCAGAAATAGGAATCGTTTTGAACAACTACTTCATAATTTATCGTCCTCATTGGAAGTATTTAGAGCGTTTTAACGTGTGGCGTGCATATTTTAATATTCAATTAGTTGCACAAAACACCCTGGATACAGCCTAGAATGACAATGGAACCCCTCCCAGTACAGGACGGAAAAAAGAATCCAAACACACATCCGGAAATCCTATCATTTACCAGAAGTCGGATTTCGCACGCGAAACGCCATCTCGAAGCCGCGGATGTCACGAGAGATGCCGGGGAATAAAAAAAGCGCGGATAAAAGCCGAAGAATTAGTTTTCCAAACAACCTAATTAAAACGTAGTGTTTCGCAAGTGAGCCGGAAAACAAAACTGGAATACGAGAAGGTTGGAGTCGAACCCGGCCGCAGCCTCTTCAAACATAAAGAGATGAGCGGGGAGGAATCCGATATCTGAAGAGGTAAGATGGCGTGACGCGCAACATGCCCCCTTCCAGAGCCCCATCTCCGTGCGGAGCATGTGGAATCGTTCGTGAGGAATGGGGAGGGAAAAAAAGATGTGGAAAAAGGAGATGGTACAATGTGCCCCCCCAAAAGGACGCTTAAATGGCCATTTTTGGTTATTCCGCATTGCCTGCGCTGCACATTGGGAAGGGGTTGAAGGGGCGTCACGTGGAGACGAAGGAAGGAGACAAAAGATGTAAGAAGGCAGGGATGACTGCAGACGAGGATGCTGAAACGAAGCGGTTCTCATTCCTACGATTCAGATGAAATTGATGCCATACCAGCTAAAATTCACTTTACTATATTTCAGGGCTTTATTGCTTCCGTGGGGTTATTTATTGCATTGCATAGCTGCTGGTGCAGTAACATATCTAAAGCAAACAGAAAGCAGGCAATGGTTACTATACAGTAACTTGTCTAAAGAAGACAACGTTTTAGTGGTTACTATACAGGATTTCAGAGTCATAAATGTTTCGCTATAAAAATTCGTACAGAATGCAGCAAAACTTAGTATGCGGTAACCATAAGACCGTCTCGCTCCAATTCAGAGCTTACTCTGTTTGGGAGTATATCAGGACTGTTACCAAGGACTGTCACACGGTTTACATGAATTTCGAATAAAAACATAGCTTGGTCTCATTCATCAGCACTGAAGTGATTTTAAAAAGCACATAAAGGTATTATAAGGACTTATTGTACTGCATGCTGTAAAATTTACCATTATACTCCGTCGAAAATCTTGTACCATGTTGTAACATGAATAAAAAAAGAAAGGAAAAAAGTTTGGAAAGGTTATAAATTAAAAGGTTGAAAAAAGAGCTTCGTGAAACCCCCAAAAGCGCAAGCGAAAAGTTAGATATCGATAGGTTTACGAAATCAAACTACTAATGCAAAGTTTAGAAAATAGATGCATAAATATTTTTGGACTACTAATCATACAAGTGTTTTAGAGTATGGCAGATGGAACATATTCAAAGGGATGATAAGAAAAATTTGGCTGTTTAGGATAATAGCTTATCACAAAGAGATAAAATGTAGCACCGCGAATAAAAGAGATAGACGAATAGACTGAACGGAGAAGAACAAGTGAGGATTGAGAAAAATAAAGCATTTCTGGATTAGGGCACTTGATGATGTGATCGTTTACTAAAAAAGGGAAAGAGATAAGTAAAAAAAGGAAGAATTGAAGAAAGAGCGGAGAAAGGAACCGGTGAATCGAGGCGGAGCTGTTTATTTGGAATCCTCTTCGATTGCTGACTCAAGCGATGGACCGATAAATAATCTCGCGGGATAAATTTTCGCATATCAAATATTAAATTGCGAAGGCGTCTCTCCCAAGGCAAATAATTAAGTTTCCATTCCTGGTAAAGGCCAAACACAACGAAGATTTCACTTCATCCCTTTTTTCCGATCTCGAAATCTATTCCACTCCAAAAGCGGAGATTATTGACCCCTCCGGTCTTCCTCGCAATTTCACCCAAGAATAATATTTACCACGAGAATGATTTATACTGCCTTCCAGATCTAACCTACAGGAAGTAATGCTCGTTAATTCGATCATCTAGAGCATTTTCCGCGAATTTAAGTATCGTCCCTAAAAATATGATAGTATCGCAACCTATGAGGCATTCTAACGACGGAAGTTTCGAATGTGTTAAAAACCGCGAGAAATGCGGGGAAGGTGTTAATTCGCGCAGAAAACCAGAGCGATGTTAGCTCGGTCGGCAGATGCTCCCAATAAACGCAGTAATGGAGGATTTAATAATTCCGGAGAGAAAAAAGACGGGGAGACGCCGTAAAAATATGAACGTCATAAAGGTAATATATCAAGGCGGGAGGGGGAGGGAAATCTAATTCTATATTTAATGGAGTAAGCAGATACTCCATATTGGAAGCTTCCTGCGTCGCCAAATTTTAGAGTCGCGGTCGAGAAAAATAAAAAAAAAATTTTCCGCCCCGCATTTCCATAAATTATTTCCCGTGCCCTCGGAGAATAAAAGCTGCCAGGAACTCATTGTCTAATGTTTAGAATGGTTTCATTTGAATCCAACCCTCCCTTTTGTTTCCCAGCGTCCTTCGGATGTCAATCCCATAACTTCGCATAATTTTAAATTTCAATAAGAACCAATTAAAAAAAAATATTCCGGGCCGCGCCAGTGGGTGCTTTCCTCGAAATCTTATGCTAATTTTTCTCCGTGACGTTTCCTTCTGTTTCTGCGTAACCTCCCGGTTAACAACCGGATTTAACAATTTTCCGTAACCATTCCGCCTCTTATCTTTGCGCACGTCACTCAAAAAACAATTACATCCACCGAGTTGCTTCTCATTTGGGGCAGACGCATAGGCTGAGTGCCAGTCGACGATGAGAAACGTCAAATTCACTGTTGAAAGTACCTGCCTTTCTCACTTCTTTATCGATCAATCGAATCGAATTTTCCGCATCGATATAAATCGAATCGATCTCAGTAGTCAGATTCGCTCGATTTTCGCGATGCCGAGGGAAATCGATGCATAATTTAAAGGGGCGGGAACTTCTTGAGGGATAATGGAATATCCACATTGGAAATCGAATTTTCTGTATCGATATAAATAGAATCGATCTCACTAGTGAGATTCAATCGATTTTCGCGATGCCGAGGGAAATCGATATATAATTTAACGGGGTGGGTACTTCTTCAGGAGAAATAATTACCTTGGAAATCGAATTTTCTGAATCGATATAAATCGAATCGATCTCGTAAGTTATCCGAATCGCTCGATTTTCGCGATGCCGAGGGAAATCGACGTATAATCTAACGGGGTGGGAACTTCTTAAGGGAGAATGGAATATTTACCTTGGAGCGAGCAAACGAAGAGCCGAGGAAGGAGCTTCGGCAAGTAGGTTATTATGATTTAGCTGGACGGCTCAAGACGTGGTTATTTACGCCCACGATTCGTACTTCTATTCCACGAACCACGGGCGGAATTTCGAGCTATAAATCAACCTCCGGAGTAACCCACATTAGTGTAACCGTGGTTAAGACGCCCTTTTGGACGACATTCCGCCGGAGCGAGCGGAAAAAATAAAAACGAAGAGGGAAAACCATTCTTCGACTTCGTGCGGCGTGACAAGCGCACTCCACTTATTCGTGGAAATTGCCGGCTCCTAAGGTCAGCCCGAATAAATCACTCCCTTCCATTGGCCCTTTTTAATGCCATTAGTAACGTTCGTCTAATCCCGTTCCGTTAAAAAATCCTTATCCCATTCCGGCGGTCGCGGATCTCTTCGGATTTGCTCTTTTTTTCCTACCTCTCCATCATCAATCAAAATGAATGGAAATTGACTCGATTCATGGGACTGTCGTCGATAAATAACTGCATAAATAGATAAATTATGATCATTCGGTTCGTTTTTGCATTTCTAAATATGTTTCATTTCCATTTATAATGCCGAATATTTTCGGAGTTAATTTGACAAAATGATCATGTTCCCGAAATACGTCGTCTTCTTCTGTTACTGTATTTGAAATGTGTCTCTTACTTCCATTAAAAAACACATTTTTGTACTTAAACGACAACTAAGACTTTCAGAGAAGACGAAAATGGTTTAGTGGGATAATTCGTGAACCGATATTTTTACACGCGGATTTTTCCCTAAGTAGACCAGTAAAAGAATCAGCTCATACAGATTCAGAACTCATTTCCCTGAGCTATTTCAGTTTTCGTGTAATTCTATGGATAGCATCTTATCATCGTCCGATTTTGTTTCCTTGCTTCTGCAATGTGAGGTAACTCCTCTAAACATCCGTAATTCACTGATATCACCTTCTGGTAATAAATATAAGACATGCTCATATTTACGGGCAAGTATTAATCTTCGGCGCATTTAGCTGCAAGGTTACGTTTTATCTGCTTCATTCTCATTATTATTACTTTTATTTAATTAGCGTGATCCATAAAAGGTCAAGGTTAAATGAATGAGGGGATTTCGAGTTTTGAGTATTCGGAGCACCCCATTCCTTCCATTCCCAATCCTCTACTTCCACCTTGCCTTCCTTGTTTTCTTTATCACGATTTCAACTGATTGCTGACTATTTCTGCCTCAATTACTCTCAGCAAATCAGTTATTTGGGGAAAAGGCAATCGAGGCGAGACGAAGAGGTTGCAGGGGAGGGATGTTCGGGTCCGAAGCGAGTTGCTCTTGCCTTTTTGAAACCATCGGAAGCTTTTTAGAGCTTATACTTGAACGCCAGATGACATTTTCACGAAGATGTCATCATCAACTATGGTTAAGACCACGAAACTGTAAACTGTTTTCACGTCACCTTTTTATACAACTACTGAGACGATTCAAACTATTCCTAAATGACGGATTAATTTTGTTTTCGCCGATTTTTTTTGAGTTTCCAAACGCTTGTAAAATTCAATTCATAGATTTTTGAGTGTTTATTGCTGATTATCACATATTTTTTGTATGAGAGGGTCACTGAGCTACTACATCATCATAGAATCATCATTTACCTTTTCCTTGCTCTTTACTCACTTCTTTTTTTTGATCGTATTATGATAACTGTTTTTCGAACCTAATTTTATGTTTTCCTATAACATCATTTTATAACAATATAACGAGATGATAAGGAAATTAATTAAAAAAGTGGCACTTGAATTATATTTCTCAATAACCCCCCCGAGTCGAACAAAAGTTAACAGCTAACGTAACCAATTGTGCTGTAAATTCAGACAACGAAAAGGAAAAAAAATGATCGAACTCGTGATCGAAAGGGAGGAAGGGAATAAAGACTTGCGGTAGTCTTTCGAAGGGCTTTTAAAGGGAAAAATGCAGCGTTCTGTCCTTATTCGTTCCTTCTTTGGTAACATCTCGATGTGCCCTCCATCGACCCCCTTCCAATTCCCTTTTCCCCTAAACAATTTCTCTGCCCTATTACCTCCTCCCGTTTCTAGCCTCTCTCCCCCTTTGACACCCCTTCCCACCGTATGTCCCTCCGCCGTCTTTTCCCTTATTCGGATCTGCAGAGACGGCGGAAAGACTAGCGAGAACACTCCAATCGCGGAGGGTAAAGTGAGATGGACACCTTTTTCCCGTCCGCGATAATCGTCCGGGCAAAAAGCGAGGGAAATCCGAGCGCTCTCGTGAGCGCCTGATGGACGTCTGCCTAATGCGTGAGGACCTTCTGGAGACGGAATCGGGAGATGATAATCAACGCAGAAATGTAATCCAAATATTATTCGCGGAAAGTAATTACGATCCGGAGACCTATTTTCCGCTATCTTTCCGTTATGTGTCGTTCAGTCGGGAGAAGTGACTAGACTTATAAGGGAGGGCCTTAAACGATAAGGTTTCTATCTCACTATCTTGGATAGTGCTGCAACCTGATTGGGGTGAGGGTGCTTTTGCGTACCTATGAAGAAGGAAATACATTGCTCTTATCAGTGATATTGGAGTGTATTACGTAAACAAATTAATGTTTGATAACATTTGTTAGCATTTGTCTTGATGATACCATTCCTTTAAATTAATTATACAAAGGAATTCAATTCAGGAACAGGGAATTTCTGATACCGCTAACTAAAATTATTCTCATGTCGTGATCTTTAAATTCCGAAAAGCAAGACGTCTATAGGGAAGGCTTATAACATATCTTCGCTCAATAAATTGCGTTAATTCGTATATGACAACAGGAAATAAAAGAAATCTATCACATGTTTACTACGTACGGTACAGTGATCCATAATCTACCGCGGGATATACATACGTACATTCATTAAAAGAATAAGCATCTGTTGTGTTGAACTAAAATATTTAGCTAATATAAACACGAAAAACACTTAATGTAGTCGATGAATCAACTCATCACAATGTAGTATTCGATATTATGTTCCATAGGTTTATTGGAAACAACCGGTTTCGTCTAAAACATACATCTCCAGGTGTGGATTAAGAAAGGAATGCTGATTTCTAACGCGATTAGAAAGTAATTCCTTTTTTAATCACACCTGAGAATGTCTGTGTAGTACTAGACGAAGCCAGTTGTGTTTTAATAAATATTAAATTTTACAAAGTAATTTGGTTCATAGTATTTTTATGAGAGAGAATAAAACATATCTTTCAAAATTAATTATACTTTTAGTTGTACGAAGAAAAGTCTGAGACTATGGTAAAGATATTCAAATAGTAGAAAATAAGCATATGTAACCACACCCATTCATAGAAAGCTATAAACGTTAGAGCTACACTCAGCAAGAAGGGGATATCTACTCTCCATCAATCGTGAAAATTCGACGTTTTCCCCCATCATCGTGATTAGGATAAAAAAAATCTCATTATGGCTCATGCATCATAAATTGGGATTCATAAATATAGGTGGAGCCTTAAGACGATCGATTGAAAAGGCGCCTTCGCCAAATTTGGCTTCGACCATCAATGCTTATTCAGCTTGATTTCCGTAGACGGACAAATCATATTCGGAACGAATATCACAACCTTATTCCAACTGGCGTCCCCTTTTTTGCTGCGTGGATCTTAACGAATCCAAGGATGTTTTTCGAATTGAGAACTAGGTATTTATATATCTTTCTTCTTTTCCTTAGACGACGCACTATGTATTCTTAAGGTATAAAGGTTTATTCTCAATACTACAATGGAATAAATGTCTTTGTCTTCGTTGTGACCACATAAAATAAAAATCAACTGTAAAGGCTAGCAATCAGAAAAGATTTACTATTGAAGAGATTTGTCCTAACATAGAACAATACAATGGAAATGAGAGCCGTTAGTTACTAGTTAGAACACGGACTGTGTTGCATTATAGATATTACCAATAAAAAGTGTACTATTGGGAGTGAAAAGGCGGAAGCATTATTGTTAGTCTTTCTAAAAAGTCTGCAATAGTTCATTTATTTAGATTTTTTTATATAAGTGAGTGTCATTTAAGTGGGTTTTTATAATTTTTGTGTAGTGTTCGTTTCAGAGAACAATATTTCCAAAGTATGTAGATAAATCTCAAGCGTGTGAGAAGATGAAGTAAAATGGATTACATTTTACATAGACTTTTAACGAGTAATGGTAATCACAAATTTAAAGATAGGAAAAATAACTCCTTAGTAAGAAGTTAAGATATGCATCGGACAAAGTAACGTTTGCTTAAATTCCTATTGCTTAATAAAGCCAATGACCCCATCGGCCGATTAAAGTCCACAAAAACTGGTAGCAAAAAATTTAATGATCGTAAAAATTGGGCATTGTGTCTTCTTGGCGTTGGAGAGGAATATAGAAAAATTTCTAGTTACGCTACGGTTACGCAAGTTATCTCTGAAAGAGTAATGCTTCGGTATGAATATTAAGGCACCAATCTTCATTAGTCTTCTGTCATTAGTGACAGAGATGTCTCACTACCTTTTCGCATTTCGGGACGAAGGGTGAAACTTAATCGACGTAACGGTCCCTTCTTTTCTTTCGGAAAACTTAAAAGGAGAATCAAATCATTTGAGTCTATTGTGAGGCTCTCGTTCGTACCGAAGGAGTTCCGGGTCCGATTCTCCACGCTTGCCGTTTTTAAATCGCCCAGAGGTTCAAAGTGTTGCGAAGATTTACACAATAGTTGGCTCTTTGGAGGGGACATGAAGGGGTCTGAGTCACGAATCGCGCCCAAGGGTCACTACACGTAATTCGTTAGGGGCAGACTAATGACCTGCATTGGGTCACTCTCTCCCCGTGCGCTAATGAATGGCATTTTCCCATGTGCGCAGAGGACTAACTGAAACGCGTAAAAATAGTGCAGGCGTAGATAAAAAAAAACACCCCTTGCTAATGTAAGGCACGAGAGCCCACGGACAAATACAAATTATCCGGAAGCGCCTCGAAGAGAGGAGTCACAATCAATCAAAACGGGAGCGTAAATACTCCCCGACGAGCGGTGGATATTTTTGGGAAACATATGGTGATGATTTGAGCTTTGCACTTTGTTTCTTTATGTAATGACTTACTATCTGTATTGGTGTGGTGAAGTAATAACGTAAATTTTATGAATATCAGGAGAAGATTCCAGCTGACGCATCATTCGTGCTCACCTATAGCCATTAGTATTAAAGGTATTAAAATCACTTTTAATTATTGATAAGTATTTTTGATTGCCTTATGTGACATTTAAATGCGGAAAAGACTGAGAAAATGAAATAAAAATTGTAGTGTGTCTTATATTCTGAATGACATTTTTTCTTAAGTTATCTAATCTATCAAAGAACTGTACTGTTAGTTATTACCCGTAACAGAAGACAAATGCACACCGATAATTTTTGATTAACTTCAATCAGTTCTTAAATTCCTACAACATCAGAGCGAGATATCACTGATATATGAATGAAAAACGGCTACAGCTGCTTCAGTACGCACGTCGGAAGTCAAAAGATTTTTGAGACTTCAATTTTCAAAACATCTAGACAAATTTGCCAAAGACTCCAGAGGAAATCATCATACGCGACCCGTCCATATGTTTCAAACATTCACTCCACTCATTAATGAAATCCTCTGAACCAAAACGCGAGGGAATATTTAGGAAAACACGACCGGATTCGTAATTCGAAAAGGAATGAAATTATCAAAACTCGGAATCCTTTTGAATGGGAGCATACGGCGACTTGAGGAAGGCAAAAAAAATCCTTCTCCATTCACGGAGACTTAAAACTGGAGCGAAATTTCCGCCGAGAATTCCACGAAAAAACAAAAGCCAATCTTACCCGTCTCGTCGTGCGTGCATTTAAATGAAGATTCCGAGGGTAGTGGAAGACCTTTTCTCGGTCTCGGAAAGGATTTCAAACGGGAGCCGACGGGGAGCGGAAGATAGCTTCATCCCGTGGAATAATTCCACGAGCAAAATCATTTAAAATGGAACAATTTCGCATAACGTCCGAACACACTCCGTGGCCTTAATGCGATCGGCACGCGACTTGAGTCCTTGAATAGCCAAAGAGGAAAAGAGGAAAGAGAGTGGGAGAGACGGAGAGGAAAGAAGAGAGAGAGAGAAAGGGAATTTCTCAATCACTTCTGACTTTTGGGATGAAATATGAGGATCGTTGGTGGACGGACAGATTCCACATTTGAGGCAAGAGAAATGTTTCCGAAGGCGGTGCGCAAAAGACTTCGGTGGGGAGTATGTCTTTGGGGGGTGCGCTCGTGCTCTTGCGGGGTAACAGAAGATAAACGGATGAGGGAGAAATATAGACGTCGTTAAGGGAGAGAGTAATTAGCAAAAGACGAAAAATATTGTGGGAACGCAAGATGAAAAGGATCATGGAGAAATAGGTTCATAGGGAATGACAAGGGAAAAAGTAGGTAATGAGGTAAATGAAAGAGGAAGAAAAAGGGTTTACGGTTGAAAGAAGCAAAATCTAGCAGGATGATAGAATAAAAGACATTTGGTGGTACAAAAGACCATCAACGCAACTAATTTTTCGTCTGGTGGAAATGTCTCAAGGGCTTGAAAGAGCACTTGTCTAAGTATGTAAGGGACATATTCCTATGTACCCCAGCCAGAAGGTATAGGGGCCTTGTGGATCAAAACAACAAAATACAAGGTTTTATCTGTATGCGTGTAAATGAAATCAACACTAAATTTTTTATACTGAATTTAAATTTTGTGATAATTTGATTCCATTAATTTGAAAGACTCCAATGTCATCATGTGGATTTAGTCAATGTTAAACACAAATATACAGAAGTGTGTACTGATCTACAATTTTTATAAACAAATGTAAGACACTCGTTTGTAAACGTCTATCCCAAAACTGATGAACCAATGTTTTTCTTGGATTCATTAAAATTGTAGAAAGGTATACGGTGTCTGTTATTCTTTATGTTTAACATCGATACTTCTCAGATTTAATATTAAAGAACCAAACAATAACACAAGAATCTTTTAACTTTTGTAAAATCTTTAAATTAAATTTTAAGTGTTTTAACTTATGAACTGTCATAATATTTTTCATATTTTGCACCACATCGAGGATTGACAGATGAAAATTTATTCCCACATAGATGATGAAATCATTTCCAAAAACCATCAAATTCGCAGCGAGTACTTTAGTCAAGACACCCATCACATGCGTTAACATGCCCATTTATCGCCAGTAGACGTATAGCTAACAAACTTTATTTCATCATTAATGACGCTGTAAAACCTGCACAGACTGCGGAATTCGATGTTCCAAAAGAGGGAGATCTCTTGCAGGGACCGAATGCATCCAAAGGGAAGGAAAAGGGGTGGTTTGAGTGGGGAGGCCGGTAAACCCTAAAGGTAAGAGACAATAAATATGAGAGGGGGATGGAGCGATTTTAAACGGGGGTGGAATCTTTGAAAGCGGCGAAATGGAAAAGGAACCGGGCCACGATGATGGAATGAGGGTTGGGCGAATCTTTCACGAGAAGAATTCAGAAGAGCGGCATCCCTATGCTCTTCCCATACCTCACCCGTGTTCTTTCCTTTGATGCTTCAATTTGAGGCAGACTCGCATAGGTAATTGGACCTCGTTCTCATGAGAAGACAACCGATAACTGCAAATATTTTCGCTCCGACGACCGTATATTCTCTAACGAGCCATGTTATTATTGCTGTCGTGGAAGCGATGTTGAACGGAAGGATAAATTATGATTACGATATATATTACTTCGGGGCTTAGCTTTCGTCACTTCATTACCATTTGGAAACATTTCGGAAGACTGCCTGTTAGCCAGCTGCATGCTTATCGGCAAGATTCTTTCGGACTGTGCAGCTGTTATTAAAATAATTGCTTCATCAATAAAAATAGTTCCTTTATTCTGATTAGTGTGATCGGATGTTAACAGAAATAAGCGAATGATAGCTACCTGTGCATAAAAAATGTTTCCCTTGTCTCGTTTTCAACCAGTCCAGCGAATATTACTGATTCGAATTTTTTGAAAGCTAAGAGTTATCAAGCACTGAATATCCGTATAGATTACACTTAATTATTTTCTGCCGACATTATTTCCTGCGCTGTCAAACGAAATTAGAATATCTGTATCCATAAGTAGGTTCTGCATAAATTAAAGACACCGAAAGAACATAAACAAATCTAATTTTATTTTCGGCTTTAACGAGCAAGCTTTATTTACGTAATGTCATTTCCCATTTGGTTATTTTGCGTATTTTACTAGTTACCGATGCATTCCTTTTGCCATAGCTCAATCAATGTCTAAAAATCACCGTGTCTTTTTCGATACCTCTGTTGAGAGCAAACTGAAATTCGCCATCAAACTTCCTCATCGTTCGACAGTCATTTCTCCATTTTGTTACATCTCGTTACGGTTTTTTCGCCCTTTAGAGAGAAAGCTAAGGCAAGGAGATGGGGCTTAACAGTTGCGAAATAAAATGAAGAGAGATGGGGAAGAAATCCAGGGGAGAGGAAGGAGAGCAGATGCGTCTGGAAGGAGAAATAACGCTCTTTTACTGCTCTTCCAGAGGCCATTAAGGAAGCGGGAGGGGGCGGCGATGTTAAGGGCGTCTTGGTTCCCCATATAAGGCGATGCCCGGGTCCACGATGCTCTTTATATTGGACACGGAAACGGACAAAAGAGCGGAGAACGGGGATTTCTCCCGGTTATTACACTCTTTCTTCCTCTCTCTCTCTCTCCACTTTCTTCACAATTTAAAGCCAT
This sequence comes from Pachydiplax longipennis, assembly GCA_036926295.1. NCBI lineage: Eukaryota > Metazoa > Arthropoda > Insecta > Odonata > Libellulidae > Pachydiplax > Pachydiplax longipennis. Next base: position 42,222,566 of record JAVFKF010000002.1, read on the forward strand.
TCCTTTCCTCTTCGTCTTAAATCCCTTTTCTATTCTGTCCTTGTTTCGCACATTGTATATGCTTTGATTTAGGATCCCTACTGTTTGTTGGCCGCGCTTGTATTTTATAGCTTGATGATTTTAATTGGCGCTCGGAAACGGCTGATGGAAAGGGAATTAATGGAAAGATTCTACCTTCATCTATCGATAAACTTTAAAATAAACGAAGAGCGCGCTGCCAAATGTCGACCGCTTCCCGAAATAGTTTGTGGTGAATGTGGTCAATGGAAAAGCCATGATGGAACTATTGACCAGAAGGGGAAAAGATTAGGAGAACTCGTTCCTATCGCTACGAGCCTAGATATAATGCTCTAGTTCTGTGGTCCTTTTTTATGGTGATGTAACGTTCCTCCTTTGATCTATATTTCTCCATTTCTGCAACCGCCGCTAGATTTTGAATGATAAATATGGAATAAAATGATGCAAAAAATACACAAATGGCAAACTTGTCTTCGTGTAATCAATGTGAGTTGACTTTACTTCGTGAAACGCCATTTAATAAATGAAAAGATGAAACTGGGAATTTTCCACTAGGTAAGTTTCTCTTCGTCTTATTTAATTTCTGTTCTCATCATCGAATTATTTAATATTTTCTCCAGCTGGGTCACAAAAAAACCTCGCACTTTATGCTTGTACGTCACGAGACTACAATTACAAATAAAATTAAATGTGTTTATTAAAACGTAATTTTACTCCAAAAAGGAGTTCGTCAATCACATCAAGGGCTTTTATTTATTTCTTCTCGTTTGAATCTCCAGTTGGTTAATTAGTTCTTTGTCCTTTCCCAACTCCTTCCTCGAACTTCCTTCTCTCACCATACTTCTCTTTCTACTCTACAGTTACCCTTTTGTCTCCTCTACCCCATCCCTCTATTTACGGCTTGATCTACACTCAGGAGGGAACATTAAATTCAGCAGCGGCTGAAATACCGTCTCTCCAACTACCCTCCCCTCTTCCCATTCATCCCCCTCTTCTCTTCCCATTCCTTCTCCCTCTTCCTCACCCTCTCCTTCTTTTCTCATGCTCTCCACTTGTATCCGCATCTTTGACTATCCGAGAGTGCCCCACTAAACAATCTCTAACTAAGGATGGATTTCGGAAATCGTTTGACGTATTTCCCTGTGTCTATGTTTGTTTTCGAAAATTTAGAAAGGGGAAGAGAAGCTCGGAGTTCGAGAAGCAATGGAAATAAATTAGGGAGGGATCGGAGAAAACGACTCGACGGGGAAAGTTACCAGATTATTAAAACGTCAAAATATGCAAATTCTTCGCGAGTGGAAGTCCTTCGTTTGTTTGGAAATATCCCTGCGACGCAGGAGAAGAAAAATTGACGCGCAAATCGAGTGTGGCATTGCGAATGAAAACGCGGCCGCTTGTTTTAATCCTTTCGGTTTGTTTTTCATCGACGATTATGAAGAACGACATTCCATCAAATATGGCAGCTAATTTCTTGGTTATGCACGGCAAGAAGGATGTTTCTCGGATGATGCGATGTGACTATGCAGCAATGCTACTTTCACGTTCAACAAGCAAAGAATTCGATGAAAATAAAGAAGATAAACCCCTGAGGGATTGCTACCGAGAATTTTGAGGGATTAAGATGCACTAATGCTTCAAAAATTCTTCAAAGGCCTTTCGAGAATAAATGAAAATTTTAAGAGAAAGCAATAACCTACCGAAACCGGCTTTGTCCTCCGCGAATCACCGCATTATATACAAATAACTCAGCAGTTGACGATCATTTTCGAATTTCGTGTCCTCCCAGTCTTTCATTTCGAGACAACATTTGTAAACTTTGCATTAAGAGTTCCGTCACATTTGCCGTCAATGGCACATACTTTCGTACCAAAAGTCCACCTGTGCGTCCACAGGTGGTCAAATAAAGGCCCATCTTTAATCTCTTCGACTCGATCTCCAGCTATAGTGATCGTCGATGCTCTGTGCGATCGAAGTGAGGTTATAACTTGCCAAGAGTGGCTTAGAATGGGATGAGGAGGGTGACGCGGTTTTTACATCGGCGCGAGCACGTATTCGGGCATAAAATCGAAATGGCGACGAGAAGAGACGTAACAAAAGAAGTTTCGATACAAAGAAGGAAGCGTCACATAAATTGAACGAGAAATATTATACACTGTATGTGATGAATCGAAACATTCCTGGAGAGCTTGAGAAGAATGCTGTCGGAGCTGTTAAATCAAAAAATATCTCAAAAATACGACGTCAGCAAAAGAAAAATTATGCCTCGAGTGCTTTATGCTAACTGAATTTTAGTGAGGACTAATACTAAGAATTCTTGAAAATAACTTCGAAATCGGTATTTTTTTTATTAACATATTCCCTTTTTAAACCACTGGTGATGCACCAAAAAACTTGCGGAAATTTATGTAGACCTGCTAATTTTAAGTAACAATGATTTGAAATGCTTGACTATCGCTGTTGATAACTTTTTCTTATTCATCTAAATCTAAGAAGTTTCTTTGAATTCGATTGTCTTTTAACGACATATTTGTTGCTAAATTTTAGTATTAATCGTAAACTTACTCTGCTACCATTCGAAAGATCTCGGCGTTATTTATTTTTAGGTGCATTAGAAAATGGATATTAAACAAAGCATTTGGAAATCTTTTCGATGTTCGATTTTAGAGTACTTTTCCCTGAGGCCTAAATCGCCTCTATCTAACCCAGGTTGAGTCATCAATTGAACTGCATTGAATTAGATGATGTATATTACATTTTTCCTTCGAAATAATGACGTTACAGGTCTTTCCAACACACGTAGCAAATGTATCATGAATTTTTTTATGTTTAATGACACAACACGGGAATGCTCTAACCCTTTTAGAGCAGAATGGAAAACCGTAATAGCTCAATGAAACGTTTCCTCTCCACTGAAAAGACCCAACTCTGACGACACTCTCGTAATCACTCGGGAGAACTCGGCGAACATCTCATTTTCCTGGATCTCTCGTTTCCTGGAATCGCCTCGGCCGCGGAGATCATTCTCTTCATTTAGAAGTAAACGAACCCTCTACAAACCATCGATCCCATTGACTCCATCACGCAGAGAGGAAACGCACCCATGAATTACCATGAGCGGAAAAAAATTCACGAGCGTAGACAACCGTTCGGAACACGGACATCTGGGAGCAAAAAGAAAGGAGATTATCAGGAGGGGAAAGAATGGAGCATTATGAACGGAGATTATGAGAATGGAAGAGGGATGTTGCAGGCAGAGGTGAGTAATGCAGAGTAGGGAATGATGGAACGCGGAAGAGAGCAGGGAAAGAAAGAAGAGGTGTCGGAGTGGGATCGTTGGAGATCGCACTGGATGCAGGAGAGGGGGGAATCTCATCGCAACACTTGTTGATTCTGCTGCCTTTCATTCGGCGTGGGATGAGGAACAGATGAAAGGAGGCTGGGTCCAGGAGGGGGGGAAGGGAGGGGGGGTGGAGTTGAGTCGAGGGGGTGGACTGCGTGGGGCCGATAGAGAATGGACGATAGAAAGACTTATGATGGGGTGAAAGGGAAAAGAATTCATGAATATGGATGAGAGAGTTCTTGTGGAAGATCGGTACACTTTATGCCGAGGGAGCTAATTATAAAAAAATTGAAAAGATTCGGGAGATGCTTTTTATGTTCTCGCTGGAACTGGGAATCACGACGAAATGGGGAATTCTTTGACTCGTTAATTCGATGGGGGATCTGATGCAGATTGTTTTTCCGGAAAGCAACAAGTGAGAGGGGCTTCGAAGAGAGTGGATTAAAAGGAAACGCTCCGGAAAAAAAAGATTTTCGAGGAAATGTTAAATTAGGGTTGGACGGAACGACCGATGCCAACGAATTATTTCCTTCGACAAATCGATAAGCAGTTTCAGTCTCGAAATTCGCGTAAACCTTTCTAGGAACCATTCTATGATGTCACAAATTACTTGAAAAGTAGGAGGGAATTCTTCAGAAGGTAAACGAAATCAGCTTTCTTTTAACTGCTTTTAATTGCTTGTCCGCATTCATTCTGAATCTTCAAACTAGTTGGCGATTACCAAAATAGTTTTTCTGAGAATTGGCTTCAGCACTCGCGCATTTATTCAATTACTGAAGAGAGACTATTGATTCTCCGAAGAGAGCCGAAGGGTACAGAGAAAAACGAGAAATATCAATTTCCATTAATGAATAAAATTCATCATAAATTTTGATCCTCAAAGTTACGCCTGAGTTTTTCTGAGGAGGAATATCTGCAGTGTTGAATCAATTTTCTTGAGATTTTAAGCCTTCTTTCAAAATAAATACTGCCAGTTTCGTTGATATTGTTCCGATTTTGTTGGAAGGTATAAAACCTGCCTAGCCATAAAGTTGCTCTAATTTAATACCTATGATAAAGAAAAAATTGTTTTTCGACACTGAAAATGTTTGAGATGCTCCATTAAATAGACAAATATACCGTAAATAATATATTGTAAAGTGTACCATTAACTTGCAGATTTCATTCATTATCGAGACCTCTCGTTCTATAGAGATACCAGTAACATCGAAATAAGCAACAAAAATAAACTTCGTCGCGAGAACGCTGAACCGTAACCTAAAAAAAGAGATCGCAAAACGGGAAAACATCACGACATCAATTCGATTCGGTTCTACAACTCCGTAAAACAAAAGAGCAAAAAGCTTTTCGGGCGACACCTGGTACAGGAAACGTCCGAGTGGTATTAAAATACATATAGTTATTATGTACGCTCCGTGAATAACGGGACGAGATTGGACGCCCTTATAAGCACGACCGAGAAGGAAAATAAAGGAGAACATTTGCAAATCCCAAAAACGACGGAGAGCTAGAGGGTGTAAAAGGACCGTTCTCGAAATACGACTTGACCTCCATTCTGTCTCTCGTTTTTCCGGTATTCCCGAGATCGCCATCTCTTCTCATTATTACGTTTCGTCAAAATATTCTACCGGTCGAGAAAAAACAGACATTTTCCCGAGGGCCCCCCGCCGCACCTTCTTGAGGACTTCACTATAAAAGAGAAAGACGTTCGCGAAGGAACAGGAAGCTGCGGTTGATTCTTTATTCCTCCTCTTCCATAATCTCCTCTTCAATCTCCTTAGGATTGCCAACTTATGAGGAGTCGAATTCGTTATATTCTCGCTTAATGACTACACGATTCGGGAAGGATCTCCCGGGAGAAATTCAAATTAGAAACGTGGGAACTCTTCGCCATAAATTTAAGTCGAAATCGCCTCAACATTTCCAGCTCAATTTTCTGGTTTTACAAGGGAGAGATGTACTCGATTCACTGAAATTCGCCTCTTCTTAGAAAACTGGTATACTGTTGCGTTCAATTGACTACTCATTCATAAAGTTAAGCCTCCTAGATAGCCGCACTCTTTTCTATCGGGAGCCTTTTTTTTATTACTTTCATCAAATTTAAAATCAAAGAGAAAGTTCAAATGTTAAAGCAAATTTTAAAAGGTAGCAGCTAAAGACTTGTCCTACCCTTCCCTACTTCATCTTGAGTTCAACAAATTTCTATCAAGCTATTCAAGATTATGAGACTTACGCGCTGCCTACTGCGCTACCGAGGCCAAACTTCCGTATTGTGAGAGAATCGAAAATTTCCGAGAAACATGGATGATCATTTGTAAAATTTCATGATCCAAAGAGCTTAAGCGTCAGTTTGTCAATCACCAAACCAACTATTTATAATATTTCTGTTTGAATAGTAACCATGGAATTAGATACAATAGTTAAAACGATTAAGAACATACTAGAAATTATGATAGGAAATATATCAGCAGAAGTTTATTTTAGAATTAAACAATAAATAGAAATAAAATATTCTTGTACTGATCTTAATGATCCATCCCCAAAATATCTCACAGCATTTGTCATCCATTCAGAGAAATTTTTGTAAAATACATTAAGACAATAAAGAACGATGCTTTTGTGATGAATGATAAATCAAGAATCAACATTTGACCAATTTTCCTCCTATAGTGATTTTTAAAAAAATACAAGGAAAAGAGAAGAGAATTTTCCATCAATTCGAATTTTATGAGATACTACCTATCCGATAACATTTTGGCCGAGGAAGCTGCAATCTGAAACTTGGGCAATCCCGAGACGTCGTTCAGGAAAAAATAATTCCGACAATCTCCAGATCCGGGAAGGGTTTTGCGTAAGGAAAATCGATCCCAAGCCTTCCGCATGACTGCCGGCATATCCTGGAGAGTTGGCACCTCCGCCGCCGTCCATAATCCCGATTCCTTGCCGAACCATAAAACTCCCACAAAATGATCGCAATCGTCTCCCGCGCAGCTCTCTCCGTTCGAACACGCTGCCCTATTATGGCTTTTTATTCCGAACACCTTCGACCATAATGACGAGAAAAACTAGACGCGTTGCTCCTTAGCGAGCCTTACCCCCAGCGTGTTCCTCTCATTCGAAACAAGAAAGAGAGAAAAACGTTAAGTGCTATCCTCCAGTTCCCCTTAACGAGAGTGTGCGAATATCCGCGGCGGAAGGGAGATTTCGAAGGGAATTTATCGAGCGATCGAACATGAAGGTTACGGTGGGAATTCGCGGTTGGGTCTCATTGAGAGGAGTGGTGGCGGGAAACCGGTCTCCGAGGCGCCACAAGACGCGTGGCCTCTGAGCCAACATGGACTCAGGCGCCCCACTTATCAACACAGTTTGTTTTGGATGAGGAGAGAGTTATGGGCGCTGAGAAATGCGGTTCGCGACACGGCTACGGGTCGCGATGCACTCTAAATCAGAGATGCGACAATGAAACAGGTCGCTGATCCCTCCGACCCTTCTACATGCATTTCATGCAGGAAATCATTGGTGAGTCACGGCCCAGGGAAAGGTCATCATGGGTTTCCTGTTGGTTTCCTCAACTGGAATATCGGATTGTGTTGTCATCTAGATTATCCCCGCCGCATTGTAAAATTTAATCACTCTTGACAATGGAATTATCGAACTTTTATTCATTAAAAGCATTCGCTAGGACCAATAATTGTGAATATAAGACACAATACGGATAGCCATTCTGACCAATATTACAAAAAGACTCGTTCTACAAAAAGGTAAATTCTTCAATATGAAGACACAGCTTAACTATAACACTTTTTTTAAGGAGATCAAGCCATTGAAATTGTTATACATCGATTAACATATTCATGTTCACCAGTAATGTAGAGCAAGGAGGGGTGCTGTCGAATTCTAACTTGTAAAGAAAGGAATTATAGTTCCAAAATTTTAGAGACTCTATAACAATGAATCGAGAAACTGGAGCAGAAATAGAGAAATAGCATTTGCATACATTTAGAACGCCTTTCCTCACTAGAAAACAATGCTTGAGTTCCAACCTCACTGATTTCCTGTAAGAGAAGAATGCGTTACTAGAACAGACATCAATTTTCAGAATTTCTTATGCGCTCTGTTGATTCCAAGGGGCATATTTCGACTTTCTGACAAGAGACTAACTGAGAAACTACAACAGAAATTGCCGAATTCTTTGAACTTCTAATAATCTCAGGAATAAAATAAACTCCAAAATATTCTTTGAGAAATAAAGATATACTGCAACTGTTTCTTGCTTCGGTTGAGAAAACAGACTAGGAGCACAATGATGTTAGGGAAATAATGATACCCCATCCTTAATATTCCATCATGATTCTTCATAAGCATTATCAGAAACGTTTGATGGTGAATAAAGACTCATTCCATGACTTACGCTATTTTATACTCTGATATCCAAGAAATTTACTTCAAAATTATTATTAAGAACATGTTCTAGACCACACATAAAAGGGAAGACATTTTGCGTGATCACTGAAGCTATCATCAACATAATACGTGATGATGTATTCTTAGAAATTATTATAAACAGAAAATCTTATACAAATGCAGAGATAACGGCTGAATGCTTTGAATCAATCTGAAATAATAAGAAGAATCTTTGTTGCATTATTCGATCGTACTTCTTAAATCTCCTCCCATCATTTCAATACATTTAACATTTAGTAATTATAAAATTACCACCACTCATTGTCTACCTATTACAAATTGTGTAACTTCGAATGATTCCAGAGCGAAATTACACTACCAATGTTCTCAGGGGTGCATTTTGGTGTTTCTAAGGATTGCAATGACGAACTTCCATTGAAAAAATCAGTATTTTAAATGACAAAAAATAAAAGATAAATATTTAACCATAATTGTTACTAAATGAGACCGTTATAAATTAATTCAACCTTATTTTAAATGGAATATATAGTTTTTCAGGGACGTTTTCAGTAAGATCACAAATTTCCATGGAACACGCTTACTTTATTCGCTGCGAATTGTATCCTGTTGGTTTAAACGTACGCTTTGAACATGTAGAGCCATAAATTGAAATCTTTATTGGAAGTCTAACGAATATATACTAGAAAAAGAAGAGAATGAGGCAGTAATGATGGCTGTATGGACAGCTTGAGCGTCGCCAACTCGCAGCGTTTGTAAAGGAGCTACAAAATAACCTCAGGATCATCAAATCAAAGTTTCCAGTATTTAGTACACAATCAGTGTAAGCATACGAACCCATTTGTCTCCCCGTTTGCCCAACTCGTCCCGATTAAAAAGAGAAGAGACGTCAACCGCGGTACGATATGAGGCGTCGCGTGGACGTGCGGGGCATTGTATCGGCGAAGGCGCTAAAGCCCTCGCCCACGCTGCGGCGGCCCCTTCCGCCGCGTGCAGACCGGTTTCCCTGGAATGGCTCGAAACGCCCTTTTAAATGAGACTTACACGCAATATCTGTGACGGCCGAGGGAAACATCAAAAGTTTCGACAGGTAAATTAGTCCTCCGGCCATAATTATTTTATTGGACTATGAGCTGGACATATCGTAGGACCCCAATCGGAAATCTGATATGGTTTCTGGGAGATAATAAAAAGGGGCTTTATAAGTTAGCGCGAAGGTGCTATACGGGATATAATAAAAGGATCCGAAGATAGGAGAGGAATGAGATGTTGAACAACGATCTGCAAAGAGAGGTTTTACGGCGTTCCAAGTTTAAGCAAGCGGTGGAGCAGGCACAATGGAAGGGAATGCGATCTTGAATGGACGTTGAAACGACTGTACTGATTTCAAGACACGATACACTGCCAAAGACGGATGGGACAGGCATATCACGACACTGGAAATGAGAAGACTAAATAAAAACTGAAGAAATCTAACAGATTTTATCGGGTGCTTCATGCGTGGAATATGTATTCTGGGAGGATTCAGTCAAGAGTTGATTTAGAAACTTCTCCAGGAGGGAAATGCTACTCGAACGATTGTGTTCTCTTAAAGACTCAATTCCTCGATATCATTTCCTGAAAAAATCCATGATAGTTCGGCGAAGCATTTCCTATATAAACTGAACTATCTGAGAAATAAATAAGATCCCGAAATTACTGATCGTCAGTTGAAATTCCGCTTATTCGACTGCTTCGTCGGGGTTCAACACCAAAGATTATTATTAGACAAAATAGATCTTTATTGATAACAAAACCATAATGGGCTCATTGTATGGCTCATCTGGATTGAAATTCGAGTCTACTAAAACATTTATTTACATCAAAATTAGACCTTTTTTCTTCTCTTGAAAACGTTCTTCCAATAACTTTTATCTCCCACGGAGCTTAATGCCTCATAATGTATAATCATATAAATATGTGAATCTCTGTAAATAGGATAATGGATTTCCTATTAGTAGTAGGTTTTAGTGATTATAGATATGAAATCTTGGGACTGAATCCATTAGTTTCCGCGCGATTGAAATAACTGTAAGAAAATTTATGATTACATGTCCGATTTGGCACATCATTGCCTATTGTATTAATGACATTAATGCGACGTCAGAGACTTTAAACATTACGCTCTTAGATGGATGGTTGTTTTCTACACAAGGTGAGATTGTTCGAGGGTAACTTACTCCATTATTGAGAAACATGTAGAGAGATGGGCTGAATTATGTATAATTTTTAGATTTATGTATTTGAAAAATTATCCAACCCCTTTACTAAAACTTTCTGCAATACATAAAGCGGGAATAGGAATAAAAATTAGATAAAAACCATCACTAGAACAATCGTCGAGAGCCTTCTAAGTTGAGGGAGGGAAATGAATCAAATGCTAGACCGCCGTGTGACAGCCAATTTTGAATAAACCATTCACAGCCTCACTGATTCTGCCTCTCCAAAGACATTCGTCCTCATGAGCAAACCTCTAACACCGTTCAAACATTTGCACAGAGCCTCAAATCATCACCCAAATTTCAATCATCCCATTCGGACCGAAAAATCTCGAGATATAACTGGTTTTCTCCTTTCGTCATTTCCACGTGAATCACGTCACAAAGAGGAAATCACTCCGACGATTTTCTTTTTTTATTACCGTGTCTCGGCGAGGCACGTTAACGAAAAGGCGCACGCGCTGGCGGCGGAAGAACCACACGAGATCCTCGTCGCTATCCGCGAAACCCGAGGAAGAATGGGGAGAATCCTGAGACGAAGAAATGGTTGAGAACGAGTAAGGGAATCCAAAATAATCTGGATTTCAACGATCCGGATAAAGGAGTATTATACAAAATGCCCGGTTATTGAAGTTCACCAAGAAATTTAAAAAAATATTCTTAATTTTATTAATATTTTTATATTAGAATTTTCTTAATTATTTTATGAAAGGGATATTATCAATAATCTATATAATTTTAATCATCAATTAATTTTATTGATGAAATGATATTTTGAATGTATGGAGAATTTATTTCTAATTATGATACCTGAAGAGTTAAATATGCTAATATTATCATCACTAGGGGTTTAAATGAAAATATTTTATGATAAAAAATCGTAATCTTTTACTTCAAAGTAAATTGTTTGATGCTATCAGTTTTCAATTAATATTCCGATTTGAAAGAGCTAAGACTACAAAAGACTAAGAAAAGCATTTCTTTTGGAGCAGCTAAAACGAAGAAATCTACTCAATCCCTAAATACTGAACATACGAGTATATAGAACAAAATTAAAGCCTCAGAGAGAAAGATAAAGAGAAGACAACGAAAAAAGGAAGAGAAGAAAGCCAATTAAGATGAGCTTACAGCTATCGAAGCTCATCTTCGTCACTAAGAAAATTTTCACTAGAAACTCTACAACTCGAATTCCGGTACTGGATACTCGTAAAATATCCTGAGAAGTAGTGTACTTGGAAAATGATACTAAACGTTGAACATCGGAGTACTCGAACTTGGATTCCTTAGAACGAGTTCAAGAGGAATCTTGAGAGAAGGGAGCAAATGAGGCGGATGGCGCCTATGCCTTCTTAAGTGGAACGCGAGATGAATTGGCCTGGCACGCCTTTCGCTTGGGATGCTATACTCGTATGCCATTGCTTTCCAGATTTTGGAACGAAGGAAAAACTTGCTTTCAGCGATCAATTTGTTCTGTGGACTCGCTTGAAGTCGCATCCCGGAACAGGATTGATGTTACGCATTCCGAGGTAATCTCAGATATAATTACCGTTATTACTTCACCGTCCCAATCAGTACGTCGACAATGTTTAAATTGTGCTAATCTTTGAGAAATCATGTCGGGAAATGGATAATTACAAAGTTCGCGGAATTGCTTATTAGTCGCCGGTTGGGAAAGATTTCTGCTGAGTTAATAGAATGAAAACCTTTTTGGTTTATTTGAATGAAAAATCTTGGATAACTAAGCACTTAACGTAAGAGGGATTCTTAATGAACACCAGAGAGACATTAAAAACTTTCCAAAGGAAATACCAAATCATTTCCTACACGAAATCAAGAAACGTTAATTTTGATTTAAAGATTATGTAGATTCAGACAAAAGGACGAACGAACTGACCGAAACAAGTTGATCTCCCACTTACAATGGCGGAGAAAACAAGCTAGACTCAATGACAGATGAATGTTAGTAAAAAACCAGGAAGCGGTAGAGCATTCGTCAAACTAAAGTTGGTGATGAATGACCATTGCTAGGATAACTAGCCTCGACCTGAATTTTATCCATGAACTCCTTCCTCTGCATTATCACAAAAAATATGAATCTTTCCTTCCCTTTTGATCTGTCCACCCCATCCTCTCTCAAGTCAAGAATTATAGTTCGCGTTGATATATTCAAAGTCACAAGGAAATTTCGATGCAATCAGAAGACATAAATCCAAGGCCAATCCCTAAGTGTGACCGTGGAACCTAAACGGACTTAAAATTCGCAGTTAATTAGGACCTCTGACTGAGTGCTAAAACGAGAAAGAAATTAATCGCTTTCCATATTAACTCACTAAAAGATGGCCGAAATATTACGAGGCTTTTGATGATGCGCGCGCTTGATAAAAGTCTCCGACAGAAAGGAAATCCAGTAGCTTATCTCCGAGCAAATTGAGGAGTATTCTTTCCCTTGCTCTCCGCTCCGGAAAATTATCAACGTGACGAATCGGTAGATTCGCTAGGACTTTGACAAATCGGAAAAAGAAAAGTCATCCAGAGACAGCTGATGAAGATATAGAACGGATGTGCTAGTAGAATGATGTGCGGAATGGGGGGATTCGGTTCCCCGGCTGCGGGAGGAGGACTCCGCGGAGGAAAGAGAGTGACTCTTAAGCCATATATCGAAAGGCTTCGGAGAGTATGAAAAAATAATGTAGAATTGCTCGGGGGAGGCTTCTGGAAGAGCGCGGAAGGGTGGTGTGGGGAAGTGCAGAGGGAGGATTTTGGAACACGGGTGGCGAGCCAATTGACGCGAGGGTGCCAAAGAATCCTCACTCCCATCTGCCTATTAGCAAGCGCTGAAGCCATGGTGGGCCCATGTTCGGCACACTTCTATAAATATCCCCCCTTCGGAGGCATCGATTGAGCTTCTGGTCAACTTGGCGAGTTTCTCGTTTGGAAAATAACAATGGTTCCGCATGTTCATCCGCTTTATCGTTTGTTCGAGGAAAAAAAAAAGATTGAGGATCGGTCTGATATTGAATGGATTGATCCGCTTTTTTCCAACGGTCGAATCACTTGTTGAGGGAACAGTATCGATGGAGAAAAACGGTGTTTTCTCAGCAAGGATAAGCATTCGACTGAACTCTACTAGCGAGCAATTAAGTGATTCGTTTCCATTACAGAGAAATGGGAAAATATTCAAGTAGAAATTTTCAGTAATTTACTTAGAATTATCTTTACTCATACATAAAAGATTTTGTCTAAAAACAATCCATTTCTAGAAACCGCATGCGCCTAACGATGATTTACAAGTAATGGCAGAGATTTAAAAAGGAAAAATGTAATGGCCAACAAAAATATAAACAAATACCCTGTATTTTGTTTGATAATTTTTAAGCAACCTCTTTTGCTTAAGATGGACCGCGGAATATCAAACTGTGTTAATATAATATTGTGTTGATATGAAAGTCGACAGGGAAATTACAGAAGATAAGAAATCATACACTCGCTACCAATCGCGTGAAATTTACGATATTATATCCAAACATAGACCAATAGCTGTAAAGATCTGAGCTAACTTAGATTAGTATCTAATAAACTGTATATTACCGATTAGAGAATGCTAAGGGAGAAGTTTTAATCATTTTATTGAGCTGCACAAACCTTAGTGCAACTGGAAAGTTGATTGACATGAAAATTCCGGTAGAGGTAATAATCTTGTACCGTTAAAAAGTATTAACCTACTAAAATTGTAACTGAGTTGAAATAGTTGCTTAATAGGCAATCTGGGATAATTGAAGAATAATTTGCTTAGAATCAGTTCCCTTATGAAAGAAACAACTTTTATTTCATGCTCCTGGAATAAATTTCCTGGAAAACGAGATTTAAATGCTACATTGGAGCTCTTTTCTTTGCGATAAAAGGCTAATACGCCTTAGGCAAAGCCTTGAAAGCCTAAAGCATTAGGAAGAGTATTGGAGTAAAAGAAATGGGTGAGGTTATGAGGCTGTGTCTCGAATATGTAGACATAAAGAGGAAGAATAAACTTCAATCATAATTAAACGCACTTCGGGAATTAAGGTGGAGAAATATGCCATTGCGTTTGGCGAGCCAACTTCTGCCACCTATTCACGGGCAGAATTTATTTGCAAGTTATGACAGGGCGTCCCCTCCGTACCCTAACACCCCACCGTTCTAAGGTTATCTCCGCGTAAAGGCGGTTGTGATTCTACCGACGTTCTTCGATGAAGTCTGCAGAAATTAGATTTCAAAATCTGAATCTGAATATCAGTTTAAGGAAAATGTAAGACAATCGAGAGAATGATAAAAACAACCGCACCTACTGGAAATCGGTACCTCACTACCGATTTCATGACATAAAAATTCGAGTGGTACTTCTTCCACAAAAAGTATCTTTAAAATAAAAACGACAGGCTTAGAAAAATGAAAACCACGATTATGATCGTTTATAATGATAATTTTTGTTAAAAATGTAACTTTTGTGGAAGAGACACCACTCGAAGTTTCCTTTTCCTTAGAACATGGATTTCATCATTACCTCGCATAATACTGTTAAGAGTTCACTACAATTCTACCGTTGCATTACTTAAGGAACGCCAATAAATATTTGAAAATAAAGCTGAATTATTGCGATCAGCTTCACCGGAAACTAAGACCTCTCTTACGCTTAAAAATAGCATTTTTCTGAGTAAATCACTCAAATATTACTGCTGCTGAAGTTCTCCCGCATAAAATCTTTGGAAGTCAATGTCTCTTTCCCTTAACCCCAGGTATTTTATTGTGATATTCATAGTAACGTATCACTCAACCACAATTATAAAATATAATGGATCAAAATATACCTTCATTCAAGGTTTAAAATTCTACCTTTTCTCCACGTACATACTTCTTTCGGCGTCAAAGGCCTTAGGATAGTTTCTTTTCATCGTCTAAACGCAAATACACCGTGAAATCTATTAGCAAAATTGCGTTCCTCGATAGACTAGGGAAAGAACAAGGCGATTTAATGCAGTGTCGGAGGAAGAGGCAGCCATTGGAAGAATGAAAAAAGGGAGTCATGGATGAATGAAGGTGCGTAGACAAGGAGAGGACTAGCAATGAGTTTGCAGCACCTATTCCACGCCTGCGATTCGCGGAATCGCGAACAACAGCGACGTGTTTTGCGGAATCGGGCGATGATTATGCGATGCCGAAGGCTAGTCGGATCGCCGTCAATGGAGGTTCTTCAACGCAAACGAAAGGACGTTTACGCTTACCGCCACGATTTTTTCCACCTTGAAGACACTTTCCTTAGCAATAACCGGATGCCTATCATTTGCCGATATCGTTTCGGAACACTTTCAAAATCCACCACGATAGAATTATTAACCAATAGTCTTGCAGTTATTTTGGATAAATCTTTTGGGAAAACAATCCTATCTCAAAGTGAGAGCACGATCCAGACTTAGATGAGTTTGGATTCTAACCAAAATAATTATGGGTATTTATCATGACTTATCATATCCAATTCGATTGAAACTGAAAATTATTATATAAATTTAAATTGCCAACATCGAAAATTGCTCTACGTAAGCCCAACCTATTTCTTTCATTGAACACTGAAATACACTTCGCTGTTCAGCTATTAGTACATACAGTACGATTGTTATTCGTGATACTATTTAATTAATAATATTTCAATCAATCGACATTATAAAGTAATTCATTGAAAACATTTCACAATAATATTTGAATGAAGTAATTCAAAGGATCCCTCCATTAAAATTGGCTAAGAAGAACAAGGAATTATCGAAATAAATATATTTTACTTAAATCTGCTTATTAATCACAAGTAAATCAAAATAATCGGTCTAGGGTGGTAGTAGCTTAATTTATTTTAATTTAGAATTAAAAAGCCATCAGTAATATGAATAATCTTAGATGGCTGCTAAAAATATGGACGTATACCGGTATCTCAGAATCACCTTCAGTAATCCTCCATACTTCTATAATGCGATTCAGAAACCATCACTTCATAAGGCCATTTGATTCTCGATACCCATAAATTAGAGCACAATTCCCTGAAAAGGAATTTGTCCGCAGAGACTGAATATCGCGGAATCAAGGTTTACAATTTTGATATTTAGAATGCACTTATTTCGAATTACCACCGATCGGAGAGTTTTTATTGATATAGAGCATTAACCAAATCACTTTTCAAGCCTTCTCAAACGTGTGCTGAGAGCGAAAAACCTCCCTCTTGATTGTTGAAACGTTCTTTTCCTGCATATTTTACAGTCGGATTCATATTACTTGCGCTTCGAAACTGCTCCCTATTAAAAATTCCATCGAATCGTTCGGAAAAATTTACTTCGCCGTCTCACGAAATAAAACTACAAGCCGCTTGTATTTAGCTCCGTTGAATTGATTTCCAGTGTATCGAAGTAGCCTCCTCCCGACCCGTAATTGCAGATCTTCCCAGGACAAGATGCTCACTCAAATGCGCACACGCACGAGCTCACGCATTCGTGTGCGCACATTCACGACGAACGCCGGTTATATATTTCAGACTCATTACGGGATTAATTTAGAAAAGCGTGTAATCGAGGGAAAGATTGCTAACTCGGTTCGCAAATTACCGAGGAAAAGTTTCCTCGCAGTCGGTGAGCTTTCCGCAAAACTGACGTTTTGATTTTGAAAATGCCATTTTTTTGTTTGATTATAATGACGGTTTTGAAAAGGAAGGCCGTTTTCACGATAACGAGCCAGCTTTCGCAAAACTGCTTTGCTTTTCAATCGGAAAATTTTCAATAAAGAATAGCTTTCTCTGATGGTTACAAAACAGAGGCATTCCATGACTACATATCTATCTAAACTTTCTAACATGAATGACGGAAAATATTTGGAAGGAAATTCTACAAAAATAAGAAACTGCAATGTCCTTGCAATTTTCTAACTTTATCGAAAGGGCTTATACAGCGGATGGGGAGAGGATGACACTTATATTAGTAACATTAAATAATCTTTGAACTTACAGAAATTATGAGACTTTTATACTTGTCAATTACTTCAATTGCTACTTTAGTACGAATTTGAAGACTCAAGGTTTCTTTTAGAAACTATAATTTCTAAAATGGGGTAAAATTTAACTCCCATTTCCTCTAAGGTATAGATGATACCTTATTAAGAAACTTCATGCAAACATTTCACTGATACTTTATACTTTTAAGAAAATATTGATTTTTAACTCGCAATAATATCGAATTTTATTGATAAATTAACTGATTACGGTCAAACTCACAGCTAAACTTATGTATTGAAACATTTATTTCTCATATGATTCATTTTTTATCTTGATACCGCTACATTAGGTAGGAATACGGCATTGCAAAATCAACCTTTATATTTTTGTTTTACAGATTAACCCTCCTCCTCCACTGTCTCTATTCCATTACGAATAAACACATAAATTTAAATCTTTTCCCTCCAATTGCTCTCCTTTGCATATATGCGATGTCAATGAAAACAGGAATATTCTTCTCGGATAAAACGTTTCATGATGCAAAGCAGTTTTGGAGGCGATAAGAGCGGGTTATGCTTCTGCAAAAAGAACACCCCAAGGGTCCGAGTGACTATAGGAAATCAATTGGGCTGGGCTTGATTCGCTCTTAATTTTGCAAATGGACCCTTTAAAAACTCTCTTAAGAGCATGCCACCGTGAAGTCCCACGTCATATGAACTCCAAGAAAAAAGTACGTTCAATCCATTTAAGTGAAGTGGCTTTCGAAAATATAAAACAATCCATTAACGCGTCTTCGCAGGGAAAATCAAATGCATTTAGCTTCCCATCGCAAAAAATGGGAAGTATTATCAGCAAACAACTAAGACGCTAGTGTATGAATGCTCTACTCACTCTAACCCCATAGCGTTTATCCTATTTTAACCAAACTTGCCTGCAGCCATCTTTTACGAGCTATAAATTAGGCCTGACTAACCTTCAGGGGAGAAAGCTCTTCAAATTACAATTTTTGTGCCTTGCTAAGTCCTCATTGGAGCCAGGGTAAAAAGCTTGCATATCCCTGCTAGAATCGTTACATACGATTGCCAACACAACAAACCGAGTTACGTTTTTAAAATACACCATTCCTCTGACAAATAAACCCATTTTTCGATTCAATTTAATTCTGCATATGCTCCGACCATCTTCGTGAAGTTAAATATTTAGAAAATCACACAAATAGTCTCAATTTTCGAAAGTGCTTTTGGTGGAAACCTCTTGTATATTTGAACGATTCGAAGCATTATCGCAGTTGCCCTAAATGTCGACCTGTATGAAATGTCTTTTGATTTTAATTTCTTAGGTATGCCACCTCAGTTTGACCAAATTCGTTAGCTTTTGAGAGATCGACTACTTCCTTTTAACATGAAATTTCAGTTTTTCTTCGGCTACTTGGATGGTTTTAACATTCACGCGATAAACTATCGATGAGGTATGATTAACGGTATTCAATCATATTCCTTCCAATTAATACTGTTACAATTGTATTCACACGAAATCGAGGGCAGTAATTCACAGGAAGTTAACCATATTAAGGTGTTTTCATGTTGTTTTGAGGATTACAATTTGCCTCGCAGTACTCATGACGCAAAATAGGTAATTGGTGCCTTAAATATTCCGATTTCTCTCTTTTTAGAAACATGCAGTGAATAAATCTCTACATAGTAGTTAAGATGCCTATTTGAGGCAACTTTCGTTTGAAAAATTTTGCGTGAGAATGAGTTAGATTCAGTAAAGTAGGTCGAATGCAGTTGACCACCGTCTGACCACTTAGCAATGCGAATGTAGTAGGCTGTCGTGTTAATGAAAAGAGTTGTCAGAAAAATGACAACGCATGGCTGTAAAAAGGGAGAAAGTATGGGGATTTTATAGCAACATTTTGCACTAAGAAATCAGAGCAGTTGACAAGTTACTTTATGCATGACGTGAGCTGAAATAAAAATAATTGATGGTAAAAACTATTTTTTTAGAAATTTCTCTCCCTTGCCATTGATTCTATTGAATCTCTTGCTATATACTCTTGCGGGAAGATAATCTCGAAGCAGTAGAATGACAATGATGACTGAAGTCGCCTAATGAAAACAAACACCAAGCTTCATGCAATAGGCAGTCCTCGAACTCACGACCATTTATGATGCATGTATACGAACTCTTTCAATGCGTTAGTTCCGTGCTTTCTCAATCTCGATTTTCTAAGACAAGTTGAAAACTGTCAATGGCCAGGGATTTCAACGATGATATAGAAAAACTTTTTGCCGTTTGAAATCGACCGAGGAGAGGAAAATTAAACGAGAATAGGTAATCTCTCAATTACTTAAACGGGCAGATACGTAGCGGATTTCCAAACTAAATCTTTAAAAAATATTGAGAGAAAGAAATAAATTGAGCACCTTTCATTGATAAGTTGGGCCTAAGTTATAAATTATACATTTTTGTCATTATTTTTTTTAGATAGATGAGAGTTTTTTAGCATAGATACCCCAAGCATATAACACCACTTAATCACTAAAAGGTATAGATTTCTTCATGTTTTCAATGATAATTCAATAATCATATTTCAACGAGGAGGTGTATAAAGGCATCTCGACAAAGAGGATTCGTCCCCTATGATCCCCGCTCTTGGTTGTAAGGATACTGCTCTCATCTGGGCCTAGGATGGAGAGATTACTCACAGCTAAGGGGTAATTTACTTTTTTTCAGGGTCACAGAGTAACTTTGGAAATGAAAGCTAGATCGTAAGTTTTAAAACTGCCTATTTACCCAGCATTACTTCACTGAGAGAAAAACCATATAGAACGTTTCAAAAATAGAAATATATGTAATATACTGCTCCTTTTTTGACACGCTATGACATATTTATGTATGTAAAATACTAACAACGCCGGAGATGTTTGCCTTACAGTCGAAATTCTTCCCTTTCATAAAAATTGACAACTAATTCTAGCTGATAACACAACCACAGATTGTAATCCTAGTATATAATAGTAATCCCCTACATGGGAGTGAATTAATTATTCGCTATCGACACCATCTGGAAGGGTCATTCTAAGTGTATCATTCACAATACCCTAAGAAAGCCGTATGTAAACGAAGGGGTTCCGCACACTGTCGGCCCATCGCTTGTGCCGATGGCTTGTCCATGCGACCCTCGGCTTTCGGTGGCGCGGTTTGCCCACTGAAGAACCACCAACACACGTGCGCGTCCGCCGGCGTTAGCTCCCGGTGAGCTACGTCACCGTCTAAGAGGACTACCCTTTCGGGGCCGCATTAGAAGCGTGCGGCACGTGGACACCCGTTGCGCTCTAAGGAAACGGCAAAGGGATGCTAATTCCCTGCACGCCACTCCATTCGCAAGGAGAGAATGACCCGACGGACGGCCAAGGTAAGGACGGGACGAATTAAATAAATTGCCCGGACGTCTTGTAATTATTACCCGCCGCTGTCGACGAGGAGGATGGAATTTCTTTTTCCGAGGACTGGGATATAATTTGGGGCAATCATTGTGAATCGAACGCCTTAAAATCACTTTCCTTTGGTCCACAAAGGGAATTCCGTCCATTACTTGGACAATAGATCATTCATGGAATTGGCGAGCTTTCGCTCTTCTACTTCACAGACGTCGTTCATTAACCCATAACTCAATCCGACGTCGGCAGTTTTTCGAGGCAAAAGTCAAACTGCTGGCATCATTTGAATAATTGAGAGAATTCGAAACAGTTTTGGGGATTTGCAATCGACACTTCGCAAACAGCCACATATACATCTGAAATAATTTACTCCACGATCCGAATCTCTGCAAGGTATCGCAAAGCCTTTGTCATTAAATAAATAGAATAAATATTTCGAAAAAATTTATGCCAAAATATCCGACAAGTTAACTTTAATTTTAAATCACGTAAGGCTAGAGGATGCTTAATGATGCAGACATAGTTACGTAGCAGGTCAATTTTCACATGAATATCAGCAAAATATTATCATTTTATAAGTCGTCATTTCTGTAAACTAAAGGCTAAAAGTCAGTTTGTTAGTATAAATATTTTATGAGGTCGTAATAGTCGATTACCATCCACTGAATTTTGCCAATACAATAACCATAGGATTTGCGAATAATCACTTGACCACAACTATTCATTGATAAAAATTGATAAATAAAAATTCTTTGAAAAAATATCATTGTATTAATGCTTATCGGCTTCGAAATATTTCAGTGAGCTCATGGGAAACAAATCATTCAGGGCAAATATTGTAGAGAATCAGGATACATCTTCAGAAAAGAATCGAGTATTTCTTTTGTTTACTTCTTTCCTCTGCTTTAATTAGGCATTTCGGCTATTTGATACTATATAATGCTCAGAGCGAAAACAATTTATATTATAACTTACTTTTCAAACCTAGAAGTAGACAAAGATAAGCTGAAAAATGCCGAGTACTTAGGCCAAATATAGCTGATACTTCTGTTAATATTCGAGCAATATACTATACAAATAAGTACTAATATACAAATAAGTACAACTTCATTACTTTCTACAGGGAAAAAAACGCAATCCACTCTTCTGAAAACGATTTATTCGGGATTACCCACTTGAAAGCATTTTCGAGACAGAATATTCAAAAAGCTCCTTATAAAGACGACATAATCTCCTGCGTTGCGCACCGACGTAAACCAGAATCACGTAAAGTCTGGAAAAAATCCCATAAAAACCCCCACCTCTGGAAAGCACGCCGAAAAAGCAAGACCATACTTTCTCATAACACTCCCCCCGGGGCCGGTTCTCATGCGCTTTTTTCCTTCCTTTTTACGCGGCAGCCTCCGTGTTCCACGACGTGTTCAAACAACCCCGGAGGCACGCGAACGGCGGCGGACTCATGGGCGATGCCTCATTCCCTACTGCGGCGGGAGAGTATCCCTTCTGGAGATTGCCAGAGGGGATGATGCCAGCGAAGGACTGCGGAGGGCGCTCTGGTGGACGAGCCCGGTGGCGCGAAGAGCCCCGTCACGAGGGCAAACGGGGGCAAAAATTACGGGCGCACGAATGGGAAGGGGGAGGGGGAGTGGTAATTGGAAGAGAGGGGGAGGAGGGAGAGAGGTGAGAAGAGGATGGAAGTGAAAGAGTCTTTGGGAGATGATGATTTGAGGGAGAGAAGACATGCAGACGAAATTAATCGATCCCTTTTGTTACCGCGATGGAGGACGAGTCCTCCGGTTTAATTAAGCCCTCCTGCGGAAACGCGTTTCAAAATTTTAAGGCTTGTTTCGACAATTGTTGTCCATCCTCTATCCTTGGAGCACCCTCGAAATTGGTCGCATTAGAGGGAAATGCTGAAAGGGAGTTAATGCAAGCGGAGGAATAAAACTTCGAGGAGAGTGTTATTACAGAGGCGGTTACCATTACGGATTTCAAGAAGAATGCGAAGGGAAGACTTTAGGAAGGCGTAAAGAAGATTTGTGGTAACAGCACGTTACCAAAACATCTTCACGTATCATAATAATGGTTCATTTTGTGAGGATTATTTAGAAAACATGCCAAAAACTCTTTAGTTCCGCAATCATGCTAGCTGCAACTTAAATGCTTCTACTTGGCTGCTTTGGATGTATGATATAAATCTCTGTTTATTTATTTATTCAATTCCACTTTCCTGCGGTAGACGCAACTAATTAGGTATTAACGAAATTTTACTACAAGACGCACAACCTATGTTTAAAGACCGTTTTACTGCAAGTATCTTACCCAGGATTTATTTGACAGTCTTTAATATCAGTAACAAAAGAAGACATTGTAGAGAATAAATTCCAGTATTTCTACTTTAGTTCTCTTTACAGTTCACCTATTGTATTAGTTTTGAAAAATAAATAGAAAATCTGAGTTTACTTGCGATTCGAGGTTAAGATACAAATGGAAAGAGGAATAGAAAATATACATGACAGTAACGATCAAAAAGGTGAAAAACTTAGGCAAGAATAAGCTTGAGAAAATAAGACTCTCATTCCCACGTCATGAACTTGGATCATCATGAAGTTTCTTTGACAGCTGGGCGTCCGCAGCTTCGCCTTAACACGAACTTAACAAGAATAAACGCTCAGATTGGAATTTAAAAAAATGGAAAACTGAAATAAACTGCAAAACAAGAGTCAGCGTCCGGTCCGGAAATAGGACATTGTCACAGGTCTTTTGCAAATTTCTTCACTCGGAAGGGAAGAGAGAGTTCTTAAGTTTCCAAAACGACTTCCACCCAAGTATTGGCAAAATCCAAATTCCAATCAGTTTGAAATCGTGAGCTGTCACCGCGCACTTCGTCCGTGGCGTAATATCGTGAGTTTGTTGGCTTTTTTATCGCTCCGTTTCCTCGATTTGCACTTCGGAGCAGTGGTAAAACCTGAAAGGTTGAACTTCGAAGAAATGAGTCGCTAGAACTTTGGTCTGTTTTTTGCGGCCGTTCGATCCCTCAGATCCTACCCCCAGCCCGTCATAATTGACTTCCCTTGCAATACATTTTATTCATTTTCTAGAAGGGGTTTGCAACGATTCCAATAGCCAAGATGGGAAAACTGTCCATAAATCGGGGAAGGTTGGTGGTGGTTAACACGAAAGACAAAGCATTTTCCAATTACCGTCCACAGAAAATAAATAAAAAATAGAATCAAAGAGGAAGGAAGGTCATCCATTAGGAAATAAGGAAAATGTGAAACGGAAAGGATAATCGTTAATTGACGTTTCGGTGTAATGCAAACGATCATGACGATAATCGGATATATTTTACTGCGTGAGGGAGGAATAAGGAAAGTCAAATCTTCAAGGAGAAAGTATTCTCGAGAAGTGAGTTTATGGAAAAATCACGACAAAAGTTGGAACATGAGTTGATTGTCGTACTTGATGGAACTAGAAATTGTTTGTTTTATTTCCGGTAAAGGATGCACTGAATTAAAACTTGAATCAATCCAAACAGCCGGTGATTCAGTGAACCGGTCCTTCCATGATTTCAGGTAGAACATATCATAAAATGTTTGATTGAGAGTTAAATAATTTCGATGATTTAAAGATAATACTATCACAGGAAATAAAAGAACAAATCGCTAGAAAATTACATATCGTTTCAACAAGTAAAAACGCAATTTACTGAAAGAAGAAATGGATTTCAATATTTTGATACCGTTTAAATGTTATCTGAAAAAATCTTCCGGAGTATCGAAAGTGACACGAATACTCAAACGCAGTTACTTCGATACAAAGGGAGGTCTCATGAACTACACTTGGCAAAGTTTCCTTGGGATTTAATATAGAGCACAAAGTTAAAAATTGTTTACACCCCCCGCAAGTGAAAATGGAGTCATATGCACATCGGCGGGTAATATTGAATCATAAATTGTGACAACTCGCTACAAAACCAAAGATTCCATTTTCTGATCTACTTTATTCAACACCGCACCGCCGTTACATCACTCGAAAAACCCATACATCACCACATTCGCTACAACCCAATCTCCGAACCCTCGACGCGATAAAACATTTTTTTCCGAAACAATGGACAGCTCACTTCCAAAAATTCATATCAGATATTTTTCCCGGTATCCAGCGCGGATCCTTCATTTCCAAACCATAACGCGGCTCTGGGTTTGGCGCGGACGCCTCTTCCCCGCCTGAAAGCCATCGACGGCGATTTCCGTGAAGATCCGTCGCGATGCGTGTCCTCAAAGCCTTTCGATAATCCCACTCTTCCGGGTTGGGAAAAACCTCATAGTCGCATCTTTACGGCGTAAACGACTTCTGCGCTCGTGTTTGTCTTCATTACCCCGCCAGTCCACGTGGTGACCCCCGTTCCCACCGGCAACGCCTTTGCGCCTAACGCCCATTCGCCTCACCGGTATCACCCAGCGGGTCTCCTTGGTGCACCTCACCCCTCGAAATCCTCCTCATCTGGACCCATAACAACCCGAACCGGGTCGGGAGGAGGAAAAAGTTGCACGATGTTATTGGGCCGCAATTTGCATGCAAGAGACCAAAACAAAACTGCACGACCTGAGGCCCACGAACGTGTTTCGTCCATGTAGCAAGTATCAATAACGCCGAAAAAAGGGACGGTGGAGCAGTAACGGGAGCTGATGGAGTGTCTCCCGCTCTTAATAAAGTCTCTCGAGAGAATTAAAGGCTTGCGGTTCTGCTAATTTCTGGAAGGTTGTAAGGACGGTGATTGACAGTTTCGAGAGGGGGAAATCGGGATTGAGAGCAGTTTACAGCTCAATAATACGTGACAGGATCAGTGGTTTATTGGAGTTGATTATCAAGAGGAGACATTGGAATATCACTGCCGAGGGCGTATTTGCGATAGCGATTTCGAACTCCTATGCTTTTCGTGGATGTATACTTCCGCTAATTCGTCACGGATGATTTAATTAAAGATTCTTTTCTGATACTACACATCCAATCTAAATACTCAGGGTATCAATTAGTGTACGTCATATAACATAACTACCTAATCCTATTCAAATACTACATCGTTTCTATTTATACTACACGTGTTGTATAGTATTGTAAACAAAAAACAGAGAGTTTAGGAATACAAACGTCCTGGTAAGGACACTCCGCGCTTTGAGGATAATGTCACAATATCGATACAATGGGAGCATGAGTACAATTCCACCATGCGGGAGTGGGCGGGAAAGTAAGGTCTAAAGGGAAAACGGAAATTGCAACAATCTGAGAAAATATCGTTCGCCTCGCTAGGCTATATTCCGTCTGGCGACCATCGGGCTCTTCACCGGCGCCCACCGAGCGCTGGGCGAGCCGGTGGCGGTAGTGCGGTCGGATCGGGGACTATCGGCGAGGGTGGCCTACGGGGCGGGGGCGTGTTATGCCTTCCCGCTGCCTCTCCTAAACACTACAACATTCTCTTTTTAACACGGTTCTATGCACTAACTTTATAGTAAACATATACATAGTTCCCGCACGACCTCTTCCCATAACAAATACATCAGAGATGAACCTACCAAGGTTGAAATTCCATAAAGGGTTTTCGATACACTTTTTGAATACGCTTCTGTTAGGATCGCATCTCCCAGTAGCTTCTGCATTGCTTCCTTCTACAAACAATTTATTTCGACACTAATTAAACCTGCCGACTAGAGCTTCCACACAAAACTGCACTATCTCTAACAATAAGACACGATTTTCAAAAGTGATTTCCGGTTCACTACTTTCATCATAAACAACTACACTAACAATGTGTCAACCGTGACATCCAAAACTCAACCACGGAGGACTCGCCTGACAACGTTTGCAACCGCTTTTCCACCGTTGGCACCAAAAACATCGCACGAACTTGATCACGTAAACACTAAAACAAGCAATGAATCATTTCCTGTAACGATACATTCCTCAGCAACACCGGAGCTTCCGGACGGGCGTTTTGCCGACATCGACCTCTTATGCAAAACACTCACCGCTGCTGGAAATCCAGCGTCGATCCAATAGAACAGCACACCGTCAAAGGACGAACGCCGATAGATGTTTTTCTCTCTTTGTTTCTTTCGCGAGAGCGTTTCGGCCACTTCTCCCGGTCACTCTCCGCGGACACCAATCACACAACCTCCCGGAACAGTCACACGTATCACGCGTGATTCTATCAACCCCTCTCACTCCATTAGATTAGAACACAATCCTTCTTTCCTCCGTCTCTACCTCATTCAGGTCCCGGTAAGAGCTCTGCCCTCGGCCGGGAGCGGCCACTCGCCGTGCCCCGCTCGCAGAAAAACACACCAGAAAAACTCCCGCCGGAACGAAAACAACCACTTTCCCGACGCTTCCGCCTCGGAATCGAACCCCGGTCCGTCGGCTCGCGGGAGCGGGGGGGAGGGGAGAGCAACCGAAAACAAAAAAACACCACAACTCTTCCAAGCCACAGACGAAAAAGAAAAAGGCGCCGGATCGATAGATGGTTTATTTGAGCGAAACAAAAGGGACGTTGTTTTGGTGATGGGAAGACGAGACTCCTTTCTCCGTCGAGGGCGGAAAATCGGGGGCCCTCTTGAGGGAAAAATCGGCCTTTTTTCCGCCTCCTATCCTTCAGCGTCTATCTTCCCTTCGGTCCCGACCCGCGCGCCTTGTAAGATCGCTCGGCTACTGAGAGAAGGCAGGAATCGGGGAGACGAGGAGTGTGCGGCGGGGAGGCGAGGGAGTGGGGGGGCGCGCGGGGGAGGGGCGAGAGAGAGGGGGGGGCGGGAGAGGGGGCAGAATAAAAGGAGCCTACCAGACGCGTGAAAAATGACGATAATTTCCTTTTTTTATTTTTTCTTTACTTTTTTAAGTTCTGTGTTCTTTTCCTTTCCCCCGACCCTATCCCGCCCCCTCCCCTCCGAGGCATGCAACCACCCCACACCCCTTCCAACCCTCTTCCTTACCTCTATCCCTACCCTAACTTCTCAATTGTTCACCGACCCCCCACCCCTCCCTCACCTCCGCTGAATTAATCAAAAGGAAAGGAAAGGCATTTTAACTGCCTAGCGGAATACATGGACACAATGCGGCGATATTAGCCCACGCTATTTTCGCATCGCCTTGCTATAATACCGCCCTCTGCCGGTAGGGGTGGCCTTCTCACGGGATGGCGGATGGAGCGGCGAATAAAACTCCCTCCCCCCTGTTCTCCTCCATGGAAATAGGATAAACAAATGTGTGTGTTGCGGTTTTAGAATAAAAGAGGCGTCCCGGTTTGGAGGGATCGCGGATTGCCGATCGCGTTCTCACGCGATATGTCCCGAGGATTAATGTCGAACGACCTCATTGTTTAAATTGGTTACACAAGAGGGGAGGGTGCAGCCGTGCGACTCGCTAAAGCCATCGGATCGGGACACCGTTTCGTTTGGAGATAAAATCCCTGTTAAAGGAACCGCTTTTCCTTGACTTACATATTTAGAAAAAAAGATGACGACTTCCATTGTTGTCGTAACGATAATAACAATACCGATGACGATTACGTTCATCATAATTAATTTCGCCAGGAGGCCGGTTTCATTGTTGGCGGGCAACGGTTTAAGGGCGTTCTCTGAAGAAGAAAACCCACGAAACGAATCGGATGCTCCTACTTGTTTTGGTGGATGGCTGAGGTCCTCCGAAGATTTCCTCTGGACGGTGATAAAAGCAGCCGTAAAAACTCCGGTCAGCATTCTGAGTCCGGAGATCTCCTCCCCATCTTTCCCTTTGATAGTCTATCCCAAGTGGTCCCCTTATACTGCCGTGATCGACGAAATGGTCTCGGATCCTAATCCTTCGGTTGCGAGAGGAGCGCCCCGAAACAGACTGATACATAGTAGTCTAATATGAAAGGATTTTCTAGAAGGCACTGCCCTCACATTGCAATAAGGCTGGTTTTTCAGCTAAAAACTTAGGTAGTCATCATAAGACAATGATATCAAGGGTGGACATCATAACTGAAAGATATTAGAATAAGCGGAAAAGTAGCATTTATTCGTTGATCAAGGAATGTTTACGTCATTAGTTGCAGACATATTTATAGCGTATGAAAGATTGGAAACAACGCACTATTTTGATCGTAAAATTTACACAACATCTCTTCCTCGAAATATATTCAGATATCATTTTTATCTTAAACCTTCAAACGCATAAACCATACGACCTTCTAGATAATACACGCTTTCGTTCCCTATTAACGCTTTTATCTTTAACTAAATTATTAATAGTCCCTCTAGATGTCTAATATTACCTGTCCAATAACAGATATTATCTTTGTTTTAATTAACTAAGATGAAAGTTCGCTCGGAAGTCAGATCGCTCTAATATGCTGCCATAATAACTACATAGGAAATTATTCCGCTCGCAATAAACTTTCATAAAAAGAAATGTTTTGTTTTCAAGTTATCTGTATCGACAGTTGAGTATGCTGAAGAATGATAATAGAGAGATAATATTTATGAAAACGTCAATTTCGTCGCAAGAATCCGCAAAACATGGGACGTGGTTCACTCATATGCCATTGTTTATACATGACCTACTAGGAGTTTGGTGAGAAGCACAACGGATATCTCCTCAGATTCGAGAAATACAAAAGCGCAGAGATACCCAACCGATGGACCACCCTCCTTACCTTCTCCGGCTCCCAGATCAGCAGGAACAGAGAGAATAATCCAAGTTCCTCTTCGCGAAAACTCCACTCTCACGAGTAAACAGAATCCTTCCGTTATCACACGTTCTTTTCGACGCACAATCACCGTCAAGGGTCAACAAAGGCGCCTGCTGGGCGCCTCTGAAGAAGAGGTAGCGACAGCACAAAAAAAATAAACAGGAGCGTAGGGTGGGGGGATGGAGAGAGTTTGATGACAAGGGATCCTGGAGGCGGGGTTGTCCGAAGGTGTCCCCCGGCGCACGTCTCCTGGTTGACCAGAGTCCGGCCACTCACGCGCCCGCGGCGGAACTCATTCAAGTATCCCCACCACCAGCGACAGCTTCCCTCTCTCTGTAACCCGTTCGGCTATGCGGTCGGTGGCAGACTGAGCGGGAGATGCGAGAGCGAAGGGGGAAAAAAAACCTGTTGAAAGAGAGGGAGAGAAGAGGGCCACAGGGTTTTTTCGAACGGAAGGGGGTTGTGAGACGGCTGAGGGATTTTTTTTTCTCTTGAGGGAGGAAAGGGTGAAAACGGAGGAAAGGATATGGATGAGGGCACGGTAGGCCATACTTCACCTTCCGTGAGTGTATTCATCATAACGATTTTTTAAAGTGATGCGTTTAAGGACCGAAAGAATCTTGCAACGGCGGTTATTGATTGGCTCGGGCCTGCGTGGTGTGCTGAAAAAATTGCGGCATTGGTTCGTAACGAACGCGAATTAGAGTCGTTAATTTAACGTAAGTTTTGCGCATTAGGCTGATGTCATTAAGGCTCGCCGAAATAATTGATGCTGTGTGAGGTGACCATGAAAAGACGGTGAGCGAGGTACCCCAGAGTAACGGATCGCAGTATTCTCTTCGAAGATATTATGAGATTATTAAGTGTTGAAAAAGACTCCTAATAGATTCACTTAAACTTCTAAACGGTATCAGCGAGATTTTCTCCTAATAGATTTACTTAAATTTCAAACGGTAACAAACGTGATTCTTAAATCCGATGCTCTAAATTAGTATTTCCAAGATTAATATCATCAAATTAAGACAAAAAGTTATATTTCTTATTCCCCAGAACTTAAGAGCGAAACTTAATTATTGTTTAATGATATGTAACATATTTGCCTGATGAATTTCATACTCATACAGCTTACAACAGGTGGTGCTGAATATGGTGAGATTATCAATAAAATTATACTTTAAATGATTCTTAAAAAGCCTTATAAATAGATATATAATTAGATAAATGTATATGATAAAATATAATCTTAAACTCCTCGAATTTATGGAAAGAATATGTTTAAATGCTGTGTCCAATAAATTTTAAAACTGGACATGCTTGTAGGCAAAAGTGGTTACTATACCGAAGAAAACTGTTGTTTTTTACCTCTGTCAAAATATATACATACTTTTATTATCGGATTTCTCATCTTGCAGGAATATACGGGTAATAGGGCAATATGAAGAAACAGATGATCGTTAGAAAACGATAAAAATTTAATTTTTAAAGCTTTCGCGTGCAGCGAGACATTACTCGAAATTTTCTTCTAATAATTAAGAGAGCGAGAAGCTGAAAATGCTCATCTTAGGACGGCCGTTCTATCTACAAAATAGAGTAAAATGTAACATCAGAATGGAAAAGGGGAGGAGTGTAAAGTATACGAAAGGATAATAGAAATAATTTGAAAGATTATCTCTCAGATAATCTATTTATTCATCTTAAATATCTAATGATTTTTTGATTATGTACGTTCCAATTAAAATGTCTGACGTATCATGTATTGCTACATTCTGTTTTGTAGGAACATGGGAAAGTTACGATAAGGTTGGATTACTTAAATTAAGCCCTGAATACTTTAATTTTTTTATTATAGATAGATTTTCCTTTCTTGGAGTTGAATCCAAGAATACTTTGAGAATCGTTTCAATTTATCAGTTAAAGAAAAATAATATTTATGCTAGATATTGCAGGATTTTCTCATGTAGCCATAAACACCATAAGAATAAGTTCCCTTAATTTTTATTCCATATCTTCGTAAGCCAGATTTCCTAGCACGACATTAAAAAATGTAAAGAAAAACTTAAAAGGTTTAAACATTCTCCTAAACTTTTATAATTTTCTTAGACATTTTTCGAGTAAGATTTTTCGAGTCTTCATATTCACTGATTCGTTTAATCGAAATATTTTTCTACAGAAACTAATCCGATAATTTCTAA
The DNA here is from genome assembly GCA_036926295.1 of Pachydiplax longipennis. Classification (NCBI taxonomy): domain Eukaryota; kingdom Metazoa; phylum Arthropoda; class Insecta; order Odonata; family Libellulidae; genus Pachydiplax; species Pachydiplax longipennis. The sequence continues at coordinate 42,253,964 of JAVFKF010000002.1, forward strand.
TCCTATTTTATTTCTTCTACAACTGCAACCTGCATTCTATTCTACATTATAAAGTAACAGAGTTGGTGGCATTTTCATGAAAAGGAAACAGAAAAGTTATAGGAAGATTCAAAGAGACGGTTCGGCCAGGTTTAATTGTCTCAGCTCACAATACAGAATTATCTCGTGCACCATTACGAACGGGTGACCTTTGAACCGTCCCTTCCACAACAGAAATCATGACAATGAAAGTAAGGACAAAACATTTTCACATGACATTCTTTCACGAAAAAGTCGCGATAGAAACGAAGGAAATAATTTAACTGGGTCATTCGGAGTGTAATACCAACTGCGCATAGAAAATTGGTTTAAAATGATTATAGAAAAACGAGGATATAGAAATTCACCGTCATTTTCTAAACAAACCATCCATTTTTCTAACTCTATCGCTCGTGAATTTGAAAATCACTCAATAATTGGCAGATAACAAATTATTTTAGAAAAAAGAACATCGTCAGAGAGATAAGTCAAGGCTAGCGGATAACGTACACATGGTTCCCTCGTGAGGTCAAGAGCTGCCTTAAAATCGTTCTTCTTGTCGTTAAATTACATCACATTCTCCCTTATCGTCCACAGGGCCATCGACTTCATTGCATTATCAGCCAAAATTATTTCAATCGAGGCTCTTTAACCCAAAATATTACGACGCAACCATGAAATTACTTCCACGCGCGGAGAATACTTGTCTTCATTGCGTTTACAAAAAGAAAAAAGCTGATTTCTCATTCTGTGAGTAATGATACCGGATTGGAATCCTCCACTTGAGATTCTTGTTTGAGTTTTACGTAACATAATTGCAAGAATAGAGAAAAATTTGTAGAAAGACAGGCAAACATATTTTAAGGGATAAATGGTTAAATGGTGTTTGAGTACAGTTTAGATATATTTACAATCCTCAATGTTTAAAAGACTAAAAATGTTAAGACGAACTTGTATGAGATGGAGTTTCAAATGTGGTATCAACACGACATGGATTTTACTGAGAATTTAAATACTTGCTTTTTAAGGACATGTACAGCCCATTGACATAAATGCAAGTTGCGGTTTTGAACTACCCTGTATTATTTATTCTAAGACATCATAAAAGCTCCATTTCCTAAGTTTGATAAGAATGATCAACCGTCACATGCTATCTCATCTCTGCATAAAATATTCAATAATGGCATTTCGTAGATCAATTAAACAAATAGCTTTGGGAATTGCCGATAGGCATACTTTTTTCATTAATCTTACCTAACGTTCTTTAACCTATAAAAATTGGTGGAAAAATGGAAAATGTTGTCACTCTGTGAACATTAAGTGAACGTCACAAGCAAAAGGGCAAGTAAATAATGAAGAAGTTATTCAAGAATGGCACAACCGGAAACGAAGTATCCTTGATGGTCATAAATCAATTACTTTTCCATTACCAAGCATTTAAATCCACGTTGTTAAAATATAATTACAGGATGCAAATGTGAAATAAATATTATTCTAATATGATATGGAAATCAAAACTGTCGAAATGAGCGAAGAATTAAAAAAGACCTGCTTTGACTGAAAATGCAAATAAGTATATTTCCTCTTCAATACTATTCCCTATAAACTATATGTAATATAGCATATTTATAGTAATTTCTCTACACACATAGTTTGACCATATTTTGCCACCTTCTAATTTACCGTCCCACATTTTCGATCGCTGTATTCGACATATGGTGGGTAGATATCACGCGTATTATTCCCGCATATCAAGATAGAAGCTGATGTTTTGATGAATTATTTATATTTATTCCAGCTGGTTTCACCCATGACTCGTTTTTAGCTTCATCCTACTCAGAGTTGAGCAAATGTGTCATTAATTAGCAGGGACTTGATTTGAACAATTTCCTTTCTCTCCAAGCACTCTCTTTACATAAGGCAGTCATCAACCTTTCGCTAACTCGACAATGAATAATCAGAAAATATTATGTATTTTGGGCAAATATATCTCATTTTGTAAGAAAGATTAGCTTCAATTTTTAGAATTAAAAAAATCCTAATTTCCTTTTAATCATAAAGCTATTAATTCGCTGGCAAACAAAAGGAAAAAAACCACCACTTGATTCTTGGTTAATTTACTCCGAACACAATTAAAAAAAGAGCAATACAATGCATTGTTTTGAGCAGACCTCCATTCGTTATAAGCCTAATATACCAGTTTTGGTATCCTATGGACAAAACAACCATTGCAAATACCGAAGGAAGATAAGAATTCAATTAAAAACTACCTGATGTTTTCCTTAGGTGGAATTCCAGGCTGTTGTTATAGATACTCTCGCAGTAGGAAAAAGCAAAACGTATGAACAAAATTTCTACATGTCTTTTATTACTTATACAGTTTATCTCTCAAAGCCGAAAATGCTACTTTTCCATTAGTAATATGGCAAAAGCACTTCGCACGGTTCCCGAAAAACATTTTCATTACTTCAATTCGAGCATTATTTTATGGTAACAAGGTAGACATAATGATGGTGGATATTGTATAATTGTAGCAATGAAAACGGAGTTAATTTTTTATGATAACAACAGGACAGAATTTTGGTAAGTTACACTTTCATAAAGAACAAAGAATTATGGTCAGGTTCCTATTTTCAGTTCATATCATATCAGATAAGTCATATTTTCGATTTCTATAAATTTTCATTACAGAAGCTTCTTTCTATCGCTGATTTTCGAAAATTCAGGATATTTGTAACTTATAAGTTCAATCGTGACATCGGGGAATTTTATAGCAAAGATTTTAGAAAGTAAAAAAACCAGGTAAATTCCACAGTAGATTTTTAAATTGACCGGTATCGCCAAAGTCAAAGGTATCCTAAGGTATCCTGTTTTCTGATCAGATAATGCCGAATAGCATATTGGCACCTCCGGTTGATCTGAAAGACAATATCCGTCAAATTAAGAATCTGCTGCGCGAATTTCTAATTTAATTTATTCTTAAATGCTCTCTACATAAACAATGGACAGTGTAAATTAAATGCAACCCTTTCCTCCTTTGCCCATTCCCACAGTAGAATAGAAAAGATTACATATTGGCTACAGATGAAGGATATTTAGAACCAGCGAAACTGAAAAAGCTCTCCTAAATTCACTGGAACAGAATTTTCGCCAGGACACAAATGATAGCGCACAATCGCTCTTCATGGACCAGAGATACCGCATCCGCCACATGGCCTGCATCACTTAAGTTCCAAACGAGGATAACGCGCGAAAATCTCCTCATTTTTTACCCTTTTTCCCCATCACAAAACCCAGCCAAATTAGGCGCAAGCGACGCATTATCTCCCGCAAAAACCTTGATAAATGAACACGAGCCGAAAGCCGCGCGTGAATGATAGTCGCATAAGACACCGGAGGATAAGTCTCGAAAATCTCTCCACCGGCATTTGTTTTGGACGGGAAAAAAAGACGACTCAAACCGGAAACGACTCGAGTCTTAACCTCCCGGAAGCAAGCGCGTAATGAGTGGAGACATCGGTCGCATATCTCTCCGCCGGCTTGGGCCATTGAGGACCAGTGAGTCTGAGTGACCCCTCTCGGCGAAGAAGCACGGAAAATGCCGAATTTCCGAAAGAGGGGAGGCCATGTCCTTGACCCGAGAGGGAAGGGTTGGATTTGCAAAGAGCACGTGCGGCCGAAAAAAAGAGAACGTCCCTACGATTGTCGTCTTCGAGACTCCCTCTTAAAGAAGAGGGCCTCTTTTTCTTTTGTTTCGGCGGCGATCTAATATCTCCTCTCCATCCTCAATTATGTTATAGAGAGAAGAGGATGGGGCGGAAAAAATCCAAAACTGGTTTCCGCAATGCGTTTGTTTTTTATTTCGCTCGCGTTTTTCGGCTCCTTCCATTCATTCCTTTTCAATTTCCTATTCCTTATCTCCTGCTACGTCTCTCCACGGTCTATAAAAATATGACAGGCGATCGATCGATCGGTCTCCGAAGACGAGGGGAATAATAAAGAAATGGCGGAGCGGTATTTACGCCTGGATGGCCCTGCGACACGGAAGGGATGTCTGAATTGACGGAAAAGGGTTGGACCGAGCGTTTCGCAATACTATTAGCCGTTTATTAATATTAATGCTGGTGTTGATGAATTAGAGTGCCGTACTTTGCGGGATCTGGACGTGGGATCGAAGGGAGAATGATGAAGGAATCCGGATTGGTATTTGTGCCGACCCAAAGCGCCTGCATTAGCTGAGCATGATTGCTCTTATCGGACAGTCCATAAATTCCTGATTGCTACATGACGCAATTCCTTGTCATTAAAGAGAATAGTTAAATTCCTCATTGTGATGCTTGAAGATATGCAAAGAATTCGTTACGTTTCCGCACATTCAGTGAGCAACTTATACTGATTTAGCGCAATAATATGCAAATTGTTTGTAATTAAAACCTCTAGTTATTTAGAATATGTTGATCTGCCAACGAACAGTTCAGAGAAATAGGGGAAATATATATGAAAAAATACGTGAGTCATGAATATAAAAAGCTTTATGAAACATGAAATCCTAATGTATGGATGCAATGAATAGGATCAACAGAGATTCTTGTTACCAAAAATATTCAAGGACAGCATCTAGAAAATGAATATCACAAGCCGCTGACCCTTGATCTGAACCCTAATACATCTTCTGGAAATATTCCAGAAATCACAAATCACCATGATGCATTGAAAAATTACGATGTTACTTCCTGGTTTTCTTTCAAATATCCGACTTTCTTCTCAAACAGATCAGGCTTTGACTAAATTTTTGAATGCATAAACTAACCATATGCGTAACAGAATCTAAATGCCTTATCACTGTTATCATTACTATAAAAATGAAGAACATGGGTACTAAACTCCGTTCCCATTCGTAATTCTATCCTAAAATTGATAGAGAATTGATATTTATTAACCTTTTTCAAATACTTTTCTCATAACAATGGAAATGGAATAGAACTAATTTGGAGCTGCCTACCTTTAGAAAAAGCGAAACCCATTGTTCATTCTAAATACTTTTCAAACAAACCTTTCAAACGTACCTATAATATACGTAATATAATATACCTATAAAATTATATACATAGACTGCGGCCAGTTAAGTTTCTTCCTTTTTTTATTGGTGATTTGGCCTACTTTAGTTAGGAGCTTGGACCAAAGGTTCCAAGAGAAGTAACAATGCAACACTTGGTATCGAGCTACAAAAATCCCTCAGCCCCTAGAAAACGATGTATATGAAATACTAATAAAGTATCCCTAATCTTTACAGTTAATGGTATAAGTAAGGCTGATGACCGATGGGAATAATGAGAATATTTCATCTCCAATCCCAATACTTCGCGAAAGAATCCCTCAAAAGTGACCGCTTATTTGCAGAAACCTTCCGCGGCGGCGGGATTAATTAACCTTGCGAAAACTGTCTATGACGAAATGAAGACTAATGAAAAGTCACGAGAAATTACAACTCGTGATTAATTCTCGACTCCTTCCTACTGCGTCGTCTAATTACTCGGACTAATTAACCCAAGAGGCCGCTATGGAATCGGCCGCGGAACGCCAAATTCCGCAAATTTCCAAAAATGCGAAAAGGCTATTTTCGTGACTGGAATCTCCGGTAAACTTGACCTAAGATTCTTCCTCCAGTCGCTTTCTATGATCACGCCCAATTAACAGTAATTAGTCGCCTCATTTTTTGCCTATTAGTGAGCTCGCTCCAAATACGCGGACGGACGTGCGTCTAGCACGGGAAAAAGGTGCGAATTCTCGGAATAGTATGTTGAAAAAGCTGTTGCTTCCTCCGGTGTGGAAATCGCAAAAAGGGATGGCCACCTACGGAAAGAAGCCCTTCTCGATCTCTTCCATTCCTCTACTCTCCTTCTTATTTTTCTCTTCCAAAAACTTCCAAATCCTCACGCAAGGCGATTTCGTGCCTCGACGAAAGATTTATTTAACATGGCCATGAGGATGTATTCAGTATCTGCCCTTTTGTTCCCCAATCCATTTCTTCCCTTACATCACATCTCATCTTCTCTCACTGCCATCAATCCCTCTTTCCTCCGCTGCTCATTCAAGCTTTCCTCCTTCCCTTTCGCCGCGTTAATCCCTTCTATTTTGCATATTCTTTCTCTCTCTCCTTTCTCTTCCAAGCACGTGCAATATCTTTCTCCCCTTCATTCGTCTTTGGGTCTTTACGACCCTGTTTCAAAACTTACCGAATTCCGAGAAAACAGACGCCAAGCGAGTTGCTGGGAAATGTTCGGTTGAAAAATTGGAGTTAACTGGGACAATCAAGAGGAAAGGAAAAGTTGGTGGAATTTTCGGGACGGTGACGCGGTCAAAAGTCAGAAGTGACCGTAAGAAATTGAAGTAATCAGATGGAATCTGTTTATAGTTTTTGGGGCTGAATACAGAATAATTCAAAAACTCAGTGAACTTACTCATCTTTGAATGTAATAAAATTTTTACCTTAACTTAGTCAAACACTAACACTCATTTGATATAAAAATAGACTTATACTTTATCACCAGGAAAAATTAATTCCTAGTAAATTTCCAATAAATCAATTTGGTAAAAAATGCAAATTAAAAAATTTAAATTATTTACAAAATAAACAACCTGTACTATCAATAGCTTCAGGCCCGACTTAGTGATAGGAATCCATAACGCAAGGAAGTGAAAAGATGAGCCTGTGGAAGTAATCAGATGGAATCTGTTTAATTTTTTCGAAACTGAATACAGAACTTCGCGAATTTAATTATCTTTGTATTTAATAAAGTTTCGGCTTCAACTTGGTCGAATATTATAACTCATCTGATTTGAAAAATAGATATACTTTATTTCTAATAAATTTCCAATAAATTAATTTGATAAATAATACAAATTTATAAAATTTAAATGATTTATAAATCAAGCAATCTGATCGTAAAATCTGCTAAATAAAGAATAAGTTGATTCAGAAGTATTATGTTATTTTTGTCTTATTCAATGAATTACGATCTATGCTTTTCAGTTCCAGCAATCGCTTGAGTCACTGCTGCATGTAGAACTAAATATCTAAGGATGCATGATAATTTATAATACAAACATAATAATTTATAATATATAACTATAAATAATATGAACTTCATTCTCGACGAATACGGCGTAATCCAAACAATTAACTCAAGCGTGTAGTGACAATAAATTCAGCGTTTATCTGCTTATAAGCAAGATTGATGGTTTAAATTAAAATCTTCCATCAAATTAAAAGCATATGAAAATTATTCAAACTGATCATTAACTCTTTCGGAACATGAATTGACAAAAATACATAAACAATAATTGAAGGCATTAAAATGCCATGCATGAATGCAATTCAATAAGAATAAATGCAGTCAACTAAACGCAGCTGAACACCGACTTTAATACGTCGTATATTCTTAGACATTTGGCGGAATCAGTACATGCATTGTATTTTAAGTAAATCAAACAGAACCCATTATTACAACAATTACCAAGGGTTCCCCACATTGTAAAAATCTATATGAGTGCATTACGCATGGACCGTTTACGTAACACTCCGGAGACATCGATCATAACCTTTGTATCATCTTCTTTTGTGGCCTACTGGACCTTTGCTGAACGTCCTTGCCACGCGCTGTTCGATCTCATTTTCCTTCTTTTTGCGGTCATACACGTGCCGGATTTGTGAATAAATGAATAAAAACTTAAATATGTCGTAATTACTTTCGCTGGGAAGATTTCTTCTTCGTCTTTCCCTACGCCATAAACTTTCAGAGCGTATGTAAAGAGCCAAACCTGCTCTGGCCGGTGGTGGCTAGCGGAATGGAAAATTTTCAAATTAGCTTGGTTCTCGTCGGTGTCGATGATACTCAAAGAAAGATGAGATGATAAATTCTGAGGAGCTACACCAGGAAACATCAGTCTGAAAAGACATTCCCCAAAATTGATATCATAAATGTGGTCTTAAAATATGAAGCATAACGTTTGGAGTAAACAGATAAAAGGTCATTTTATATTACCCGAGAAAGTTCTTAATCCACAATTTTATATGCTTTTTCTATACGTACATACACTCGTATTCCAAATGAAAATATATAAAAGTGCTTAACGCTGAATCCTCCGAATCGCAAGGAAAAGCTATTACTATGAGGATGATGACAAAAATGACAAACATTGGATCATTGACATGAATGTTGAATCATCGAATGAATTAGAGAGATGAAGCGGAAACCGTTGGACTTAAGTGCACCAAGAACTTAGCATTCGTAAAGATATAGTTGAGCAGTAATAATTAATATGAAAAATTACGATTAAACAAAACGATCCATCATCCTCAGTAATATTACATAAGTAAATGACGTTATTTATATCCAAATGTTATTGGATTTCGTAATTATGCAGTTCGCGGAAAGTTGAGGTGATAGTAGCAATTATAATAATTAATTACCTTAAAATATACTAGTTCAACTTTGACTTGATGGTTTTATTTAACAAAGAAATACAATTTAAGACTTTTACCACACTATCGAGGTAATAATCTCCATTCGGTCGGATGTCCTAAAATGTCTCCTCTTATGCCAAACTGTGGTGAGATTCTCCACTGGATATCGAGAGATGGGAACAAGATGATTATCAATGGACAAATGGAACATCATCAAGAAAATAGGCGTAACCCAGAGAGAGAATAGGGAATCACTGGAGAGGACTGTGAGCGTTGTTTACTGACTTCACTCCCACAGAATGTTTACCTAATGATAATATACTGCCGAATTTGGTTATGTTTTGAGGTTTTAGTATAATTTTCATCCAAAACTGTACAAATATCACAGGTTAAATTTTGAGCGTTTTTCTACCGTACTAACCGATATAAGTTAAATTTTTTTATTTGTAGAAATGTACCATATTATGACCCATGTTTCATTTTTATTTACTTCCTCACTTGTTAAATTATTTAATCTTCAAATAAAGTTTTATTTTGTGAAGATCTTTGAATGATGTCAAAGTATATTTATTAAAAATATACTCCGATAAGCCATAAAATACGGCTCTCTGATACGTATTTCGTCTCCCAAGGAGGCGACCTCAAAGCCACAAGAAAGAATGGCAAAGTCATCTTTGGAATAACTCAACCACTGAAAATTATATCACACTCATAATTGTAAAAACTATCCGGTGCGTGTGTTGCGGTATCTAGAGCAATCACCTCATTTGAAGGACCCGCCCATGACGTCACGAGAAACTCGTATGATACATGACAGATAGACACGTGGAAACGAGTGCTTTATTAAAGTCACAAAAAATCCATGACGCGATAAAATCTCGCGCAAAAAATTATAATACATATTTTCGTGAGAAATGTTGAGTCGAAAACATGAAAGAGCATGAATTTTATCGACGGTGAAATCTTGAACTGATTGAAAAGTCTGAGTGGAAGCATGAAACCGAGCATACAACGCGTTTCGGTAAAATCCACGCCTTTAGCGAATTTTCTCAGTTCCATATCTCTATATTACTTTTCCCTATCCTTAACAGGCGTTTCCCTTTTTCACGCTCGATCCAAAGGAAATGCCCACAAAAAAGCCGCAAGCGAAGACGACGGGTCAGACTGCGATCAGTTCTAACCAAACTTCAGACACGACTGGCCAGATAACACATTATTCGGGGATCTGCAGGCCGAAGATGAGTATAGTATGTCTATTTTTAAAATATACCGTATTATTCTGATATATACAACTTTTTAACCCGATTAACGTGTTCCTTTCTCCTTTCTTACCCTACATTCCTTAAATCCTATCTTTATATACTTATTATTAGGTTCCTCTTACCAAATCTTGATGAACGGAACATTTTTCTTTTCGTCCAGAATTTGAAAATATAGCATTTTTTCTGCATCAGTATTGTTTATGGTTGTAATCAAGAGAGTTACCGAGGTATGAGTAATGCCGAATTAATGAAATGGAATAAGCTCTCTCCTAATGATTCAAAATTGTTACTCGCGTAGTGTTAGTCATCGCGCTTTACATATGTTGACTTATTCTTCTTATAGTATTCTGGCTCAGTGAGCACACTACCTCACTCCTCATCTTGCCTGGACAGCCTAACTCTCCTTCACAGGCATTTGGTACTTATATCTTATGGAAGAGGGGATGACATTGCAACCTGCGATTGGGCTATATTCCTTACAATTTGACATAATTTTGAATTTATGTTTATTTTTTGTAAACTGGTCTTGTGTGGTGTTTTGTAATTTATTTTCATATTCGTTTCTATCTCTCTTAATAATTGCTGTATGCTATTGTATAATTCATTTCATAAATATTTATAATTAGATTGAGAGTAACTTTGTGCTATTCAATAATAGGAGAAGTAAGAAAAGAGTAAAATTTCTCAAGGAATACACACCATGTTTACATAAAAACAGTAAAATCCCTTTTGCCCTCACCTGAGTCTATTGTTCTCTCCCACACTTTCTAGTTTTGGTATTAAATGTGTACGTTTTTGCCCGTTTCTCCACTTGAAGATGACTCTTATGCTTCGAAAATTGTCGTGTATTTTAACTGTGATATTTTCGCTCGTAATTCAAACAGATTCCTTGAGGAAAATTGTCTTATTTCCATGAATACGTCTTTAATTACGCCACCAAATAATTATTCCCATAAGAAGACTAATATTGCAGAAGCAGACGCTTTACTAGGAATCGAAACGAAAGAGGAAGCGATAATATTTGCCACAAATATTTTTGCCAATTTTATTCGATAATGACATTCTGGCTTGATAATAAAACGGATTCGTTAAGTGTGGGTTCGTTGACCGATCAGCTTCCTCTTGTGGCGTCTCGCCTCCTCTCACCTCTTCCCCTCTCCTCTTCGATGGGTTATCTTTTTTCCGCGAGCACAAAAAATTGACGGTCTTTTGGGGTAAAGGTTGGCACTTTACAAAGTTATTTCGCCCGGATATCTTTATCGCCCGATTGGGGAGCAAGGGTACAGACAGCACGAGCTCCCGAATCCGAGAAAATGTAGGCGCATTGATTAATTTCTTATCGGCGGCGAATTTTTCCGTTTATAAAACTTCGGTTCCCGTCGGAACATAATCGAGGTAATGGCTATTGGAGTACGAGATCTTGCATGAACTTGACATGCAATGCTTACGGAGATAAATCGAACTGTCCTCAAACAAATCATTCCTCGAAGATGAGAAATCGCATCCTTTGACCAAAACAAGGTCATTATTCGCTTTTTTATTGCGCAGATATGGAATTCCGTCGAATCTCGAGCCCGCGCGTGTAAAGGGAGTGATTTAATCGTCTGCTGCTGACAAATAACTGGAAAACTATATCTCATGCTACGAGATTTTATTTTCATTCAATAGACGCATCTCATAGATCAGACCAAATAAAGGACTTAAGAAGAAAATGCTCCAAATGACTAAGTGATTAATGTGGAATACACTAATTTTTAAAACAGTGGCTCAACGTTTTTTCTTTTTCTGTTTTCTGGCAAATATAATGTAAATATTTACGCACTTCACTGCAAAAACTGACATCAACAAAGCAATGTAAACTATATAGTATTGTATATTAATAGAAATTGATATAAACTATATCATCACCATTGGAATTAATAATGCAAGATAAGCTACGACACAAATATAGCAGCTTGTTAGTGGATGGAGACCTTTTATGGTACGGAAATTGTCCTAAACTGTTTTCGATAGATGATAACAAAAGCTTGTTCATTCGGAAAAATATCACAAATTTCCTTCCTTCCCGTTTCTTTCTTTCTAAATGTATAAAGTTATCGCTAATAAATCCTTCCAACAAAAAGATTTTCCTAAATAGCGGTTTTCTTCCCTAGACTCTCAGTCTAAATGTCTTGTCCTTTCCTACTTCTTATTATCACATTTGTACATTTATATTTATTACGAAAAGAGCTCGATGACTTTCATTACCAATTCTGGCAGTATTTAATTTTATATACATTTATTCTTATCAGATATTTGTTATTCAAATGAATGGGCATCAGGGAATTAAAATTGGCACCAAAGCCAAATTTATTATCATCATTAGCCAACATCATGATAATCTAACCCGTAAGTGATGAGAATCATAGAACCTAAGAAGAAACTAACACATGAAACACATGTGCTCACATACTTCCGCGGACAGTAGAATTTCATCAGCGATAGAGTCATAAAAATTCGAGCATATGATTATCAAACATTTCGAAGTCTTCATGGCAAAGTTTACAGTGTAGATAGAGAATCTGCGGTCTCAAAAACGGATGTTTTCTCAGTAAGCCATATTCACAAGAAGCCAGGCAGAGCTATGAAAAGATTTATTCATTGAACACTAATGAAATACGTGACATAAAGCAGGCGAATCGACAGAATAATATTTTAGAGCCTGATAAAAGTTAGAGAGTGTAAAGCTGGAGAAAAATGTTATCTATTCTTGTATTTTTTCGTAGAAATCAGAATAAATGATATGGCAGTCATCTGAAATTTTCTCTCAAAAATATAGAGCAAAAGCTTGCATTTCCGACAACTTTGTCTCTTAATATGAATGAATAATTATCAAGCAATTACGAAGTTATGGTACCTGTTTCTCGAGCGAATTCATATTTTCTTTTGCAAACGGAAAATTTTATTACCGGTTTCTGAAAACTGTTATTCCGTTACTTCACTCCCAGAAGATTTTCATTCGGATAACTTGTATTCGAGTTGATAGCTGAAACGGTTCCGTCGATTTCTTTATTTTTAAAGAAGTCTGCAAATAAAGGTACACGAGTATCTCGGCACATTTATCGATTCAAACGAGCTGATTAGAAGGAAATACAGGGGAAAATGCGACTCAGGGAAGTATCAAGACCTTTTTTATGCGTCCAACTACGGCTGGAATTCCATCCTTCAAGCGTGGATACATGCGTTTCACCCTCGATGACTATGCACATGGAGGCGAAAACACAATTCGAATACCGTTACGTTTCATTGAGGTCTTACGCTGACAGCCTTATTAATAGTCTTTTAAACAAGCATTATTTTATTTGATGTGGGAACAATCGGAGAGACCAGACGAATTTTTTCCCTTTAAAAAGTAGGTCGTCGCCCAAAAAAAATGAAAAAGGCATTGCGTAAACGACCGTTCTCCCGCTAAATGAGCGAATCTATTCAGGAGCATAACAATTTTCTAACTTTGAAGAGAGAAATGCTGTGGCCACAATTATTTTGGCAAAAGTATTCCCGAATATAGATTCATATGAGAGGAGTATGAGTAACAAAACGCTTTTGCAAAAGGAAATTTCTGAATATCTCATTTCTGAATGCGCTATAAAGAAAAAAGAACATCATAATTTGAGAATAATGAAAGTTAGTTTGTTACTTGGATTTATCTCCTCATTTAAATATGTTCACATTATTCCTATGGTTACCTATATTTCGAGTGTATGGTAAGCAAATGGAGAAATATTGTAAAAAATAAGTTATGAGTTTCTTCCACATACATACATTGTAGCGTACTATTTACCTATTTTATTCATAGCACTTTTCCTATCTTTGCATTAAGTTTTCGCCTATGATAACTTTACATATCCAACACATTCAACCAAATTTTTCTTCCTTTTGTAACAGTTATATACTTTCACACACAATCATTATACAAGATGAACAAGCATACGTACTACATCCATCCTTTCCAGATGTCCAAACAATCGCAAAATAACCTTTCATTATGGACACGAGGCATTACCTTTTGCCCTCATTCATTCATTACCCAATCATTTTACTAACTAAATATTAACTTACAATGAGTTTTTGATAGAAACCAAGTCATTATATACTTGCTATTAACCTTGTATTTCTATACAAATATACCATTTGTCAGATAAAAGTCACGGCTGCTTGAGCAAACAGTTCCATCCATTTCCATCTTTAACTCATATTATTCCCTATATAGCACTTAATCATAGCTAATTTTTCACAATGAAACAACAATAATTTAAAGAAAAGGAACATAATTCAGAAGAGATATCTGATGGCAATGTTCCGAAAAACAGGGAAAGAAGAAACGAGTAATGCACGGATGATAAATGGATTCGGTATTGCGACATGAAGTATGAGAGAGAGATTTTGCGTTGGTATTTAGGAAAGAACTCGTGAGAGTCAAACAGCCATAAAAGCACATGAAAACTGTGACTCGAGAGTTGGAAAATGAGACACTCAAAGATGTTAAACGAATCCGTTATAGAAGACACTACACTGAAGGAAAAGAAGGGAAATGTGGATATTCTGGTAAATACGTTTGTAGCGAACGATCTTTGTTAAACTTCAATTTCCATTAACACCCATGTTTGAGGTCAAATTCGGGAAAGGTCATATATGGGCGTCTCCTTTTTTAGGAGAGACAAACACATTTCTAGAATTCAACAACTGAAGACATCGTTCATAGATTTCATAGATTTAAAATAAAGAGATAGATTAAAAAAGTATAGACTATTTTCTGGAAAAAATTACTCCGGTTTTTAAACATATGCGTATGAAACATCTAACTACGCACCAAAATTCCGTACGGTAGGGGACTTAAAGTTCGTCCTTCGACCAAAATCCAGTCCGGAAAAAGCATGTGATATGTGATCAACCCAGATCTTGTACGGAGTTGTCACCCATGGTGTCATTTACCTTTTATATTTCACTATTGCTACATTTTTTATGTATTTGAAATTTTTATTTCAGACGAACTACCTGTACTCGTACGAGCGTTCTTTAGAAGCTCCAAGTTTTAATCGTGGACGTAAATATTTCGGACGACAAAATTTTCTCGAGAGAACGATTACGAAAATCAGCATATCCAAAAGTGCGGCTCGTTGCCGACTATCAATCCTCGAGAAGAATATCGAAATACCGCAATAATGATACTTATAAATACACAGTTGTTACAATATTTTTCATCTTTACGCAATTATTTGGATTGATATGTCTAATTTCCTCAAGCATAGATACAGATTTCCTTTATTCCTCTCAGTATGTTTGGTCGGTCGTGCTGCCCGACCGACGACAGAATTTGAAACTCTGATGATCGGAAATGAAATGTTTGATAAATCTAAAAGTTATACCCTGTAAAACCCTGAGAATGTCTTCATCTTTGGTGAAATACAAAGATAAATAAGAGGTAAGGGTCCGTAGGAGAATTCACTATTGAAATAGATATTGAAATAGATATTGAAATAGCTGAAATATTGATGTTGAACAAAAAATAATATCAAAACAACTGGTCCTCTAGTCATCATGGTTTCCGAGAACCGGTCCCCGTCTAAGTGAAGTTTAGGGAAATACCTTCGATAAATAACGCAAAAAATGAAAGTAGAACCTTCGGTAAAAGTTTGATGACATAAGTTATAGATGTCATATTGTACATAATACTATAATACATTGCATTGTATTATAGCTAAAAGGCACGAGCCCTTAATCGATGATGATGACCATATTGTGACACTAGATCTAACTTCTCCAGCTGAAGATCGTCTCCCTTCGCCAGATAATCTCTCCAGAGTTCATCATATCGTCTACAGAACATCGGTACTGCTCTCGAAATCTACGGATCGCTCGGATACGATTTCGTAAATTGCTCCGGAGTCGTGACATTCGGTCGGAGAGCGTCACGATCAGGGTGGAGCGGTCGAAAATCCTCGGCAGAGCAGGCGACAAAGTACGAGAGACCGGGAAGGAGAGGCCCCCCAAGGCAGTGGGTCATCCGCCACCTCTGTTGCCGCGTTCCGCTATCCTGTCCTGCCTCCGGGGCTCTCCGCCCCCACTGCCACCTTTCTCACCCCACCAAGGTCATGTAACCACGTGGTGTGAAATGGGAGAGCAAAACACAGACGCCGGGGGTTGGTGGTGAAAGAAAAGGGGAAGCTAATGGGACGGGAAGAGGGTGAATTGAGAAGGGTAGTTTCGCTCAGGGATGCTAATTTCATTAAACGCGTGACCCCGATCTGTCATCTTTCGATGAATATCCTTTCTCTATCCATCATACTTATGTAAACAATCTTAGAGTGCATCCAATACATATGTTTACAGCCTTCTACCTTATATTTCTCGTGCTATCCGTACTACAATGGAAGACTTTTACTTTCGATGTAACCTGACTTTACTTTATCAATTTACTTATCAATAGTAAAACAATCACTCTTCTTCTGTATTCCATCAATTTTCAATTCCCTTTCCTCCAATACTCATTTCGATCCTTTTTTTTCTATCTCCGAAATCTATCCAGAATATGGTTACGAGAGTTTGACGTGGTAAATACAATTTTTCTATGATTTTTTTCGTTTGTTTCCTTATATTCATTTGTTATTCTGTTTAATTTGTAAATTTTTCACGATTTTATTGATATTTTTGTATTTTATTATTATTATTAATCGTCAGCAGTGATAGCCTTCGTGTTGTATATTGATGCCTGTTGATAAATAAATAACTTCTTAGGTTAACGATCCCAGGTTAAATTTCCAGAGAATGTACTGGCGATACCGAAGACAACCATATTCATCTGGGGCGTCCATTCTTCTAAGAATTTTAGAGAACTAGCTGCTGAAAACAGTTGGGCGAAACTCAAAATCAACCGATGAGTTAACTTTCCATAACAAACATAAATCATTAGTAGAGAGGATGATTTCAGCGTACAGAAAGCTTTGCAAATAAAATGCATAAATCTTCGAGCGAGGGTTATTTGTTTCGAGTGCTCTGCAATCCTACTGATTTAAAAAATTTGGAAAGATTGAAAGAAAATCTAGAAAATTATCTGCTTCAAAGTAATGTGTTATAAGATTTCTATTCTTGAGTCATCACAATGTTAATGTTTCCAAAAGCTGCTACGCAAGACGCCTTAAAACGAAGCAACTATTAGCAAACTAACTTAACTAAAAAACAGTGAATTCTACATTGTATTAGGATTATATTAAATTATAAAATATTACAGTCTAATATTACCGTGACCATGACCCTTTAGCCATGACAATTACCACGCAACGAATAATAGTTCGAGGAGACTAAGAATTGTAAGCACGATTCCCTTAAATGTCATGATGGCAGACTTGACGACAACTTAAAGGAACCATTTCCTGCATCCAGCATTCAACTCCCGCAAAAGATACGTTGGGATGAATTCCACGAGTCCCGCAAGGAGGCGAATCTCGTGCTATTTACTCTGCTAAAGGAGTCATAAAGGTAAGGAAAGCATCGTTTATCCCGCGGCGCTCACTCGTATTTCTACATCCATCTTCCAAATATGTCCCATCTTCTTTGCCTCGATTTGCTATAAAGTAGTTGACTTATAGGGAAAATATCGTTTAGCGTCAATCCTGCGTACCTTCACGTCATTTCTAGAATGGAAGCAAAGATCGTGAAGAGAACGGAATGAAATCTGTGGTTGCGCACTATCGGGATGATGTCTTTGCGTTCTAAAAACTTGAGTGTAGAAGGATCTTTGATCCATTGCCTGCTGACATATAATTATCTTATTTCTTAAACTTTAAATATTTGGATGGACTGAAAGAACATAGATTACCAAAGAGTTATGCACTGCTATTAGTATAGAGGGATAACATAGTTGATTGATTTACCTCAGTTATAAATGCATGTTGCAACTGATGATTTCAGACACTGCCCTAAGTTTTACTTCTCAATCAAAATTAGCATTTTATTTGCTAAATTTTATTTGCTCGCTACGATGACAAATCATCTTATCGATTCAGTAGTAATTTTCACTCCTCTGCATCCTTCTATATACATCGAGACATTGTAATGCAGCAAACAAGATATAGGACTAATAATCCACTAGGTGAACGTAAAATCTTAAAACTTAAGCTGATTTTGATACAGCTCTGATGTTCTTAAGAAGTTTTAAAATTCCATACGTAGAAATTTCTCTAAAGAAAAACCATAATTGGATTTCTTGAGAGATATTTTTCCTTTCTTACTAGTAGCTTAACGGAGGGTTCCTAAATCACTAAATAATGCGCAGAAAATGATCTCACGCTACTCTAGTGAGAAAAAATGCGTCGTTTATTAACCGAATCTAGGATAAAGAACAATAACGAATAAAATATTCCGTACGGTGGGTGGTCTTCGAATACCAGATTCCGCGAATTAAAATAACTAAAAGCTACCCGAACATGGCGCGTTTAATTTCATCAGAAGCCGAATAAACTACCGTTTTATATCCTCGACCAATTCCAGGTTGTCTCGAATATAACAAAATATCGCCACCTTTTGACCTTCCCCTCGTATCACTACCACATAACTCTGCGTAAACGGAATTTATCGAGGCAGACGTGATTTATGGGTTTTGGTCGGAGGCGTGAAGAGGAAGCGGTAACCACGGAGACCGCGGCCGTCGCGTCGGGACCTCAATGAGAGGGTTTAGCAGGCACTGATGATATGGGGAACGGACGTTTCGTGAACGAGGAGCGTGCTTTGGGATTTCAGCCTTTTAGAAAAGGGATGACGAGGGTGAGCGATCGCGAATGACGTCACGGCGGAGTCAATCACCTCTGATGGCCCAATTGCCCGACTATCCCCTCCTTCTCTTATAAGGGTAAAGCAACTTGGGTTCGTCCCATTAAGCCAAATGTATCAAAATGATGTATTTCGGACGTCGCGGAGAGGTAATGAGGAGCGATAAATATGAGTGCGGATTCGGAGATAAAATAACCGACCGAGAAATGGAAATGGGCCCGAAATTAATGCCCCCGCTGGTAAAGAGCATATTTCAGATAGGCTCCCGCCCACGCAAAAACGTGGATATGTTCATGAGCTCAGAATGCGGTTGTCGATGGCCCATTCCGACGGCTTTCGAATCGTTTTCCGTGATGAAGAAAATATGTAAATCTAAGGAGGGAGTGCTTGCCGCATTCCTAAAGAGACCGAACGCAACGCTTCGTAATAATCATTAATTTTTTGTCCGAACTTAATAAGATGGAGTTAAAGATCTGGAATCCACCCAGAACTGGACGGTCGAGGGAGCGTGATTCTCCAAGGGGGGTCCATCGCATGCTCTTTAATGAGCTTAATTAACAAGCGGTACTTTCCCTTAACCTAAAAAACATCGGTAAAAAATCAGAAGGTTGTAAAATTTCATGGATATGTGGGATGAAACGATTCAAATAATCGGAATCTGTTTCTTCGAAATTACACTAGGAGATTTTGAAGAATAATTCTTTCAGCGTAAATCGAATAATGTCCGCTGATGTCGTATTATCACTGCCGTGAATCGCAGAAAACATTGGTAATTTTGATTTGTTTCATAAAAATTATGGCTTCCAGTTAAGAGAGTGGATAGTGCGTTCTCATAAGTTGAATCTGGTTCGATTCCATTTGGGGATCATAATGTTAAACCAGCATAGAGAAAAATTGGAGAATTACCTTAATTAATAGGCATTGAGTCCAAACAGTCCAGAAATGCCAATAAGGAGATGCGAGATTCGATACGCTGACCACCTACCACTCAATTTAAAAACCACCTGACTAGGTCATATCCTATGACCTACAATGGTCTTCTTCATAGAAAAAAATGAAAAAAACTTTTAAAATATATTCAACCTTAACTTCAGCCTTCACTTCGTGAAACTTATAAACACCATTTATGTTGAAATATGTGTATTGAAACTTACACATTTATATTATCACTAATAGTTTTTTTAGATAATGTTCCGTCCTTACAGGTTACATACCATTCACTGTATGACGAAATCAGTAACTATAATAAATCAAAAAAGGGCGAAAAATACCATATATAATAACAAATATGCATGAAAACATTTTTCACACGTACCTTCTCAAAATTGACCTTCTCTCCTGAGAGGTCTATTGGTCGTACGCCGAGGTGGCCCTCAGTTAAGGAAGTTTTGGGAAATATAATTTGCGCTGATTGCTCGAAGGGGGAAGAAACGTAGCGATAGGCGGTGTGCTGGAAGGGATCCATTTTAAGGAAAGGTATTTGGGTGGAGACTGCTTCAGGAATGGGTCCGCCGTCATAACTCGTGTTCCTGCAACAAAAAACATGACTCTTAACTTACTCAACCTCATTATTGATCATGCGGTTGTGTCCGCTCGTTCTTAATAGTATTTAGATAACGATAAATTATCTTAAGTAAATTACGTGCATTACACCACTTAGATCGCTAAAAAACACTTAAACTTGAACATAAAAAATTAAAATTAAATTTAGCCTTGAAAATATCTCTTCGCTTTTGAATGCCCTCTAAAACTTGCACATCAACTTGAATTATTCTCCATTTTTACAAATTCCTCCCAGAAAAAAATCTCTTTTATTATATTCGAAAAAAGTAATTTTTATTCTTAATAGTGCCCGCTGTCAGTTAGTTCCTTTCGTGAGGGTTTGGCAGCATTAAAAACTTTTTCATGTGAATTTAATCATTGCTCGCGCGGAGATTTTGTTCGAATACCACTTATGAATGCTGATATACATAAATGCGCATAGACTTTTCAGATAGAAGGTTTCCTTTTCAAAGAGTATTGTCAGTCTTTCAGCGCTATACTGTCTAACAAAGTGAACTTTTTTTGCGTTTTGGCATGAAATTATGGTATGTTAGGTAAAAATACCAAACTAAGTCCAACTTTAAATGTGTAAACTCGACGGAACGGCGATTCAATATGTAGTATACCATAAGGAAATGAGTGAATGAAATACACCACGTATTTTTATGTAGTATTTTGCTAAGTTAATTCCGAAAAAAAATAACTACCAGTTTTTTTGAAAATTGATATATTTCATTTACTCATTAAGCCAAACTTGTTAGTCTAATTCAAAACCTGATGCATGCATTTTGAAATTTCCTATTCCATGACAAATTTTCGATGAATTTCTAAGACGTTCTTGTATAGCCTAGGATGGAAATGGTAGAGAATGTCAGTCTTAGCAGAGGATGCCCCTGATCACATGTTTTAAATGTCCATCTATAGGAGAGAGGATCTAGCGCGTAGTCACACACCGCCTACGTCACATGAATCACCTGACACCCATTCGCTATCCAGACACAAAACGTTTCTATATCTATTTATAGTTGACTCCTATGAGCGTTTAACTTAATTTATTGCGTCAATTTAATTGTTTCGATAATTTCTCAACTCTTGTGTATCAAAAGACTTTTTGAGAAAGAGAAAACTGGTAATCTGCCAGTAACAATTTATAATTAACTTGAGAAGATAGCGTTGTGTGTTTCTTTGATATTTATCGATATCCATTCTGGGAAAATCACCTTCGGAAGAGAAGGCAGCAAGAGATTATATTTATCCCCCAAATCTCGTATTTCGAAACCTTCCAAATTTCATCACTATGATTGTAATTTATCTTCGAGTATCACAGCATCTTTACGTTTCATTACTTGATTTTATTTAATTCCAAAACTTTCTATTGAATAAAAATCAATAATTTTTTCTCTTACGCACAAGATTAATCCAAATTACTAACAACGTCACCTTTTATGCAGCTTTATCTTTATTCAACCTGAACAAAATCGATCGCAAAGTTTTATTGCTAAAAACGGAGACATTTAATATCTATTTAAATAGTGACTTGTGAAAAACTATTCCGATAAAGTACGACGATATATTCTATCTCGTGTTAGTCTCTCGATCTCCAAATAACTACCGCAACCAACATCCAATGCCATTTTTTACCATAATTATATAAATGTCTTAACTGCTTCTTCCCCTACAAAACCTTGAGAATATCAATTACTCATTTTCTTGGATAAGTATTACAAAATGCGTCCATTAAGCCTTTTTCTTTCTCCAAACAAATCTCACAATAATGATATCTCATCCATAACTCATTCTTCATCACCGTTAATGAATTTATAACATACGATAACTATAACATACGATATCTATACATTTCTGGTTTCACTCCTCTCTATGTCGAACCGGACCTTTTTTTGCCTCCATCCGACCATTGTATTATCATGTCCCCCTTAAATTTTGTTGTGTAATTTCTAGATTTTTTCCATTACACTAAATGTTATAAAAATACCTAGTAATAGTTGCATGAGGAAGTTGTGCTTGCTTAGCAAACTTTTCTCCACTTACACTAAACTAAGCTGAGCTTTATTGGAAACAAAAATTGGAATGGATTAAATATAGATTTTCGGTTTCGTTTCGGGTTCAACAATTTCAAAATTTTCGGTTTGGGTTCGGTTTTCACATCGACTAAAATAACGATTCTTTCCGATTTTCAGGTTAGTGCCGCTTTGGTACTCTGCGGTACATATATGTAATTAGTCCCTTGTAACAGAACACGTGATTGCATCTATTGTGATAGAGGAAGTACGGCGAAGGAAGAAAAATGAAAGAGAAAATGGCTTGCGCTTTAATTATTATTTGTCTTGAGCTTTCAGGAATGGCAAACGAAAGAATGCTCTCGCCAAACAAGGAGTCAGAGAGTTCAGCAATGTTTCCCTCTTTATAACGCTTTCACACGCGCCGCGTATCTCCACATACTCACGTGGATCCGGTTGCTTAAAACTTCTTTTTGATGAAGAAAAAAACATTTCATTATGGCTTCTTATTTGTTCGGGCAATTAACGGCCATCTTGACTAATTACTTTTAGGTTCTTTAAAGAAGTGACCACGAAGTTCTAAAAATAAGGCGACGCGATGGCGCTAATGCTCAGTTGAACTTTTCCCGTAAACCGGGGGTTTCCAAACGCCGCATCACGGAGAAGTGTTTATAGGCGCATAAATTACATTCCGATACTATTCTCTCCTTTTCGAAAGTTTCTTTCGAGAAGTTGTAATAATGACCTTTGGTGCACGAAAAGTCGTAAATGTTTTATTACCGAAATAGTTCGAAAACCGTGCATCGAAAATTCACGAAGAAAGCACGCTCGCAACAGATTATATCTGAACTTTATTCTGCGAAAAAGCAAGCGATCTTATAGAAATCACTTTGCTAGAAAATTTGAGTCCACGAAAAAAGGAGATGAAATAATTGGCAACGTGGCATGATATCTAATTCTGATTGCATCTTTTCTGAGAAAAGATAGTCGTAAAATCTAAAGATTAAGCTAACAAAAATTTTTTAAGATATTTATTAATGAGCAGGATATGCAGTATTGTGACCATACTCATTTATATTTAGCAAGACAACAGATCTTATAAGATCCTATCTTATAATGTGCAAGAGTATGGAAAGAAATTGTGCTGGGTGATAACTTTTTACTAATTATTTAAATAATATTCTGACAATTTCCCTTGTTAAATCTTCAAAAACTCTAAAGAATTCAAACTTGAAATCAGTAAGATTGGTTTCCTATAAATTAAAAATAATATTTATTTTTCGGCCATTATAAATATATAAAAATATATTTATAATGGCCGCTCATGGACTTTTATGGATAAATGTTATTAGTTTCCCTTTGAGAAATTTATTTGTAAATTATTCAGCTCTGTGGCCGATCTAAACTTCAAATCCTCCCCCATTTGTGATGATAAGCCCTGAAGAGGGAATTAAGCTTAATATGTTCTTGCTCTCCTCATTCAACGAAAATACTATCGTACAAGTGGAAAAACTCCAAAAATATGAGTATAACGCAATTATACTATAATTAATAGGGCATGACCAAAATGAATACCATAAAACAGCATCAGTCACTTCTCAGTGACTTTTGTATTACCATGGCCATCCTTAGAACAATTAAACATACAAATACAATATGCAAATATAAATAACATATGGAATGGCAAGCGATGCTTAAATAGCGAATGATACTCTTCCGATAAAAATTACTGTTCTAACACTTAGAAAAGATATTCTATCTCTTCCTCAGGAGGACTGGACCTCATAGGACCATAACTTAGATAAAGTAGCATTGACCCAAAACGAACATTAAATAAATATTTGATTCCACGCAAATAATTTATTTATCTTTGCGTCCACACACATCCACCCGAATACACGATGACGTTGGAGAACCGCGTTAATCTAAAATGCAAATTTTCGAAGGAATTCTCATTCCTCATTTGTTTCATCCTCCTACCCTCTTTACATTCCGCGATATTCTCGGTCGGAAAAATTCTTCAGATTTAATTACACGCCTCCGAATAGAAAGAGCTCGACAGTCTCCAATTAGTGTCCATTCTCTCTCGCGAAAACAAACGTCTCGAAACACCTCGGCACCAGTGTTTACGCAGAGGGTGTCCCGGCGAAATATTCTCCTTTGAATGCCTTTTCTACCCTCCTTCACTCCCAAAAGGATCGTTTATTTACTTACCGAAGCCACTTGTTGCTTCACGCATTCCCGAGTCTTTCTTCCCACTCCGCCGTCCATGTAAACTTTTCACCCCTTACGTTCCTCCCTCTCTCCCTGAAAAACCTCTTGTTTTCTTCTCCAATCCTTCCTTTTCCGTCTCCTCGAATAATATTTCTTGTGGAGGAGCATATATCAAACGCTCGAAAAATATCGGGTTTTGTTATTTAAATATGTATGTGAAATATCTGTGGGCTCGTCCATCCCTAAGCCTTCGACAAACTGCGGTTGCATTCCATTCTCTTCTCGAGAAATGCCTGTTTTATGGGGACATTTGATTACAGAACATAAAAAGACAAAGACTACGGAGAAATGTTCAATCTTGGCATCGATAAATTTTAAAATGTAATCAACGCTCAGAAAGAATCTTTGTAAATAAAATTTTGACTCCTCTTCGGGAACTTATATTAACTCAATTTAATTAAGAAATTAAAATATTGGATTGAATTTGTTCCTTAAAAGCATAAGTTGATTACTTAGCTGAGCAATTATCGTACCTTAAATTTTTACCTGAAAATTGAATTTCGAACGTATTTCGTTAGATAAATTATAGAGGTTGAGTGTTTATGAATTAGTATGTAAAAGGAATTACCATGATTTTATTATTTTCTATATTAGTGCTTCCCATAGTTTGAATACGATGTGTGTCAAAAGGACATCGATATATATTATGATGTTTACCGAATATTTTTACATTTCAATTTTTCTAAACATGTGTTTATAATTTCTTTCGGGTAACATGAAATTCTAAACTCGATCTAAAAGATAAAAGTAATTAGCTGATTACTTTGAATAAGTTGCGGCCTATGATAAAAAACATATGCGATATTTAAAGCTTTTTTACCTTCCGTTAGATAATATGATTTATGCTCTAATAGATGAATTGATCAATCAAATACGGATTCTAATTACCAGCAGTTTCAGTGATGGAGTAACTTCTTTGAGAAAAGAATCTTTTTAAGAACAGCAGAACCGATGCTACACGGGTCATTCTATACGTTTTATGGGCATATTTTGCAAGTCAGGCCATCAAGTTTGCTTTCAAGGATTTCTTTTACTGTTACTGGGAAGAATGCAGCATTTTAATGACCCGTTACGTTTCAAATATGGGAAGAAAACTCTTCAATGCTGCCATAATTGTTACATTTTGCGATGCTTCAAAAAATAACACAATCATTAATGTAATATAATAATAGTCTATCGGTTGATCAAACAGAACATCTTGTGATATCAAATGCTAATTCCTAAGGTCTTAAAAGCACAAGAGATACCGAGGAGGATTTCAACCGATAGTTGCTCTTTCGAATTTATAAAGAAATAACCATATTTTTTGTTACATTTATCCAGGAGGAAATTTAATTTATAATCTCACTGAAACATTAAGGATAAGGTTGACGAATTAGCGTTAGGAAGACTCTCTGTAGCATTTTGAATTTAGAAATATCATCGTTTCAAAATGATAATTTCAGGAATAATTTCCGGTAAAATACACGATTACAGAAAGGTATCAGCAAAATCAATACAAATATTTTACAAAAAATTCTAAAAGGAGAAAATTTTATAGCAATATGAAAAATATATTTAATACGTTTTAATTTTTTTACTATTATAATGTATAACTGGATAACTGGGAATATATATCCTTGAAATCTAAGTATAATTTGTAATTTTTAACAAATTTTTGAGAAGATATATGTAATGAAAATATATCGAAAACAGTGCTGAAAATCATTCTAAGCTATCCATTTATTATTCCACATTATTATTCCATGTCATCCTCTGTCAAAATATTTCCGCAGAAATAAATTTCCCTAATAGCGTAATTTCGCAAGCTACGAAAGTCTGCATCGACGCGGTCACAAGCGAGATCTCGATCCTATTCCCAGAGCATCCGATACCTTATTCATTTGGTCGACTCTTCATCCGGTAATTACTAAGAAGCTGTCGAAGGGCGAGGTCGGAAGGGGAGGAAGAACAAATATTTGCGCAGTTAAAGAGTCAATACAGTAGGAAGCATACTCCGACTTAAGGAGCGTTGAGAAGGGCGAAACAGAGTGAGAAAAGATGGGAAACAACGCCTTTCGCCGCACTCCTCGTATGCAAGAGAGAGTTTTTAATGGAAGAGAAAATTTGCATAATTCTAGGCCCGAGATGCTTTTATAGCCTTGAAGTGAATATCATCAAGAAGCGGACACCTTTCCCTCCATCGTGCAGCATCTTTCAATTTTTCCCCTTCTCAACCCCATTCCCTTTCATCTCGGCGATGCAATACTTGTGCTCCAGGGAAGGTTACATTTCAGCCAAAATGATTACTTTCCTCTCCCAGACTCGAATCTCCGAAAGTTTCTGTATAATTTAAGGCTCTTTTATAACACTTGGATGCATTTTGAGTTTCGAAATAGCATTTAAAACTAGCGTTGATGACTGAATAAGCATATTGACTACGTTATTAGTTCCGCCATAGACTGAATGGTAATAGTTTTCTTGCTTTTTATTGCGATTTCTTTCATTTTATATGAATAACATTTGATTATAATATTTGGGAGATAAAATGAAGGCTTTGTAAAAGGTGGAGAGCTGAAAGCTGACTGAAATGTATAATCCCCTTGTTGAAGCCAATATCGCCTATAAAGTTCGAAATTCCAAGAAGAGTGAATACTTTGTACGTGGTATATGTGCAATATACCGGTATTTTATTAACGATTTCTCCATCTCTCCTCAATAGTTTCATTTCTATACAATACTCATTAACTTACTTACGTATTTGCGGCTTAGTCCTCCGTTAAAGGTTTAGTGTAATCTTCGCTTAAGAATATATTTCGTTTCTAAATCACATTCCTTAACAGAAATGTTTGTTACTTTATTACAATAGGTATCCAAAACGTCACAAAATATCAGGATGTACATCAGGAAGGGCATTAGCAGAGTCCTATAAACGGCCGAAATTTTTGCTGTCTGAGTTACACATTAGCAGTATATATCTACTTCTCTCCGTTAAACACCTCGAAATTTTTTCGTGTCTCAATTTCCGTTTGATACATCTGCAAACGTTTTCGGAATATAAAGATAAATGATTTTAAAAAATCATAATCTAGCTTAAGCAACAAATAAACATTCCCTCCAGATCATTTCAAAATTCCATCAACAAGATAAAAAAAATTTCCGGTACCGGGAATCGAACCCGGGCCTCCCGGGTGAGAGCCGGGTATCCTAACCACTAGACAATACCGGACTGGCGAAGACCAGGGTTTTTGAAACTAAATTCTTTAATAGTAAATGAAGAAAAACTACGCAGTTTAAAAGAATCAACGACATTTCAAAATTTTGAAACGCTAATTTGGATTGGGTAACGCAAAGAAAACGATTTGCGCTTCTTCCCCCCCATGAGGAACACATCAAGTTATATCGCAATCGGAAAACCTGAATGCGGGCTCATTCGAGAAATACGGCATCCCCGATCAATAAAATAAACTTTTCCGCGTTTAAATACGACTACCGCGTACATAACTGGTTCGCTTCGACTAAAATATAATAGCGATTCGAGTGAGACGAGTCCGGCGGAGGAAACGAGTCATCTCCCCCGAAGTTAATTCGTTTCATTTCGGACCAAATAAAAAGAAAAATCCCTCTCCGGACGGGAAGATATTAAGTCACCTCTCGGCCCATCCCTCCCAAAACATCCAGGTGAATCCTTATCTCCAACTCCCATCTCCGCGGGAGAATCGATCGATTCCGTCCAAAAAATAAAGAGAGCGGCCTTATATGAGTGTCCGATGTCGGAGGAAGGTAATCGCCGCATACCGGAGCAAAGAAGGAACCGGTTCGCATATCCCAATTACTATTCTGTTCCTCGCTCGTCCCGACTTCGCGGGCCCAACTTCCCCCGCACCCCTCCCTCCTCTTTTTATTTAGTTGCAATCCTTGGAAGATTGGGATAATAGCTTTATTTTCACCCCTCGCTGCCTTAGAGAAGGACGCCAAGTTCCGAAATAGAAACGACGCCTTTCTCTCCCGTTTTATATATTCCTCCGTTTTCCCCGATTCGCCCCATTCCGTCTAGCATCTATCCGTGGGGTTGGGGCAATGCGCGTTCCATGTGGATGCGGACGATAAGTTTCTCATCCTTTCTGCACCTCAGAATACCTGTCCCCTTCCTCGATTTCTTCCGTTTCGTCTCTTTTCTACTTCATCTCCTTTCCACCCACCATCCTCTCGTTATTAATGCCTTATGTTCCTCTGCGGTCCTAAATTTCATCAGCTGATTAGTAGATTAGGTTTTCTAATTTCGAAAATTTCTTTTATGCGTCCACTATTTCTTTCTGGAAATTCTTTGCTTCTATTATACAATGGATAAGTGGAAAACAGAGATCAAGGAGGAGCTTTATTCTATGTTTCATTACTTTTCTAGTATAAAAAATAGCAAAAATAGTGATCGTATCTCATCATCATTTCCTACTTATTAGTTTTCCGCTTGAAATGTATTTTTATTTAGGACCTCTGCTGCTCGATTTAGTTCGTTATTTACTAACTTAATTATGGTCTCCATATTATGAACAGAGCGACTTCTTAAGAAACATGATATACAATATTATTGCATCGGTTACTAAATTCGTTGTTTATTCGTACTATTAGACTATAGCCATATTTCATTTGTTACTATATTTGTTACCTATTCTGTATCTCTGTGCGAGAGTTTCTGACCAAATGCAGTGAATGAAAGATCGCGTTGTAGAATTTTACTCTGGTATTTTCTAAGTGCTTCGACATCTCAGAACATTTAATAAAATGTGAGCGCACTACGCACTTGGCTATGCTGGAGTCCTAATGTTATTCTAATCTCTTCTTACTATATCTCGAATTTTTTAAATGAATTGATTAAAACAACCATGGCGATCATTAACTGCGGAAAATACAGGACCAAATTTATGTATGCATTGTGTACTGAAATGCTCAAAACACATGGAATCTTGATGTGTTATTATAAACGGAACATACACATATACATGATTTACTCTTCTTTACGACCATTTTTAAGTGTTAAATGACAGGATTCTGCATAGTAAAATTATTTAATAATTTCCTTCAATTAATGTAATGATAGCAATGGTTATGTATACACTTATAAAAGTAAATCTTTAATCCCAATTCTATTTATATCATATTCAAATGCATTTTGTAGCGCGTGACAGCGTATGCTAAACCGTCCGTGAAATTAAAACATAATAGTCGAAACGTTGATAATTTATCGTGGCTAACTGATAGGTATGTCCTAAAAAAGAAACAAGGGAATGGATTCGGATGAAAATTCATGGACCTGAATGAATACTCCCTTCTATTTCTCAGTTCTGCCCGGATAAAGACGTTAATTAATAATTCTCACTCTCCTTCCCATTCCATCCCCTAAACCAGCTCCATCTACGAGAAGGCATCTGATAGCGGCACTCCTCTACGCATCCAAAACCAGACTACATGAATGAATGAATGGAAAGAAATTTCCACCCACTGAAAAAAGAGCATTCCATCCCTTTATCTCAATGGTTGTCTCGATCCTTTCCCTTCTTTTTGCCTTCCTTCGCTCGGGAAATGATTGGAAATGACGTGTCGCGGGACGGAGAAAGTTCCACATTCATTCAGCGATCCCTCCGCAAAAATACACGTTGAATGTTTTCCATTGAGTAGAAATTTTTGCCCGTCCTCATATTTCCCCGCTCGCCTTACGTCAAACGATTGCGATTTATGAACCGGATCCCAAAGGTTTCCTTTGGAAAGTTGGTGAACCGACGCTCTGAAGAGATGAACCAGCCGCTTTGCTTTAAAGGAAACTGTGGATTCTAGACTAAAAGTAGGAGCTAGATCGAGTCTAGAAAAGGTGTAGAGAACGAGCTTGAGTAACAGTAGAAGCAATAGTAGGAACTATGGAGGAAGTAGAAAATGCTCGGGAAACACAACAGAGTGTTTTTATAGTGAACTTAGAGAAGGTCGGAAAAAGTACGGGCCATTGTACAAAATAAAGGCATTCAAAGTGCAACATAAATATTAATATAATATCATACATATCAGCAGAAGAAACAGAAGACAATACTTCAACATGAAACAAATGAGCCTTTTAACTATATTCTATAAAAAATGTTCACCATCCATTGAACAAATACATAATAATAATATATATAATATATAATCAAAGTTAAATTCATAGAAATGCCCAAATCCTCCATATAATATGTGATATATATATATATATATATATATATATATATATATATATATATATATATATATATATAATCATTAATTAATTAAGTGTAATAGTATATACATAGTCAGTAATAATAGTAAATGAGTAAATAATAATAGTACATGCGCAGTAGTAAATAAGAATAATTTTAATTAATGAATAGATAATTATGTTATTGTAATATATTAACCATTAAGTAATTTAAGTATTTTGTTATTTAAATTGCCGTTTGCCAATCGTGACAGGAGTTTGGTGCCTTTTATCCCTTACATAGTTTTGAAATCATAATTATTTTGGACAACTTAGTGTCAATTTCCATAAGGGGTGTGATAACCCATATTACGCCAAAGAAACTGGGCCTGTTTCTTTGGAAATAGAGTCTCTTCTCTGCCTTTTCAATATTAAAAAAAACATGGCCAATGCCAGAACAAAAGGAACACAGATTCATTAAATTATGCAGAGAAAAGATTCATATGGCCCGCGTACCCAATTCGGCTATGTAGGGTACGGGAAAAAACAGTACTAATCAATGAACGTAACAACACAAAATAGGCATGTCCGACCTAGGAGCCAGAACCGGCAAATTCTGACCAATAAAGTCAGGTGGTGGTTGCAGAGAGAGGAATTCTCTCTGGGCGATGGAGTCCCACATCCTACGCCATAATAATTACAAGATGGGATACACAAAACTCCCTTAATGATGAGCCTTTAGTTGGGATACATGAGATATTTTCTCCTTATTTGGTCCAAGTTCCAACACCACAGTAACAGGAGTAAGAAATTTGATTATTTTATACGGTCCAGACCATAGAGGTTCTAGCTTAGACATGCGATTCTTAAGTTTTGAGCTCAGTGAATGGTTTTCAACAAGTACTAAATCCCCCAATTTAAATTTTGGAACAGAATGCAGCTTATTATAAGAAGCAGCATATTGCTTGTGAGCCTTATTTAGATTTTTCACTGCCTTATCCCAGTGCTGCTTAAGATCTTGTTCCGAGCAAGAAAGATCAAGGACACAATCAGGCAGGTCCCAAACATTACTCAGGGGGTGTGTTATTTCTCTTCCCAGGAACAGCTTAGCAGGAGAATACAAAGTACTTTCATGTATGGCAGTATTGAAAGGCCAAAGTTATCAAAGTTTGTGATCCCAAAATTTGGACCAATCCAATAATTTCTACAAACCCAGTTTTTCTTAATGTCACACTGAAAACCATCTTCTCCACATGGATGTGGGTCATCCATCATCTCCTCAGTAATATTGTTGAAGTATGTTTTGTGCATTTTTCCTGAGAACAGCTCCAATCCAATGATGGCATAAATTATTATAACAAATAAAACCAAAAGAGCTATGTGTAACAAAGGCACCATGGCACGGAGGATTGAGTTCAAGACGACCTGAAGACTGGGCACTCCAGATACTAAACGCAGAGGTCTTAAAACACGAAAAGCACGCAGAGCTTTCACATCAAAACCCTCCTTCATTAAATTCGACAGAGATTTACAAAATACTGATTTAAATAGGATTAAACCAAGGATGAACTAATATTAAAATTGCTCAATCTGCCACTATTATTATTGCTTAATTGTATATATATATATATATATATATATATATATATATATATATATATATATATATATATATATATATATATATATTTACTAAAAACTGCACCAATTAAGTAAATTACCGAGTAGAAAATAAATTACATCATTGAATGCATATGAGCCCATGTACACCGAATTTGCTTGAATATAATGTTATAACCACAACACACAAGGTTTTCCTCAAAAATACTCTGAAAATGGGTTAAATTTAGTTTTTTTGTTTAAAATAGCTAAGCTTGAACGAGCAAACAAACAAAGAATTCAGGATTAATTAGACATTCAGAGTGGAAAGATCAAAATAAATGAATAGCATTTCTTCCGAAGAAACATCAGTATATACTTCAGAATTCAATTCTTAAAACGTTAGAGTAAGTGATGCATTGATTCTTTAATTCTTTAAATTTATTCTTTCGGTTCTTTCCGAGAATCCATATTTATACGACGGCCAAGATTTCATATTTATACGAACATACTGAAGCAATAGCTATTCACTCAGAAAGATTTCTTCATCTTCAGCATGCGTCAGTAAATTTTGAATGACAGAGATAATCGTAGAAGAATATTCCCCGTAGGATTATCTCTCAACTTAAATACATAGACAGTCCCTATAAACAGAACGTTTTTTTCCCCCTATTTCGAATGCGCAGTTCTGACGAATAATTTTGAAAGATTGTCCCCTTGAACTTGAGGATGACATGGATCGCTGCGCTTCTATGACGCAACTGACTCTAAATATATTATCTTTCGCAAAAATTCGTCATTCCACAATAAAAATAAATATTCTCATACACCTGTATCTTCTGAATCTATTCAGGCTTCATTATATGCTTAATAATTGGCTAATTTCAAAGGGATATAAGCAGGAAAGTAGTCTTGGACCATCTCCATGGTGATCTAACCCACGCGCTTGAGATCATTTTCCTTTTCCCGGAATCTAGCAATTTCCGCCCGAGGTTACATCGAAGATTAAAATTTTCGTATCCTTTCCTCTTTCGAGAAATCCAAAAGACTGTCTACGGAATTTCCAGAATTTCCGGATGTCGGGGATTTTGAGAATAGAAGCGTTTCCTCGAAAAAATACCTGCATTTTCTTTTCGGGCAAAATATACATCGTAAAATTTGAATGATTCACCAGAATTCGACCTATAAATATTGATCTTAAGACTCCGCCTGTTCTTCGAATGCTCGTATAATGCATCGCTTTTTGCATACCTAAAAATATTAATTTTTTGAAAGATTGAATACCCTTCAGATGAAGGAATACAATAAACCGTACATAATAAACTAGCAAATTAAACGATCTTTTATTAATAAAATAGGAAATTAATCTTTTTCAATTTCACAGGATGGAAAAATGCAACAATTTAAGCCCAGACTGTTGTGTCGAGTTTATTGCAGCGCTTGGCTAAAAACAGTTTGAAAAGGTTTACGATCAATGAGTAGTCGATCCATCGGAAAAAATTCCCTAAATTTACCAATATTTAGGAAAGGAATATTTCCCAAAAGAAAATAATACTTTAATGCTTTAAACTGATTTCAAATAAATAGCATTCGTATCTAATTCAGAATTTTATTGATGGTTCCGGGATATCCATCAGGTGAATTAACAACAAATTTAGCAATTTATGCAACAATAATTAATTGTAAAATCATCAGAGACCGTACGCTAGTGCCTGAATCTTACTCCTCCGCTGAGAAAACTTATGCTAGGAAAAAGTGACGATAACTGACTTAAGAAACCAACTTTCTTTTATCTTTGGATTGTACGAAAAATTCACAAAATATTTTCGTACTACATAATTATTTTATTCACACATTCTCTAAAAATTTTTATTTCTCTTTCAGCATAAGGATACCAGCCTTAAAGAGAAAAAATATCAAATGCAATATTATTAATAAGATATTAATAATTTCTCATTTTTTCTAAAACGGGAAATTATCATCTAATGTGGTAAAGGGTTATGAAGGTTATTTGTCAGATCTCCTGAAGCGAATTAAAGATTTTTCTACATCTACTTATATTCAGGTTGTTAATAAGCTACTTCAGATAATCCGAAGCCTGCTGATAGATAGATTAGATCATGAGGTACATAAATTTCACCGGGCGTACAGCGTAGAAGGGACCAAGAGGACGAGAATAGAGATATCTCGGGTCCAAGAATACAAATATTCCCCTCAGAGACGTCTCAATTTCGGAGATCTTTTCTAATCGACAAGGGACACAAGTTTCGCCCTCACCGCAGATACGTGGCCGACCCGTCTCCTATTTAAGCTGGACCACAACCTTATTATGACGTATATAGCGAACAGCATCCCATCGCAGGGTCTTAACTACCGATCTCACGCACACACACACGTACGATGTGGCGGTGGTCAAAGCTTCGTTTAAAGGCAAGGAAGATATTTGAGGAAAAACCCGATATAAAAAACCTCATTTCCAGTTTGGCAAGATTCGGCAGGCTGACCTTCACTTTCGGACGGAAATCTCTGCCTAAAACGT
Organism: Pachydiplax longipennis; assembly: GCA_036926295.1. NCBI lineage: Eukaryota > Metazoa > Arthropoda > Insecta > Odonata > Libellulidae > Pachydiplax > Pachydiplax longipennis. The sequence continues at coordinate 42,288,669 of JAVFKF010000002.1, forward strand.
ACGAAGCGCCCCCTATAATTCTCAACGGGCGGAGTGGTCCAGTACCGATATCCACTTACCACCAACACACCTTTCTTCCACTCCAAAAAACACTCCTCTGAGAGCCCTCGGGGCACCGCAGAAAATCCTCCGCGCATATAAAATCCTTCCCTTATCTCCGCTGTCATGCACGTGGAGGAACCGATACATGTCGATAGGCACGGAAACGATACTTCGATACTATTTACGGATCGATATCCTCACGGATGTGTCCTTTTATAGCAGCGAATATGTCATTCCGTTTACTATACGATATCGATACTTTTCCATTCACTTTTATACGGCTCGATACACGACGCTCGATATTCAACCAGCGGTTGCACTTAGAAACGACGTTAAAAAGATATCTGCGCACAATTGAGCGAGATTTCAATTCATATTCCCTCAGCGATATCTATATAGCGATATTATGTTCACAAAAATTATTTTCATTTTGTTTCGAATGTAGATCAATGTCCCTACAAAGGACTTTTATTACATTAAAAAAAAACAAATTTAAAATTCTCATAAATTATTCAGATAAAAAACTGAGAACGTAAGATATTTCAGTTAAATTATTGAAAAATCTGCGACTTTAAAAATAGATATCTAGAATTATAATCTAACTCTAACGATAATGGCTCTCATTTCATCAGAGAAACTAAATATTTAAGTCAGGAGGAACATAAATCGTAAGTATGTAATAAATAAAAAAATTAAATATAAAATATATAAAAAAAATTATAATTATGCAATCAATCAAAAATTTTTAAAAATTTTCTAAATTAATTTTTAATTTTGACATATCTCAGTGTATAAAACGCTTCTTATATTATGGAGAATTCCTCATTCACAATAATCAAGAGAGTACACCTTCGTCGCATTTCGTCTTAGATGTGGACACGATAAAAGGAGAAATAGATAGATTTGGCCGCTTGATATATAAATATCCAAATTTAAGTTTCAAGCTCTAAAACTTTTGCGTCTCATATAACCAAAGTACAATGTAATTATTCAAACGCTAATCGGATCGATAAAATTAGAAAATCCCACATGTAAAACACGAGATTTAAGCTATATTAAACCGAAGTAACAAGTCCAATAAGCATACATTTGATGTTTATGCCGCAATTTAAAATATCTCTTAAATTTGGAAACAATATTGGTTTGAGGGGTTAATTGATATTCTACCTCATTAAACCAATTCCAAGCAAAATTTGTATTTTTCTAATCTCGCTTTTCTCCTTAAGTTTCTGTTTTATCGTGTTCTGCTGACTTAGAGGATTGCCCACAAAGCCATAACATTTCTCTCCCTCGAGAACACATTGGTGAAGATGGCAATCCAGGTGCTGTGAGCCTGGAGGAAGGGAGGAAGTTGAAGAAGAAAGGTCTTGGATGATGGGATTTATGTTCCTGTTGGAGTGGGCGCATGAAAAAACAATAAATATGGACAATTACTCGAGGCTACAATATGTTAATTCGTGTCGGATGAATTAGACTGCGGTATTTATGACTGCAGATAAGGTGTGGGGTAGTATATCGATTCGCTGATCTTTCGTAGCGCCTGGAGCCACCAACTCGTCGGTAGATTGGTTTCCGCCGGGATATCGTTCGGTGCAATCGAGTATTTCATAATCTAATCAAAGAATGAACAACTTCAGTACCACTACTCAATTCAAAACACGAAAGTACATTCGAATTGAAATTCATTTCGGAATAAAACTGCACTAGAAATACCACACTTGCTTATAACCATTTGAATGAAATGCATAAAAAGATCTGAGTTCATTTCTCATGTATTTTCTCAACGGTTTTCTTATTCAAGATTTTGTTTCATCCAATAGACTTTATTAGTGTGTTATTTTGGTCATGATTCAGCTCAGTACCTTCAAGATAATAATAATATTTAACTAAATTCTTAAGGTTTTAATGTGTTATAAAAGTGGAGATATTTAACGTATATGCTTTAATATTCAAGTAGTTTTCTCTTATTTTCGTTAGCGAAAACTTTTGTAAACCTTTATAGGAAACGTTTTCATGTAATAGAATCGGGATGAATTTAAAGTAGGAGAAAGCAACATTTATTTTCCAGCTTCGCCATTCTGCGTCAATTGAGTATCAAATTATGAAACCTGTAAAATAATCTATCAAACCATATTAACGGAAACTATGAATATTTTAGACCTTGATAAGAGATAACCTAACTCTGCCTTCGTAAAAGATGTTAAGCTAAATATGGCGAACTAAAAATTCTTTTTTTCCTCCCACAATGGTCTGTGAAAACCACTAATTAAGCTTTTCTATTTATAAAAAAAGTTGCGCACCTTTGGAAAAGGGGGAAGATTTACGCTGAAACTACTAATAGAATAATATAGACAATATAAAAAACGAAATCGTTAAGATCTTTAAATTAGTTTTCAGAATTCTTAGAATTGGTTCACAACAGTTCTTCAGAGCCCAAAATTTCTTTCCGTTGATAGCTGTTAGATTATTAAAAAATCAGCACCTATCTCATTTACAGTCTCCTCCAGCTGCCACAAATTTTTAATAATGCGTCTCACCCACTATCAGGTGAAAAATCTTTCCACGAGACGTATTCTATTGAGATTATCAATCAATCAACACTCCCATCTTATTCTCATTACAAACTCCACCCGAAAACAACCGTGGGGAAGATTGAATCCGAAATAATGCATATCCTGAAATAGTTCGTGTTCCACTTAGTCGTGTGTCGCAACAGCTGAGGCAAGTTCGTGACATCAATTATCTCTCCAAACTTTCACGGTTGCATATTCACGCCTCGGGCAAAAGCTGTGGCGAAGACGGGGGAATCCATGTCTAAACAAGGAAATTTTAATCGAGAAAAGGGAAACAGCTTCTCGTATCTCTTTGGGAGAGAAGTTCGTCGCCTGCGATACGAATCCGTCGTTCCGATTCTTTATTTTTTCCGAAACCCGAAAGCGATTTTAATATTTTCGTGTCGGTCGCACAGCACGTGTGGCGCTCGCTTTCCCTCGTTTTCAACGCTTTCTCCGCTCTCAAGTGCGATTATGAAAAGTAAACCATATCCGGCGAGACTAAAGAGAATTTTACAAGACGAGATACCAGCGCAGATAGATTTACAGATGTGTGAGTTATGCACGTAGGAGTTCCCTCCCGAGACATCCATTGTCTCCGAAGATTAAGCACTTTGAACCCCACGTAGGCTCGTTTGAAATTACGCATGCAACAATTTCTTTCTTTTCAAACGAGGACAATAAAGGACGATTTGTAGAATGATGGTATCTTTTTCAGTGGAAATGGTCATTAGGTATTAATAACATTAAAGTCTCGTGTTCCGTGTAACCGTATTTCTCCTGCTTGTATTTGATTGTCAATTTTTTCTGTATATGTCCCTAATTGAAATAGATGGCTCAGTAACTGGATATTTGTTGGGGCATTAAGAAAAAAATTAATTAGATAAATAAATAATGCAGTTATTCTCAACCTATCTTTCTCCGATACAATTTTACTGGGTCAAACTTAGCGAAAAATTAAACTTTACGTTTGCTAGTTGCAGGCACCTTTGGAATTGTAAACACTGAAACTTATATATTTGATATAACTATGCAAGGTTTCACAGAATTAAGCTCTTATATAGCTAAAAATAAAAGTATATTCAATTGCGGTAATCATGCGGCGCATCGAGAATCTCCTGACGGTAAACCTAAGACTTCCTTGCAGAATAGTTATGTACAGCTGCTCAATGGGAATCTCTGAACTAATTTAGGTAGCCTTGTGAAACAAAAAAACAAAATCATTCCAAAAGAAACATATTTATTTCTCATCTCAACGCGATGAATTAAGAAAACCATATGCAAGGGAGTGGCTTTCTCAATCTTTTTCGCCAACTTGGTAATCGCGCTCTGAGTTTCCCAATAAGAAAAACATTCGTCAGAATGAAGGGTAAACCAGAAATATCCTCGGGAACAGCAAAGCTTTCACTCGGCCAAAGTAAGGACCTGATTCGAAAAATATAAAAGTTCAGAGAATTGCCAGCGCGGGATTTCAAGTATAATAAATGGGAAACATCAAACGTTGCGCTAATAACAAATTTCCTCCTCTTCTCGCAGCCAGAGAGCTGGAAAGCAGGATTTCCCTGAGGAGGGAGAAAATCGCAACATGCGTACTCTAATCTGATCATCACGATACATTTAGTGAATTTTGGAAGTAAATGAAGTGTGCGGCATGGTTTCCTATTGCCTCACTACAAAAGTTGAGAATTTCCAAACTCTTCCCAATAGAATCAGATCGAAATCTTTCATTTCCGCTACAAATATCTCGTTGGGTAATTAGAGGCAAAAATTTCTCATATTCCATTCAAAAATTGGAGAAGTAGGCTAATATCCACGTTGCTAAATATCGTTTCACAATTACGATTCGTATATCCCCAGGAATTATTTGGCTAATTAAGGACTCGTTAAGAGCGGTGGAAGAATAAGAATCATCGTGGGAAAGCCACATCTTGACCAAAACCCGTAACATTTCTCTCCATCAATGTACGTGATGTGATGTTCATTTTTATAGCTACCGAATCAGATGTTGTTGAGATAACGTACACCGCAATTTATTCGCCAAATAAACTCGTTTGAGGGAGACGTTAAAAAATCGCAGCTGAATTTTGCTAAATGGCAACATCAATACAGACCGAAATTGGAGCCGCGAAGTTTGGAAAAAGCGGAATAGCTGGCTCTGCAAATCCTTATTTCCACCTGCGCAATTTGTCATCCGTTCCGGTCTAGTGAGGTTTTAAAGGCCTCCTCTGCTCACGAACGAGCAAAAAAGAAATCTATGATTGATTGCTGCGTTTAAGGAAAAAGTATAGGAAGGTGTATCCAAAAAATTCCGAAAAATGTAAACTTTGAAAGCAATTCCGGCATCGTTGAAACAGTTACGTAAATGTTCCGATTCAGAGGGTGGCAATAGGGAAGACCAAAGAAATCACGTCAAAGATTTCAGAGTAGAACGGAAAGTGCCTACTGAACTTCGTTTTAGTTTCAATGTATTGCTTTTTCACCCTTATGTACCAGCACCTATTTGAAGAGAACCTCCTACATTATCTAGGAAGGCCTATTTCAAATTAAGGGTCACCCAATTTAAATTTCAGGATATTACTAGGCAGGCCAAGCCTGGCCTAGCCAAAAGTTTTTTTCACAAATTTTCAATAATATTTTTTAATATGTATAATTATTTATATGTTTAATATTATTATAAAATGATTATTGATTATATGTTATAATGCTAAATTATTAAATTATTATCAAATTAACTGAAGTAATATTTAAAAAGTTGTTTCAATAAAATTTGAAGGAGAACTTGAGTAAGACGAAAGACATTTACTTATAAGACGCGGAAACAGGAATCAATGAATGTTTACAATGAAATCTACAAAATATAATGAAAACAACATTTAAAAATAATGTGCATGTACGTAAAACTTGATTAGTACGAAGAATACATTCTGCAAAAGTATCGCACAAATTGAGATTAGCATTTGTGTTTCAAATGAAACGACATGTTACCAAAAAGTTTGCAAGATGGGGAAATTATTTCCACTAACATTTATATTAAATCTGATGAGCTAGTGATAAAGAAAAACGATCTGAGCAAGCAATACATAAACGCAAACGATTAGAAAACAAATGCTGGAAATGAAATTTAACTTCGCACATAAAGTTGTGCGACTAATACCAAAGTGGTAAAATAAGTTAAAAATTGTGAGTTGACTGCAGATACGAAGCGTTTGCTTATTTCAGAAAACAAACAACTAAGTTATCAAAAGAATTTTTCTTTTATATGATGTTACTGATTAATGGAATGGAATTAAGAGAACGCGAGAATCGATTGTACAAATGAATCTTCATCATCCATTCCGTTTCATACGCTCCGATAAATAATGCTGCGTATATTTCTTCCGAAATCATTGATGATATATTGTGCATAAATAATAGTATTTCACAGGAAGAATTTTCTCCGTTTTCGCTATAAGTTTCAGCGCGCGTATTTGCACTCGCCAAAATCAAGTCCAACCAGTGAATCTAGTCCAACCGAAGACATTGAAACTCGAGGTTGTTTTTGCAGATAATCCGACAATTAAATGATCATAAATTTGTCGTAAGAAGGTCAAGTACAGTAGATAAGAAGTCCATCACAATCAAACTTATTCCTTTGTTTCCTCGCTCTTGTGCTCTTCGTATTGTGGAATGGGAAATTTACGAGGGAGATCAATCCTTCAGCATTTTAGAATACTGAAAATTTTAATCTTGCACCGTTATCAAATTCAATTAAAAAAATATCTACGGAGCTAAGAAAATTTTTAAGAAAATAACTCTGCGAGACTCAGCAGAAGGGGAAAAAGTTCTTTGCTGATTTTTTAGAAGGAATCCTCAATGGCGTAGGTACAAAAGGCAAGCCAAGGGCGAGATGAGGTCAACCTGAGCAGCTGCTCATTCAGGGATAAGCCCTTAAGGGACAAAAGAACTTGGGCAGAGGAAGGAAATCCTCACTCGTACTATACGCAATATACCGTATATATACTAAGAATTCGCAACCCGGCAGTCGAAATGGGTAGTATAAATTTATAAATTTCTATGTGCATGATTCAGCTAGCGGCAAAGGAATACTCTGTGTCATATCTACATATGAACTCTGCTTTTTGCCTTTTGGCGTGTGACGGGAGGGCATGTTTCATGAGATTATATTCCTATTCTATCATTACTGCCGTGTATTGTCTGATTACCTAAGTTCTAATTCCATATCCTCACATTATGCAAATATTTCGTAATTATACTCTTCAGCTTCATATTGAGCGGGAGAGTCATTTGGGCTCTATCAAGAGAAGATAGGGTTGCCTAGGTGAAAATCGAACATCATTTAGACCTAATTTTCAGTATTTATGGTATTTTTATCAATGTTAATTAAGCCTTTTTTTTAACTTTCCAAAGTTTTATTTCCTGTTCAATAATCACGTTTCGTTGCGTAACAAATACGAAATGATTTATAATTCGTATCATAGCTTTAGATGATTCCAAGGAAGTCAAACATTAAAGGAAATGTCGGAAAGATGCACAGAATTAAATTAAATATATAAATTACTTTTAACGAGTGAGGGGAAAAACTGAAAATTTGGTTTCATTTCAGAAGACTGTCAAAGCTCGTTACAAATACGTCACGCTCATTATTTGTTAGGAAAGCTCATAAAAATCTACATCTACGTATGCTTACAGTCATTCGGGGTTGCGACTGTGCGTTAAGGCAAACAGTCCTCGCTATTCCTTTTATGTCCACTCAACGATAGAAAATGTACTTATAAATGTACTTATTGATTTATATTTTACAATTTTACCCGAGTTACAAGAGACGAAAATCCAAAAATTTTAATGCCTTTTGCCTGGACGGCCATCAAGCTTTTGTGAAAAATTTATACCTGATATTATAGATGAAGAAAGCATTATTGAGCTAATTTAATTAGTATCAACGATACACTGCGAAAATAATTCGAAATAAAAATACATTCAACACACAGATACTCCCGTATCATGACTTCATGTGCTAAAGACGGAAACTTCGATGCCCTATACCCAAATACCGTACATTAGATGAATGAAGAATTAGTTAACCTCGGATCGGAGGTACCCCGCGGGGTGTTCGCACCGAGGGATGCAGAAGATCCCGGATTTGGTAAAGATGAGGGATGGCCCAGGAGGCGACGAAAGCCACCTCTCATTATTAGTGGAGACGCGCGCCCCCAGAAATAGAATTATTTGTTGGCTTTGGCTCCGAATGGCATTCATCCGGACAGAATGTGTGCACACATAGGGAAATACAAAAAACCTCTCTCTCTTAGACCATTCGGAAATTTATGGGAGAGCCGCTTCTCATTATTCGTGTTACCCCAAATTCAGCCGGCCGCCTTTTTTCACTCGGGAGGGAACCTCACAGGACGAAGCCGTTTTAAGTTGAATACTCTGAGGCTAATCTCGTCCCGTGGGGTCCAAAAATTGATTCGCGATTCTTTCGAAGGAGTCGTAAAATTTAATCCAAGGTTTTGCGGTTCCGTAGAAAAATTAAAAGCGCGCCACAAATAAACGATTCGAATAGTTCCTCCCGACGGGATTATTTTTCTAACGGAGGAGATGGTATTGGAGGAATGTAATTATTTATTTATCGGATCCCTTTTCCGTTGCCGAAGATTAATTACACATCGGTGGCATGCGGCGTCAAAATAAATGGAAACTGCGGTTTTGGAATTGAAATGAGCACTTGCGATTTACTTCTGAAATCAGTAAATCGGTTTACTCAAGTTTACGGCTGTGGAAAGTGATATTAGGAGAACTGTGCTTGAGATTCGGCCACTTAAGGTATTACTCATTATGATAGTATCTCAGAAAAAACAGCTTCTCTTAGAATTTTTAAAATATAATTCTTTCTCTGCATAGCTGACTGAATGTCTTCGCGTTAGATTGGTTTTACGATCATTTTTGTCAATCAATTAGAAGTAAACGTAACTTTTTTAAATAATAGGTTGTTTACTTCATAAGTTATTGATTTCCATTTCAATACACAATTAATACTGGATGGATATCAAGATCGAGAATTTCAAGGAAGATTTGGATACTTACTACTTGAATAATTTGGAATATATTGTGAAATATTCAGCAAAGTAAATTCGAGCGACAATAAAATGTTAAACGTTGCTATAACTCTTGAATCAAAATAATTGTTTGGAAATGAAATCCATTGATTTACATACAAAATAACCCGACGTTTCCGAAAATATTTTCTGTAAGCATAAATGTAACTCAAAAAATTTGATAATATCATCATGACGTATATTGGTCATGAGTTGTCTCCACGCCTCTAGTTTTTTTAGAGAAAATGTTGAAAACATAACATCATATAGTTTTTACTAAAGTCCACTTGACCATCCATCCGTGTGGCTGCGTTAATTCATACACAAAAGGTTTAATCAGCTTCAACACTTATCTAAATTGAAATTAGCAATCTTTTCACCGATTAGCCTAACAGTCTTATCACGATTGACTAAATTAACGAGTAAAAATTTTCTTTTCGAGAAAGAGAAGCCCACTCGATAAAACAGCTTTCGCAACCCACAGGGAGAGATTAAGAATTTAATTCTGTGAGTAAGAACAGTGGGAACTCCTCCATCGGAATTATTTTTATGGTCTTTCCCGAAGACTCTGATGGGTTTCCGAGCGAACCAAAAAAAACCTTCTTAATAAATCAATCAATCAATCAGCTGTTTTTTCGTTCGGCCGCAGGTGTTGGACATAGTAATTTTCCCACGGCTCCTCACGCTATCGCTCTCCTTTAAATTAAATCTAAAAATTATACCCGGGCCGAGAGTATTCCGCCGTTACCATCAAGAGGGAGGGAACGTCGCGAGGCAACCGAAAAAAAGAAACGGAATCATTCCGTAACGAAACCCTTCCCTCTCGCCGGAATGACTCCCAATAAAGAAAACGGCTAAGTGGTGTGGATTTTCAAAGCGTTGAGCAGTTTCCTTCATCAGTCATCTTCGTGATAGTCATCGCCGATAAAGCCGTGGAAATGGAAGTATGGCATTGGTCCTGTCGCCGGAACCCGAAATTTTCTCATGAAACGGGTGTCGAGACCCGGCCCTTGATAAGAACTCGGGAGAAAAAGGAAGGAAAAAATGCACGGGCTTAATGGTCAGAACAATCAAAACTCGGCGTGATTGGTGGGAAAGGTGGGAAAAAAATCGAAGAGCGCGCAAGGAGCGCCATCATTACTCTGCGCTTTTTCATTTCCTGCGCCCTGAGAAAAAAGGAGTCCGAGGGTGGGGCAGATGCAGGTATGGGTAGGAAAAGGGTTGCGGGGAACCCTAACAGTCAGGATGACTAGAGGCAAAAGGGTTGGGGACGTAAAAAACGCTGCGGGGAAATGAGAGAGGGAAAAGGGTTGCCCGAAAAGAATCTTTTGGGTGTATCTAGAATGGATTCGGAAGAACCAAAGGGTTGGAATGGGAAGAGAACTGTCAAAAGTTTTTCCAGTGAAATATGACGATATTATAATGACTGGGGGAAGGATCTTATAATGCATTCGACTTTCGACAGATTTCGAAAAAAGCAGGTAAAAGGTGAATTTCTGGAGAGGCATTTGTCATCAAAAACGGTGGCCACGGGGCTATGCTGAGCTGGATTTATGCTTCATACGATGGAATATATGTTCTTAGCGTGTTTACGGAGTTTTGAGGAGGAATCATAAAATATATCTATGGGCCCTAAAAGAGGCGTAGTAAATAATAATTCAAGAAATATCTCAAACGAATAATGTATCAAGAGTGGTAAACTATGGTCGACTTATAGCGGATACCATTGGGCGATTAAGCGACTTATGCCCTTTTTCAATGAAGAGGAATTCCTGCCTTAATAAATTTACGACGAAGTTTGTCATGAGAGAGAAAACAGCTGAATTCTTTCCTTTCCTTCGCTAACGATGTGTTTGGAGACGAGATATGGCCATCTTATTGGCAATTATTATAATGGAGCCTAATTGAAATCCTGGAACCCGAAATAACTGAGATTTGTTGGTTTATATCGGCTCAGCCTAGCACAAAAAAGTGAGAGGTGTGTAATATTTTATAATGGAAGAATGCAAGGAAGATGTTTCTTTAGTAGAAAGAGGTCTAGGAATAGCTTTCTAGAGGAAAACTTTTTCTAAGTTAGGAAGAAATTTGATTTCGGTATCGACTGTGATATCATTGACCCGATTGAAAATCTTTATTATATTATATATACAGAATATGACATAAACAAAATGTGTTAATGCAAAACATAGAAGAAATCCAGCCACCGACTTTAGAGATATGAAAAGATATAGCAAGAATATTCATAAACATTTTACCTGACAGAGTTATTTTCCCATTTGCACATTTTCCATAAAAATGGTTTTAGATGAGGAAATGCTCATAAAGTTCCGAATTTCTTAATGACCTTAATCGACACGATAAACTCCACCGTTTCCCCCTCACTCGGCCTAAAAAAGAGCACGTTACATAAAGAATTTTGAGTGGCTTACTTCAATATCAAGGTCATACGGAGAGATTTATGGGATTTATCTCGTTCCTTTCCTTCTTTTTAAGATATGAAACATCGTAAATATAAATAAAACCGGATATGCGCGTAAGAATAGGCCGTTGAGAGGGAACATTCTGAAATTTTCAGTCCTCGGGAAAATGTGTGAAAAACACGAAAACGGGAAACGGCTGAGACGTTGAGTTTTTGAAGGAGATAAAATTATACTCAATCCGTTTTGTTTTACAAAAACGAGCCAAAAAATTCCGTCCCTTTCTTTGTCCATTCGCACTCATTTGCATTCATTTGAATTGCAGATGCGTGAGACGCGCTAAGTTGAGAATCTGCAAGAATATGCCTTTTCTGGTGACTTAAGTCCCGAACAACTACCGCTATGAAAAAGTTGATTAATTCAAAGAGAATTTAATTATAAATTCATAACATAACTTTTGCTTAAAACTGAGAAAAAGTCTCATTTTCATCCTAAATAGCTCCCGCGAGAAACAATGAAATTAAAATTTATACCTTCATCGCTAACAGACATGGAAACCTTCGCGTACGAAACGGCATTTCTCAGCAAAAAGGATGTTTTATTCCAACTGTTTGAAAACAAGTTTGCTTCATAATCATCCGAGTTAAATTACAAAAAAATGCAAATGGTAACCAGACTTACTCCTAAGATCAATGCACGATCACAAACGATTCACGCGTCTCTATTTGTACACATACGGAAAACTGTCAAATTCCTACGAACATTACCTAAATGGTGAACAGTTAGAAATGATAATTTTTGAAACTTTTCGTGGAACAGTCATTATTTTCTTCAAATGACAGTGCTCAAGCTCGAGTCACGAATTTACAAATTCAAAATAACAAAAAATCATAAACAAACATGGTCTAAACAAGATTCGAATCCGGAACCTCGACGCAGTTAGCCTTTTGATAAAAGTTATTCTGCTACTACGTTATTATGCTGTGTGCAATAAAATAACACGTTGACCACTACGCCACAAAGATTTGCAGTATAATTTATTTATTTATACACGAGTATTAAATATTCTCTTATTCTTACATGCGTCTTTTGGTTCTGAATTAAATTCATAATTTTCAAAAATTCAAATTTTTTTTTATTCTTTATTGTTCCCATTTCACAACTTCCTGATATATATTCTCTGATAAAAGTCCAGAGTATATCAGTATTATAGAATTGACTGAATATGTTTTGAAAATGTTAAAAATGAATAAGATTTTTAAAATATACCGATATGAAGAAATTTGAAAATCTGATTGAATCCCACCATTCTACAAAATAATTCTTTGGGTGACTCCATGTATATTATTGATTGAAATGACTTAGATAAAACGTCCATATAAAATACATAATCGACATCGACGCTATAAATGTTTGTATAACTTAATCAGCAACTGTGTGTTTCTCTTGTGGGATATTTACTTTCAGTTCAAGTACTTGGGAGTTCAATACATTAACGAATTTCCTTTAATCCGGCAACCATTCATATAAAAATCAAACCTTCCCGTATAAAGGGAGTTATAGGATTTTTTCTGTGAGAAGACCACCCTTGAATCCTATGGGCCCTTTGTCCTGAAGCTCTTTTAAGGAAAGCATGATTTTCAGAGAGGGATGTGGGGGTGGAGAGAGACGTGGACGAGTTAGACAAAGGCGTCTGGGAGATAGTGATGGATGCGAGTTGGCTCGTAGGAGGGCCTGGAAGAGGGATGGATCTATTATAATGAGATATGAGAAGGAAGAACTTAAAAGGCCGAAAGGACAGCCAGTGGACAAGAGTCGATCCAATGGGGACGAATCGAATGATATGGAGTAAACAATTTATTTCACTACAGCTATTTTAGTCCACCTTTGTAGTTATTCCTCGAATCCGAGCTATTTGCCGATCACGCTCCATTTAAATTCGATCTTTGATATTCGAAAGAATTTGGACTCTGGAGTTCGTCGTATTAAGACATGATTTGAGCCGGTATCCTTATTATGACCAAAAAGAAAGATTAGGAAAACTCATTAGTCTTACTAATAACAGCGCGGGGTCTTCATAAGATGGTAAGATCCAGCGAGGGTGAACTTGAAACGAATTCTTCCCTAAGGGGTGTTTACTATCTTTGGGTAACTGAATGATAATTTTTTTGCTGTATAAACACTACGGAAATCACATTAAGATTATATTTAAGTACAAATGTAAGAGAGAAAAAACAGAATAACTCGTCACTCAGCCAGCTCAAGCCAATGAAAATTACAAACATAATGGGAATAATGCCTAATAAAAAATTCATTCTAAACTATGTACATATGTACGGGTTGATATAAGTTTTATCTTAATCGCTAAACTATTATATTTAAACATCACATTTTTCAATTTCAATCCAATACTTTTCTATTAATATATTGTTATTTACAAAGAAAAATTTAGCGGAAATAACACTCACCACAAATATTCTGAGTGTATTCATTGATTAAATTCCATCGTCACTCAATTTTCAGAATCGTCGTTCACCGAAAAAATTGATTGAATGCATTATTCTGAGAATTCGAATCAACGCGCCTGGAAATATGAAAGAACAGGAAGTAATATAAAAAACAAGGAGCGTGCACGTATGAAGGAACTCACGGACGAGGGAAATAATAAGCTATCATGCAGTGAATCTGTGGAAAGAAAGAGAAGGAATAATATCCTAGTCGTAAATGCAACTGCCTTTTTATACATTAACTTATCTTCTTATTCTTCACTGATCGGTGAAGATATGACAGTTTTTTAGTGTTTCCGCCGGAGTTTAAGCCTACATTAATTTCGTAGAATAAAACAGGAAGTATAATTATCATTAAAAATACTAATTCCTTAAAAACACTCCTACGATTCAATTACAGCAATAGCTAATACTTTTATTTCTTGATTTTCTATCAGGATCCATAAATAAAGAAACTTTTAACTGACACAGTGTTCCCCCTTTTATATAAAGCACTTAATAGAATCTACTTTAATAAAACATTAAGTGAAAATTTAATATATCCTTTCCTCTTACAGGTAAGGGAAATGTTGATACATCACACAAATAGGGGGGACACAAACCCAAGGATAGAAAGAAATTGACTTGATCGGGACTATATCCCGCCTCTTCCACTTACCGAATGGAAGTTTTAATAAGAAACTATCAAACCTCAATCCTCTTTGTTAAAATGTTGCTAAATTCAACTTTTATGCATAACTGTTTTTGTTATATTTTCGAAACGTTAGATATTACTTTTACTAAAACTAGCATCTCAATTGGTATGTATATTATTGGTATAACTAGTATATTAATTGGTATGATATGTATGTATATGCATCTTAAATAATGCAATTTTCAAACACTAACTAGTAGAATCTTCGTGGTGATAACACTTACAGTAAGTAATTCGATTATTTATGCCTCAAGCATTGCTAAGAAGTACCAAATAGAAGTACCAAACATCAAACCTCATTTCCTCTTTGTTAACTTGTTACTAAACTCAACTTTTATGCGTATGATAACTGTTTTTGTTGTATTTTCGAAACATTAGATATCTCTTTTGCTAAAACTAATGTTGTACTTGGTGATATCTAGTTATATGCAACTTTAACGATAACTAGAAAAATAATAACTAATAGAAGCTTTATGGTGATAATATTTATTGTTATTCTATTATTTACGCCCAAAGCATTGCTACGAAATAGCCCAGGATAAACTTCACGCAATAAATATGAACAAGACACGAGGTGAAGGTAATAGTTTGGAAGAGCGTGATGTTTCCGAGACTAAAATTGCCGACCGCAAAAAGGAGTCGCGAAAAGTAAAAGGCACGAACCCATTGACGCGTAGGTGTTGGTCACAGCAAATGTATGGCTGTAGCAGTTATGGGCGATACGGGAGTCGTTTGGAAGATTAGAGCTCTCCTTCCAAAAGCCGCGTTGGCCCTCTGCCCTTTCCTCAGGCATTCCTGATGCGCCTACTCTACCTTCAATTTTTTTTCCTCCGCGCCGGACGAAATACATCCGATAATTTAGGATTTGCTGGCAGATGGGGAGGTTCCCTCCCTCCTTTCTCTCTCTCTGAAAAGGGGTTTATCCTGGAACCTGGAGAGAGGATTGTGAGGAGGAAAGCCAAAAGGGTTCCTTACGGGGGTGGTAGGGACGAAGGAGAATAGAGCCAGACTTCTCTAAGCCAACAACAAAAAAAAGTCAGAATGAAAAAGCGGACTCCCCCATCCGTGGGCGCGTTTTTAGAGCGATTTGAAATCGTCTAGAAAAGAAGCGATACGGGGAAAAGCGGAGACGGATGGAAAAGAAATGATTCCATTTTTCTCGAATTTTCAAAAACTCTCTGTGTAACGGACGAGAGAGGCGCAGTATATTCTTGGAGGGAAATTTTTCGACGCACGTGACAAGAGTGTGGAGGATATTCTTGCTCTGAGAGCTATAAATTAGGGGCGATTGTTATACAATTCCAAGATACCTTATCCAGCTTCTCTTCTCGGAATTAATTCGTGATTTTAGAACTGGGGTGGAAAGTTGGCGATCTTCAGCAAACTTGAAGTTTCAAATCAATCTAGAGTTTTCGTTCTCTGCTTCCAATATTTTTGATTTCTTTATTTCCTTTATCCTCATTAGGTCAGTGTCAAGAGCAATGAATACGGAATTTCACAAATAGCTAAAATTAATCATCGATAATGAACTTTACTACACAAAAATTTTTGTACCTTATAGACGAGTACATAAGGAAATGATGCGACACCGTCCATCGCCCTATCGGGAAAACTTTACCCCTTGGAAAATCTCTAAATCTTCCCCTGTCTACCAAGATAATCGCGTGAACTTCCCCTGAACTGAATTTTAGAATCGAACTTTCAACCTCCTAAATGGAGTTCTCGTCTTATGAGTCTGGTCTTTCAACGAAATTCACCAACGGAGGTATTATCTTAAGAAATCATAATATGATATTACTAATTTTTTTATAGCCTGCATTTTAAGAAACACGGGAAATTTTCTATAACTCCATCCACGTGGAAACATTTGTTTTCTCTTCTTTTGTTTGCACCTGTGCGAATTTTCTTAAAATATATAGAGAGAATGTTATACGCAAGTGTAATATTAATCATAAGATGTGCAAGTAACTCTACCGTTAAAAATTTTTCTCTTGGCCGAAAGCTGTTCTCTTCCAAGATTTCTTTTACACTCACTAAAATCCCGATTATCCGTGCTTGGTTTTTTCACTCTTAGACGATATTTTAAGAGGTTTTTTTGAAAATAGTTTAACAAAAATACGAGTATATTTGATCTCTAATACAAATAGGACTTACGTAAGACCTTCTCTATGAAGTTACGGCAGTGACATTATCGCTAAAAGAAAAGAATTAATAAAATTAAGAATAAGTTGATTAAAGGAATCGTAACAACGAACTATAGGCTAAAATAACAATAAATGGTTTATTTACACAAATTATGAACACTGTAGAAATAAAAGTGAAAGTGTTTTTTATATTATTTGGGCAATCTTTCCCCATCATTTTCGAATACTCAAGAGTCCACAGTATTAAAAACTAATATTAGGCTCATAAGAATAAGGAATGATGAAATACCGAAGAGAATGTAATTCTCGAAAGACAATACTTGTAGATTTTCAGCATTTCCAAGAAATGAATAATGAGATCGAACGATAAGACACGTGGTGGGAAGTCGCTATGTGGGCTCTAGAATTTAAAATCACGAATTTGAGCTTGGATTTTCCATGACTCTCTTAGTATTCAGAAGTAGCGTCTAATATATACCAACCCTAACTTATGTACAAATTTATCGTCGGAATCGAAAGTTAAATGAAAGTTGGAATACTTATGTTCGATCCCTAAAAATATGTGATGTTCAAGAGCATTCTGTTTTTTTATCGAATTCCTTCTCAACCTGTGAGATTAATTAACCATATGATAAGCATAATACTTTACCATCAAGCGCAAAGGTATTTTCAATTAAGGAATGGCTAAATTATTCCGTGTGTGCTGATAGATTTACAAAGCCATTCACTAAACTCCTAATTAAATTCATCAAATTTTTATAAATATAAGTGTGAAAAATCGGTAAGCTAGCTGAAAATTCAGTTATGAAAGCACTTAAAATATTTTCTTTCCAGTTTTGGTGGTTATACGAACCAATATTCTTACATACGTTTTCCAACAGCAGCAGTAAGTTAACAAGCACAATCGCTCAATTTAACTGAAAATTAACTTCAAAATAACAGGAAAGCGAAGTCAAAGTTGAACCGGTAATATTCAGCCTTCTGTCCCGCAAATAACGTAAATAATTCTAATTAAATTTACCACAAAATAAAATTACTTCAAAGATCAGGATAAATATAAGACGTAAAACTTTTCCAAACTTCAATAACTATCCATGAGACTGCGTTGTAATAAGGCTTATTATGCAATTCACGCACTTCTTCACGATTAATTCCATCTTTCTGAAGTCGATATGTATTGTGCCGATTAAAGGCAACGTACTTGTCGCTAGCAAAACAATTAGTTAAACATCCAGCGATCCCAAGACGTTTTACCTAACATCCTTATTAAAGGAGGATTGCGTCTAGCCGGCCTCGGGCGCCAGCGTTTTTAGCACGTCGCTCAATTCTTATGATGGTTACGGTGATAGTCATATAGCGGCACCCTTTCTTTATTCCTTTGAACTCTTTCCCAACCGCCGATATCTCTTTATGAGGATGTGAAATGATTACTGATTATTTCTCGAATGAGCCACTATCAAGCATCAATGTCATCCTTTTAAGTTTTGCCATCAGCTGAAAGGAAGAGCGACATTATGCTTAAAGTGACAAAGGACTTCGCGGGAGTCGAGAAATGTTGCTTACTATCTTCCGAACGAAAGTGTACTGGAATTAATTTATCTGCTTTAATTAATAATGATTCTTATGCCTTTAAATTTCATTACTGTTAAATTTAAGAATAGGTAAAAGCTGTCGATAGAATATTTCATAAAATTAAAGGAATTTTTCACCGTTTCCATCACGTAATAGTTAAAACAATAAAAATTTATTATCTGAGATAAATGATGGTATTTAAAAAAATTGACACAATAAAGTAAATAAAATTTTGTAGAAATCTGAGAAAATACAAATATTCCTTTTGTGTAGGAAAAGTTAATAACATTTTCCCAAAGTAATTTAAATTGTACGGGAATTCCAAACAAAAGAATCATCGAGTCAGAAGTCACACATTGGGAAGGAGACTTAGCTCCAGGAAAAATTCCTTGTGCTTAAAAAAAATCACCATGATTAAAAAGGTAACTCTGCATGGTTATCTTCTATTGAAATGGTTTTGAATTAATGTGCACGTATAAAACGAAATATATTCATTCAGATGATTTTTTCAATACTTTCACATCCAAAATTGTATTTCAAACTACATTCGGAAATTTTCATCTTCCTTGAGAACAGTGACGTATCTTCGAGAAGAACATCGAAACAGCCCCTTTTCCTCACGGCCAGCGACTTAATCTACAGCACGCCAAAGATTCATAAAGAACAATCATCGCATCGTAATCCATTATCCGCTCCTGGCCAAACATAGCTCGAGTTAAATTTACCAACAGATAGGGGACAAAAAATTGCATCGACCTTTACGAAAATAGCGTCGGCCGAATTATAAATACGGTTTCACAAAGGACGTTTAGCTGTACAAAAATGGGTGCCACTATAAAATATGGGCTAATAAACCATCCAATAAACATCCGACCGCTTAATTTGTCGCACGGAACCGTCAGTTAGGAGTTTGATAAGTGGCGGTGTTCGCGCATAGGAGTAAGTCACCAGTGCGATGAGAGGCGGGGAAGGGCCGGGGTGTTTTTTAGGAGGAGGCTCGAGGAGAACCATTAATAACCAGAGGCACACATATGAGAGGGGAAAAACTCGTTCGTATTTTTTCAAAAAGATCCTTCGTTTACGCGGCCGTCATTTCTGTATTCTCCTCCAGAGTTGGGAAAGAGGCGTGGGAAGGAATTGTGGGAAGAGGAAAGGAAGAGAGAAGGAAGAATGTAAGAAGGAGAACTATGTGAAGAAGTAAAAGGTGAAAGGTGAATTATAAGGGAGAAGGTTATAGATTAATTGAAAAAGACAAGGGGAGAAAGATGGATTCAGATGACATTAAGATAGGTTAAATTATTATCGAGTATTTGGAGATAGAGAAAAAGGTTGACAAAAAGAAACTAGAATTACGAGAGAGAAAATTACAAAGAGTCTAGGTGGAAAAAGGAAAACTGATTAGAAAACTGTTAAATAATTGTGGATACTAATATTATGACGAAAAGCATACTACATAACGTCAAATTTTGGAATTAAGGGAACCTTAGAGTTTGAAAAATATAAGGAATAGTTCGTTTAAGTAAATAATCACACATTATCAAAAATGATAACAGAAATTATACCATAAGACTCCTTCTATTTACATAAGAGAACAAAAAGAAAGTAAATTAGAAGTGGGAAAGAATATGAAGGAAGAGAGGCAGGAACAGAAAAAAAGATACTTTTTAACGGGTGAAACTTTATTTCTAGAATTCAATCTGTTTAAAAAGTTTGAAGCGCGGAAACGAATTCATACATTCGAATAGATACCGTAGTCTATATAATTTCATTTAGAGTTGAGAGAAGAGAAAATCGAGAGAGAGAGAGAAAAGACAAAAAGAGTGAGAAAAGGAATGAAAATAAAGAAATAAGAAAGTAAACAAAGAAAGAGAAGGAAGAACACGAAATAAAGAAAAGGTGACAAAAAGAACAAGCAAAAAGAGAGAAGAATAACGAGAAACACGAATGAAAATCTAAGGATACAATAATACAGAAAGGACAGAAGTAAACCTAAGGGAGAAGAAAGAGAGAAAGTAATGGATATACTACAAAAATCGCAGAGAACGAATCAAATTGATAGAAAATACACTGGAAAAGAAACGAAGATTTTTTTCCATTGCGCCTTGATTTGGATCCCCTACAGCCACAACCTGCCCCGTCCCACACCCATTTTCCCCTCTCCATTTCTCAAAAGCGAGAGAATAGCCAAAGGAGGCAGAATAACTTTTCCAATTCTAATTCTCTTCCATTTTTCACTGGATTCCCTTTTCAACGTCAGCCGCTTTTTTCCCTCCACAGCCGACAGTCTTCCGCCCATTTCGTTACGGAGCCTCCGGTAAAAAAGGGGTCCGCATTCTAAGATATGGGAATTTGAAGGGGGAGTGGGCGGCCGTAGGAAGAGGCCCTTAATCGCGGGATTGCCCCCTACGACGCTGAGGAAATCACACGGAATTCAAACCTGGGACACTTGGATGAGCCACACACTATTACTCAAAGCCAGTCGAGATAAAAAATAATAAAATTTCTCGACTTTTTTATTTAGAAATATGCGCCCCGTAGTGAATTCCTGGATGGGTAAGGTAAAGGATTGGACGGACTGGGATTTAGACGAAGCGAGAATAATTTGAACGGATGGATGCCAAAAGTGTCTAGGAGAAAGGGTTGGTGGGGAGCCTCGTAAAATTTCGATAATTTTGGTGTAAGAAACGCGGGACAGTAGCAAGCAGGACGGTGAGGTCCACCAAATTACATGGACCAATAAAAGGGACGTGAAAATACTTTAGAGCTGAAGGATACATTTCCAACATCCCCGATAAACTTGTCTGTTATAACTTATGACCATGAACACAAAGTCATTACTTCACCGTCTGCTATAAAACTCCGCGAATATTAACCATCATCTTATGTAATTTTCTAATAAACGTATTCTACTACCTGACAGAGAGTTGACTACCAAGAAAATCCCAGTAGCTACAATTTTAGGAATAGAGAAATGGAGCTATCACTAAATGATATGGTATTGATAAATGTTTTCATAAAGTAGGAGTCTTCAAAGTAGATTAAATTATGAACTTCTGTCATTTGAAAGGTATCGAAAATCAATCATTATTGATAGGATACCTTTCGTATAGATGTATTTGAATTCCCTTAATTCCTCTATTACTATACTTCATACGATATTTCACAATTCTCTATCTTTCGGTAAAATGTCGATAAAATTTCTAATCGTAAGTGTTATGATATTAACACCTACATGTTATTATGAAAATTAAAACGGAAAAGGAACAGAAAAATGCTGGTGTACTGTATTCACATTCTTCATGATTCTACGAAATTGAGAAATTGACTTATAAGAATAAATTTAGAAGATACAATTCAAAATGTATAACATCCCTGTAAACTAAATATTTATTATATAATGAAGAAGAATGCTAAACGTGCTTTAATTTCTCCTTTAGGACTTAATACGATTAAAAGTTAAATAGTGAATTTCGTTTGAAATAAAATTAACTTTAAAGAAGCGAGTAGAGTCACACAGACTTGCAAACTTTCTGGTAAGTTTGGCGTGGCTAACACATGTTACACATAAGCCGGAGAAAGAATCAGACGAGAAATTTTATTTCTCTTTCAATTTTTACTCATGCTCCCTCTTGTATAGTGCACATATTCAAATTTTTGTGTTTTCTTTTGCTGAACGAGTTTATCCATAAAGAATCCATTGGTAACTTTAAAAGAAACTTATCATTCGTAATATAATTTTTTTTCACCTTTAACACTTTCCAGCGATTAAAGTTTCTGGTACCGCTAATGTCACTTAAAATTCCCACTCCTTTTTCGTGAAGACCGTGAAATTCATCATTGGAAAGTTTATAAACATTTAACGACCGAAAATACTTTAATTGGGTTAATTGAAATCCCAGCGTTATATTATTACTTCCTTCATTTACATTGACGCGAAAGATGAATAGATTGCTTCCCAACTCCTGCCAAAAAATCACGATTTCTAGCTCGGCCGTCTGAAAACCGGATGCTTGACACATCTCGGAGATAAAACGCTAAAGGATGAAAATACCGCATAGCCACCGCTATATCTCTCCAAACTTCAAAATAAACTTTCTCGCTAAGTATACCCGGTTAATTTACGCGGCGATTTGATTTCCTGATACTTGTTTGCTACCACGGCAGCCACGAAATTCTCTTGGCCCCTTTCTACCTTTCAGACCAGCTCTTGAGCCTTCAGCTGCTGATCCTCCATTCCTGATCATTTCTTTATGGAAATTGAGACATAACCTTCAAGCAGATGACGCTTTTTCCCGCACAATTTTCAAAATGTCGCATGTAACCGCTTCATTCCGGTCAATCCCGTAATAATAACTCGAAGCGTGCTAAGGCGTAGCGTGAGCGACAGACTGGAACTCCCTTTGCGTTCCTTGCGTGAGTGGACTGCAATTTCGTGTTTTACACGGGATAAACTTTCATATCTCCTCAGAAAATAAACTACGACGAATTCTTTGTGGAATTTAAAAAAGTTGACGATATTCTCATTCTCGCAGTTTCACTAATATGGAACGCGATTTTGAGAATAGTATCGTAGCTGTACATAGCTCTTACAGCTAGTTTAAATAATTTCACCGCCCAAACGAAATATTTAATCCTTCATAAGATTCCACATAAGAAATGACTTGGTAAAGACATTATTACTGGAAAATAAAATTTTTATTAAATAATAACATAACATGCTGGTAACATATAACAGCACTGGTGGAAGAAAATTAGCTTCCCAGAGGCCTACAGAGAAAACAGAACTAAGTGAAATCTAGATGATTAAATAGCATAAGAAATCGAGCTAGAAGCGGTAAATGTAAAAGCCTACTCCGGGAGTTACTAATCGCTACAATGACCCTACAATCATTCAGGGTTAAGCTGTATAGGGGTGAAATTCCACAAAACATCCTCCCTGAAAACCTTTGCCACATTTTAATACTTAAGTTACGATACTGATATCAATAAATCTTCAGATAACGTTTCATTGTGCGTATTTAAATACGATCCCAGTTCAGAAGTTTAATCCTCACCAGGCTAGGCTTTCGCTATACTATATAAACTTATAAAATAGAGAAGTTTACAAATGAATGAAATCTTCTGCTAATACATTAAGATACCGGTTTTGAATTAGCAGCTATCATTAGTAGAAAACATATTTATAATAGCCGTTACAATATAAGACCTCAACACAGCAGCAAGCTAGATATAATGCGAAATTTTTAGTAAGATATTCTTCGTGAAATCATTGAGGTAAAGGAGAAAACTGATTCAGGATCATTATCATCCAAAAATTCTGATTTCCTTGTATCTCCTTATTCCCTTTCTCTTTATTATAAATTCAGGAGTAAACGCATATGAAAATATACCCGCCATTGAAACATCCGTTTAGCTATTTCTTAATTATAAAATGAATCATCCAGTAACCTCATTTCTGCCGACTTTTCTCCACATAACTCCGCTCTGTATGTGGGGAAAGCCTCATAAAACATAAAAGAATACAGACATGATAACTCAATAAGAATTCTTTGAACTTAAAATATACGTTTACTACTTTCTCATATTTTTTGCTAAAAGTAATTAAAATTAATAATAAATTTCAATCTGTGAAAGTAGCCATAAGTTTCCGTTCAAGCTGCAAAGTGATGTAAAGATTTGGAATAAATTTAGAATTGATTAGTATATTGACAAGATAACCCATTCTAGGAGAGCAGTAAAACTTAGAATTGAAAATAACGTCGAGTAAAATAAAAACATCAAGTTTCAAATCCGGTCATCGCCACCGCTCATCGAAAAACTTTTCAAACCTCTCGCAATTCCGAGAATAAGATTAGCATACGGATAAACATATTCACTCCGCAGAATTATACGATTATTTGAGCGGACGGATAGAAGCACTGGTGTACTTCTTCTCCCCTTACCCTTCCGCTTTATACCGGTTTTTGCTTGACATCTGGAAAGGACGTAAGATAATCTCAAGGAGCTCGGACTACCGAGTTCCGTTTCTACAAAAAAAATCCAGAGCAGATCTTTGAACGGCGAGAAAACGCCACGGTATCCTGCCTTGCAAAAGGGAACTTTTTTCTATTTCTCCTCAAAGTCGAAGAAAAAGACACGGAAGGGTGTTATCAGTCACAGGTGGTGAGTGAAAAGATAAAAAGGGATGCGAAGGGTAGGGACCTAAAGAAGGGAAGGTTAGGGAATACGAAAGGGGGGCTGAGGTCTGCCTCAGGGAATGATGGTCAGAAATTTGCGAGTGTGAATGAATGGAAGAGGGGTAAAGTGGAAAGGGTGGAAGAGAAGAGAATGGGGAAACGTGCGAAACGGGGGGAAAAGTAAGAGTAGAATGGAGAGAAAGATCTAGGGAGAGGAAACGATAGAAAAACTGAAAGATTCAGTGGAATCAGCTGTTCTGCAGAAAGTTAAAAAAATGAACCTTATCTTCAGGAAAACGGTAGATCTGTAGAATGTATCCCAGCTAAGAAGAAGGAAATATTCTTCAATATTATTTCTATAAAAATTAACACTTCCCAGGGAATGAAATTGGAAAGGGGAGAGTTGAGTATCTTCCGGAAATTATTCAAATTAAAATCTCAGAACTTATTTTAGACTACTGACATAGATTCTAGATTAAATCATAAATATTTTAGGCACTAAATAGTGTTATCTAATTATGAACTAATGAAACAAAACGTAATTAACTGTTACTGGCATTTTCACTCAAGACACACATGAAACCTATGAAAAATTAATAATCAAATCAAAAATAATGATCTATAACCTAATGACTTTTAAATCAATTTTATATACTAAATTAAACATTTAATTTCTGTATTTCTTGTACGAGTTTCTCGTATTGCTATATTGAAACGGCAACTACCTCTGTCTCAACATTCAAGAACATCAAATGATTTAAGATCATCAAGTGATTATGTAAAATTTCCCAGAAAATTGCAGCATATATTAAATAAGGGTCAATTAAAGTTATCGATGTTTAATTTCTAAGCAAAAGATTATGAAAGATCTTAGCCCTTAAACATGATCCCTCTGTTGGCTGCTATATTTTTACAGTCTATTTCCCCTACGGTTTTGGTTCACTTCGATTGCGCATAAACAATCTTTGCCTATAGTTTCCATCTCATTTCCCACGAATTTAAGAGTGGACTTCGCATTCCACAATATTTGTGATGAAAAGCGCTGGCCTTGGAACTATGTTTTGCGAGGCACGCTCTCATCGGCTTGCTCCAATTCACTTTCTTAATGGTTTCACACCATAAATGGAATTCGATTTAAGTCTTTTGCGATTAGAAACCTTTCTAAATGAAAATAACTGAACGATTTTTGTAAACGTGTGATGTAGTAAAAAAGTGACTATGAATAAATGGCCCATATCTCTGTTATTTAACTCGATACTTTTTAGCTAGGGAAAATTCTATACTACTCTTTAATGATACTAAATTAGTAGGCAAAGAATTTCTCTGATTCGTAGCCGTGGTATTAGATGTTGCCAAAAGAGTGTATTTTATATTGATTGTACTCAGATATTTTCAAAGATTTTTATGAATCTGAAGTTTTCATCTAAAATCTTAACACTTCTAAGTAAAAGAAAATTATGTTTATCATATAACAGATCATTTCAATGTGAAAATTTCGCTTAATATTAGAAATTCATAATAGAATCTCATTACGTTTTGAGACACATATAAAACCAAAGCAGAACCGAGTTATAAAATTAAATACAAAAATTAATTTGAATTCCTATAGATAGGAGCTAAGGTCTCAAAAGAATACTAAATTCTATTTTTAAATAGTACCTTCAAAGAACTTATTAAAGAGATTAGTAATGTATTATTTTTAAATGTAAGGATAAAGGTCGATGCTGTCAGGTTATCGACAAAAGGAAATATTAGATTGCATGCTTTTGAAGAAGCTGATAGATTTTCAACGAATCCTATTGAGAGATTGAAATCATTTACCGAAATGTATATTCAACGGTCGCGGATTTCCCAGTTATCCGAGGTACTCGGTAGGGCACTGTGAAAATCCATTCGTCAAATTACCTTTCGGCGATTGAATTTATCCCTCCTCCGATGGTTATGATGCACAGCAATGACTTCACCGCCGTCTTCGGGAAGGTGGGCACGGCGGATACGGACCCGCTTTCCAGATAATCGTGAAAAGCACTGCCAAAGGCCAATAGAAAGTTTTCGCCGAATCGAAATTCACCGGTCATGGTTTCCCTGAAAGAAATACGTGCATGTTTTAAGGGATTTTTCACGTTTTAAATGGGTGGAAAATTGGAGGAAATTTTCTCGGGAAAATTACGTGGGAGTTTTGCCACCTTCGTTGAATTAACGGGAAAGATACAGATATCGTCTATAAGGGAATTACGCTCGAGGTGATGTAAGTATGTTTTATTAGGTAGAGAATTTTGCAATATGAATTCAGAGTAAGGGTTTAGGCAAAGTAAAATGCGAATAATAATCAAGGAAATGCTTTGTTGTGCTATTATTTAGGTCGATAACGGGATATTTTTCTCATGAATTATGCAGATATAACCTCAAATAAGATATCTGTTGAGATCAAAGCATGTATTTTGATTTTTGGTTGTATTTATTGTAATTTAGGTCAGTTTTTACTGTGTTCGTGAAAATTGCGGTAGTTAAGTATTTATCGCAAAAAATTCTGCAAATATTTTTTAAGCTGAGGGAATAAGTTACTGGCTTGAATACGTACATATCTTATACGAAGATGAACCATAAAATTCACAATAACCGAACACAAACATTAATTATTATTATACAATTGGAATTAAAAACTGAGTATTAAGGAATTACTTTCAATGACATGTTCAGGTTACACAAAACATTATTGAACTATCTTAACGCAACTTAATCGACAAAATGCAATATAGTATTTGTAAACGGCAAAAGAGATACAGAAATATAGAAAATTATATTTAATTTCTACTGGTTTTGTCCTGATGAGACTATTCCAGAGAAGGTTATTACAATCTCTTTCTGTTAACAATAAACCCATAAATTAGCCCTAAATTGAATCATTATGATTATAATGTATCGTGTAAGGAACTGCATTATTGGTTTGGTTACTAACAGTAATCTCGAGCTATTCGGCATATCTTGATGACCTGGCTCTGGAATACTTCACTGGTAAAATTTTCCAAATGATCTTTCTTTCGATTTCTGGCCCAGTAAACACTATAGGACAAGATATGATAAAAATGAAATAATTTCTAAATTTATTCACTTCTTAAGTATACGTCTTTTTAGCAGTTTTTCCTCGAACAAAGAAACACCATGTACGTCTCTTCCGAGAAACTCATCGGAATCCTTTTTCCAGGAAAAATATTTCCCCTCGCCAAACACAGCCAGAAGGTGACTCACAGCCAGTTGTCCAAATTTCCTTTTAGTGGGAAATGCAACCACATATCTCTTAGGTATATTTCGCGGGAATCCCGCAGGAAAGGAAGACGTAGGCGTAGTATCTCAGCGTATTCGGATCCCCGTGCGACTCCTTCAGCCCCGAGCAAACCACGAAGCAGCGTTTCTTGCCGCTCGACGTTTTTCTGTTGCTGTCACTGCACAGGCCGATGCAGAATGAGGTCTTTCAGATATTTTCTCGTGTTTCCCCGTCGCTCCGTACGAGATAGACATAGAAGGAAGTTGCATCGACCAGAATATGGGAGAAAAAGTTCCCACCCAGCGTAATAAAGATACGTTGTTCGGTGCAACGACCCTCTCACCGAGCACGAGTCGATGAGCTCCCGAAGGAAAAAATCGATTAAATTCAAAACGGGGGATTAATGGAGGATATTCGATACTCGAAAGTCTAGTGTGGTATTTAGCATCTCTTTCTTACAAAAGAGAAACGGAACTCTTTGTCAAACGGTGCGTGTGGGATGCGAGATGACACAGCACCAATGTCAAAGGCCGCATTCCGAGTTAACGCCCTCCCAAATGCTCGCCCATTCTTTTTTTATTCTGCATAATGACAGCTTCGGGAATGGAACCATTCAAGGCTTAAAATTCTGAGAAATTTCCATTTTTTGAGAAAAGTAGCTCACCTATAAGTTTGAGAATCGGTATCCTATTTGAGATACTGCAGTTTAAGCTCAGGGTAGAAAATTGTACCCAAATTTATCAAACCTTTTTCCTCATTATATATTTTCTTAGATTCCTCTTTCACTATTTTTTCATTTCTGTTCATATTCAATGATCCGTGATTCTTGGAAGTTCTTCCTTCTTCATCCTCAAGAATTTCTGTCAGTGATATGTTCTGATAAATGGAAATTCTTTTTTTCTACTACTTTCAGCAATAATATGGATGACTTTCCTCATTTAGTAACGTCCCAGTTAAAACCTCCAAACTAATTCGTCATCGATTTACAGGAAATTGAAATTCTAAGAAGCAGATAAGTTCGGGAAGGGAAGAGTAGAGAGTTGATTGAAATGCAGATCATGATTTCATTTCAAAATGTTTATCGTAACACCTCATTCATCATCAAACTAGCAAAGGTATGCCTATTATTATGAAAGATTTTCATGGTTTTCTAAAATAGTCAATGAAATGAGATATAACGTAACCAAAACTAGATTGAATCAACCAAGAATATACATGCAGAGAGATGTTTTTCAACTATGGATGCTTTAACTAGGAAAATATTTACAATTAGGTAACGAATTTAATTGCATTTCCGCACAGTATGTATCATTAAAAGAGCCATCTACTCGCAGGCCTGAGCATAACAGTAATACCCATTTTGGGACAGGACGTAACCCACTAAATGACAATTGCCCTTTGGGTAATGAGGATCATTCTCGAATCTATTTCGGGCCACTTTCCCATTATCCGCGCCGTCGTCTTTTCCAGCGAAATGTAAATTGCCCGGGATAAGAAGCAGTCACGCTTTGCGAAACAATTTCAGCCGAGGTAAGTCGCATTGGAGGAGAGGGTGAGGAACACGGATTAAGTAGGGTGGTGTTAATGAGGGGACGGGTATAAATATAAGTGGAAGGGACGTGGGCGAAGGGAGACAAAGAACTGCGGAAAAGAACGGGTGCAAAAGATTCGAGTTTTATACGTGGGAAGAGAGGAAAAGATGCGGAGCAAGGAATGGGGTGGAGGGACGGGAGGATTAAAGGAAAGAAGGAATGAGAGTAAAAGAAAAAGAGCAGAAAAGTTGTAGGATACGGAAAGGGCAGAAAGAGGTGAAGGGGTAAAAAAGTGAAGTAAAGAAATGGTAAAAAGGTATAGAAAAGAGGAAAGAAAAAATTTATAAAAGATTCAGGTAATGAAAACAAGGAAGAGGAGAAAAGTGAAAAAGTTGATGATGAAAGATTACATATGAAATGGAATGAAAAAAGAAGCTATTCGGGTGTAAGAGATAGGTAACAGTATGCGGAAAAAAACTGAGAGGAGTGTAAAGGAAAGTATGGGAGAAATACTAGAGTTTTCATATGAAATACAGTAAAATAGCAATCATTCCATAAATATTGCGTGATTGTGGAAGATGACATAATACGAAACGATACTCTTACCTTGAAACTCATCTTTTTATATAGGTTTCCTCATAAAGTCATCCCGTTAATAATAAACATCACGACTTGGACATCAAATCTGCAATCACGGTTTATCTTTACATCTTAGCATTGTATTTCTCGGATAATTTATTTTTAAATGTATACAGCATACAGTTACTCAATGATGTTTAACTCCACGACTTTGTCAAGGTCTATTTTCCTTATTCTTCAGAAAGTTGTATTTTAATCTACAAATTTAACAACTTGTTTAATCAATTAGGAGATGAGATAAAACTATGAAAAAGTTAAAAGATTCACCACCTTATTTTATTAAAATCCTATAGAAAATTTATTTTGAAAATAAGACTTGCGTTTATGTTACTGCTTAAAAGGGAGACAGTTAATAATTAAAGAAAAACAAAGTATACCTACATAAGTAGGCAATAGAAAAAGAGTACGGATAGTAAAATCGGGATGAGATAACAAGAGAAGGGAAATTAGGCAAACGACTCAGGATAGACATCAACGAAACAGCGCACCGAAAGAGAGAGATAGAGAAATCGCGGAAAGAGGCATAAAATCGAGTGAATCAGAGAGAAGGAAGAGAAAGACGGAAGAATGGGTCCACAATCAGGTCACAATCCTCCGCTGTGCAAAGGATGAGGAGAGGGAGAAGTTCTCGGAGAAATCCAAAAATGACGCAAATAACGTTATTCTGACCTCAAGCGAAGACGCACACGTGAACACTAAAAGGCTCGAAATCCAAATTCTTTTTATTTCCACCTTTCGCGATTTCCCTCTTGATGCTCGGCCGAATGTGAATGTGGGCGTATAGAATGCAGGATGTGACAGGAGGCTGACGTCAAAGGGAGGGGAAGTAATGATGGGAGGAGATCAAAAGGAAAAAGAAGAACGGAAAGAGGAAGAAAATTCGAATTGAGGAATGGAAAAAGAAGGGATGGTAGAAAATGATGAAACGAGGAAAACCTCGGAGGATGCATAAATTAAAACGGGAAAAGGAAAGCGGTTACTGGATCTTATTAACACTTCAAGTAAACTTACATGGAATAGGAGAGTTGAAAAACTTCCATATACACCACATTTGGGTATGTATTGTTTACGAAAACGTTATTGTTTAATGTGTCATGAATTTTTCGCGGACATTCATCTTGCCTTTTCATAACAGACAATGGAATTTTGCACCTTTATACCTTTAGATTTTACATCTTTAATACTTCTATAGTCAGAATTTTTTCCACTACCAGAAGTTCTAATGTATGATACTGTTACTTACATACTATAATACTGTAATTTATTCCAACGTAAATAAAATGAGTAACAACTATTCAAATTCATTTTATAATAATTATTACCGAATGTTCCATAATATGAGGCAATGCCACTAAATATTTTCTACTCTTTTTAAACTTAACTCTACTTTCATTTCAAATTACTAATATGATTCCAAAAGAGATAAAGGCAAAAATTTTACCGAAATAAATTATTAATTTGATTTTAAAAAGCTATCTAGAACGCACTATTTATAGTACAAGTTGCTCCTCTTAGTTAGAGAAAGTACTAATTGTTATTAACTACCAATTTATATACCATTAAGCAGATTCCATCCATTTGACCTTTTCCCACTTATTCCTGCAGAAGAAGCTGTATTTCCCAATAGCATTAAAAAAGCATCCGAAGACATTATTATTGCTAAAACCGCACCACGGAGTAAACCTTATTTTCAATGCGTTTGTATTTTGATATTTATGTGTTTACAGTTGGATTAACGGTAAGGGAAAAACCAACACAAAAAATTAATAGGGATGAGATATGTGAAATCGAAATGGGAAAGCTGTAATTTAAGTCCTAGAAAAGAAGGGATTTAGAGAGACAGATGTTCTTAGTCCTCCTGGTAGAAAACATCAACGGCTGAAATAAAAAGAAAGAGGAAAGAAACTCTTTTACTTGGAATGACTCGTGAAAAAGCGAGGAATCTTAGAAAAGCGTCGGATATCGAGGGAATTAACACGAAAAAGAAAACAAACAAGTTGAGAACACATTGGGAAAAAGACAATGGGGCGGAAAAAAGGGCAACAAGAGCGCGAAATGAGAAATGCCGGAGGAAAATAGACCATAAAGGCATGAAAAAAGATAGGGGGCGATGACGGATGAGTGTGCGAAGCAAAGAAGGCTCTCGAAAGTAATTTGCGAATAAAATGAAAATATGACGGGTTATCTGGCAATCATGCATGAGAGAGAGAAATAACTGTTCTCCACTGACAAAGAGGGAATGGATGCTGAGGAGGAAGGTAAAGAAGAACGGGGTTGAGTAGGTTGAATAGCACAGGGTGGGATAGGTTGGAGGAGGAGGGCTTAATAGAAGGAGATGGATAGGTTCGCAGAGGGATTGTGGGGTGGGGAGGGACAGGGTTGCCAATTTACAAAGTTATAGGCTAGATTTAGTAGATTTCCTTCCCAATGATACTTTCTAAATTTAGGCAACATTTTGTCAACCCGTTCGTTTTATCAACCTTCTGGACCTTAAGAGTAGATGATACACAAAGCTGTGTTTTTTGCATAATATAATCCTGTCGATTTTTATAAATTTGATAGTTTTCATAAATTAATACAGAATCATCCTGATAAAAACTCTCTCCACCCTTCTATGCTTGAACATACTCAATGTATCTTTATAATTACATTTCAAATGAATAATGAAATAATAGAAAACAACTGAAACATCCAGTGAACGATCAAATATCCAGTAAAAAATAAAATTTATTTAGTAAGTAGTCTCCTCCGGTCATTTAATTATAGTAATTATTCCAATAATTTCCGAGATTTTAATAATTTAAAAAGTAAATACGTTAAGTCGCTCGTGAATTTGTGTTGAATTAATGACTGGATGTAAGAACTATACTTCAATGAATAAATTTGTTTACATAACATGTCAGATACATTTTTATTGCCAGCCTGGTATTACTAGATGGGAGATAAATTCCGAGCATTGAGCTCCCATTTTGAAAGTTATCATGCAATAATTTTGCAATTTAGTCTTTGATTTTAGAAAGGTAATTCACTGGCTGGAAATGATTATCACTGGGACAAAAAAATTAAAATCTATTTTAAAATCACAAGTAGTATGCAGAGACAACTTAAGCCGTAGAGTAAATCTAACAAACTGGATACCATAGTACATTTTATGGGAAGAGCCAATTTGAATTTTCGCTAGTCACCCACCAAAACTGAAAAAGGGAAAGCAAATTACTTAAACATCTATTTCGGCAAAACGGTTAGATAAAGAAAGCAGTTGCAACAGAGGGGAAAGAGACACATTAATGGAGAGGGCATAATAGGTAGGAAGGAGAGATGGCCACAAACAGGAGTGCTTTTGGATTAAAGGAAGGCCTTTTATGGACCGTGGGTGGAATGAGGCGAGAGGAGGAAGAGAGTAGGAAACTCTAGTAGTCTCGCTTTTTTACCCACATCCTTAGATTCTAAGAGTGTGCTGCTCGATAAAGCCTCTCCTAAGAGAGGTGAAAGCGCCTCATTAAGGGATATAGTTCGGCGTTTTCTAATTTTCCATCGAACGCCTACGTCGATGAGTCGACTCCATTCTTTCCTCAGACCGATAAGTTTTCCTCAAGGGAGAAAAGGACGCCTTTTTTTCGACGCACCTCTTCCTTCTTCCGTGCACAATGGGAAATTCTCCCGAGGGAATGAGTTTTTAAGATCTGGAATAAGCACCGGGGTGGATGTAGCTGATGGCATTGGTTTCTTCCCCATTCACCCACTCGTTACCGTTACAAGCCATTAGCCTCCTCATCTCTTCATGAAGGGAACTCCCTCCACGAATCTCCTTTCTTTTAATCGGGAAAATCCGCTCTTCTCCTCCCTTGATCTTCCCGCGTTGGGATGTTTGATGAAACGTTCGGGCTGTTTGATCGAATTCGCCCGCTGGAGTCCCGCTACTTAATGGGTGGATTTTATAAATGCGCGCGCCGATTTTCTTCTATTTTTCCTCGCGGAGAGCGTCGTAAATTCTCACGCTCCTTATTGGGATGAGTCTCGAATTCATTAGTTCTCTCGGAGCTGATGTTTTGCGAGGCCAAATCCTTTCATCAACTGCGAGCTTTGGGTTATCCAAGGCACGCGTAAATAAGTACTTTTGCCTTTTCCGTTTTCAGACTCTTTTTTTTTACGCGCTCTTTTCCTCCGAGGATAAATCCTTGTTTGAATAGCGGTGTGGTGACGTTGCAAATAAGTGCAGCGAAAAAAGAATGCGAGATGACGCTGGAATTCTATGAAATTGTAAATAAAAGTAACGGGTGTTTGTGTCTCATGTCTTCGGCAACCTACTTTTGAGGGTTTTGTCCGCATAAATCTCATACGTTACAAGGAGATTCCAGTTATTGCTGCTTATTTATAGGATGCGAAATGACAATGTTGTAACTCTTGAGCAGGAAGGAGAAGGGAACAGGCAATGTTGCATCGGAAAGAAAACTATTTTATTCAAATAGAGAACGAGTACATCTATTCTATCCTCAGAATTAATCATTGAAGGAAAGTGGAGCGGCAGCGGACTAACTAGGATTACTACGGACTAACTGCTAACCTAAATAAAGATTCTACGCTAGATAAGGACACTGCCGCTTCTGGGTGGTTCTAAAACGTAGGTGTAATAAATCAAACGGTAATCATAGTAAATTTTATATAACAGATAATTCTACCTAGTTTCGTCATTTTTAGAACATTTCGTAAATATTTGTGCACAACATATATATGCAGTTACCATTCAATGCTCTGATGACGGCATGCAGCCCAAAGCAGCCGTAAATCAAAACATATTTTTTGGAAATTATAAAGTTTTACTTCACTTCTTTTTGGATCAATTACCAAGTAAAATTAACAGAAAAGTATTAACAGAGAAATTTTATGGAGTAACTTAAAAAGAATTCTTAAAGGTTAAAGATCAGTGTGCAAATTCAGATACAGTTTTGTTAAAAATATGGAAAAATTTGAAAAAAACACTAAAAACCTTTAAAAATTATAAAAAAATTAAAAACTAAAACTATTTGATAAGCTTTCTTAATTCTAAATACTAGAAGATAATTAATTTCAGCGAGTGCAAACTCATTATCAAACCTTTCCATTATCATAACCTGTAAGTTATCTTTCACGACATGAGGCCAAATAATAACTATGCATTCCTCAAAACTAATTTTCATTATGTATGCTAATCTGAGAAATGTTTTAAGCTTATAAACAAGTTTTCATAAATTTCCTTTCAATAAGCTCCGTTGCCAATTACCCATCTATTCAAGAATGGACCTCCGCGAGGCTCATCCCGTATCTCTAACATCACTTTAATTTAAATAAACAAACATCCATCGGATAATAACGCCAGGTATTAAATAGCGTGAAATTTGCTCCGTACTTCCAGAGTCTGGTTAGGCAAGATTGTATTAAGCACGGAAACCAGGAAACCAAATGATTCAAGCCCTTCTTGGCCGAACGTGAGTCGTACCAGTAGCTCCCTCCTTATTAATCATTAGCGCGAAGTGGAGCAGCCAACTCCCTTCATTTGCGCCCCACGAAGACCTCGCCTTTCCATCGTCTTTTACCCCATTCCTCTTTGGGGGTCACAACGCAAGAGCACGGAGAATCTGGGAAGGGCACATCGAAGGGAAAGCAGCAGGAAAACAGAGAAGCATGAAGAATGGGATGGGTCAAACTGAGATACACACCAAAGGAGAAAGGATGGGATACAAGAGAGAAGGGAGTGGCTCCGTGGATGAGTCTAAGAGGAAAAACTCAAATGGGACCAATTCCAGGAAATAGTAAAAACAGCTTCTACACCTAACTGTGAAATTTCAAAAATTCGTGACAATCGTTCGGATTTCTATCATTGATTAATTATAATAATAATGACAATCTATGATATGATATGATGGTATATATCGCATCTAATTGTTTCTCCAACGGTATTTCTATTAAATTAAATATATTATATCTGCCAGTTCAAATGAGTAAAGGAGATTTTCAGATTACTAAACTACAATTAAAATATATTAAATATTTCTAATTTTTTTATATCTATATTTCTATTAATTCTTTAATAAATTTATTGTTCATCTTATATAAAGAAGGTTCATTAAAACCTTCATTTTCTCCATCAAAACAAATGAATCAGATGAGCACTACCGTCAAGGGATTCTGGAACACAGCTTAGGTCGAACAAAAGACGCTAAACTAAGAAATATTGCTAGAATAAAATAAAAAATAGCTTAAACCGCATCTATAAATAAATTTTCAATTTAGAAACTACACCTATTAAATGTTTAATATAATTATTAAATCTTTCATCGACTGAAAGTAATACCATTATAATTTTAAAATACGTCAAACATGGTATGTTAAAAATACGTATAGGAGGGTTGACGCGATAGAACATTCTCCATAGCGTACGTATAAAACAGAAAATAAATCGCTAGAACTAGGATAAAGTTACTAAATTTAGCAAAAATATCGCTAAATTGGCAACTGTACCCGATGATAGTATGTATTTCTTTTTCCATGAGGTTAGTGTGTAAAGATGTAGAAAAATGTCTATAATTTCTTTACCTTGTAAAATTTTAAAGATCTTAAAAACCAATCTCATCAAGCCACAGATACTTTATTATGATCGACACTACTCTTTATTAGAGGAAAATTGCTAAGTAGATCCCTCTCTCACCTGGCTTCCTCTGGCTGAGAGGGAGATTCTTGGACGAACGCCTGGTCAAATGAGCCGGCGGGGATTTCAATACAGCAGTGGCTTCGACGAGAGATACCCATTGTTCGCCGGCAACACACACCCGCGGTCACTGCCACCTGCTAATAGAGAATAGGGAATAATACTTGAGGGAGAAGTTGATAAAAGAGCGTGTGGGAGAGAGGAGATGAGATTAGCGGTAATTCATGTATAAATGGGCGGTATTGCTGCAACCGAAGCGAGGGCGAACGGAACCTGGAACTGATGGGAACCGGTAAACGATGAGAAATGGAGTGCAATAAAGATGACCTGGATGGACGCTATTGATAATTGGACGAATTTAGAGTAACTGGGAGTGGTAACTAAGCGGAACGGAGAGCAGATTAATGTGGGTTCGATAAAATGGCGAGCAGATGCAAGGAAGAGGCGCTTGTTCACTGAGTAAAGGCCTGGAATGCTGAAGGTAAAATATTAACCAACAATTACCATTATCGGAGCTATGGGATCAGAATGAAGAAATAACGACGAAATATTGGCTGAATTCCGAATCACACCTCCATCCCTTATGAAACACATAAAAGAATCTTTTCATCGATGGATAAATCCAAATTTTGCGGCATTTAGCAACTAATACTCATCTGAGATTCAGATCTTTCTTTTATTACGAGTTTTTCCAAAGAACAGAGTAGGTAATTCTTGTAACAGATTACCTACAAGGATTGAGAATAAAGATGAGCATATGCTTGTATTCAGCCTCAACCTACGAGTTTATGGTGGGACAATTAAGACACTACACTGTTGAAATATTGTGTCTAATATTATTTTAATACACCACTATATAATTATCTTTAATGAATATCTAAACGTTTACAATATCATCATGCATGAGTTTCATTATCCTTGATAAACCTGAGTACTGGTTCATCAACGCCTTGTTTCTACGACTTCCTGTATTCTACGAGACATGAAAACGAAATATGCAATGATAATGAGGATATAAAGATAAGCTAAAGAGACACATCAATTTAAAGAACCCCTCTTTATTCCCATGATACATACATAATTGTCTTATGGGATTTATACGACGATGTAATGGATGGAGGAAACCACAATTTTTCCCCCTCATCTTCTTCATCTGAAGCAATAAAAGAGTTACTCAATTCGGTTCCTTAAGTACCATTTCTATAGCCTTGAAACCATAGTTTTCACGATGTAGCATGATATACATTCAAAAAATCTCAAATTAATAATGGAATACAGTTATATTTTAATATCACTTTCTAGTTAGAGTTGTCACTGATTTAATGTTGCTTGTTAACCATAACTTTAACTATTTTCAACCATAGAAAAGAATTTTAATATTTGTACTTGAAAACCTCTTTGCATATTTCTGAAATAAAATGTAATGCGGATACTTTACAGTCTTGGCCTTATTTGGACTTATGAGAGTAAATACTGTTAATTTCTAATTGAAATACTAAGAACTGCTTACCTTCTCCTTTATGAGTAAAATGGAAGAGGATACTCATGTATCAAAAAAATTAAATAAAGACATTTTGTTATTATTATTGTTAACTTTGCGATTACTTAATTGACACCGACCTTGCAATTCTTGATATTATAACATGCAAACTCATACTAATCTCTGTAATGCTCCGTAAATTGTATTACCTTGTAAGTATGATATCACGTAAGATACCGTGTAAGTAGGAATCTTACATGACGGTAACCATCCTTCCTTATGCCAAATTGATCAATAACAGATATAAAACTGCTGCGATGCGTGTAGCTGATAGTGCGTAAATTGCGTTTTTACCAACTATTCTTTGATTTTTTGGCATTAATTATGTTCATTGCGGTAACAAGTTTTCATTCTGACCGAATAGATGTTGAAGCCGACATCAAGGCGAATCATCCTCAATTTCATCTGGTTTTATAGCCTCCGTGTGAACATAATAATATCATTCATTATTTATAACCCCTCAATATAGTTAACGATAAAGTAACACATGAAATTAAAACAATATTTGCTTCCAGCTGCCAGTCAACATGATGCAAAAATTTGTGCAAACATAGTCCTCATTTCGCATTCCACTTTGAAGCCCATCGCTTCGATTCAGGTCCATTCTTTCCAAATGCCAAAACCAGCTCAACATACCTCCTTCAAACCGATTCATGAATGTCCTTTTCACCTCGCATTAATTTATCGCCCGTGTATTGCTTCCTATGTCTCTCTCGGTTATCCCACTCATGCAGCTCACTTGGCTCATACCAACTGCGTTTGATTTACTTCGATGCTTCTGACATCCCCAAGTTTCACCACCGTACGGAAAGAGGATAAAAGAGGCGATTTATACACTGCCACTTTCCTCTTTTTAGACAGATTTCCCTTGCTTTCAACACGCTACAAATCAACAGTAGCAGATTCAAAGGATAGTAACGTGTTAATTATTCCACTCTCCGGTCCTCATAAACCATAGAGAGTAGAATGGCTTTCAGCTGAAAGATCTACTTCACCTCCACTGAAATTTCAGATTTCGTTGCATCTCAAAATTTTTGCAGTGGTTCGTATATTTTTAACCTTGGTTATCTTCTGAAAGAAGATCTCCTAACAAAATATAGGGATTATCTCTTTCAAAGCATAAAATTTTGCAGTGGCTCATATATTTTTAATTTTGGTTATCCTCTAAAATAACTGAGAATATCTACAAATGAAAGTATTCAGGAAATATTTCTTTCGAAGCATTTACTATTTCAGCGGTCTCAACCCTTGGAATACTTAGCTGCAATGATATTTATTATAACATTCCCCTCGTGGATGAGGGATAAAATGTTGTAGGGAGACCAACGCATGAATATGATAAACAGGCTGTATTGTATGAGGGTGCACTAGTAATATAGAAAGGTACAGGATAGGTGAGTTTAGAGATTGCATGAAACCAGTTTTTAGACAGATGGAAACAGCAATAACAACAAGTTATATTAGGCATAGAAGTCTTGAAGAGAAAGTTGAAACACTAATTTCGATTCAGAATACAATGGTCATAATGCATGAGACGAAAGCAGCATTTTCAAACGCTTACATTTAAATGATTATTTATTTGGAGTATATCATGTTTTCCGCCAAACCGTAACATAGAAAACCCTGACCGACTTTTCGCACGCTCTTCTGATCTTACAATCATCAGCGTTATTTTTTGAAATCATTCTAACCCTGCAAAAACCTTTATTTAGATTTTTACTCTGTGATTTCCAGTATCGAATGGCAGGAAATGTATATTCCTTTCGAAGATCACTCTCGTTCTTTATTGTAATAAAAATTTCATCTAATTCGTCTAAAAGTTCTGAACCAATAAAATTTTCGTGAATCTTTTGTCGGTAATCTGGATTCATCTAGGATGAATTCCACCTGAGGGATTTTA
This sequence comes from Pachydiplax longipennis, assembly GCA_036926295.1. Taxonomy (NCBI): domain Eukaryota; kingdom Metazoa; phylum Arthropoda; class Insecta; order Odonata; family Libellulidae; genus Pachydiplax; species Pachydiplax longipennis. The sequence continues at coordinate 42,328,429 of JAVFKF010000002.1, forward strand.
TCATAGTCATAACGCTACTGAGAAACCTGAGATCTCCACAAACGAAACGATGTATTCTACGTTGGATTATACGGGTATCTGAAAATGAGACAAACCCTACTTGAAGTGAATCCCAAAACCGCGACATTCGAGACTAGACCGACAAATAAGCAATTCTCTAAATACAAACATATAAGAATTCACCTGTTTTTATTTTGTCATCCAAAATTTTTTATCCCATTTCCCCAGTCTAATTCATTCAGTCCTCGCTTTCTGTTTACTTCATCCCGCCAGGATCTTCTGGATTTTTCTCCTATTCTTTACCCGATAATCTGCAATCCGTTACTGTCTTTATCCATGGATCCCTTTCATAAGATCCTCTCATACCATACTAGCTATGAAAGGTTTGTATCTTTTTAACATTAATACTTCTTTAAATCTCTTCATTACTCAATTAATCTCGTCTTCTAACACTAGAACATCTTCTCCAATACTCCATATAAGGGGATAATGTTTTTCTCCACTTTTACTGATCACCCAAAGAAAAATTCTCGACTTATCAAAAAATTCTCATCACCCCAAGCAATATTCTCGATCCTTAACAACACTTTATAGGTGTATTTGTAATGAGCCTCCTTTAATCCATAGACAGGAATCTTTTCGACACTTTTGTAGCTGTCGACGCTTGAAGAACACGACTCCCACCAATTTGCATTTCAATAACATAAGCTAATGAAATTTTTAACGCTGACACTTTTATCAAAGGCCTAACGTATGGAGGAAGTGAAACGCAAGAAGAGTACAAATGAGGATGGGAGGGAAGTGCCTGAGGTGATGTTGCGAGGTAATGAAGGAAAGGTGTTTTGATGATCAGCTGCGCAGAATGAGGCAATCGACGCGAAGGAAGAATGAAGCACATCCCGAGCGGATAATCATTGCACGCGTTAGTGTCCGTCCTTGCACTTATGCGGGTGCACCCCATGAGGCCTTCGGACCATTTTAAAACTGCAATTAAGATTCGATGTGGAGTCCAGATGGCTCAGCGCTTTATGAGATGAGAAAACCCTTACAACATCTCCCTATCGAGGGTCGTTATTCCTTGTACGGTTGGCACCCCTGCGGGGTCGCGAATCTCGGTGTGCGGTAAGGCCGGAGAGCATTGACATCAGAAAAAGAAGAGGAAATAATTACGGGGAAATGGGATGAGAGACTCTAATACGCTTTTGGAAAGAGGAGTTTGCTCTGAAAAGAATTCTTCATCGGAAATTTCTCATAGGGTTTTTTGCTTTTCAAAAGTTTCGGTCATCAAACTTGTGATTCACTCCTTCACATTTATTGGCGCTTCTTTGCGTATGCACTTGTATATTCGTAGTTAATTATCTACACATATAAGACTTAATTATAAATATTAATCTATATATTATCTATTTATCGATCTATATTTAAAAACTTATCAAATTGTCGAGAATAAGAGAATAGTGATAATTGTACATTTTCTATTTTCTATTATTTTGATAAGAACGATTTCTCAAATCTTAGCTTTATAAAGATTTGGCGATGCCTTTATAGGTAATAGTATTCTCCCAATTTCTAGAAAACAGGAAATGAAATGAAATGAAATTCTCCTAAACAGATCTCAACCATATTTAAAAAAATTCAAAAGTGAATTTCGATTAAAGCAAGAATGTTGCGCTTTTCATGAAATTTGTTGATATATACATGAACGAAATCTTTATCCCACAAAATGAAAACAAAACTGGAAATGGAATCCATTAATTTTAACCCTCCAGTGAAATATAAAAACGACAGGCATGAGAAATACAATGAAAAATTATCATTTTCTCAAAGAACCAGTTATAAAGCGTTTAATAAGCTCACGAAACTTTCCCAAGACAATTAAAATTTGAGATTTTCTTGAAAGGATATTGTTGAGGTAATATTTGAATTAACATTATATTAATCTAATAAAAATCACGATAAATCAAATGCGTGAAACTTCCAGCCATAGAAGCAACTGACGATAGATTCATAGTTTATCCAAAATTTTGCCGAATTCTTGATTATAATTTAACAGAACAAGGCCTCAACTACGAAATTTTTACAAGTAAAACACAGCCTCTTTTTCATATTGCGACAGTGTGTGTTGATTTCAGGGGAGGAATGGATGAGCAGACAAATACGGAATATATTTTTTATCTTTCCGTAAGTACAATTTTAATGAATAGGACTCGAATACCATGGCTTACAGAGCAGCACAACTTGTTTGTGCACAACAACAAACACAATGTTTTTTCATCAAACATTTGTCGTTTTACAATAGAATATAATTTTTTCACATCGAGGCCAATTAAGGCTTGCTAAATTTATAAAAATATCTCTGTACGTATAGGATGAAGAATGCAAGCATAAAGTTAGAAAAAGAATTGCCTCACATCAGACTCAAACAAATATTATTAACACTGGGATATTTTCCATATTTCTTGTTACTACTCCACTGATTCAGACAATAAACAATAAGTTTTACTGCAAACACTCATACGTAATCCAAAATCATAGCGAATTACAACCCTCCTGATCTCAAGAAAATAAAAATTTGCATAAAGTATATTCAACCCGAGTATTGCGAAAGTTCATTTACGTTGCAGATGATCTACTCCAGCTCGAAAAATAACCAATGCAATCGCTGTGATTGTATGTGGGGAAACAGAAGCTTTCCTTAGCGCAAATGGAAGAAATGGCGCGGAAGATGCCATCAGTATACTGCCGCAATGCCCGAAAAAATTGGAAGTACTCTCAGAGATATAAGAAATTCCTTTTCGCACACCTTATTCCTTTATCTGGTATCAAAGCAGAGAATTTCTCACGTGCGTGAACTCGCTGGATTTGCTCTTTAATTGAAACAAGCGTTATTTTCGTATTGTTCTCTTTTCGACTCGCAATTAACATCGGAGAGCTGGCTGAAGGGGAGGAATTTATATGAATCTTCCCATAGTGAAGAGAGAGATTCAGAAATTGATTAGCGTCACTGTTAAGCGGATACGTTACCGTGGCGGGGTCGGCGATTTATCTTCAACAAAAGGAGAAGTTATTCAATTTGAGATTTTCAAGCATTCGAAACACGTGTCTGCATTTTGCAGATCCACGCGAAATGAGCCGGTCTGTCAAGGCTATTCTTATCCAGCTGTTAGTGGAGGTTCATCGGCGTATAAAATTACTCGGAATCATCTCTTACTTGGAATACTGGACTGAATTTTTTTATGATTTTGGGAGTGTTTCCTGAAGAATATTTTGTAAAAATTATGTCAGATTCATTAACCTTGAGCGATGACTGAGATTCCGTAGCTTTAACTTTACGGTTTTCGTTATTCCAAAAGTTTCAATCGAAAGAGGAACGGACTTGAATAAAGTCTGACGGGACCAGGAATCCTCCTTGGTATTTTTCCTGGGTGCACGCCCTTTTGTGTTAAGTTACCCACTCCTAGTTTTAATTGATTTGATGATAACATAATTTTAACTTTACATTCGTGGCATCTCAATAGAGTTACAATATAAGTTTTCGTCTTATCGTTACGCATTGATCTACAAGTAGAATACTTGACATCGTTCGTTATGAATTCTTTCATAAAATCTACTTTCCACGCATACATTATATACATATGTCTAAAAATACATTCAGTATTATTTTCCTCCAAATTTTACTTAATATTTCCAATTTAATAAACTACGTTAATTTCGAAAAATTAATCCGCTGTAATTGGAATGGAAATGGAATTTTTAGACGAATGACCTACCTCGGAATCAGTCTTGCATGTGATTACGTTCTACATGCATTTTGAGGATAAATCTGCCGATCTAACTCGCGGTTTCAGAAAGACATACGATTTTAATCCTAGTTTGCAACGCTTCTAACAATGCGCGCCGTATTTTTAATGAACTACCCGCTATAAAATCGCGGATTAAACACGCAACAATCTGAAGAATCTAGGATACGGAGACGCCTCTCTCCATTATGAGGAAAAATGGCGAAGCGCTCAAACTCACGAAACTGTACCGTCACGAAAGAAACGCGTTGCGATGCTTTGGCAGGTGCATTTCAGCCCGACATGCAATAGATAAGGAGATTGCAAGCATTGGGTCAGATAGTAATTCACTTATGCATTTACAACCCGTTATTTATTCCGGTCGATGGAAAGCAAGCGCATCGGTATACAAGGGCTTTTAAAGCGAAGAAATAGATTACCGACTGCAAACACGAGAATGAAAGAAGTCTAACTCGGAGGGCCATAAAGAGAGATTTACAGTGGGCAGGGGCGTCGCGAAGGTCCATAGAAGGGATGAAAAGCGTAGAAGAGGGGTGAGTAGAAGCAGGATAGGTAAATAGGAAGGGAAGGGGTTGGAAAAAAATGCGATGGTAAAGTGGTGAGGGAGAAGGAAGGTGATAATCGAGGAGGGGTGAGAAAGAGGATAAAAACACTCAGGAGATGTATGAAATGGCTTTTTATGGAATGTTGGCTGGTAGATATGCAAGGAAATGGTTTTGAGTCATTAAAAGCCGAGCGCTTTACCCGAGTGACTATGAAATTGCAGGAAATGAGGCGGGAAAAAGGGAAATCGAAGGAAATATGCGCAAAAAGAGAAGTGCTGGGAATCGGCTCCAAGAAAATGCATTCCTGAGAAAGAAAATGTGTTCTTACGGGTGCAAGCATTCGTCACGTTCAAAGAATGATATATTTATAATTTGATGTAACTTTAATGCAGTATTAATTGGCTGGACTGCTGAAAATCGAAGTAATAGTGATATTTTGATGAAAGACGGTTTGAGTGTATCTTGTAAAAATGTGAGTCTAAATTTGATGGTCTATGATTTTTTTCAATCCAAAATAAAATTAAGAAATATTCGAAGATGACGTGATCGGAAGGCTTATTTTCCTTCCAGAGAACCAAAGTCAGTTATTCGGACCAATCATTCAAGAAAAGTCAATATTTTTAAAATCTCACATTTAGATTGCTTTATTTTTAAGTATAAATTTCTACCCATAACGTTGTCTAGCATTTTATATAATAGTTTTTTGATATTTTTTTAGTTACTGCTCTTATTTTTAACACTCTCTCTTTGCGTGATATTTTACTACCATAATGGATCTCATTCTGCACGTGACCTTATATAGTATAACAAGTTTGATAAGGCTGGCTAGCCAGTCATTAAATTTCGCCTAAGTATCGTGATAACTAAGATATCATTACAATGCGTCACATTTAATTATCCTGCAACTAATGACAGATGAAAAGGTATTTGCGAAACCCAATTTCATTTCCAAGACGATTTATACATTTCAGCGAAGATTGATATTCTTGATCACTTGAAGATTAGGATTTCCAAAGCATAAATATTTTGCTACTCACCCTCTTAAGGAAACTATTCTCAAGTTTAAAGAGTGGGTAGTTGAGAATATATCTATGAATATTATTAGCAGTTAACAGCTAAAAACGTGAGAATCAGCATCGATAATGTTATAACTACACAATTCCTCTTTCCATTTTGTAAAGAAAGTTTATTCAGAGCACAAACATCCCTTACAAAGAGGAAAGAGGAAGACCTGGGTTCGGGCAACAATCATGTTGGAAATAGTCACCTCCGCCTGCCCTTGACTTTCTTTTCATGTTGATACGTAGTTCCGGTGCTTTGTAATTTATCCTGAAATCAGCGATAAAATAGTAGATTTAGAAGAAAAATCTTGAGATATTGCAGCTGATTAAAAAAACTGGTTATTTTATTATATCCTGGAATGTTTTTCCTCACCTTTTTGGATAAAATTTGATCATAAAATACTTAAATCCGTTATTCACTTGAAGATAAGTGTAAATTGCACTTAGGTCGCGAGACCACCACAAAAATGTCCGCAGTCTACATCACAGCGTAAAATATGACACTCCTTCATCAGCCATGTAGCGAGTTTGATGTTTATAAGGTACTTTCATTCAGACATCCCCAAGCGACGGGAGATGCTGTAGCAACAATCAACATGACCCCGAGCACCTGATGCGGGCATAAAAAGGAGAGTGAGATCGTTTTTTCGAGGTTCATATGCTGTCGTCTTCATCGCGACAAAATCTGATCCTTCTCTCATTCACGCTGGAGAATCTGCTGGCGTGCGCTCTGTGGCCACATTCCGTCGCGATAAACAGCCTGGGAATAACTGTCGCTTGGAATGAAGGAGATTACTCTGGTAACGCTCGGGACGAGTTGCTACGAGTGCCATCAGAAAAGGTGCACCGCCTCACAGAGGATTTTATTTAAACGGGTCGTTAAGGTGACCATTGTCGAAGCACATTGAAGATTACCCGAAGCGTGGAGGGGCGAGGAAATGAGTTCCGACGTTCGTATTAAAAGGCACGCGAGATTGGCTTCATTGTCGACCATATCCGCGTGAAAGAATAAAGGTTAAAAGTGTTTTCGGAACGAATATTGATCGGGTCACCTCTATCTCCTTTTGCTATGACGAAGCCCATCTCGATGGTTTTAATGGATTTTCCTCATCTTGATATCGCCCGTTTGTTGGAGGAAATTGACGTGAGATGAGATAAAATTCCGACCGTTCTTTGCCTCCTGAATTTCCGGAATCCTACGAGGTCGCGAAAGCTTTGATGTTCTATAATTAACTCGATTGCGCCTTTGATGCTGCTCCTTTCTGCAAAGCCACACTATTATTGAAAATATAATGAATCATAATAAACGAAAAAATTGAAATAAGGATTGGATGGGAAATAAATGCCGTTAAGAACCAACACGTACTTGGGAGATTAATTTAGTCGCCATCGTACTCTGTTTTACGATTTTCAATTCGTAGCAGTTATTGATTCTAACCCAAATCACACTCACGCTGGTTTTAACAATTTTTTTTAGGAATCCAACTGATCCTCCAACCGCAGAAATCAGACTAAACTCTACGCTGGCATGCAAGCAGAGATTCAGTAAAGCCTGTTTCCCATTGAATAAAGCATTGCAGCAATTGTAAACTAAGGTATGAGCCAACTCTAAGAGAAAAATTACATTTCGAGATTATGCGATAAAGTAATTCAATAATTATTTTCTCATCTTAAAAATAATAGTTATATAAAAAACTATTCTATATTTATAGAAAATTATTCTTTGGAATTTTAATGGTTTAAAGGTGCTATAGTTAAAGATAAAGATTTATATATGGGTTTATAGTTACCAAGGGGAACTAAAGAGAAATTTATGTTAAAGAAGAATTTGGGTAGAAAGTAATTTTGCTCAGAAACAATAATTTGTAAAAAAGCAAGTCCTTCCGAAATAAGTTTTTCAAAATCCTTTTCAATCATGGTGATAGATGACGACGCAATATATTCGTAATGACTGGTCAAAATATTTAATCGTAGTTATTGAAGTTAGAATTCTCAATGATTTATGAAGTTTAATATGAACTTCCGCGTTTCTGATACATCCTGTTCAGAAGTGGAAGGAAATGTGTTGCGTGTGCGTCATAAAGGGATAGATTTTAATCTAGAGCAGCACAGCCACGGCGTACCTATCAGGTTGACCATCGAGAGGGTAAAATCCTGCAAATTAAGACTTCTAAGAAAAAATCTTCAAAAGATTTTTGTGCAGAAAATAACGGCATAACACGGTGGTAGACGATTGTAGAGTTGATCTAGATGCACGAATGCGCAAGCTTTGCTTCCTTTTTAATGCTTGGAGAATATGATGTCTAATTCATGTTAAATAATGGCAAGTCATCAGGGAAAGGATCTATGAGCTAATTTAAGTTCCACAATATACTTCATCATCATTATTTTTGTAAAACTACGAGATATTTGCGAAGAGGTCAGTGATATCGCTGCAACAAATTAAAGTCTTAAATATTTAAACTATTTCATCGGGATGAACTTTTGAAATTGCTGACACGATATTTTAAATTAAAATGACTTCAGATAAAGTGAGCTACTGATTGATTCGAAGGAATATCTTGCAAGAGAATATACCGTGATTTCATATGTAGAGAGTAAACACTTATTAAAACGTAAGAACGATGAAAACTCATTTTCTAAAAATCGCCTTACACCTACTCTTACATGTCAAGCACATGTTTCTAACGGAAACACTTTTTGCATCGAATTTTTATGATCTCACTGAAGTAACAGATGCTCCAGCTTTCCAGTTAGAATATTATTTTTTCTATGCTAATGCTTTCTGTGGAAACTGAACTTGGAATAGTAATTCTTCTAGTTGATTACCTAAGTAATAACAGAATTTCCGTTAAGATTCGAAAAAAATTTACATATTAGAATTACTAGAAATAAATCAATCATTTGAAATTAAAGCTTTTAAAGAATATCCTTCAACTTTCTTATTATTAAGTTTCAAAAGTTACATCCAGCAGCAAAATAAGTGAACCAAGTTTTGGTGTGGAGTAAACGGTACAAGGTAATAAGTGCGAATGATCTTGTATATCACCAGCCTTATCATAAAAGACTGAAACAAGTAGAATTTTTATGCTCAAACTTTATGTATTTACCACGGAAATAAACTAATCAAACCCGATAAAAAAATCTCCCATCCGCTGGAAAATCTAATAAAAAACACGAAAATAATTACTATTTCCCTGCTGTCGTTTCCCCGCATGGAAACTGTCGCATTTCAGCCACCCCCTGCCATTCGCCACACCCCCGCCCCCGCATCCTCTCCACCTGACACCAAAGCATCACACACAGGAGCAGCTCTCACACCCACCATCTTTTTCCATCTCCACTCGCTTTCCAGATCTGTTCCGTGTAACCTTTTTTTCCCTCCACTCCCTCTCCTATATCAACCTTAATTCCCAAACTGACAGGTTCGTATTACGAGAAATATTTAAATTGGTTTTTTGTTTTGCCTTGTTTCAGGCCGCTTTGCAACATTTTTTGCCGGGGACGCAGCGGGAGACAATATATTCCGCCACCGCGGTTCCGCCCACTGGTATGCCGCATCCCCTCTGCTTGATGCTTTTCCCCGTCTTCACCATCCGCTTCCTTGCCACACCTCCTTAGGAATGGGGAAAGAAGCTCCACCACGTCTTAGCAAAGGAGCTAATCAATAACCCGGTCTGAAAAGTGCGAGGAAGGAATTCAATAAGGTTCTATATTTAAACAAATCCGTGAAAGCGAGTTTCTTAGTAATGCAGACTGGAATGTAGCCACTCAATGGCTGGGATTTTAAATGGGATCAAAATGAATTAAATCACCCCGGGGCATTATTCGCAAGCTTTATATTCTTTCTTTCGGCTAAATTAATGACGCTGCAAAGTTATTTGTGTAAATCAACAGATATATAATGACCATTCTTGGCAAGGTATATATGTACCTCTGAATGAAATACGAGAGTTGATCATCCTTATTTATGGCCAATGCTATAAAATGATATAAACTGAAACTTTAACTGAGCATCTTCCCAAATGAGCAGGTAATTATTTCGTTAATTAGAATACACTGGCATTTATTTATTTCTGGGATTTATATCGTAATTCAGTAAACCGATTCCCGAGCTAACGATTCGATGGGGAACTTCTTAATGAGATTGTTAGCAATACATCTTCTCTACCTTTCGTTCTGACTACTTCTAAATTATGAAAAGATTTAATGACACTGAAAAAACTGGAGTTCAAATCCTGATAGCGTGTTAGGAAGGAGTAGAACTAGTACACCATAAGAAAATATTCGAAAGACTGAAATTTTTAAAGGAGTGATAAAACGAACGTGGATTAATTTTCGAATAATATCTCGGAAGTAATTCAATAAAATGATCATATCAAGATGATCTAATATCTTCTCAATTGTGAAGGGAGACAGAAGTTCCTGGTCGAGTATTTTTTCATCTGTTTAACCTTTTCCAGAATAAAAAAGCAACGTAAGTTCAAAGACAACGGAAAAATCTATAACATGAAAAGTTAGATTTTTTCAAAATAGAATTAATCAACATCGTTGACCGATGTCTATTTTAGTTACATTGCCTCCGTATTAACTAATTAATAAATATACCCAGCTACATTTACTGTAGCTTAAAATTAAATATTTCCTTTTTTATCATCAGCAGTTCACCACCAATCAAAACCACATCATGATTAACAGATGTTAGTAAAGCAACTGTCGCGCAATCTTTGAATAATTATTCTTATATTGTATTTTCAATGGACTTTCTAATCTAAAATGGATCTCGATTGCAGATTTCTCAGAGAAAGCAAGAAGCTGCGGTCGAACTTTAAATCCAAAACATATTTCAAAATCAAAAATGCTAAAGATTGAGGAAGCATCACGAGTCCACTTTGCGGCAATTGCAAGCTTTTCTACTGCACCAACACCAGTCTATGTGAGATAGTTCACCTACGAAATACGATTTCATTTCCACTACAATAGGGAACCTATTATTCACAACCATAATAGGCGAAATACTCATAAAAACGCTGCTTGGATCGGGAAAGTAACAAAAGAAATGCACCGATAAAATTTTCTTAGCATAGAATCATGGGTAAGAAAAAGAGGGGAAGGGAGCTTATCTCTCTTGTTTCTCGCCCGGTTTTTTGCTTGTCTTTCCTGGAGTAATGTTATTACGAATCGTGATGGCTTCCGGCGATTCGAATCCGCCTCTTGAACGGATAACGCGGGTATATTATCCCTCCCGAACGATCTTGCACGCACCCCTACAAGCAAAGAATTCCTATACCTAATGACTTACTTCAAGTAAGGTTCAAAAATAAAGCAGTAGTCAGCGTTGAGGATATCGTAAACACACTCTACGCAGTTAAACGATTTCCATCGTTTCTGTCCCATAACGCATTGCGTGCTCGGAATCATTTTTTCTCCCGGAATCGCATGCGCGTTCGACGGCGATATTTCACGAAATACGACTTTCCGACTCACGATTCGCGGCTCTACAACAAATTATTTTATTGGAGACTTTTTATCTTCGCCGTTCCAGATGGCAACACGTGTTAATAAAGATAGGTGTCAAGATAGATAGATGATCTCATGAGTTCGAATGACACGAGTAAAAGATCCGTTAAATTCTCATTTGTGCTTTTTATCAGCTCCTTGATAACTCATACTTCGGGACGAAATAGAATGTGCTGAGGAGTCGAAAGTTCTGCTACGCGTGCATAATTATCCTTCCGAGATTCAGTCTCAAAGAATGAGACATTATGAAGTATGTACTATAATTATGAAGTATAATTTAGAAGTATGACGTCGATATCAAGTATCTCAATGGAAATTACAGGTTCGTTAACGATTCGAGTAATTTATTTGGAATCAACGTATACAAAAATTAACTTAATATTGTTTATACTAACTTGGAAAGAGAGAACAAGGAGATTTTATGCTGCTTACTGCACCTCGATCAACGATATAAAAATATTTTAGGAGCTGAAATTTACATCACGATTAACAAAAATGTTTCATGTAAAGGTGCACCGTAAAATACCCTTGATATAGCTTCATAATTTTTTCTATCTGAGGGGGAAAAAGTGAACAGCCAAAAACCAAAATATCAGTCTGTTCTCTAATCATCATTACTCATCGCTAAGATTGTTTTAATAACTTAATTTTAAGTGAAATATCATTAATATATAATTTTTATTATCATAACATTAAAATACCAATATATCTTTTAGATAGAGAGTTTATAATTCGACCAAATATTTTTAGTTACGTCAATTAGGAGTCTCAGAAGCTTTCAGGTGCTAATTAAAGTCCCCTTGTATTTTAGATACATTTTTATATATATAATTGCAATTATTTTGTGTATTCAAAAAGCATTAAAGTAGATTCTATGCATTCACTATTCTGTACAATCAATTACTATTCAATTCAATCAATATTCCAACCATTAAAACATTTACTGAAGTAATGTAGATTTTAAAAATTTTTAGCGAAAATAAAGTCAAGTATTCCGATGAAAGTTTATACGATATACCAGAAGTAATAATACTCCATTAGTATAAATGGAAAGCCTAACGCTGACTAACATGACAACTGTTAGAATTAAAATTCCTCCTGGTACTTGAAGACGGACAAAATGAAAGAACTGTTTTCGCGCGATCGCAAGACCGTTCTGTACGCCCACGAGCGAAATCTTATCCTTAAGAACATATCTGAGAATGGATTAAGTGAAGCACAGAGACGCAGGAAGCGGAGAGAATTGTGGCGAAATTCATAAGCCGATTGTTCGGCAGATGCACAGCCAGCACCACTCGTTCCAGTTAGCTCCTTAGCCGACTAGACAAACAGAGCACCAGGGATATACGAAGATTATCGATGTATGGGAATTGTGCAACTATTTCCCGGGTTCGACGCATGCGGTAGTGTATGACGCTCCATCGTTTGCGTTCTTTATATGAATTGCTCCAGGACCAGTTAGCTTTTCATGACACCTTATAATGAATAAATGATAATGAATACATCATGAATATCGACTCTGGAAAATACTACTGTGAAGATTTTCAGCCCAATTATAAAGTATATGGAATTTTTAACAACAGTTAAGATGAAAAATTATGAGGAGCTACTCTTACAAGGCTGATATTCAGTTCTTTGTAGTCATAAAACACGTATTATTCCACTTTCCCATGTTTCCATATGTACGATTCAATAGTACTAGCTGAAGGTCATTGATGTTATTCCATGCAATACTGATTCTTGATTCCTATGCCACTTCCAATTACTATTGATATTACTTTTGTTGGTTTTATTCCAAACGTAAGCAAAAGAAGAATTATCATCAAATTTGTGTATCACTGATCCATAAAGTTCATCAAGCAAAGTATGAAAATACGTCAATGCTTTATTAAATAAAATTTTATCCGTCTAAAATTAGCTGAAAAAAATCGATGAGCATAATTCAACAGGAACAATAGATTATAATCAACCAAGTGAATATCGCCCCAAAGTGTTCACACAACCAAAGATGACGAAGGTGAGTAGTTCTAGAATAAACCTGTGTTTTAAAAAATCACGCCCTCTGACTATATCCACTTAATTTCGTCTACCGCATCAAATCAACGCATCACTAATACAGCATCTATCACTCACATCTCATTCACGTACCTTCAACTTTTATTGGTTCATTAATTAAGGAAACTGACTTAAAGGACATGCGAATACCTCGTGAACCTTAAAAAAACTTAAGCCTGAGCAGAGATCTTTAGCACGAGGACGAATTATGGAACAAGAGAAGATTTTCAGCTGCTCCACATACGCTCTCTCTCTTTCTCGGAGTTTGGAGAATTCTTTCTCGCAACTCCCCCCACATTCCGCTTTGCTTTTTTCCATCTCCACGTATTTCCTCCCAACAAACTCCATTCCTTTTCTCACCTGCTCCACCCCTTTAGCATTCCACGCCATCCCCTCCCCGTCACTCAACCTCATCCGTCAACTACCTTCTTATCCTCATCTCGTATCTAAACACTTATGCCATTTTGCGATTTATTAATTTGTTTATAAGAAGATTCCTTAAGAGATACTGTTATAATTAAACACAACTGAGTAGATCCAACGGTGTTACTTATGTCTTACCTTGCTGATTTCTAAATTAGTGAAAGGTTAATGCGTAAATAAAATGTGAAGAGACTCTTGGAGGTATAGAAACTTAAGGCTGAGAGTTAGTGAAGAGTATAAAATTTAGAAATGATAGCAGACAGTAATTTTGATAGAGAATTATAATGAGATCTCATCTTTAAACTTTCGGATCATATTTACAATCTTATCCCCCATGGTTTCCATTCTAAAGCGTTCTTTAATTATCCACAGTAAATGTGCCTTTCATTAATAAAGAATTTATTTGAGAATAAAATCAGAAAGTCATTAATTTTAGACACAATTCTAACTAATCCATACTATCAATTCTTACCCAAACCTCAGTGTAAAAGTGAATAGGCTAGTCCATCCACTGTAGGACTAGCACTTTAGTTACGCAGGTTTAAACTTGGGCCTCCTGATAGTCAAGTGGGCAAAGCGTTCGGGGAAATCTTTCCTTGGTTCAATTCCCGAAAGGACCCGTAATGAAAAGCCAAATATGGCGGAATGGGAGTAGTTGAGCTGACCACGTATCACCCACTGATAATGCCGTCTGGTTGGACCTTATCCTCAAAGGGATGCCACACCATGGACTTCATAATAAAGTTTAGCAATACAGAACTAAACTAGTTCAATTGTCTTCCGTAAGAATCAAGTCAAACCTTACGAATAATAAATTTATCATGAAATTCACTTCAGTTTTAAATATATTTAGGGAAAATTCTGGACCATGGAATTTTACGAATTAAGATGTTATTATTACATCAAATATGACTTATAAATTACGCTCTTTTGCTGAATATTAATAGTCTAACGGAATCAGGCGTTTTATTGACATTGGAGTAATTCGTATCGAAATTAAAGCGGCAATAAAATTATTGGTTACCTCTTGTACATCATCTAAGCCATTCCGAGTCACTCCATTTTAACAAATTCCGTCCAACAAATAAGCATCCTTTGAATAACCGTTCTTGAAGCCATACTAATTTACTTCATCTTACAAAAATGGAGATACGTGCCTCACTAGGTTTGTCCCAGTTGAACTATAATCCGTGTATCTGTCAATGTGAATAACTAACTCATTAACTCTAACTCTACTTAGTTCAATGGTCAAGATCCAAGCCTTCGAAGCGTGCCCAGAATATGCGGTATCACAAAGGTATCGAAGAAGATCAACGAGTTCTAGCCATATTCTCTCAGTTTCTGCCCCAATCAGTCTCTGTTGCATGGCCTACATGTATATATAGAACAGCTTACACAAATACACACACATACATATATATACACACATATGGGCGGGTAGGCTGGTTTCTTCATCTGTCTTTTCGTTCTTTGCCTCCCGCTGATCGATGCATAGATTACCTTCGGTGGAGGCACCGGACAATTGCGAGTCATTCCTCACTCTGCCACCCACTCAATCACTCCTCCTCTTCTCACTCCACTCTTATGTTCATCCTTCTCTCTTCTTCTTTCTCCCAATTCAAAAATCTTAACTCGTCATGTCTTTTCTTTCAGTTTCCTCGACCTCATCCTGTATCTCTTTCCGAGTTGGCCAAGGCTTGGAGTTCATTATTTTTTCTCACCTTTTAGTATTGCTATTGACTGAGCTTCGTACTACTTGCTCGCTATTATTTTCCGCGGGTTTTGTTTTGGACTTCTTATGTTGTCTTGTATCTCTCTTTCTTCTTTCGTCCTTGCTTTTAAAGGCATGTTTTTCAAATTCCAGCTATCTAACTTTAATCTACTATTTCATAATTATTATTATCGAGTTTGAACTGTTTTTATACCAGATATTTTTAATTATTATTGAGTTTGAAATGTTTTTATACCAGATATTTTTAATTATTATTGAGTTTAGCTCATTTTATGGGTCTTGTTTTTGAAACATCAGCACCTTAAAATCATTTGAATTCGCTAACAATTAGATATGTCATCATTTACTTCCTCGTTTCTTTATAGCTTTCTTGTTTTATACCCAAAGATATTGCAGACGGTTCTTTAAGAATATTTTGCATCTATCTAAACCTAGAAAAGTGCTTTGAAGTTTTCCGATTTAAAAATCTACGTTGTCTCTTTACAAACTTCACAAGTCTTTACTCAAACAAAACTCTTTACAACACCACTGCCCATCATCATTCTTCTGGATTTATATCGTCAAATGAAACGAGTTATATTTTTTCGCCCACGGTTTTAAAAATATTTCTTTCTTTTTCTAAACATTCACAACGCACGAACAAGAGAATAAAAGAAACTCCCGTACTAAAAGCATTCTTCCCTGCTCATTTACGTTCTTTCCTTCACGAATTTCAGACCGTTCTCGCCTTTCTCCCTTTCCTTATCTTTCCGAACCCTTCTTTCCCTCAACTTCCCTAACCTTTCTCCTTGTCGCTCTCACCACCTACTCCGTCATTCCGCGACCCGTTTTTGTTCCACTGATCTCGGATCGTTAGTCAACCAATCACGTCCTTCTCTTTTTCTCTCTTTCTCTCGTACGACGCATTTTCCATCCTCAGATACCTACATCTCTTCGAAATACGAAAGAAGGTCCTTGTAGCTTCCGCTAATCCTTTCCTTCTTCGCATGCTAATCCCACGCACGCCACGATGCCCTCCAATGCAATTTTACACGTCGATTCACTATGAGGGTCGAACTCTAGAATGAGAAGCCGAAGATGTTTGAACTCGACTACAGTTCCAACGTACAAAACCCAAGTACTTAAAAAAATTCCAGCTTGTTGTACGATATGTACACTCATAACTCCTATTCCTGACTTTATGATTTTATTTTTCATGTTTTTTACAGAATCGTGTCTATTGTATTTAAATGAGAAGCGAACTTTCTGGAACAAATATTGTTTATGCTCTCCACGGACACTACTATACTCCAAATATATACATCTTACTAACCCCAATTCCTCTTTTTACACCCATTCATCAAGTTTCTTTTTCATTCTCGCCAACCCGTCTTACGGATATAAATTAAAGAAAAGGTGAGGAAACCTTATGGTTAAATTAATACCCACATAAACTCTAAATAAACTACTACGAAGTGATAACGTAATCGTTCTTTCAAATTGCGAAGAAAATAAAAAGTAAACAATGTGATTTACGAAATATATATGTCAGTGTAGGCATATCGTGAACAATGGCGAACCGGAAACTCTGGGGGAAATTCAGCCAACTACTTGAAGTGAATCAAGAAAACATGCAGTTTTAAGTATCCTTATAAATTTTAAGTATCTACCAACATTTATTTGTTACCAATCACTTTCCATGTAGGTCTAGCATTATTATAAAGCATAAACACTCGATATCTCGATAGCTAAACTGTGCTTCCAAACATCAAAATTTATTATAAATTAAAAGTTAATTCGGTAGTTGAGAGAAAGAGAGTTATATAAGTCCCCCACCCACTCCAGATGGCACAGCTCGAGAGCTAATGTAAATCAGTCGATTCAGATTTGGGGTGTTATAAGACAATCGACAGGTATTTCTTGAAAATCCATTAATAAGATCCTTCTACGAGTGAAATTTCGTTATTTTAGCTCTAATACAGAAAAATTTAAATGCTACTCTCATGTCTGGTGAAATTCCCTTTGAAATATCTATTACTAGAGAATATTTTACAAAGTGTAATTCAACTGTTAGCTCAAAATTTAATTATGAACGGCAATACAATGACGATTACAATAATGATAAAGACAATAGAGAAATAGCCCACCAAATGTGATGGCAATCTGAACCCAACTGGTTAAGGCACCCGGATCTGCTTTCTACGAAAACAATGTAGCCGTTACGACTCCTAGAATGGCGAGATGACAAATTTAAGCTCAGAACCTTGCTTGTATTCGAAAGAAAAATACGAAAGGAATGCTACCCTCAAAGTCATCTTTCTCTTTCCACTGCGCGCAATGTTTGTACATCCTCTCCGCAAAGCCTCGGCGAAAGCGCCAATTTCCGCTTCATCGTTCATGAGGGTGCTCTGGCGATCTTCCAGACCATTTATTCCAGCGATTCCGGTCGCGCTAAAAATTTGCCCCATTCTAGAAACTCGCTAACTTCGTGGATAAAATGACTCGTTTTACGTCGCTTACTTATGGTTGTACACAGGAGGTTCACACCTTAAAGTTTTTTAACTTGGATAACTAATCGCTTAGGTTGTGATGATTCATTTGAGACGAAACACGGGTTTTGTGAGAGCTCTCCGAAGATTCGCTAACGGTGCATGTCGCCGTACGGGTGATATCATACGAAGTAAAGAAGGAATTAAATATAAAAATGAGTATATTTTTCCGGTTCCTTAAGCATAAGGAAAGTCATGCCTTATTACGGTCATGGCGCATGCGGATACAGATCTTCCGAGACAATCACCAAACCCTCCAAATGAAGATCACGATTATCTTACTTTGTGGGCTTTTGTGTACCGAAGCGCTCTGCATTGATGCAATGATCTAGCCTACCAAAATCATCCGGTATAGCGGCAGGCATTTGATATAGATAAGAAAAGACATTGATATTTCAGAAGATTCGTAAAAGACCATTACAATTTTCCCTTTAGCGCGATGGATTTCTGCAATTAAATAGGATTAATAGCATTATAAGCATGACCAAATGAAACTTTTAAGAAAAAGATTTTTAAAAGCAAGAACCAAAATAAGTAATTAAATGTGAAATGTTGTGCATTAGAAATATGACTGCAGATTTATTGATTACTGACATGCAGCAAATAGGATGAATTAATGAAATAGGCAAGTACTGAGGTATTTTCATTCCTATACCATAAAAATAATATGACATTTTTCCTGCGAGATTGAGAGTAATTAGTCTTTTCTTACATGGAGAAGAACTTAAAAAGGATTGTACTTTTACCACCGATTTATTTTAACAAAAACACACACACAACCGGTTTCGAACGATTTATCGTTCATCTTCTGGGTAAGAAATTTCTCAAAACAGCTTAAAGTAATCTCTGCGTTAAAATAATCCCTCTCGCTCTAATTCATCTGGAGATGACGCTTTTCGAAGATGCGCCCGAAAAATGGCTTCCTAACGAGTCCTCCGTCCATCACATTTCCATCACCGCCGTTCGCTTTACATCGCATGCGCGTATCAGTCGCTCCTCCTTTGTTTCCTGGAGAAAAACTGATGTCTGTGCCACGCCCACTTCCCACCTCAACTCCTATTTCCATTCGCATTACGTCACCACGATTTTTCTGAGATGAGACACTTTTTTATTTTAATTCGTGGAAATATTAAGAACCCCCTCCGCTTGACGTTAAGCAGATTTTTCTAGGATCATGATCTTTTCTGGCAAATGACGGAGACAAATCGACTACATTAGTTCTCCTAAGAAGGTTATCCCGAATCAAATTTTAAGAGAATATAGGCGCTGTATGCAAAGATTTCCATTAAATATTCTAATCGTGACTGCCGATTGAATACGAAAGATAATAAAAGATAGGCAAAAATCTTGGTGAAATTAGATTTAATCGAAGAGAAAATTAGACCTTGAAGTAAAAATATACTAAAATTAAGACTTTTTGGAGGAAGATTTATATTCCAAACTTGATATTTCCTCCACAATGGAGGTACGGCGATTACCGTAAAAAATTACCATTGAAACTGCAGTTTGTTTAATTTATTTTTGTTTGTCATTTTAGTCCCTTCGTTGGCTTATTCAATAAAAAATATTCATCGGCTGATACGGAATGATTTTGGAATAATATATTTCTTCTTGTTTTATGCTTTTCGCTTTCGCCCTTTTCATTTTTATCATCTTTTTGTGTCATTCATTTTATAATTTAGTGCTCATTTTATTAAGTTTGCATTTCAAATCTACTTCTTTGAGAAAACGTGCTCTCTTAAGATACGAGCGATAATTTTTAATTAAGATAATTTTTCCTTAAATAAAATAATAATAATATGTCATTATAGCAACAGCATTAGGAAATTCCTTGCATTTTATCTCTATGTCAATAAAAATGGTGAAGGGCATAGAATACACAACAGTTTTCGGTTATGGTGACTTAATGTTTTTCAGTAGTGATAATACCTTTAAAAGTGCTTCGAAGGTGTGATCATCTCGCATTGACCCCCACCGGGAACTGAACCCAGGAACGTTTCCACAAAAAGCGAACACGTTGCCCGATTCGGCCAACCGGTAACCCATCTAAATGGTATTTCCTATTCGTAGAACTTAATGACCAGACCAGGGAAAGAAAGTTTGATCATTCATCTAAAAGCTAATATTTTTACTCACAATTTGCTCTAGCTACGTAACAACAACAAAGAAAAAATATTTAGGGCAAAACTACCTCGTTTTCCGAATCCCAGCCCATTTTTAGACAATCCGCCGTGCTAGAAGCATTAGTATATACATTAATTTCTAGAACCTCAATTCCACGAATGGGTATGAAAGGAAAATCTATAAATCATAAGGTGACACGAGTACACGTGCTAGCTAACGTAAATTTATCTGAGGAAAACATAGGCATTACGTAAAACTTGAAAGGTGTCGCTCGCAAATGTTCTACTCTGATACAGCTCGTTTTAATTCCTAATCAAAGAAATGTAGTACCGTAATGTAGTAATGAAAACTTATTTCCAGTGTGACGTGAGACAGGAATGATATTTATATGCCTCCATCCAATCCTTACAGGAAAGGAAAGTTTTCTAAAGGAATTAAAGAAACATGGCTATTATCTTTCCTATGATCAATTTTCGATGCTTATTTCTTGCAAACTCTAAACTTTCTCGCAAACAAACTAGTTTCTTAAAATTTCCCGCTTCAAACTTTTATGACAGCTATAATATCGAAAGTATATTATCCCGAAGCAGGAGAATTTCATATTCCTGGTAGCAGTAGGAAGGAAAGAGATACATTTCACTTTAAGAAGAGTGTTTACCTTTGGGAGAGCTTGTCCATACCTCACGTGGGTAGAAACTTGAATAAAGAAAAACCTACAAAAATGAGAATGAGCTGGAGGTCTCACACTTTACACGTGCACGTTGCATATTAATATTAAAATTATCTTTCATAGCTCCATAAAAACATTTCATGGCCTGGTTACCAGTATAAAACGTGAAGACTACGCTTTTTTGAAAAAGTATTTAACTGATGATTTGAATACGCACTTAAAGAATTTTTTTCTCTGATGGAGCTCATGAAATATGTTACATAAGTGACTAATAGTTCCAACTTGAACATTCTGAAATATCGATTCCAGTATATATGCTATTGGAAAATATTGGTTTTAATTTTTCTTTGTCATTTCAGAGGCGGAAGGTTTACTCTAACCGATACTTAAAACATGAAATGGTAAGAAGTAAAAGGATGAACAAAAAGTGATGCACTTTACTGGTCATAAATAATATATGTTAAACTTTCTGATTCTTCAAGCATTGCATCTTCAAGTACGTCTTTATTTTTTTTATTCAGAATGTTTTCCTTCACTAATCGAGATACCGTTTACCGTCTACATATTGTAAAACTAGCTATTTTACGGAGAGTTACAATTTACGTCGATCACTTGTAGAAATCACGAAATACTTTTTATCCTAATCTAGTAATTCATCTCCAATCTTTATCTTTAATAATTTCTGTTTAGAACTAAAGCTCGCTCAAAGTTAAAATTGAGAAATAACGATCAATATCAACATTCATTGTATTAGTGGACTTTAGAATGCTTGTTCTTTATAAAGATTATCAAACATCACATTTATGCGAACGTTTATATCTTACACTGCGATCTAGGTTATTAAACTTTAGAATTCCATTTAATAACAAATTGAACATGACAGATTTCGGCGAGACATGGTGGAAATCCTTCATGATCTTACACTAAGAAAACTCACTATGTAGATTCCACAGAAACTATTATGGAACGATCACCTGATGATGTTACACCGTAGCGAAACCTAGGTCGTTCGTAAAAGTTTTTGTGAACTCTACATAGTGAGTTTTCTTTGGGTGATAATAACAAATAGTTATTTTCATGCAAAATTTATAAGTATAATATAACTTAACAATAGCTATAATCTTGAGTGTTGCCGATTCCATAACATCGTAAAGTTTCGAACGTTTTAAAAGTAACGATTCAACAAAATCACGCGAGCAGTATTTCGAAACGACCCTCGAGAGATAAGTCCAGGCGTGGTGACTTTCGTGTCGATGAAAATTAAATAAACCGAATCGGCGGTCAAACGTGTCAATTGAGGGATGAAGATTTAAAGAGGCCGCTTACACATTACGCCCTTTTGCGGATCTGGTAAACGGTATCAACCGCCTTCGATACTATCCAATAAGACGACCACGCCCTTCTTTGATTAGTGCCGCCGGACACTGGGAATTCTCCTCCGATTGAATACACGCATCGCCCTCCGCTTCCGCCCACCCCACCGCACCCACAACACCATTTCGTCTCCATTCGCACGGACGGGAGATGACGCAATTAGAAGTCCCAATACATGGCATTCCCCCATTCCGATTGTCTTTTGTTCGACTTCCTTCCGTCCCTACGGGGGTTCGACGATTATCGCCATCATTATTATTATTTAAGGGAGATTCTATTTCCTTCGCTTCTCCCATTCTTAAGCACCTTGACTACTCTCCTGTAATATAAAATTCACATGCATAAGCAGTCGAAGTGCATATCATTAACCTTTCGAGAGGGCACCCCTATATTGAGTATTAAAACAATGGATTCTACGGTGGATATTAAATGCAATTGCGAGCAGGAAATTTATACATCAACTTCAATTTCCTCTGATGATTTTGAATTTAATTTAGGAGGATTTTCGGGAAAATGCGGAATAAATTACTTCGATTATAAACAATGAAACAGTATAAGAAAGCACTTCACCATAAATATCATATGTATCATCCGATGTCTACTACAATTACACACGCTCAAAAGGTAAGCCAACGAGCACTTTAGTAAGCAACAGTTGATGCGCGGCATTGAATTTGGCCTGAAATTTTACTCAAAAATTAACATTTCTATTACTTTCATAACTTTTCTTCGCCTACGATAACCAATATGATTCTATTCATTATACAGACAAAGATAATATAGGCACAACCATAGATACGTCCAACCATACAGTAAGTACCCGTACTTAATAAGATATTCATAGCTATCCAAATAAATCACTCTGATAAATAACGTGAAAAAAGATAAATTAAGTAAAAGATTTCTCAACATCTACCTCTTTAAATTATTTTCAAATACATGAAACATGACGAAATATTTAATATTCCTTTCCATTAGATTTCCGAAATTGCTTCAATACCAAGCTAAATATAGCGTATGAATATTAACCCGAAAAATCCTCACCCGGAAATGTTTTAATCGTTATCCGGAAATACTTGAGCCCGAAAAACAAAGAGAGGAATTTCAATTCTCTTTTGTTTCCGGTTGTTTCGCCACATGTAGCCGAGGCTATGGCAAGCTGGAATAAGTGCACTGTGAGAGGCAAGCCTATGGATATTTTATTTCAAACCCTAATATTCATAACCGAAAAAAATGTAACGGTACGGATCTGAAAAGTTCCTATCGATTCTCACTAAATACAAACTAAGTTCCTCTTATTTTCCCAAATATACACAATTACAGTCCACAGGTTCCCCTATAGGAGAAAATTTGCTTGTTTTTGTTTAAACGATTTATATTCTACCTTTTGGGTGTTTTTAATATCTGAATGGTTATCCGAGAACCCTAAAAATGATAAGTGGCAGAGAAATAATTTAGAGAGAAGTTATTTTGATGATCGTTGAGAAAATGAATGGTTCCATATTGAATAAACCAATGAATTTGGAATGATGTGAGATTTAGAATCAGAATGGATCACTTTTATAAGAAAGCTAGAAGAGTTTTCTCTGAAATACCCCCTGAAATATATTGGCTTGATATACGTATATTGGTGCTTCATCAGAAAACAACAAACGAAAGAAAACAATTATTCCTGCAATCACCAGGAAAAGGCAAACACAGTAAAACAACTTTTTAAAATCCATTTCAGATATAGTACATGTTACCCTTTACTATTTGTATCATTTCTGATCTAATAAATGATGATGGAAGAGCTTTATGGAAGTTACGTAAAATGTATTGATGTTTGAAAGGTTAACTGTGTTTCTGGAGATAGAATTCTTTTATTAGAAAATATAAATTTTATTAGAAATCAGCTATAAAACTGATCTTCCTCTAGGGTTTAGATGTCACGGTTTGGCTATTAGTTAAGCATTGGGGAAAGAACATTTGAGCTGGACCGATAGTCCAAATCGAGAAAAATACGTAAAGATTTCGAAATAAATTACCCACTTGGGAAGGAAATAAATTAAGTGAAATGAAAGGAAGTTCAACTTTCCCAATTTCCTTTGATGTCAAAGATTTCCAATCTCCCTTTATTCTCCCATTTTCCTTATGGGTTTCCTCTTAACTCGAACATAATCTTAGTTCGCATCCATCTTTAGACTTAGGAGAATTTAATGCAAAACAGGACGTCTTTTCATTGCCGTTCGTTTTATTGGCTACCAATTATGGAGAACGAATCCTCTAATCTCGCGCACATTTGGGAACGCCCATAGGCATTATACTCCGAGCTTTAGATATTGATGGACATAAAACTGAGAAACAAAGCCTCTTCCACGATTTCCCCTTCGAAGAATACGTTTACCCTTTTATAGACCTCTTTTCCTCCCATTCATTCGAATCACCTGCATGTTAGAAATATCATGCTTATATGGAAGACGGGAGAAGTTATTTTCATAGCACAACTTCCGGCTCTGTTCTTAAGGATTTCGCGGCTCACGCTTGTTGAATTCTAAACCCTTTTCCGTTAACTCAAGGGAGCAATTTGGTTACTGGCTTCTCTTACAGGGAAAAGGCGTTTTAGAAAGCTTTTGGACGACGTTACTCCTAAGTGACTAATAAACAGATTTCTGAAATGTTTTTTAATAATATCCATTGAACTCGAATAGACCATAAGTACCAGTATTCTGAGAGGAAGAGGAATAATTAACAGATAAAGGAAAAACTTCACTAGAACTTATGGTAAAAAAGTAAATTTGAATATATGATCAAATAAATTATATAATTTATCGACGTAAACAAATAAATAAGTCATACGTTATTTTAGTATAAAGTCAACGCACGATCAGTTTAATGCCGTAGGATTGTTTAAATGACATTGGAATACAATACGTATGATATATAAATAATCTATGTTCGTTAATATATAAGATATTGACATTTTTAACGGATCTATCACTAGAATCATTTTTTAACGGAATGAATGGTAACTAAATTATTGTGTTTTATTAAAACAACTAAAGGTATTCATGCATTTCTTGCTGGATAAAGATTGGTTTTATATTTTTCTGCATTGCGAAAAGTAAATAACATTACAATTAAACTGTATATACATTCAATCCGAAGAAGGTAGCACCCCCAGTAGCCTGATTATGTGTTAAAGCTTAAGTGTATACATAAAAGTGATCATATCCCTCGAAGAACGATCCTTACTTAATTCAAAA
The DNA here is from genome assembly GCA_036926295.1 of Pachydiplax longipennis. Taxonomy (NCBI): domain Eukaryota; kingdom Metazoa; phylum Arthropoda; class Insecta; order Odonata; family Libellulidae; genus Pachydiplax; species Pachydiplax longipennis. The sequence continues at coordinate 42,353,506 of JAVFKF010000002.1, forward strand.
CCCCAAATTTTTCACATGATCAACGCAAGAAAACCTGAAATTTCTCAGTAACGGGCCTAATGAAGTTAAAATAAGCACTTAAAGCTTCCACTAATTCTCCCTTATATTTCTCGCAACGTGCTTGGGATAACATCCTCCAAATTCCACTCCCTTGATATCCTCGCTCGCGGAAAATAAGGTAAGTTAATGGGAATTCTCGACTACCTCTCGTTTTCTTCACAAATTCCTCCGAGACTTATGAGCGATCGCGGTTAATTAGACTATTCTCTCACGCACTTTATAACTTCCTTCTCGACATCGTTGCTCCACGGCCTTTTCTTTTAATCTCGTTGCGACCCCAGACCACGCCCATTCAGTTCATCCCTTGGTAACCCATCCTCCCACGTACGCATCTTTGGCCTCTGCTCTAATACAAGCGGAAATCATTCCGCAGCAGCCCGAAACTGGAATCCATTGACGTCAGGGTCACGTGTTTTGTCGCCCTCGGGCCGTGCAGAAACCGGCGGAGGAAGCATTATTCTCTCCCTTTTATCTTTGTCCCTCTCCATCTCTCTGCGGGAGGCTGAGGAAGTGTCGCCAGAGGTCTGCAGCATCACTCAGGTCTCTTAGAGAAGCCATGGTCAACCCTCGTGTTATATGAGGCTCGCAACCTCTTTCATTTATTCCCAGGCCATTTTCTCATCCCGATGTGATTCATTTCCTTCTTTTTAAGCCATCTTTGCGGATATTCAGGTTCTCACGGCACTTGAGCGAAACATAAGAGTAACAAAAACATGTCCGAGGTTCCACGCCTTTGGCGGCATGCGGACTAGTGACCGAAAAACGTTATTGAGGAACCGAATTGATGGGGGCCGAAAATACTCTTAAAAAAGGCATAGATTACGATTTGACTTTCCTTGAGTTGGCGAATCGTTGATATTCAATAGACGTTTTGGACTATCAATACTGAATAAACGATAGAAAACTCATGTTTTATGACGTAGGTCCTTGGAAATCAATTTAGTGACCGTGATGAAATATTCTATCCTATGTTCTATTTTTTTCCAATAATGCCTAACTACGTGGAATTACTATATTCTAAGGTTTTCTTGATTTTCATTGAAAACAATTTTGCTGATTCATATACGTCTATGAATCTAGTGACTAATAAATTATGAGAAACCTTGATCATACTTCACGTAAAAATTCCAGTGTTTTCAACGCTATATCATTATTTTCGTTTGCAATATTAAATCTTATCACTATATTCATTTATCAACATGGGAGACATTCGAATTTTTAGATACATCATAATTCCATTAATAATAAATAATTTCGTAACGCATGAGAGCAGTATTTTAATACTCATATCTATCTTAGGACGCCATTGTAAATTACAACCTTTTCGCCTTGCCTCACTGAAGGTTCAGCATTGGAATTCGTAATACCTTCTCTAATGAGTACAAACTCTAACCCTTTGCATTCACTCATTCTAAGTGAGGGATAAAATCAGTAGCATTTCACCCAGGTAATTTCTCTTCGTTAGCTATGCAAACAAGATCCGTGTTACGTTGTGTGCTGCATCGTTTTTAAGGAGCAAGCTCGTTCGAGAACCGAGAAACCACATGCTCGAGAGACTTTGACCTAAGAAATAATTCACTCCGTAATTCGCGCAGCCACATTGAGGAATAACGCCCATTCAGAACGCCAAAAGATTAATTCCGACTCTTTCGAAAACGCTAACCAACGCCGAGCGAAAAATCCGGCTTAATTCATTCATCAAAATAAATCGAAAACGTCCGGGAGTCCGCATTAATATGAATGGAAATGTTCACGGAAATAAGTTTATGATTACGAAAGTTTTGGGAGAGAGAAGGCGAAGCAGCCCGCGAAATCTCACGCACGCGAAGCTATCCAAGTTGCATATTAATCTTTTGGGCCGTTCATTTGCCTATAGAACGACTACTATTTAGGTTAGGAGTGGAAACCTTTAAAGGAAGGGCTGGAGGGAACTTTATGGTCACCCGGCGTCTTTCCCTTCTCTCAATACGCCGCTTCTTCATAAGAAGCAGCTTCCGGTTGTTTTCGTGATCGCCGATGACCTCTTTCCGTCAAGCAATTTCCGTTCTTTGCACCAATTAGAGAACAAACGATCGACCTTACTTGGCTCCAAGTGGCTATGACGAGGGAGGAGACGTGGATGGCACAAGGGCCGGCCGAGTGTGGGGGCGGGAAGATATCGAAGGAAGGGTTTGATGATTGGGTGCGGGTGGGCAGATGTCCTATTCCTGCGTTTTTTATCCGACGCTGACTCAAGGCGTCAGCATCAAACCAAGAACTATACATGATGAAATGCGCAGAGGTAGCCTGAGAAATACTTGATAATAATAACGTAGGAACCAAGAACGATTTCCAATGATCCTGTTTTCCAGCTTCTCTTCGAGTTCGAATTTCAAAAATGTTTCCATTTGTGTTTCAGCCCTTCGCTGATAAATTTTCATCATCTAACATTCATAAATTAACTGCTCAATAAATTATGATTACTAAAATATCGAAGCCAACTTAATTCTCAAACTGTAACAAATTAAAGGTAGACCTTGAACTGATGACGGCAAATAGAGGAATGCCACTAAAGAGTGAAAGATCGTCAGTTAAATTTTTAAAATATGAATACCTCTGAATAAAAAGATGAAAGAGTTATAGTCAAGACAGCCAATTTTCTGAGTTTATGAGGTCTCTAAAATTTTCATGTAAATTTGGCAAAATTTGATGGTTAACCTTGGTGTATAAGAGCTCATTATTTACGGGATATCTTCCCCATTATTTCGAATTTAGTGTCCTTAAGTTCCTTAACCTTCCTCATTTTTGATTATTCAAACATTAAATAATTCAATGGCTCTGAATAATTAAAATATATACAAGTGTATGTACATTTTTGACACGAGGCTTGCGACTATCAACTTCGAAGTCCTAGAGATTCTCAAATTTTTAAATGATTATACAACTTTAAAGGGGAGTTCAGTAAGTCATTATGAATCAATGATATAGATATGCTGTAGATTTAGAGGGCTGGAACGAAGCAAACTAACGTAAATGAGATATTTTCAATAATAATGTAGTGACCCAAAGATATTGTAGAAGCGTTTGTTTGAGACAGTGTATCCATTGCTGATTCGGTGTGAAAACATATAAATTCAAAACATGTGATATACTTTCTATTGGTGATCATTGGTTAGAGTGAGGATCTCAAGACAGAGATACAGCCGAATCTGGAAGCTTTTTCATATATTTCATTGCCTTTTTGTTACGAATCGTTTATGAGATCCCTTTTGCCTTTGATTTCTCCGTCATGTAATGGCAGCAGGGGAATTTCAAATGTCCTGCTCCTCTTCTTCTAATAAAAATGATAAGATGTTAGAATTTTTACTATACTGGATGTGATAAGTTTGATGGTAGAAAAGCTCACATATTAAGTATAGAAAAAAATAAAATGCATCAAGTGAAAACTAAGGTAAATGCATAAAACGCCTTTGACAAGAAAAACATCATAGGATCAGAACTGGTTGCATTGGAGAAAATATCTCAAAAATATTTCCTTTCTATGTCTTCCTCGAAAGAGAGAATCTGGAGTCGGTCTCACATCTGGCCTTTTCCACGCTTAAAACATCATAGAAAGTGAGGAGAGCGAGAAACAATAAAATACACACTAGCAAATACGCGGTCACCATGTGTAGAGCGCGTTTCGCATGGACTGACCCAAATAGCGACTATCCGCTCATTAACGGAAGACCGCTAATCGATTCGCTAATAGGTGTTTGCTAATTGGACGTATGATCGGACGCTAGCACACTGTTTCGGGAAAGACTAAGTTATTCTATGGCCGAACCAATAAATATAAGTCAGCATTTATATTTCAGTTGGTGCACCTGGATGACTTATGCAATATTTCGGTTCTAACTTCGAGAAAATTAGTACGGATGATATATGCAGCACTGTCTTAACACTATATCTCTTACAAGGGTGATAACTTTTAGAGCCTTAAGAGGCTTAATTCCGAGAATCTTCAAGACAATCTTATTTCTAGTATCTGAACATGATTAATATGAGTACATTTTATCACACAGAAATTTAGCACAGAGAGAAAACATACCCAAAACAGGAAGTTTTGAGGATAAACACTAATCAAACTTAAGAGAGATGATTATAATTTCAACTATCTCTAGGCAAATAAAGTTTTAGGGACAAACAATTGATTAATAACTGCATTCCCCGCGGTAACGCTAAGCATCTCCAAATTTCTATAAAATAGCAGAATAATGTGACGATATAACATGATATAGTAGTTTTAAGTACTATTAAAAATGAATCAATATTCTCAAAACTGAACACACTCCGTCTTCACTTTGTGGTGGTCATAAGTAATTATCATAACAAAGCTCATTCTGTATCTGAAGAATTGCAATGGAATAGTATAAGATTTATAATTGCGGAGTGTATGAAGCGACACATAACCCTAAAATAGTCATTAACTCGTAGACCATTTACAATTTCAATAATTATTTACACCTCGATTCCAAACTCAAGCGCAAGCAGGGTAATCTTCAGCCCATTTTTCGTACGGAGAAAGGATGTTATTTAGATACTTTTTATGCTATATATATTCAAGCGTCAAGCGGTACATACAATCACTGAAAGTATTTTATTTCTTTCCGCCGAGGAATTCCGAATACCCAGGTTCACGATGCCGCCAGATATGCCCTTGATAATCGCAAAAGTCGCATTCCTTATAATTTCTACCTCCGGGACAACGCGTTATGCTCTTATTTATACCGGACGATTTTTTCCAAATTAATCGACTCTAGATTTAGTTCTCGAACGGCGTCGCGATACAAGTGTAGGGAATCCAACGATGATCACTTTATCGCGCACTTCTCGTAAGCTCCGAATAAATAAAACCATTTCCCTTTAATTTAAACCAGCACCCTGTAGCAGTAGCGGCATCGGAGTTCCCTCCGTTTTATGCGTCCATTCGAACTGTCTTCGCCGCGTAAAATACACGGGGACCCTCGGGCGGACGCGATGAAAACTTTTGATATCGGAGCCACGCATTTCGAAAATGCTGAAATTGAACTCGTTCCAGCCGTAATCTAAGCGTTTGACGCTTTCATTGCCTTCGTGGGAGTGGAACGTGCACCAATCAGCCAGACGTCCCGACTCAGCTTCCGGGAACGAAGACTCCCCAACGAGAGGGGAACGATGGGAACGATCTCTAACATCCCGAGAAAGCGTTCTCTTTGGCAGTCCCTTATGAGAAATGGCTCTGAGGACGATAAATTCTCCCGTTTTTTGCTAAAGCGAGGGAAAGAGGAAAAAACATCGCGTGAGGCACCAAAACGCTTCATTAATTGCGCTCCGTTGATTAGAAATATGGAAAGAGCGAGGCATTTACGATATGGTAATGCGGGTGCACTTATTCACTTTCTCACGTGCATATGACTATTGTGAAAGTGTAACATAGAGAAAAAAGTATCCCTCTCGAGATGATGGTTTCTGAAAAAGTAGTTTTCCTATTTAATCTACCTGTCAGCCGCTCAACCTCTTCAAAGTGTAAAATGATCGATACCGTTCACGTAACTTTCCACTTATGGATAAGTATGGCGTGAAATAGAAATCCCATAAATCAGTGACTTCCATCGGGGAATTGCTATTCGCCTGAATTCAGGATGATGAAATATCGATTTCTTGTGTTGAATTCGACGCAATGTTAGGAAAACTGTATAATGATATTTTATGCCAATGTATGCAAAATGATAATTTTGCTTCTTCTATTATACATAACGGCACATTCTGTGATTACGTGTTGGAATAAAATAAGAATATTATGTGAGGACAGAAAGAATAAATGAAATTATTTTCAGAATGATGAATGTCATTCATATCGCATTAAAACACATCTACGTATTTAATGTTTTTCCATAACAAAATGTTGGTCACATAGATCATACCTCGTGATTTATGGAAAAATCAAATACTGGAACATTTTAATCACAAAAGTACTTTTGCAATTGACCTCGACATATTGATTTCTGTATGGAAGGTAACAACCACAATTTCATTTTGGGATTAAGAAAACCATTTCTTAGTAGGTAAGAGAGTCATTAATTTTTAAATCGACAGAAATTAAATGAACGACATTTGCTTTTATAAAAGTATGCTAATTTGAATATTCAAAAAAACCCTCCCTTGAATTCAACACTGTGTCAACACGATCATGATTTCCATGTAAATGTTCCGATCCAGCCATTTTGCAACCCGGCGCCGCCTGTTGAACAATTAATAATCCATCAGCCTCGCTATTAAGTCACCACTTGGATCGCCTCATGACGAAAAAAATCTCAAACGTAAGTTCAAACGAGAAAGTTTGCTCAGTATGACTAGCAGCATTTATTTGCCGGAAAACTGGATGTTGTTCGAGGATATTTCTCTTTGAAAGAGCGCTAGGCGCCGTATTATTAATCGCGACCCCTTGATTACGAAAAGAAAGAAAACGAAAGAGACCTTTACGAATATGGCAATGCAACCCCCTCTGACGCCCGCTCTTTTTCGAGGAGAAAGTTACGGCAATGATACAGATTCAGTCGTGAGCCGGAAAAAAGGAGAGGGCGCGGATAATGGAATTTGTTAAAGGCGAAATAAAAACTAGCCACTCGGACGGTATCGTGTGACAAATCTTTTGAAAGCTTCTTGTTTCCCGTTCACTGAACCGTCGAAGTGAAAATGTATGCAAGGTTTTTCCTGAGGATCCAGTTGCTATGTAGATTGAAAATAATCTCAATCTCTTCTCCCCTGCTCTCTCTTCCTCTCTCATTGCTTAAATGAGCAAATGGAAAGCGGCTCGGAGGATAAATTGCGGAGCGGAGATTTTGCGGGAAAATACGTTTCCGAGGCAGGAAAGCCGTAAAGTAGCAGAAGTGAAACGGAAGCTGTTGAAAAAGAGGCTGAGAAACAAGACTTCCGATTTCGACGGAAATTTGTAATCTGGAAATTGGAACGTCGCGTGTGTGACTTTTTGTCGGGAAAGACTGCTTTTTCAGCGCGGATGCGTATTTTCGATTCTATAATTTCATTAGTGGTAGTTTCTCCGTAGAAATTCGAACAAAATTCAGCGCTATTGATCGTCCTTCTTCCTGTGTTATTATCTATAAGATGTAAACCATAGATTTTGAAAATATAAAAACCAAACTTTTAAATTTCCTTTTGACTGAAAATAGTACATGATAATCTCTTGGAGAAACGGAACTTATTTAATTTTCCTTTACTTTTAAAGTGATTAAAATGTGAGAAATAATGTTCTAATAATTATACCGAAATAAAATCCGTTTAAAAAATGAATGGCTAAAGCTCGATTTGATTGCAAAATCAAAAAGTAGAGGAACAATATTTATCAAGTTGCAGTTAAAGAGCCTTACACCTTAAAAATGAAAAGGAATCTTCTTCAACTTGCTTTATTTGTCACAGTTGTATATATCCAAAGCGTCCGTGAACTGTAGTTGGGTGATACTGGCTGCTTTCTCATAATATTTCTCAAGGGTAATCTTCACAAGAGAGTGTCTTCCTTTGACACTGAATTTTAGTAAATATTCACTCTTTTTAAGCATTTTTTAACAAAAGGACAATTGAAAAATTCTTCGTGGAAATTCAAACAAAATTCAGCGCGATTGATCGTCCTTTTTACCGTGATATTATCTATAAGATATAAACGAAAGGGATTAAAAATATTAAAAATAAACTTCTGACAGAAAATCCTGTACGACAATCTCTTAAAGTCAAGAAACTGTTTTGATTTTCCAATATTTTTAAAGTGGTTAAAATGTTAGAAATAATGTTCTAATAATAATACCGAAATAAAATCTGTTATAAAAAAGATTGGCTAAAGCTCTATTTGATTGCAAAATCAAGAGATAAGAGGAACAATAATCATCAACAACCTATACATGAATACGACCACTAAATGATAAGGAATATTCTTTAATGTGCTTTATTTGCCGCAGTTGTAGATGAAACCTAGATGCTCAGGCGTTACTTTGTGGAAAGCCATTGAAGTAATGAAGAAATAAACTTGTAAACCGCTCGTAAATAAAAAATAGTGTGGGAAATTTACAAGTTTATTTCTTCATTATTACAGTTGTAGATATCTAGAGCGTCTGTGAACTATTGTTGGGTGATACTAGTTACCTTCTCGTAATATTTCAATGGTGGTCTTCATAAGAGAGTGTCTTCCTTTGACACTGAATTTTTGTCACTATCCACCCTTTTTAAGCAATTTTATACGAGAAAGACAATTGGAGAAGAATAGTATTAACAATTTTTGGTCTACCGACCAAGGCGGAGAATTGGTTAAAGCGGTTTGTATTATATCTGGGAACAGGAAAATCTGCCTTATAAGCGGTTAGTAGAGCGTCTTAAGCTGTATTTTACCATGTATTTAATGCGAAAGGTTTCGGAAACAACAGAAAACCGCGGATTAACGTCTTAAACCAGAGCGTTTGAAGCTGTTTTTACTGTATGCCCTTTTGCTCTTGTTAGCGCTGGTTACGTAGAATGTCACAAGACCTGAAATTTTTTACAATCTCCTGAAAATTTAAACGTGACAAATGTTTAAGCGAAACCTTCAACTGCGAATGGCTCTTTTAAGAGGGAAACGACTAGAGAAGAGCGATAAAAGATTAACAAGAAGAGGAGAAACACTAAAAGATTGGAAAAGGGAGAGGGGTGGGATGGACCCGAAGTATCTTTCGGAGGAGAAAGAAAAAGCATTGGGAGAGCGGACAGTAAAAGAAATTCCCTCGTTTTCTCTTTTATTTTTATACCAACGACCTCGTAGCTTAATATGTCCTTCCCTTTCGTCTGCATTTTTTGATCTAAAGCACAATATAAATTTTATCGTCGAATGAATTTTATCTATCCGTTGGTTTAACTAAACTTTAACGGCCGAATGATTCCAGCGACTGCCTTCCACTCCCAAAAATGTTTCGAAAATTCCGTAAGCGGGGAATTTAGATATTCTACAGTGTGGCCGATTTCCTTATCCGGCGATTTCCAGTATTCGAAGAAAGCCACATGTGACAATTAATCGAAATGAGCATTTTGTAAAATCATTAAAATTCTAAGGAAACCGAGCTATGAATCACGTATATGTGAAAATGTAAATCGGAGATTTTAAGAACGTCCTCTCTATTTTTTCGATCTAGAGATGATACTGTTTATAATATTTGAAACTACAGCAATATCCCGATAATTATAGTAGTTGAAACTTCATAAGTAAATATAGCAAATATTCATAATATTCTAGAACTCAATTCCATCAAGCGTACTTGATTTTGTCAGTCTATCTGGATAAGGAAATCTTTCATTTTTCACCGAGACGAAAAGTCATTACAAGTCTTGAAGACATAAATATATATATATATATATATATATATATATATATATATATATATATATATATATATATATATATATATATATATATATAAATTATCTAAACTTAAATATCTAATAATTATGGTGAAATTATAAATTAATTTTGAGTCCACTTTTGGTAGAAGCACATAGCTTAGATAAAAATTATCGCTAAATTTTTCTTTGGGAAAACTTCATTGTACGACTATTCAAATATTCATGATTTTTATACAAACGTAGTAAGATTCAATCATTTTTTTAATAAACTAAAATTTTAATCATTAAGAAAACTCGTAAGATTAACGATGAGTATACCTCACTTTCATAAGAAACGGTTTATATGTTTTAAAAATATTCTTTGGGTTATAAACTCACAAGTTCCTATGATATTCGAAAACCTTCACTTAAAGTAATTTTAAATTTTATTCTGAGGTGTTATACCTCATAATTATATCTCATTAAATATGCAAAACAGTATACGGCCAAATTTATTCTGGGAATCACTTTTGCGTCCCGCCTACCAATTCATGTCAATTTGCAATCCTGAAATGCAAGCCTTAACAGAAAAAAATTCGAACTCGTAGAAATATGAAGTCAAACCTTAAATTTTAAAATATCGGGCTTCGAATTTCAGTGAAAATCACTAATCCTCTCATTTCAAAAAGCGTTTTTCCTTTTCCGGTGAGGAAAAAAAGGGTGAGTTAGAAACGGTTAATCATCACATTCCGCATTTCTGCATCCATAAGATATACTTTTTATAGTCTTTTTAGACATCTGCCAGAAATATTCGGAAACCCAGCCTTCGGTTCTGGCGTAAACTAAGTCATTTCGACCAACGCCTCACTCCTATTGTTCCTTTTTGTGCCAATTTCCTTTCCTACCGAACCTGATTCTATAGATACAAAAAGGGACAGCCCACCCTTCCTCTATTTTTATTTCGTTCCTTCCCCTGGTGGACTTAAATTATTTGCAGTATTAATCGTCCAAACGCATATCTCATAATCGCGGGGAAACCACCGTTTTCATCCTTTGTTAATAGCGTTAACCGTACAGGAGGTTTACAAGAGTTATTCGCGTTATTTAAGGTCTACCCCATTCACATAATGCTGCTGGATTAGCTTCTTCGTCAACCTCCATCCAAAGTTAATAACATGACAGCTTTCGTAATTAGAGAAAATTCAGTGCTTACCAAACGCACAAAACTCAAGAAGCAAGAACAATCATGTAGGGAGCAATACGTTTAATTCAATTAAGGCCCGTAAAATATCCTGACATCAGTGACGTTATTCAAAACTATTACCAATTTGCCTTCCACGCTAAGTGAATTCCAGACTTCCAATTAAGGAAGGTACGAGCTGCGTTCATCCATTAACACAAACGAAGCAGAATTCTGCAAACATGGAATGGAGGGAAAATCTTCCAGCGCTCATTTATTAAAAGATCACCATGCCACCATTAAGCTCGGAGATTGTGTTTTACTTCTTTCGCGTCGAGTCCATCAAAGATCGCAACAGGTTTTTACTCTGAAGCGGAGAAAATTAATTTCGTGACATCCAATGAGTGCCATTTCTTTCGATTGGAAACTTACTTTCCAACTTTCGTAAGTCTTCTTTTCAGTTATCAATCATTAACTGTCGTTAAGGCATCGGAATGAATTTTGCCTCTGCAGCGTTTTTCTTCGATGCGCCTTTCCATCATTTTCCAACCTACTCCTTTTACTTCACCCCTATCTCTAGTCTCATCTCATTCTCTCATCATATCTCTTTCCTCATAAAGTTCCTACAATTTCTTCTCCGTACCTAATTTGCTTCTATACCTTACCCCTTTGTCTTTTGCTTTCCCCCATGAGTGAAGCTATTTTTCGTTACTGACGCGTAATATTCCAGCCATTGTAGATGGAATTTATGAACAATTCAGCCTTTATTTATACTATGGTTTATATCTCCGGTCATTACCGAGAAAACAATATTTCACGTTATTGGCTCTCGAGAGAAAATTGCCGCAAGTATTCCTGCCATATGAATAGAAAAGCACGACCTTTTTCCTTCCTCGCAGACTGGTTTTGACTCTTTTTGAAACGTTCATTTACATTGAGTTTTATTTGAATTTGCGCATTTGCAGAGAATTGATGCAGTATTGATTCTTTGACGAAGAACGTAAGGTAAGCGGGAAATCAGCACCTTGGAAACCTGCAGAAATATTTAACTTTCAAAGGTATTACTCCTCGTTCAAAATACCTATTAATTTCGAACTGTGATATTATTAGAGAATTAGAGGTATACCATTGGGTTGCATATATCAATTCAGACCTAAAAATTACGATATGCTTGTCGTGTTCGTTCCTTAGTTCCGGTGTTAAAATTTGCGTTTCCATTACACTATCAGCATATGCGCCAAGTTTAGAAAATGATATACTTAATTTAAATTCGCAATACGGAAAACTTGACACAATAATACGGGACTGAGACTGGAAATACTACAAATAGCCCGTACAACCATTGACGGTTATTTAAGAAAGGTGCATGTTACTTTACAAGGAGTAGCACACCATAAACTAGAGAGGCGATTACTTGGAGATAAATATGAGGTTTTTTGATTATACTTATAGCTGTGTTATCCAACTTTTGGGGTGTATTTCTAATTATAGAGTTTAGGATGACCACAGGCTCATCCTAACCTAAAAAGGCTCCGATGCATAAAATAAATTCAACTTCACAGTGGGGAAATCCATAATAATTTTCCCTGTATCTATCGTTTAGAGATTCTTGTTATTGACAAAGATCTTCTACCTCAACTTTCGGGAAGTATCCAGCCTTTCAACTCCGAAGACCGATTTCAGATAACGTTCCATTTTGATCGATTTTGGAAAATACACTCAAACAATAAAAACGAATTGTTCTTCAAATACGACCACTTAATGTTTGATACCATTGGTGTTTTTGTTCCTCCAAACGAGTTTTCCACGCTTGGAGGAGTAATTTCATAATATCTACGCTCGGAAACATAAACCGATCAGACATTAATAAAACGTTGCGAAGCAAAGTTTCTCAATTAAACCCTTCGAAATTCAAACAGCGCGTTAGTTTAAGATGTGAACATTTAAGCGCTGAATAATGAGGAATCCAATGAGGGATGGTTTCATCTTACAAGAGTCGGATTCATTTTCTTGTTTCATTCAAGGTGAGAAGTGCTCTGCCCATGAATTAAACTCCCGAATGGACTTTAAATTTTCCAACTGTCTCCGGTAAAGTGGATATAGAATTTTATCTTTATATTATTCCCCTTCGGTTATTTCCCTTTTAAACTCCCTCTTTTCTATACCACTTCTGCTATTTCCTCCGTTTATGTTTCCTTTCTCCCCTCTCGTTTTATTCCATTCTCCCTCATTATGTACCCCTTCGATCCTTGTTTGTTTGTCCTTTATTCTGCCCTCTCATTCGCCCAAATGCGGCGTAAAATGTTTTATAACCGCAGTTAATACGGGCAGCTTATAAAACTCGAAAAAGTTCTTAAAAATAGAATTTGGTGAGAGGCTTGGCCACTCCGCTTCATTTTCTCTCCCCCTCTATTCTTTGCTCTCCTTTCCCCTTTACATTTTCCTCATCTCCTGCTTGGCAGAACCGGTTCCAACCTCACCCATCCCTCCATCTCAATCCCATTCTTCCTTTCTCTCTTTCTCAAAAGAAAACACTTTTGGGATTCCATTGGAATATCCGAGGAATCTTCCTTCCTCAATCATTTTCTTTTCTCGCCCATATACATCGTCATCCTTTCTAATCCAACCAAAGTTTGGATGAATGAAGAGGGGGCTTATTAGTACCAATCTCGACCAAATAATGTCGTTTTGTTATTGTTATATTATTAAATTCAAATCCAAGATTCAACCAAACGAACAAATGAAACAAATATTAGAGACTTTTCCAAATGAATACAATCGAATCATACGTAATAAAACGCCCCCAATTTTCACATTAGGTGACAGTATGAGGAAGGAATAGTTATCAACCGCAGTAACCTTGGTTTTGACAAATACAACATCAATTTCAATTTAACATGGCATCAAAGACTAATTCTGAGCAACAGCGTAACAATTAAACTCAATTCAGCCCATTCCTCTCATAAAATATTTTATAAATTAAACACTTAACGTTATAAATCTCGACTACGTACTTTTTAAAAATTATCAATTATATACAAACGAGCTAAGGGTAAAAGAAAGAAAAAAGAATTCAAGCGATGAAGATTAATTATGTGATAAACGTTTCGCTCTTTTAATTCAAACAGGGGTACCTATGAGGACCCTCTAATGTACGGAACAAAGCGCCCTGCTTTCAACGGACGAAAATACACATACTCTTTTTTTGATAGTAATAATGTTTGGGAGGGTTAATTATTTCCCTAACCAACAACCCCATTGAATGTGCCCTTGCACCCTTCCCACGTACATTTATTCTTTCTCCTTTCCCCTTAGTCTCTCCCTTCCACTCTGCATGCCCTTCCTTTCTTTTCGCAAGCATTGGCATGGGGCACGGAAAAAATATATATGAGCTATAAAGGTTTTATTCTGGCGGTAAAATTATATACAGTCATCCAGGTTACTAATAATATTATTCCGTCGGAGGGAATCCGAAGAATAATTCGATGGAATACGGTGCAGTATTTTAGGCAAAAAAAGATATGAGAGCGGCGGAGAATGTATTAAATACTGTTCGGAGGGCATTGAGAAGGAAACCAGATTCCTCGCATACGATATTTCATCAAGCTGAGCTCTTTTTACCTCGGCATTTTCATTAAAAACTGAGAATAAGTTGAATGTTAAAAGCTGAATTTATGTGGCTTGGTTTCTGCGACTCAGTAGTGGAAAGCTTCAAAATATGGATGGTCATAATCTCAGGACTTCAGATACTGAGTGTGCTAGACGAGGAATTCGTGAATTCTTCCGATATCGAGTGGAAACCATAAATATTTATTGCATTAATCCCGAGTGAAATTGAACTAATACTTTGCATGATTGTTCCGATATCAAAATATATAAAGGTGATTTCCCGAGTTTGGCAATGAAAATACAAATAGTTATTTTTGTAACGTTTCTGGCGTTATTTATACAATAGGTTTATGAATTTGATTGTCATTATATAAATCTACATATATTAGTAAGCAAATAGCTTTATCCTTGATTCATGCCTATAGTTCCCAATTGGGTAAATATTTTCAAGTGACAATGTTTTCAATGATTAAATCCTTCATAATATGATAAGTGCGAGTTTGATTAATATTTAAAACGTCTTGATAGATAATGGGAGAAACACGAATCGAATTGAATCGAGAAAAGCGAATAGGCATTTCTCGGGAATTTCGATTAATCGAGAAAAAGCAATAAGATGAAGTGATCAGTCATCCAGCGGCAGGTTGTCAGTCTGTTTTATGCACTTCAGAACGATTAATATCAACTATCTCATATTTTTCAGTGCTTTTTAAGAGCTGAGTTACTGACATTTAACTGCAGGAATTCACGAGAGACTAAAATTAAGAGTTACATAGAAAATTCTATAAACGTGTTTATACAAGTGTAGCGAAACAAGAGTTCTAAGCTCTACTCCTAAATTTTTGTCGTTTAATTTCGTTATCCCAATTCGTCATTTGCTCATCAAATGTATTAATTTATATCTCCTAATAAAACTATAAGAGGTAAGACAAATATATAGATACCAATATAATATATATAATAAAATACGAAGCAATATCGCACGGCGTTTTCTAAATCGACTAAATATTCAGAGCCACTAGAAATCTATAATTCAGATACCGTGCCTTTTTGTTTGCTTTCATATTAACGCGCCCTATAATTTACTCTGGAAAAAAAGGAGGTTGACTTAAACATTTATAAACACCACCCCGAAGGTGCTAATATACCCAAAATTCTGGCCTGTGGAGCAACGCTCTTATAGTGATCGGCAGAGGATAGGTCTGGATCTACGCTAACGGGTTCTCTAGTCCCTCAAGGAGGTTCGCCAACATGCCTGTTAAGGTCAACAGATTACGACTTATGGGAGAGCGGAGCACGTTCCCCACAGGGCATGCAGGGAAGGTGTCTGCACGCCCTGATGGACAGCCCAGTCCCGACTAAGTGCTTTTTTGTTCAACTTAATACCTTAAAGTAACATCTCAGCCCATATAGCAGTCCGGTAGACAGGTCTGCACCATTCGAAAATGGGGGAGAAAAAGGAGATCGGCTACTCCGAATTTTTTTCTTACGCATCCGCGTCGCATACATTCATAGAAACTAGAGTAAAAGGTAAAAAGCGAGACACTTTTCCTGGTTTGCGGGGTAAAAAAATGATCGCTGTTGCATCATTAAGCTGCTCAACGTTATTTTGTACAAGCGCATACGTTCGCAAAATAGGATAAATTTGAAAGTTTAAAGGAAAAGAAAAACAGGAATGTTTAATTTACTGAGAAGCAACGTGATTAGATTTTGGAGAATTCTAGAGGAATGGAAATCAGATATTTGGAATATGTGCTGAGAAATAATCTACAGACTTGCCCAAGTTGGAGATTTCAGATGGCAGAGAATACAAAATTAATACTTACATTTCTATCTTTAATTCATAGCTTTAGAGTATCTTAAGATAATTTAAACATTGATGTCACGAACATGAATAATAAGGGAGAAATGACGAATGATTTAAATTAGTTGAAAATTATTAAGGATTTTATACCTTAGCTCTAAAGTTTTCAATTTACGAAGAATCTGTGGTTTGAAATTTTTCGATTTTAATAACTGTTCATACATGTGAGTTTTTGCACCCTCTTTTCCAATAGGAAAGCACCATATCCCAAATAACTAGAATTTCGCGCATGTTAGGATAGAAAGCATTCTTTTCTAAAATTAAAAGTAATCTGACTTTCTTATCGATTCAAATATTCCTGTGCTATTCTTTAGAATGAGGTACATCCACTCATCGTTTTTATATTCAACAGTACAACTTAAACTTCATTTCACGATCCTCTCTAGAGTTTCTAAGCTCAAAACATTAGATTAAAATGATATTCTTTACAGAGAGAATATTAATTGATCTTTATCACCATGAAAAAACCGTTGTGTTAACCTCAACTGACGTATTTTGCACGGAAATGTTCATCAGCGAGAAATCTCTTTGTTTTTCCATCCTAAATTAATTTTAATGAAACTGCAACTTCATATTTTAGAGATGGACTCGCTTCGTTTCCTCCGAGGATGACCTAATTGCAGAGATGCACAGCGAAGATCGAAACAGGAAGCGAGAGCCCTCACTGATGCATATGCCGACCAGGGGCAAGTCTAGAAAATTTCCCAGGAGATATACGACAGCTAACAAGCAATCTACATGATTTTAAAAAAAGTTCTTTTAAACTTTATTTCTTCACCCTTTGCCATTGAAAATTTTACGCTCTTTCAATCAATACGTCCAACTGCAGTCATCTCGGGTATTTATAAATTGCATCAGTTTGAAGTGTGAATTTCCTGATCTTAATAAATCTGATATCATTATCAACTATCGTCAACAGCGAGTTCAACAGAATAAGGATTTCGAATAAAGATCTTGGACCCCTAAATTTTTGTCGCCCCAAGGGATACTTATATTCTCGAGTCGATTGTAGACATAGAGGAAAATATAGAGCAACTGAATGAGTGAATAAAGTAAAATAAGCGACAAAATAAGGCATATAGAAAATTGGGACAGGTATACTAATGTAATACGTTAAAATGCTATTCTTACCTTATTTCCTTGTAACTTAGGCATAACTTCTAAAAGAATTATTTTCCTCTGGAGCAGCACCTTCCCAATTACAGATCATTCGAAGACCTGAAAATAATCAATTCTAAAATATAAAAAGAATGCCAAATAACTAAACTCAATCTTAATGTATCACAAGAACTTGCTTATCATGATAAATCGACCCATCTGCGGAATTTTATCACTTTGTGAAAAGATGATGAATAACGAGATCTCAAGTTTCAATTTAAATCGAAAGAAGACAAAGAAAATATGAATAAGACAATTTCAAAAATATCTAGTTAAGCAGAATTTTAATCTGTTTTAGATAGTGAATTGCGCGCCTTCAGCAAGAACCCCTCATAAAAATGAAACAACTCTATCACAGATCTGAAGGACGGACAATTCGGTTAGCAAATTCATTCCGTATGGAATGGGGGGGAGGGTGGTCTGCTGGCTTTGAAGGTCATGTGATACAATTTATAATTTAATATTTCTGTCGAGCAAAGTAATAGGAATGATTTTTGAGATAGGAGGAAATTCAAAGAATTCAATAGAATTTTGTATACGATAAAAACATATTTGCATCAAATTCACGGTAAAAGGTTTTATTGGAATCTTTAACTGAGAATTTTGACGCAAATATTTTTATACTATCAAGGTGTACGGGCTTTTAGATAGCCTATCGCCTGCCGTGTTCGCCTTTAATGAAAACGGTCCCGGGTTTGCTTCCTAGATGGGGCTCATATATGCAAAATTGTCTCAGCTATGGAAGTATCTTTACCAATAATACTACTTCTCGATTTACCTACTACCATTCATTCCTTTTCAAATAGTAATGACGTTTTACATTGCCGCCGTTCCATCACATGTCTTAAGCATTTTATAGTGTCTTGTATCTTTAGTTTCTTAGTTTTTAAGATCATCATTACTAATTCCTGATTTCTTAATATTTAATACCACAATGTCACTCCTAAATGTGGCGTTTTGTATAATAATATCAGTTCAAATTAATTATCACGGGACCTTGCTCTGACTTGAGACCCAAAACATTGCTGAATTTCGTCGCCGTTCTCCCTGAGAGCATCCTCGCTGAGTGCCGCCACGCGGAGACCAAGGGGTGTCCTTGGCGCCCCTGCGGAGACCAAATTGTCAAAGGACCAAATTACAGCAGACAAAACTGTTCGGGACAAAATTCTTGGACTACCATCGGTATTAAAGCGAAGACCCAAGTAAATGCGAATGAAAAAATTTTGGATCATATATATAATTTTAAATCTTTCCCTAATTTATTATTGCTTCAACCTAAAGGCGAAATGTGAGGAGAAGCAATAAAATTTAATGTAGTCAACAGCGCGAGGGAGGAAAGTTCGCTAATGAAATACCAAACATTTCTGAGGAACCGTCCAATATTATTTCTGATCTAACAATTTAATCCATAAGGAAAAATCGCAATTTCCCTGAGTTTTGAAATTAATCGTTCATAAGAAGATTTGAAGGAATGCTCTCCTTCGTCTGAGTTATTTTAAAACGCTAAACAGGGGAGTCTAAGTAGAGGGAAATTCGAAGTACGTCTTCATTGTTGTAGAACCGAGATACTGGCACTTTGCCCCGCCTCTTCATTCACTAAGGAAAGATGATACCCCATTCAGCAGCTGAATCCTCTCAGGGTTTCCGTAAATTCTCTCAAGGTTTACGACGGCCATTTTTACAGCTCAACTACGGGGATCACTTTAAAATTCGCACTTCAGCAATTCAGCGTAAATAATTCCACCCCTCTGCTTACCTAGAAAACTCAAAATATATTCGTACAATCTTGCAATACCCACCCAGAAATATCTCCGAGGTATCAGCCTCTAAAACTAAACTTCTAAATTCCTTGGCCTAGGAGCAGAATTACATAACCCTCTAGCGTATGTGACCTATAGTGAAAGTAAGAAATATTCTCGCTTCTTATGATGGGGAAATTATAGTTATTTCGTCCCATTTGGTTTTACAGGGATTCTCATTACATTGTCTCGTTTGAATAACCGCATCAAACGCAGTAACAAGACAATGACTGCAATCGTGACCAATGTGAACCATAGAAAATCGTATAGCGGTTAGGAATAACTCAAGCGGGACATAACTCACCAAGAGTGCGTCTATGATTCCCTTCAGGAGGCAAAAAATCCTGGTCGGCGTTTTACAAAGTAGATCAATGTAGTTCTCATTCACCAATAATGAAGGGAGCGCAAAATGCCACATAGCTATTGCGTATATGCGGAGAATATCACAAAGAGAATTGAGGTTTCGGATCTTCTTTCTATTACCTTCATTAACCTAATGTCTCAAGTAAAATTACTGTTAACGGAAGATTAGCAAGCGCATTAGTAATTGAATTCCTAGTTATTTATAATCGTATTCTGTATACAAATACATTCGCTCAATGCATATTCAAAAAATTGAAAAGTAAAATTAAATTTTTACAATCTTTTAATGGATCATTTAATTAACTTATTCCTAATTACGAATATCTTAATCCGGAGTTTTTTTCATTTTATTTTTATTTCTGATTTTATTTTTAATCTTTTTAACATTTAATTATTACCATATTTAAGAGTATTTGTTCATTTGAGGTACCACAAAATTAAACATTACTAATAAGAATTTAAGAGTTCAAAGCTTCAAAAAAGCCGTAGATTGATGTCAATAGCCGATTTTTAAAGATAGACGATTTTTAAGCTCTAACATGTTAAAACAGCCATGTTCCTTTTTCCTTTATAAGTATTTAATTTTATGATGTTACAAATAATAAGATATGAAGCTATCATTAATCAACAGAAAAGCATCAACCTACTGAGAATTATTTTCTAAAACAATAAATATGGTTTAAGTATCCCACATTTTCAAATTAAGCTTTTTCTAATAATCAGTTGACAGAAAAAAAACGACATAAAATTTCAACGAGGCAACAACAAGAAGAAGTAGCAACATGTGCTCGCCATTAGAAAATGAGAATTAATTGCGCTAAATTGGCAACAGCTGACGCGCAGACTTGAGCGTTTCGGGTGAGGAAAAAATCGGACACAGTTTGAAAGGAATAAAATACATCCGTTTCTTCACCCACTTTCTACATGCACTCCTCTAAAGCCCATCCAAACGTTTATTGCGCCAACCCACCCGAAAAGTCGCTCGAGTTTACTCTGAGAGGAGGGGAGGAATAATCTTTACAGGGCGCTTTTATAAAAGGGGACAAAAAAGGAGAAAGAGTAAAGAACTCTTTAGACTGGGAATCTGTACGGCTTCATCGCTCTCAGAGCATCTTCTGCGCATTCTCATGGTTGCAAATTCCTCATCCGCCGTCTTCATTTCGCAGTTTGACATTTCAAGTAATTTCTAATCCTCAGTGAGCTCCAGCTTTCATCTTCCCAGATTATTCATCATTGTTCATTTTCTTATCGCTATTTTCTATCCAATAATAAATTATGAATCGAGGTGAGGCCTGACTAATGCAAAGTAACATCGCTCGCGGACTTTTTCTTCGATCCTACCGACTATTCGTTTAATGATTTTATAACACAAAAACTTTTGTTAAGCTTCAAATGTAACCATGGATGTAAAATATTTTGCCACAATGAAATATAGAAATCACATATCGGTTGATTACAATACACCTTTATATTCGCCACTTCTGACATTGATATATAATAAATACGCAGAAAGAAATAAGATAAATTCGAAAAATATCAATATAAAATATATATCATGAATACGAAGTACAAAGATGAAGCAAAAATCCGGATTTTAGTAACAAATCTTCAGTCAGTATTTCTACTGACTCAATAATATTTTGTAGACTAAATTAGAATATTAGTCACACACTATTTACATGATGATATTCTGTTTAATTAGAATATTAATTTTCTTTCTAAATATTTCGATTGAGACGAAAGAGATGTTACAACAACCATAGCGATACTTTTTATAATAAACCTTCCCACATTTCCGGATCAAGGAAAATCTTCGCAAAATTCTAATTTTAAAACTAAATGTTTAAATATGAAAGACTGTTGTTCTTGTTGTTTAATTATAATTCATATTGAATGTCAAAAATCCAACTTAAACCGTCATCTGTGGTAGCGTATCGAGCCGCGGTCTGCGAATACCACTCGGAATATTGATGTCTGGGAGATACCATTGCGTTTCGAAACACGTTAAATATCAGCAACAGCTCAAACCTGCTGTCCGCTGCAGTCCAGCATCCCTTCCGGATTTTTTTCCACATCTTCGGATCATCCAAATGTCCCTCCCTTCCTTTCTTTCCTTACAAACTCTTTTCTCAATTCCGTCTCTACCGTTACCTTCCACGTCTTTTCCCACATCCTCCCTTGAATCCACAGCCTCATTCACATTCTCGATCTAAAGCGATGCGACAGAAGCTGAGAGGTAACATTCGTTGGTAAGGGTGACGAATTTTCAACTCGAGCCGGAAGCCTTTACAACGTCCCTGAAACGGGATTCAGCACTCGAGCAATTACAGTTGGACGGGAACGTACAGTGAATTTCCTAAATAGCGTGGCGTCCAGGTGCAACAGGACGAGAATTTACGGAGCAGTCGAATCGTATTCGGAGAAAAAGCTTGGCCGATCGTTTGGGTATTTATAGCATTTCGGGCGGGACTTTTCCAGCAAATAAAATACTGGAAATACTTGTTAGTCTCCTAAGAAAAAGATTTCTCGCTTATTCTCATGTCCTCCGGATTGCTCCCTATGTTGCAGAGGGAGGGGTGGAGGATAACGGAATAGAATCAGAGAAACGAGTGCGTGATTTGAAGTGAACTGGGTCACGAAGTGAGTAATGAAAAATTTGGGAGCGATAAATGAGGCGCGAAAGTAACACGTAGGTATCATTTAAAATTACCGTAAATCAATTAAGTTTAGTACTATTTTACAAGCTAAATCGCATTATGAGAACATGAATATATTTGTTGATGCATGAGGCACAATAAAACTTTCTCATTAACCAATTAATGCAAATATTCCCTCTAAAAAGCTCTATAAACATCCAAAATTCAAGGTAGGTAGTGGCATCAATAAGCCTTTAAGAAAGAAAAGATATAAGTATATTAAGTTTCCTATCCGAAACTTTACAAAAAGAGATAGAGGAAATTCATCTAAACTTCCTTTGGTGTCATGAGTTTTTCCACCTTCATTTACGAGAGAACACTCTGCACTAAAAGCTAAGTACGTAATTAAACCAATCACGCAGGGGAAAGAGAAGCCCACGTTCCCCTCTTTCCGAGTAGATATTCTATCCATTAATGTAAATACTTAATATTACCAGAAAGAAACCAATCACTTTAATACCTTTCCAACTTAGCGACCATAAAATTTAAGTACTCAACTATATATAGTATGATATTATAATAATATAATATATACTTTGATAGATTACTACGTTTGAAATATTTCCTGATGCATTTGCAAGTTATATTTGTAATATGTCATCAATTTCTGTATTTTCACAAGAGAAAAGGATGCTAAAATAGCTTCCGAAAAACAAATTAAGAAGCATCATCAAAATTAGCTAAATAAACAAAAGAAAATGTAGAGACAGGGAAATTAATCGCTATACTCCAATGAAACATAATATATAAGTATTCCTTTATAGTTATTCCTTGAGAACAACTGTGTCGAAAAAATAGAGCATTCGTTTTCAAAATCTCATTTTATTGCAGAGAAATAAAGAGAATTAAATAAGGCGGACGGTAAAAGTTATATCCTGGTTGGCTAAGGGTAGAATACCATTAAATCCAAAATATCTTGCGGTTGTTTACCAATAAAATGTTCGATAGCAATATTAAAATTGGATATGGAAGGTAATGTTATCGGATAAAGACAGAATCATATTCTCATGGGTCGTTACTACAATCTGGATGCTAAGGTATCGACAGAAATTAAGCTCTTACTCCGATTTCTGAGAATGTAAAGTAATCGGCGAAAAATTAGGTAGTATTTACTTATAGCAAGAAAATAGGCTCGTAAATACGGTAGCTCCGATGAAAGTTAGCGGCAAATGAATTCTTGAAATTTACCAGCACCTGGTGAAAGGCAATCGGAGTGGAAACCAGCAATACTTAGACATACATACCCTCCTTACAGTTTTATCTAAATCTCTACATGCTCAATAGGGACGCGGGTCGGCAAGAAGTTTCCGAGCGTGCATCAAGTACGCGCTCGCATTTATTCTGTCCCCGGGATTCGATTCGGACAAAAATTACTGTCTCCGCGAGCCGTACACTTCAAATTTTATACCGCCGACCGTATCTACCCTCCGAGATCGACCTATTTACTTCTACATTACGATCGAGTAAAGCGACGTATGACCGTTGAATGCGCACGTTTTACATTCCTTCGGAAGCCGATTCTGAGTATGACGCTGTTAACCCCGGGACAAGGGGAATATGCGGGAAAATGGAATCTTTGATGCATTTTCGCCCAAGGTGCATCCGATGAGGATGGGGCAAAATGGAAACGGAGAGGATTAAAGAGTGAGCGAGATAAGTCGGAATGCGGCCGGAGAGCTCATTTAAGCGGTGGGTGCTGCGTGGGAAGGAACGGCATGTGCTGCTGAAGGCATTCATACGATATACTTGTATATCCCCTTCTTCATGTTGCGGGAGCTGCACCTCCACCGCCGGATGGGGTGTCCGTTTCTATCCGCCCCACAACCCCGACTTCTCCCCGGATTTATTCCCGCTTTACTCCACTTTTCTTCGCTCCCCTGAGACTCTTTGTGGAATGCTTTAGGTCACGGAAGCATCTTGCTTTGAATGAAATAAAGCCCAAGTGTGCTAAAACTGCAAAGATTAAATGCGGATTATGCGCTGGAATCTACCATGCAAGAGGGCGTTGAGTGAAAAGCGTTGTTTTCTGCCCGTTGAGTGTAACTTTGGTAATTGCGCTTGTAAATTCGCGAGGAGTGTTTGTAGGAAGTGTT
Source organism: Pachydiplax longipennis (assembly GCA_036926295.1). Taxonomy (NCBI): domain Eukaryota; kingdom Metazoa; phylum Arthropoda; class Insecta; order Odonata; family Libellulidae; genus Pachydiplax; species Pachydiplax longipennis. The sequence continues at coordinate 42,377,685 of JAVFKF010000002.1, forward strand.
AAGGGAGTTTCCTGATACTTAATCATGACGTCATCGCCCAGAATTAGTTTATTGATGAACATGACCATTCTAACAACAGGTATAAGGATTACAGTTTTTAAGATATGAAAAATAAAAGATTATTAGGATATGTACGAGTACAAGAAAAGAAATAAAAAATTGTGTTGGAGTTAACTTCGAAATTTTTTTAGAACTTTCACATCCACTCAAAACGGGGATTAATTAGTTGGAAATATTTTTAGTATGCGAAATTTCTTTATGGAAGACGAAGGCAGAACGTTTAGCAATTCATTGATGCAGCGTAAGTAAGTGCTAAACAGTTGAATAGAAATAGACATTGTCTAACTTAATCTCCGCACGTATAGAATTATTTTCAGAGTGATAAGGAATCAAACTTTGGCTAATCATAGTATTTTAAATAAATACTAAAACATATATTTATGGATTATTTTAGATAAAAATATTTCTGACAATAATAGTATACGAATATCATAATTAACGGTCCTTTAATATTATAATGTTTCTTCTCCCGCTTCTGCTGTTGGATATGAATATATGATTCCTAAATCAAAGTACCTGTAAACTGAACTTTCACTGAACTGATGATATATAGTTTATAAAACACTTCGCTCGAAATTTGATAATGAAGGATCATAAAGGCCTCTCTGATTGCTTATATATAAATCATTCTTTACATCAAGTATTTATGCTCCTACGATGCTGCAATCATGTTTTTGTAGACTTCTTCGGCATAAATTAATAAACATATTCTTTAAAACTGCTTTTATTTAATGCTTTCAATTTCTTAAAATTAGGTCGCATCATTTCTTTTAGGTATGAACTGGAAGCTTGATATCGAATGCTAATCTTAGGCCACTTAAATATCGCTAGTTCCTCTAAAATGATTCAATTTATCAAGAATTATAAATTTAAGAAAAGTAGGCGCTTAAGTTTATACGTTTGGTAGAAGAGAACCCCAGGAGATAGCGGTAAAGCGGTCATCTCCTTTGATTTTCCATTCAACCCCACCTCGATTCTCGCCACCATTGGCTTTACCACTTCCACTCAATTCCTTTTCGCCCACGCTCTTCACCAACAAGCTCGAAACCGACTATTCCTCTTCTCCTTCTCTCAGAAAAAAAAAGGTTTGAATGAGGATTGAATGGGCGATCTTTACCTATTCCGTTGCTCTTTTATGTTGGCTTGGAGATGGTTACAGCCTTCCTCTCTTTCTCGGAATGCAAAAAAACGCACGGCGGAAGAACTAAGTCGCTATGACCGTCGGGGAGCCCGAGGGGTGTTTTCTTTGCTGGAAAAGAGAGCACCTCCGCCTCTTTTCTCAGATTCGCACGGTTTGATTTGATACGGGAATGAATGGATCGATGCGATTGACTTGTGTCTCCAGCCGACCTTATTCTCAAAGATAGACACCACTGCATGATACTGTTGCCCTCTAATGACTACTTAACTAGATCAATTCGATCGAATTTCCGGCTCCGTTTTTTCGTTTTTGTAGGATACAAAAGTATTATCCAACGTGCCGATTGTGGTGTCAGACACTAGGGTCATTGTTCTAGAATCTTGAAGCAAGGCACATAAAACAAAGAATACAAAATATCTACGGTATTATGACAATTTAATATTCTTAGGGAGGGTGGAGGAATACTCGCTAAAATGGTTTTGACTTACATATGATCAGAAAATGTAGAACTTTTAATAAGTCTGCAAATATTATTACCGCAAGACTAAATAATAAATACATGGGTGGTCTGAAAAGTTTCCGACATTTCGCCATTTCTCAACATTTTTTCTGAAAATTTTCTGAAGATTTCTGAAAAATCTGGGGTCGGAAACTTTTCAGACCACCCTTGTAATTTGACCTGTTTAAGATAAAGTGAGCGCATTTGTTTCAAAGTAATGTAGTAATAAAATTAGTGAGCAAGCTATCGAAAGATGTTTTGTTCTTTTCACGTCATACTTGTGAAGACAGCTATTGTAAATATATTAAAATTAGTTTTAAACGTTAATTCGGGATAAAAATATTTAATAGGATATCGCGCTCAACTGAGCTTCCTAGCCCTGGAAATAAATTTCGAGCTCAGAATAAATCAAAAGTAACCTATTATTTATCCCTCCTCAATATGAGAACCTTCCGTTACTCATGCCCATTCCTTCCTCATGATTCCAATCTTAAAAAAATCACTAAAAACTCTACTTATTCCTCAAAATCCCTGACTCCCTATGGCTTTGATCAAATCTATCAACTCCTTTTATGCTCCAAAGTAGTTGAATGGATGGCTCAAGTTCCTCGGATATTTTTTACCCCATCCGTAAAAAAAACTCGAGGGAACGTTTCCTTCATACCAGCACAACTCGTATGCGAATTCGGAAAAAATCCCTCCAACAAATAAATTACATTCGCATTCTCCTGCGATAGAGTGGAATCGTGTCCTTCCCCTCGCAGCCGAAGCTTCTCCTCAAAAAAGGATTCCCCAAAAGGCACGCGGCGGGGTGCCTTCCCGGATTATTGCAGTATTTTACACATCGCCAGCCGTTTGTACGCACCCTCCCCATTCTTATCTCCATCCGAGTTGGATCTATCCTGAATAAGTGTGATTCTTTGAGGGAAAAAAAGGGAAAGAAGAGGAGTCAAAAAGCCATGCGCCCAGAGGCTTGACCTTGGTCCCCACACGTTTTTTGCCTACGCGATTATTTGTGAATTGGGTAAAAATGGTCCGAAGGTCAGGTGCAGGGGAGTCGCCACAGGGACAGGGGGATGAAAGATTAGGGTAAAGGACAGTGTTTATGCGGAGGGAAATATTGGCGGAAATAAGGGAATGGACGGCTAAAATAGGGTTGCGAGAAAGGGAAAGGTTCGATTTCGGAGGGCGGCCGATGGAGGGTATCATTCTTTTCTCTCCTTACCCAACTTTGAGGTGACCACGTGAGGCCACACATAAGGACTAAACGGGGAGACCGCAGCGTAAAATTAAGCTAGAAAAAAGTCAGCTCGTGGATATAAAAAAATTTGCATTTCCGTGCGGAATATAAGGGCACCGCTTATCTTTTGGACATCTCTCGAGCTTAAGGTATTCCGTTTCCATTCTCTCGTTCATATCTCTAGGCGTTTTTTGTTTGCTCGCTTGCCTCTTCATTTTCTGCTTTTTCTAGTCTTTTGTACGCCTCTTTCTTCCATAATTCTCGAGATAGGACTTTTTCAGACCTCATTTAGGTTTCATAAGCGGAAAATGTAGTGTATACATATATTCAAAAGATTCCTTCGGAAGAAAAACTGAATTTTGAGCACTCTATGAGAAAATTTCCTCCAAGCTACTAACTCCCCTTAGTATACACCATTCTTTCATGGGAAATTTCGAAGAGAACTAAATGTTACAATAGAATTAAATTATAAGAGAATAATTCCAGTTTAATTATGATTAAAGGATGAAATTTCATAATAAATTGTCTTCATTATTTAACGTTCAAACTTAATTAATCTTTATTCATATTTAAAACAACTAACAAAAGCATTTTCTTAACAAGGTGTGCAATGAAAACTGAAGGCGTTAAAAAGTTAAAGAATGGATAATTTTACATTAATGTTACAAGCTATATGTTGTCACTGGGACTAAATATAATATTATATTAAAGCTATAAAATATCTCAAGCGGACTGAGCTGAAGAATTAGTACAAATGAAATCTCAAGTCTCGAATGTTTTATGATAATGTTTGAATTTTTTCCGAAAATTTAATTTGAATAAAAATTCCAATAAGCGTCAACTACTCGAGCACATGTATACCGATTGTAAATACTCGACTTCAAAGATTCATTACACAAAGATTAAATACACCGAAATGAGATTGATGAAAAAGTTATAAAAATTGCGATAAGTATCTTTAAATTATATTTGAGAAGACCGTTTAATTGGATGTTTAGAGACAAAATATATTAATTAAAAAACGTTGGTTTAGGAGTGATACAATTCAAGACCGATGGTAAAAAGTTGCATAGTTACGTTTCTATGCCAAGTATTAGGAATAAATTATTGGGCTCACTCAATTACATTTCAATCATTTTCTGATACTGATTCGCTTAAATGTGAGCATTAAAGATTATAACTGAAAGTGGGGCAACGCTTTCCGTTCAACTTTGATGTAAGCGGTCTCGGGATCTATTACCGGTGCGAAATGACCTTAGCAGTCGAAGTACTTTTAAAAACTACTTCTAATAATATAACTGGAAGTACTTAAGCCTCCGATTTTCGCTACGTAAGATATATAAGAGGTCATTAAACGCTCTCATTAAGACAATCTAAATATAGACGAAAAACTTTAAAGCCTTATCATAACCCCATTAAGGCAAAACCCATAAAGTTTCTCCTCGTTAGATAAACACCTGTAGATTTTTATCGAAAGGATGCGTGTGATTCGTCAATCTAAGCTTCCGCAGATTCCAGATTAAGAAGGAAATAGGGAGCGGAAAGGTGAGAAAATGGTCTAATTATTTGACGATTTAAAATTATAATTACCAAAGAGTTAAACTAATGATCGCTAAGATGATTTTTCAAGTTTTCCCATTTTAACCGTATCACCACCTAAATAATTTCATAAGTATTACAAGGATAAAATTAAGATTTAATGTAATTTGAAGGACCCCAGGAAGTCGAATAAATGACTACCATAAAGGCAAATGAAATAAAAATTACTTTTAATGATTCACATGTAAAATTTGATGGCTATAATACACCACAGTTTTACTAAAAATGAGCTGGATTCGCGTTACCTTGTGTAGCTTTCAACAAACATAATATATAAATTAAACATTTAACACAAGTATTAGATGGGTAATATAAGATTTAATGTAAAATGAAGGGTTCCAGAAAGTGGAATTACTAGCAATCAAATGAAAATAGCATTTAATGATATAAAATAAGGACTATAATACACCAAAGGTTTAATAAAATATGAGCAGGATTCGCGTTACCTTGTCCAGCTTTCGTCAAACGTGAGATATATATTAAACTTCCATATATAAACTGGAATTTTCGAATACTTATCGATTCATCTTTTCCTGTGTAACTTCTTTAACAAAAGGCGAAACGGATTTTCCTGACGTTCAAGGAAATCATAATCTCGAAGAATAAAACTTAAAAGTTACGACGTTATCACAAAACGTCAAATCTATCCTTCGAATGCGAAAAATGTCAAAAAAGTCTCAAAAAAGGATAAAAAAAACTTTCAAAAGTCAAGCCCTCCTAAAAGGCTATATTTTTCAAGGGGAAACGCGGCATAAAGAATCTTCGCTATTTATAGACACTATAAAGTTATGGAGATTTTGTTGGCAAGTTTGTACCCGCAATATTTCCAGGTACTGTGCCAAGCGATATAAAAAAGTCTCAAAAAACGATACTGTTTGAAATACCATCCGTCCTTTTTATCAAGTGCAAAAATCAGCCATCAATTTTTGCAGAGGCGCTCTCCACGGGGAAAAAGAGGTCCCCCAAATGTCTGGGGAAAAAGGCCTTTATTCACCCCTGGCCTTCCCCTGACCCCACTTCCCGTTCACTTCACCTTTACCCCTGCGAAAAGTGACTGCCTCTACCTACTATCTCCCGCTATTTCTACCTATTATTCTTCGTATTCCGACTCCAAAAAAAACCTCCAACTCGCTTTGTTTGGGCAAATTTTTATTCCTCAGCCCTCTCACGAGTCACAATTACAGTTTCTGCGAATATATATAAATTTCAGTGGAAAATTTATTTCCGTGAGAGCGCATGGAAGCGTGAGAATCGCTCGGGAGTGGTGCGCTTGTAAAAAATAGTTAATTACTCGCAAACTTTCGGAAATTCTGCGCGGGGAAATCGGTGGTTTATGATCGAAGAAAAAATTGGAATTTCCTCAGAGTTAACGGCTTTGAAGTTATCGCCTATAAAAGGCGTTGGATTCTCCGTTTTATATTTAAAATGGGGAAAATTTGAGGTTTGTTTAAGTATTACAGCACATGAAATCACTTTCGAACTAAAAGAGCAATTTGCTCGAAAGGTTTCTTTATTGCTGTCCTTGTGGCATTTCCAATGTCTCGGAATTTCTAGATATTCAATTTAAGTCAATTAAAGAAACGCAAACTCTCACCTGTACTGCGGATAAAGTACGCCATTGCTTATTACTGTGGAATAACGAGATATCAGAATAAAATATTGCGAGTAACCATGTATTTTCCTAGGAAACTTTTGGACTCTATGTAACTTGAATTAGACCCATTAAAATATCCTCTTTACAAATTAGTTGTTTATTTATTATTTAAGTTCTAACTGCTGGTTATTAATTCTAAACTGATAAATATAATTGGATCAATATTACCAATAATTTTAAAAATATATGCTGGAGGATTTATTATTATTGATATATTAATCATGAAGTATATAGAAACAATGATTTTCAGTGTCTGACCTTTACCTTCACATGATAACATTTTTCCGTCTACTACTTCACAGCTACGCAACTACGGTCTACTTACTAGCTGAACCTTTTATAATAGCTGTTAGCTAGAAATGAAGTCTTGGGTCATGTATATCCGAGAGCACGTTTTTATACAAAGTTAATTATGAGTAAGTTTTCAGTAAAAAAAACTCCAACTTTAAAATACCGTGAATGAGTCATAAAAGGATAGAACAGTAACAATGCAGCTCGGAAAGAATCACAATTATGTGAAAGTACGAGTTTCTTAATTGTAACTACTTCCTTAAAGTACGTAAAGGCTAATGCGTTTATGAGAACGGCAAATTAAAAATCCGACGCTGAAATTCGAGAATAATTAGCGGAAAAAAACAATGAGGTAAGGCATATGACTTAAAATGACGAGCTTTTCTTGAAGAATATCGGCAAAAACTTCCCTTATCCCAAAAAGAATTTTATAAAATATGTTTAAATGTTAAGAATCACATCATAAAAAAGTTAATGGAGGAAAGAAGACGTAAAGGAAATGTGAAAATTAAAGGAGGACAGGAGAATATTCTTCTTTGTATTTTAATGATGAATATCTTTTGAAAAGAATGAATTACTTGAATATTTCACAATATTATGGTATAATGTATCTTTTGATATGAATTAATTACATAAATTCCACTATACCTCAGTTTACTGTGTAAGGTAAATTAGCTCTTGTTCCGTAACATTAGTACAGTAATCAGGATCATAAAAGGATGATGACCATTAAAAAAAACCTATCCTTTATTAATGCATGAGAAAAAAGATAATATCTGTAGTTGATTGCATATTGCAGAGAGTAACTGCAACATCGTAAGGTAGGCTCTCAGTAAGCACGAAAAATATTATGATATTTAGATCTTTGATGATGGAAAATTCTTTCAGGGATGCATTTTGACATTTTCGTTCCTCTTTAACATCTTTAATAGATGTTAATATATCTTTCATTTTCGGCAAAACGAGTAAAGTCAAATTGACTATAGTTACTACCTATTACGTATTACAAGCAAATAGTAGTGACTCTCAATCGAAAACTTAAACTTCCGCTGAATTTAAATTTGTAAATTCAGCCCTTCAATCCATAATACAGAAATTATGAGGCAAATAACATTGGCGGCTTGATATCTAAGATGCTACCAATTTTCTCCTACGAAATACACGTTGATAAAAGTTAAAGATTATTTATGAAAATGAGCGTTATGAAATATGAAAATACGAGTTATGAAAATATGAAAATACGAAAAGAAGTTTTTAATTTAAAAATTTCGGCAATTTCAATCAACGATTAAATTAAAGAATCCAAACACGGAATCAGGTTAACATGATTTATCGTAATAGCCTAGATCTTTATAAACGCGAAATTTGAAAATAGCAAAATTAAAATAAAAATTCCATAGCGCTAATTTGGTCGGGGAAATCTGACTTCTATGATTTTGCAGAAATAAAAATTACGAGGACGCCGGAAAGATAAAGAAACCGACGTGCAAAGAAATAAATCGTGCGGCAATCCATGGTGAGATGGATGCCGAAGACACGGAAAGCTGAAGAGGTTAGCCCCACGTGCGTCTATACACCTAAACTCAGGGATTAAGGAACGGAGAATATTTAGGGGGGATGGGTGGCGTAAAGGGGATGGGGTCTTCAACCGCCATTACCTCTAAACAATGGGTCATTAAGGAAGGGTTGCCCCGACCCTTAGTCGGTAAGAAGAAAAAAAATAAGACGCGGGGAAGGAGAATACGCGGCGGAGGAAAGGAAAAGAATCGAGAATATTGTGGAAAGGGATGTTCTTACGTATGAGAGGATTCGTATAATTTGGAGAAGAGGAGGCGGAGTGGAACGGCGGAGTGTGAGGAGAAGATTTTTTTGAGGCCGTTGCAGCGGCTTTTATAACGTCGGAGAATTTGATGAGAGGATAGCAAAGCCAAGTGAGAAGAACATAGCGAGAGGGAGTGAATAAACAAAACTTGCTCGATGGTATCGGCGACGAAATTAAGTAAATATGTATTAATATCTCTATCCTTTGGCTCGTGACCGCTAGGAAATATTCGTGCGCTCGCTGGAATTGAGTTGCCCCGTCGAAATTATCTTGTCCTCGAGGAAACACTTTCTGCAGTCATCTCGGCGATCAACGCGATCACGCGAATATAAAATTATGGAAAATGTTTCCTTGTTATAATGGAAGCTAATTAATAATTTTGACGGCTACGATGAAATGTTGTATTGTCCGAGAACAGACGGTTTCTGGCAGCAAAAAGAGAAATTTTAGCAAAGAATAGGCTCATAGAGTAAACGAAAAGGATTGCAGAATTTTACTTTATCGTACTAAATATAATATACAGTAACTCAAAGGTGGATTACGATAATTAATTGTGTTTTATACTATTATACTAAAAAGACAAAATCTGATCCATTGTGTCAGGAGCATGAATCTCATTCTTCCAATAAACTTCACTGAATCGGCCGATGTCCTGTGAAAATCCACAATGGAAAGAAACTCAACAATTGTATTTTTTCTAAAACATTATTTCGTTATGTTATTCGTCTAATAATTCAGATTAAATAGCGCTTGGGCTGTTATATGACCTACATAAATAATTCGGGTGCCAAATGCCATAATGTAAGAACTTAAGAATGGTCAAATTGAGGGAGGTCTCCTTCTTTCTAATCTCGAGTAAATTATTTAATATTCTTTTATTATATATTTAATTCTTGAGCACTGCCAAAGGTCATCTTACTGCCATAGTTTTATGCCAAGCACGGCATCTAGTGTCGTTGCAGAATTCCTGTATTGCATAGAATTCTCTTCGCATCTACACATCTACTATTCGCACACTATACATGTCATTGAATACACATCGTAAAAACTATTTTGGCCGTTTAAGTTTATTATAATTTATCTTTCATGAAAGTTTCGTAACTGAGATGTCCTATCTTGTTAATATCTTGATAGAGTATTATGACAATTAGTAATGACATTGATCACCACCATGCAAGTCCAACTTTTAGGGCTTCATGACGTAGAGCTAACTTTTTGAAAGTCCGCAAAGGTTAACTTTCACACGTACGTGCACGCACAAGGTGATAACATTTGCCGATACCAATTCATCACATATGTCTTCACACTTTCGCTTCCTGACGTTTGTTCATAAGAACTCAAGCGGATACACTTAAATTATTTTTGTAGCATGCCTTAGTATCCTTTAATTAATTAATACTTTTTACTTTTTAAGGTCGATCGGGCGGCTGATAAAATCTTTTTGCTTTTATCGCAGTACTTCATCGTCTAGGATAGTGACAATTTAAGCTCAGGTTTTCATTAAATGAAGGCGAAGTATCTTAGCTTCCTAAAACGTAGATATTCAGCATAGACAACTGCAAGATAACCGAGATTATGAAGTATCTATAGATTATTTCAACCTAAGCTCGTAATGTACAATCATCATCATCTATACCAACTATTCGATCATACCAAGACTGAGCTAAAGATAAAAACCATACTCATACGAGGAATGAAAATACGCTTACTTCGCCACCAAATTATTGAAATCATAAATTCCAAACGCAGCATCCACAAGACCTACAACTAACGTTCAAGGATCGAGGGACGGTCGGCGAAAAACGATCGCTTAATCACTCCCAAAAATTAATTTGAAACTTCATTAAAACGGAGACTTGATGGCGTGACGAATTCTCGAGTCGTGATGAGGCATCCGCATCACAGTCCGTACACAATTCCCTCCTATTGTTGTTAAGAGCGGCTATACATGACAATTGAGCGAATAAGTCATTTTTCATCCTTAAGTTTCGGTAGAGTGAGCTGAATCGAAAAGGGCGAAAAAGAAAATGAATAATTCGGGTTTCTCATGTGCCGCCTCTACGGAGATTCAAATTAGGATGTGAGGGACGGAAGGGTGAGATGGGAAAAGGGGTGAATCCGCCATTGTTGCGTCACTAATAACGTAATTTGTCCGGGTCGTGATTAACAAAAGAAGTACGTATTACCTTGGCCTTCAACCACTCCCTTCGTTTCTCTTTACACCCTCTTCTCCATCTACTCAATGGCTACGCATCCTGGATTCCTTTTCCGTTTTCTTTGGCAGTTTTCTCTTCTCATTTCCCATTATCGCGAGCATCTGCTATCCCTCGCTGGCGTCTAATTCATTCACGCTCCCTTTAAAATTTATCTCCTTTTTATTTTCCTCCGACTGTGATCTCTCGGTGTGTCGCCTATTATTCTTGTAAACAAAGGCGAGACTTTGTTCTTCTCGTCTATAAACAGAATCGGATTGTAGCGCATGGAAAGAGAAAGGTGACATATATAACGATCCGGACACCATTGAGAGATCCGTAAAGCACGCGGCACCGTGATGTGTTTGGACGCAACGTCTTGTCGTTGTGTTATGGCTATGAATTTCATCATAACATTAAAAGGTGTGTTTTTCTGCTTGTTTACGTACGACATTACGGGCGGTGATGTGAATTTTGGGATCATTCGCAGTAATCATAAAACGAAGCATTTTTTAATTCGAATGATGATGAAGGAAGCTGATCTGAAGGAGGAACAAAGCAAATTATTACAATTATGTCGTATAATAAAGTTTAGTGCATGATATTGTCCTATTAAAAGTTACATCCATATTTGTTTAAAAGATACGTATGTTTTAGTAACTAAGGCGTAATAAAACTGACAAAAATTCGATTGATAGACCGCAGTCACAAATATAATAGTACATTTTACAGTAAATCTATATTTAATTTTGAGTGTATGAGTGTTCCCCTAAAACTCGAGAACTAGATGCTGTAAACTTGCGCTTTTTTAAAATGTCGATGCCCTGTAGATTTATTTTCATGCATCGATAGATCTCCGATTGTAAGGTAGACGAGGGTAAGGATCCCGTAAAATATGTCTCTATGCCTCACTACAATCATCTTAACCGTCCCATGTGGTCTAGTGGCTAGGATATCTGGCTTTCACCCAGAAGGCCCGGGTTCGATTCCCGGCATGGGAACAATTTTTTCCACTGCCACATGCCGAAATGCGCTGTAAATATCTACTTTTGTACTTCGCAAGTTTATTTGCTCTATTTTTGACGCAGAAAGAAACATCACGCGAACTTGAGATAAATTTCAAATAAAGAAGTATTATTAAAATTCGCATTCTTACTTTCGATGGAATATTTCAGCTCCAAATATGAGAAACTTGATAAAATATTGTGGTTTTTACCAAAAAGTTTCCTTCACTAAAATCTATCCTAATGAACTAAGCTAAGATGAAGGCTTCGGATTCTCTTCTGTACAAAAAGGTCAACTACACTTGATCCTACTTCCATTTACCCTGATGATATTCAACGGGAAAGTCAGCTAGTTCCGATGAATGATACGAACTACAATCTCATTAATCTCAATTAAATGAAAGATAAATCCCTTCCCCAGGGTTATTTCCTTTTTCGACCTCATAAAAGGAAAATCAGAAAAATTTTATCTCAGAGCGCTGCAGAGTGGATTAGCAATTAACAAAAATAATAGTATAATATATCATTATGGGCCGGACTTGAACGAAATACTAAGAAGATATGAATGAAAAACTTTCGAAGTAGATAAAAAATAAAAAAGATACAAAGTGTTTCCCTCACTTCTTTTAAATTAATAATAAATTAAAATGTGTGGACTAAGAATTAAAAATGGAATTAGTAGAAAAAGACTGGATATTGTGTTTAAGATTGATTAAGATATTAATGTAAGAAAATAAAATATTTTGTACATTTATGAACAGAATTCTCTAAAAATGCATCAGATACGTCGTCTTTAGCTCCATAGGATGAATTGTTTTCTATCGTTATTTCTATACCTTAAAAAAAAACAATATACATCTTCGACCAATTCTGATAATTGATAATTCAAATTAGAATATAAAATAAAATCTGTAAACATAAAAAAATCTATAGTATAGTAAAGGTTTAGTTTGAAAAAATATCATTTGTGGAAGAAATTTTCAACGCACGTCAGGATTACCAATTTCTTTGCTTTTGGACTTTCGCCGGGAATCCGATCTTTTTTACTGCCTTAGGTGTGAGTTACAATACCGTCACTCTTGAAACATTATAGACATTTTCAGCTTAGTTGCATTACAAGTGAAAGCAAATTTCTATCGCGATCTCAAATTATGTAAATAGAGGAGGTTGGGTGTAAAGATGTTATGCGAGGAATCTCGTTTAGTAGTATGAATCTCTTGCAATATAGTTTTGCGGGGACAAGTGAATTTAAACTTCCTCCATAGTCTGACCCCTTGAACTCGCATTCCTGCCCCTCCTCTCTTCACACCAGAGTCCCGTAATTATCCCGAGGAGCAAAAAAGGGGAGCGGATCAGATTAGAGGGCGCTATGATGATCACTCGCGGAGAGATACAAGAGCAGATAAGGCGGTTTACATAGCGTGGCTGTTAGGGGTGGAAAAGGGTATTACGCGCTCTTGTTTTCCGAAGATTACGCGGAGGCTTGTGAAGGAAAATGAGCGAATCAAAGGCTGATTGAATTCGGTGAGTAAAACTGGGAGATTCTTTCTCATGAATAATAAAATAAATTTAAATCTGTAACCGCTGATTATTAGCATATAGTTACGTTCTTTTATAGATAATGATTTATAATAAAATGAGAATAATGATTACTACGATTGCTGTAAATTGTTACTAATTTAACCTAATAATATTGCAAGGAAGAATAGACTTGAAAAAAGTCCGACGGGACCGGGAATCGAACCCGGGTCTCCCGAATTATCCCGAATGGCTTAAGAGAATGTTCCCGCGAGATAGCTCAACGGACAGAGCACCTGACCGGCAATCGGAAGACCCTGGTTCGATTCCCGGTCCCGTCGGACTTTTTTTAAATCTAATCTTGCTTGGGATTTTTCCTGGGTGCGCACCCTAACGTGCAAAATCACCCTTTACCCATTCCTTGCTAATATTATTGATTTTGAAATTGTTGTGAAATTGAATAATAATGTTTTCCCAGAGTGTTTTACAAACGTACACGTACACACATTCAATTATTTTGCCTAAGTTTTCAGAGGAGTTTCAAAGTAAAGTGAAATCTGTGGCGCGACATCAATAAAATGCATTTTGTGGTGGTGACTGCATACATCGGAATTATATTGCGAATTAACATCGTCAGCAGCAGTTATAGTAGTACAACATCGGTGTTTCTAGAAAAAGGGATATACTTGAACTTTTCTTGAGTTAATGATTCAAGTCGCACACAGATCGAGTGAAGCCCATGGCGCGTATGCCTTATCCCTTTGAGGGATAAGGCATAGGCAGACAGCGTTCACCGTAAGTAACATTTGCTGGTAACGCATCGACTCCCACGACACCGTATTTGGCTTTACTAAGCCGTCATAGGAGTTATATTATATTAAAATTATCGAGATTCGTATTTGTATGGTTTAATCACAGTTCACAATAAAACATCATTGGTACGATAGTATAAGCAAAACTACCGCCTTTACTATGGAAAATGCTACTTTCCTATACTCACTATGACACTACATGATATTAAGAGCATTATTAGCTCTGTCCAAAAAAGTCCAATCTATTCGGCAAGGAGAAAGTACAAAAGTTAATCAATAGGAATATTTTTTCACGATATTTCATATTTAATACCGCTTTTTTCATGATAATCTGCTACTGCAGGAATGAATGTGCCAGTTTCCAAGTAACGTCTATCAAGTGGTCTCCTCTTAAACTCTGTATATCCTTAAATTAATTATAATTTATCCCTGACTTCTTACCCTTTTCTCTTCCTTTCCACAGTTTCCTTTATTACCAAAAAAAATAATTCCCTCTAAATATTTGACTTATCCTCTTTCTCTCAGTGATTGTTTCCGTCATTGCTCTATCCCCTGTCTTTCTTTGCAATCTCATTCATAACTTCATCTGACCATTTGCTTTGCAGCCTTTTTAACCATTCCGAATTCTGATGCTTTTATTCCTTCTTTTCCCTAGTTGAACATAGTCAACGTGTCACATCAATCAATCTATACAATACAAAATTCCAAACAATACGGAATTCGAAACTCTTTTTCGTAGTTCTATTTCCACTACAGAAAGTTATTCATTCTTCTCGTAGAATAATAAACGGAGTTTCAAAAAATTTCACGAATTTTCCAGAATTTGTTATAAAACAATGCCTGTATGACGTAACATCGCTTCCCCAATTAGGGAGGTTCCAAATCCGCCCGTCTCCGAGTCACCGAGCCCTCGCTTTAAATGACTTTCCCCTCAACGAAAAAAAACGGACGAGGCCAAAATGCGTGAAACCCAAAATACATCATCTGAATGAAGGAATAAAGGGATGAAATTTCGTTTTTAATTGCTGTGTCTGAGTGATTCGAAAAGACTCTCTGCCCGTGAAATCGTTAATCCTAGTGACCGAAGAAAGTAATATGGCTTAATGGAAGTATAATTGATTCTGGGATCAGATACATTACGGGACTTGCGGAAGTTAGGCAAAAACCAAGGAAGATTGCCATAAAAGCAGTTAATTTCATGTCTAAATAAGATAGGAACCGATCTACGGTGAGATTTTCATATCTCATAGCAAAAGAAAGAATGATTTCATTATAATAGTTAATCCAAACCCATATTAATTAACATAAATTAGCTCCCATTACTAGATTACTTATTAAACCTTTTTAATCTTAGATATGCAATATAAGAGTCCCATAATTAAACTCTATTTTAAATTTATCCTGGTCATTTCATAGAGGAATAGGTCCATAGCAAAAAGAAATGAAGATCTTACTTGACTTCGATTCTGGCAAATAAAATTATCAGTGTTCTCAATTGGGAATTCTAAGGATCTCAATAGAAAAGGTAGCTTTATTAGTGTAATAAAATGAGTAAGAAGCAGCAAAGTTGAGTGAATGCCAAAATTAAACGTCCTGGTATATTCTTGTAAAAGAATGAGCCGTTAATCTTCAGATTCAGTGGATGCGCAAGACATATCTTAAATAATAGAATAGAAAAACCATACCAGATTCCTTGGCTTGACCGATAAATTTGAAGCTAATTATTTTAAAGTAACATATTTTAGTATTGTGCAATAATCAGAAATGTAGGTCATGTCAATCACCCTCAAGGGTGGGACCACCTGGCTGGCATTACCCATTAACGAAGATATAAAATTTTAATATATTTCTCATTTAAGATTTAGGAATAAAGTGATAAGGGCAGAAAATGTCATCCTTAATTCAGAGGCTGATTAAAGCATGGATTTTTTATTCTAAGGAAGAGAGTAAAAAGAATATAAGGATTTTCTTTCATCTTAATGACCTCACTGATTCCATCTAGATCTGTTTATATACCGAGCACTTTCAAAATCTAACTGACCGCCATAAGCATAAATAATAATAATTTCAAAATGAAACAACTTATTTAAATGAAAGACGTTTATGGTAGTGTATGATGTGTATTGTATTATAAAAATCCTACAGCAGAAATGCTAGAAATTAGAGAATCCCCGATTTCAATTCCCATTTATACATTACATAATTTAGGTGATTTAAAGCAAGCAAAAGTATTATCTTCAAAAAATCTCCAAATAGTAAGTAAATCTTTTTTACACCTGTAAGGCATATTTGAATTCACACAATTAAATAATTCAATAACGAGGATTTTAATTTTAGAAACATCCTTACTTATCCTTCGTGGTAAACAAACAACAAAATAAAATCTAATAAACTTGTATTTATTTTTAAATAGGTGACGAGCACAATAGTTGGGATGGTACGCTAACCCCTGATAGTGACGAGATTTTCGTTCCCCTTGATATCACAAATTTTTGGGCTAACCAAAGCTGCCGTCCCTGATTTATTTCTCATTTGATTCAATGAAAAATTAAATCTTCGATTATTAGCCTTCATTCACACTGGCGTAATGTTTATAAGGACTAAATTATCATTTGGCTAATCCCCTAGTTCAAGAACAAAGAGAATACTAAACAAAAAAGCAATTAGCATAAAAAGGAAACTTTACATTTATTATAGAAACAACGCCAAAATTTCCCTGACTTCTGAGCAGTAAGTCAAATGCACATACCTTTCGAGCAGATTTCACACACGGAATCACCGAAAGAGCGTCTGATTAAAGAATCGGACGGGGAAAGAAACGGAGAAGGAGGTTGTGGAACTCTCAGGGTAGGAGTGGAGACAATTATTACGTCCCCCATCCCAACAGCCAATTATCCATTGTTCGGAGGGACTTCCAATTCCCCCCGGAGACCGGATGGGGAGGTGCAGAGCAAGAGCGGGATATTTGCTCAAACCCACCCCCCGCATCATATCCTTCTCTCATCGCCTATTCCAAAAAAATGCCCCTTCACTAACCCCTTCCCCCGGGAACCCTCCACCCTTCCGGAACTGAAGTTGGGTTCGGAATGGGAAATTGTTTCTTCTTTCATGGACGGAAATAGGTCTACACATATTTACGGAACCTCGGAACCCACCTACTCGCTCAACAATGGTCGATTTTCGGTGAGACTGGCAGAGAAGATGAGTGGTTGATGGGGGAGGGAGGAGAGACATTTTTAAGAAGAGGAAGGATTGGAGGGCATCCATTTGGAGCGCAGACGGTTCAGTTGATCGCGGCCCAAGACGCGGCAAAATGTGACGAAAGATGCTGATAATTTTTTGAGCGGGTTAATGATTTTTCCGTGGGAAAGAAGATTAATAACGGAAATTTTTGATGTATAATCTTCGCCCGCCGGAGATAAAGGGCCGAGTGATTCATTACTTTAATTAATCGGAGAAAATGGCGCGCGCAATTTGCACCTCGCGAAAACAAATTATAGCCTTCCCGCACGGTTAACACTGTTCCCCGTGTTTAAACTTAATTAAATCGCGGACGAATGGATGCACTTAAAATGATCGTGGAGCCGCTTCTTTGAGAGAGAGGCAACGTGGAAAAACAAGGCGTAGGGAACCATTAATCACTCCTTAAATTTTTAAATATATCACTGGTGAAAGATTACGAGGCATAAAGATGAATATGCCCAGATGAAAATTCATTTAATGTTTCTAATGTAATACAAATTTGTTGATACAATCGCTACTGATTGCCCCTCATAGTTGATCTCTTTTAATTTTCTGCGATAATATCATCAGTTAACAAATTAAAGTTATTTTCTGAATAATTAACGTTGCTCGAGGGGTTTTTCGTTAACTTCAGCTTAAGTGAGGGATTTAAGGAATATACTTGCGTAAATATTCCCGAATATCCCTTGAGTAAAACATCAGTATAGTTTATATAACATTTATATAACACGTATAAATTATTTTTAATAAATCCTTCATTACAGCTAACTATTACCACGATAAACAGAAGGCATTGATGCTGGAAGGGGGACTTGGCACATCGATTCCAACACCGCGTTGATGGCTAAATTTGACCGGACCTTTACCTCTTAATTCAGAGAGCAACCCAGGTTCAGCACGATGTGAAGGGAACCCAGATAAAAGTGGGCTGGGAATCGAACTCGCAACGATTACATCAAAGGCGAACGCGTTACCGACTTAGTTATCCTGGGGTTTATATGACTGAGCATAAATTATAAATCTCAAATTTTTTCGCAATGATTTTTTTCCTGGCCGAATTTTTTCCGAAAAATTGATCAAAACCTGGCTAAAAGATAACGAGTCAATGAAAATTTTGAGGAACAAATACAAAATTTTTATCAAATGAAGAACTCTATAGATACTAATATTTAAACTCCTCTACCTAGACTATGTAAATCATTGCAGGAAGTCGGGATTAAGAGGTATACCCACAGGACAGCGGGTGTTATTATGAGCGAAAGCACAGCACAGAAAGATAATGAGTCGTGACTTGGGAATAAAATAGGCGAAATTGCTGAGAACTTGACATTAGATCACAGAAAATAAAAACTAAACTCGCCATGCAGGGCTCAAATTAGAATGTAAATGATGGGGTCGTGGAAAACACCAAACCCGAACGGGCTATTCGCATAAAGTAAGAGGTTCACGTTTAGAGCCACGTAAAATTCATTACAGGCATCTGCGACGCAAGAATTGGAGCACAACAGAAAATTCGTGAACGGCATTAGGGATGAAGAGGTAGATAGATTCACGAAGGACGACCAGGCCTTTATTAATAGCTCGTTTTTCACGAGACTCAGGGAAAACGTGCTTGTATCCGAGAGAGGAATCGACTGAATCATGACAACTGAAAGTCATGTCGGTGACGTTCATACGTCGGAAAAAAAATAAAAAACAATAAGATGTTTTCCTCTTAAGAGTATTAGAAAATCAAGATACACTGAAATTGCTATTTCCAGAAAATAAATTGCAAGCTTAATGAGAGTAAAATAAATTAAACGCGGTCTCTATTACACAGTCCTAGGATAGAAAATGACTTAAGATTAATAATAATCTTCATTTGAATTATGAAATGGAGGATAAAGGAGATACTATCCATGAATAATAAATATTTATGTACTAATGGAAATGGTAGAATTTCCCCATACACTAAAACTTCATCACTTCCATTCACAGATTGAGCCAAAGATGGATGTTGCGGAGAAAAGATCCAAGTCCACGCACCATGACATTTTATCTACATGAAGGTAATTTAAACCACAGTATGGGAAGTAAGTTTTGAAGAAAGAGAATGATTAAAACTATAGTCATCTTTTAATTTTGGCAATTAATATAGCTGTTTATACATTTTTTACTGTGCGAATCATTCAAAGTATCATAAATTACATGTAATTTAATGTATACTGCAATTAATTTTTGAATAAGTGTAATTAAAAATTACATTAACTTCATTATAAGAGAGAAAAGTTTTTACAGCTCATATTTTCTATTCTCTCTCGGATGAAGATGTAATATATGCCGCAATATTGGAAGATGTATTAAGACTTATGTTGGCAATGAACATATGTATCCAGTTTTCAAAAAAGGCGAGTTAAGTACAAAAGTACTTATGTTATAGTTACGAGCATCGGAAATTATTACGATTTAAATGCACATGGAATGAAGGGCTCTACCACGTTCAAATTCCGTGAAAGCGGTCTAAGGTCCAACTCCCGGGGACCCACGTGCCGAATGACCTCAGCTGTCGAAGTATTTATGAAATTCCTAATATATTACTACTACCAAGAAGTACTCTGTTCTGATATTTGAGCTATTTTCACTCTAAGGGAATGGAAAGTTAAAAAAAGCATAGAATAAACTCTCTCCAACTGGTGGAAAATGATGCATACAGTGATTCGCGTGGCCATATCTCATTTTGGTTTTTATTTCAATATGAATGATTCTTCCGTTTATATAGAACTCCATTACTTTAGTATATAATCGAATGTAACTGTTAAATCGGTGAAAGGTTTATTATGAAAAATGTAATTGAGTGGCATAATAAAAAATACGAGCGTAAACGACGATGCAAGAAGTACGGGGAGCTTGGGTATGAGTTCATCGAGGAGAAAATTACTCTGCGGTGAAGCGAAAGAAAAGCCGAAGACAGTGTTATATTGTATCGCATATCTGCAACAAATTTATATCGAGTTTTAGATTTCCAATCTAAGATGATATGCTTTTTCCAGAGGGAAATGTAATGGGTTTCATATTCCTGGATTATTTTGATCCCTTACGGTGCTCAAAGAAAAAGAATTTAATTTCAAAGCGGATGTTGTTAGAGCTATTCTGTATTTAGTTGAAAATGATATTTTTTATATTATCACTTGCTGAAAATTTTTAAGAATGTCGAATTTACTGAATTCTCGAAGGATTAGCGCATATTACAAAGGTGAACTACTATATAATGAAACTTGTGAAATTAGCTTCAGTTCAGAAAGCCAATGTTCACTCAAATCACACCTACATCATACTAAGAACATTAAGAAGCGTCGCTAATGGTATAATAATGCTTAAGAGTAAATATTTCATCGGTTGAAGTAAGTCAACTGTTCAGTTGAAATACTGTCCACTTCTTAAACTTTACAACTACTTAAATATCAAAAACTACTTAATTCCTATTTTTATAACTTTATGAAGGAATTAAAAATTGTTTAATATTATTATTACGTACACAAATTTATTCGAGGCTTGACTTCAAAAATAATGGTAAATGTCATCGTTAGGACAGAGTTGAGGACTCAGGAAAGACCAAAGGAAGCACAAATTGGGAAGAATACTGAATAACAAGCGTTTAGGCTATCAGATATACCCGTTTAAGCAAATTGTGGAAACTAATATTTAATAAATTTAATAAATATTAATATCAACTATTTGTATGCAAATTAATGTGGGATAAGCGTCAGATTCGATCTAGTGCAGCCCCTCCTATGCTGCTTATTACTTCCTATCTTTTTCCTTCCTTTTTCCTATCTTTTTCCCGCATTACCAAAATTCCGCCCTCACTTTTTAGATAGTAAAGCCGCAATCTTGGAAATCAAACTCTGAAACCAGTCATTAAAATATTTATGATCCCCGAAACTCCCACAGATTATTTTCAGCGTAGATTCCGCCAAAATTGAGTTTTCCAACTCGTCCGATTTTCCTCACGATATAATTCCACATTCTTGCATCTCGTTCCCTGCGCGAAATTTGCGAAAATTTTTATATAACGAGCAAGGCTATCTCGGACTGCCACGCATCTATTTACATATCTGACAACTGCTTCGGAATTCTCCGCGATTTAGCCTCGGAGCATTTTTCGCATACACCGAATCGCGGGTGAATGAATTTCCCCCCTAACGGCATTCCCGCAGATATGTGGCATGAGGATGGAATAAAATTTCCACAAACTAACACCTTTCTGCCTCTAATCCATCAATTCAAATGTATGCAAATCCCCTCCCGGGGTTTTTATTCGGTCCGTCCTTCTTCTTAGGGGAACACAACTCGCTAAAATTAAGAAGAACTTGAGAATGGCGATTCCAGTTCGGAATATAAATTAATTATTTAACGAGGCCTCCACCACGTGCTTGAGAGAGGTGAGTGAGTGTCATTCACTCCGGAGTTCCTTTTCGAGTTTTCCTCCGCAATAGTCCCTCTTCCCTCCGCAAGGCCACACCTCTGCAGACCGGCGCCTTGAATGACAATAATATTCCGGAAAACGAAGAAGGAGGGTTCTTTGGTAGAATTAAATAAGCGAGGGACAATTTCCCCGGAGATACCGAGGCGAGATAAGGCGTCCATTTCCTTCTTCCGTCTCCCATAACAACCCTTTCTTGAAATAAATGAAAATCTTCCCCTCCTAATTCATATTCAGTCCTAAGTTCCACGTCGGTTCGTTCTTTCCTCGTGACTAAACGCTCTTCCAGCGCATTATCCGTCGATTTCTCACCTCCGACTCATACATTCATAACCTACGTGGAGGTGTGTCCCACTATCGCTTTTGCATTTGATACAGCTCCTACGAAAACTACAATACTTCAATTAATGACTTTAAATAAACATTTTCTCGATACAAAAAAGTCGAAAATATACATCTAGTCTTCGATTTAGAGCGATGAATACGTTCCGTAAAAAGGCCGCACATTTCGAGACAAACATTTATGTGTAAAATAAGAGGAAAGTTTTCCCTAACAGGCTTGCAAATTGCTTTAATTTCAATTAAAATTCTGAAATTAAACAACATGATGTAGAGTGCGAGGACAGCAATGTGAAAAACCAATGACACGAATGAGAAGGATAATCAGTTTATTATGTAGCTTCTTTACAGAGACCGAATTTTTATTTTTTAATCTGAATAATTTTATCATTGCAGCTGCTGTTTCGACATGAGAAATTTTATCGAGCTCATTTTCCGCTGGCTTTAGGAAAGCGTATTTACGAATTTCTGTACAAATCGAGGGTTAGTGGTATACAAATTAGTCTAGTTTAATCCGCTACATTAGAAAATTCTAGGAAAATCATACACTTGATCCAAGATTTCTGACGACAGTGATACCTTTTTGTGTACTAAACATGAGCAGTATACTTGACTGTAAATTAGCAGAGGGTCAGAGGGAGCGACGTTATATAAAAGATAATAATAATGGTTAAGTATACATATTTTAAAAATTTGCGATGGATCAAATAACATAGGTTATTATTATTGGGAATAAATCACTGATAGCGAATGTGTTCCAGTAAAAAGCTAAGGTTATAATTCTATTCCTTCGATACCACTTTTCTCTCAATTGTTATGAAATATTACTTCCATAGGGAAGAGATTGCTTCTCCTCTCGTTTCCAAGACTATTGAACTTCTTCGGAGCTTAAAAAGTATTAGGGCTTTTCTCTATCATGCATTTCGTAATTTAAAAAATAGCTTCAATACTGAAATGGAACCTCAAACAACACATTCAGGCTACTCAACTACATGCAGGATACAAGTCAAGATCGATAAGAAGCAAAAGTTGACCATATGGTACACAATACAATTAATTTCGAATTCCGCACGACTAAGCGCAGCGAGTCCCCCAACTAATTATTAGAAAAAATCGACACGAAATAATCTCTCGTGACCATTCGCTAGTATGGTATGCCGAGTGCACACTTCAATTAACCCCTGTCTACGATGTACGTATAGGACAGCCCCCTGGTTAATATTCAATTATCGGGCTCCTTGAATACAAATGGCGGTTCCCCGTTGAGTAAGAGGGCCTTACACGACTCTGATTTCTGTCGCACTTGCGACACGAATTTCGTTCCAAGTATTCCCACCCCTCTTCTCATCCCTTTCGATTCCTACCCCAAATCCCACAATCAGCTGAGGGTGCCGATGGTGCGGCAACGGCCAATCCCTTTCCATCCACTCTCTCCCACCCACGCCGAAAGCAGCAGCTGTGGATTCGTGATTTCCGGTCATCGAAGAGAAGCACACACACCTGCGGAGGCAGGCGTCGATCGCTCCTCTCCCTCCATTGCACACTCTTCTCGAAGTACGTACCTCACGTAATCTCCCTCTCTCTTCTTTACTCGAATATCCCGCCCCTTCCCACCCACGTACTCTAGGCACATCGACCTCCCTCATCCCCGCTCTCTCGATCACCTATGCCTGCGACTCGATGTGACATCCGAACTCGACGGAAATCGCATGAATCGGCGTATTTATAGAGAGGAAGCGAGCCTCGAATCGGTGCGGATTTCGCTTCTGCGGGGAGAACTTGAGTGATGGATTGGGGAGGATGTATGCTTGTTTAAATCCAACGCGGATAGGGTAATGCCTTAATCGACGCCAATCAAAAAAACTGCTAAAGTAAAGGAAGAGGAAATGCAAAATAGTTTTTCAAATTTGTGAAAATTCATCCAAAGGACGGCTGTGATTAGGGTCCTGAATTAGATTCCGCATTTTCCAGAGTTAATCCAAAGCTTATCATTCAGTGGCTCAAATCCTGTTCAAAGACATATTTTATTACATGATTTAATTATTATAGAGTCTAGAGCTATTTAAAAGCGCTGTTTATGTTTTCATATTAATGTATATGAGTCTTGTATATTTATATTTTTGTATTTATATGTGATTACGATTTTGGTATAGGTTAACATCCCCACCTGCCTTTTCTACTGATAGCGGCGGTCTTATGTAATAAATAAATAGATAATAAATAAATAGACAAGTATTCTCAAAACTACCTCCAGCAAGCGATTATTATACGACACGCAAACACGATAGATACTATCCACCGATGATCTTTGTGATCCTACCTTTATTTTTCTGATCAAATGACTGATGTGAAGGCTTGATATATCTTCATATACATCTACACGTGTTCCGTGCAAGCCACCTTTCGATATGTAGGAGGGAGTGCATGCACCATAAGTCCACATCTCTAATCCGTTACTGTCGCGAATCGTGCGGGGAAAACTGAATCTTTGCAGCGGCTGGTTCTAGCATCTGATGCCCAATCTTTTGCAGTTTCGTTTGCATTCTTACAAGTGTTAAAATCTCCACATTTTTAGTTATGAAAGATACGCATACACATCTCAAGAAAGTTAAAAATATGCTTTCTTTGACTCGATTTTATAAAATCAGGAGTAATATTTAATGGAAATACACTGTTACATAGTGAGTAATTAACGGAGAAGATCAATAAATAGGACACAGTTTTGAGAACGTTCGACGCAATATTTTGATAAGCTGTGTCACTTCGCATTCTTATATACTTCCAATGTCCTTAACATCCCGTCATAATTTTAAGGCGCTATCAAGATTATGAAGCCACGCCGTAATTTTCACTCTTTGAAAGCTGTCCTGGCACCTACATCGGTTGATACAATACCTCCATTTAAGGCATCATAAGTTGCGATTAGTCTCACACGTATCTGAGAGCTTAAATCTGCGATGATATCGAAAGGGAATTTATTTGGTGAATACGGTTTCATTCTTCTCCCTCTAAATGGTTCCATCTCAAGGGATAGGGTGCCAAAAGGGTAGGAGATAGTATGCGCGCGCATTCTCCTTCAAGTCCGCTTTATTTTCGAGGAAAGAGAATGACATACAATCAGTCATGATCGCGCCCTTACTATCTTAAACTCAGACCTGTCCATCCACTCGATTCCACGCATACTTGATTAAGGGACGGTTAGCCTCGTGACAGCGCACTGATCTTTCCCTTGGTGATTCGTGCTGAAACTTGTTTGAATAGAGAACCCCTCGACTTACCTTAGGCGTAGCAAGTAGCTGAGCAGTCTTCTTTATTGTCGGCTGCTCGCTACGTTTGTAGACATCCAATCGAACGAGCTGACACGATCGACCTCTTTCAACGAGCAGAAGAGCTCCTGGGTCCAAGATTCCTCTTTCCTTATTTGATGGAATTGCTTTCGCGAGTCCTAGAACGGAAATAAATTTATATCGCTTTATTTATGTTTTTTTTCGAATCGTGAATGGGGAGAATAATAAGTGAGTCCATCAATTGGAAACTGCATTTCATCTGTAGAAGTGTGTTCAGTTGGAACGATTGGTAAGAAAGAAGTGGATATCAGGTGATGTAAATTCATGCTAGAACACTTCATATAGCTAATAGAGGAGATTGCAACTAGAAAATATTACGACACTCAATGAGTAATTTCATCGATTAAACAATGTTTCCTTAAAAATTCCATATTCAATGATCAACTTCATTGTTTGACATATATGAATGTCTCTAACAGCATAGAGCTTAAGAGAAATTTATCTAAATCTAAGAAAATAAAGCTAAAAGCGCTAAAAATTTTACTTTAATCCATCAATTTATACGTAATCTAATATTGATTAAACTCAATTTCAGATGTAGTGTAATATGTCTAAAATTATTACCTCATCAGGTTCTTATGTTATATTGTTTGCGGTATTTTAGAAGCTTCTTTGATTGCTATTTATTCTGGCATTTACATGTGGTATTTTACTTCGTAATAGTAATTTACATTAACTAAAAAACCCTTTTAAAATCTTTTCGAAATATTTTTAAAAATTTTGATAAATATTGCATTATATATAATTAATTATTTCGTTTTAGAACACTTGATAATTGAGAATGGGATTTATTACCACGGTTTACTCTTAATTCCAATTTTTATTATTGATAGAAATACATTATAATATTCCGGAGTAACAAAAAGGTACTGAGTAAATATTACCCTTTTAATAATGAATTTTAATAGGGTAACACTCCTATTGAAAACGTTCTACAGAAAATCATTCTCAAATTTTAAAGGTAAGGTCACCTAGATCTTTAAGATATAGAGTAAATTCCATTCTCAATTATATAAAGTAGCCATTCGTTCGTTAAATTTGTCGTTCGATCTTTATTTGCTTCTTTGTTGCTTATTTTTCTGATTGTTTTGCTTTTAGTACTCCTCTATTGGTATACTGATTCAAGCAAGTTATAAGTACATACATATAAGAAATATCCCTCTTGAAAACATGTGCTGAGGTACTTCCAGAAAAATACATTTATTAGCATACATTCGCATCTGCCTTTCACAAACGAAATGGCAAACGGAGCCTCATTCTGTTGAAACGATAAAATCAGCCGAGAAAGTTATTTCGATCAATGAGCAGCCATCACGAGGAGCCGAGCGTCCATCAAAAGTGTTTATTATGTTGTTTCATATTTTATTTTCATCAAAAGAAAAATAAAATGGCGATGGGGTATTTATCTTAGCGACCTATCGCGAGCCTGTCGACAGCAACATGCTTCCGTTCCGCGTTGACGAGGCTAATGCACGCGTATTCGATGTGTGGGAAGGCTTCAGGTCGTCGCCGGAAGGCTTGGAAAACGCCTTTGAGGAAAAAAGTGTGCATAATTAATGCGGGAGACATTTTAGGAAGTAGAGAGGTGAGTGGGAGCGTCGGACAGAGAGAAAAACCCTCAGTTTCCGTCCTTTTCCAATTGTCAGCAAGGTTTGCTCGCCCTATTCATGGTATATTTTACGTGGAAAACAATTTAACTAGAATATAGAATTGTATTGTATTGTAGGTCACACTATGAAGTCTTCTTTGCCAATATTTATTCCTGAAATAACTTAATAGCGTTTCACAACTTGAAGTGTTTCCTTACATAAATAGAATTGGCCACATTTGCGCTGTATATGAACTAATTATTATGCACTAATATGTACTAATTATTATGTAGACATAGATTTATATAACTACACTAGAATTAATTTATATCCATGAAAAATTTTGAATTTCAAATTTATTATGGGTTCCACCAGCCGTTGAAATCTAAATTCCAAGAACAGGTCTCCTGTAATACCACATAACAAATCCACGGAGAATAAATTTTACAGCTTTCGAATATAAGTTCAGATATCCGTCACTTGAAATACAAGAAATGGGTAAAGGTAACCTGGCACGTAAGTGACATTTTTTTTTCAAGTCCGTTTCTCCTTGGGATCCGTCACTTGATTTATTTTGCAAATTAAGCATAAATTTGAATATCATAATCTTGTTAGAATCAAACCTACTTCTGAGGGAAATCTCCTAAAATAAAACAGGTGAAGGTGGAAATTCTGAAACCCTGTTCTTTTTCGTGTGACATGAATTCCGTAATCTCCACGTAGCGCTCGCTTTTGCGTGACAGGTGGCACACGCATAGTCCGCCTCCCGATATTCGTGCTATCATCAACACGTATTTCTTTGGAAAATATTATACTGCTAATTTCATTTTTAAAGCAAATTTCCTACAAAAATTTGGAGTTATAACTCCGTAATATACATACATACCATTATTTTTATGACTTAAGATTTCAATTGTAGAGAATTATTATGTTGAACTGATATCAATGCAAATCAGAGCCTTAAATAAAACATTTTCACTCCGGGAGTGAGACAGTATATTGGGTCAATATTTGAATAAAACATGAGTTGTAAAAACAAACGATAAAGAATAATGGAAAGTAGAAAAACCAAAGCGAAATCTTTCACACATTCGAAAGTCTGAGAAACGGAAAAGACTCAAGGAAGAAAATATATGAAAATTAGGATTAAATATTAACTAGATTTATGAAATTTCTCGATCGAAAACATTATTGAAAACAAAACTAAGCTCTTTGATTTCATCAATATTTATTTTCCTCTTACTAGTGTACATAAATTTTATTAAAACTAAGTTTTCACTAAAGGATTCTCGACGAAGAAGTAAATATACATATTCAATATGAAAAAGCGTAACCTCTTGGAAGTGGAAAATGATAGAGAAAATTGATGCTCACTTCACTTCAACAGAAATGACTGCAGTTCAGCCGACAAGGTATCATCTATAAGTCACGATTAAAGTACTACACAAATAAATCTATCACATAAGAGTGTTTAATTTTTCAAGTAGGGAGGAGTGAAAGGAATATATAAAATTGAAAAGGGATAGAAGTAAAATAGTATGAGGCTCTGGATATCCTAAAAAGATAAGGTATACTTCTATGCGTAACAGGGTCGGAATATGTTAAAAATATCTAATCTAAATTCTTGGAGGGAGAGTGGTAGTTTTTCTGAGAAATAAAATTTTTCTTCCGCCACTTTCCATGGCCAATTTTACAAAAAACCACCACTTTTTCATAGTCTTAGCATGAACACTTCAGCCCACCTTTGGGGTTGAAGAAAACAAAGGGGAGTTTCACTTAATTTCGAAACAGCAATGTTTCTTCGAAGCGACAGAAAATCCACCGCCCTCCTCAGGACTTATCACCACCTACGCCATACCTGCTCACCCTTAGAACGCACCCCCACTCTTACTAAGTCATCACGTAGCTATGAGCGGTCAGTGAATCACCACCCGCGCCGACGCTTTGGGGCGCTGTTCACGTTTTCCAAGTTCTCATCCGCGACGGATGCCCTCCCCCAACCGATCGAACGCAAACCAACAAATGGAAAACGATATCCGCCTCTCAGGTGGGGTGAGGGAGGCGTGTGCCTGGGCTGCAGATGGGGTTAGAGAGCCCGCGCGTGCGCGACGCCCTACCACGTGGTCACTTGCGTGTGTCGGCGTATATGTGTCGCTCCGTGTGTATGTCAGCTTGTGTGTGTACGTAGATGTGTCGACGTGTCGTGGCGGAAGTGACGACACAAGCGGCTCCTCTTTTAAAAAGGATAAGCGTGCCAGGAAGACGGCGGAGAGGACCCAACGGGTCGCTTAGGAATATCGCAATGATCGATTGTTGTACCCTTAAGGAGCTGTTTGTTTTGGTTGTGGTGGAAATGGGTTAAGCCTTGGCGATAACGTAACGAAGCATTCCGTCGAATGAATACCGAGAACTTTGATTTGAAGAGGGTCAGAAATAGCGATTACGCCCTAAAAGGGGTGGCTATGATAGAGCGGAAACCCGGATGGCGCAAGATCATAACCATTGCTTTAAAGAGTCTGTTTCAGTAATTAGCGGAGAACGGTTAAAGATTCCGATTCAGACTACTGCGTTAGGAATAACAGAGTAATCGTATTGCTATTCATATAGAAGCTATTAGTGAGCTGTTCGAAGAACAAATATAGGGAGAGAAGCAATGAAGGTGTATTGGGTCCTCTAAGGATAACATCTCCTCTCACATTTCCCAATCAAATTCTTCGAAAATGGAATAAAACCTTGAAGCTAACCATTTCAGATGGATTTCTTCGGAGGCGACTCATATTTCGAAAGCTTTCATTAACAATGAATACTGATATATTTCTGGAGGATGTGGAGAGACTAAAATTCCAATTCATTTTTAAATAAATTTTAAGTAATTTTTAATTTAGGATAAGGTAAATATCCATAAAATATGACATATTATGAAATTCCTTCAGGAATGGTTTCCAAAGGTATTCAAGAGTAAGGGTTCATATCACAAGTCCTTTAACTACGGATGATAACGATAATAGTAAATTGGTTAACGGTAATATTATTTTTAGGTACTCTCTTGGTGGTATTTTGCCTCTATACATGACCGGCTATATTTGAAAAATCAGATTGGTTTTCTTCGTCTAAAAAAGCAATCTGTTAAGGGTATTACTTTAAAGGATATTCATAAAAATCAGTCTAAGCAAGATGTATAAAGAATAAACCCTTACCGTAGGAACTAATTAAGAGTCGTTTGATACGGACATGAACAATTCTCCTACGAAATAAGAAAAAATATGATAATTTATATATTGTGAATATACTTCTGGTGCTAGCTACATTTATTTTTAACTGATAATTCAATTTCTGCTAATTAATTACGAAATGAAACTTCTCTCTCTGCAGATTAGGCTTCTCATTCGAATAAACTATTTTCTGCTCACATATGTAATTTCTACAGGTGTTGGTTACCCACTCAGATATAGTGGGCTCTCTTCATTGTCGGATACCAACATGGGTGACCAACGACTGCTTTGTGAGAATTTCAGCATTGGAATGTCAATGAAATAAACGGTGATTATACAGAAAACCTCCAAAAAATGCAAGACGTTAGAATGTTTTGCAGAGAATAATCTCCAGATTTTGGAAGAAAAAAGGCACAGTTAAAGCAATAATTTTGTGGCCTTGGGTAAGGAATTTTCCAAGCAATAAAATGGCAGAATGAAGCATTTCGCCCAAAAACAGCGGACAGTGGCATTTCCACGGAGTAATGTTGACATGAACGGACCGCCCTTTTTACAGCTGAGAACGGTCGTTTATTTCATGCAACCCGAAACCACGTCCCTTAAAGAGAGAGCAAGAAAAATTTTGAGATGGCAACCGTTGCTCCTGGATGACCGTTGACCCAGCAACAATTTACCCACTGACATTTGACTTTTTTCCCAAATGCTATTCTTTCAAAAAGCAGTCTTACGGTACAATAACCTCCATCATTTTCCATCCAAACATTGCCTAAAAAGTAAACTAAAAGCTGCCTAAACTTTTATTAAAGAATTCAATCTAAAGAATCTATATGTTATAAAATGACCTGCTAAATGACTAACAGCTCTTAAAGAAGCCACCACGAATTAAAAGTGATGCAGTGTTTTAATTAACGACAGTATATCCTGTTGAGATTCGCTTTGGAAATACATCGCCATAAAAAAATACTGAACAGACCTTAACGCTCTCCTTTTACTGGGTGATATAACACATACGATACCTCATTTACACTTTCAAAGTTTTAAATCTTTGTTATCTTCTTGTACTCAGACGCTACGGTTTGCCGTAAAATCACGCTAGCTTTAGTTCAAACATTGTCATGAAGTGGTGTCCATCGAGTAACCGATTGGTTTATACAGCGCTTGATTTTTTCCGAGCAAAAATAAATATGAAAACAGGCTTTAGTTGCCTTAATTTTCGGGAAAATAAAAGAACCAGTCCTGAGACTAGTATTGAATATTCACATTTGAAATTTCCAATAGAAAAAAAACTAAAGAAAGCGAACTGGGGAAGTTAATTCGAACTGAATCTCGATAAGTTAGCAGCCGTTCTACTTTAAATCAATCAAGAGAGCATAAGTCAAATATGTCCCATAAAATGAATCTTTCGTAATCATTAGTCATTTCCTTAACCTCCTTATTAACCTCAAAAGTTACATAATAGAGAAAAATAAACAATATTATACGACTCAATGCTATCAAATACATAATGAGCTAATAAATGTAAATTGGATAAACTTTTATAACTCATTATTTCATTTTCATCCCGTATACGTAATGAACACTACTATAATTCGCTGTAAACAATAACTGCAACATCAATTTTTTCTCCAAAAACTCAGCTGTATGTTTTATGAATAAAAACGTGCATATGTGTGCGAATATATGTAAAATGTGCAAGGAATATACTCCTGGTTTTTTTGCAAGAGATTAAGAATGAAAACCTCGCAGGCTGGCGTAGTCTTTTCGAGCAATTGTCACAACCAAAGAAGGAGACATTAAAATTTCGCCATGCTCGAAAATGTTTGTCACCGGGAGAGCTTTTCGTGGAACGATTTCTATTCACGCCTCCCAAACTGTTGCCATTCCGCCCCCACGTCGCCACCCCCAACTCCGCCCCACCCAACCCTCGGGTTCAAACCATCTTCTCGAATGCGAAAAAAGGACCTCTTCGAATGGATTGTCCTCAAAGGTGGGGCGCGATGGTCACATAACGGTCGGGACATTTCGTGACGGTCAATAAAAAACCCATTCAAGAAGTCCACATTTATATAACCGAGAAATACGACCAAAAGATCGCTTGGATTATTGCAGTGCCCGTTTTTATAGTTTATCTTATCCGAAGAAAAGCGAACCTGTTTTTTTTTTCTTTTTTTAAGGGTATCCCGCAGAATTAATCATATTGAAAAAGAACCGAATAACTATCGGGTTTATTTTCCCTCGAACGGCGGTAAAATGGACGGGGAGTAAATTCTGAGTCGTAGAATCTATAGCGCTTTATTTATTTCGAGAGGTTTTATTTCATTCGGGGATTTTTATCGATCGAGAGGGAGGGGCACTTAAATCCGATGCTTAGACTGCGTGGTCTTCCGCTTTCCTCAGCAATATTTATATTCTGTACCGAGCGTATTATGGAATATTTAAATTTTTTGAATTGCCTCTCTCGATTCTAAACGTTTTCAGCTTCCCGAAGCAGTAGCAGAGATCGGGTAAATGAACCATGAAAAATTTTCGATGACATATTGATGGAAAACAGATTCTTATCAAAGTGGCTACATAAAGAATTTCACTTTATTCGAGAATTTCATAGCTGACGGAGATAAAAAGAGCTTTCTATAAAAAAGATTTAAACGGAAAAAGAAGCATATAGAATTCTCCGATCGAGTACGTTGCTCGTTTCTTATTTCTTTTCAGAAAATAATAAAACAGCTAAAAGAGTTCAGTAAAACAGAAAACTCACCAACATCCAGTCGAGTGAAGGGACTGCTGAAAATAGGACCTCAACATATTTGCTGGGTAATATTAGATTAAATCATTTGGTGGCAACGTGCAGACAAACATTTATTTCACCCTAACTAAAAAAACAATTTGACAGGCTTTTATTTAAGCCATATGAGAAATAAGTTTACGAACGTAATTTTAAATGAACGAAAACAAAAATAAGAATTTGCCTATTATAGTGAAGAAATATAAACGGACATCCGAGAAAATTTTAGGAACCATAGGAAAGGAAATGAAGGAATCGAATCCCTATAAATTTCTCCTGTGGATCTTTCAAGCACGCTTCTTCTGATTAGAACTTATGATTGAATAAAAATATATTGAGAAATTAATGGTCACTCATCGTTATGCATTTCCTTATCATCTAATTTTAAAATAAGACTAACGAGACGAGATGTATTTCAATATGATAACATGTATTTACATCCTGCAATAGCTAGTTTCCAAAAGCGAAACAAATTCGGTTAGTCGTTACCACAGCTAGAATGTTAATAAATTTTACGGGATTTGCCCGAGATTTCCCCAAAAAATTGGGCACGTATTAGTAGCGCACAAAGAGCAACACCTCTCTCTAAATAACACTTTTCTGTAATCTGGTCTTTCTGCAAAGCACTCTAAAGATGTCACATCCCGGCAGTTACTTCCAAAATTTCACGTATCACACTTCCTTAAAAGAATCTCTCACAAGATATTTCCCTTTATTACAGCCTCTTTTCTTATCTGCGGCCCTCGGATACCACATTCATTCCCCATTTTCTAATTTTTACACCTCCTCCAACTTTAAATCTTTTCTAAAAGTACTCAAATATTACGACTTGCACTTTTTTATATTTCCGAGCCTCGCCCTTTATTTGAAACGTTTTTATATCGTCTAGAGACCCCATTCTAAAAACTCACCCTTCCATCAAGTATCCCCTCAGTTCTTTTATGTCCGAAAAACCTTTACCACTTCCCAATCCCACCTCATGACCTCCTCGTGGGCTGCCCACCTCTCCGGCATTCCTTGGCTTTTTCCCTCCCGATTGAATCGCCTGTCAATTAGTTCCCTCAGCAATCCCTTTTTCGTCCGTACCCATCCCTCTCGTCTGACTACTCGGCTGACAAAGAAACAACGACAATCCTCAATTAACGCACCTGCTCCTTAGACCCTGAGCAAATGAGCTCGGGCTGGTCTCCATAGAAGGACGAGTGGGAGCGCCATTGTTGAGAGCCAGCGGAAGTCGATCGTGAGATTCATAAACTAAGAATAAGCAGATATGCGCAAGCTTATGGAAGGACATGAGCTATGGCGACAAACGTGGACTACTGCGTCTTCGGTTATCAGACAGCACCCCATGAAAAACAAGCGACGGTTTGTAAATAATGGCGATTGAAATTTCTCGAGGAATTCTTTCCTCACTGCATCATCGCGGTTGCATCTGTGCGCAGAACTTGCACTCATTTAAAACAATCACTCCGCGTTAATAGCTGCGCCGAACTTAGTTTTGAATTCAACCTCTAATCTCTACTTAACTAAATTCTGCTGTAATTAGTATTCTAATATCTTCTTAAGGTTTTTCTTAGGGTAATACATATAAAGCCATCTGGAATATATTCTGGAATACAAAATGTTCAGGAATACTATAACGACCTTCGTCACCGTTCCGCTCTTACTGCACAGATTTCGATAATTCAAAATAAAACCTCCAAATACTTAAATTCAATGATTAATTCTTGGTTACAGAATTGCTGGCATGACTCATAGTTACAATTACGGACTCCATTGGAAAGGTAGTATTGATAATTCGGAGTGTTATTCAGAATAGTAATTTGAGTGAATATAATACCCATAAACTTTGCTTAACAGAAGATGTTCGGTAAATCGAAATGGAGATATTGAAATTATACATTAAAATAAAGCGATGAATTCCACATATCAAAACTTATATGATTCTGCTTACAATATATCTTGATTTTTTTCTGATTTGGCAGCATGTGGTATACTACATTACGATAAAATAGAAACAACTTTTTCGGGTAAATCTCGTTTGATTTGTAAGAAAAACCTCACACTCCGCCAAATCTTCGAAGTTATCCGATATTCCCAAAGTCAGATTTCTTTATTACGTATTTTTGTTAGTTTAATGATCCTCTGTCGCACTTTAACAGTAACACAATTATTGCTTAGGATTATTGTAGATTATCTTTTCTTTTCACGAAGAAAGAAATTTATACTGTAATTTGATGTACGTCGCATGGACGTATCGATTTTGAATAAAGGCAGACAGACCATCTGCCTTCAAGGGGTGTATTTTGGAAAACGGAAGAAGTGGAAAAATAAAATACACATTAAATTTCTAATTAGATTTTTAAATTATAGAGAACATAATAAGATGTTTCATTATACGAAATAACTAGATATAAATTAACTAAGCAAAAGTGAACTATGAAAGAGAAGTCTTTCATTACTTAAAACAACCTTTCTTATCTCTCAATAACTTCTGAGTTAACGCTCAAAAACATTATCAGATTATATGCACAGCCAAAATTTTTACACCTAAAGCTTACTCCAAAAATCCTCACCACAGAAAATTCCACTCTAATTAAAATTTTATGATTAAATTTGACTTTTTCAAATTTCGCCAATTACATTTCGATCGCGACCAATCCATAAAACGTCCCGCGTCAATCAAACACATGACCAACCGATTCCTCTACATAAATTACCCCGATGACAATAATGACGTCCGATAACATTTCAAACACGGACAATGCCTTTTAAATACTTTCGGAATGAATCTGACTCAGAAGATAATGGAGCGGAAACGCGCGTTTCTCACAGTATCAACGTCGAGCAACTAATTCAATCCGAACGTGAGGCAAAAAAAGAAAGCATTCCTCCGTTCTTTGTCATAGCAGTGCGACAGTGAATCGGGAGGATTCATGCGTGGAGTGCATTTCAAAGCTTAAGGGTTAGAGGGGATAGTTGGGGCAGTGGGATAGGAGTGGGCGAGAAATAGCTTCCAAGAAAGAGAAGGCGAGGAATTCCTCGAAGGCAGACATAAGAGCGTTATCACTGCTGAGCTGTTGGTGGTCGTCCCCTTCCATCGACGCCCGCAGATTCAGCCCACGCAAGCTCAAAAGTTCCGTCCCTTTGCTCTCTTTCCCTTACCTTCTCCCTTATCCACGTTCGTGCCTTCTCTCTCTCGACTCCTTTTGCAGACTCATATTTCTCTTCTCATTAAGCCCGCCGTCTAATTTATCAGCTATTTAGTTACATTTTCAAGTACTCTGTTGCTGTTTCAGTTTATCTGAAGCTACGCCACCGTGCAAATGGAAGGCTTCTAATTTTCCGTAAATTAACATTAATGTGTGCACGTGGATTTAGAAATATCCTTTATACCCAACTTTTAAGAATGTTCCCAAACAGTGATTATTAGCTGCAGCAATTATAAATGCTTATATCAGGAATAGAATTATGAAAGTAAGAACGTTTACAAACGCTCTAAATTTAATATTGCTGGATTAACACTTCACAAGAAAAAACGGTCAGAATAATACACAAAACAATGGAAAAGGTGGGATTACTAAATATGAAGAAGTGTGCTCCACATATAATCCATATAACTTATTATATTTGATAAAATGTACCTACCTCTACATTAATACCATATACGAGTATCTGTCCTTTTTGGCAGGGGATGCATTCGCCGTTCCAAGTATTATTCCAGTCGGTTATTACCGAGTAAAGATCGAAATATTAATTTGGATTAAATGAACTATGACTAGTCTCAACGTCTCTTTCTGTCCCCGATATTTTCCGATTTTAATTGGAGTAATTTATTATCATATCTATCAGGGTTTTCTAGGCCTTCGAAGAATATGATCTCAGAATTTATCAAGCCAATTCAATATAAGTTTTAACACTCATCCTTCCTGAGTAAGGAAGCTCTCATCTCGTTCAAAATAACAGACCTATTGCATAAATTGGTCAAGCGAAACGTAAAGCCTCATCAAATGGATGAAAAGTTGAATCACTATGAATTCCTCAATCTTTCCAGTAGGTGGCCACTTATCAGATTTAGTATCTCGAACATTCTGAATTTTTAGTATCTCTCGCGCACAAAAGTAAACATGAAGTTGCAGTGGGATGGTACAGGATGTGACTCAGGCAGGCTTAAATAGTGCTGGTAGGGAACCTTTATTTCATTCTCTATATCTAATAAATTAATGACAACTTCGCTATTATTCTTGATTATAAAAACCACATTTCGAAACTCAAACTATATTGCATTTATTTGATGGTAAAGTATAATTAATATTAGATGTACGAATCAAATATATTAGAAAACGAAACGTAACGAGCCCTGCAATATAATGGATGTATTTTGGTACAAATATACTATACGTATTCAATAAATTATCGTTGCATAGAAAACTAATCATTTCAATGAATTAGCAAGAGAAATCTAAATATTTCACTTAAGTTCATAGCGTGTTAATGATCAATGGGTAAGTTATCATTGCCAATCTAACTGTACACTTCATATTTCTAGCGGACGATTCTCTGTTAATACACACATGATGGAAAGATAAACGGGAAACGATGGTGATTATTCCCCACAAAGCTCCATTGGTGCTAAATTTATGCGATTTTTGCCTCCATTTACAATCGTCTCTAGCGTGCGAGTGGTTGGCGAATAAGACGATTAGGAAAGCTTTAAACAACACTTTTCTTGCACATAAGGTCATATACATGCACATAGGTAATAAAGTACAAGCTATCTTAGATTGCACATTTTATCTTTAGCGTTGGCAAGTATAAGCTCTATTCCTAAAACATTTGCATTAGCAATTCATCAAACCTCGCTTAGAATAGAAACGGTCAGCACCAGGGGGAAAAAATGTTGAGTTGTCTTTCAAAACTATTAGGGTTGATGTCTCACGATTTTTAATTTCTAAGGGATTTTGAAAATATGCTACATATTTATCGCTGAATAATGTCAACATTTAAAAAAGCAGAAAGACTTTAAACGTCTTTCTTAACTTATCTGCTATGCATGTTTTTTATTTCATGATATCAGGTTATCTGATAATATTAGCGTTATGCTTTTATATGATGAATTTCTGTCCTTTCCATTACTTATGAATTATAATCATTATGACTCTTAATTTAAACCAACCATTTTAATTCAGTATTCTGTCCGTTAACTTCTTCCTTTAATTGATTTTTCCAATTTTATCCATCCTCTGCTCTTTGAATGCATAATTTTAGCCTTATTTATCTCACCCCCTCCGTCATATTCTACGTATCTCATCCTACAGGCGCCCCTTTCCAACTCGGCGGGTAACACATGCATTATCCGACACTTGTTTGCATCCACAAATTCCAACGCAAGCCTTCTTTCCATCCAAACCGTGCCTCCCCCCACTCGCAATGAACCCTGATCTCCCTTCGCCCCACACCATCTTTGGGACTGCCCCTCGACTGGCGACATGTGCAGTAAACGTCTTTCTCAAGCAAACTCCGCATTTTTTAATTCCAGGAAATCTTTATCCTCCATTGCCCTTCTCACGCTCCGTTCTGTGGAAAAGCAAATATGGAAATATGTCTTGCTGTCATTCCGAACGACCTGTCCGATTTGTCCCGCGGATCGGACTCCATACTCCGATCAGATCTTGACGGCTTTCAGGGAAGCAGTCATATGGGAATTTAACTTGGATGAGATACAGGGATTGCGACTCGAGGAATGTGAACTTCGGTTGAGTTTTTTTCGTCAATTTTAAAATATTCATCGTCGGCAGTGATTTATTATGCACATTTATGCATAAAGCGAGATGGTCGTGATATCTTCCCGTCGTAGACGAACTCGAAAAGTTGGAGAGTTGTTAATGCCGCTGACTATGCATGTTTTCCGTTATTATTTTTTCCGTTCGCTCCAGGACATAAATGGAGGATTGAGATAGGTAACGTGTAAAACAAATTATAACTGAATATAGAATGTTTCGTGGGGACAGGAGTTATTTGCTGTTTCTCTCGCTCATCTGAGATCTGCATGCATGAATGAAGCAAAACTGCGATAGAATATGGATTGCAAAATATAGATTTCATCATCTGAAATAAGCACCATCAATCTTTCTCTAACTCTTGAGGAATAAAATTCTTAGTTTATGAACAGTCATCAGTCATGAACAATGTCATATAAACCTTAAATAATCCATTTTCAATAATAATTCTCCAATATTAAAACACATTTTCCCAAAATTCACTTATGAAAAAGAATGTATTCTTCCGTTATTTATTTTCTTTTAAACTCTGCGCATTAATAAAAATATTAGAGAATTACTTCTCGCTACCTAATTTACCCCTTCATGATTTGAATTCTGACATTTTTGCTAAGAGTAGAAAATAATATGGATTACACAGTTAATAATATTACATACAAAATAAAATATTGTGGATTTATTGGAATAGGAATGTCGAAAAGCCTTCAAATCGAGACTATAAAATTTTGTATCGTTAGTAGCAAAGTTTTCAGGTCGATACAGTAGACTTTTTCATGCTCACATAAAGCTAGTTACTTTACATCATATTCAACCCAGAATGCATATTTACAAAGAATATAACTATATGCATACAATGGAAAGTTTTCATATTTTCAAAATAATATTCTGTTGCACGAAAAAATATATACTAGATTCTAAAATAAATATATATGAAGGGATATAATACCGATCTTTATCGTAAATAGCAAACGGTATTCTTGGATAACATCCGGATATACTCACTGCCTACCATTATACTGTGACACAGTGATTGGAAATCTCTAATGTATATCACCGGAAGCTTCATTAACGAGGTTTCCGAGGGAATTTCACCGCAGAAAATTGTCTACAAAATGGCGTTTATACAGGAAAATTGCAGGTTGTGTCCAAAATAAAAATAGGATTATTCCCGGAACATTTACCAATAGGAAACACTTTTCGTTTTTTTAATTAATGTATTTTTTAAAAATCGCATTATTACAGTATTACGGGATAAACTAGAAGAAAATAGATAGCAAATATTAACAGATTCCTTCTTAAAGTGAATCTAGTATAAGACACGTGTATGAAATTATGTGGAGATAGAGAAGATTTGGCCTCAAAAGCGGTATCATAGCGAAAAGGGTTGAAACGACAATAGAAAATCTAAATTAGCTCAGAGTTGACGAATGTTTAAAGGATTGGCAGAGTTGAGAGAAATGTGGCAGATTGCTGGAGAAAAGAAAGTTGGACCGGAAGTGAAAGAGAAAATAAGATAAGTTGAAAGATGAAAGGGAGAGAAAAGAACCCGAAAAATAAGACTATGATGTCTGAAAATGAGATGTTTATTTTGAACACCTTGTGACCCTGAATAGATGGATTTCAAAAATATCTACTCAGCTTTTCACTGAAGCATAAAAATATTTCATATTTACACCTCCATCACTGCTTGTATCGCTTGTATGTATTTTTGTATTTTGTTCACGATTTCTGTACAGCAGGGGCTCTCAACCTTTAGCGAGTACCACTGACAGGAAGGAAAAAATGCTTTACTCTTCCCGAGCTGTTTGAAATTTCTTTTCATTTACAATAGAGCTGTGTAAAGGACGAATAAATAATTGAAGTAGTTTTAAGTAGTCTTCTAGTCAATTTATCTGATGAGTGAGTTTTATATTTTTAACTATTTAGTTTTATATTTTTAACTAACAAAACTAAAACAAACTTTTTGTAAACACTTGCAATGATACGAGTTACACCGGATGAGAACCTTTGCTGTATAGGA
The DNA here is from genome assembly GCA_036926295.1 of Pachydiplax longipennis. NCBI lineage: Eukaryota > Metazoa > Arthropoda > Insecta > Odonata > Libellulidae > Pachydiplax > Pachydiplax longipennis. The sequence continues at coordinate 42,418,291 of JAVFKF010000002.1, forward strand.
TAAGAGAAATTACGAAAAGAAGTGGAAGGAGAACAAAAATTTCTAAAAACTTGTGACAATTGGTTTGTCAGACCTCTAACAACTAAAAAGTAAACAAAGGAATGATTCGTACATGAGTAGCAAGAAATATTTCAATTCCTGCAATTTTTTCCACCTCAAGCTTAATGCATTATTGTTTTTCTTTAATGAATTAGTTACTTGGTGTAATTTATAAACTTCACCCAGAGATTGGAGAACGAAGAGTAATAATTACTCGAAAGAAAACAAAATAAAATACGTCGTCAATTAAAAAAATAACTGAGGGGTTCGTGAACTTCGGAAGAGAAAATAAAAATCCATAAGAATGAGGTTACTTGGGACATATGCCTTTGCTAAGGAAGCAGCAATTTTAGATGACTGCTGAAGAAAAGAGAAGGATGATCAAGAATAGAGGTGTGACGATGGATGAGGAGGATAGAGTGATGAGGAGAAAAAGTGAAAACGAATAGAAGGAGGGGGTAAGAAAGAGGAAGTCTGGAGACGTGGAAGGAGCAAGATGATTGATGGAGTTCAGAGATAGCCAGGTACAGAGAGATAACTAAGTAAAGGGGAGAGAAACCAAATATAAAACGAAAATAAGCTCTATTTTTCTTCTTCTGCTATTACCATAAGTTAAATTAATAAGGGTAAGATAATAATAATAAATAATAAATGTAAAACAGCACATTTATATTCTGTGAATCGAATCCAAGTACACGTAAAGAGAGAAATGTCGTGGAAGTAAGGAAGAAAGAAAAATGAGAGATGGGGTGAGTTATAGATATTTTTGAGCAAAGGATGATATAAGTCAGTAATGGGAAAACAAGGAGAGGGTGGATATAGAACCTCGAAAACTGTAAGAAGGGTTAACTGGCCGATGGCCACGTTACATCAAAGAAGAGTAAGCCATGGATTGATCTGACATCCGTAAATATTTATATCATTTTCTATGAAAATGAATATACTAGTAAATCACGCGTAAATTTTCATAAATGACTAACAAACAGATAAAGAAATTTCTGATAGTGAGGACATTAAATTGAAAGTATATGTATTGTGCCTGTATGACTTTAAAGAAAGGGAGGGTCACAAGGATATGACAAATATGATTGCGGGTAAAAACAAAAAATAGAATTGATTTCATATTTTATAAATATTAATTTAAACAGAAAATCAATTAGACAATAAATGCGATTCAATGTTTTCTAATTGTTACATTTTCGTAATTTGGAAATGAAAGAGAAGTAGATAATTTTTAAATAGCTTATTTATTATCACTATCTTAGTTCTCAACTTTAAACCATTTGCAAATAAGTTTAATGTTAAAAACCTATTGCGCACCGTAGAACAAATTATAACATACCGAATATGGTCCGCGAGCCGTAATCTCTTAAATAATATGTCCCGCTGACCACTAATATTAATTATTTTTAAGATACAAACGTGTATAAAATAATAATTTTAAAAGCTCCAGTTTATTAATGTAAATTTCATCATATTTCTCGTTTATCCTATACTAGTGAAAAGACGAGAATTCCGAAAATAATGATTAAGAGACTAATAAAAAATGGAAATAATGCTGGAATTTTTTAACGGGCCACCAAAAGTTCATCATACACAATCATAGGTCCCAGAACCACTGATTGACAACCATAAATGCCTAGAATAGATCCTTAAGATAAATACATGCATCTTATAAGTAAAGGAAGTATGTTCGCCGCGAGTATATGAATCAAAGCAGTGAAGGTGCTCTTCATCCATAATGCAGAGAAAGTGAGAAAGAAAGCGGAGAGTTCCAAATAAAAAGGATGGAAATGACAGCAACCCGAAGTAACGAGGAAAAGGGACGTTGTGAGCAGGTGGTGGAGAATGAAAAAGATAGAGTAAGGGAGAGAGAGCGGTACAGAGAGGAAGTGGAGGGAAGAGCCAAAGGTCCGAAATAAAAGAGGGTGATTCTAAGTTCCATCTATTTCTGTACCTCCTCGTCACGAAATGGAAGAGGGTTCCTTTTGGATGTGATTGTGGTCTCGTGTCGTCACGCTTTCCTTCCCTCCTCCCATTTACATCTTCATCCCTCTCATTCACTCTCGCTCCCCCCCTAACCTCCTTTCTGTTGTGTTGCCCTCACAAGAGATGTGAAAATTCGGCGCGGGGCGGAACGAGGAAGTGATAACCGGATGTCATTCATTCCTCAAACATTCGACGGTGCGATTTTTTCGAGAAACCTTTCTAATAATAAAAAGCGGCGGCACAACTTAATTTTAGTCTAAAATACAGGAAATAGAATTTTTTATTAAACCCTTTCCTCCGCTAATTTTACGAGAGGCGCTCGAATGTTATTTCAGTCTAAAGTTTTGGGAAAAAAGAGATGTCGTAATTATGAAATATGACAATGAAATAGTGGTGGTGCGTCAATGGGAAGCGTTGGATAAATACGTAAAGGAATATGAGCTTTTGGGGGAGGAGGAGTAGAAATTCTTAGAAATAAAAGTGATGACTTATAGAGCAAGTAAAATGAAAGTAAAAATGATAATAAAGCAAACGTAAAAGTAAAAATAAAAAATGAATTTCCATTGATGAATGAAAGTATAGAGAGGACTGACCGCAAAAGAAAATAAATAGTACTGTGTAAACTATGAAGTGTTACTTATTCATTCTTTCAAAATAAATGGTGATTTTATTAAAACTTGTGACTAAAAAATCATACTTCTAAGAAAAGGACCTGGTAAATGTAATATGGAATAAAATATAATTAATAATAAAAAATGAAATATGAAAATGACCATTGAAGATCTTCAAGAAAGAGTGTCTTTTATACTGATCTCTGATCGTAGTTATTGGAATATAAAATTTATTTTTATATAGCAGACCTTGACTTTACGGATAAAATGCAAGCATTATTCAGTACCAGCAATTCCGGTATTCGCGAAGTTTATATAGAATACATTCTTCGCGGATACTGTAGTAAAATTTTAGTAATCGAAGAGCAATTTTCAAAGCGGAGTGGGTATAAACTTAGGTAATGTGAAACTTTCTACTATATTTGACACTTCCTACACTTTTCAAAGCTAAGTTACTCCCGTCTTTATGTGCTTCAATATTTTTGTATACTAAGTTCACTCATTCTCCGAATCTGCTTGTTTAGAGTTGAAATTCCTAACTATTTATTGCGTGCATATTTATTTTTTCCCGTCTGTACATTACTGTATCTTAATCATACTGCGACCTCTTTGCGTCTTTATTCTGAATTGGGATATTTTCAATCAAACTTAAGAATTTAGATATGCCAAAGAAGTACTTAGCGACCATTAAAAATCTCATTTGAGATGAGATCGATATCTGTTACTCTCTTCGGACATTCGTGTACTTGAGGTTTCAGAATGTTTGTTTTTTTTACTTTTCGCGCAGATTTTTATTTCATTGTTTTTCAGCAATTTGAATACCAGCTTGCTTGTAACTAATTGAGGTGAATAAAATGGGTAATATATTCTTCAAATTCATATAGATGAATTATCTACACTTACCTATGTAAACACAAGCGCGAATACACATGTTGAAACTGCGATCTTTGAATGATTCATTCTATAAAACAGACCATTTTCTTAGCATGCAGGATAGATATCAGTTAATTAGTATCCTGCCGTATAGGATAATGAGGTTTAATTGAAATAGAATAGATTTTCCCAACAAGAATCTGCAGCCATTATTAACATATGAATATTACGCACAAAGAACTTAAGCCTTAGACTTTAAAGTAGATGAGCGAAAAAAGGCCGATAATAATGATCCAAGGCAAACTTAGTGAGTTATTTATCGTGTTATTTATCATTTAAAAACTTTCCTTTGAAATCGCGAACTAAAAGCGTCTCGTTTTCCAGTTAACGTACTTCACGAATCCATTCCATTTCATTTCGAAACATTTCCTTCATTCATCTTCCTTTCTTATGCTACAAAAAAGTAATAATTCCTCCCATCATCGGGATCTTCTGTATCTAAGGCGAGACATCTTAAGCCCTTACGTCATGTGCCTATAAAGTTCGATGTTTTTACATATCCTGTTACTAGTCGAGAATTTTTTCTCTCGCAGCTTGACTTCTCAAGGATCACGATGACGATGGATTTTTGTAGATAGTTCATCACGCTTTTCATTTTCTTGGACTCTGAAACTTCCATTCCTCTGTCGGGTTCTCCGTCAAAGATTTTTAGTCACCACAAAAAAATCCACACGATAAGCTTCGCTTTCATCACGATATCACGATCATTTCGTTCGCCTGAATATTGAGTCTTGAGATGAAAGGTACGAATTATTCTTTTGATCATCTCCACTAGTGTACACGAAACCATGGGGGATTCTATGATTTAGAAAGTTAACTCAATTACTTAAAAAATTTCTGTATTCGTAAAATACTCGAAATTTACCTAAGAAATTCGCAGATACTACTATCTAACCATTATCTATCTGCCACTATTCTAACCTAATATGAACGAAAATCTGTGCTTAAAGATGGAATTAATTTCTAATTTTAAAGATTTTACTTAGTAATCAGCACATAGCATTTTTCTTAAGATATATACATATAACAGGGTATGATTTTAACGAAAACTCGATTAGTAACACTCAAACATCGAAACTCATCTATTTTAGTTGAAAATAGATAAGGTATATTTAAGTGTATGATTTCATTCAATTTTGTGGGACAATTCATTATAGGACATTTAGATGAATCAAACTAAATTTATCATAAATATCATATAAATTTATCATCATTAGAAAGGAAACAATAATATACTGAATATTTTCCCTTAACCAGTAAAACGATGTTCTAATGTTATATTGAAATAACATCATACAATTAACCGAAAATAGAAATCTGGGAAAGAAATGTATCATTTCACCAATTGAATTTTCGGTTAAATTAATGACTCATGTAAATAATTAACCACGTATGACTACCTGACAGCTTTTTGGCAAGGAATTTCACTTAAAATCTAAGAAGACATTTATCAAGGAAGAATGTGAAATTGTGTACAATAGTTATTAGTGAAATCTGCAGTACCATTTGTCTTTATCATTTTGAAACATGCATGTGAAATTGTAATAGGGATATTCCATTAGATCGACTGATCGATTCTACCGTGATTAAATATTTTAAAATAACTTTGCATCATTATCCGGAGGAATTACTCATACCTTTCATTTTTGAGGAGAAAGAAATTTATTCCAGTGTTCACTTCATCCTCACTTGTTTTATTAGTAGGCTAACCAATCTGATCCATCGAATGACTCATTGGTTGACCTGAAAAATATAATTCTTATTTAACAAATATTCCAAAAACTTAGTAGCGTAAGAATAACACGTTAAATAACTAGTAAAGAAACATGCCAGAAGAGGGTTTAACAACGAAAGATTAATGAAATACTGATTAGCTAAGCAAGCGTGATTGCTACAAAACTAAGAAGTTCTGAATATGTTTTCTCTTTATCTCCTACTACACAGTATTAGAAACTCGCAGTAGCTTCATTTTTTCTGGTTCAACCTCTCTCTCATGTATTCTTGGCGTCCGCTTTTCCAGATTGGCATGTCATTCTATTTGGAACCGCTTGGCTATCAACTGATCTCCAGGTGTTTTAGTTAACATCCTGACAAGGATTGAACCCGAGACAATTACCTATAGTTGGGTACGCAGCTATGAGTCAAAACCATGTTGTAATCAAAAATGGATAGGCAGGAGGCAATAGTAACCGAAATCATTCAGAAACGTGGATTATGCAAATTAAAGTTTTTTTGGGGAAAGTCTGACAGGACCGGGAATTTTCCTGGTTGTATGTACGTCCTTATGTGCAAATTTACCCTAACATTCTTCCGAAAAGTTTTTTGTAAGCCTACGACTGATTTAATAGCGGTACGAAAAAATCATGAAAAATTATTAATCTGGGGAAAGTCGCGTTACACCGCTTTCCGCTGACGCAGTTCCGCCGCAGAAATCAGGATATTTTGCGTTCAACAATAACATTTCTATAATAAAATTCTTAAAAGTCTGACATATCAATAAAATGAACGATGTAATAAATGAAAACACCGACTATAACTTTCCTAAACCTAAATCAATAATCTCTATAGCTTCCCAGGAAAGACCTTAAAAAATCAAAGGCGTAATGTGTTGAGATGTTCTTCACGCCGATTTCGCCATATTATTCGAGGGCGAAAAACATGACCAGGAAACTCGTATCTGAAGGTTAAAAAGGTAGATGCATTATTTAACAATTGCGATGCTAGATCGAGAATGATTAATCATGTTCGCTCAGGGAGCGTGCAGTTGTCCGTGAATCCAGCCGGCTGAAGAGGACCTGCACGTGCACTTAAGGAGTAAGACCCCGGTTGACGACCGTGAAACTCTTTTCAACCACGTGAGACATAAGAATGGGCTTATTCTCCAATTCGAGAGACGTTATGTAACAGCCACTGAAAGAAGCCATTAGAAAGAGTAGGACTCGAGTATCTACGTGCTCCATACACTGGAAAATATCCCGTAGTAAAATGTACTGAAATAATTCAGGTAATTTCACCCAGTATAATGGAGAATACTTTCAGATGCGTCGAAAAAAGTTATTTCTTCCCAATTTCAACCGTTAAACAAATTTGCACGTGCACTATATACTTCAGGGTAAAAAAGTGAAGACTAATATTTGACAATTTCAATCATAATAATTTCTGAAATGAGAGAGATGTCCAGTCCACCAAGGTAAAATGGAGAAGAGGATAAAGTGGATTAAAAGAAAGATGCTTGGTTTTCATTCTTTTTCATTTCGTACTTGAGCCCCACCGTAATCTAACCCGGGACCGAGTTCACCAAAATCGATCGCATTGCCCATTTAGCCATCCGAAGGATCTGGAATAAAAAGACTAGGAAATTTTTAAGATGGAGAATTATCGATGGAGGAATTAATCATAACTAAATAGAGGCAGATAAAAACCATCTTAAAACACTTGTAGATTTTATATGAAGAAATTATGTATTCCTTATGAGTAAGAAAAGTAATCTCAGAAATTAGCTTGAAATTTTCAACATCCATGATATTGTTTTAACGATCTTGGTTACTTCAGTGGCAGACAATTTTGAGGTGTACTCATATTGGCTAGTCCATCCAAGAAAGAATTTTTTTGACTGGCATGGTTATTATATATCATTTTAGGAGAACTCAATAATTTCTAGCTAATGATATCCATTTATTTTTTGAATAATTTTGCGAAAAATAAAGACAAAATAATTTTATATAACCATCATTATACTTATGAAAATATGCAGCAACTGTCTATACTCCGGAAATGGAAAAAGTTTGAAACCCGGAAATGTCGTGAATAGCATAGCGGTGCCCTCATGTCGTATTCTATGACACAAAAATTGATGAAAATTCAAGCTACACGTAACTTCAGAACCCTTTGACTTAAGCTGAGACTGAACCCCTTCGCTCTCCTCAGGAGTTGAAAATTTTCCGATACACCTTCGGGAATAATTTAGCTCTATATGACGGACGTTGGTACTTCAAAGATAACGTACGAGTACAGAGGCGTACGAAAAGGAAGGGAAGGAAGAAAGCGGGAGAAAGAGAGGTAGGGTAATTGGGAATGCTCACCGTCACAGTGTGGCGTTCCTCCATGAAATGGAAAGGGGGGTTCGCGGAGGTGGGGAGAGAAATAGAAATAGAGAAAGAGGATTGGCGTGGGATTCGAAGGAATCCGATGGGCTGCGTGGGTGGACACGGAATCCACAATGAAGGAACCGCGGTAAGGGGGAGGGGTCGGCACGAGTCAGGTGGTGGAAGGGAGATGAGTAAGAGGAGGAGGTGAAAGAACGAGAGAGAGAGAGAGCGTGTGCGGTGTATGTCGAAGTGAGTTTGGAAGTTTGCATTTCGGGAGTGAGCAGGAAGTCGTATAGAACTTCAATACTTACTTCATACGCCGTGGCACTGAATATCAACGGCCGTGATTTTTTGTGAGGGATATTTTTTATCGTATCGCCGCCGCTTTTCGCAGGAATCGAACAGGCGGGAATACACTAAAACGATTTCATAAAAGTTGCGCGGAATGAGTAACGATCCGATTATGTGAAGGTCGTTGAACTTTATGAATAACATTTATCGAACTATTTCCAAGTCCTTCCATACGAGAGAAACTTGAAGGAGGTGGAAAAATCGAAACGGGCTTTCCGAGAATCTTGGTTTACGTAATGTTCCTACTTATATCTTTATTCGTATCGTTTATTTTATGCTGAAACTTTATGGCATTCGAGGGCAGGTCTTACTGCCGAAGGCAATTGAGGGGGGTAATGCCAGAGAATAACAAACACTATGTATGAACATATGAAGAGTGTCGTGCACCAATGAGAATGCAGACTGAATTCATTATACATACATGGGTTGTTTACTGTCCCTCCCAATGTGATCGAGTTCTAGCCTAGTCAAGTTTCAAGTATTTAATCAGCAGGGAAAAATCACGACACGCACATGCTTTGATTACTTTTGAAACTCATGAAGGATTCGAACTCTCGACCTCTCTATCTAACTTTAGTAGGACCGATGAAATTGATGTGCGAAGGCGTGACTTTGATATTAGCAGCTGACTGTATTGGATTCAACAACCAAGGATCTTAAATCTGGATATTGTCCAGATACAACTAAACACGATCCTAATCTACATTATCCTTATGTTACATATTATATCAATCTGACATTTTGTCTGATCGTGTTAAGATCATATAGCTTAAAGCTTGGGATAGGTTTTTTTTCCATTTTTTCATTTTTCTCCGCAAATCTTCATATACGTGTTATATCTAAACATCCTTTTTCGATGACCAGCCCTTTTCTCCCAGCATTCTCCATCAAAACATATAAATGTCACACCATTTTAAAGAGAAAGTTTCCCGCTTCCTGCTAAAAGTAGAGCGACAAATGAAAAATGCACCAATTGGCCGAAAACTCGAGTTAAAATTTTAATTTGCCCATAGAGTTTCGTTAGTGGATGAGTAGATATCAATATCTATCGATACAAACGAAGGATACCGAAACGAGCACTGATATTCTGATTCTCCACCCAAATACATTTCCAAAGCACTCCAATCACTGCAAACGAATACATAAACACTAAAACATACCTAAAAAACACACCTTCACGGGTAAATCAATTACTTTCATTTTTGTTGGGCGAAATTTTCGCACGGGGCAACTAGTAATTCAATATTCCGAGTTTGCTTTAGCGCAAATAAAGCATAAAATTTAGAACGAATGGACAGAATTGCTATAATACCTGGCCGCAAAATAGCGTATACTCGAAGGTTGCAGGAGTCGTCTAACATACTTCCCATTTAGTATTTCTATAAGTTTCGCGTCGTGCGACTCCGTTTCGTTAGGCAGTGGGACGGGTGGGGACGTCGAGTCCATTCGCGTGCAGAATACGCACCTCCTCACCACCCGACCCTACACCTTTACACCCCTAGAATCTACACAACTTCCACTCTTCACCACTCACTCTCCTTTCTCTTCCCCTTCCAAGCATCTTCCGTCTTTTATCCATCCCACCCGCAGAGATGCCCTATGGCTCTCTTGAGCCCATTCTCTTCACCCTTTCGTGTGAGGAAAAGGGGAGAGGATAAAAAAGAACTCACGTGACTTGAATGAACGCTCCCTTCAGCTGTGGAGAGTCTCGTGCGCATTCCAAAGGCGAAAAACGCGTTTCCAAAAAGGAGCACCCGTTGCTTGCGGAAGAGGTGAGAGGCGTGGGAGGATAGTTAAATCGGAAAAGATGAGGAAGAGAAAGGTGAAGCATTGGTGAAAGGTATAAGTTGAGGGTTGTGAGAAGTAAAATGTGTAGGCGAAGACGATATCTGATCTGAATTATGAAGGAAGTGGCTCGCAAAATTTCACGTTGACCCGCTGTCTGTCAATGGTGGATGGAATTACTACGGTATAACTCGATATTGATTCAACTTTTCCAAAGTGTGAGGACAAATAATTTGATGTTGTCAAGCAATTCTTTTAAACTTATTAATAAGATATATAAACGTGTAATGTATTCGTTCGTGGATCAAAGATTATTTTGATCCTATGAATTTCAAAGAATGTTGCATCAAAATCCACCATAAACTGTTCAACAAAAACCATGTAGATATTCTTATCGATTAAATGAGTTTCAAAAAGACAAATCGCGAACTTGAGGAGAGACTGTAAGCCCCAGAAAACAGAATTTAATTTCAACATTAAAACATTATCTACGTTGTAACTGTGATTAACAATATATCGTACGTAGAATCGTAAAATATGTACATTTTATGCCATTTTTACATATAAGCTGAATTTCTACATCAGTTTCCATTGATCTTTGTTTCAATTATTGGAAATCACTAGATAAGAAGATACTATTCCAGAGATTCAACATAGACAAGAATATTTTCTCTCACTGTCCTATATTCCTTTCTATTTACTCTTAACGTACCCAATAGCCAAAGATTTCAATAACATTATATTTCCCAATATAAGAATAAAAATTTATAAAATTTGATTCATGTAAAAGTTATGAAATCTGAAAAATTCCTTCCTCGTAGGATTTTCCCCAAGATCATCGTAAATAAATTTTATATTTAGATTTCAAAAATTCTCAATAATAATGAAATATCTTTAAGTTACCTTTCCAATACACTTCATAAGGTAATTGATCTACGTCTGCAGATAAAAAAAATAATGTTGTTCACCTACTATAACTTAAAGTGTTAATAATATATTGAAATGAATAATGCATTGCTTGAATGTTTGGACATTAAATCCTTAAAACGTTTCCTAACTGTAGCAAAACTTGCATGACGTTTTTCCAGGAAATAAGCTAACCGGTTCTCATCCGTCTCCCATAACTTATTTGATGAAACCAAAGACTTATTACTTCTGCAATATAACCCTCGTAATTGAGGATTCGCTGGTCGTATTTTGTACATAAGGAGAGCCTTTAATTCACTGATGATGCCTTCATCTTAAATTATCACTGTTAACATTCCCATTGCGAACACACTTGAGGATTATAATTAAAACAGTTCCTCTATACCGCTGCGTGATCCTTGTGCGTCACGGGATTTAATTATGCAGTTTACTTCGACTTTAATAATACTCCGCCTTGAAAATTTTCGCCCGAAATCGGGGGACCCAGAAATGAAGCTTCGGTGGGTAATAAGAGGGTCGGACGCGATTTTGATTTCTTTACCGTTATTTAAGCTCAGAAGGTTTTTTTAAGCGAAGATCGCCTTTTTCCGAATCGCCCGCAGCAATTAGGTTTCAGCTTGTTAAATCAAGATCCAAGATTCGGAAAGAGGATGATAAAACATGGTTTAGACGGGTGCGGAGACTGTTCATAGTGCTTATGTGCGAGTTGGCTGACTAGGTGATTTAGGAGTGGCAGTTTTTGACCGTTTTGTGGAGGCGTTGATAGGAATGAGTTCGTGAAAAGTTACGGATAAGGAAAATAAATGTTGTGTCATGCCGTATTGGGAAGTAAATAAACTTTATTTGATGATTATAAGGTTGAGGAACTTCTATACATTTTAGGTAAAGAATCGCTTGAGGGGGCAAAACTTGAGTGTCAATATGCATTCGCTAATTTTCGTCATTTCATTTCATGAGAGTGTCGTATGTGTCCATTTTACAAAAATTTCCCGGGAAGTCTTACTGAGTCTGGGATAAATTTAAACTGAAATGTAAACTGGAGATATTGTGGAGCAATTTATCGTTATGAATTTGTTTGTCGCGCTGCCAATATATATTATAAAAAGGCTTGACAAATTCACGCGTGCGACAAGGAGACTTAAAATAATTTTTCGGAAGACAAAGAGCGTCTAAGAGGAACCAGGAAAATTATGTTTAATTATAATTTATACAATATACTAGGAAAAGAGAAATGATAAAAATCCTGCAAGCACTTGAAAGTTACAATGGTAATAAAATGGTTCAATTAACAGATATTTCATCTGTGAAGGGGGCAGGAGTCCATTTTATTTGGGCATCAAATAACTTATTGCCGAGCTTGATCAAGATGTCAAAGAAAAAGACCATTTTGACTTTAATCTCACCATCAATGAAGGCTATCAATCAATAATTTGGATAATGATTAACCGTTGCTTAGGTTTGACTGAGAATTACGTATGATTGTGTATATATCTATCGGTGCATCATCAGAAATCTTTGTGTGTATCTGACTTAAGTGTAAAATATAAAAATTAAATCCCTTAACGAATATAGCATATTCATTTACGTTTATACGGTTAATCCGTTAATATTTGTAACCAACAGGTCTGATTTCCACGGATATTCTCTTTTAAGGATCCCCAAACTAATTTTTTGAATATGATGCCCTATGAAGTTAAGTTTTTGGTTGGCCAGATTCGGAAGACGTTTTTGACCCATTTTCGTTATATTTCACGAACAGTGGTCACGCAGAAATAGAAAGAAGAGTTTATATTTGTTATCAAACAGAATAACGAAAATACATAGCACCTGCAGGGGAAAATTTAAAGAAGTTAAACAGTAGTACCATTATGTCAAAAGGTGAATGAAATTTCTTGTGTTCGATGGACACATGAGAAACTTTTGCAAGCATTGGGGAAGCCTGATCCAGCCAGATAGCAAGATTTCAATAGATTTATTAAAAAAATGTGAGCTATAATCTATATGTTTCTATCTTTGACATCAGATGTATAATTTGATGGATGTTTTCGTGATTAAACTTGAATTCCAATACCATTTGCGAACTTTCATTTAATTTCTCCGATTAACGAGGGGTTTGATTACACGGAAGTTTTTCACCAACTTATATAACAAGCTGTTAACATTCCGGGCACTCCGAGCATTGATCAGCCTTAAAGATTCGTTCTATTTAGGTTTCCGTGTCGCTCGATTAGTCGATTGCTCTTAATGGCCCTTTGATTTGCGAAAATAATCACGGAACTGTTCCGATGCCGGGAAATGGGAATTCACGAGATGATCGGAGTCGCGGAGGAATTTCCTCGAATCGACGGCTTAACGGGAATTTTTTAGTTCTTTGGGTCCGAAGTAACGGAATAGAACTTGACAACTATGTTGATAGGACAAGAGGGAGGAGATTTCGCGTTGGGAATTTTTGGCAAATTGCTTAAGGTTTCGAAATCTTGCGGTCTTTCAGTTTGTAGAACGACGGTGAAAAACGGAGATTAACTTTGATGACCTGAAAATTCCGACATTCCGGAATCGAAGCGAAAACGATTTCATCCTGAAAGAGCTCGCATTAGGGAGGCACATTTCATCTGTCAACGTTTATTCGTACTTTATTTTTGTTACAGTGACGGAAGTCGAGCTCTTGGTTGGTTGAAAGCATGGTCGATTTCGTGAATGTAGAAGAAGTTAAACTTCTAAACTATCAAGATATCAAATTCAATGGAAAATTATAATTTTCATAGCATTTAAAATTAAACTAGTGTGATAAAAGGTTATATTAGTTGCAGCAATAATTTTTTTCATATCTGAAACATAATTGATATTATTTTCAATTACACCTAAACCTCGTTCTGTTCGGTTGATTGGTTCCACAAAAGTTCTGTACGAATCGAAATCGTACAAATTGACACTAACGTATGAGTACAATATGAGAAGTTTGTTTGTATTGATTCAACATCGTTTTGCAAGATGGTGAATTGATTTTGATGAACTGGCGTATTTACTTAATTAGCGGAATAATGGAGCGTTATGCAAAAACAGTAAAAAGAAAACTATAATAACAGTTTATTCTCTGTATTTATGGCCTTCCTTTGTAAACAATGTTTCTTTCCGAATACCTTCATCAATGTCGCGATTTCTCTCTTCTACATGGGGAATATTTTAAAGTTTTTTTTCTGCTCGTGATAAAAGTTGGTAAAGTGTGGTTTACCAGGTATATAGTCTTTATTATTTGATTATTTTTACACGCTGGCATTTAATTAGTCCAAAAAGTTACAAATATTATCATCGTATGAAACGAAAGATGACAAAGCGAACTGAATCTATGCTAATCAAGCATTGTAAAAATCAAGAATTAGGGGTACATTGCACACTATCGAATCAAAATATCGAATATTCTAGTTCAGGATCTTCATACCGTATTCCTCTTTTAAAATATTGACAACCAATGAACTGCCAAATGTTGAGGCGACTTTCTCACTTTCTTACCATCTTTTGAAGGCCCTAAGCCAGGGAGTACTTAAATCCTTCTTATTTTAAGTCTGATTAAAACCATAAATATAAAAACATATACATCTCTAAAAGTACACTTTTCAGCGAGAAAGGACGCAGGAAAACAATGATGGAAACGAATTTCTAGAGGGCCGTTCACGGTACTAAGGAAGTGTAAGAGTCGTAAAGTATTCTGCTCTAAAAGTGGAAAAGAGAAGGATAATTTCGAGTGAAACAAGAATGGAACACAAGTGAGGCCTGCGTTGGAATGGCAAAGAAAGAAAAGCGTGGCAACCCAGAAAAACTTGGATAACAACCTCGGAAAAGAAATGAACGGAAGGAATTTACAAGGCGAACGATGCCACGACAGATTTAGATAGCGGTGGAATCCGGAGAATACGGCAAAACCTATAAAACCGAGTATCTACGTAGATACGGAAACATAAATTAGGAGTCACAAACAGTCATTTCATAATACAATCATAAATAAATTAAATTACGTAAACAAGAAACGTAGGCAGTTTTTCTTCTTTTTAATACTACCAAAGCTACTCAGGTAGAGTCAACGTTTACTCCGTGGTAATACTAAAATATGATGTAACATATGATGTTACAATGAATTACTAAAAAACTGTTTCCGCCCGGGATCGAACCGGGGACCTTGCGCGTGTGAGGCGCACGTGATAACCGCTACACTACGGAAACGATGTACGAAAACAATTTAAATACATTACATGTTTTTCTCATGGTCTCAATATTGTGATTATATCAGCTAACATTATCTTTATAATAGTTGAAAGAAACGAAACTAGTCCTCAATAGATAGAATATAGAAATATAAAGGTTGTTACTTTTGTCGGATTAGGACAGCCTTTCGAAATGTCTAGTTTGACCATATCAAATAGAAGAAGAAATAGAATAGATTATCCATGTGTATTACATATATTAAAGATATATAAAAAATAAACAGGTCCAAAAGTAGAATCGTAAATATCAGCAATATCTCAACCATTGCAGGTCTTATACTCGAGAAAAAATATGTTTCCGCCCGGGATCGAACCGGGGACCTTGCGCGTGTGAGGCGCACGTGATAACCACTACACTACGGAAACGCTGTACTACAGTACTTCATACACCTTATATCTCTTTTTGATTATGTTAAGCCAGTGCTAAAATTAGTTAATATTGCGTTTATGTTTGCTCTGAGAAACCGCTGTGTTTTATTTTAGACAAAATTATATTGCGCCTGGCTCCATAGAAACGGTACCGCTCAGCATGACACCGAAAGTAACGGAAATAATTTAGCTATGTCGGGTATAAATTATTTATGGGCCTCACTTTGAGCAATGTTTAAGGAAAATGCTGTTTAGAAATCCCTAAACTGGGGGTCATGGAATACTTATGCTGAAGTATGCCTTATTTTGCACGCATAAATTATATCTCTGAAGTATGTCCTTAAATATTTTTTCAAATATTGCTTTCTATAATAGAGTCTACTGATTTTAAATGATATGAACAGATATAAATGGTGATATGCCAATGTAAGATTTATACAGTGCTAACATATATAGGGGAGGGAATCTCATTCATAGCATTATCCTAATGAAAGTTTAAGTCCCCATCGTCCACAGCTAGAAGGATAATTTCTCCTGGATTTAAATAGAAACTTTCTCGTTAAACGATTCACGATATTTTATATTTGTCACCCAGTGCTTATATAAGGCTAGAATGCAAGTTTTACAATGCACCACGGCTAAACATCTTTGACCATATAACTGCCACTGAGTTTACGTAACAAACAATTTTGTGATACAGTCATCAGCCCTAATGTTGCTGCATACCATATAATTAGTCACCGGCGACTTTCAGGACGCAAAATTAAACGCGTTTGCCATTGAGGCACCTTCCCTCTGACGTTTAACCAATTCTTCATTCGTTGACTTCCGTGCGCCGCATTTCGGGCATTTGGGTTACTCATACGGTTTCCTTGTAGTGGTCGCCTCTCGGAATTACAAAAAGCCTAATAATCGAGGGAATCGAAGTCGCGTTTCTCCACCATTTCCTCGACCGCCCCTCCATCGTTAAGCAGGGCAGCACTCCCAAACTTTTGACACTGCTCTTGGGGGGAATGATTCACCGCTGTCCGAGGCAGCCAGAGGGCAAGGCGCCCATTCACAGATCTTTCTCCTCAAATTCCAAATGCGATGCTTCCGCAAACACGCACGTCTATTCCGCTAGGGTCAACACGTGAATAAAAGAAGACTGACACGTCCCCTTGACGCCCACCACCTCTACGTAGTTTTCCGATCTCGTGCCGTATACAATCCCCTTGCCTATATCTCTACCGTTCTTTTGTGTGTCATACTGAACACCTCGAAAGTGACTCGAATGGGCAGGCGGAGTGGATTCCAACGTTCCTCTTTTATTCAATAAATGTGGAAAGAAGAGAATAATAATTTTGAACTGGAGAACTGAGAGATTGAAGATCGTTGCATTTAAGTCCTATGAATGAGTTTAATGAAAACCAATTTTTAAGTATTACTTTATTGGCTGAGATATATGTATGTACTTTTGTATTCACTATTCACCTTCAAGATGAATGATTTTTTGCTTTGGAAGATCTTCACAACATTAACTTTGCCTTTTAAGTGACCAATAGTTAACTAACAACGTAAATAATATTCGAAAGTATTTAAATATGGGAAGGGAGCCGTGAATTTAATCCTACCCAGGAAAAATTCGGCAAACCATTGCATTAAACAAAATAAGAGATTCTAATAAGAAAGCAGTATCAATTTTGAGCCAACAAACGCAAACATTAGGTTTTAAAATTTACTAGGGATTAGGAGCATTCTCCCTATCCTATTCTTCCCTATAAATTTCATGTGGGCCTATCAATGGTAAGGGAATCGAGTAAAACAATCGCCCTAGTCAACAGGAGATCTGGTTGTTTTAATCACAATGTTGTACCGATTCCTCGCCCTTTTTTTAAATTCTCGCAATTTCGAATCCAACGCGATATTGCACGACCAAAATAAGGATCTTTGTTCAAATTTCTTTCTTTTGGTAGGTTCCTTGATTTCACAGGGCCATTATTTCTGATTTAATTGTGCTAAGGAAAAAAGTAAGCAATGAAAAGATACCGCTTTGCTCCAGCAATAAAGACGCCTCGAAATTAACAGCATCTATCTTCATAATAATGCCAACTAGGAATTTTGGTGATGTATTGATAAAACATTAGTTGTTTCAGATGCAGTATATGAAGTGCATAGTCCATCATTTCAAATTATCATAGCGGGGCTTAAATAGATTCAACTGCTCCTCTCCCTGTTACACTACAACTTCCTTGCTTGTATCTTTTCCCCTAGTCCCATTTCCCCCGTTCCTTCCTCTCCCATCATCCCTCCTATTACCCCTACTACTCCTAGCTCATTCATCCACCTCATTCGCCTTCCCCATTCACTCCAGCGCTCGACTATCCCCATACACTTCCTTATTCTACTCAACTGCATCGAGTTACATAAGGCGGCGGACGAACTTCGTAGTTTGTCCGATTTCGGAATTTTAAGCAGATGCAGTTTGATTTACGTGCAGTCTATTTTTGCCTCTTATTGTCACCCATTCATACTCAGGTCACAGAATTCAACGCCTTGTTTGTAATTAGTCATATGATAACGAAGGAATTAATTTAAAATAATTGTTGATATACCTTTAGTTTAAAGGAAGTCCAGACGATTACAGGAATAAATTAAAGATAAATTAGATACAAAGAATAAAATATTATTACATAAAAT
Source organism: Pachydiplax longipennis (assembly GCA_036926295.1). Taxonomy (NCBI): domain Eukaryota; kingdom Metazoa; phylum Arthropoda; class Insecta; order Odonata; family Libellulidae; genus Pachydiplax; species Pachydiplax longipennis. The sequence goes on from JAVFKF010000002.1 coordinate 42,436,321, forward strand.
TATAAATAGAGTCTCGCTTCATTTCCTTTGAGAAACAATCGTCATACATTGAGCATCAACAGCTTAAAAAATAGGCGTGATGCTGTTTTTTCTTCAATTAAATTTACAGAGTTTTCAGACGCACAATTTACGATATGCCATATATTTTAGCATTATATTCTTATTAGTTTTATTTTCGTTTCTAAGATATCCACCGTCACTAAATTACTTGACTAAACACGCAGAACACAAAATGTGTTCAATTCGACAATTTAAATGTTGTTTTCTTTGCGTGAAAAAGATATAAAAAAATTGAGTGTGTTCCACCAAGAAACACTTGAAACATGTCAATTGACTCTACTCTGATTTCTTATTAGCTTCTTATATTTAAGTTTAATATCCATTTTCACTTCGTTTATTGAGTACTTTACCGAAAAATAAATCCATACTTTCGATCTTATTGGCACGTCACCTCACTTAGGAGGGACTAAAATACACGATTATAAATTCGAGGATGAGTCAAACTTGACATCTGCAATGCAAATAAAACAGAATCCTTGAAATATTTCGGATTTTTTAATTTCGTATTCTTATTAACACTGTATTTACAAGTGCGTATACATCCATTTTAATTCGTCCACACAATCCGGACAACTCGCTCACGACTTCACATTGTGATCTTAGCATCTCAAACAACAACCCTCTCCTCCTCGGATTCCCCCAAACATGAGCACTCCCCCAAACACCCCCTAACATTCCACTTACTCATCCCTCAGACATTTCCGTCTCTTCATCTCTCTCTCCCGCCGTTCCGGCCGAATTCATCCGCAAGCGCCCGCGGCTTTTCGAAAAAGCCGATGTCGAGGCAGTTACCAGAATGGTTTTTTAACGTCCGATGCGTGTTTTTACAGGTGTTTGGAAACTGCCTCCTCCTCCCTTCCCAGAGTGTGATCTTCGAATGGATGTCTTTCACTCCCCTTTCCTCCCGCGCTTACTTCCTTTGCATTTGAAATGGAGGACGCGACTTTCCGTCGATTCCACGTCTATCGCCCGCGCATTCCTCCGCCTCCTTGGGGGAAGAATAAAATAAGGCAACGCCCACGCAGACGAACACGCCGCGAGCATAGAAAGGCGACCACTTCCGCTGTCGCGACAACGCCAAAAACGCCAGGGAAACGGAGAACAAATGAGGTGAGGAATGCGACAAATATCGAGTTCGTCGATAAATACGTCATCCCTTTCCCTCATCCTACCTATCCTTTAGAATCAATCAGGAACTAACATATTCACAATATATATTTGAGGATATATTTTCCGTCTTCTACTAAGAACACCATACGTATTGATGATGAATAAATGATCCTACGAGAGAAATCTTGCATTTACTCAGAAATTTCTCAAACTCAAGAATAGTTTCATTACCAGTATACTCCAACATGGAACGCTTCAATGGATTTAAAAAAGTTGTTTCCGCCCGGGATCGAACCGGGGACCTTGCGCGTGTGAGCGCACGCTACGCTACGGAAACGATGTACGTTAGCCCTCTTCACATGCATCATGGATTTCTCATTGTCTTAATATTGTAATTATATCGGTTAATTGTCACAGTCATTGTAACTATAGTTGTTCTAAGAAACGAAACTAGTCAATAACAAATGAAAATAGAATATAGAAATATACAGGTTGTCACTGTTGTCGGATCATTACAATTTTTCACAATGTCTAGTCGTAGTTAGATCATATTAAACTGAGGTTGAATAAATGAACGATAGGTTATGTATGTAAAATATGCTCAAAAAATAAGCCGGACCAAAATTAGAATCACAAACATCAATAACTTCTCAACCATTGCATTACTTTTCTCGAAAAAAAATTGTTTCCGCCCGGGATCGAACCGGGGACCTTGCGCGTGTGAGGCGCACGTGATAACCACTACACTACGGAAACGCGGTACCGATTCTACGGAAATACTGATTCACAATTACATCCAACTTATCCTTCATGTAATCTAATAATATGTTCAAATAGTACAATAATATTGTTATAAAGAGCTTATATAATAAGAATATAAAGAGATTCTGCGGCTAGTATCATTTCGCACTTTCCCCCACCGGGAATCGAACCCGCGGGAACGCGCTACCTACTTGGAATCTCCAGATCCTTCAAAACGTTATGTATCTTAACATACAATACATTCCGTTCATATATTGGAATATATGGACGAGCATATGACACGAGAAAAGAGGTGATAAAAAATTATATAGCTATCTAATAACGTACGTCTTTCTTGCGTGGAAGATGAATCAAAACAAAGGACGGTATACTATAGTGGATCACAAAATAACCAAAGTAATTCATAATAATGACAACATAAAGCTGATTGAACGCTAAAAATCTAATAACTACCAATTGTTATGTAAAATATAAAACATAATGACCGTGAAATTTACATATCTTATAAAATACAAATGAGAAAAACGTTGGTTGGACAAGATACGTCGAAACATTAGATAATCTTCAGCTAAAATAGCATCAGAAAGGTTTCTTCCAGAGTTTAAGTAGGCGCAAAGGAATCCATCATCGTAGAACGTGACGACGAAAAAACGTATGTCATTGGGATGGAACAATATGATTTTTTATGTTTTCCTACAGACACCACGCATAAAATGCAAATAAAATGAGTGAATCGTGGAGTCCCGAAGAATAATTTGACCTGTAAGCAAGAAATTTCTGCGTTCCGATCCGTCTTTAATGGCGTCCCTGGAAAATGGGTGTTGTAAAAAAAATATAACGGGAATAAAGTTCGATTCCATTGTGAACGAAAGGAGTGGGCGGAGATAAATTACGGCATGGGCACGGATCGTGAAGCCGCCGTCCTAAACCGATCCCTGAAGATATTTCTGTGAATTTTCCTCACGGAACGCAATTAAATTCCCTGAAATACTACGCTTATAAATCAAACGATTTGGTCAAAGGGGGATTTTTTCTTTATGGCTTGCTTTTGATTTTGGTATACCCGGAGAAAAAGATGAATAACACGACTAAAACTGAATACATATAGCCTAATTTCGAGCGACCGATATCCTGACATGACATACAAGATTGGAGCGATATTTTTTAAGGGGAAACTTTTTCATCTCGTACCTGATCAATATGTAATGACAAACCATAATTTCCAGCGCTCGTGACCGCTTGTTAGATCGTAGCAATCTTTCAACTTGAAGGGAACTTCAACGTCTTCCATTTAAAAGAAGATGAAAATATTCTTGAGATTAAAAATAAAGGTATCCTTGCTTACGTGGTTCGAAAATATGCTGGTGAAAAATATAAAAAAATTAAAGAGGAAAAATAAAAGATTTCAAGCGAAGATAGAGATCCTTAAGGAACATAAGCATCTCTATCTCAAGAGATCCTCTCAAAGCATCACCATTTCCCTACTTATTGGTAGTGTTGCAAACTACATACATTGAAGATTGCAACTACATACATTCAGTTGCTGCTAATTGGTCGTAAACTTTAGGTTCTTTAGAACATATCACATATTTGATGAAATATGAATTTTAATTCCATGATCATTCTATATAAAAATCAATGTTAGATTTTACAATTAACTACAAATTAATTTATTTACATTTATGCATTATAATATTGTATACCAGTGAGGACTCTTATGATATTAAGAATTATCTAATAACACTCCAAAACTCTATTATCAATTTAAGAAATGCGATAACCTTTTCGGGTTCTGTTGTTTGCAGACAACCACTGAAGGTGTGTAAGCGATGAAAAAATCTAAATAACTTTAAATGGAAAATATTTTTCGTAGGAGAGATTAACACTTTATGAAAGCCTATATCCATTCTATCAATGAATTTTTAGGATGGGAAAGACAAATTTCGAAGGTACTTGATTGAATTACATAAGATTGCTTTAACTACACGATAGGAATCAGGAGATGTATATTTCCTTGTAAATCAGGCACCGCATTACTGTGATATAATAATCAAATAAAATGGAATAAAATGTTCATTTATACAGGAAGGAAAAGTAATTGAAAACCAAGCTTAAAAATCAACATATCGTGAAAAGACTTTTTGTACTTTATCGCTACATCATGATGATATGTTTTTTTTATATATCTCAATATAGGAAATTGGTTTCTCTAAATATTAACCTTGTGTCCAGTGCTCCCACTAAGCTCAGAGCATCTGAATAGCCGTCCCATACTTTTATGAACGATTTTCCATATTAAATTTTCCCCATACGTTTGGGAATATGGGAAATCGTTTATTTTGAAAGCTATTGCCTTAGAGAGAGTTTTGGTTTCTTCATTACTTATGTATGTCTTCAGCTCAACTTTTCTTTCACTATTGTAATCCCCTTTTACTCAACTACTTATTTACGGCAGCATGAGAACATTAGAATTATATTACATTTTTAATGTCAATCAAAAAACTAATTTTAATTTTAAGACTGAATATCTCAAATTCGTAATTAATTTTCCTTCCTGGTAATCATAAGCCATCACCAATAAGAATTTTCTTCCTGTCCCCAGTGAGAAAAATACGAGAAACCACGCATTTGACATAAACAGAGGCGTCGAGTGAGGGACACACGCGACACTAGGTCCTCATTCCGCTTGCCCGTGCCTTAAGGCACTGTTATAAGGAACCATAGCCGTGAATTTTAAGAACCCTTTCCCCACCTCCCCGAAGGCGACACCGCATGAAAAAAGAAACTCACCGACGAGGAAGTATTTCTCTCCATTGTTCACCTTAACTCCCTTTTCCGATCGCCTCCTCCCACTGATTCCGCGATAAAAAATTACCGGAGAAAGCTTTTCGAAGAAAAAATATATTGCCGCGATAAGGCCCGCGGATGAGCGGGAAGTCAGACGTTAAAACGTCGCGATCCTGGCAGGTTCGCGCTCCGAAATATTTTCGAAATCCAGATGTCCAAGAAAGCGAAGAGATAAAAAGACTTCCTCTATGTAGAGAAGGGGAAGAAATCCTCATTAGTTTCCGAAGCGGAAATGGCTCGGCGACAGATGGAGAGGTGGAAAGATCGCTTTTTCTGAAAAAGAAACCTCTTTGGCTACCTACGCCGCGCTTCTCGCCGAAAAGTAGTAAATCTGTTGAACCTTGTTGATACAACTCTCGTCCTCGAACCGCAAGGGAAGCATCCCCACCCCGTGGGTGCATGTCGACGAGGATCGCAGCGCATGTATGCTTTGGATGTCTCAAAGCGCGGATTGCTTAGAGAAACGAGAGACTCGGAACAAGTTCTATTAATGTCCCCCGATTCCTGTGTTTCTTTAGATGTAAGCCGTCTTCTGAGACATTTGTCCCTAGAGTGGATTCCATTTTTAAAGGGCTTTGTGCCCTGGCAAACAGCCACCGGAGCCGTTAGACTGATGTTTGGATTCGAGAGCGGTGGGAAGGGTACGGAAAGGGTACGCGAAGAAAGGAACAGGGGTAATAGGATCCCTTCCATGTTTTCGAGGGATGGTCTTTGGAGTTTGCGGGGGGCATCGGAAGGAAACGAGTGTTTTAGGTAAAGGGTTGAATGGAGATCGCGACCCTTTGTATCCCTTTTATCTTCTCACTCTGCGACCTAATCCTTCACACCTTTCCACTGACGCTTTACTCTTTGTCTGAGTCGGTGACCTGTCAGAGTGATTTAAGAGTGTTTTTGGCGGGGATTAATTCCGAATGAATTGGTGTTGAAGCGATGCGTTAAGAATACAATTTATGCATTAAATTTTGATAGAGAAACAAAAAGCAGATGTAGCCAAACATAAATGGATTTGAAGTAACTACAATAAAATATGCTCGATACTATTGTAATGTAGTGAACGCAAATTTTATTACATCATAAACATTAGGTAAGTCTCTAACTGAATCTTACCTATATTCTTCTTAAAGGGTATAAGCATAAAAACTTCATAATCGCCTACATTACAAATATTGAATCTCGCACTATTTGCTAATTGATATAGCTGATGATTCAGAGACTTTCATAAATACTATAAAAAACTTGTTTACGTAACAGAGTCTTGCAGGATTTACTCGACGTAAAAGTTAAATCTCCCTTTCATTTTTCACTGAATAGTTTATCTTCACAGAGTAATTCCATGCGCGGAGAACCTAAGCAAAGTTGCCCTGCAAAGTATTTTACCATTCTTCCACAGAAAACTGATTACTGAAATCGAATAATAATCCAAAATCATGCATAATTAACTAGACATTGGTTTCTCTACATATAGAATTAATTTAATTTAGAATTAATTAATTTAGAGAATAAATTTAATATAAAATTGACAATGATATGGTAATATAGTAGACATATTACATTCTGGTACTTCGGACTAAGTCGTTCATCATTTTGTTTTTACCGTGAACATTTTCCGTTTACGATCAAGCTTTGCCAAACATGACAACGAACAGTAGCCAAGATTTCAACGATAAAAATATTCAGCCCAAAATAATACGTCACGCATAAATTCTCATTTGTGTTTCAGATATCAGCATCGATTTCAATAACCCACCCTTGATATTTATCGTCCCCTTTGAATCGCATAAACAAAGAGCGGAATCTATGGCGACGCACGTCCTACGAATATGGGCACCGACAGCAACTCCGTGCTCTACTAGTGCCTGCCATAATGCTTTCCTCCGTGAAAGGGTAACCCACCAACCCGTTTTCAACTGGATGCCATTGTTTGTTTCTCCGCGCAGACCATGTATTTGAACTGTTCCGTTCAAAAAAGGTTCCCATTATTATTCCCAGCCTCAGAATTACATAGCTGCGTTCGCCGAATATCAAAAGTCTTGGCAGCAATGGGAATTGGTAATTCAAAATGGCGGAGCGTGGTTGTTAAAAGGGTGGGACTGGGAGAGAAAAGAGGGTATACGGAGGGTGGCAGTTGGGGGAGGGAAGAAAGCTGCCACCATTCTCTACTTCAGGACACAATGACATTATACAATGCGTTCATAACTAAGGAGAGAAACTTGTTATTTGAATTCGTACCGTACATTTTAAATTCAAGCCAGCAGTTATTTAATTACTCTAAGGAAAAATCGCGAATTAAAATTTGGAAACAAATGTGTTACCTTTTTATCAGTTCGACTTTTTGGAATTTGGAAATCTTTAGAATAATTTATTTTATTTATATACATTTTTACTTGTTCTAACACTATTGTGAACCTAAACGTACGGAGATAAGAATCTGAACTATTACAACCCTTGGATAGAAATAAAGGATACATAGGATTTGCAGTCACATATGTGTATTATATTATAATTGTATTATTCTTGGTTTAATGCACAGAGATTACGTTGAAAGTGTACCAGGAAATCGAGTCGAGAAATCGATCGCATACATAATTATACGATATACATACCAGGAATATACCAAAATTAAAGGTTCAACCTCGTTCAATGTCGGTGAAGATACATATTCCAATAAAAAAACTTCAATTGATGCGATACTATAATACTAGTACAAATATAATTTTGGATTTGAAGCGTTTGTCTATAGAAACAGACTTTTCTCCGGCGAAACCCAAAATTAAATCTAATTAACTTTGCGAAATGTATGCAATTAGTTCAACACGATTTATGTTTTTCATTATCTTTTTCAATCATTCTAATCTAATTATGGTAATCAAACTCAATATTTTTAGAACATATAACACAAATTCCAAAAATATGTGGCTTCTTGAACTGATGGAAAAGTAACATCTTCTATTTCTTCTAATCGCAGGATGTTGTGATAAGCTTCAAAAATCCTCGGCAGAAATTCATATTCTCCGAGATTTTAACCGCAGGAAACAGAAACTAACCATGTCCCTTCGAACGTGTTTACACCAAATATTTATTTGTAAAAGCATTTAAAAATAAAATCTAAAACTGTGTCGAGGCAGGTTTTTTAATCGTCAACGAGAGCCGCAGTTGGTTTCGCACTAAAAGCAAACAGTAATTAGCTCACAGGAAACGCACCTACGACTCTTCCGCGGACTTACGATACATTTCCTCCCCCTTAAAAATCGCCATTTTAGCTTCCTCCTCCTAATTACGCCCACTTAAGGCCGTCGGCATATCATTTCCTAGTTCGCATCCGGACGACTCGATTCCTGGACCGTCCGAAGGAAAACCGGACGTGTGGCAACCCGTAAGGCGACCATTGTGAGTAACACCGTCACCCCTATCGTCCTCGGCGAAGGAGGGAGGCGAATGCAAATTAAAGCGACCGCCTCGAGGGGCAAATAATCGCCCCGACAAAGAAAAAAAAATCCGGCCATCTGTTGGGGATATCCGGAAACACGCGGATGCACTCATATTCGCACCCGGGTGTGTGTTTCCTCAATCCCTACTCTTTTAACCCTTCTTCCGCCCTTCCTCACCCTTCGTTCCCCAGCAACTGGCGACGATAAAAAGGGAGCACGATTTCATGCGCATGCAGATGCTCGCAATTCCCCCGAAAAACTCTCTTGCCCATATTTCAATTCGAATTTGAATAATGGTCCCGTGGATTCGGTGGATCAAAGAGTCGTGTGACCTCTCCCCCCACCCCCAATGTCCCTTGACCGCTTCCTGTCCGCTTGTGACCCCGTCTCTGCCCCTCCGCCCCCTCCTCGGCCCCCGCGCTTCTCGGATTATGGAGCCGTCCTTGCAAATGGCGATCTCGTTATTCAAGAATCTAATCTAATCGTCAAACATCTAATTCTATTTGCCCTCTCGCAGCAACAGTGCCGGTTAATCGCTAGCATCTGGACACTCGTATTTTCATTCGGTCGTTAGTGTTAGGGATTTGTGAGGAAACTATTTCTTCACCCTTCTCCGGGATGCACTCTCTACGCTTTCAACTGTTTCTCATCAGTCAATTGTCGGAGTGTAAGTATCCCTATTAATTTTTACCTTATAATCCAAATGAAAATGATAGGAACATTTCCACTTTTACCATAGCACTTGTTCATTAAGCGAACATGTCTTCGACCTTTTAGGTCATCTTCAGGCTACTGTAGCTTGAAAATGAAGAAGATGAAGATGTAAACAAATTCTGTGGTAAAGGTAGAAATGTTCCTATCATTTTCAATTTCCTTATAATGGAAACCAGCCACAAAGTCGACGCAGAATTAATAGATTCTATAATTTTTACCAAATTTTGTTTTCAAATTATTTAATTTTGTCTAATATCAAAGACTCCGTTTCATTAATATGCCAATAATTCTAAAGAAATAATGTCTATACAGTATTCCGTCAGGAGACCTTAAACCTTACAACTTTAGATACCAATAGCTCTGGAGAGGTTATGAGGCTTACAAAGCAAGATGAGGAGTGAAGTTGAGGAATGATGAGGTTAAAGCCAATGATAACATCATTTATACCGCAGTAACTTTCATATCCTCTCAACCATAATAAAACGAACTAAAGTAAAAAGAATGATAAATTTTCCTCCATTTTTACAGAAAATACTGATAATAATGAAAGGAAATCGAATATTACAGTACCTTTACAAAATCAAATACCTTTGCATATATCTGCATTATTATTATGAGATAAAGTTCATATATATCATATGCATTTTTCGACCTATCAGATTACGAAGTTAAATCATATAAGGGGTGTAAAGATAGTTCATCTACTCAGTGTGAACTATGGATCAGGAAACAGAACCGAACTGATCAGAAAATCTAAAGAACCGTTTCATTTGCCAGAGTGAAAACCAAATCGGAACCGAAAAATTAAAATTCATGAAACCGAACCAAAACTCAAAATCGTCATATAATCTGCTCCGATTCTGCTTCTTAGCAAATACCATTTTAATTAATAAATAAAGTTAATGCTTGACATTTACATTTCTCTGATCTTATATTTGGATTATTATATCTTTAGTATCGGAAGATTTTCGAAAATCGAGCTTAATATGATGTTAAAAAATTAATAATAAAACAAACACACAGAAAGATATATTCTTAAAATGACCCGAGCGAAAAACTGTTCCAAACAGCTTCCACGTTGCTAGAAGAAACAAAACCAGAACTAAATCAGAACGAAATTTATGTTTTTATCTAAGCGGAGCGAAAACCAGAACGAAAGTTATTACGGTTCGAAGCCTTGTAGTGGATAACGCTAAATAGACTAGCCTAGTCACGAAATCACATCATCTCAGAATCTCCTAACTAACGCACATACCAAAAACTTGAAGTAAAATAAATTCTTCAGAGACGAAAGATTATTTAAGGGAGGATATTCAGGATATGAGTCAGAAGTGATCAAATACACTATTTTTGGTTTTGGCACAATGTTGCATCTTTTCATACACTTGGCATATCCTCTTCTTATTCTTAATGCAACGGGTGTTGAAAGAAAAACGTAATTAATTTCCTGTTTAAAAAAACAATTCATATAAAAACCCATTAGTAATGCTAGGTTTAAAATTTCATTTCCTACTTAATAGTATCCACCCTATCATCATAAATTAATAGTAATAGAAGAAACAATGTCATTCGATTATATCTGATTTTGAGGCAGAAAAATTCCTATAAAAAACTGCCGTAAATGAAAAAATTCTTTACTGGAATACCATCAATGGTCTTACCAGGTCATCCTTTTATTTTCATTCATTAAGGACGTTTACAGAGGAAGTAATTGGTAGTATGCGAACCCTGTGCTTCTTCGGTTGATCCGACAATAAGAGTAAAATAAGAGAAATAGATCATAAGACAAATCGTTTTGAGGACTCATTGTTTCTGCAAACGTTAAGCGATGACAACAAATAAAAAATGCAGCTCAAACATTCAGTGTTTACATCCCCTGCCATACGCCGAAAGACGGCTTGCAGGGTATCAATGTAGATGCAGATGTGTGAACCATAGTTCACCGCCTCATCGCTACACAACAAGTCACAAGAAAACAAAATTTTTGATTTTCAATAATCATCACTAAGGGTAAAAGGGTTACCCAAGCAAACCCTTAGGAGGTGGTGGTCTTGAGAGGGAACCCTAAGCCCCATTAGGGGTAAAAAATTCATGAAGCAGGTATTGAATAGTTTCTTTCATGAGGCCCATGTTTTCTTTGTAAGAGAGGAGCTATCAAAGCCATTCATAGGGATGGCATTAGGAGAATAAGAAGTTATTCTTTTTATTTCTCTTTTATAAATAAATATCAACTTTGAGTAAATGTTGGAGAAACGGTTCTGGAATAATGTAACGATCAGAATCAATCGCTCTCTAAAAGTAAATATTTAATTTGCAAATGCAATTAATGGGGAACAACGGTTACTATCGGGATCAGTAAACATAATGTTGAAAAACAATAGATTACCACAAAACTTAAGCAATCGATTTTGAAAAATGTAGAGGAGATCAAATGCAAGAAGGCCTAATTACCAATGAATTGATTTGGAAGTTTTTCTGATCATTATCAGAGATAATAATTTTGTTTTGCAATAGAATTGCAAAATTATTTGATTGAAGTGATTTTAGGACGCTAGGACTGATAACATATTATCTCAAAATCAATCTGCACAAAATGCGGTCCAGATGGAAATATCAAGGATAAAGAAGGTCGTAAGGGGCTCAGTGCCCAAAACATGAAGAAAGAAGAAGATAACATGGTTTTGTGTTTTGATTCATCTTCTGAAATATCGCGAGAATTTTATAGATTGTGCTAAAATAAAGATTAGATATTATTGTTGAAATTGTAAATTTTGGACGATAACTATCATAGTTCCGAAGCTCTATTTATATGTGTATATTTATTATATATTTACTATCGGCAAGTATAGGCAACAATTACTCTCTTCGCATCGTTCGCTTCCACTTTGACGCGGACGCGAGCGTTGGAGCTAACGAAATTCCACCCAAAGAAACATCGCAAATTAGTCAAAAGAGTCCACAAAGAGCCAAGTAAACCAAAGATACTTTTGAGCAAGCTGCCGACACAAAACGTCTCCCCTCACGTATTCAGATGACAACAGCCTCGCATTAAGGATTCGAAAGGCTTCCGGGAAGAGAATAAAAGGCCTTTCCTCCCTTTCCGTCCCGCATTCTCTCCCATTGAAAGCTGCAATCACGGAGGAGAAGACAAAATTTTCATACGCCGGCCTCCATTGAGGAGGAAAGAAAGCTCCGGTGAGCGAGAAAAAATGAAGATGGAAAGGTAATGTCCCCTCCTTCCCCCCCTAGCGATCACCCACCCGACGATAACTATCAAACTTCCACTCTTACCAACCAAAAAACCCTCTCCCCAGATTGGGGAAGGAGGCCAAGACGACTCCGGCAGATGTTCACGTTTTTGTGGTTCCCTCCCTCTCTGCATAACCCTCTCGCCCGATATGCATAATTCGTCCAAGTCTCATTTTTCTCACTCCTAAGCCACACGGAAAATTTATTGCCACCGTCATTGTGTGCCCACGCCGGATTTTGGACTCGCGCTACCCCCTCTTCACACCCCCACCACTTATTCCCCACGGTACCGGATATTTCAAAATCTTTTTTTCCTCCGAGAGAAATGCGCCGATCGAAATAATATGTAAAGTGCGAATCCCTCTCTCTCTCTCTTCCCCATATAAATCCTCGATTCTTTTTTTCTCGGCAGCTCCCTTACTCATTTGCCGCCATAAGACTCCCGCTTTCACCCCACACGATCTCCCGCCCCTTTTTCCCCAGCGTATCCTTACCGTTTTTCCGCTCTCCCGCGGGGCCCCAAACCGGTTGCTTTCCATCGCCCGATATTTCCCTCTCCCATATACACTTTTCGTCTATCGCCTCTAATCTCTTTCGCCCCATTCATCTTCTCCTCTCCAATCTGGCTCGCGGTGGAATCTTTCTCGTGCTATATCTCCTCCTCATCCAAGCCAATGCGCATTTATGCCGACTAGATAAACATAATTTGGATAGTCGTGTTTGCGCCGTTTAGATGATCATCGCCCCCATATGATAATCCGAATCCTTTCTTACATTGCTACTGTTATAATTCTTACGATTCTTAAATGCTATAGACTATTGGTGAATGCTGTTTCAATTGATCTTCTATCGGTTACTAAGCTAACTGTTATCGAATTAGGGATAGAGAATTATTTTATTCAGAATGGAAATTATCTTTGTAATCACATTTAAACTTTTATTGTGGATTCCACTTCATTCGTATTTCAATATCGTTAACGTATTGCTGTTGCATTTCTCAGTACAGTAACACATTGAGAGGAGAAAATCATATCATAAAATTTCTGCGAATTCTAATTGCACTGACATTAAATTATTTTATTCTCTAATGACTTGAACTGTACCACTATCATCTTATTCGATACTGCCGCACATGGAGAACAAACTATTGCGAGTCGTTTTCAATCAACATGTGGACATTTATAAACCTTCATACATCATTTAAATACATGAAGAGAAAATTACTATGGTTTTGTTACGATATTTTGGTATAAACTATTCGTTACCTGGCAAACTGCTGTGGTATTGGTTTAAAGTTACACTATGATACTTCCATCCTGAATATTCTGAAGCTTTTTCACGTGTAGTCTAATTTCAACAATTTTCGCGCTCAGATCTCTATATTACTCTATTATTTTTAATTATTCCTCATAGAAAATTTTCGATGATTTTTCATCTTGATTACAATAAAGAGATCATTTATTTCATAACTACATTAATTTCGTTCTAAAAATAAGAATAAAATAGATTTCTAAAAAGTTTCCTCATTTAAATTAAAAGTTAGATAGAATTTAATGTTATGTAACTTTTCTGAATCAAATGCAGAATAAAAACGATTAAAATAAATTGCTCTTTTAAATTAATAACTAATGAAAATAATCTCAATTTACACTTCCAACCTTATGCGTTGGATGATGGTATTTTCAGCTATCCGTCATAAAAGTAGCTCAAACTGCAACTAGTTTTTCTTTTCACAACCAAATTTTAAAAACATAATAGTAATCCCTTAAAATCCAAACAAAAAATCATCAATACATCTCACGGAGATAGCTTTCCAAAATCTCATAAATCGTATTTTCCTTTCTGCGAAACCTTCCATTGAACAACTTCCTGCATGAACTCAGAACCCATATTTCCCTCCAAAGCCAGTCACCGAAATTCTTCCATGCATATACACCGCCCGGTGCCAGCTGCTTCACTCAATATCCCTGATTTTTTTCACTAAACAGAAAGAGTTGAGGCGACAACGGAACCAAAACTGGTTTTGCATGTACGGAAGCCAGAATATAATCAGGACAAAGAGGAAAAATTATGAATACATATGTGAGGTTTTGTGGTTTTGTTCTCACCCAATAGCAAATGAGATTGACTTTAATCATTATAATGTAATAAAATTTCTCATCATATAGTAACAAAGTATACTATTTGAAAAAGTTAATCGAAATTTAGCGAAACGGGTAAGTTACCCAGAACTTCCGACACGTCCTGAGAGAAAATTCAAGCTAGCCTGCGTTGACAAACTCCATTCATACCTATTTAGGAAGATATATTAGTGAGCCTTTTGCTACAGAATTTTAGTGAAGGTATTATGGCAAAATGTTTCAATAATCGAATCATTTATTGATTTAAAACAAATATTGATGATTATGGGCCTAATATATTAACTTCCATTTTCTCCAACCAATAAGTAAGGCTTTGAAGATTAAACTGAAATTTGGAATAAAAGTTTAATCATATTTTTTTATTTTTATAAATATAATAGTTTATTACTCTTCACAGAAATAGTTCATACATTAGGTTACGTGAGTTCAGGATCCTAGAGCTACGAACATTGCGCGTTACATTTCCGAAAATGATTATAAACATTCCTATACTTGAAAAACTTTGATGAAAACAAAATCCTATCAACCATATTTCAGTTTTTCGAACGGCCATTTAAAGAATAAACCAACAAAGAATCCCCTATAGTTGCCGCGCTCATTCAGACGCGCAATGGTCTCATTTAAATCTATAATTTATCTTCCCACTTAGATCTCGACACTCATCCCGGAAGCCGAATTTAATTCCCATCAGCGCAGATTACGAGAGATTTTTCTCCATCACATTCACCCTCCTTTGTCATCCCCTCGAAAAAAATGAAGCAACACCATAATCTCCCTCCATCGCGAAGGGGTACGGCGCCCTAAGTACGAGTCCGAATCCCGCAGATTCGGCGGCAACAGCAAACTCCCATTTGCAGGGAAGGAACGCCCCGCGGGTTCACCAAAATGTCATTCGATTCCCACGGCGCAGCCCCCGGCGTTTTTCATTCTCTCTCTCGGGAGAAAGATTGAGCTCGTTCAAGGGGGAGAGAAAGAAAGGGAGATGGATAATGGTCCTCTTCTACATTTATCCATCCACTTCTCATCCTAATCTTTTTTTTCTCTCTCTCTCAGAGGCTTGCGAATGCTTCACTTCGCTCTCGAGATGAACAGCTCATTCAAAGTCTCAATGGTTACTGGAAATGTCATTATTCAATTCCACGTTTGTTGCCGAGAGCGTGCTTAAAGGAGCCTCTCTACTTCTATGGTAATAATATACGGGCCATTCCACGGGAAATCGGACAGAAATTGACCTCTATTTTTTAAAATCGATGAAAATTTTTTAACTTGCGTACTTCTATCGTAAAACCTTTGTGTCAAAGTTTCAGCTCAGAAAAAATTTTTTTTGCAAAGTTATTAATTTTTAAAATTTCGAAATTTTTGCAAAAAACGGCGAACAAGGGTCGTTTCTAAGGGCTATAACATTTTAATAAAACGTGTTACGAGAATTTTGTTTTCCGTTTTGGATAGCGATTAAATGTATCTTTGAAATGTTATCAATGAAAGTTTCACATATTGTTTATAAATTTGTTTAAATTAGCAACAAATTATTTAATGCAACGTTTAACCACAACTGCCCCCAAATAGCGGATTTTAAAATACACCATCAAATTTATCACTCTTTTTCCTGTAGAAAAACATTTTTCTTAAAGTGGGACAGCAACAAAACATATTGAAAAAATTAAATACATTGAGCGGTGCTCGTCGCGCGCGCGCCTCAGCCTCACGCTTCCTATGGCTACGCGCTCGCTTAAGTTCGTAGTAAGCCTACTGGTAGCTTCGTAGACAGATTTACTCTACACTTAAGCTTAATTACAAGTCGCAGTAAGTGTAATGGTATTCTATGAGAATAAGTTCTCACAAATAATTACAAATCTGAACTATGTAAATTGGAAATCCGATGGAATATCGTAGCCAAAAACATATTATTGGAAGGAAATTGAAACAGACTTATGAATTCTGTTGAATTCCGCAGTGTATTTCATATTATTTTTATAGTTGTACAGTTTTCAGAAATGTGCGTATAAATTACTAGCCATTTAATATTTAATGAAAAACACATATTATCATAACAACAACAAAGAACACATAAGAACAACAACAAAATTTTCGCATATTAAGGTTATTTATAACAAACTGTAGTTGTGTAGCTTTCTTTATTCAACGAATAAGTTTTAAATGAAGCTTCGTTTCTCGTTAATGGTATGCATGCATGCATAGATAGCGTCCCTTTTACTGGTCGCGCAGCGGTAAACCTTTCTTTTAGAAGGTCTTCTTGTTTTTGATGATCGTGATTGGAAAAATAAGAAAAGAACATTCCCTTAATGTTTGATTTAGCCCATTCATAGAGAGCTTTGGCGGTAAGAATATGACCTTCGCGCAAATGTTGCAAACTAGCCCTGGCCGCAAGACGTTTTAGTGTACCTCCAACTCCATCGCAGGGTCCTTTTCCGTGGGCCGTGGCGAAGTAATGCCATTCGGCTTGAACATTAAAATCCTCCTCATGGTGACAAATGTTAATGAAATTTTTTTTATTCTTGTAATGGGTTGGCGCTCCATCACTAAAGTAAAAAATTTTCCTCACAGTGTCCCCGGAATGATTAAGATAAGAGATCAAAGAATTTTGAAATAAATGAACTGCTACTGTATCATGCTTAACACATTCGGAGATGCAAATGAAGGTTTTACAGGTGACTCCAGCGTCTCCAGTGCTATAAATAACGAAAGGATGTATAGTTGCCTGTTTGTTATTCCAATGAAAACCAGGAGCTTCATCTTGCACAACAAAAGCATAATTTTCAGAGAAATCGCAGACAACTGCATACTCTCCTTCCCTTAAAGTCTTCTTCATTTCTCTAAAAAATAACTGTTGCTGTTGAGCAATAAATCCATGTTTCTTCAAAGAAATTACTTTTGAAAGAAAGTCATCAATGAAATCGGGGACCTCTTTCTGAAATATTTCGAGAGTGGTTCTATCGACGGAAACCCATTGACTATAAACTAAATGATCGATTAAAGCTTTTTCAAATGCATGTTGCAGCTGCTCACGTATTTGGTTTGTTCCAGGGCACTCGTTGCATGTACCCAAGTAGCATATTGGCAATGGGGGATTGCATATAACCCTGGCGACACAATCGCGATAATTTTTAATAGGAAAATGGTCTTCTTCCGTTAACTCTGGTATTCGAGAGCAGTCGATCATTAATTTGATATTTTGGTGGACTGTGCAGACACAAACGCAATGGGTACCGGATGAGCCAGGTAAGACACAATTTCGAGGTCTTAATAATGCAAATTTAGAGAATCCTATTTTACATTCTGCATGTTCGTCTTTGAAATACGAATGTAATTCCTTCAAATTGCTTAATAACAACCTTTTTTGAAGGTGCTCCTTAGTTCCATTCTTCCATATGGTAACAAAATCTTTTTTTCCAGGCATAATCCTGGAAACGTCATCCCTTTCATAAAAGTCTTTGACTAAATTTTCCGTTTCCAGCGCCAACGGATTCCCTTTTTTCCTATTGGGACGCGACAAAACGTAACCTGCCCTAGCGCATTCCTTCGCCGCAGTGATCATATGCGTCGTGGCATTAAAATTCTCTTTAATTTTATTATAAGACCAATTTATTGGAAGTACCGTTAAAATCTTTATCTTCTTATCCCTATCTTCTGTTATGTTAAACGCCCGCTTTAAGTTAATCAAAATGGAATTTTCGGCCTCATCATTGCTATCACTTGAATCTATCACTGCCTGATTACGGGGAAATAATCGTCTAACACTTTTTTTACCCTTTTCAGCTTTTCTTTAACATATTTCGTTTGACGGAGTTTCTTTTTTGAAATCGGTGTTTCGCCAATATGCGTTAAGGTTTCATTCAGTTGAGAATGAGAGGTCTCTTGAATAATATTAATGTCTACCTCACTACCACTTTCACGTTCTTCTAATCTGGATGTTTCTGAAGCAACACTCCCTTCGCTCTCACGGATATTGTCACTGGTCGTGGACACTGATGCTGTTTCTTGCTCCTTTTTGCTCAGCTTCTTTCGGCAAAAGTCACAAATCCTCATATTTGGATGATATTTTAAAGTAAGTCCCCACTTATGCAGATTTTCCTTTGAAATCTTCCTCAATTTCTTGGCTAGAACTTTCTTATGAGGGCGTCCAAACGGATTGATACAGCGGCTACTTGTATATTTTGGTCCCATCTGTATATGTTTATGCATAACATTATCTTTCGTTAATAGAAATATAGAACAAATGTCACATCATGCATTTCTGTTCTTCACACCTTCAGGCTGAACGGTATTTATCTCAACCAATCCTTACCTTAATCTCGAAAATATATCAGTAAGCAGCAACGCCTGAAAGTAGCTTAGAATTTCACAAGTACCACAAAACTCTTTACCACTGTGATTTCGGTTAGGTTAGAACTGAGAGGAAACAAGAACTGAACTGAAAAGGCTTCGCATCTTTCTCTGCTGTGGAAAGTGAAGCATAATGTTTATGTGATAACTGATCTGTCGAGTAGCACTTATCTCATACTGCTTTCATTCAAATTGGAGCAAAACTTAATATACCCTAAACCAACCAGTGTCGAGAGGCAATAAATTTTAGACCATAGGTTCTGGTATTTCGTACTTAGGAGAATATTAATTCATTAAAAGTCCTGTAAGCGAAGCAGTGACAGGAGAATGGGTGCATTGAAGACTATACTTCCCTTTGTCCAGAAAAGAGAGCGTTGATGAAAATGCATTAGGCTCTAGCTCTTAGTCGATGTTTACAAGAAAGCGAAGAAATATAAGCTATACAATCGTGAAAACGTCAGAGAGGCAAGCTATGCTTATAGATAAATCATAAGCCTGAACTATCGAAATGAGACCAGTTTACAGGTTTGATTTCCAGAAAATTGTACATTATATAAATTTGTATATTATATGTATTTATACATTATAGGTATATATAAATTATATATGCATATATAATTCAAGCGTTCCAGTGAAAAGATTTTTTCGGAAACATATAAAACTTAGTCTTCATTTTTCAACGTATATGATATTGAAATGAAAGAGGATTATTATATTGTAAATTAAATATTGAATGGCTAGTAATTTATACGCACATTTCTTTACACACAAACTGTACAACTATAAAAATAATATGAAATACACTGTGGAATTCAACAGAATTCATAAGTCTGTTTCAATTTCCTTCCAATAATATGTTTTTGGCTACGATATTCCATCGGATTTCCAATTTACATAGTTCAGATTTGTAATTATTTGTGAGAACTTATTCTCATAGAATACCATTACACTTACTGCGACTTGTAATTAAGCTTAAGTGTAGAGTAAATCTGTCTACGAAGCTACCAGTAGGCTTACTACGAACTTAAGCGAGCGCGTAGCCATAGGAAGCGTGAGGCTGAGGCGCGCGCGCGACGAGCACCGCTCAATGTATTTAATTTTTTCAATATGTTTTTGTTGCTGTCCCACTTTAAGAAAAATGTTTTTCTACAGGAAAAAGAGTGATAAATTTGATGGTGTATTTTAAAATCCGCTATTTGGGGGCAGTTGTGGTTAAACGTTGCATTAAATAATTTGTTGCTAATTTAAACAAATTTATAAACAATATGTGAAACTTTCATTGATAACATTTCAAAGATACATTTAATCGCTATCCAAAACGGAAAACAAAATTCTCGTAACACGTTTTATTAAAATGTTATAGCCCTTAGAAACGACCCTTGTTCGCCGTTTTTTGCAAAAATTTCGAAATTTTAAAAATTAATAACTTTGCAAAAAAAATTTTTTCTGAGCTGAAACTTTGACACAAAGGTTTTACGATAGAAGTACGCAAGTTAAAAAATTTTCATCGATTTTAAAAAATAGAGGTCAATTTCTGTCCGATTTCCCGTGGAATGGCCCATACATTCATATTCACACACGTATTCTCTTTGCGAATTAGATATCAGATATTGGAATATTGTAAATTTTCAGCAACCGCATAGGAGAGAAAAATACTAGTTTACACCATTCTTCTAGCTCTCTTCATTCCCTTTAGCAACATTACCCTAGCGAAAACAAACTTTAACAGTTTAATTTTAATAATTTTCGCAATGCTTTCATGAGATAAATTGCGTATGAGACATATAATATAGTTTTAAATTGATAAATTAGCTCTTTTTACGTAGATTTTCCCAAGGTAGAATCTAATATATCAACATGAAGTAATCAATAGCAAGTAAATAGGTTAGATTTTTACACCTGTTTTCTACGGAAGTTCTCCGGTAATGGGATTTTTCTCCTGGAATTTTGCCATCCTGTTTATCAATTGTAAATAATAATTAATCGTTTTATATTGCGTTTGGGATTGGATTTATTTTCATTATTTTTGTTAACTGCCAAGTCTACAAGGTCTACTTGTAGCATTCCTAACATAGATACTCGAAAAAAGATGAAAAATGACTTGGAAATTATCTGCAGGAGTTTAATAAGAAATAATTTTAATGGCAACAGTTTTGATTGAAACTTAGAAAATATTGAGTGTGATGAATCTAGAAAGATATGTATTTTTAGAGAACCTAGGAGAGCAGAAATTATGATAAGGAGGAATAATTACGAACTTTACGAATTACAAGTCAGGAATGGATGATGATTATAAAACTTAATATCTCTTTTCTTTTCGTAATGACATGGAGCTATCTGTCTCTTCCACTTTACAATTGAAAGTGTAAGTATAGAGCAATTTGAAAGCACGAAAAGATTGTAGTTCAATGCTTTCAAGAGGTGGTTTCTAAATTTTACCAAGTGCTAAGTGCAATCAAAATTAATTGTTTAAGAAGCGTAATTTTGAAATTTGGACGTTAATTTTAAGTTAAACCCAATTATACAATTGGATACCGAATTTTTTGCTTCATAATTTACGTATGAAAAATTGTCGTTGATTATAATCTTTAATTAATGATTTCTGAATATGAAAAAATCGAATAACAAAATATAGAACCGAATTCAGAGTAGTTACATAAATATACGTGAGACAAATGTCTAAGGATATAGTCATCGATAGGGTGTTATTATCATAAGCAGAGTTGAATAAAAATTAAAGTTAAAGAACAATAAAAATGGATTGAAATAGAGAGGAAAGAGGAATTTAGCAATCAAGACAACAAGTACGTACTAAATATAGTGCTACGAAGCAATAATTCCCGCCCAAAATGTTAAAACGAGTAGAGAGAGAAACTGCCCGGTATATGGTATAGCGGTATTTCATATCTCACGAATTGGAAAACAGTATTATATAAATCTAATGGTACTTTAAACATCTATTGTTTAAAGTTGTACGAGAAGTAAAACATTTTGACTTAACTGGGACTCGAACCCAGATCTCCCACTTTCCGGGCACGTATTCTAACCACTGAACTATCAGGCCACACCTCTTCAAATCTGTAATCGGGAGCTTTTACGGCCTGGGTTCGAGTCCCAGTCAAGTCACAATTTTTCACTTCTCGTACAACTTTGGGTTTAGTCGCATAAATTCATGTGCCAAGCTAAATTTCATTTCCATAATTTCATCCGATGTTTAGTTACAATAATATACATAAGTGTTTGTTTCAGAGCTATTTCCTTATTAAAGAAATAAAGAAGCCGAATGGAAAGGATACATATTTAGTTATATATAAAAGCGATTAAATACGGTCACAGAGAGTGAACGTTTAAGCCCGTAAGTTCCAGGCTCCAACCTCTGCAGGTTCCATCCCCTGCTCAAAATTCCTCCTGCGCAGAGGAATTTGGAGAAACCTGTAGTAGAAGTGCGCGTGTGAGGAAACGGGTGGAGTGCCTCATTGGCCGATTCCCTTCCACTCATATCACGGGGGGCGCAATGCGCAGGTGTGAAATGAGCCCTCGTTGTTCCTCCCACGCAAAAGAGGGGGAGGCGTGCGTGAGGGAAGTGGAGTGAAAGGGGGAGCGAATCAATCCAGGAACGCGCAGGCTCGAGGGAGAGGAAGACCTGCCATTGGGCATCCAACTGAAAGAAATGCGGAGGGCACTGTGCGAATGATAAGGAGCCACGGAAAGAAAGAGAGAGTGTGGGATTCCAAACGATGAAAAAGAATTAAATGAAGACATGGTGCTTAAGCCTTCGCTGCGTATATAAATCATGGTGATAAGTTTTGCAGAAAGATCATTAAAACACTATGTTTATATTAACATCAGCGTTGTCATTTATAAATATATTTCATTGGTGACCACGATGTGATTCCGGAAACGTATCTCAACAATTAAATGAAGAACAGAATAGAAAATAGTAGATAGATATATCGTCTCATACCCGACGCAATTTTATTATATATTATTATAAGGTAAAAGGTGTTAGACATAATGAGGCGAGCACCTAGGGAAATTCCTGAGGGAGAACTAACATCGTCGTAAACGATCTGAAAACACGAAACAATTAGATAGGGCAGTAGCAGCCACCTGACAAGTGGAAGATTTGGGTTCGAGCCCCGGTTCTATCAGACTTTTTCATGTTCGTTTTTCGTATGGAAATTTTATTCATTTACCTACCAAAACATATACGGCCATTCCAATAGTTCAAAAAGAATTATACAGTTCCCTGTCAGGCAAGTGGGCAAAGCGTTCGACTTTGCCAAAAGTTGTCCCGGATTTGATTCCCGGAGGAATTCTGCATGAGAAATTACTTGAGCTGTTGTAGAACTTTTAACAATACTTCTGTAGAACCACAAAAAGATACTTTGAATGAATAAATATTATATAACTTTCATAGAATATTTCTATTGAGAGTAAGACTATCGAGAGTAAGTAAGTCTCTTATCATAAAGTTCTAACTTAAAGAAATATTTATCACACAAGATACGTAACGATGTTTAAACGTAATTTTTAAACTAAAAATCTAATCAGAGAGTATCTGATCTTACATGAGCCGAGAAAATTTTTATTTCATCGTTAACTTTGCAGTGTTGTAGAGCGAAAGTAAATAAATATCAATTTTATCAGATTCCACCGTCGTTTATCAATTTAGCTGGAAAATACATTTACGTTAATTACTTATTGAAGTCATGCATCCATACTCCTTAATTGGGAGCACTAAATTCACACCAAAACAACGCTTCTGAATTACAAATGTCCCATGGATGCTTCCGTGTCTAATTACCTCACATAAATCAAATTGCATTTCCCATTATTCTTGCTGTCTGCGGATATCTCGTTGCCGTCAACAGCTCTTTGCTCCTTTCCGCTTCAGAGCTCCAGTTAAATAGCTACCAAGATGAAATGCCGTTTTCTTGTCAAAGATCACAACATGAGTCGTATGAGCAATGCAGCACCTTAACGCTATGACTCCTATGGGTGTATTCGATTATTTAGGTTTTTGAAAATTACTTAATGAATTACTAGAAATAGTTCCATTCAGAAAGTGCACTGTATAATTTATACTAATGAAAATTTTAGATACTAGAAACATTTTAAATGCAAGTATTTCTCGAAGTGCTGATTACAGTTAGATATTTACGGAGATATAAATTGTGCATCCATAAAACGCAAAATATAATCGATATTTCCTAGATATATTTCGTACTTTGATTTTATCATATCTCAATGCTAAATTTGGAAACTTTAAATTTTGTTAAACAATAATAGATAAATATTTATATTTTCTGAGTCTATGGTTGCTACGATACCAGCTGAAATTTTACAAGAATCAACCATTCCTAGGATATCTTTATTATCTTATGAAATCAATTAAACAAGAGGTAATAATGTATGTTAAAATCAACACGTGTCATCCATGTTCCTCCTCAGTTGTTTCGTAGTATGATGGAAATCGTGTACTTGCAGTGATACACAATGCTACTTTTTGTAAGGTAAACTTTTAATCGATTTCAAACAAGTTGGCCATGAAAGGAATCTTAATTCTTTCGCTTAGAGATGATTTTTATGTCTCTGAATGTTTCTGAGAAAAGAATATTATCTACGGTAAGGAAACCAATCAAATACATAGGCATCTGACCGTGATAAATCTGCAAAAAAATGAAAAAACAAAGCAGACACGTGCGAAATGACTCAGCTGTCGAAGCACTTTGAACAATACTATTACTAATTGTGGAGGATCAAAAATAAATATAAAAAATTAAGAAAAGAGTATAATGACGAAACATGAAATGTATGGAATTGCGTTCAGCTTTAATACAGGACGCTGCACACTATAATGATATATTGAAGAATTATGTTTTTATCAAATACGCTTGACCAGCAACAGGCTTTCCCTTTCCTTTACCCCTTTTGTTTTGATAAATCTTGTCCGAAATTTTGAATTTTGAAAATAAAAAAATTGTGAGCATCTAAAGATGGTTGGATTACTTTGATCATCTTAAAAAACGAATTTTCACGTCACTCACCTAATGGAAGTCAAATATGCTCTACAAAAGGAAAAAAAATCCACTTATAGTCGCTCAAATAGCAGAACCGGCAATAGCCTTTCCAGCTTGTAAAGTTATACGGGAGGTTGCTTAGAGGCGAAGCAGAGATGATTAAGAGTTTTGGATGCAACTCAAATCAAGGCACTAGAACAAATTTGTCGCTCTTCTCCTAATTCTTCTGCCCAGAATTTTCCGAGAGTAGCTAATTAGATCGACAAGTGATTGCCAGCCATATAACGATGCCCTTGACGTGTTGGAGGAAAATGAATTTCCGTAAAAATTTTCCGGGAGCGAGAGACGGAAAATCGCGCTATTTGTAAACATAATTGGATTAATGAGGACTGTTTCTTCTTTCTAAGTCTCTCTCCCCTTGAAGGCGAGACATAATTAGAGGGACTTTATTAGAGGGAAGAATGAAGGCTCCAAATTTAATGAACTAAATATAGCTCCGTTGGCTGATTATTTATTCTCAATTATCAAAGCTTGAACTCGTTTCATTTCCCCTTTATTCGGCCACAGAAAACAGGACGATTGCTCTCTGTCGTCCAAAGATGTGTATTTCTGAAATCGGAAAAAGGTAATAGAATCTAACACAGATTACAAAATATTTTGTCTCTAATTGGAACGGATTCCCTTGTATTATATCTTCTTTTTATGCGCCTTTATAGAGGATTACAGGTTTTTTACTCTTTCCTAAATGTAAGCTCAAAGAGCTTTTTCTTGGAGTAGGGTTCTTAGAGTCCTTTCCCAGAATACTCAGTCCTAATAATAATTCCTTCACCTTTAACTCACATTCGCCTACAATTTCTTTTCTATTTTCAATTAAATCTTACACAATCTCTAATAAAGTATTCCTCTCTATCTGTTGTAAAACAATTGTTTACATTGCATAAACTGTGAAACGTTGCACAAATGTTTTAATTATGAAATTGTAAATTTTAAGAATTTTTTATCTTTGGCGCGCATGAGGGTAAAAACCACAAGGTTTAACAAATATATGAATTATGAGATGGCTTTAATTATCATATTTTTCCAAAGTGCTGGAAAAGTCATATAATAGCTAAACTCTATATTTGCTTCCTTAATCACGTGTATTGGCAATGATAAAAATTAAATAATACCTTTTGTATGTCTTCGTGATCTTATGCTGTGTCAGAGTAAATCAATTAGCATTCTTTAAGATTTTTAGAATTCTATTTCACAAAAGTATATTTATTATATTAGTCCTCCTTTACTGATTGTTTCTCAGTAAAACAGAAAAATTAATGCACGACTTCTTCCTTCAAACCATCAACATCTCCAAATCCTCAATGACTGGAGATTTGGAATGATCCCTGAAGATATTTCGACCGAACTAAAAGCCATAGGCCATTATCCTATCAAAGCCATACCGTACCTAAGAGAAATAAATATCACTTTCCAGATTAGCTTATTGAATAAGCAAGTTGACAAAGACCTGTTTACAGCTTAATTCGACCGAAGAGGTGAATAATTAACTTCTCTTTTCAAACCAGACGTGACAATTTTTTGTTCCTCGCTTCCACGTAACTCTGAGAACGAAAACAGAATGCGAAGAAACGTTCCGTGAAAGCGAGTATGCGAATCCAGTTTCTAAAGAAAATTAAGCAGACAGAGACGCGGAGCTGAACGTCGAGAATCCCTGTTTTTCTGGTTGAGATGTGAGAACAGTTGCGAAAAGCATTTCGCACGTCTTGTGCTGGTATGCCACCTCCCACGCGAACATCACTCGAGTTTCAGTGCGTATCTCGGAAGGGAATAAAGAAGAGAGACGGCGAAAGAAAGACATGAGAAAGCGGAGAAAATAGAGACTCCAATAAAGACGCGCGGATCCGCTAATGGACATTTTGCCTACAATATATTTCTCGGAAGTTTTCATTGAGAGATTCTTCCAAAACTTCTCCAACTCAAACCGAAGAAACGTTACCCAAGGGGAAGAAATTATGATAAAGGATGAAAGATTAATAAAAAATATCAAATCTCACCATCGAAACGGTTTTACAGTGTGATTTGGAGCATTTCAGTTGTTAAAAATAGAAATAAAATCTTTTGAATAAAAAATTCATACAAAAAGGTGATAAATGTAAAATTTTCAACTAACTCAACACAAAATTAAATTCGACATTGATTACAGGTTACAGTTCAGATTTTTTTTGTCCTGGATAGAAAATAAAGTGGTTTGACTAAGGCACCTATTACTCTACGTTGTACGATGGTTTTGCTAGAATGAATACGGATGCAGCCGAAAGTTTTTTTAGTTTCTCATTTTTCAGCAAACTATATTTTTTCATAATTGATAGATTCCTACATTATAAATCTTGATCTCTCTTTTTCAACGCCTAGAAAGAAGCTCTTTCCTACATCTTCTTTCTCTTTTGGTTCCTTTCGCATTGATACTGGTACAATTGCAAGAAATAATCCAGGGTAATACTTGTACATACTATTCCTGAAAGCACAATTTATGATTAAATAGTAGTATTCTTTCCTATATAAGTATAAAAATTAAATTTGTTACGAAATATATTTATTAAATAGATGTAAAACAAAAACAGTATTCACAACTATGTACGGCTGAAAGTAACTGCTGTAATTCGATGGACACTTTAAGAAAGGAGAACATTAATATTTGAAGTAGTACCTGAGATATGGATCAAGAAATTACCGTCTGGCTAATGCACGGCAGTTCATTAACATCATACTGTTACGATGGAAGATATAGGGTGTAATTATTATATAATGGCGTTTTTTATCTTCAATGGCTGTATAAATTTAATTATACGAAATCACATGAAAAGTTTCATACGGTCCAAATTGCAGGTAAAATACACGCTTCTATAAATATGCACCTAAATTATGTTCTTGTATTCATGTACTCGCAACTAGCACTTATAGTACGCACGATGAATTAAGGGTGAACGGTTAATATGAGATTCACGATTTTCCAGTCTTGGGCACGAACGGATAAGGGAAATTTATAAGAGTACAAAGTCCTCTATATTGTAAACTCCAACCAATATTTCTTTCATCCCTTTTTCCAGTAACTGGTGAAATATATAAGCGCTGGACGACGTTTTCTTTTCAATTCGTCATAAAAAATCCCATGACCTTGCGTTAGATCGCATAAATATTATGACACTGTCACAAAACAGAAAACAAAGGGAACGAAAATACAAAGGTTAAAATTCTCAGAAAAAATTTTCACTTAATATTGTTTATTAGACGAATGAAGAAGTTTTACCAAACGAGGAAATGATAACAAAAGAAACGAATCATTGAGTTGGATTTCCACAAAACAATACGGTTCATACGCAGGAAAAAGTGCGATCGGTGTGAGCATTGAAGGGGAACGAAATCATTCTCCGAAGCGCGGCTTCGTTAAGCGATACCGCGGTATTAATCGAAACATTTTCAATTTTACGGATGACTCTTACCACCACGGCTTGCCTCCGCGTTTCAATGGCACAATAATCGCCCGAGCATCCCTCGATCGCAAAAAAACTTCACTCGAAACATTTAATCGATTTTCCCTTGTTTCCTGTTCTTAACTTGCTACTTGGAAAGGGTTTTTCTCCGCTCTCATCCTCTCGACGTAGTATTTACTGTTTCGTTCGCAGTGCGATTTCTTGTAAATGGAAAGGCAGCTGAGTGGCTGGTGATAGCATTGATATTCATCGTCGAATGAGTGCACGCGATAAATTCCTCAAGTGTGCTCAAGGGGAAAGGGTACAGCTGTACAACACGACTGAATTTTTACCATAGGATATATATTAATTTTTTTAAATCCTCAGCAACATGAAACTCGTATTCATAGATAGCGAATGATGCAAGTTCTCGTTCCAAGCCATTTTGTCGCCTGAGGCGAGATGTCTTACACCGCCTTTCATTGTATTCCCGAGCTATTTTTCTTGATTTTAGTCGAAATAGTAAGTGTCTTAGGGTCAGAGGCATTTCCTTAGTAGAATAGTTATTTTTTCTAAATCAAATATTGAATATAAGGAAAATGAAGACCATAATATTCAACATCTGCAGTACTATAGTTGCCTCTCCTCCTTATTCATCGGCACTGCCCTATACAAGAGGTTAAGTATCATTGAAATCTAAATCATAAAATGAATTCGACAGTTATTTTCATAGAACAGGCTTTTAAAGATATCGATAAGTGCAATCGACGAGTATAATCAGGGTTTTACAATATAATTGCAATGAAAATTAATAGTTCCACAAAATAAATATTTTTAAGAACTTAAAGGGCAACTTTTAATGAATGGATAGCATACGAAATGCAATGAAAAGCATATGAAAGTCAAAAATGGGGATAGACAGAAATCATAGATATAGAGAAATAAAGCAAAGAAATAGTAGATATTTAATACTAATGAAATCATAGCTTCAACTTTTCTTATAATATTAAACATTCTTAAAAATTTTAACATGAAAATCAATTTAGTAATGATTTCCCAAAAACTCTGTATGGATGAATATACTCTTCCAAAATATTCAGCCGCAATTAAGTTCGAAAATGGACTATTTACTACGAAAAAGTACAAATAATAGATGATAAAAATATTATAAGAAGAGAAATCGCATTATCTTAAAAATGTTAATTAATAAAAATCGCATAATTTAGCGAAAACGTATGGAGAGTATCTCGAGTATTATCGCAAAACAGGGTTCGTTAAGTGGATTGGTATCGAGCTCAAATAAGCTTAGCTGATACAGCCCTTCTCCCTCTGACCTTTTCTTCTTCCTAAATAACCTCCCATGGCGCATTCCAATTGCCGCAAGCATTATCTCTACCCCTCTTAATGCTTTCTTTAAGCTAATTCCGCATTAAACCTTCTCAACTGCATCCCCAACTCTTGATTCCCCTTGCCATACATCCTCTCAACACCATAAGCTCCCAGAATTTACGAATTATTCAATAAATAACAATCCGCTCATAGTCTATTCTCGGCTACGAGCTCGTATCCACCCCTTTAATTCTCTACGCATCACTAATGTCAACCACTGCTTACAGTAAGTATAACCTCTTCTACATTTTGCTCCTATAAGGATTAGAAAGCACAATCATTTGGAATAAAGTAATTAGGTAAGTGGAAATAGGAGGACTAGTGAAAAGAAAGTTAAAATGATGGAGAAAATGACAAAGGAGGAACGATCAAGGAGTACTCTAGAATGTAAATACTCTAGAAAAGGACTGAACAAAATTCTCCAAAATCATCCCTGAAAAATGAATCTACCCTTCTAGGTGAATGTTTTCTGTTTGAATTAAGCAGAACTATTCATTTTGATGCATCATACCTCACTCTCTGATTGAGTCATATTGTACCTTTGTTTCTCTGTATTTCTTATATTCAATCTGGCTCTTCCATGTATATCCTTGTATTTTTATGCATTCATTTTCTATTTTCCAGTTCATGAGGCCAGAATACTTAGA
This sequence comes from Pachydiplax longipennis, assembly GCA_036926295.1. Lineage (NCBI taxonomy): Eukaryota > Metazoa > Arthropoda > Insecta > Odonata > Libellulidae > Pachydiplax > Pachydiplax longipennis. The sequence continues at coordinate 42,466,502 of JAVFKF010000002.1, forward strand.
ATTCCAGAAGCTAGAGTTCTTAGAATTAAACCTCGCCACCGTACGCTCAGACTGCTTATTTTGTCTAAAGATAAGCTTCAGTCACGAGTCCCGGATAGCAAAACAATTAAAGGGAGGAAATGAAAAGGGAAGCTGAAAGAGACAAAGAAACGGGGGAGGTTTAAAATAAAAACGTAGAGATATAAAAGGGATAAATATGAGAAAGACTGAGTCGGCGGTAAGAAAGAGAGTTCCATAGAGGGAGCAAGAGAGCGTAACATAACGCGGAGGGTGTGTTTTGGCCGGAGGCAGGCTCCTTACGAGTGAGGCCAATATCTCATCGCCTCAGGACAAGGATTCCCTCTGTTCTTAAGGAAGGAGCGTGCTGGAAAGTGGAAGGCAAATGAGCGGGGGGAGATCGTGGGTGGGCCGAAGGGTATGAGGGAGAGATAGGAAGAAGTGAGTGGGCGACTCTGCAATCGAGGAATATGAGGATGAGATAGGTGACGAATTCGCGGGAAGGAAAGGCAAGATTGCCAACTTATTCCGGATCGATTCCGCAAGGTTTTCACTTGATCCAAACCTGAAATTTCATAGGATCCTTTTACCGAATTCCTTCAATATTTCGATTCATCCATTTCCTCATTTCCATATGAGGAAGTAGACAGTTCGAAAGAAAATGCTAGCCACAATAGATTTTATTTTTCCTTGTGGCTAAACTTATCAGTAAAAAAATTCAATAAGCTTCCGAAAATTGGTTGTCTGTCTTATCTGAAGCGTTTCTTCCCTCATGACATTGGCGTTGACTGATCAAGTGCACGACCTTCGATAATTAAGGAGGAGTTACAAAGAACTGGAGAAAGTGGGGAAGCTAATAGGACTGATATGAGGGGGAAGCCAACCGGATAGACCATCATCTGGGAAGTGACGTCGTTATCGATGAGGTCATCGAAGGAAATTTATAGGTTAGGAGAGTAATAGAAAGAAACTGGTCCAACCATATAGATTATCCTAAGAAGCGAGAAAATTATACAGAAGTAAAGGGGAAAGAGGAAAATAGGGGAGATGAGAAGAAATGAAAAAGTGGAATTCTTCCTCTGGAATGGAATAAAGCCTGGAAGGCTAATGTTCATAAATACGAGGGTGGTCTGAAAAGTTTCCGACCCCAGATTTTTCAGAAATCTTCAGAAATTTTCCAGAAAGCATGTCGAGAAATGGCGAAATGGAGAAATGTCGGAAACTTTTCAGATCACCCATGTAAAAGATAAGATTATGAGTCACTGAAATATAATACCGTTTCAAGGTTATTTTTTAAGAAATATCCACAGAAATGTTTTACCTTTAATTCTTGAAATGACTAAATGTACCGAAATCTTTCATTAGAATAAAATACGAATAACAAAGAAATCCTCAACTATATCTTTAACCTTAAAGTGCGATTTCAATCCAGGTGTACTACCAAAGTACAATTTGAAAATAAATCAAAATGTGTAGGAATAAAAATGCTACCAAATAATAATAAATTGTATGGTTGAATAAGAATCCCATAGATAATGATGATATAAACCAGAAGAAAATACCAGAAGAAGAAAATCGATCCCAATCCCTCAACCTCGGAGTCGAGAAGTAAAAGTGTAGATTTGAAAGAACTCCTACGAACATTGGAAAGTTGGCTGCCTTTGACATAAGCGTGGGAGGGCGACGCATCTGCGGAGGCTTTGGGTGCATGATCCTCGCTTCCGAAATGCGAATTTGTTTGGACTCTCGGAAATGAAATAAAAAGAAGCGGGAGCTTTCGAGCGTGGCGAGGACGTTCGGATATCTTGGTGAGGTCCGTCGGCCACCCCTGGCAACAATGAATGCCAAGAGGGTAATGAAGTGCATGATGGGACGCATTGGCACGCTGCCTCTTATAATTTGTTGCTTTCAGTTTAGGCGATAGTGGTGCATGCATTCCCAGAACTGGAATTTTCACAAACATCGGAAATTGAAGCTATGCACAATAAATAATAGACATAGGATTTCGGCTAAAACCAGTGAACTCAGTATGTGATAACTGCATAAATCAACCAGCTGTTTCCTGATAAAAAATACTACATATTTTCAAGTGCATATGAAAATGGTTGAAAAATATTAGCCATTTACCTAGAAATGTTCGGTCTGAGCGTCTCCACCTATTCTCGACTTATATATCTCACTTTTTAACTCTAGTTGTTAAGGGTGGATTGAGGAACCCAGATATATCTATGAAAACGGTCTAAAAGCTGCACCTTTGTCAACGTTTCTTGTCGATAATAATCATTGACGACATAAATATCAAAATATGAACGAAATGAGATAGCTTTTGAATGCCTCAGTTGTTTGAGATTTGTAACGAGGTACAAATATCTTGACACCTGCACTTGATAATCATGAAGCCTATTCTGCGTTTTTTCCATTGCATAATGTTATATTTTGAGATGCAGAAGCTTTCTATCTCCACAAGATATTGCAAACTACATAATATCCTCTATTTCCTATCATTAGTGAAAAGTATGTTATACTGTTATTCCTCAACGTATTCATTCCCACCTCTGACAGAGGAATGTATAATTGTATGTAATTGTTTCACCTCATTTTAACGGCATCCTTGCAAAGAGCATTCTTTCATACGGCATTTCCTCACCTGATGAGATCGAACACAATTGCATTCCCGAGAGGCGGACGTGGACTATAGCTTTTGCACTCCCTGATCATGGGCTCATTCCGATGGAATGGAAATGGAAGAGTATCCTTACCGCGTAATACCAGGGAAAGACTGAGAGCAACCGGATGAATATCGGAGATGGATGCTCGGATACCCGCGCGGATGCTTCGTTATCTTTTCTTTTCAAATTTTTTGCAGATCAAAGTGTGCACTTATCGTCCGATTTTTCATTTCCTTTTCGTGACTTCTCCATCTCTTCATAACGAGCTGCTGTTTCTCGATTGCAACAACGCTTCAAGTGCTTCTTTGACAGTAATAGGAATATGCCACGAAAAGTTACAATAGGAACTCTGTGTGGAAATTTTCATGGTTTCCTTCCAGCAAATTAAATGAGATACAAAACGGAACAATGTTTCGGAATCGTTGATGAAATAGCAAAGATTAGAATCTACTGGTTACATTCTGCGGCTTCATCGAATAGAAGGAAAAGCAACCTCTGAGTTCATAACCTGGTCATCAGAAAACCTCTCATGTCTTCTTTCGAAAGTGACAGTTAGATTGAACCAATAGACGTTGATTTTGAGATCACATAAGCCTTGAAATTCTAAGAACAATTAGATAATGAGTAAGAAAAATTTGCCGAGTTCCTCCGTAAAGGTTTTCCTCGAATGACTTTTAAATTATTACTGATCATCAACTGAATAATATTCCTTGTCCATAGTCTATAAATCTTATGGATTTCAAAATTTGACGCATTTCCTCTTTACGCAGCAATGAGAATGTTTTCTAAATAACCTACGATCACATGGTTTGTTTATTCGTTTTCATCGAGAGATTTATTTCAAGAATCGATACCAACAAATACATTTCTCTTGCTGAGGAAAATTAATGGGGAAAAGGTTAAAAATATGGTTAAAAATAAAAATTAATAAAAGTAATTTTCATTGAACGTAAGTTATATCACTATAGATCACTATAGTACAATCTTTTATTATTCGTGGGGTATGTTATAGAAAATTTCATGACAGCTAGGAAATACATAAAGGTATACGTTATCTACCAGCAATGCGGACACTAATCCTATACTTGTGACCAAATATTTCCTTGCTAAACATATATTATCCATCCTTTATCTAAATCGATATAGTTAAAAAATAAACACAATTAATACAGTAATATTCCTCTTTGATAACATCATCTCTCGATTTCCATCTCTGCATGAGGATTCATTTTACCATAATGTCAGAAAATAATGATGAATTGCTCCCTAAGGAGAAAGGTATACTTGTTAGACTTCAAATCTTGTTCCTTCTTATTTAGATCCTACCCTTATATGTCATGAACCAATTTTGACTGTCTAAGCCAATTATTTCATACGTATAACAAGAATATAGGTAAACTAAAAATAGCTATCAGCGACTCCAAATGATAGTGATTCTGCTGCAATTTTTATCATTTTCGACTTTCTAATTTTTTCTATTTTTGTTGATAGCTATCTATCACTTAAAATCTTTCCCCAAAAGTATTTATAATCCGAGCTAGTCTGGTTCAGTATCAATTATTCAAAGTTGAATCTTTTCCTTTCTCTAATTGAAATGACCTCTTTGGTATGACAAATGTCTCTTTAGAAGGCGGTTCCATTTTCTTCCCATTTCTGATGATCTCAGCCTTCAAAAGCACAGGTCATATTTCTTCCGAGGATTCTTTGGCGGTCCAATTAGGAACCATCTTTTCGGCGAACTCTTTCGTAAAACGTAAGAAGGATAACCATTAATTCTGATTTTTAAAGGCAAGGATGAGTTTAGGGTTTCAATAAATATTTATGTAGAGAAAACATTTCCCAGCATAACAGACTTAGAAAAATCTACGATTTTCATTCTTGTTCGCAGCACGATGTTCCCATATTAAGCAAACCAGACGAAACTAGGCTAGCCATTTATGGTCCATACATAGGTTTGATGCCTTGTATCACCGCGTTTTCCTCGCTAACATGTTATATATGTTGGTCGATTTGATTTTTGACTTGGGGCCCCTCATGCATACATAAGGGCGGCGACCCAATCCAGTCGACGCATGCTGGGAATCGTCGGAAGAGATGGGAAACGGGATGAATGGACCATAATTGGAAGGGTGAAGATACTAAAATGGCGACGAGCTTAGCTGGCCATTAATGGACAAAAGAAATTCTAGATTGGATCCCAAGAGACAGGAAGCGGTAACAAAGAAAGCCCAAACAGATGATAGGAAGAAGGAATTGGAAAATTTGCTGGGGACGAGATGAGCGTTTGCGGGAGATAAATGGAGAGGGAAAGATGCTGGGTCCAGGAGCGGGCCGAAACAGGAAGATTGCGTAACCTCGGCGAGAAATGCCTTCTTCCAATTGATCGCTTGGACCAAGGCGCGGTCATGTCGGAATAAGTGACTTGTGTGCGGAGCTAACGATTCCGCAGAGCGCTCGAATGGCAATGGTGAGACCGAAGGAGAAAAATGCATGGCGCAATTCAACCGGAAGAGGCTGAGAGAGCCTTGGGAGCGCGGCGGATTATCTAAGCATTAGATTCCTCGATATTCCCGCATTCCTAATCCGTCATTTGCTGCAGCAGTACTTAATGAGGATCTCATGAGCTACTGTTTTAAATGCCGATCTCACGATGCGCATTATTTTGTACTTCTTCAATAGGATCGGATCCAAAGGAAATATAATTCACGTAAATAATTTAAACTAATGATAACGAGTTGTTGAATGGACTTATTATATTGGCAATCAGCGTCCAAGAGTGAAAAGTCTAAATGGCACAAAGTGTTATGAAAGACTTCATAAGTAAAAATAAATTGCGATAAAAAAATTGGAGCTGGTATAAAGTGCATTAGGAAGTACTTTTAAATTTTTTTTCTTGAGTTTGCCCTACTGAAATGTGAATGTTCCTTATAACCTTTTAGATTCCCTAATGATAATTTTAAATCGTGAGAAATATGATTTCTAGAAATTGATGATACTGCAGTATGTAGTGAAATCATTAACAAATTTCTCACAGGACGTTTTGTAGCAAAAGCAACCTATTAATAATCACAGGATATCAAATTAAAATATAAAAGAAAACTATTCCACGATTCATTTTAAGTCTCCGAGAAGTCTCAGTAATAAGCCTCTCTTAAATAATTTTTATCATATATAAAAAACTAATTATAGTTCTAGAAAAACGAAGTTCTGTCAAAAACGTAATGATCTATCGATGATCAATTACCTAATCATTTTTCGATAAAAATCACTTAGAAGCAACTCAAATACCCTCTCAGTTTCAATTCTAGTACCTTTAGACTAATTTAACTAGAATATGAACGACCAAACATACACGGAATTCCACTACGACTGATGGTTATATATTTGAATAATTCAAGAACCTGATCTTATAAGGAACGCTAGGGAATCCTCCCAGCAGTAGGGATCAAGTAAAAATACCTTTCAATTAATAAAAATGCTAACAAGTAGTGCGTTGATCAATCGTATCGCCCTTTTTAATCCGATGATATGATGTCATCGTCCACTCTGTCGAAAGAGAAGGAAACCGTAAACAAAGATGGCTCCAGAGATTGACGGACGGAAGTGATGAATTAAGGGAGCATATGGCTTTTAAAAGGCTTGCGAAACTAGTTATTCTCCACAGGGGATGATCCGACATTCTTCGCTTTACACTCGATTTTCATAAATACAAATGACATACTATTCACCGCATTATACCGATCTGGGAAAAGAATTGCTTAAAATAAGAATCAATGAAACATAAATTTCAACAATAATGGTATGCATATATTAAAGATTATGAAACTAGAACGGGTACCTCCATTTTAAAGGGCAATCCAAGATATGAATTAATCTTGCTGAAGTCAATTTCATGTAATTAGATAGTTGAGAAATATCTACAAAAACACTAATTGCTCTAAAATGAGTTCAGAGAAAGAACACTTCCCTATTCGCAGATATTTTTCTAATTTATTATCATTCGCCTTCACTAGTTCTAACTAAAAATCGTTCTTATGATACTGAGAAAATATTGTGAAGTTAATGCTCTACGAGTATACCTTCTTATGACAATTAATGGCTTATTACGTAGCCTTTTGCTGTGTCTACCGTTGAGTAAATGTTTCCAGGAATTGCCGCAGTGAAATATACATGCGAGTATATTTGAAGCAATACAAACGTTAAGGTATAATAATATTCCATGGTCAATAAATAAAACCGATGGTAAAAATTAATTGAAAACTGAGTGGATCGCTAGTACATTTATCTCATATCCGCGTATAAAGAATTCAGATTAATTCCGTTCAAGATTAAATTTATGCAAGAAAAAATAATGTGACCTAAGTATATAAATGTTCAATGAATACATGAATGATGAGCAGAGTATATTTTAATTACTACTATATTTTAATTACTAAAATCATCCAGTATCAGATAAGGATATAACTTATCATTTTAAGAATTTTCATTTTTGGTAATATTAAAAATCACTTAAAAATAATGATAACATATCAATACCTTCGGAAACATGTATTTTACATAGATCCTATCCAATCGTAGAAGACATACCCATAGTGCTTATTTTCCATTCAACGTGGAATTGATTGAAGCTCACTGATTCACTTACTCAGCATCGTTAACATATCATCAGTTTTCCGAAGACAGCTCCGTGATTACACGTTATATCTAGATCTTCCGATTCTTTGGTTTTCAGCTAGGCTCTTGAGATCCTGCCAGCCTTCTTTGTCCTCGTTAAGTTTATCTTTCATCTAGAATATTTCCTATAGGTTATTTTTCTATCTCCTATTTCTTTCCTGTTGCTATTTGATCATAGATACCTTCCTCGAGGGGTACTCTACCCATGTAGCTTCTATTCTTCGACATTTTTAAGATACGTTTTTGGTCTCTCGAGAAATAAGCGAAATTCCCTCATAGTATATTCTCTAATTAAATTTTCTAAATGACAAACACAAAATGACAATAGTATATATTACTTGACCAGGTTGATAATCCAGTCATATTATAAGTTTTGACTATTATAATACCTTTTAAAAGTACTCCTTATCTAATTAGAATGCTCAGCTGTAGAATAACATTAGTGTATCTCAGACCATTAATTCCGCCATTTTATTCAGAGACTCTTATCATCTCAGATTAATATACCGATATTATAAAAGAGTTCCTAAATCGAGCCTCCTGTAGAGTAAGCAAGGTGTAACGTATTTTACATGAATCTGGCACCGTTTCCTTGATAGTTGCCACTACAAGATAAAGATATATGGGTAGATAATAGATAATTTTGTCTCTGCTGATTTAGTAAGCGAATTAAGGATCACAAAAGAATAAAAATTTCCAGTAGAGAATCGTAAATTTTTGTTTAGGAATAGACTTTATATATATATTATATTTACTAATACATTCGTCACAATGGTAGTGACTATTGGAAATTTAAACTCTTTCAAATCTTCCAAATTCTCTCCCAGAGAAGAGAAATTTCTAATATTATTATATTTATTATTCATTGAAATTGTAATTGTCAAAAACAATTCGATTTTTTTCGGTTTTGTGCAATTTTTTTAGCTGTATATATTCCTATTACGTAAGTTGAAAAACGCTACCATACTAAACCCATAGTTACCAAGCGATAGTATAAAATCACACCTATTTATATCACCATTGAAATAATCAAAAACTTCAATCCCGTTACCAGCGCAATTTTCATCACTTTAATTTCTTTATCTTAGACAGCTGAATAATCAATTTGATAAGCAAAGCAGAACCCTACGCGAAAGACCCATCCCTCCCACACATCCCTTCATTTATTAGATCCTGCATTTCATGCGCCAGCAATTTTTCCCTCTCGATAAGGAAGGTAAAAGGACACTTAGAATAAGGCGGATCCCCTCTGGAAGTTACTCAAGCTGGACCAGAAAAGGAGCCATTATTGCCTTGGCGGTTAATGAGAATCAGTATCTGTAGAAGGAGATGCTGGAGGGAGAGATAAAGGAATGAAGGGGGGAGCGCGAAGATGAGGATGGGGTGGAGGTGAACGTGTGAGCCTCATTTGGTGATCGGGAGCCGAGTATGGCATTTCTAACGCGGAGCATTAATAACGTAGTATCTGGAGTTGACGGGATCGTGGGAGGGAGGGAGGCAGTTAAAGATGGTTTTGTGAGAGGGTTGCTTTTTTCGGAGGAGGCAACATGTAACGAATGACTTTAATAAGATGGGAAGGTCACGTGGTAATAAATGATGAGAATTTAAAATGTGGTAAATTAAGTCGGAGGAAAAAATTCTGATGCATTTTTTTTTCGGAGGAATAATGCTCCGTACCATCGTTCGTGACTATCGATTGACGTACAGTTGGATATGCCTTATGAAATGAAAAGGATGTAGCCGCCGCATTGACGGTGAATAGAGCTCAACCTTCTTTAACTCACAGATCCTTCGACAATTAGTCGGGAGTAGCTGAACCTGCCTTTCTGCATAAGAAGTGTATGCACATAAGGTCCATTTCTCTACATTCGTACAATTTTGTAGTTTGATATATCGCCACAAATGTTTTCTTCACTGCTGGTGAGAAGCGAACGAAATTTCACGATAGAACTGGAAAAACCCCATTTGTTTCTTGCAGCTGCCCAGTGTGAATATGTCCAAAATTGAAGGGCAAAGGATTGGACGCCTGCCATTCCGTTTCAATTCACACAGTATGCAAGAAAATGGTAGTGGATGAATTGACTGCTTACCAGAAATTTTGAAGTTGGATAAGACTCTTCAAGGGCAACTGCTGGTTACTGAAATCTCTTCAATTCATGTCTTTCACTGGTTTTGGCTCGTAATTTTGGTTTTTCCCAAACGAAAATCTGTAAATAGAACACACAGACATTTATCACACATGGCCAGAGTATCAACGGTCTCTAATGTGACGTACCACGAAATTATAATAATTTACTTATAAATAAAAGGAATTGATTGAAGCTGAGAGTATATTCCAACTTGCACAGAGACTATGAAATATGCAATATTTGAAAATTTTACGTCCCTTCCTTGAGTTCATACTGTTTACCATTCCTCAATTTACAGATAATAAAAGTAGATATTATATATAATGAAGTAGATAACTCGTAGTTTAATTTCTTGCATAAGAATAAAGAAATTTCCTTTGCAAAAATGAACATCAACAACAGAAAAATGTTGCCTTAACGTTAGTGAATAATTTTGAAAGTATCGAATTTCAAAAGATAATGTGATACAAAACGAATTTTCCATATCATTAATAATCATTAACTTCAGGGAAATTACAATTCCTCTCCAAGTACTAATACCTCTGCATTCTTGCGTCATGGAATTCTCGTCCCTCTAAACCATTCTTTTTGGGTAAAATTTATTGCTTTTACGAAGAAGATTTGAGGAAAAAACTTGGAGTCGGAGCAAAAAAGATGGAAGATGATTGCGCCTCAAATTAAGGCAAAGATCAGTGAATCGAACGAGATGACAGATACTCCAAAAAGAAACGTTTTACCACATCTCTAGGGTGATTAGTCGTGAGAAATGAAACAGAGGAAGGAACACGGGAGTGACTAGGCGATTTCAAATCACGACAAAGATGAACTGCTCAAAATGCTGCGAGCGGATCGGCTGCTTGCAAAAAAATCAAAATGCGGAAAGATTTACTCCCATTCGTTGCAAAAGAGGATTAATGAGAAGAAGGAAAGGTTGAAGAGAAATGTCTTTTGTATTAACGCCGAGAAAAAACTTTGATGATCGCGTGATTAGAGGTGAGACAAAAATAAAAACATGATAGAAATGATTGCAATATATTTATAGTATTCTTTCCTGGAATTATTTTCAACTACGTTCGTCTCGTATTTTAAGCTAAGGAGTTTTAGGATAGCTCAATCACCTACTGATCAAGAGAAAGTTGTAGTCGAATAAATTTCAACAATCCCACCTTAAAAAAATACTTACAAAGAAATTATAATGATGAGAGCGACATGGGAAAGGGAAACGTCATCGCATTTATAGTATAATAAGTAATACGTTGCATAGGGGTATGTTGACATCGTCATGAGGCAAACTAATGAACTTAATAGTTAGAATCTCGTGTCACTTGATAAACACAGAATAAATATATTCCTTGACAACTATTTATAGACAAGGCTGATTCCCAAAAGAATTCGATTAATTTCCTCCATAGCTAAAGGGAAGAAAAAAAACAGAATCGCAGCTGATAAATAGATTACTTATTGATAGACACTTTTTCCACGACTACATCTTTAGTAATCCTTGCAGGACAGGTGCCAACAGGATGATACCGTTTTAATTGAAAATTGTGTATCTTTAATTTTGAAGATGTCATGGCATCACTGATTGGAATATCCATCTCCAGATGGCTGCATTTCCTATCGGAATGAGTAATGAGGTGAGAATTCAAGAAAACAGAGTCGCCAATGAACAAGGCAATACACCGATCTGCAGCATTACCTTGATCTATCTCAGCCAGCCCTTTTCCATTATTGATCACTTTTACTTGAAGGTCGTTTTTACTTTCCTCGCTTAATATTCTGTCTTCCTCCCTTTCTTTTCTCTATAAATGAAATTTAAATTTTTATTGAACTCGAGGTTTTCATGAAACGCAGATAATAAAACAAAACAAATTTTTTGATTTCATTAACCATGATTCCATAATTCAACTGGAATTCAAATACGACAGTGTTTTAACGAATGGATGAAACTATAAATATTTATGAAAGCCAAAAGAGTAAGTAAATGACTGAAACTTTGTCTGTGTAAATATTTAGCTAGAATTTCTTAATCACTGATATATAACTCTTACCGCATTTTTCAAGTCTTTCTACTGAACATCTTTTTATAACTATGTATTATATTTTGCTTTCTATAAGAACTTTGTACCTGGAAATGTTCAGAAATTTTGAGGATCGAGCACGGTAAGAAAGTCCGAGCGGATGTTAGTTACTAATAAAATCTCATTAAAATTCTTAAGAAGGTACAGTATCCGAATAATATGTTAGTCAAAACTTGAACGTTATTTTATTAGTAATTTCACTATAAAATTTTAAATACAGCATCGATACTTTGTAATGTAGAATTCCTCACTAAACTAGTGAGTATCTTATTATATAGAAATAATAGACGAAAAATCACTATCGTATTTTCTTTTACAATTTTACCTTAATCTTCTTACGAAATAGTAATGAATAAATTCTAAAAAAACATATCTCGCTTTTTATATTGATTTGATAATCAAAAGGACTCCCGGATAGCCATGCGGGCAGTGGGTTCGACTTTGGTCAAAGCGGTCCCGTGTTCGAATCCCGGTGGGAGAACACGGGTGAAATGACTTCAGCTGTCGAAGCACTTTTAACAATACTATGGTAAGTAAAATACAGTAAAAATCTTAACTTTGAATTTCTAAATAGTTAACCGCTTCCCAGTGAAAGAAATCGAGAAATATTAAAACCATAGCTACACTATCTAGAATTGACATAATGCCATGCTAATTAGGTTTTTCCGACTCATCCTCCTTATTTATTTATTTCTATATACTTTCTCAGTTAATATCTTACTTCTTGACTTAACTATTCACAACACGCAGGTCCAAACTGACCATAGGCTATTCCTCTCTAAAGATCTAATTCAATATACTATGTAAGGGTTGAAGATAATTTTCTATATGAAGGTCGCATGTAGAATTCAACTGCATCAGAAACCATTAAACTGGATAAACAATCGTCAAACCGAAGTTGATAACCAAAGTGGAGATAAAGTAAAACCTAACTGAAGTTAAAAAGTGAGCAACTATAGTCAGTTTTCTTATCATCCCAATAGAACTACAAAACAATTCCCGACGAATTATTGTCGATTCAAAAAAATATACACAAAAAATATATTATTGTTTGTTTCAAACCTCAAGGTAATTGTCTGCGAATTCTTTGGAGGAGTCAATGCGGGCCGCGGTGGTAAAATCTTTGACACCAATCCTCTAATAGGACAAAATCTTCTTCCGGAGAATTACACTTCAGTTGCTGTAAATGCTCTATTTTTATCTTTGAAATTATAGCATCCGTTCCATACGTTACGTATTCGAAGAGTATCTTCATACACTTATATAAGGAAAAGAATTAAACAAAAAATATTCCTGTAGCAGCAGAACATCTCTAGCCGGCCCTTTCCTCATCCCCACCACCGCATCCCCTCAAACCATTCCCTTTGCTCCTCATCCTCCTCCTTCTCTAATGGCGTCACTCTTTCACTGTCACGCCTCACCTCGGGGAGGAGGGAATTCAAGATGGTAGAGAGAGAAAGAAAAAGAGCTTCTCCTCCCATTGCTCTCCCGATGGCCGCTAGCGGAGGTAACCAGGGCAAGAGCGGGGGCGGGACACCTTTATTTATTTGCCGGCGAGGAAAATTGGAAGTTTTTAATTTTTTTCCGACTTTTGATTTTTTTATAATTTGCCGTCGTTTGTAGTGGGCTGGGCGATGTAGAGACCCGGAGATATTTCATCGGCGCGCTCCGATCTCGAGTCTGGAAACGGGTTGCTCGTATTTGTTGTTGCTCCCATCTACAATATCAGCGATTAAGATTTGCGGTGAGTCCGGACCTCAAAAGAGGTCCGCTCGAATAATTAAGGAAAACCTCGCGGTTGAATTTGGGCGTTAGTTATATTTTTAGGTTTGTTCAAGGCTGTCTTTCTGAATCGACTGAAGCTGTTAGTTTCTGAATTTATTTCACTCATTCTTCATTTCTGAACTTATTCACCGTATAAAATAAATCATCGTTTCGAGAAATCTAGGTAATATCTCAAGGAGAAGCAAAACATCCTAACCTTTTTCCTTGCGAATTTAGGTAATTGATTAAGATGAAATTAATTTAATGATAGAATTTAAAAATTAAATGTATTGAGGTGATTTCCTTGATTTTCTATTTACAATGCGAGTATTTTTATCTAAATAAAACCAGCTTGAGACTAGTGATTACCTGATTAAATCTTATTTCGTTAAAAATTATTGATATACTGGGGTGGAAAATTTATCAAGCTATTCTGATTATTCTAGTTGTACTTATGTTTTTACACGTTCTTCGACAGTTGAGGTCATTTTGAACGTGCGCTCCCTCCGGGTATCGAACCTAATACCGCTTCCGTCAAAGACGAACACGCTACCCACAGAGGTATCCGGGAACTCCTTGATTATTCTAATATCCTTCATAAAAATACAGCCAAATCAAAGCAGTAATAACTAAGGTCAAAATTTCAAAATAGTCGTCAATTTCTTTAGAAATGTTGAAATCTAAGGAGTACTGAAAAGTGGAATAAAAGAAAGAGGGGAGAAAGTCTACGTCTGATTTCATTATATGTTTTAATGAAGTGGAATAGTAACATATTGACTTTCTAGCACAAAAAGTTAAGCTTTTACATTCTCCTGTGAGAGGATCGAGAGAATAGCTTGTCCAACAAATTATACTACAAATCTTTACGTAAATCAATGGGGAATCGGTACAAGAATTACAAACGCAGACAAAAATTATGTATAATGCATCGAAAACCCACCCGGAATCAAGCCGAGCCCTTTCCACAACTTACACCAGTGAGTAATCCGTGTTAAGTTAATGATTACGCGAAATCCCCATTCTCTTTTTACGACGTTTTCATAAATAATTCAGCAGCAGGAAACCCAGAGCTCAAATTCGCCACGGCCCCAGTTACATCCAACAAGTTTAACAATTAAGAAAACCCTCTCGATGAGTTATCTCTTCCACGCTCTTCGTTAGAGGAAAATTCTACTCCTGTCCTCCTCGTGTTGAGGCGAAAATTCGAAAACGATAATTTAACGCCCCGAAAGATGAATACCGTTTTCCTCCATCGCAGCGAAATTATATTCCGAAAAAATATTCATTTCCGTCGATCGTATCGGCGTTTCTAATGGCTACCGACTCCCTCCCCCATCGCTTTCCGAACGCGAAAATATGAGCGGCGGAATATTAACAGTCGATCTCAAATAGTAAATCGTCTTCCCGGTCATTAGAGGGAGACTGCCTTCCCACGAAGCATTGCAACCCATATCCGAGGAAAAAAAACGAAGATCTCCCCTCTTCACCTCCCCAACCCTTTCCTTCCCCTACCGCACCGCACCCTAAAACCTCTTATAGGTACATGACGGCCATTCTGCCTTCCTCCGACACCACATGTCTCCCGATCCCACAATAACTCTGAATATTCAGTAGAATAACCGCGATCGAATGGAAGGGACGGGAATAGAGGAGAGTGAAAAAATAAACTCCAACTTTGGAAACCGTTCCATTGATCCACGGAACACAAAGAATAACCCCTTCGCCCTCTAAAAAATTCTCCCTCTTCCACGCGGTAGCCTAGTTCATCTCCGAAAATACTTGGTGATGCAATGGCGGAGGGTATGTTTTTCTAAGGAGGAAAATCACTTAACCGCGTCCGGAGGAAAAATCTCGCCGATGTAAAAAAACTGAATCCGGAGGTTTGATAGAGATATTCGGAATTCGAGCCTTATCTCTCGGAGGATCTCAAGAATTTAATGGAATCGATCTGTGTCTTAAGAGCGGAATGGAGTGAAAGGGAAAGAGAGGACGGGTGGTGAAAAAGGAGACTATAAAAAATAGGCAGGAGGGTAAATAGGAAAGAGAACGTTCACAACAAGCAAGACTTAAAACCAGGGCCGACTCTAGAAGGAGGGGTGGTAAGTTAAGCAAAGCAAAGCAATGCTCTTTGGAATTAGGGGCACCCTGAGTATTTTTTATATGGAAACAGAGAAAAGGGAGCGTCTCAGTGCGGCTTTGTAAGTCGTTGCATCATGTCCCTTATGTATGTATGTATCAAAAGCCGACTCTGCTGAAAACATGCCGAGAAAATGTATGATTCCGTTCCTTAAAAAAAACTTAATATTTAAGAATATCAGAAAATCGTCCATAAAATTCGAATGACTTTAGTATTACAAATAATATTACGTCGTTTATTAGCAATCCTGAGACGCAATTATTGGGTAATGTAATTGAGATATAGCTTTTAATTATTAAAAAATATACTTGATACGCATTTTAAGAGGTGGTTAATGTAGGGTGTCATCGATAATCTAGAGAAAAATTCTTAAAGTCAACAGGAAAACTTTAACTAAATCCTAAAAATACTTGCTTTTGTGATTATAATACTCTTACCGACCGGTAATGCTTCCGATTCCTTCGAATAACAATAACCTTAAAGGTTATATCTGAATCTCGCCCTTTCCACGCATGATTATGTGACGTGTAATAACAATTCTTTCCAATTTGTTGTGCCGTCTTTACCCAAGGCTTTCAGAAAAAGATATAAGCGATTAAAAATGTGAATAAATTTCTGTTAAAGATAATCAAAAATCCCTAAAGTTTCACTCGCAAAATAAATTCCAATCACCTCCTTAGTTTAACTGGGAACTATCATAATTTAATTGCTTATAATTTACAATAGGTCCCTCGCATAAGCTTTGTATAGGCGTTAGAAAAACAAAACTAACGGAGGGAAAAAGAAAAATAGAAAACCTATGGCAATAGAATAAGAATAAATAGGAGGAGGAAAGAGTGGTGGCAGAAAAAAATGGAGGAAAGAGATACCCCAGCGAGTGATAAAAGGAAATAGACTGGTGCAGAGACATTAAAGAAATGGCGGATGGATGCAAAATCTAACGCCTACCATTTTTGCCTCTCAAGCTATCGTGAAGATATAAATATCACATGGAAGTCACATGCGCCATTTTAACATTCCAACCTCCTGTCCCACTCTCTTTTTTTCGGGGTTATTCTTACTAAAATTGATGAATTCTACTTTTTCACGAGGGAATGTGGAATTAACAGTGGTTTCCATTATTGGCATCAAAGAAAATAGTTGTTTCTTAATTTTCACTTTCTACAAGGATAAAATTCCATAGAAAGTCCTTCTTAAGTCGATTACTTCAGCATGTTATGAATTCGCACTAGTTTCTGATGGAATTTTAACTGTTCCTAATCTTATGTTCAAATGAAATTAATTATCATAACTTCGAGACTTATGATGAGCTAAAATATAAATTATTTTTCAAGTTAATCAAATTAGTATTTAAAGAAAAATAAGAAAATCCTAATCAGCAGAGATACTATTTTAATGTTCAGAGAAGCAAAGTATATTAATGTAAAAAATATACTAGACCAATAAAGTTGTAGTATATAAAATAGAGAGTAAACTATACTCAAAAACACACAGTCCTACATAAATTCTATAACGTTCTATCTTGTATAGTATCTGCATTGTATAGCAGTATACAGTATAGAAGTACACTGTCCTAAAGTAATAAAAAAACAAGGAAGCCACTGAAAATCAGTAACGATGCAGAATTTACGAGAATTCTATTCGACCAAAACGGGTTGATAAAAAGGTTGACTCAGCCATACTCAACAAAACCAAAGCAAATGGAATCTGTCCCAATTTATTTATCGTTCGATGAAAGAAACGCAAGCTGCTATCCACCAAATTCAACCTCACCGGGAACTCCTTTCTCTACGGCGTGAAAACTCACGGTTTTGCATGATTTACCCTTCCTTCACCATCTGCTCTCCACCGATGTATAATTTCTCCCATAGCTCGCGACCCCAGAACCCAAAATTATAATCCCTTCCAATGTCAACTATCGAAGGGCATTATTGATCGGGTGTGGAGAAAAAAGGACAGTGGATTAAAAGTTGGGAGATGGGATCCGATATTTAAATAGACGGAATAAAGCATCGGGGTAGAAAAGGTGGCGGAGAAAAGGCTCACACATAAAAAAACCTATCGAAATCATTTTTTCAATCTCGGAATAGGAATGTAAATTTTCATAACGCTCCGTGTCTGTGGCAGCCATTCTCCGTGGCCTACTGGCTTCCTTAAATCCCTGCGAAATTCTTTTTTTTGTCGCGGGATGAGCGTCGATTGTGTCGAGGTTTCCTCTGGTGTCGCCGCCCTCATTTGAATTGCATGAAAAGGGTTTCAGGAGGGGGGCCGGGGGTCTGTATCTGTGGGAGACGCGGGGTGGAGCAGGAAGAGGGGGCCAGGGCGGGGAGCACGTCACCCCGAGAAAACGAAAAACAATGGCATTTCCAAAGTAATACATGAAACCGTAATGAGATATCGCTCATTTTACAACATGGTAATCTACTTATACAGGATGGGCTACAAAGAGAGAGCAAGTCTAGTAATCGCATCACGGCGCAACAATCAAAGGGGCGTCAACGACCGAACATCAGAAAGAGTTATGAACTCCACGTACGATAAAGATTGAAAGCTGTTTATTGTACTTAATAAAGAGACAATGCTGAATTTATTAAGTAATTAAAGGTAATCGAGGTAAGCGAAACATTCATCAGCAATGCATAACTTACGATTTAAACCTAATATTATCAAGTTCCACGAATATATAAAGAGTCGCATATGGTCTGATTGAACTCATTATTAATTATTATTTATCATTCATTTCTGAAGTAATAGTTTATTGACGGTATGGAGGAATATCTCAAAGGAATCAGTAAATACGATTTATTCAATATGTAGTTATTTTTTAGCTATGCAATAAACTGCTCTAAATTCTCCAATTCTTTTCAGTGATGCATTCAAAACAGTTGCAGATACTCTTGAATTTATGTCCCATAAATTATTAAGCTCTAATGCAGTAGCATATTTAGTTTGTCATCCGAACCGTTTATGGCTCCCTGTTGTGAGTATTACGTAAAAGTTAAAATTTTAATAAGAATTTATTTTCGTTGCTATTAAAATTGGTGAATATCTGTCGGCTTACTGAAAATGTGCATTGTGAGCGTATGTGTAATTTCTAATTGTAGCATAAAGTCTGCATTCTATTTAAAATAGAACTAGCAGTTATGGATAGTCCCATTTTCGGCTGCAAAGACATTTATATAGAAAGCAACAGATATTTCAGCTTTAACATTAACGAATTGCGTCACTTGAATGGCTAGCTTGAAACTAGCACGGTGGATAGAAATTGCAGATTATTCCGAAACTCTAAATTTTTATAAAAAGCAGCATTTGGAATAATGCAACATCTTTATCACGGATATTTAGTCAATTGGACCACACTATAAATAAGAAATAGGAAATGTTCAAGACCATTTTCAAACACGAAGTTCATAAATTTCCGCAAACTGATGTCCCCTCCGAACTTTCCACTCCACGTATTTCATCTCCTGGTGCCCTTCGACAAGGAAGAATAAGGTAGGTTTGATTCGAGGCGGAAGCTGGATAAGGAGTGGAGCGCGTATTTTGGTGGGACGTGAATGCCTGGGATGAAGGGGTGAAGAGGGGTTCAAAGGATAAGAGCAGCCCTGTCACGGAAATCACCTCATTCGACTCTGAATGGATCCCAAGGATTGTGTTCATTCTTCGCTGAGATGTATGCATTGCGAGTGCTATGACGTATTGAGAGAGGGGTGAAAAGGAAGGGAGGCCATTTCGTGGCGGCGAAGGGATCGGGGTAAGGCGTGAGGAAGGACTCCAAAGGGAATTTGGAATGGAAAATCTAGGAGGAATAAATCCTCCTATTGAAGTTTTATGGATGGATTTTGCGTAATAAAAATATCCCATTTGAAATGTGTGAAACCGCATCAATCACTTAAACTATAGAAATCAAATAATTTCTAAAACTTCATGTTATTTTATCGATGGCGGGAGGCATATCAAATTTAGCTGTGCATCGCGTCCCTTTTTAGTTCAATATTTCAATAATAAAAATTGCCAAATCGAAGGAGTCAAAATTTGGTTTCGAGAATTTCATAAAGAACGACTGTAAGCTATAAAAATATGTAGTTTCTTCTGAAGTCATTTATTTTATTTTCCATTGAAGGCTTATCATTACGTGTTTTCCTATTTTCAAATTTTTCTATGCAAAGGACATAATTCTATGGAGGAACACTGCTTTAGAGGCCTAACCTAGTATTGCTGTTTTATTTCTTTCTGTGTTACAGATTTTATCAGCGAAGAGAATAATAGTACAGATGAAATAATCGAGGTCTTCATTAAACGTTATCTTCATTACTTTTTCATATCTAAAATTTCCCAACTGGTTACATCGCATAGAATGAAAATAAACTAGGAAAGTTACTAAAACTGAAAAAATATTCTTATTTAATTTCATTGACGCAGAAACTCGGTTATCTCGGTTACCTCTGTGTTCTGGTAAACTAATCTTTCAGCAATAAAATATGAAAGTATTGTCAGTTTCAGGAAATATCTACAAAATCAGAACAGTGATTATTTAAAATACATACTCTATGCTTAAAGACAACTTACAGAGGAATAGTAAGAAGAAGGAACTACCCCTGTCATACACCGAAAAGCAGATTGCAGGGTATTTATATGTAGATGAAGCTTTTTGAAATTTGTATTGGTAGAATATTAATGATATTCAGGGCTTTTCAGAAACCTTCGAAATTCAGTAGTAAGAAACGTAATTTAAATCCCGCTAACTTTCAGAACTAAGACCAACACAGAAAATCTTGAAAGGCGTAAGGCGAACAGTATTTTAGTAATGGAAGGTATGGAAAAGGTTCTCCTCAACAATGATCCAATTTTTTTTGCAGGGAAAATCCATGAAAGCTTCAAAGTTGCTTTTAAAAGAGCGAATAAGTAGCAAATTTATCTTATTATTCAAAACAAAGCCAGATATATTATACAGTATGGATTACCAATAAAAATAGAGAATAAAAAGTTGAGCCCGATGGAAGCAGAGGTACAATGGTATAGAACATGTGAAATTAAAAAAGCGCTGAGATTAAAAAATCAAAAACAGAAGGAGATATGCCAAAAATTTACTATATTAACAATAAAGTTCTTAAACAAATAAAAAAGTTCTCTTGAACGCTTTCCTTCATCCTCAAAGTGACAAAGCCTCAAAAATGTATCTGCTATGGCACAAGATTCCAAACGTGGATGTTTTCCTTTTCCATTTCCCTACAATAACATCTGTCTGATTCTGAATGCGTAACTCTAGTCAAGTGTGACATTTCGAAATTTCAAAGTAAAATCTAAAGAAATAAAAATTCCTCCCGACTTTCGAAACTTCTCGGTAGATGGCTGTTTTGGAGAGCGTTTGCAGGTCCATGGAGGAAATATAATTCCGTAAAATTTTAATTCGAGGAATCTTTTGGCGGAAAGATTTCGACTGAGCTCCAGGGCGTCTTCTCACCCTTGTGGGAATGTTGTTTCCCACCATAAAAAGAGCCGCAATACGCCCACAACACCCGAACTACAGCTCGGTGCGATCTTTGGAGCCATGTTATCCAAATATTAAGAGATACGAAAAACCTCCCTTCTCTTGGCCTCTTTTAATTTTCAGTTTCCTTCCTGTACTCTTTTCGCACCATTTATCAAACGGGACACGTGCGAGCGAGTTCAAAATAACTAAGTAGTCTATTGAAGCACAAGAAGGGATATCCCAGCTGCCAAAGAAGAGGAAAATGAAAAATAGCCCGCTTACGTTGAATGGTATGAAATATATACCTTCACCAGCAGTTAATAACAAAGCCTACTTTCCTGCGTTGAACTCTGAACGCGATTCTTACCTGTTTAACATCGGAGTATAAAAGCTATGGAGTATAACCTGAAGAATTCACGGGATAGATACCCATTTATCTTAAGTCATACGAGATGCTGATTGGCTATTGAAATTTAAAGGCTTTCTAAAGGACAAGGTATTCCGAAGCAAAGATCGATTTCTATGTGAAGCAGAGGAGATTTAAGAGCGTGAGTACGAACTATTCTTTACCAGATTTTTTATGGATATTCCTAGATGTTCCATTCATAATGAGAGCGCGAACGGAAAAGCGGGCTTTTAAGATGAATAGACGTGTATGTTTCATCTTACTGACTTCGACATCAATATTCGCGTACCACTATTCAATCCTCTGACGTTCTTAACTAGCCCAGCTCAGGCATTACTTATGCATAAATATAAAACCTGACCTTTTGGGAAAAAAAGACGTTGAGAGGTAATATCTAAATCCTTAACATGAATTCAATTCACTAGAGATTATGTTCTGGAGCGTTTAAACTGAGATTCGATTCAAATAGCTCAGGATACATATATTCATTGTCCTAATATCGATGCGATTGCATATAATGAGACATTCCATAACCAGATTACTCAATTTTATATAGAAGATACATATTACATTTATGAAATGTAATATGATCGGCATTATAGATTACTCTGATAATATATTTCAATTTTATATAAATTCATTCACAACAACCTGATTGAGTAGAAAATGAGAATTATTAATATATGTAAGACCAAAAAGGAAATATAAGTCGGTAGAAAGTAAAGGTAAGTTAGTAATTTTAGAGCTCATGGGCTTATCATGGAATCAAAGACTCACGTAAATCTAAAGTCATTTCCCGGAGACAAATGATTCAATGGAAGCACAGTTCTGAACAACAAAGATAAATATATCGCCTTCGATTTGAACAACTTCCATCTTTATTTGAAAAATTCTTTAGATTAAACTATCTTAAAGATGGATTTTCTGGTTCTTCGCCTACGGAAAATTCATCTTCACCACTTGCAATTGACATCTTAATTATCAAATAACAAAATAGATAAATACGGATAGCATTCGGTGATTGATTGCTTTGATGGTATAAAAAAACATCTTAAGGATAACTTGAGGTAATTATCGTTGCATATATTATCCCATATTGCAAATATATGCAAATATATAAATTAATTTTAAGTGGTTCGATCGTAATAATACACAGCATAAACGTAAGGATTGCGTTGATGACTGTTTTCACTTAATTATGCCATGGTCAGGGGTCGGTTAATTTAATATTACAAATAATCGCATTCGAATTAAGGCCTAATAGTTCCTGCTCTTAATGAACAAAATTTGTATAATCTGAAGGTACAGTACCGATTTTAGTTTTTCATTATTGCAGGCATTATCAATTTTAATCACACTTCATATAGCTAGTAGTAGTAATTTAAACAAATTCATAGATAAAACAAAATACACACGTAGGATTTCAAAATAAGCCCACTGAATGAATTTGTAACAGTATGGGTCAATCGACAGGATGTATCAATAAAAATTTTGGATTTTTAAATACATTATTTTCATATTTATAACTCCGCTAAAATTTCCGCATCCTTCTATCATTCCACAGAAAACTATCCCTCTCGCGGCCGAAGGGCAAATCAAAGCATTTTCCAAAATGGCCACCCTCGTCTCCGAGGCATGCGACATTCAGGCACTCGAGGGCTTACTCGCAGTACGGAGGGGGCAAAAGAGAGGTGGCAAGGGGGCAAGGTGTGCGTAGAGAGGGGCAGTCGCACGCAGGAGGAGAAAATACACGAACTGGGAGTGGGATCCGTACGTGTCGATATGCGGTATATGTTTGAGTCCTCCACTCTCGTCTCACCACCCCGCACCACTCCTCAATCCCATTCCGAGCGGGTGCCAGGAACGCGCTTCGCCTTTTCATTCGGCTGCACCCAGCGACACCTACGCGATGTACACCGCCCTTCCACCGCGGAGGAACCACGCTTCACCCACTGCTCCTCCCATATGCAACTCCACCCCCGAGGATTCCCCACCTCTGGTACTCCCCTTACCCTTGATGCTGCCACCCTCGCAGGGAAGAATTGCACGTCCTTGCGAATGTGGTCATTGCGCATGCGTATGGACGTCCGATGCGCTGTCCTCGAAATGCGTGGTGCGTGCAAGGAGAGAGACATACAGGTATTAGAGGAGAGGAGTGGGACTCTGCAGACGGGGAGATGTGGTGATTTCGACGGTGGAAGAGAAGGGTAACGTGAGCCGATAAGGGTGGCAGCGTCATTTTAAATTGCCTTTGCAGTAGCAGCGAGCTATAACACACGCATTTTCCTCGGAGATGTTTCCAGTAGAGATATACTTTCATAAGATGAAACTTTTCAGGGTCTCAAAAATGGCTGTAGCCGTTCCGGAGACTTTAAGTATTTCGGCTTATCCCAGATTAATTTTATAAATATAGGAATTTTTATGGATATAAATTTGTTTGAGTGTAAATGCTGCCAATATCATCATAAATGAGAGTTGATATTATTAAACAATTTAGAAAACCCAGAAGAATTGCGCCTGAACAATAAAATCTTAAAGAACAAAAAAATTGCTTTGATTTCGTAGAAGTACGTCGTAAAGTTTCCACGTAGCAGCTTTTTCAGTCTTGAAACGCATTTATTTTTTTACCTTAACAAAATACTAAACGCTTTTCCTTCAATAGCCAGATACAGATAATATAATACAAAATAGAGAAAAATTTAGGGTTTCAAACGAATCAAAACCATAGTGTGTAAAGGTGAATTGATTTCCTTACTTACATGTAGTAAAAATGGTTCTCTAACAGGTTAACATTGCTTCATAGAAGAAGCGATGAAGAAATACTGAAACAGTTTTAATACCCTATATTACCGCAAGAGCATCTAAACTGTACCATCAGTAAATTTCAAAGGTAGAAAGGGGGGGCAAAGGTTTCATAGTGCGTTTCTGACTCTGTCGTCTTGGGCGATATGATTTCTTTTAAAAATCCCATCCTTTTGAACCGAGTAATGACCTCAATCCAAAAAGTTACTTCCTTGCTGAAAGAAGTTGTATACGAAGAGAAATGTATTATATAATATATTTGCGATGCCTTTGAATTTGAAGCACCAATGTAGAGCTTCAATGTAAGTAAATGATTCAATATGCATCAAGAACTTTTATAAAAGACAAAGATAAACTGTAATTAATGTTGCACGTATAGGTCAGGAAACAGTATAAAAAACGAATTACGAATGGGAGCTTTTCATTTAAAGCTATCAGACGCAGAAAGTAATAACTTAACGTAATGGTTTACTTTTTTAAGTTTCACTCCAAAAATCATATTTAAAATTTAACGATATATCCAATAGGGATTTATAAATCAAAATAGATGGTTCACTAACGGTCATTCATTCTACAGTCAAACAATGTTTCATGGCAATCAATATGAGTTTGTAAAGCTACTCCAATTTTTTTAATTCGTCTGAAATGAATCTTTAAAATGCTGTCATCTTGACAAACCATTCATCGCCGTTCAAACATTATTAAATAGGATTTAGGAAAAGTAATACATCCACGTTGATCGCGGGATATATTAAGGTCGACATGAATACAGAGCTCCTACCTTATTTAATATTAACAGAAGTCTATTTTGAAAGTTTTTAGTCTATTTTTGAAGTTTTTATATTTTTTTTAGTCTATTTTGTAGTTTATGGCATTCCTAAAAATTAATCACAATAATTTTTACTGAGACAATGCTAATATAAATATTATAATTATTATCACTTTTATATTAAAATAAATAATAGGTTAATCAATAGAAACAAAATGCACTCAAATAATCAACGATTATCATTGCCTGTGATGGATTGAAGATACTTTTCATTCTAAATTAATTTAGCAAAAAGTTTACCAGAAATCTTACTAGTATACATTATTTCAACTATTGGTTAAATATTTCCGCTCTATTCCGCTATCATTTAATATCTCTACAATGTTCAAATATCCAAAGATTTTTTATAAATCGTTTTCTAATAAAAAATCACGAAAGTGTTCCTTATAAAAACCTAGGATTAACGACATACACCCACCAAACCAGGCGCTCCGAGCGACCAGATGATTGGCCCGTGTCTCTGGATTGCCCTATTGTGAATTGCTATTACCGACCTTGTGCACGAAAATGATCGAAATATATTCTTAATCACTAAATATACTTTTGCAATTTAAAGTTTTATATTAAAGTGTGATCGCAATCCAAGGAAGACAGTCATAATTTAGACTTACGGAACACAAATCGATGATAGGAAACTTTTCTGCGGAAGAATAAAAAACTATTATTTTCTAAAAAAATTTATGTATGGAAGCGTGCATTTTGGCGTCATAATGAAATTTTTCCTGAAAGTTAGTATTCTATCCAACAAAGCAACTCCGATTATGTTATCTGTCAAAGAATGGAACTGATTCTGTGCTTTGATTAGTGCTATTAAATCTCAGATGGTAAAATATTTCATGTGATTAAATTTTCATGTTTGTTTCAGCATTGTATTTTCCTAAATAAGTTGACACACGATGATTATCGTGGTCAACCAACAAGGGAAAGATTTGAAACTAATACGCATGACACGAATTTTGAATTGATACGTATAGACTCATGTATTTTATATAGAGACAGAATCGTTTGAGTTGAACAGTTTGCCTGAGTAATTTATTTCGAGGAAAAGAAGCATAAAGAAGCCGTTTTATTTAATACGGCAAGATGTAAAATTTCATTTTGTAGGGCGAATAAAAACTATTGACGTAACTGGAACGTGTCAACGTGTTTGCAACAGTGACAAGCAAAATGAAAAACTTTGACCGTATTTCTGAGAAAATCCAGAAAGAAACCACACAAGAATTTTCGTGACAGACTCGCGGCGCCTTAACGCAATATTCCGATACGGCTTGTTTTGTGGCAATAATAGCGGGACATAAATTACGCGTAACGAAAAACTTCCGAAATATGAGTATAAATTGATTCTCGGAGAGAGAGTATCATACGGCGTGTCAAATCGATAAAATGAGAGATCTATCCAAGCGAAAACGAACTTTTGGTCCAAACAGACACCGGAAGACAAAAAATATAGCTTTGGCGATGGAAAGAGAAATCAAGTTCTGGTAAAAAGTGTGTCCGCATAAAAAATCACGCCATTATTTGGGTTAGGTAGGCCAAACACGTGGCTGCGAAAAACAGAGTTTCCTTTCATTTCGTCATTGGACGAGAAGTTCGATTTCGGAAAAAATATTTGGCCGGCAGCTTTTTGCGGAATCGAATGATTCCAATGACGTTTTGCGAACTGAACGAAACTCTCATTTGCGAGATTATAAAGCAGGCTTCCGCTACTAGGAAATTACGAGCATTCAGGAATTACGTTTTATCCCGCCATGTTTTGCAATGAAGAGATCGAAAGCTGCAATTCCGGTATCATTAGTTACGAAAATGATTACATTACATCTGTCATAAATAATTCGGAGGAAAATGAAAACAAGAAGGTATTGGAACTTATATAGTATAGTATGGCAGATAAATTCCAATAGTCCAATTTGGTCCTGCAGTAAGCCCTCCGGTTTTCCGACGTCTATGGAACCATCGATATCAAATACCAGAGTTAGAATTTTCAAAGTAAGGTAAATTTTGCACAATTATTCTCTTTCTCAATATAATAATATCATTATGGAAAATCAAAGTGCAATGTATTCCATACCATCCTAGGACCACCTAAGATATCTTTCCCGTGATACAGTTAATTTCTCGCTATAACATGTTTAAACTTTATGAGTTTAGAGAATAATAATGATATTTTTATATATAAATTTTTATAATGCTGAATTTATGTAACAATATTTCTATATTTCATCAATTTATTCATTAATATTCAGCTACTGACATTCTTTCTATCAATCTCCCATTTTAGATAAAAAATAATCGGATGATATTTTGGAAAATCAATTGTTCCAACCTGCAGTTAAATAGTTGTTTCGTAATAATTGTTCAAGTATGAAACGTATCCTATCGTATAGAGCCATGATGCAAATCTTTCCACACACACATACACACTGACGATGCAATAGCAACATAAAAACGGTCGTAAGTAACATCGTTACATTTAGTTAGGTAAGGCAATGTAAATAGATTTCCATTAGATAAAGTTCCGAGAAATGCCCGAGATATTTTTTGAACTTAAAGGGTATTATTTACATAATTTTGATGTATAAAATTTCTAAAATATTATTATTTTATGTAACGCAAGCAAGAGTATCGCAGCTACCTTTTCGTATATTTCTCCTAATATCTTATTCTTTATTACGGCAAGAAAGAAGGTACCGAGTAGGGATGATATTTTTGGCTTCAGATAAATTTAAAACTATAAGGTTGACTTTGAGGACACCAGCACTCCCATCAGAATGTATATTTAACTACCATTGCAGACATTGTAAGCGACTTTATAAAATACTAAACTTCTTTGATATGAATTCGAACAAACAGGAAATACACGTATGCTGAAATTCCTTGTATTACTGCTCACTTTCTCCACAGTATTAAAAAATTTCCTGGTTAAACTGATTCTTTTCAAGAGGAATTTATTTTTCAAGAATACTGTAACTACCTCATTAAAATGAACAGATTAATTAAGAATTCAGCGATTCAGGAATTGAATATTCATCTGCTCAAAGATTTATATTCTGAGATAAAACTGTACGTCTGAGTGATGGATTTACTAATATGTCCTAGGATAAAGTATATAAATTTTTAATCGATTTTAATACTATGAAATATTTTGGCAAAACCTGTTAAAGCTTTAGAAAACATTTAGAAATTCATTATCTAAATAAACCTAGTTCAGGAAAATTATGTAACTATATACACATCATAGCGAAATATAAGATATGTAACATTATTTTCAAGTAGCGAGATTCCAGACAGCGAGAAGACATACAATACTTTATATGTTATCTTAAAAATAATAAACATTTAACAATAATTTCATTTTATCTCTACCGCTCTTATAAAAATTAAGGATATATTGTGCATATTATCGACTTAAAATCAACTGTGATAGAAAATTATAAACATTCATAAAATTGCTTATTGAACATTAACATTTCACTCATTTAGTTAATTTATTTAGTAGCTCTCATTCGCGCTCAACTCGGTCGTACTATTCGTTATCCTCGGTAATCTCTGTGCAATTCTCAGAACCACACCTTGAACCATACCATCTGCGACCTTTTCCAGAACCCCTTCCCTGAAGTCACTACCTTCACCAAATCCGTTTCCTCCCAATCTTTCCCGCGCCCTTTCTCCGCTCAGACACTTCTTCTTATTAGTTTGAATTTTATTTCCCTTTATACTATCTTGTAATGGTCAATGTTCACACCTACAATTGCACGTATTTAAATAAAATTTTACAAGCGATTTTATTCATAAATTTCTGAAATAGTATTTCTATTTTATACCGCAAAACTTGATCTTAAAAAATTTTCCTTAGACTTCTCCCTTATGTATTACTAACGATAATCTTGAAATACCTCTCTTTTCCTTCTACCCTAAGAAGATGAAAAAAGAACCTTTGTTGACTTTTTATTTCTTTTGCAATTATGTCATCATTATACTGTATAAATTCACTCCTTCCTTGAAAACCTTTCGTTTATGTGATTCATATAATCGGTTTATATGAAAATATAATCTTTCATATCACTGTCTAAATCATCTTTCTGTTGGAGTAAATGAGGTTGAATTATCAAGTTTGATTATCGGAAGCTATAGAATCAAGAGAAATTCAAGTCAAGCGAAGAATCAACAGATTTTTTTGTGTAACATGAATGAGCTACTAGAGGCCTTCCTGCCGGCAAATTTCGAATCTCCAGTGAATAAACACCTGATGGAAACAACCGAACCAGTAGCGATATGCGGAATCCTCCTTCCAAGACCGGAAAACCAAAATCGCAAAAATCATCCGATGCTACGGAAAATGAGTAAACATTACATTAGTCCAATCTCAAACATTGTAGAGATGTACGTGAATCGCCTAGCAACGGAAGTACAAAGACGTCATTGAGGAGGAAAAGGGAGGAGGAGGAGTAGGCTAGAAGACCAGCACGTCCACCTCTTTCCCCATACCGAAGCATTTCAATCGGGCGGAGGGAGGACCCGTGGCGCCCCCAGAGGAGAGGCGGGAGGATTCGCAAACAGGTCACGTAGAAGAGCGGCGGCAGGCCAGCCACGTGTGGCCCTCTGATACCTCGCGCACACCCCTCTCTTTTTTAGATTCTAACCCTTCGCGGAATACATCGCTCCTCCACACCTGAAATAACTCCTCTAAGACGACCCATACCGAGAAGGCTGTCACAGCGAGCGATGGCCTCCATGTGGTGCCTCTTCCATTGATAAAGACGCAACATACACAATTTACTACCCTCTAATCTTCATCCTCTTAAGGCTCTACTAGTTACACCACCAGAAGCCAAAGTATACATTGTGGTGGATTAATTATTCTACATCCTTCAGGTACTCTACCGAAAAACTTACGGTGGAGAAGTTTTCCTTCCGAAATCTGCATGATTCCATCAGGCCGTGCTTGAGCTGCGCAATGCCAATTTTGAATATCCTGGTATCATAATTACACAAAAGAAAACGAAATCAATCGCAAAGTAAACAACAGAATACAAACAATTTTATTCATACTTGGCCGATTAATGCGACCGAGAAACAAAATAATTTTAATATGAAAGTTCGCGAGGAGGAAGGTTATGGTAAATTTGCACCTAAGGGCGTGCACTCAAGAAAAATTCCATGGAGAAACGGACTTGAAAAAATCCATCGCCTTCAAAGTCCCCCTAATGGTCTGAGGAAACGTTCTGACAGGATAGCTTAGTTGTATTAATCAGCCTCCCGGATAAAGGATGATCCCGGGTTCGATTTCCTGTCCCGTCAAACTTTTTTAAGTCTCCTTGGTAAATGTTTGAAGTTGAAACTTTAAGAAGTGAAGAAAAGTTTGCATTGAACTCCGTCCAATTGATGCCCTAAGGCCACAGGTAGCGAACAATCACTTCTCGCCTGGCCCTAATCCTAATACGCCCTCCTACCAAGGATCTTCGCTGGGCAAACGTAAAGACTAGGAATCGCGTTTCTGAATCTTGCTCTCCCTCTCAATACTCAAGGGCCCTGGAGGTGACGACTCCAGAGAAAGTTTAACCAAACTATTTGCTTAATGATGCTGCCGATGAACCACTATTTTGAGCGATAAATAAAGTTATCGGACAAACCCAAGTGAAACACCTGTTTCAAGAAACTCGACTTAACGGGTGGCAAAAGACATTTTTTTCTTTCATTCTTTTATTCATTCATCGGCATACATAATTCTATTATCTATTCAGTTATCACTTAAGGAGCTTAAGACGAAAATATACAAACAAAAGCTATTTTTACGTGTGGCTATCAGTTCTTTCAGCCCCAAAATTTACGAAATGAATATCTTTGGCTTACCCTTTCGTGCGGCGATTATTTAATATGCTAACAGTTAACAACTCGTTTATAGAGTAGTTCTCCAAAAACGGAATGACTTTAATGACAAGAATAGTCTCAGATTTCGATAATTTATTCGCATAACATGAAACGATGGATTTTCCGATATATATGGAATTATATATATTGGAGTTATATATGGAATATGTATATGGAATTGCATTCTATTAGAGCGGCTACTATAAAAATTGCATCCTGGACGCCAGTAGTCCGAAGCGTAGCCGATGAGACGGATGAGTTGGAAAAAATTTAGAAATATGAAGCAAGGTTCAGGAAGGAATAGTTTTCTCCGTATGATAATAGTATCTAACTCCGTAGTTTCGAAATCTATAGACCAACATCACTAGCTTGAACTCTTTGAGAGATAAGACAGTCAATATAAAAAATGACTTGAATGGGTGAGTTCAAAAAGTATATGAAATTCTTAAGTTTTGATGTGAGTTGATTGAGTTGAATGAGTTGATTTGATTGCCATAATATTATAGATTATCTCCTGCGAAGAGCTGAAAAAGTCTCTAATTAAATTAATTCTTCTTTGAAAAGTAAACTTTCCTACAAGAATAATGAAATATACCGAAAATTTTGTCAATAAATGCGTAACAACTGAAGAGGTTTCTCTGATAGAAAATCACCGAGAGATAAAAATTATATAGTATATCAAACCAACATATTAGAGGCCAAAATAAAATTCCCGCCTTGATTGATTGAAAACTTACAGCCCAGTTATGTCGGAGGTATATTTGCTGTGGCGCTTTCCTGAATAGCCGTCAACACGTAGAATTACATCACCGACTTAAGAGAATCAAGCGAATGAGTAATTTCACCAATCCATAAAAACTTCGTAGCTCAAAGAATAATCAAGATGACTCATCAGAGGGTAGGGTCTAAGAAAGGTGTAAGGAATTCGAAACATAAGGAAGGGGTCGCACGAATCTTGCAATTCCACGTTTGTTTTCTGCGATAGTGAGTCACTCACTTGAAAACTAACGCTTCGACACGTAGGATAAAGTAGGCAATGGAGTACGCAGAAACACCAAGGCGGAAACGGATTCTAGCATCGTTCGTTCTCTCGAGCCACGTGTAGTGTGTCAGCCTCAACAAACGAGGAAAAGAAAATTGTTTACAGGGGTTGACCTGAATTTTCACTTACGTCGATTTACCATTTTATTACCTGAAAATATACGGCAGCTTAAAGTACCAGCTAGCAGCTTCCATGCAACGGTATAGCGGTACCACATGCGACTAAAAATGGTTATATTTCAATGTGGATATTTTTATAATTTGAATTTCAGCGTTACGATAGCTGAAAAATGAACGTAATTTAAAATATTCAACAATCAACTCGAAGAAAATTATCGAAGTTATATAAATACTGTGACATTTTTTACGGAATGGAACTTATCTTTACTGTACAAGATTTAAAATGAATTGACCTTAATTCAATTTTTTAGACCGGAGGGTCTAAAGAGAGGCCCCATAAAATTAATCTCCTTAATCCATAGAGCTATTGAATTCTATACGACAAATCCTTCATGAACTCTGAAATATATTGACCCGATTAGAAGACACGCGAAAAGACGGAATACTGCTACGGAAGCTATAACCAGATAAAGTGGTAATCAATTTGGTGGGTTCATGCTCATAGAAAAAGTTCCGAAAATAAATTTTCATCATTCTTGGAGAAGTAGTGAATTGATATCATATCTCGGTAAAGAACTCCCTGATGCCGAAACTTAATAAATGCAAAATTTTTTGTTATGGATGTATAGAGTTTTTAGTGAATGGATTCAGCCGTTCCAATGCTTGTATTTATCCATCTTATTGAGGCTTTCCCTTATCTCCTAATAGATCCTATTGTAAGTGTAGCAACGGTTAGATCCCTAATAGATTTCATTTGCATACCAATTACCAACACCTCAACATTACTCAGTTTTGATAGCCAAAGGCGCAACGCTTTCAATGAATTTAATTAGACCGAATTCCTTTCAATAATTCGATATTATAGATTCTCTTACTTATAGTCACCTTACAATATTGCAAATTTGTATCTAGGTTCAAGTGCTTTGATTTTCATAATTTTCATTGTGAAGGATGCTGGAAAAGGAAGCGAGTTATGTAATAATAATATGAAAGTTAGAAATATTATTCTTCATCTTATCTTATTCTACATCTGCAACTACGAATATACCCTGTAAGCTGACTTTCGGTGTGTGCATGCACCATTACTATACTTCCTTGATCTATACCATCGCGCATAATTCTTGAATCTTATTGCTCTAGCATATTTTTCTCTGATCTTCTTCGCGACATCAGAACGGCCTATGTAACAAAGAGAACGTATAATAACGGATAAATCTTACAGAAAGAACATAATATCTCTGAATTTATTTAATAAATTAAGCTTATTTGAATCTTCTTTCTTCTAAATATTCAAATTCTGTCTTGAAGCATCCTAGTAACGCTCGCCGATTAGTCGCAGCATTTCTTTACAAAACCTATTTCCTAGCAATGCACCTTTTCTAATTCGCAAATACAGCGCTTTTCGGCAGGGTTCCATTCACTTTATGAATACTCATGATGAGGTCTTTTTCAAAAAACTTATTCCATTCAATTATTCATCATCTTAATAAATTTCATATTAATTTGGACTAAACTGCGAATATTTCAGGCTAAATGTTTAAATAAACATAGTGGAAATAACAAAGAAACATATTCTTATAATTCAGGCTTCGTAGAGAGCCACAGTTCTTACAAGACAAATAGTAAGACAATAATTTGCCACGATTACGATTACTGATTGGCAGAACGGTATAGGAATCATAAGTGACAGCTGGCAGGTGTCAGATGGCCAATTTCCATAAAGATCATACTAACACAGAATGAGCGATCCAGCTTCTTTATCCTGAATGTCAGGCATCATCTACATTAGAATTGCTGAATATTGATTAGAGATGTCCGATTTTGGATACATAAGTACATGCCGCTTGGATACCAGTTATGCAACTTCTTAATGAGGATGAACGTAACGTATCCCCTAAAAGCTCCATTGAATTTCGGAGCTTATATAACTAGGGCTTCTGTCTCATTACCCGATAAGTCATCTCAAACGTAAAACAGCTCATTTGAGATAATATCGCCTTTCCGAAAAATAGTGTACTTTTTCATGCAATTTAACTTTCTTTCGTCTTCGAGTCACGGAGTATTTTACTAGTTCTTGAAAAATATTTGTATTGTAATTAATAAAGCTGAATTTTTCACCAAACAATCAGGAAAAACACTCGAAGTATCAAACCTTTGTTGCGTTCCTCTGCATACATAAATGGAAAGAGGCTACGTTGCAATACATAATAATATCTTACTTTCCAGAAGTAAATGGATTAATTTCATTTAAAAATGGAATTTTACAATAATTTATATGAATTTTGTACCGGTGTTCTAAGATTATCTTCAGCATAGAATAAATGTACATTCATAAGGATATAACTGCTTTCTTATTATCTTATTCCTGCAATAATTATCTATGTCACAGACTAAAGTGTTTTGCAATATGAACCATCAAAGCTTCAAGCGAGTAAGATTATTTACTGTCAAGAATAACCATGCAGTTACACCCACATTGTTTCACTGATACTAGATTGATACCTATTGGAATACTGCAACGCTCGTTCGACGGTAGTTCACGGAAATTCACTAAAATTGCTCAATTTAGCAACATCAACGCGGCGAAGATAAGGAAATGACTTTGTTCCAAATAATTATCATTATTCATAATCCGACTGAAATTTCCAGATGATAGTGGACTAAATAAAAATTTTCAAAGAAGGTCCATCTCAAGGGAAGATAGTAATTAAAGAAGGAAACGAAAAGAGAGAAAAAGATAGGGAGATGCAACCGATGCGCTGTTTGTGGGAGTTGAGAAGGAGCAATCGCGAGGATGTTTTATTCCTATGCCCTAAAGGAGATGCGGAAACCAAGAAGGGAAGTGGAAATGTGTTGGGGTTGAGTAAAAAGGTTCGTTAACCCTTTTGAAATCCGGAAGGCAGGGCAATGATCACGTACGCACCAGTGAAGCTTCCCCCTCGACAGCTACGCTATTTCTCTTCCTTATTCTTCGGTCGGAAAGTCCTTCCGTTTCACTCATCTCGATCCTTTTCCTCTTCACCTACGACCGGCCCACTCGAGAATACCCCGTTGCCATTAGCGACTTGAATCTACTATTTTCGACACGGACCCTTCCCATTGAACATCCTCTCGCAATTGCAATACCGTTAATACATAGAGTTGACAAAAGGAAAGATCATTACAGGTAATTTTTTCTTTCAAAATTTAGAAAATAATGAGAACTAAAAATGAATGCCAACTAAGGCTTTAGATAATACATTGACTGAATGAGATTAATTTCTGGAAGTCTTAAAGGAAATTTTTTCCGCATCTACTACTCCTTCAAAATATTAAACTTCGTATACATTCTAAATTTGAATATTTTCATAGCAAAACTAGCTTACGGTGAATAAAAATTCCCGACTTACTTTTCATATATACAAAAATTACGGCCTAAAGATAAAAAGTGTTTTCAAAATGCATTCAGACTCATGTAAGGTCTGACTTATGTTACATTTCACATCGCTTGTAAATGCATTTTGAAATGATAGCATTTCCGGTTGTAGCATTAGTAAAAAACTGAAACTGAAAACTTGCCCTGAAGAGGTCACTGTATTATCAGCTGGCATGATATAAATGAGCTTCAGAATATCTCACACCTTTGGAAAATTTGCTACATACGCAAAATCCTCTACCATTCAAGGGTAAAACCACGACCTATTAACCCTTAGATCCCTAGGTCAACCCAGAAAACTTGCCAATACCGGAGCAGTTAAAGGTATCATACCATATACGTATTTTAAATTCACAAAAATATCATGTAGTATCAAAGAGTTAAAGGTTATTTTGGACATAAAAACGTGCACCTAGGAAATTTATCAAGGATAAACGGCGATGAAAAAAAAATCTGGCAGGATCGGGACGCGAACCCAGATCACCCACTTTCCGGGCATGTGCTTTAGTCAAAATAAAAACAAGATATCAGAGCCTTTCTTCTGATTAAAATGCCTTGGTATCGTGGAAAATCTAATACATATAAAGCTATCATAGAAACACCCAGCTATTATATTTTAGATTGAGCCTGTCATTATGCCTTTGCAAATTTTGCCTGCTTTGTAAAAGAGCTCCCGAATAGCCATGTGGGCATCCCGTTCGACCTCGAAGAAATCGGTCCCGGGTTCGATCCCCGGTGGGAGCCCACGTGCGAAATGACCTCAGCTTTCGAAGCACTTTTAACAATTCTACTTCTTTGTAAAATCATCTTTGGAAGCAATCATCCACCCTCTGAAACCGTCAACGCTTTATCTCTATTCAATCTGAAAATTACTACATTCTCAATGTTTATAAAAAGACTACAATAAATATAAGTAGAATTTTTGCCTAAAAATATTCCTATCATTATGACACTAACTTTGTGATAAAGAAGAATACAGTCTGAGCAAAAAGGTTCACTGGGAATGATCAACACTTGAGAATTCAAAAACCAACCTTGAACAGACAGCGGTTGACATCAACGTTCGAGCACATAGTAGGGACTTCGAAATTCAGGGCAGCAAAGGTGTTGGAAGAAGAGCAATACCGGCATCTGGAAAAGAAGGAGATTAGGGATATAGAAAGGGAAGGAAAGCGTCCTCTCAGTAAAAAAGAAATAAGACGGTGGAGACTAAAAGATGTTAAGCATTCAATCGGTAGCAGCTCGCGCAAGGATCACCTAAAGCACCGAGTGGCCATTATGTCTCACGCTCGAAGGATTTTACGATGAAGTGAATAGAGGAGGATTGGGAGGAAGGTAAAGAGGGATTTAATATAAGGGAAATGGAGAGGGAAACGAGAATCTTGCGGAGAGAAGAAGGGAAGGAATAAAATACGGGATAAATGAGAGGGGAATAGATGGGAGTCCTTAAAAGATGCGTCATCAGGGTGACACGGGGAAGCTAAATTCAACGACTTCAGATAGCCATAGAGGCATCGCATACATTTCTGTTTAACCACGTTTGAAACACGACTATTTCCATTAATTGAATGACAGACATCAGTGATTATTGTGAATCAATTGAATCTAACTGAAAGAGGATTAAAGAGACGTACTAATCAAATGATTTGTAGTCAGAATGATAATGCACTCAGATTTCAAGAGTTTTGACCATAAAAATAAGGAGTTCAATCAAAACATTATATTCTCCCTTTCTTCCAGCAGTCGTTTATGGGAATACCGAAAAAATAAGCACCATCTGACTGGGTTTTCAAACGATTTTTCTTTCTTGATTTTAGACAAGCTGTCATATATTGTCACTTATGATCCTATGGGTAATTCTTTTCATCCTTGGAAATTCAGCAAAAAAAGAAAGTCATAAGAAAAGTATAGGTTTTCCGTTTTAGATTATGTAGTAAACTTAACATGTCCGCTATAGATTTTAGATGGATTGAGTTTTTGATAGATAAAATTTTAAATAGAGTTTTTTCATTGTAACGAAAATTAACATATTCATAAAGCTCGTTGATTCTAAACTTCGGCATCTTCACACATAATTGCCAACTAAAAAATTCACAGCATCCTAATGCATACTTTTGTTAGTTTCAATTCGAGTTTTAACTCCAAAAGAAAACCTTTGGAAAGTATATTCATAACTTCTCATTTAACTTACATCTTAACATCTCACTCATTTCAGTAGAAAGGAGACGTATGGTTTCAAAAGTTCAGTGCATAGGTATTGCGCGGAGTACCGAATTTCGTTATGACACATTCCCGGAGTGGCTATGATGATTGATTTCAATTGAAGTTAAAATATCTCATTATAGAGAATAATCATTGCATGTATCGAGAGATAAGATCTAAAAACTCTTGATCATCGGTAGATAAGGCTCTTGAAGATTACGCAACAACAATTGCATTTAAGTAGAAAACCACCATTCGACTTTATAGCTAATGAACCCAGCTCATAAATGTAGGTGGATGAAAAAAGCTGGATGATGATATCAATGCAGTAGCAAATTTAGTTGCCTTAGCAACCGGTTTGACTAAATGGGATCGAAAAATCTTTGAAGGATTCAATGGACAGATGCTAAATTAAAAAAAATATTTTAACCAGCCCATATTTTCACTTTATTTAGAGATCACCACAAATTTCGATCCTTTGCATACTTTGCTTAATGTTTCAATCCGCAATAAAAAGAGTAGCAGCAACAGGATCGGCTTTCCACAAAGAATCATCGCAGATATATTTATCCCTCTGCTCCTTAATAAATAAATTCCAACAACCACCACCACCCACCGGTTCATTCACTCAAAACCCACTCACCAATTAATTTATACCGTGCCCGGCAACATTTTAATACAGTATCGACATAAAATGATATTCCGACCCTCGATTCGGTCCTTCTTTTCTCTTCGGATGATCAAAATGACGACAACCATAAAAGCGATCACGGTGGGAACACGCTGCAAAAAGAGAAAAACGCACTCCGTCTTCTTTTTGCCGGTCCGTATTGTATGCAAAGATTGGCGAACATTCCGGCATTTGAAAATGAAATAGCCGGGCAAAAGATGTAGCGCGAGAAATCTTCGGAGAGAGAAAAAGAACGTATCCGCTCCTATCCGCGTGCAGCAAGGAAAGATGGAGCGATGTGGGAGGATCAAAGGGCAGGCGGTCTTTATGGGACGTCTGCGTGGGAGGGGGAAGGTAAGACATATCGAAGGAAGGGGAGGGACACATATTAAGAAGGAGAGAAAGAGAGGCAAATGGAACGAGTTTGAGGAATTCGGTAATGAAAGGGCCTCGGGCGAGAGATGGGATTGGAAAAAGGGTTGTCGGATTGAAGCGGAGGGGAAGAGGATGTGTGGGTGGGCGTCTGAAATGAGAAGAAGCGATGAAAAATATTGGGGTGATAAAGGTGAAGCGGCCGGACTAGCGTCGTTTCCAAAAGCAAGGCTACCGCGTTTCGACGTTGAGTAATTAGGGAATACTCGTAATTCCGCATTTTTGAGTCTCCTCAGAGATTAAATGAGTGATTGCATAAAAGGAATACAACCACCTCTGTCACGACGGAACGGATATTCTTACATTCTTATGAGAGACTCTAATCGAAGGAATGTTGATTTCTGATGAAGAGAAGCTTAGACTTACGTGTCGTTGCTCCGGCCTGGCGATCCCACTATAGAACGCTGACGCCCCTCTATTCTGTTGTTTGGTTCAACTATCTCCAGATCTTTCAATCTTTTCCTCGATAATTTTCATGAGTTACCAAACTCTTGATAGGTCAATGCGCCCGAAAATTTCTCATTTACTTCTTAATAAGTAATCCCCCGTTTTATATCATCCTAAAGGTTTTGACTCATTACTCATTTGAGACATATTTACACGAAATTCACAGCAGCAATGATACCAAGGAGGCTACTTTATTATGAGGAGAAAATTGGGTGAGAGACCTGGAGTTTCATCATTCCAGCTAAATGATCCTCTTTCCATTTCCCGGACTTTTTAATGAAAAAATTCAAGAGATTATTATGTACTTCTAACTATGATTCAGCGACCGTTCCCGATATCAGTGGTTAGCGTTATTTTCAACAGAGTAATTATTGCTACACTTGAACAAAATTGTGATTAGATCCCATTCAACAAAAACTGATTGCGAGATTCTGTTAGCCTTGTGTAAATACGCTCAAGACAATCAGTCTCCTGTCAAACTTCCGCATTTCTTCCCCATTCTCAACTTTTATAAGCCCTCACAGCAACGTAGCTCCTCTAGTAGCCTTTGCTAAGTATTGGCTATCAGGATAGTGACGCTAAAAGTTAGATCCAAACCACATCCTTGTATAATAGCTAGCAACAATGTGTCTTAATCGTCAACATGTTGTCCCCTCTCAGTCTATGGCGCTTCTAGTTGTATTCTTATAGCTCAGCTCCCATCGTTTCGACTTACGGCGACGCTGTTTTCGAGGATATAATGCGTGGAAAGTGCGAAGACAGCTTGTAGTTGAGGAGGCGGCGGGGGACGGAGGGAGGAAATGGGTGATGATGATGAATTGTTAGGCACGGCGGGGCGAAGAGGAAAGCTGTGATACATAACTCCAAACTCCGAATACGGTTGCCGAAGAGTAATCTCTGAGATGGAATGAGAGGAGAAAGGGGGAGGGGAAGGTGAAAGGAAGATGAAAGGAGATTTCGAGGAGAGCATGGAATTAGCAAATGGTGTTGCTTGGAAGCACGAAAACCTATTATTATCATTGCCTGATCGGGAAAAGCCAATGAAATATGTTTTAACGTTATGGATGATTTCCGGCTACCGCGGTGTTGGGCAGGATTAATTGTTTCCCATCGAACGAGAATAACGAAACCTATTTACAGCAAAAGTCGGTTCCGTATTAACTTATTTCTGTGTAACGTAACTTTAATTACATAAGGCAAAGAATTATACAAGGATGCGTTCATCGGCTGATAGGGATACGATGGCAGCAATCGCCTTCCCCCACATAATTATTTTGGAACATCAGCAATTCACCCACGGTATAAGGATTTAACACTAATAGTAAAATGTTTTCATGGCAGTTTTGCCAGTAATGGATTTTTTCTTTTGATTTGTGTGAATTTAAGCTTATATTTTCATTACTTTCAAAGCCACGTGTTCATACCTTGATCTGACACATGCAGACTACCTTAAATCGCGGTCGGCAAGTCTCTGAGACAGGATTGTTCAACCTGTCAGCCCGAGGGCCAGTTTTGAATTTTATTAAACACGGACCAATAAGCACCTCATAAATTAGTCTATCATTTTCCGGTGCAATGATTTCATACTTTCTCAAAACAGCATTGTGCAGATTTTTTGGTACAAAAAACCACATATGCATAATCAACTTATGCGAATTATTGTGTAATGACTGCGATGGACTGAACTTATTTTATCTCATGATACAAGTTTCTGAGACCGAAATTCGTTTTACCAGACTTCGGGAAGAGCGATGGGCCGGTTTAAAAACCCTTCAGCGAGCCACATTCTGGTCCACCGTCCGAATGATGGACAATCTCTTTCTAAATTCGTTCCTGAATCTGCTTCATTCCGATAAACCAGGTTAACGTTACAATGTTATTTTAAATATTTAATTTAGGATACTAACATCCAATATCTGACGGTGATTTACTTTCATCCTGTCCGGGTATAAATATTAGGTTTATGAGGTTGGTCTGAAAAGTTTCCAACCCCAGATTTTTCAGAAATCTACAGAAAATTTTCAGAAAACGTGTCGAGAAATGGCGAAATGTCGGAAACTTTTCAGACCACCCATGTATTTAGACATATTTACTTAAAATATTAATTTTAATGCAGCACTATCTCGTAAATCAAAAACTTCAATCTTATCCCCACGTCTTGGTAACAGTCCTTGTACATAGTTTTACTAAACTTTAATCCAGGGAAGGTAATAAAGAGAAAGATTATTAGCGGTTCGGGAGTGATATTCGAAATTCTTTTTTAATTTGGAAAATAAACTTCTACCCTGCATAAATTAATAAAATTTTCTAAGATACTACCCGGGACATTTGACGATAAATTATTTCCGCTTAAGGTTAAGATCCACTTAATTATGAATCAGCGAATAGGTATCAATTTCACTTTATACGGAGATCAATTAAATTATGCATTAACACTACATCACTCAGGAAACACGTTCATTTTGGAAAATATTTCGAATCGTTTAATTATCCTCTAAAAGCCTCGGTAACTCAAGCTAAGTAGGGTTAAATGCGGGAATGAAACTTTTGCTGATAAACTCTATGTTTATTCATGACCAAAATGACCGGGGATAAAAACCTCTAATCATTCATTATTCATGAGTTAAAGGTTCTGAAAATAATATTCCATGAAATGCGGCTACTTGAATGCTAATGGTAAAGAGCAGGAAAGGTTGATTTTTGTATCGTTTGTTGTGACACTTAGTAAGTCATCTCATCATTTTTTTACATAGGTTATCCTCAGTATTCACCCATCCTTCCAAATTGTGATCTTTTACTCTAAGGAATAGTACTCGTGACCTAAAATACATGCTAATAGTGAAAAGCAGGAAAGGTTGACTTTCGTATCGTTTGTTGTGACACTGAATCATTTCATCATTTTTGTGACATAATATAGGCTATCGTCAGTATTCGCCCATCTTTTTACATTGTGATCTTCTTTTATAGAAAGCAGTACTCGCGACCTTAAATACATACCCTTGGGCGGTACTTACACACGTACCAATCCTTTTACCCCTTTTGTTTCCCGCACCATGGTCATCGCAACACACTTGGGTCATTCTACACTACACTGCTCCTACAACTTCTCCTACCACTCTACACCCCCACCACTGGCCATCCACTTCTCCGACAGCACCCTTAAAACGTGGACGGTCAGCCAGACCCAATTTACTGCCGAAAGTTGTCCGGTCATAAAATGCCTTTTTGGGTCGCTATGTGAAGTTCATTACCCTTCGTTTACTGCCAAGCAGCTTTGAGTGCACGAGTTTCTCGTTTTGCGTGAAATCCTAACTCCGTTGTGGCGAAAACATGCCAACTCCTCGCTACTTCCCCGAGACTGCGAGCGAAATGCCCATATGCTATGAAAACTTCTATTCCTGACTATGCTTTTACCGCCCTGAGGATGAATAGAAGAGGGCCGAATTTTTCACCTCGTGATACGCACATAAATTAAAATGCCATAGTCTTGGTAAATTCTTTTGGTTTATACCGTAACTTGGTAACATAAAAGTTTTGGATGGCTTGGATTATGGTTTATGGTTTTCCTCCCTTATAAGAAAAAGCTTTTATGCCCTGCTAAATAAAACATAAAGATTAGAAAGCAAAAAAGTAAGAGAATGCGCTCGAAAAAGTTTAATGCCGCTCGGGAGACTGTGGAGTGGTAAACTTTTTCCATTTTAAAATTCTCGGTATAAGTGAGATTTAGTGAAATAACGAATATTACGACTAGATTCTTCACATAGTAAGAAATCCATTTTACATGCTCTTATAACATTCAGCACTGAATCAATGCTGATTGGACAGCCAACCTCCGCCACTACAGCTGCTAAAGTGTGAATATGCCATTCATTTAATTTACTTCCTATATTCAGCAATTAGAGAAAGGACGATTTTATCGAGGCTTGAAGGTAAATTTAAAATCAATAAGGAATTTCAGCAATTGAATGTTGAAAATCCAATTCAATTCAATAAAAAAAAGCAACGGGCATCTTTGCTTTGGTGATATTTTGTTTGAAATTATTTTGAAAACTCCTTTTTCTTCGATTTAAACGAAGTATTTTTAAATATGAACAGTAACTGACAAAAATAATATATTTACATTTTTGCCATTCTATCATCTTTCATTCGTAGCTCATATATCGCTTACTTCTATATTTTACTTTAATTTTTAATTGCTTATTGAAATCCATGCCATTTTTGGTTGAGTTGCTCGGGTTGGACTTGTTGTTTCTATAACTCGCTTCTCAGGGATAACACATTGGCCTCCAACATACACTGTAGAAGAGGAGAATCTATTCCAGAAGCTATCATACATATATATCCTCCAAAATACCGTCTTTTAAGTAATGTGGGCTCACAATAGTGCAACCACATCTTTTGATAGGGAAGAGCTAACGGAACTGAGTATTTGGTGGAGAAAATGAAGTCTTTTAGAAACAGCCGTCATCAACAGCAACATTAAATTTGGTGAAAAGCCCAAAATGAGGTCAGTCGAACGGTGAACAATATTTTAAGAAATTTTA
Organism: Pachydiplax longipennis; assembly: GCA_036926295.1. Lineage (NCBI taxonomy): Eukaryota > Metazoa > Arthropoda > Insecta > Odonata > Libellulidae > Pachydiplax > Pachydiplax longipennis. The sequence continues at coordinate 42,510,202 of JAVFKF010000002.1, forward strand.
TTGACTCGAGAAAAAAAAATATTTTTTATGTTTCTCCATATTGAGATAACAGGAATTTTTAGATACTCATGTTATCGTGCCATATTTTCACATTTTCATTTCTCCTAAATTGATTTAAATCAAACGTTGATATTAAGTAACCCAAAATATAATTCGGGCAAATCCAATAATTAAGGAAAACTGTATGAAAATAAAAATACTAAAAATACTTTTAGTAAAAATTCTGGATGGCAACAAACCTCAAAATCAAGCATTGTAAGCTATTCTATCGTTAAATTGCCTTGTTTACGCTTCGTCAAGCAAGAACACATTGCTTCATACTCCAACGAAAAGAAGCAGTTAAGAGAAAACGTCTCATATGGCAAATCAAGAGCTTCTCGTCGTTATAGGCGGAAATGATGGAGAAACTGGTCTTTTCCCTCGGAAAAATTCCCAATGAATTTCAGCTCCAAAAAAGATCAAGCAATAAAGAGGGGGAGGCGGGAGAGTTGATGAGGAAGAGGAGGAGGAAAAAGGCAGGAATGGGAAAACGAAGATGAAAAGAGAGATTGAAGATGCTGAGAAGGGAAGGCGACAATAAAATGAAGGGGATGGATGGCTTTTAAACGTCAAACCAGAAAAGGAATAAAGGTTAGAACACGTCGCTCGTTTCCTTCTTTCTTCCTCCTCTTTCCTAATTTCCCTCCAAAAGGAGAGGACTATCTGCGCCCAGATAATAATCACCCGCGAATCCCTCCCCCATCTCCCGTATCAATCGCCCGACTACGCAAAACTCTCGACCATTAACTTCAAACTTTTATGCCCGTTTGAAATCTCAACTTTATTCCGCCATAACCGAATACATTTCGGAATTCTAAGGTTTAATTCTTCCAATGAGTATCGTGTTTTCCTTTCGGCTTCCTCAGACCTCTAGTACCCGTTCTCATTAACATGCGAAAAACTGGCTCTTGAAGTGGCGTTATTGTTGAGTGAGATCGTAAAGGCGGCGCAGAGGAAGGGAAGATGCTGCGCACCCAGTTAGCTTCCCCCCCATCTGCCGTCCGGATTTCCATTTCCAAAGAACTTGGACGGAAAAGGATAAGAAGAGACAATGATCGGGAAGAGAGAGGTTAAAAATTTCTAGGCAGCGAGTCAACTCCCTCCCGCATCACGAGATTTCGATTAAAGGTTGATTTAAGGGCGCCCTCACCCTTCACCGGTACCAAAATAAATTCGGTGGTTTCACCACAAACGAAAATTTATAGTTCTTAAAAAGTTCCGATCCAAATAACAATTGGTGTATCTCCCGACTGGCTCCATAAAGTTGTCTGGAAAGGTAGAATGACCTCTAACAGATGATCCCGTCCCGTGAGCGTATCCGCCGCGCGACTGCGATACAAAGCGGTGAAGGAGTCCATTAGAATTCCAGGAATTCGCCCTAACGTAAATACAAACGGCGTGATTTATTCTTCCTCGCTTGATATCAACTCAAAACAAGCGGCGCTCGATTTATTTAAGAGATCCGCGCAAGGATGTATTCTCCCGGAAAATGATTAATTCGGGCGTATGATTTCTTATTATGTAAACAACTTCGGAACGCGAAAGAACGCGCTCAAAGCGACTCTCTTTATTATGTAAATGAGCCGAAAAGTGCAAAATATTACGGCCCAACTTTTTTAACACCAACTAGCGTCTCGTACAGCTGCAACGCGGGCATTATGATAATTAACCGTATTATATTACCGGGAGACCGAAGCCACCTCGGTTAGCGCATTAGCGGCGAAAAATATTTTAATGACCTCACAAACACACACCGGCCACATGAAATATTTGGCATAATACACGCGTTTCTGGAAGCGGGACAAAGGAATACCACGAGCAGTCAAGTTGTGAAACGGAGATTCCCAATTTTTATTCCGGATTCCTTCCGAGCGACAAAAAGGGACGGCGTAAACGAAGTTTTACGAAGACGTTTCGCCTCCTCTTTTTCCCTAATTTCCGAAACTTCCGCGTGCTGTACCCCAACCTTCTCCTCGTCATCATCTCCGAAAAAATCCTCAGCATTCTCCACGATGATGTGGACGTATTTGATCATCGGACCTCATTTGTTCCGAACGTAATTAAGAAGGGAACGGCGGGACGAAAAAAGCGACTTTTTTTTTGAATGGCGTCGAGAAGCGTTAAAAGAGGAGGGAGTGGAGGCAAAAAAGGGAATGGAGGAGGAGTCGGATTCCACGGAGGAAGAAAAGGGGAGATTCGGGGATAAGAGATGGGGAGGGAAAAGGAGATGAGGAATTCGGAACACAAAGGAGAGGAGGTGTGAAGAGAGCGGTGCTTATTATTCTTCCTACTTTCTTGGAACTATTAAGGATTCTATGGGGTGAGTTGGGGGAGGAGGGGGGCGGGAGCAAACGGGGGGGCGAATGATGTAAAGAGAGCCGCGCGGAATTTTCGTTCTCGGCTCCGTGGCGACCGCAGCGCACCTGTCGTCCTGTCACTCAACTAGCGCGGGGGAAAATGAAGTGGGGGAAGAGATTGGGTTGGAATGGGGAGAGGGAAGGGGTTATCGGGGGTGGTTTCCGACGGAAGGATGGTTTTTTGGTGAATTTTTTCACCCGCGGAGGAAGTGGGGAAGATGGAAATTGCGGCGGGTGCCGTGGTGTTTTAATGCAGTCGAGTGCATGTTGAGGGTAAAAAGTTCTTCTAACAAGTTATGGTGCGTGCATGGCGCGTGAAAAAAGGAGTGTTTGGTTCCCTTTGTTTAGAATAGTACGTTGTTTACAGGGGCAAAAACAACAGAAGTCTTCAGAAAGGATTGCCTCACAAATATAAGAATGCTACATCAAAAATAGTTTTGAAAAGCAAAAGAAAGCCCTCCATTTGTCATCAGGACCACACTTGGCGCAAAAAATCGAAGGCGACCATACACTCCGAAAAGGTTACCTTACCGCATTTCTATACTGACAAAGCCCACGTGGAGATATACAATTCTCCACGCTCGTAAAATATATACCCAAAACATAACGAAGATCTTAATTTTCAAACAGCCAAAAGAAAACTTAAAAATAAGTCTCCGATCAATGAAACAACAGTAGAAGTAAAGGAATAACATATAAGCTGCTTTCTCGAACATGCATTCAAATATTTTTTCTAATAATTCGCAAAATTTAAACAGCTTAAGTTGTACATACAAGATGATGACTACCACCTGGCCAGGTGCCTACTAGTGCCTAGTCTTGTCAACAATAAATAATCTGTACAGTATTAAGCTAAAAATCTAGTTGAATCCTAAACCCCGCCATCATTAGCTAACGAAAGATATAAAGAGCGAATGAGACTTACTAAACAAGATAAGGAGTGAGTTTCCTTACTTTTCTCACTGAGCCAGAATACTTTCGGCAGAAAGTAGTCATCGCAGAAAAATAATCCTTTGTAAAAATTTAATAGAAAGTAACGGAGAAATTACACATTGTCCGAACGTGCATTCATTATAATAGAGAAAAGTTTAATAACCAAAAAAATTTTCACTAATAAATTCGCAAAGTTACAAATGCTGCTTTATCCTGAACTCTATCATTTCGCTAGCATTACAGAATTATTTCTTCTGCGGTGATTCAGTTCCTCTGATTTTTCACGTGGGCATTTGGTCATTAGGAATTACCCTCGAGTAAACACGAATTTTTCCATGAGTCTGCTGTAGATCACTCCCTCCACTGATTTCGCCAATTTAGACAACGTTTGTCTCCCTTTCTTTGAAGTCGCCATCGCAGATTAATTTTGAAAATGTGCTCTGTTCCTAAAACCCACGAGGTCCGACTTGGCACCGCTTCAGCTAAAAAAAACTCTTTGAAAGTATTTCATTCATTGTCCCCACCGATGACACTTTACTGACGCAGTTTCTTTAAATAAATTCTCAAAATCATTTGTCCTCGAGCGGAAAAAATCAACCAGAGGTCGACTGTTTTATCTGGTCAACTGGGAGGAAATAACACATTTTACGGCGATACTCGTTACGCCATTTTCGGCGTGGAATACATCGAAATTATCTTCAGCTGCTAACTATAACACAACACAAGCAAAACGCAAATAAGTATCCTAACGTTATCCTTATCTTTCATAAGTGATTGTAACGGAGACTGTACAATTTTATATGACGCTTTATGAAATAGTTTCGAGTAAAAGTAACAATATATATAAACGAAAAATTTCAAAGGGATGAAACGAGAATCATTGCAATAGCCCATAATATTATGACATATTGCGAAGTGATAGCTTATCACTGCTTCATCTGTTGATTAGAACAAACTTTGAGCATATGCATAATATTTCGCTTTTCTATGTACTGTATATTTTTTATTTACTGCATAATATATACAGCATAACATATCAATCTCGACTACTGGATTCTGAATACTTCCCTTGTACGGTTCAATAAACAACTAATTATTTCATGAATACTTGAGAAATTAAAAATATTTATCTGAGTCTGGACTGGAAAACGTCCCTAATAATAAATTTTGAATAACAAACAGGATTAGGGGCATATTAAAAGTTTTTATTTTCTAAAATTTTCATTCCGCTATAACTTGAAACGTAATGTGTATTCTAAGAGTGAAAAACGTAACACAAGACACAACTTTTTTGCCGCAACGAAAACACAATTCCTTCTTTTTTTCGTTATTCGGCTCCGATTGAAACGAAATAATCGAGCGACTTTCATCATCTCGTAAAAGAAAACACAAGCCATACTGCCTGCCGTTACTTGTGAATGAAACCAGAAAAAATATCCCCGCGTCACGGCGACTACGCGGTAGGTAGGCAAGGACGAAATTTAATGCGGATGCTAAGAAAGAGTAACGAGTCAATGTCGGATTTTTTTCCTTGTCATTTTTTCCTTCAATTCCCCGCTCTTGTTTGTTATGGCGAGGACACGCGAGCGCATGGATGTGCGTCCTTCGGATGAGACGCTAAAAAACGCGTGTGGCCTCCTCCCGAGAATTTTCGCCCTCACCGGGTCCCCGCACATGTGTGTGTGAATCCCCATAAAAGGTTCGCGACAGGAAGGGCATCCGGCTGTAAAATAATATGCTAGAAATGCAGAGTGAATGAGCACCTCGGACTCCAGAAGAAGCAGCCAAGTTATGTAAAGAGATAGGAGTGGAGCACTACCGCTATATTTCCGAGGAATGTAAAGGATACTGAAATGAGCACAAAGAAGCACTAGAATGTTAATTTTTTTAAACTGATGTTGAATTGTCCAAGCATATATTTCGGTTAAAGTAGGAAGCAATGTCAATGAACGAGGAATTCTCAAGCCAAAAAGAGGCGAAGAGATTAATGAAATAATCTTCGAGTAAAGTTTATCCTAGTTTCAAATATTTATTAAAGATAAAGATTATTCTTAATCGTGTCCTCATTTGTAGCTTAAAGGCAATTAAGTACATCTATTACTTTATTTTATGATAGCCATTAATTTAGCGTAATATGTCACTTGCGTAATATCACTGACGCACCTTGCACAGGTTAAGAGGAGCATCTGCTCCGGGCCCCGTGTATCCAGGGATTCCGTATTTTTAAGTATTTAAAGTTCAGTCATGAGTGTATTTCTCATCCAGAAAATACCTGATTAATTTTAATCAAAAATTTAACTACAGCGAAGAGAAATAAAAATTAAGAAAGATATCGAAAATTTAATCACTAGCCAGGAGATCATCTAGAAAATTTTCAAGTGGTTGGTGGGGCGGAGTGATTGCAGTCAATTTCCATGTTTCAATGCAGTTTTTATCGAGATAAATGTAGTGGATGTATTTTGTACGTAGAAACACGTCGTAATCAGATTTTAATTCAAACGTTTCGTCACATTGCATGCAAAATATCTGTATTAAAAGTTAACAAGAGGGCAGAGCTAACCATCTGGGAAAATGAGCTTGAATGGGCGAAATGGAATACAGAGAAAATTAGATGTATGAAATTTATAGAATATAAGGGGATAAATAAAAAGATATATGGATGTGGCTGAAGTAATGGATGTAAGACACCTTGAAATATTTACGAAAATAATTGAGGAAATTAGCGTGCTTAACCATAAACGGAATGGCCTGATCATTACGCACGTAAAACTTTAATAAATAAGTAAAATTTCAAGAAATAAATGAGTTTTTTATTCCATCTTTGCATACTGATATCTAAAAATTTCCTTTCCACTAATTAGTTAATCTGCTAGGTGATAAAATTGCTCTAAAAATTAGCAATAGCCTTCAAGCTAATAAAGAAGACTACTATCTGAATTAGCGAAAGACTCTGACATCACATTAGAGGACTGTGAAGGACAAGAGTAACCATTCGAATTCGTTCATCACGCATTTCCCTTTAAAGCATAAATTATTCCCATCAGCGTGAAATACCGAGACTGCTTTTTATTAAATCGTTCCCTTGATGATGAAAAAGTCGCGCATTACTAGATTGGTCACCTGATTATATACTGGGACGTGAAGAGGAAACAACGTTGAGCTCTCTAACGAGATAGCCATCTAAAGTAATTATTCGTAATTACTTCATCGTCAACATATTAGCGAAAATATCCCGTTCGTTCACAATGCATTTCTTTTTAATTTAAGTTAATTTTGGCATGACCAATTCGGTGATAGTTAGGCACACTTTATTTAGCACGTGAATTAAAGGGGGTTAAACATTCTGCGAGTAGTTAACAGAAAGCTCCATTCCGATATGATTAATAAAAGTAAGTAGACGAGACTTTGGTCGAAAAAAACTGTCTAAAATGAGGAAAATATTCATATTCAGAAATTACTAATAAAATACCTGGAATTCACCTCAAAACAAGTTCCTTGAAATGATTGGTCCCATGGACAACAACAGAGCCTTTCATATCACAAATTCGACGAATGGATTTGCAAGAGGAAAACGGAAGGTCACGTCTTCCAACTCGGGGAAAAAAGCGTTAATAAAGCACGACACCACAAAGGATACATAGCAGTTAATAAGGTTGATATCCGGTAAACTCAGAATCTTATGGTTTCGATTCAGAGAGCTCTGCAAATTCACCTCCCACGATTAGCAACCAGCGTCTCGAGCCGACGAGCGTTCCCTCCATGTTTTTTACCTCAAAGCCAGGCGAGCGGAACGCTAAACGCCACTAATTAAAAGCATCTTACCAATACGCATACAAATTTCTCCGTGACAAATCGCCAGCGATAATTATTCCGCCATTTAAGATTCCACGCCGCGTCGGGAGATGGCCGGAAACGGAGCTGAAGAAGATTGCGCGCGCTTATGTCATTTAAAGAAGGCAGTCGAATCCGCGGCATTTAGGGCGTTTCATAAAGAGGGAAAGGATGAAAGGGAATCGGTAGGAAGAATCAAGGGATGGAAAAACAGAGAAAGGAAATGCCAGAGGCGGTGGGGAGTCTGATTGATGCTTGGAGGAGGAGGAATGCCCCGAAGATAAAAAAGAAAGGGAAACACGTGCTCCAGTGCGTGTCCCCCGATGATCCCCTGGTTTCGATTCCAACGCCCTCTGCTTAGAGGAAACAAATGGAGCGAAAGGGGGGATGGGAATGTGGGCCTCTAAATGGGCTGCCAAGGAACTCCGTCACGACCAAACGACGTTTTAATCTGCGGACAGAGAAAAAGACTAAACTTGAACCGGTCCTCGTTTTCTTGGCTACCGTGTATTTTTTTGTCCCCGAGGTCCTAATTTCGAATCGTTTCGTCCGATAAATCTTTGTTATTAGGTCTATGTTTCTATGCTAAGTCCAGTGGGAGTCGGCGAAAGCAAGCTCCTTTTTATAGTCATCCGGAGCTAGGATGCTTTTTTGCTGGTGGCTCGCTTTTTAGCTTCACCCTAAGACAAATTCGTATGATTGCTGTTGATAAGAGCTTATTTTGAAATTGATCTATTCGGTCTCTAAAGGTGATTCGGCTTAATATCGAGTCTAGTAGATATCGTGCGATTGAGAGCTGGAGGTCTAACATCAAGGGTCATTTCAAGCACCATGAATAGATATCACTTTGAGATTTTAACCTTCCGCACGTATTATATTAGTCTCGAATGAGTTTCATGATAAGCTAAAAATATGATGTGATACATATCTAAGGGAAAATTTCTATTCTTCAAAAGTCTAGCTGAATATAAATGGGAAAACTAGCCAAATTTTCACATCTGAGTAGTTGGATAAAAAGTTAAGATTACGAGTGGAAAATAGACAGAATCTATTAAGGAAATTTAAAAAGTAAGTCACCATCATGGAGGAAATACATAAATGTCTGAATGTTTCAATTAAATAAATTATAGTAAAAAAATTCCGACGGTTCGTTGAATTGTACAGCAATCCTCGAAACAATCAGCTGCTCTTCCTGGCATCACGTAAAATAGACTAGAAAGCAATCAACCTAAATACGAACTTCCCAGATAATTATGAAAACAAGAACCTTCTTTGTACTTAATACGCTTCGAAAGCAGAACGCTCAAAAGATGGCAACCGTCACTCAGCGTTCAGAAAAATTAAAGGAAAGGAATTCCCAAACAAATGTCTGTTTTATATAACGAAGAAATAATAGCTCGGTTCCCATCTCCCGCATTCCTGGATTGATTTATTACGGGTATAATTCTCATTGTTTTCGCAGCCATAAAAATCTTTCCTTTAAAAATAAACCCATCCATTAAAATTTTATCCTATCTCCGGAATTTTAATTTTACGAAGATAGAGATTTGCAATTGGAATAAAGCTTTATATTCAGAAAAGGGACACTTTGGCACCTTCCGATTGAGCTCGAGGGGAATTAATTGGATCGAAACAGAGACGAGATACAGACCTCTGAAGAAGGGAAAGAAGAAAGGGCTTCTCTGGGGGATGATGCCCTTAGAACTACAGATACGGACAGAAATAGATTGGGGATTGTCTTATAGCCAAATTCGTTCCCTCTCCGCCTGACCGCCTCAAAATCTCAGACCTTAACCTTACGCGAGTCGTTCCTACCATTTTAATCTTAATGAAATGATAAAATTTAGAATCTCAAGTATTATGATATCATTAGGGGTATATTTTGTGGATGAGAGCCCGTTATCAAACAATTTCAACTTTAGAAAAATATAAATTTCCGGCTTAAAGTAAGTAAAAAGCGTTTCCCATGGGAAAGGATTACCAGTAATTAATTGATCTTGATGATTTAGAAGGTATAAAATAACGATACTCCAATTTAGTTTCCGTTAATGCAAAATTGAGCATTCGTGGAAAAACTATGATTCGCTAACGAACGATACGACCACCACTATGCGGTAAATCACTCTATCAGGAATATTTTCTCTCAACTCGAATAATTCAGTTCATAGACATAAATGTACATCGAAGGAAATACGTTCCTTTTTCTTACTTGTTTTCAAGAACGGAAAGAAGATAGTGAAGATGAGAAGATTGATCAGATCAGAAGGAAAGTATTTAATGCCTAATATATTTGAGTGTTAGAACCCTTGTTACCATGCTTGTTTGAAACAAGCAATTAAAGAAGCAGAGGATGAAATTCCGGTTAAAAGTCTCTAGAAAAAGGACCCCATTGTTTTCGAATCACTGTATTCCATTATATTTTTTAATATGTTAAATTGAAATTTTGTGTGTTCATTAATTAATGATAGCTTTGTATTATTTCAATCGTCTTTAGATAATTCATAGTCAGACAATTCATTATTAATTTCATCTATTATATACTTGCAACCATTCAAGTGCTAAACCCCTTTCCCGTTTTCGTTTTTTCAATTTTGCGTAACAACTATTGAAATAAACTAAAGTATTACATTCCTTTTTAGAATGAAATAATTATATCCCATTTTACTCAAATCAAAATAATAAAATAATATCAACTACGTATCATCGAGGAACATTGCGATCAGTAATATCTCCGCAGTGTATTGCGATCAGTAGAGGGTTAAGACAATTGTAACATTTCGTAATGAGACCTTATCATTTTCCTCTATTTCCAGGGATTACGTCTGAGTGGAAAATTGTTTTTAGGCAAGAACTCTTTTCCAGGATAGTGTGTTCCACCCACTGGTTCTAAACTCGCGCCAATCTTCACACCTCCGTTAACTGTGTTCATCTCATCCATCGTACATCCTGTCACACATCCTCCTCATTATTCCTCTCGCCTGTGCACGTCCTTGCCAGGTGCTTTTCGACAGGTACCCTCAACACACATAAAAGTGTTGCCTGGCTAACATCCACCAACGGAAATATGCTTAATGCGCTGAAGCACTGCAAGATCCATAATTTTGGGGCATTCTTGAATTTTATTTAAGATGTTACTTGGTTTATATTCTCTTTATCCAAAAACTTAATGCTATCCGTACAAGAATAATATGAAGTAGTGTATGACATTATGTTTTCAGCTCATCAGTTTTCACTTCACAATAAAATTCACACTAGAAGTATAATCACATATAAATCGCAATCACATATAAAACGCAGTCTTTGCTTACTAAGCCATGTCTCATGAAAATTTAACATTTAATCCTTTGAAAATAATCAATGTGTTTTATTATATTCAAATAATATCTCTTACTCTGATGAAAATAAGTTCAAAATATAAGAATTCAAAATATTTAACCTCAAACCCATCTGATTTTCAACTGAATTTCTTTCTGAATGCTAGATGTCTTTCCCTTTCATTATCTGAAGAAATATTAACTACGTGAACCCTAGTGTGAAGATAGTGATAGTGAAAGGTTACCCAGAGAAAATGTACCAATCAATCGCAAATTGCGTATAGCTAAGCCTAGATCAGGTTCTGCGCATTAGCGAAGTAAATATAAAAATTTTAATCCAATCTGCATACAAATACATTTCTATATTTCTTAGAGAATACACTTTTGTAAATATTTTTTGGAATTAAAGGGAATTACACCTCTGACTTCTAGAGGTAAAGTTCGAGCCCTGTTGGTCTCCTTTCGAGTTTAAATGTACAAGTAAGGTGGAGCAAGGTTTAACTCCTCAGATTATGCGAAATCAAATCTTTTCGGCAAAAATAATTCCATTCTTATGATAATCATATGAGCAAAAACTAACAGTGATAAAAAGATTTCAAAAATTTCAAACGCAGCCGCCAAAGTCTTGAGAAATCTTTTTATAGGATATTCATGTGATCTTAGAATTTAGAGTCAAAACGGACCGACTCTTATCACCTATTAAAAATGCAACGCTTAAAGCTTTCTTTCTTTCTTTTTACACCTTAAAGCATACGACTGAAGGATTTTAGGTTTTATCGAGGCTATTCTGACGTGAAACCCAGTAAGACTATAAAACCAGCGTTAAAACTAATATTCTCAAATTTATTCCTACATATTAAAAATTCTCCTCATTAAATTTGAACTCACATATTTTTGCTATTTTCAAACTTAATGATTGTTAGTAGGGATTTATTTTCAAAATAAAATCCAACTATCCAGGAGAGGAGATTACTTACTTTGAAATAAATAGCGAACGAAGTTGTGGCTGGTTACAATTAAATTATCCCCGTTTTCAAAGCGTATATTGTAAAGTCATTTGAATACAAAGATATTTCACTCTAGAAATAAAAGTATGACCTTTAAAAAGAGTCAATGCCTCGACATAAGATGAAAATAGCCGAGGATGAGAGGAATGAGACTTGCAAACGAATTTTATTGCATAGCGTTTATTGCCATCACAAATATTCGGTACATATTTTTTTACGCTCAAGTATTAATTCGGAGGGGGGGGGGAAACGGGATAGTTTCAAACAGGAAAACCTATGATCGATCAAGGAAACGATTAATATTTGTTAATGCAATGACAAAGGAATATGTAATCTAGATTAGATTGAGAGATATTTTTACTTGATCAGCGTAGTTAAAGATAGTAGTCATGGAGAACAAGTTACCATGCTAATGACCGATTTCCATGAATTGGTTACATAAAACTTCTACATACAATCTTAAACTGTTGCATAAATAGTATTTAAGTATCACTTCGATGTTTCGAATACAACATCCATTCACCGTATCTGGAAATACTCTTGAAATCAGTTACTGATATTATTTAACTCAAAACAAGCTCCACTCTCAATCAAGCTGGTAAAGAAAGCGGATACAACACGATAGTGTGTATTTAAGTCGTGCCCTTGCTCAATTACGGAATTTCTTAGAGGAACATGTCTAAAATCTAAGTTTCTAGTTGTCATAAATGAAATTTCATTATTTGATGAAAGTTTTCATTCTTTGCCTAAAAAATGTAAAGAAGGAAAACATCCTCCATCAATTGACATAATTAATGAGTAAAAACCACGGGTGAAAACTACCATATACTTAGAATTAGCTGCAGATTCAGGTTACAGATTCAGGCGATCGAATCCCTTTATTTGTACAGCTATTTACTTGGTGAGTCAAAAGGATTTTGTCAAGATTGTTTGTCATTAACTTGTAATTAGTAATCCTAAAATAATTTAATATTTGCATTACTTTGAGAAGCTGTTTATTGGCGAATATGGACGTATCTTGTTAGCTACGGGACAAAAGTACAGAATTGTATCTGAATCGGGTTCCTGTCAGTCATCCTAACTGTTTTCCAATGAAAACTGTTCAAAGGCCTCTCCCGGCTGTGAATCCTTCCCCCAAAGAGTTTCGGAAACGAATTACTTCATAATATTAAAAGATGGGAGATTCATAAGATTTTAAAAGTTAACTTCTAACTAAAGATGAGCTTATATTGAAGCAGAATACTGATTTATTCCTGAATCCACATTATTTCGATGTCACCATTTGTGATGCTGAAGGCAATCAAATTTTGACCACAATATTCCTTTAAGTGATTAACAATTTACAAAAATGAAATATCCACTAAATATTAAAATACACCCGAATTCATACAACAAATAGAATATTTATTGCTCCAAACACATTTTTCTAATTTTAAAATATCATTCTTATACTTTATCCCGGTTTTATTAAGAGGCATTTAAGATATCTATTCAACATAATATAATTTCCAAGGTCTAATAATATTTCATTCCTATGATAATATTCACTTTTAATATGCTAAGAATGTGTTAATTCCACGCCTGAGTTTCACTGTTTCGTTATACTTATCCCATATCAATTAATATAGCCGCGTGACTTTTCAATTCTTTGTACATTTCCCATCGGAGAAAAAACCGCCAGTCTCTGCTCTATATGTTAATTCCATCACGTCTACTCCGCCGCTCCTCACATAAAATATAAAAATATAATAAGGCGAGGCCTAATGACACCCCCTGCCACACACCCCGGGCGACCCGAAGAGTGTTCCTGTAAATGTAAAAGCAATTAACGCGTATATAAAGCCTTCCGGCTCTATTCGTTCATAACTCCAGATATAACCTTTCACACAGCCTTCCCCTCCATAGCTTCCTCATCAAGAGCTCTCTCCCCACCACCGATACAGCATCCGCCTCCTCACAAGACAACTAAACCCTTTCCTCGCGCTTACCAACTCAAACAGCAGAAGGCGAGAAACACAAATAATCGGCGCATCAAAATGTTTTCTCCACCCTCTTCCCTTTTCCTTGCAGTCATTCTTCCTCCCTTACTTTCATCTCTCTCTCTCCCAGTCGCATATACACACAATCACCGTTTTCCCCCCGTCTTTGCATTCTGTTTCAACTCTTGGCGTGTTGTGGCAAATGTGAAAGATCGTAAAGAGAATGGTGGCGTATTTAGTCGCGAAGGACTCGAAGGAAGTGAGTATAATTTACTAGTGAAAGGTGCTTGCATTCTGTAAGCTTTTGATAAATGTCTCGCTACGGAGTTTAACAAGAATCGAGTGGCAGGTTACGCGGGAGACATGGATTTTGAATAAAAATGTCTGCGCAGTACATAACCTCGGTCTTAAATGTAATTCTAAGATTTAAACGGTAGTAGTAAATGTTATTCGATAACATGAATGTTAGTGGTTTTTTTACACTTCATCTCGTCTGGATCTTCTTAGCAAGGGAAATTAATGTAATGGTTAATTTGAATGAATAAATTCTAAATGAAAAAGCGATTTGCTTTTCAAGTCAATAATCATAGTTATTGTTTCGATACGAGATCGGAAACATTGAAATCTGACTCCTCGTCAATATAATTTATTTCAAACATCATTGGTATTAAGCAACTGATCATTATCAGGTTATCATTTTGTCATTAATGTGCTAACATTCACCTAATACCATAGTTCAAAAAAAATTCCATTCAAAGGATTTTCCTGAACTTATTTCCAGAAATTCTAGGAAAATATTACCCTATTTTCTCTTCCAAATTATCATAAATGGGCATAGTGAAATTTTCACTGTTTAGGAAACTTAGATATGAAACCGTGATTAATGACAGGTCGGAGTATTTTCGGATTCTTTTTCTTCGATGAATTCAAATGTTCAATAGCAATTCAATAAAATGATTTCTAATGGTTTGCTGGCTGCTCATATTTTTAATCTCATCGCATGATAAAAAGCATCAAGGAGTAAAGAAATAAGTTATGCCTCCCAAAGTTACATGTGTTTGAATGAGTAATTCATTATTTAATTTAGCTAGATTTCACCACATTGTAGTTTTATCGAGTTTCTAGATTCTGACATCATAATTTGTAATTAATTTTAGAAATTCGAAGCGTAGTACGATATGTCCATTAACGACACTTAATGAGTATAAGAGAAAAGTAGAAATTTCTACACTGCAGTCAAATGTAATGATATGAACTGATTTATTAATATTAAGGTAGCGTCTTTTGATGTGAAAGTTCCACGAATTCCCCACAAAACAAGGGACAAAAGTGCGCGTCCTTAAGAGGGGCAATGCACCTTTCCTCGTCCTTCGTGCCGAGCTTATAAATCATCCCTCTTAACGACCACTAATTTTCACGATATTCGGAGCGAAATGTGAATAAAGATTTTCACATGAAAAGAAGCTCATCTGTCGGAAAAGAGGCTATAAGATCAAGAATTATGCCCAAGACTTATTTACTGGGTTCTAAACTTGCAAATGGCGGAGAACTTAATGTTCTGAAGAGGTAATTTCTCTTTAACGAAACGTATTAACCGCTGTACATATTCATTTTACGGATCCTATCATAGGGAAAGTGCTGAAATTAACTCGTAGCAGCTTAGATTGATAGCTATATAATTTTCCTTGGAGTAAACTGTGAAAACTGGAGAAAAATTCTAACTAGGAGAATTTCTTATCTATATGTAAGTATATCCAAGTAGCCATCTCTTCAGGCTTCGTTCTATTCTCTCATCAATGTAAAAAGAAGTTTATATCAGTTGCTTCTCTAATGTAACACAGAGTCACATCACCAATTTCGAACAACCTTTCACTTAAAGAGCGAAGCAGGATATTTTCCATATAAATACCAAAAAATATATAAAATGATTTGCTACTAACAATAACTTGGATTCGCAAAGAATTGACCCTTTCCGAATGGGGAAAGTTACTTGGGCTTTTACATTAATTAATCATAACCTGAATTTAGGAATAATAAAAAATAATTTTTTTGCTGGAAAATAAAACGCAATTTCATAAAAATTAAACCGAAGCGCCTATACCCAGAGGCAACTGAAAGGTTCCCAAAATATAGCTAGAAGCTTTAGAAACTTGAATATTTACATTCGTCATCGAAATATGTATCATTCTTCCTCCTGAGGAAATCATAAAAAGGATCAAACTTTTTACTATGAGAATGTTGCACAGTATTTGCGAAACATTTCAGTATAAAAATTTCAGGTAATTACACGGTTATTCACTACTGAGGAGACTCAATGGCAATCACCTTTCCAAGTGTTCAATACATCCTTTTCGTCACTTCCTGTTGTAATTGTACGCACGAATTTAAATAATACTGTTTTCCCAATATCCTTTACTAAATAACGTGAAGGTAAAATAAGAAATAATTGTATCTATATATACTCAGCGAACAAACTCGTTTCGATTCGTACAATTTTAATATGAAACTTAATATAGGTAACAAGCAACCCAAGAGCGGCCTGATGATTATATACGCCACCTAAAGGTCTCCCGTATGGTCGATTGTTTCTTCCGATCTTCTGACGAATAGAAGTTCCCACCCATCGCCAATACTGTGTTCCAATTTTTTAGTTAGTTTGATGGCTAATAACTCTAGCTGCGGAAATCTTCTAAGCTAAGAATCGTAATTTTAATCGTCAGATTGAGGAACACCGCATCGGGAGTACCTGGAATGAGGCTTTCCTCGCACAGCGGAAAATACATACGAATTTATTCCCAATAATCCATGATTACTGAATAGAAAAACTGGAACGCATCCAACCTAAAATGCACCTCCACATCCAAAAAATTAAAATATCACCGCGAAAATCCAAACTTTTAATCATCACATTCCATCACACCCCAGTTGCCGAATCCTCTCGTACACAAATCTCAATATTTCCCTCGTCTCTCTCGCCACACCTCCCCCTCGGAAAATCCATTTACTGCAGCACTCCTTGAAATCTTCAAAATGTCTCAAGTCAGCCCTTTTACCCTTCACTTCTCTCTCTCTTTCTCACTCACTCCCACCGAGACTACTCTGTAAATAAACCTTTCCGCTAGCCGTCTGTTTGCGTGGAAATGTCAGGCATAACGATGTTTTGATGTGGCACGCCCTGGAGGAAGGGGGGTAGAGGGAGGGAGAGGTGGTGCTAGTGAGACGGACGGAGGCTGGGAAGAGACGTATTTGGGGGGGGGAGATGAGGGGGAGTAAGTGATGATGCTGATGGCAATTTGGGAGATTGAGTGATTCGGGAATGGTTCTAAGAAGGTGGGATGTTTTCCGGAAGGATATTAATTTGTTCGCGAGATTACTATCCGCTCGTTGAAGATGTGAAACTCGTAATTCTCCCTTTCCCTCGCTCTAACACCTTTCGAGATTCGTTAAATTGCCCTTCTACAGTTACTCATTATGTGCAAGCGCGATTTCCTAAACTTTTTAAGAGGAGTCGTTCCGATATTTTTTCCTCCGGTCGTAAATTTTTGAAGCGGATGTTCCTAATCCATCCGTCAAAGGTTTAAAAATTAAGAATCTCGCTTGAAAGGGGAATAGGAAACATAACTAATTCAAAAGGATAAATGTAAGGAAACCATCGATCTAACAGGAAAAGATTCGCTCATATTTACATTTGAGGAAAATTGTGGTGACGTCTTTCTGGATCGTAAAATATATTTTCCGTTTCAATCTATGAAAAAAACTTGGAAAATATCCCATCCTCCATTTTAAGATTACGATTCAATCAAATAAAGGGTTGTTATTATTTTTTATCGTTTAACCTATATCAATTAGATGTGACCACAGTTTCGGTGCACAAGTTAATTAGTTACTGCAGCATTTCTTAAACTTTATTGTTTCTAAGAAATTAAATTTTTATGGCGTGCAATTTATATTCCATAAGCATTTCTAAAGAATGAAAGAAATAATCTAGGGAAAAACCTACTTACACATGTATATCTCCATCCATTACACGTAATTTCCTTTATCAATTTGTAACGCCTTAATATCAAATATCCCTATTTAAAGCTGAAAATTATTCAAAATTTCCTCGCAATCATCTCCATACTTGCATAACTTGAATTCCACTAGCTTCAAATTGCTGTGGGAAAAGTAATTTCCAATTTTTCCACGATTTACGGTGTAAGGAAATTACCTATTATGAGACATATTTACACTTAAATGCAATCAGCTTCGACAGCCTGTAACTCTGTCAGTATAAGAGTAAAAGAGCAACAAACGTAAATGCAAATAAACAACACGCGATGCGTAATGGTTTTTGGTTGCATTTCCAGATGAAATTTCCTTCCTAATGAAAGGGATCAAAGAGAAGATTTGCTACCAACGCCTTGTCATTCGAGTGATTAATCCTAAGTCTTAACCTCCGCTAAACAATTAACCTCCGATAATTACCTTTCACCAAACTCGCAATTTAGTCGCCTCGATAATGACTGCGATTTATCTGTGAGAACCCAAATGGAGATCATCCAACGACCCTCTACAAGTCCGATTACGAAGACAGTTCATATGTTGATGGTAATGAGCGTAGACGCAGTGGGAAATGGAGACAGTAGCGAGTGGGCTGGGAAGTGCCAGGAGCAGTAGCAATGAGTCGAGATGAGCACGGCGTTGAGATGGCTCCAGGAGAACTGGACGGGGATGGCTATCAAGGTCATTATTAATTTTCTGGGATCCAAATAGTTATTCGGGTACTGCTGTTGTTTCCAAATTAGTGAAACGTTCTCAATTCCTTATGAGGGTTTTCGAATTTTTATCTTCTAGATAATACACATTTTCTAAACAAAATTTTAGGATCTTACACAGAAAAATTTTAATTTACCAAGACTCAGCTCAAAACCCATTTTAAGCCTACTACTGAAAGATCTTTTTCACCATTTTCGTACACTATGAGAAGCCTATTATTTGAAATTATTTTGAAATAACTCGCCTTTTTGTTGAGTTCTAAAATTTGAAATACGATGCCTCACGTGAAAAAAATTCTTTATTATGACTTTCAGAAAATAAATTAACCTACCGAAAGAGAGATTCCCGCATTCTATTCTATTATTAATTCAAAATATCACATTAATTTTTTAACTAATGTGAAACTATCATATCGTATATAGTATGCACTTTATAAACTTTTGTTTTCAGTTCTGACATTGGCCAAACCATATTTCCTTTGATATCTTCTTAAAAACTCATCGTTCGTTTATCGTTGTAGTCAACAAATTAAATGTTACTGGGAAATATATAAAAATGAATCCGTACAAAGGAGATAGGCAGATTCATGTTCTAAAAGATAATTTATAATATCTTCAGAATATAACTTCAGATAATTTAAAGAAAATTCCGTCTAAATACCTCATTGCAGTCGCTAATTTTAAACCATGAAAAAGGGTAATCTGACAAAGCTAACTAATATGCGAATCCTTAGTCTATGAATACACTCAAGGGCGACCAAATCGGGATGCATGTAAAAGGCCGTAGGTTTCCTTCTACGCGAAATTCCTCCGTATTAAACTTCAAAAAGAAATGAAAGAGATTTTTGAAAACTTAGCAGGGGTCCCATCTCGTAGAGGAGAGGAAGGACCGGTAGTGCGCGGCACATGAATGGCAGTCTCGAAGTTTCTAAATTTACTTGACGGATAGTGACGGTCCATTTTTAAACGGAGGACCGTGGGTGGAGGAAAGATAGGTGGAGGAATTCGGAGGACTGCTTAGTGTGAATGCGGAGTCGTGGGGTACGTATAGGAAGAGGCGATCGAGCGTCGAAGGTAAAGCGGTGGGGGCGACACTAGTGCTGAACGCAGTCTTGAGGAGGTAAATTTGGACGGGAAGGTGTGAAACGTCTCAGGAGATGAAAGAACAAGGTCCCTGAGGAAATTAGCGAGCTTAAGAGAGTAAGAGACAAATATAATGGAGAGAAATACATCTAAAAAATACAATACGAGCGACAAATTTGTCCGACTCAAGGATGAAACGAGAATGTATCATCTCCTTTCTTTGTATTACAGCAGAAATTTTACTAATACCAAAGATGAAAAATATATTAAGCTGAATATCAATGTGCAAGAAAAACCAAAGAATTTTATAATAAAAATTAAATTTATCTTAAACGGAATGTTGTAGGACCGTGCTCGAAGGAAACACTAACGAATCATAAAATAAAAGGTACGCCATCAGTAATAAAAAAATTTTGAAGTGAAGTGCGACCGGAAAAATAAAAACTCCCTAAGTAGCTTTATCGAAAAAAATTAAGACGATTGGAGCGCAATAAAATACTAAATAATAGGTGCTTTCGTGGTCTCGAAACATGCCGCGTTTATTTCCAAGCTTTTCCTTCTGGAGGAATTATGTAAATTTAGGTATTTCTAGCGACTGGGTGCAAAAAGCATAAATATTCTAATAAGTTGTTACAATGAGTTAAGGTATTAGTTGGCGCTAACCAAGAGAGCTATTTTACTGACAACCATTTTGTTTTCTTTCTTCAATATCGCAATAAAATAAGATTAGCTTAAGATGAAACTGTATTAGGAAATCAGATTAAATTAGGATATGATAATTAGATTAAGATTAATATATAATATAACATAATAAATGTGAAAGATAAAAAGAAATGGAAAGAATACATCTCTTGTCCTTCAACATTAAGAAATGGAAAGGATATTCTAAAGTCATAGATTAGTTTTGCTAAGAAAATGTTATTTCTATCAACACAAGAATCTTCTTTTAAAACATTACACCATGCCAGAAATTATGAGAAGACAAACAAACACGGTTGTATATTTGACATCGTAAACTATTTTCCATTCTTTTCCAAAAGCATGCGTCCAAACTCTTCATATTTCTAGTTTCATGTAGGAACAATTAGTATTTCCAAGACTTATTTAACACAAGGAATCGTGTGGTAAAATATCAAGGAATATTTGCCGTTTCACCGATACGGTGAAGAGCTAGATTCTAACTATTTTTCTCCATGGTGAGTAATAATTTGCTCTGAAAAAAACTTTATTTCTACCTATCACTCTACTTCCTGCAGGGGACAAGTTTCTTTTAAAATAAATGCGCCAAAAAGAGCACATTCCCCTTACATTATTACATACAAGAAACCTCCATAAAAAAAATTCTAATCTCAAAATATAGTTGATGGATAAATCTTGAGCTTTGTGGAATTTTTAATCCACCTCTTAAAGTTCTGATTGAGGGAGTGATTTCCTTCGCTGAAGGATTAGATGAAGAGATATTACGCATGATGATAATACTATAAAGAGCTCGATTCAATGAACTTCCCTTACGATTCAAAGAAGTCAGTCGACCATATTCTTTTTTGGAGAAAGCAATCAAGTATTAGTGAAACGATTCGGGCGAGGGAAACAGATATTCGCTAACACGGTGGAGGAGGGCTGAGCAAAGGGATCTGGTATAATGAGAAGTTGAACGAGAGCCAAAGAGGGCGAGAGAGAGAGAAAGAGAGGGGGACGAAGAAAGAAGCTTGACGGAAAAGAATCGGCCATAGATGTGAATAACTTTGAAAAAGAAAAGAAAAGACAATTGAAACAACTACGCAACACCTACAGAATCTGAGCAAAAGACTTGAAAGCTTAAAAATTTGGCAGCATCGCAGAATAACGTTGGCGCATCAAATGAGGGATTCTTCCAAAATATAGAAATACAAAATAATTTAATCCGAGCATACGATTGAGATTCGCCGTAACTAGACAGACCTCTGATGTGACTCATTGGAGCAGATATAGGATCTTGGCTAGTGTGCCGAAAAAAATACCAGGTTAGTCTATTTCGCCACTAGGAAGCAATCCAGCTTTGAGATACGTAACTGCGGTGGAATCGAGTCTACAGACATCAGACAATACATTGAGAAGGACAAGACAGAAACATAACACATTCAAAGAACACATTCGTCATTAAGTTCTACTTCACCTATGAACCTTCACCTATTTGCCACACCACTATGCAAAAATAATTATACATTTAATGCACCTATGAGTAGATTGCATCGATTAGGAAACATTTACCTTAAGAATATTGACATATTTCACTGTAACTTATGTGCAATTAAGAATATAGTTCCTGCTGAATATTAGTTATAAGCTTATTGTATTCTAAGATTGAATTATTGTATCGTTATATTGAATTATTGTATTGTATATTGATTGTATTTTTTATTATTTTATATGTTATACTGTAATTTTTAATGTATTATATATCATATTGTAAATTTGATTGTATTATATCGTATATTATAATTGTTTAATGTATCATATTTTATACTGTAATCTTTTTTATTGTTCCATATTATTGTCATTTATACAGAATAATTTTTGGAATTAATAATAATGTGCTTTAGTGTTATGTCACTTGTTTGCAAAGGGTATATCCCGTTAATTGAATAAATAAATAAATGAAAACTAAGGTTTTGATCAGCAATCAATTGTGGGTATCATTTTTATTTCCAGGTTTATTTGATACAGATACGCAAAAAAGTTTTGCTCTAGGTCAGTAACTTAAATCTCAATGATCAGTAGATTCTCAATCGTCTGTAGAAAAATTTTCCGCACTTGATCTCCGCACTTGATTCCGCACTTTTCCTCTACTTGATCGGAGCCTATGATTTCCGTTAATTATCGGAGCAATTGGTAACATATATACGTCACATGTTAAGGTAGAGCATTGGTTGTAATGAAATCAAGATATACGGCTAACGATGCTGAGCAAAACCCTCTCTAACCTTGCGCTATGAATAACATAATAAACAGCTACAACAGAAGCCTAATTGTGCGCGATTTCCATTAACTTTACATCAAGAAATATTTTAAAATCAATGGAGCATTGAGTCAATTACCCCGACCCGTATAAATGAATCATTAAATATGAATGTAACAGTAATTCGTGTATACCAGGTAGATAGTTTAAATGAAACAACAAGCCTTAGTTCAGAGGGAGTGTAGAGAACGGAGATTAAGCTAGTCTTCCAGTGATTCTAATGGCTTCCTCGTGAAAAATAAAGAATGGAGAGTGAGGGAGAGAAAAAGTGATATAAAATGGAATAAGTGAATAAAAAGAAAGGGGGAGAGATGAAATAGGGGACTATTTGGCAATCGGACCAAAGTCAACAGAAGAATTGGAAGTAAAACAGGAGGAATGGGTGGAGGAGGGGTTGAGTTGGGTTGTGGGCGGAGAGGGGAAAGAAGAGGGAAGAATAAGTTATATTTCTCTTGGAAGGTGAGATATTTCACGATGCGTAATATTTGTTCCACCATACGAAGAGATTATCTACGATCTGTTTAGGAATTTGGAAGGCTATTAAATATTTATATTTAGAGAATCATATAAAAAAGGGTATTAATAGTCAGGCATATTAGGCCGGGCAGCATTTGACAATGTTTAAAATAATGAGTAGAGAAAGAAATTGGCGGGGACAAATTGAGAAAAAGGAAAGATTTTTTTAAGTAGGCATAGGTTACGTCTTAATATTCAGTGCTTACTATTTTAAGTTCATTATGCTATTATTTGGTGTAATGGCAAACGAAAGATTTTAATATTCAAACGAAGATGCGATATATTTTACGAATTTGGATCCTAAATAGAGAAGATAAATTTAGGGAAAGTGAGGAAGAATAATAAAGACTTATAGAGTCACGTCGGGTAATAAATATTAAGTTATGCTTATACTTAATCTGAGGTTATTTTCTCTAAAACAATATCAATAGTAATTTATAGTCGCAATTTCATGACTGTCCAAAAGAGAGAGCCTAAATTTTTAGTCATAATAAGGCTTAGCATACTATTTTGTTTGCTAATTAGCATCAATATGATCGGATATTGAGAAGAAAATAATAGCCGATGACGAGAAAGAAGAATTCATTAAACATTATCATATAAAATCCCAGATTTTGCTTTTTTAAGAATCATACAAAATGATTTATTCTGAGGTAGGAACGGCGTTGGCGCCCTTAAATAACATTCTTATTTTGAGCATAGAAATAAAGGAACCTTAAGAATTAATTCTACTGAATTCTAGGCCTATTTTTCAAATAAACCGCCTTCACGACATCAAATGAGCTGTGAAATTTAGATGCTCTCTAACTAGCGCAACCACATATGTTGTATAAGGGCATTTTAATTAATGAAAAAGTAGTTTCAGACAAATGACAAATAAAGAGGGAGTAGATTCTTGGATTTCGGACAATTTTAGACGAATTTAGTGGAGAGTATTAGAAAAAAGATTTGCGATAGAAGGAGAAGCTAAAGAAAGAAAACTAGGTAATAAATTTGCGTTTCGCTAATTGGCCGAAATAAAAATGCTAAAAGGAAACATACAATTACTTATAAATACCCAATTTTGTAAGGGAAAGTAAGCAAATATAAAGTTTTACAATAAAGCTTATGAGTACCCGAAAAAGAAAAATCAATTTATTTTAAAATAGGTCGGTGAACGCTGAGAATGAATTAAACCTATAAGAGCTCTATAGAAATCTATAATGAGCTAAATTTTAAATTTGAAAAAGGACAAGAACGCCATGATAAAATTTTAAAAACCATAAAATCACGCAGGTGTTGCAAAATATAATTATTTGAGTCAATGAAGGAACCTGATGGAGCTATGTCATTAAGAAAGATATACTGTCACAATTAACGAAAAAATCCAAGTTCTAAAACTCACTGAAAATTGTTTCCTTTGTTTTATTGCCGTTCACGAGAATAACTACGTTTACGATCAGATAGTTAATATCCCATTCACTTCTTTTTGATCGTATTCTAATGAAAAAAGTGCCTTCCATCTTTTGGCTAACTCAATTTAACCTAAGGATATCCAATTTGAAACAGGCTTGAAAAAGTTTTCGAGTCATATCATGCAAAGTTTATCGACCAAAAATATTAAATAGTCGCGAATGCTTTTAAGACATCTTCAACGTTTTCGACTTGGCACACACTAAGGGAAAAAAACGTTTTTAATTTCTCAGTTCTCCTATAAATGTTCCTTTTTAATGTATATCGAGTAAAAAGTTGTTTTAAATAGAATCGGCACGGGATACGACCTTACTCTTTGTATTTTTGGACTGAGACTGGAAAGTCACGGGAGTGGATCACGCGTACTACCTCAAACATTTTCTTTCATCACGTGTTACGTTAGTATTTGGAAGAGGCACAACTTCCATTAAAATAAAAAACGAACTTTTCGTATATATCCAAGATTCTAACGATCGAAAATGTACGATTGAAATTAATATGCGGACGTGTGATATGACGTTTGCGAAATTCAAGTTACGTATGAAAACAATTGTCTTGCAATGTATTTGAATTGGGTAAATAGTGAATTTCTATTGGTAGATACAATAGAAATTTCCGAAATAAAACAGCTTTAATCTAAGTTAATTTTAATATTAAAATTTTTAATGGTAATATTCTTTAAATAATAATGATAATATTTAATAATGGTACCTTTTGTCTTGGTGTAGAATTCCTCACATCGTCGTCAGCCTATCATTGCTTCATAGTTAGAAACATGAATAGAACTAATATTTCGATATAAGTCCATATAGATTCAGAATATTTTATTTTAATCTGAGAAATATATACTGTGTGTTTTGACTGACTTTTTCCTTTTATATAACTTTTTCCGCTGAAGCGAGAAAATATTTAAAGCAGAAACCCTCATAATTCATGTAAGACCAATTTTGGGCGAGCCCAAGTCTTAATTAGGATCTAGATAACGAACCTTTTGTAAGATCCTATAAAATAAACATGCATCACTCAAGAATTCAGAATAAAAGTTGACAACAAAATAAGGAAACCTAGAAAATTATTACTGTTTAAACTAGTGTCGTAGTAAAATTACTTAGAATACTTGAAAACAGAGTGAAAGGAACTCAAAATGTCTTATTGATATGAGTAATAGGGGTTTTCAAAGAATGGGGAGCAGTGATCAAATAATACGTATTGATAAATGTGATCCCTACCTATAACTATAAGGTAAACTGAATAGGTCAAAGAGATGAGAAATGATGTCTATGAACTTCTGCCTACTTATGTGTATCCAGACTTAAATGACAAACATTAACAAAATAACGATCTAAAATAAGCCGTTTTACGGACATTTATTTGACTCGTTAATCTTCAGTCCATCTGCCGAAAGTTGTTTTATTCAATATCTTTTATTTTATGTCTTCAAATATGATGTTGAAAGGTAAATAACAATGGTTTCTGATAAGATTTAGTTTGATAAGTTGTGATGGCCTTATATGATAAACTATAATCATTACCAATCATCCAAATACCATTATATTACCGTATTCCAGCAAAGAGGAACAAACGGAGGTATAACCTGCGAGTCATTTACCAGCAAGTAAAAACTGTCAGCTCCAAAATATGGGAAAACGTTCCAAAAATAATAACCAAATTTCTAGAGAATCCGACAGAAAGACAAAGGGAGAGACACGTGAAGCAATCCAGGATGAACATTCCCTCCATTAATTATGTTCGGAATAAAAGTAACCCCTCCGATTTAGACATAAACCTCATCCCTTTCCGCTATATATATTGCCCCACATAACTTCGTGAGGAGTCACGGCAAAACAGCGTCACCATTAGCGGACCCGGAGATAATGAAGACAATCGAGGCGAAATGTGGTGTATTAGAGGAGAATCCGTAACAGAGACGCAGAGGTAGCGTAATATAGAAAAGAATCGGTGCTTTGAGGAGGAGTTTAAATGAAGAAGTTGAGGGATTCCAGAGACGGAAACCCGGTTTATTTCGGTCGTTTGGGCAGCTGCGACGATTGTGGAAAAAGACGGAAGAAAAATGAGAGGCGTGCGGAAGGATAATCGAAAGTCTTTGGAAACAGAGAAAGAACCAAACAGAAGGAATTGAGGGTAAAAAGTGAGTGGAGGAGGGTGAGAAGAAGGAGGAATGGAGGCGGAACGTGGGTGACAGCGGAGTAAGATGAAGCGACGAAGTTGGCGAACTAGGAATGGTGTGAGATAAGAGGGGGTAAAAGAGGTGTACCGTCCCAAATAACAAATTTACACCAAATCGTCGATGCAAGATAATTAATTGTAGCTACGGACAGGACTTTGAAATTTCAAAATATGTTTCGATCGAAGTTTCACCACTCATGGTGGAACCATACTTCTCATTTTTCATCAGTAGCCTTGAATGCAGAAAGCTATTTCAAGCGTAAAGTGAACTAAGTTATCTTACTTCCCGCAACATTGTTGCTGCGTTACTATCAAATCAAATTGAAGATTAAGATATTTTTTGAAGAGTCAAACATAATTATCAGTTGCGATCACAACTTGGAGATAATTAAAATTAGTTGTAGAAGTCGTTACTTGGTGAAACTCCATTATGTTCCGCAAAATGTTCGCAAAACCTCAATAAAAAATAAGCCTATAATTCGAATAAATTTCGACTTATTTCTGGAAACTCGAGAAAAAATTCTTATAATCTACTCGTACTTATATTAAGGTAAGATTATGATTTGACGACTGAATCATTAATAACTTATGTAGCATATGAAATTAACAAGGATTTACATGGATATCACATTCAAATCACATGAGTTTCTAAGCAAGGTACTCCTAATTGTAGACTAGAGCGATCGCAGCAAGGAGTAACACTCGATTGTTTACAGTGGAATTAGTTACGTCTACTATTTGACAACGTCTGGGGCGGATATAGTAAACAAATATTACATGACAAAATACCCAAACTTTCGATGGAAAATAGGGGAAAAAGCATCCTCGTAGAAGTCCAATTCTCTATCAGAAAATCGGTGTTGATTGGAGAGATACGTCTCTTCTTAACGGTTCGATAAGATCGTTCGAGGACAGAGTATGACTATTTTTAATGACCCCTCGGCGAGTAAAGAAAAGCCCGATTGAGAAAGCTCTGGAAGAGTGCCATTCTGGTCGCCGGGAGACTAATTTGTGCTCAAAAAATATGGCGCGGTAGTTAGCGAGAGGATGACGAAAATACTGAAATTCTTGGGCTTTTATGGAGATAAGCCTGTTATCAAGGAAATTTATGTAACGAGGGCTGGATAAATTAACTGCAGAGTTTTAG
Organism: Pachydiplax longipennis; assembly: GCA_036926295.1. Lineage (NCBI taxonomy): Eukaryota > Metazoa > Arthropoda > Insecta > Odonata > Libellulidae > Pachydiplax > Pachydiplax longipennis. Next base: position 42,537,802 of record JAVFKF010000002.1, read on the forward strand.
GCATCTTTTAATTAATCACTTTGATTGCTCATTGTGCTTTTACGACGCAAAATTCGTATTCTTAAAGTTGTTTCTGGAAACTGATTTACTTTTTCAGAGTTTGACTAAGATGAACGACGTTAAAATACCTCGTGTCAGAGAGTATATTTTACTTTTTGAAAATTTTCCATCTGCGTTGTGATTGCACTTGGAACACTCCATAGAAAGGCCTAAGTACGAAATGCACAAATTTAAATAATATTTTTTGTTTCCTTCATTGCGTTCATTTTCTATTATAAAACGACGCCTTTTCCTAAATTTTTGAATTCCAGCTTGTAATCAATAGAGAAATAAATAATTTTAAAATATAATATTTCACAAGAATAATCAGAGTGATATAAAACGTCAGCAAGAAAAAATAATCGCCATTATTATAAGAAATTTGAATATCCTCAATTTACCATGATTTGAGTTACTTCCAATTAAAACCAATTAGCATAATTCATAGAACGAAAGAATTTTACTTAAACTTATGCTGCACCTTAATGTTTCCTGAAAGAAGGCTACTACGTCGAAAGACATTATAACGGCGATGATTAAAGTAATAAATTTCAACAAATGATTTCCATATTTGGCATTCACCTTTCCTCAGAGAAAACTCAGCCATCATCAGGTAACGTTAGGCTGAACTGAGATTCCAAAAACAAAGAAAAATTCCGTGTAAAGTGAAATGGAAGCAATGGATAAGGCTATTTTAAGAGAAAGAATAACGAGAATAAAGAAGTTTTCTGATAGAATGGAGAACAAGATTTAGTTTTCTGCATACCATTGATTTACAAAGTAAAATTCCTTTCCCACCCAAGACTATCGAATTTTCAATTCAAGATTTAGCCTTTCATCAAAAGAAAGCGACTTGTGAGATTACACCACACTTCTATCAAAGTAGAAACTCGTAATATTTTGGAATAACATCCATTTCGATACTAAAGAAAAACGCCCCGTTCGAATCTGAAATATCTAGCAAATTCCGCTGTGAATGAACGCATATAAACTTTGATGACTTATTATCTTAGAGATCGCGTATAGTTTTATTTGATCACGGAAAACCTCGAATTCTCAGAAAACGATACAGTTTCCCACCCGAGGCACATCCGGAACGAACTGAAAACGAGCGATCGACAACTTTAAAAACTCCTCCGAATCCCACGGCCATATCCTTTTCCCGTCTTCCCTCGCAGCATCCCGCGCATATCTCCGTATTTAAAATATCTTTCCTTCCCTCACTCTCATCTCCCGTTTTCTGAAATAAGTCATTACGGGTGTTCGTGTTTTGCTTGGCAGAAAAGAAAACCTCTCAGAATCTCATCAGCGGCTGCGGCAGAGTGGGAGCGGTGGCCAGGAAAGGAGGAGGCAGACAGAGAAAAAGGTTGTATACTTCGAAGCTGGAAGAAATGACGAGATGAAAATATTACGGGAAAAATCCTAGGATCTTAGCACGTTCGGATGGACGGAAAACAGCCAGGAAAAGACGATTCTCCTTCAGATGATAAAGGCTTTCTAAAAGGTGCAAATAATACCCCATCAAAACTGTACAGAACGGAATTATAGGAGACCGAAACGAATGTATAAATGAAGGAGGATAAACTTTAATCACCCATGAAAAACGATTCAGGCCTCTGTTATCACTTCTGAATGTTCTGAAGTGAGTGGTTAAACCGTAGATACAAGAGTCGCGATCCTCTCACGACAAAATACAAAGCGGGTTACTTGCGTCACAGGATACTGTTATAATATCGACGGATTCAAAGGAGAAAATCGTCAACTAGTGGAAAGCGTTTCCTTTGAGTCCGGGAAACCGTAAGAAATAAGATATGACTTTCATATGAAAGGCCAAAGGAAAAATGGTCAACGTCCAAGACGTTGGAAAACTTTGATGGTTTAGGTGGAAAACATTTCTCGAAAAATAAAATTTCTCTGCGGATATCTTTTATAGATGAGAACCTTTAAAAAAAGGAAAAGGCAACGGGATAGCAGCGAGATGCTAGAAGATGTCAGACAAGTAGTTAGATTTCGCAAAGGACGAGGAAGAAAATATGTTCCGGCGTGGAAGGAGGAGGAAAAATTCTTGGACAGTATGGGAAGAAAGAGCTAAAAGTGTAATAGGAGTAGGACGCAGAAGAAGTGGGAAAGATAAAAACCCTGAGGGTGGAGGAGAAACTGGATTTTAAAAGAAGAGGAAAAGCAGTTTAGTGAGGAGAGCTGTGGGCAGGGCAGGAAGAGAGGAGGAGTGGAAAAATGAAGATAAGAAGGGAAAAGGGCAAAGGGACGATGGGGAATTAAAAGGATCAAGTTTAAAGGGGGCGCATCTAAACTCGGTAAGTGGTGAGAGAATCCAACCCAAACCCCGATTTCGCAAATGGAGAAAGAAAACCCACTCCAACCCAAACAATCCAACCAGGGAACTAGAAGTATCGAGTTTTAAGTACTGAGTAATTTAAGTGATGGCCTTCAGATTAGTCATTCCAGTAATTAAAATATCATTACTGAAAACTGATTAGGATGATTATTATTTAAATATATGGGAAATTGCATCCTTTGGTTATTAGCAATATAGATTTGCAAAAATTACTAAACAAAAGTAAGTAAATAATAATAATAAATGGGACGAGGAGAACCAAAACTCGTAAAATGGAGAAAATATCTATGGAGAAAAAGAAACAGGATTACTAACCTTTACTTGCTTAACCAATAACTAACTCTCTGCAGAAGCAGAATTTGGAGCAAAAGAAAAGAAAAATATGAAATAGTCATCAAATGTAATTTTTATGCAGGATATACGAAGCGGGAAAGCTTCAAAGATAAAATTACAAGACAAGAAACTTTTATATGAAGTATGATAAATAAGTTAATAGAATTTCAATAGAAACAGAGGAGTTTCCTATTGTAAAATATTCAGCCCGATTGAAAGCTCATCTCCTATAACATTAGTTATCAAGAGCTAGGAAAGAGGAATGAGGCTTACTAGAAAAGATGAGGAGTAAGATAATTTGCATATAAGCGGATCAAGTCCACATGTGTGAAGTAATAACTCTGAGTAGGTAACGCTTTCCTTAGCATTCCATACGGAAAGACCTAAATTCATTTATTCAGGATCACTTGTGCCTTGTAACATTCACACCAACGCAGTCACGAAAAAGACTAAGACAAAATGAAATATTTTTCCCACCCTGTGCCAAAAAAGAAGTAGAAAATATTTCATTCATCGAGATATGGTAGCAGGACAGAGTCAAGTACTACAGATGCGTAAATCCAGATTAGCTAAACTAATAAACATAATCGGAACCGGAATGTTGGGAGACCAAGGAAGAGGATACTGGAAAGCCAGCAAATAGCCCATGGAGAGAAGAAGAAGAAGAGTCTTAAGTGTGCATGAATGGGGTTTTCCTGCGAATGCGGGAACAGAAGTGCCACACAGCGCGAGAGAGGGCCAGATGGTTTCGGGAAACTAACCCTTTCTTCCGGCGCAGAGGTCGAAATGGAAGTTAAGAAGATGTTAAAAACGGAAAGATATTCGAAAGTGAAGTGGGAAGGAAAAAAGATGCCGGGGGAAAGATAAAGCCATAGCCGTTCGCTTGGCTTTATGTCAAGTGGACGGGCTATTTCGAGTCTCGCGTTTGATTTATTTTGAACGTCCACTTTGGGCGGTTTTTATTGATCTTAAAAGGCGCGACCGAGATAACGACCGATTCCCTCTCTTTTAGAGAAAAACTTATAAAACTCGTTTTAATAACTCACGCACGGTCATCGCTCTCCCATCCTATTTCTCATGCAGACGCCTTTAGAACCCCTATATGCTTTCTATCTCATTTCCATGTTTTCCGAAAGTAAGCGAGCGGATCGTAAGAAGTCCCGAATAATGGAGGATATTATTTCAACTTGTTTACTCGGTTTAACCTGTTTACTTATTTTCGGACACTAGGAACTTCCTCAATTGCCAGAAATAAAAACGTGTATAATGAGGTAAAGACAAGCCAATTTCTGAGACATTTTTTTTCTTCGTCCAGCTAGGATGAGAATGTGACCCAGAAATAACGGGAAAGCTGAATTAATTTGGGAGGTTTTATTATTCGGAGAGACATTCGTAAAGCTAGCTATTAAACATCTTGATATAAAATTATTTTACCAGCTGGAGATATTAAGGGGCTGCATACATTATAAGACGAAATACTTATACTTGGATCTTAAAAGAGAAACGTGATGTTTTCTTCTATAAAGTATAAAATGAAGTCCAGATACTGTCTTTAGGCTTCATATTAACATTCAAAGTTATTCTTAAAATTTAATGTTCGCTTGAAGAGGCATTATTTCTTACTAGCTAGAATACCTATCTTTTCATTTTGGTCGAGGATTAAAAAACACAGAAATAGAATATATTAAAACTTCATAGGAATACGAAGGAATTTTGGCCCGGAAAGAATACACCCAAATTGTATTAAACTTCCGTTAAAAAACTGAGATCAAAGGGTAGAGATCCTACGATAGTGATTCTGAGATACTAAAAGGCGATGAAAAAAGGAAAGATCACAAAGGATAGTGGGTGTAAAATATAAGACAGTAGATAAGGATGCTGTACTAAGAATATCGTAAAGAAATGTGAAACGGGTGTGATCAGAAGGAAGGACAAGTTTGATCGAGAAGCAAAAACGATGAAAGTGGTGGTGGTGATTTATGCTGTCAGTAAAAATGGCTCAAAATGGCAAATTAAAACAAAAGATTATGGCTCGTACTATATATTCGAATATGAAGATAATAACTACAACCACAATTTGGAGTAAGCCTTTTCTAACCAATGATGGAATTCAGTTTCACTTAACCCATCCTCAACAATCTTTTTTGTTACTAAGAAAAGAACAAAATTCAATGATTAGCCGAGAAATTTGCTAATTACCCTAAATATATTATTCTTACGAACATTTTACAAATTTTAATCCAATAAGATCACATGAATGTCTATCTAGGATCATGAAATGAAATATTTAAGCATAAATTCATATTTTAAGCTGTATCCTCATGGATCAGATCAATGATTACGCAGAAAGTATAGATATTTTCTAAAGCTTCAACTCAGTATAAATTAATAAATAATAACATTATTTTTCATCGTATAGTTATTATGATATCATGCTGAATGACCAATCGAACAAATTAGTGGAACGAGTTTAAGATTTTCTTGACTCATAAAAATTTTCAGAGCGCAGTGAATTTCATTCCCATTTTAACATCGACTCATACGAAACCTCCATTTGTGATAAAATGTTTTGAAGAAAATTACGCCGGTACTGCTCCCTTTATTTATATTAGCGCGGCTGCTGGAAAGCTACATCGCAGGTGAATGAAGATAAGAGGAATAAATTTCCAAGTGGGTGAATTTTAAGCAATGTAGCAAGTCAGCTGGACGCTCTGATTTATTCGCCACTTAAAATATTCGTGTTTCCAGCGAAATGACAAGGCGCACGTGTTTTTCAGGCAGTACGGAAATACCCCGCTCAAGAAGCCAGCTTCCTTTTCGTGTCTGCTGATAAGGAATTCTCCCAAAAAAATATTTCTCCGATGCAGTGGAGCAGAAATCATGGGCGAGCCAAATTAACGAAGCTAAATGCATGTTGCTCAGAACTCCGTGACAGTACACGTCGCCAAGTGGCCAATATATTCCAGAACGTTACGCTCCATATAAATCGATTTACTTCGTGGAAATAGTGGATTCTGATTCCGTTCGGAACTTGAAGGTAGACCGAATTCACTTTTTATTGAGTAATATTTCACAGAGTTTTCATCAAGGGTAATTTTTGCCAGATTCCACGAATAGGACACTCGTTTAAAATGAATTTTGAAAAGAATTGAAAAATATCGTAAATCAGCCTCAATTCGTAAATTTAAAATTAAAATTCGATATTAAAAAGAAATGGGCGCAACTCGAACAAAAACTTAGACAATCGCTAAATGAAATTACTGCAGTTTAGGTCAAAAACATTTTTCTTCCTTTCTGACTAAATTTTCAATATTCTTACTTGTTTATTTTTAAGGATACACCACGTCCCTTACCCAACTACACAGTGAAATTCCCAGTAATCATAATAAATATTCGCTTACGAATTTGTGTAAATATTCTGCATAAAAATGATAATGCAAAAGTAATAAAATAATACACAACTACAAATAATCACCACTAATTTTAGAGGTTCTTGCAGTTGCGTAAGAAAGACAGAATTTCTAACAAGCTCCCGCGGCCAACAAAAATGAGCAATCCTATTACAGAAGAATATATAGTGCGGGAATCATCGCCACTCAAACCCCGAGATATTTCAAATAGCCTAGCGACATTCCCCGCTCACTCATCCATGAAAGTACATCTTTTTTCTATCCCCAACCTCTCCTTTCCGCATCTTCGAAACCTTCTCGGGAGGAAAAAAAGCAGCGTGTAATACGAGCAACAAATAGCACCAGTGCCCATACCCCTCTTCCGAAGGCGCGTGCATTGCAGGCGCCTTGAGAGGCAGCGAAGCACGACGCGGTGGAAAAAAAAGACGCCATCGTCGAATCTGTGCCTCTCCCCTTCTTCTCGTGACCCATTCTCCGCCCCCTCATTCCCACAAGCCCCATTCTTTTCGCCCCTTCCTCATCGCTTCAAAGGTGCCGTCTCATTGACTTTGTCCCCTCGTGTTTTTCCAGGGAGATTCCCCCCACACCGAACGGATCTCTTATTGCTTGATAATGAGAGAGACGTAATCCGAATGGGGATTTTCCGCAAAACGGAAGCCGGGCGACGGAATCCTCGCATTCTCCGCGCTTTCGGAGGCGTCATGCGATGAATTTACCACCCCATCCGTATATTTGGCCTTTGTGATTCGGAGGGAGACTTCTTCCCTTCGGATTTTTTTGGCGGAACAAAAGGTGAAATGTCACGGAATCTTTGTCATAGGAATGGGAGTTGCACGAAACAATAAATTGTCGCGTAGAGCGGAAAGATATGACGCGTTCTTTTAACAAAGCAGACTTTGTCGACCTGCCAAAGTTTAAGGCACATAAAATTTCATAATTGACAGCTACTCCCTGTGGAGTCAGATTACAACTGCTTTTGATCTTAGAACGAATCCTTTCGATATACGAAATCTGATATCAGATTTTCCAGATTTAGATCAACTCCGCCAGAAATTATCCTCATTATTTATCGATTTACTAATTAGATCGACCTCATTTACTAATTATTACCTTCATAGAATTAAAAACGTTCTTAGCATATTGTAATTACGAATACTTAGATTTTTTTATTTTTATACTAATTGTTTAAAAATAAAAAGTGCAAAATAACGCAAGAACTATTCGGATAAGCATCTGTCGTATGGTTATATCATGATAAAAAACATCTTCGGATATTTGAGTAACCAAGTATGCGTTATCGCATCTAATGATAAATCATAAGCCTAACCATTCGAGAATTTATGAAAAATTTTAAGAATTTATCTCATAAATCTAATATTATAATAGATATTATAGAAATCGTCTCATAAATCTATCGTTTTCCAATATTATATAAATTGTAATTGAATGTATCATTATAATAAAACCTTAAAGGTCGGACATTCTTTTTGCTTAATGTTTATTATTTAACAAAGGCCCAGACTAATGGATAAAATATAGTCGCGAGAACAATGAGGAATTATACCAATTAAAAATTTCAATCGGACGATAAAAATCGGCAAATTCGGCAAGTAACAGCGAAAGAAAGTAACTAGCAGGCATTTAAAAAACTTCTGAGAGGGAGGATGAGATAATAGCGCAATACCTGACAAACTTGAATGAAATACGAACACGGGCACAAAGGGCCGTCACAGGGACCGACGTCGACTAACGAACGGCCCTAAACAGCACGGCCCTCACGCCCGGGAGGAAGATCGAGGGAAAAGAGCTGCCGATAACCAATTCAAAACACTTGTTCGTAGGCGTCGCCGGCTGCGCTTCTCTCGTGAATCTCATGGCAAAAGGACCGTGGCTCTTAAAAGAGATTTGGCAATAGCGCACCGCTGTACCTCCCCACCTTAAAGAGTTCGAAGGCACAATGGCGGAGGAATGACACGTCCAGCGAGGAAGGGAGATTGTTACTTGCCCCTCCACGAGGCATCCCCAACCCACCCCAGACATCGCTCTCTTACTACCAGACGCACACATACACTGAAAAGCAGCCACGCCCAAATATTCTTCTCCACGTCACCCCTCCCATCCCCGGTGCCGGGGCATTTCACCTTGGAAGCCTCGCCAGGAGGGAAAAAGGAACTATCGGAAAGCAACACTCACGGGGCGAAATGAATTATAAGTCGAGTGGAGAGGAGTCGGGGAGAGAAAGGCTCGATTTTTCAACCCCTTCGCTCTTCCCCCTCCGTGGACCACTCCAATATTAATAATTTCAAAAGGTTGTTCATTTGGTTGCAACCCTTTTTCTCCCTCCATCTCCCTCCCCATCTTACATCCATTCTTTGCTCCTCGCGCATCCCTCACTCACCCCCGCTGCAACCCCTTTCTTATCGTGCTCCCGATCCCTCTCGCTGACCTCACCTTTCCCCTTTATCTAAACTTTCTGTACCCTTTTCTTCCTCTTTCATCTTCCCTGCCTTTCTGTCCATTCACATATTTCTACGTCAGTCTCTCGCGCCCTCCAATTTACATACGTTTTCCGTATCTCCGTCTAGTTCGGGATCGCGAGATAACATTCTACAAATCTGAATTTCATTATTCCAACGTTAGATAAACTATGTGAAATTTTCATTGTATCTCGAATATCTCCTGGACCAACTTCGCAAGACCGAATGTGTAGCAATCGATTACAGAGCGTTAAATGCACACATTTTACTGCAAAAATCCTCTACTTCATTTCCTTTGTTTGAGTGCTTACCTTTCTTATTCCAGCTTTTATTCTCTTAATAACTTCTTACTATCTATCTACATACTATACTATCTATATACTTCGTACTACCTATATTACCTCCTAACATATATTTCATTATACGTTTTCTTTTTTACGTTTCCTCTCCTTATATTCTTTCACCCGTTAATAGAATTCATATCTTCCTCATCCATCATCATATCCAGTTGTTTCTCTTTCGAATATCTATATTCTCTTCGATGTTTTGCTTCCCCTGTACTTCAACATTCAAGATCTGATAAAAGGATCACGAGAAAAAAGTAAAGCCTTTATTTCAATTTCTCATATTAGCATGATGGTATTGCTTTTATCCTTTATGATGAATAATCTTTTATGATGGTGACTTTTATCCACAAATGTCTATCAACTTGCGGTCTCTAAAATCTTGTTTACGTAATAAAATCTTCTGAATAGATATCGAGAAATCTTTGCCCACCGTCTGGTCTGGTATATCTGGATGCTTGTCCCATTTTTCCACACTGATTTGAACTTGATGCGTGATTTAGCTTCTCCTTAACAGGTTTTACTATCTATTCTCTGCCATCTAGGGTCTTAAGGTCGATGACTTGTGATCGATTTCCTCTATCTCAAACCATATTTCTTTCGATGATATATAGTATTAAATTGGAAAATCTCCCTAGATGGTTGCTTGAGATAGCGCAAGGATGATAATCCAGAATTTTGCTACGAGAAGAGTACTTGTTTACATCCGTCATGAAATCACGTAGTTTAATGATTATTAAGAACAAACAGACGTGGAAGATTATTCAGCTATTTTTACCGTATTGAGGAAAATGCAAATTTTATCACATATATCGTAGAGTAGCTCTTCCCAATCAGTGTGCCGCCATGCGCTGGTGTGCAGTGATCAAGTTCTTGGTTTGCCGCGTAGAATTCAAGAGTGAAATTTATTTCTAATTCCGCATTAAATTTACGTAATCATTTAGGACAAATTATATCGCCCAATAAAATCTTTAATCCTCTCTCATTAGAAAGCGCTGACCAAGTTATTGCCGAAACAGTGGATTTTCTCAATAGAATATCGCTACAAAAACACTTAAGTACAATCCCTGCAGTCAGTACTTTCTTCTTTTTCAATTTTAAGATACAGTGGATCCAACAAAAGTTTGCTACACTCTACTGAGAAATTTAAATTCATGTATAAGATACATCATAAGAGGTCAAAAGATTGGGAAGCACTGTTCTGGACGATGGAATACATCCGCGTATATTGAGCATAGAGCTTAAGGATACGTTAGCCTCTAAGATCCGACCACCCTGGGCGCTCATCGCCCAACCCCTTTTCTCAACTCCCCAATATCTCGCATCATATTCTCCTAAATCACTCTCCTATTCCTCTCTTTCGTTCCTTTTTCCTTTCGATTCTCTTATTCCATTTTTCCTCCAGGTGGGAGTGACTCTCCATTCTCAGAGGAAGATAGCAATCGAGACGGAGGGGGGAGAGAAGACCGTTTCGCGAATCGCAGAATATTTTTAAGGCCGCATTTATTTTTTCTCCCTCCCCAACCCAACTTGTCCTTCGGAGGTCTCAAGATGGACGATAGGTGAGAAGAAGGGGAAGATCCCTTTAGGCGCGCGATTTCTTTTTTCCTCCCGCCCCTTCGGATATGTCATTTGAAAAGAGATCGGATTGACGTTTTCGATAACTCAAAAAAATGAACGAAAAACAAAACGCGTTTCCTACTTCGCTCTCCCTTTTCCCAAGACCATTATTATCATTTCTTTCCTCCCTCGCCAAATCCTCCCTCTTTTTCGTGACGTTTCAAGGGCAGACGCGTCACGCTCCCGGCCCATCCTCAGCTCCCGCAAATCACTTCTCCACCAAAAAAGGGATTCGCATTATTTGATCACACGCGCGCGCACGTATGTACGCGTGTTATTTGCCTTTGTCGCCTCCGCCGAAAAGGAGAGGAAGAAATTGGGGAGATTCGCCACTGAGGAGAGATGAACCCCATCCCCTTCTTATTTCGCCCCGCGCTTCTCTGTTTTTTTCTGTGCGCGGTTTCGCATCCTCCGCCGCGCGCGTGTTTGGATGAATATTCGCCACGCGTTACTCTCTCATCGGACGAGAATCGAAAGAGGGCCAACGCCCTCTCTGGAGACGATAAGCAGAAGTAAGAGGAAGGGAAGAGGAATAAATAAAAGAAATGGAAGAGAGAGTGGAGGGCAGAAAAACGATTCCATTTGTGAGGTGAGATTGAAAATAAACGGCAAATCGGATTTACGTCTTAAAAACTGAAGAAAGGGAGGTAAATTACTGCTGACGGTCCCACATATAAATCACTGACATGGTGATGGCGCTATGCATATATAGGTAGATTAAAAATAAATACAGACATGCATACAGCTATTTAATTGTTCAAGTGTAACGCACTGTACTAGATTTTCTAACATCGTTATTACAACAGAATCATAGTGATATCTCAGCTAAAGAGGATGCTTCGTTCTGATATCACTTTCTTCATAAGAAATGCGATTTCTCAGTGGGCCTTTAATGGTAATATAGACACAAGTAATGCCAAAACAACTATGCTAGTATGGAAGAATAGACGGTATTCCTTAGTTTTTTGTCATTTATGAGTTTTAATTTCCACATTAGTACGTAAGCGAATCCATCATATAATTATTTAGCCCCCTCTTTATCGCCAAGTACGTTATACAGCGAAATATAAGAATAAGAAAACTTCGTTATTCGCAAAAATCGTTATGAGAACTTCTTGGTAGCCAAAGTATCACCAAAGCACAAGTATTACATAATGGTTTAACTGAAAGAGTGAGAATGGGAATCAATAACGCAAATTACTCTTATGAAGAAATTACCACGAAAGAAAACGATTTCATGCAGACTATCCAAATCCATCTTTCGTTAAACACAATTTATTTCCAACGAAGAGTTTCAGAAAGATACTGATAAGCAAAACTATTACGTTACCTCAATTCAAGAGGAATACTAAAATTTACGCAAACAATTAAGAATTCTCAGCATTTATAGCCAACTTACGAGTCCACTCAATTACTAATGGGAAAAAATATCTCCGTAAGGTTCGCTAGATCTTCTAGTGTAATTTTCCCCGGAAAACGGAAAATGGTAATGGGAATACACGGAGATAGCAAACACTATTTTGAAGTTTTAATGGACAATCATATATCAAGGAAGTTTTCTGCAGTGAACGACATATTTTGGAAATAAATGCCTCTTATGCTATCCAGTTACAAGACTTTCAGTAAGATAAGTTTGTACGAGTATACCTTCTGGTTAGCAGCTGTGAGATCGCACACTGATATCCTGCAAGCTACCAGCGAATCAAATGAGGGAATGTGACATATTCTAGTGTAAACCGTCTACTGGACTATTTCACGAAGAGGTAGACATTGATTAAACTTTTACTAATGGAATGTCATTATTAAATGCAGTATAGGGATTTTAGTACAGTTTCTATAGGTATTTTTCCTTTTGAGATACTGCGCACAGGTAATAAAAAGGCTAACTAAAGATTTAAAATCTTCCGCCAATCTGTCCGAAAGATTGAAATATAAATTTTCATCTTAGAATCCTTTATATGTTGATAAAACAGGGAGAATTTAATGTTCTTTAAATTCTTTCCCATTAAATTAGTTGTGTTTCAGCTGGTAATTATTTTGCTCACGTGCTGAAAAGTATGTTCAACCGCTTCCATTTGTGGCTTTAAGAAATCCTTAACGTACGTACATAAACCTGAAGGAGTAAACAGTCTACACGAAAATAGTTTTGCCAAAACTGATACACCCAAATGTAAGAGGAACCGCTTATTAAAGGGTCTTTTCCGGCCTATTTGATAGATACAATTTCTAATTTCGTCCCCTTCAACAAGATTAGACGACCGTATTTCATACAATAGTTACGTAAAAATGAAGGAGAAAGGGGAGAAAAAGCAGACTGCACAAAAAGTGTGAAAGGAGAGCGGAGCGGGAGGGAAACACATAAACACTCAAAGACACACCCTCTCTCGGGCCTTTTTTCGCAGCCATAATGAATCAATTGGCGCGAGTGTGTGAGGATGTCCAAAACGGGGGCGAAGATGGCGACTCCAAGCGGATGAGAAATATCTCAGCCACTCATCTTGCTTCGATCGGAAAAAAACGTTAGATGAGGAGGGAGATAAGGCCCAATTGGTACAGCTTCTCCCATCGTGTAAATATGTATTTATAAAAGTGAGTAGGAACTCCATCCCGAAGGAATTTTTAAAACGGAAGAAGGGTTCCGTAAATAACTTTATGGGCTGGCGTCAACGACTTGGAAACACTGCACGCGTAACATAATTCATATTTCGTAGTTGTATGAAATTTAATTTGCGATAAAACGAGCTCTTAATTACTACTGATTCTTTTCTGGAAACTCTCCTAGGAAAGTGTGATGAAGGTGATTATGATTTATGTTATTTTAAGCAGCCTTGATGGGTGATCAAGTAAACCTAGCAAAGGTTAATGACTGCAAAAAGGCAATACATGTTCTTCTAATAAATCGTGTATAGATATACCTTCTAATATATCGTGTATAGTGATACTTCTTAATAACGTGTAGACTCTATTTTTCGTCAATAAGGTAGAGTTGGCTAATATGTAGTAAATAATGCGTACCTGAATGAAAAATATATCCATGTAATTAACAATAGATAGAAATAATTACGTAATACAAGTAATATTTTATGAGTCTCTAGATCAATATTAGTAAGACACCCATAAGCGTAAAATTATTTACATGTATAATGTGAGATGAACAGATCGAGTGAAGCTTCGCAAACAATCTTAAATATGATGGTAATATTGAATTCTTTGATTTTTTTGATATGATATTTATCTTGTCACCTGATAAAACATTATAGGGAAACCATGGTGGAAGGATAACTTCAAACAAACCACACCTTATGAGTAATGAAAGACATGAATGGGTAATCTGCACTCTGCCAAAATGCACATACGAGTCAAATGAGCACAAAAACTAAAACATTAGAAGGGAATTCCACAAAAGAATGGCTGCATTGATCTCCCAATGGTTACAAGGTAATTTTTATAAATGGTAGTGAATTGTTTGAATCTTTCAAAATTAGTTATTTTATCTTATTATAGTTAATAAAACACAAACCAACCTTCATTTAAGCATAAATTCTGCAGGGAATCTAAGAAGTCACGATTGTAAAATTAGATGCTTATGGAGATTCAATGTTCACCCACGTAATGCCTCTGAGTTCGAGAAAGATAATACAAGTAAAAATGCGAAAGAAACGCCACAGAACTGTAAATGTGATTGATAAAATTTTATTCTGACTAGCTGACAGACTGAAGTGATTGGATCAATGAATATTTACGTAATCTATGGTATCATATCAAATTTAAAGTCGCACGAGCGAGAAATCCCCCAAATTTAAAGTAAAACTTATGATAATCGAATTCTAATACTCATTGCAAGTATAGACGGATGAGAAGACACGAAAGGTCTTCCATCCAAAGAAACGCCAAGACTGTTGGATGGGTGGAGAAGGTAGAATTCCGGTCTAAGATTGCTGGAACAAAATAATACTTTGAAAACAGAGATTCAAAAATAAATAAATGAATGGAAATGAAGGTTCGAGGATACCTCTGGGGGAGAGACTGTGGTAAGTTGGGGTGAGGGAGGGGTGTGTGCGATGGGTGAGAAAGGGTGGGTGCAAAGGATAAAGGGAGAAACGGATATGGGAAAGGGAAATGTTTTGAAGAGAAGAGGCAACGCGAGGAAATGGCTGGGAAGAGGAAGCTAGAATTTCCTTTCGGCGGAGATGAGTTAGGATGGAATGTAGCGCTACTTCGAATGGTTGATATTTTTGAGAAAAAATAACATTGGTTTAGCTTAAGCCCTGTAGGTATTTCGGTGTTTTCAGCCGGAATAATCTTTTGGAAAAAAATATTTCTCGAAGCTTGTCTCGTCTAAGGTTCTGGAAAGGTTTGCGCGCCATAAGATTAAAAAAGAAACACTCAAACATGACATTACCGAGAAGAACTTTAACTGATAGCAAAGTATAATTATGAAAAATAGACTAGTAAGCCATAAAAGCGGCTATTTGCTTTATACGTATTTCGTCTCCCAAGGAGGCATCCTGAGGGGTACAAGAAAGAATCTTTCTTTCATTCTCGTTCCTCCGAAAATATCTATATTAGAGACGAAATAAATATTCGGCAGATAGTACATTGATGGTTCACTGGAGTGTATAATTAATGATTCAGATATGACACATAGAAACCGACAGTGAGAAAGAATATTAGATTTTAAAATTAACTGTGCGATAAGGAAAATAGTTTCGGATTATCGTATTTACGTTTAAATTGGTACTAAATAGTAAAAATATATCCTTAATCGCTTTCTTAGCATATTTTTCATTCAAGAGATTAATAAAGTAAATAAATAAATGTCATACATATAAGTCAACGCAAAATAAACTGAGATTTGTTATAAAATGTTAGAGCATATATACAAACATAGATATCAAATTTCATTCATCGTGAATGTCATTTAATGATATTTTTCTAGAGATTACCTTGAAAAAGATGAAACCGAAAACCTCACGGTAGTCTACTTGAAGTAGTAGCGTAGAAGGTACTTGGATCAAGCAATTTTCTTGTCAAGGACAATCCGTGACTGCTATTAACTGTTGGATAGGAAGAAAAATAAAACTTAGGACAATAATAGAATATATTTCACAAACAACTAGCTAAAATCTTAAACATATTATTAAAGTTTTACTATTCCTACATATAGAGTGCTTAGCCCAGAAAAAAGTTAGATTGATAAAATATAGATATCTTCCTCCGTAATTCTACACTTATGATAATAGAAGTACCATTACAACCATTTATTTTCCCAAGGAATAATATCACAAATTTTAACTTCATCAAAATCCAATTTAAGGTAATAGCGGCCCTAAATCTGTTCTTATATGAAAGTATAAGATAATATACTTAAATTCAACAATATAATATTGATTAATTCTCTGGTATTTCATTTAATGTTAAACAATTTTTTAATGTATACTAAATTCCAAAATATAGCTTAGACAGAGACCGTCTTAAATGGTAATAGTAATAATAAAATGGTAGCCGAGTAACGGCTGTTAGAGACGGTAAAGGCTTTTACCATTAATAGTTCTCATAAGAATTAAAGCATGGTCCATTAAATACGCGTGTTCGAAAACTGGGAATGTTAACGAAAGTTTTCATTTTTGGCCAAATATTGTTTAGAAACACCGAATACTATCATTAATATTTCCAGTTTAATTCAAAATGCGCGTTTCCCTTCTTTGGATGACCATGAGGAATCCTCGACACTACACCTCGTACACGTTTCCGAAAGTAAAGGGAGAGAGCGAGAGTCACGGCGACCGTAAAAGAAAATAAACGTTCCTTCACAAATCCGCTTATTCCGAATCTTTGGACGGCGAAATTTCGCCTCCTCTCACGAGAAGGACCGCCAAAGGAGGGAGGGCGGTAACCCAGGAAACGGGGAGCGGTTGGACAGGTAAAAGAGAGAGATAGAGTTTAATTACATTGTTTGGGGCGAGGATTTCCACGGAGGAGATTTATTGGTGTTCCCCTCTTCGCCAATCTCTCTTTGTCCCTCCCCCACAATACCCTTTTCCATTCGTATCTCGGCGTTCGATTGACCGCTTGGCCCGACGGTGCGCCTGCGTCGAGGCAACCCGCACCACGGGCCCGCACTTGCCGTTTGCGCGACGCCGGGTGTCGTGGAGGGGGCTGACGGTGACGCCATTGGCCCAAGTGGGCACACGCAGGTAAAATTACGCTAAAAGACGAGATGCGAATCGTAATGTCATCCTCCTGCACCTATACACTCTTGGCATTCCATTGCCAGATGTATGGAGACGCACATACGTAATGAATGGCTCGAGGATACCCGGCTATAAGAACATATGACTACAGTTGAAGAGAGAACCGTGCTTGGTTTTCAATACTTAAAAGTGATTTCAATATTATTTTATTCATCATAATAAATGCATATAACAGAGAAATAATCATTCAGAAGAGATTTTTAATTTAGTAACAGTTCTGTTAGCTTATTAATTGATATAGGAGCAGTCTCTAATGAATTATAACAAAATTTACCTGATTACAGAATACTTTACCCTACACTTAATTACATCTAAGCGTAAGGTAGTATCTTCAATATTACTGGCCATATAATTTCCCATGAAAGAATTGATAAGGAATCAAATCCCCCCTCTTCCATTCTATTTTATGATTGGTAAGTATAGAAAAAATCAAACTATATCAGAAAAGTTTTATAAGGAAACGTTTTTATATTACTAAAGAATTTACTCTATGGTCTCCATTTCAAGGTATTGTGCAATATTTTAAGAGGTAAGAATTAAAAGAAATATTTTTGTAATTCCTTGCGATGAAAAATGACAGCTATAAACTATAATATGGCTCATAATAATAGATGTTGTAGCCAGTATGGTAACTGTAGTTTTGAGTTACAAGCTGGGCCCAGAAGTATCAAGAGCTTGCAGTAAATAAGATGGGGCCTTCTATGGATAATTGTAGATTAGTCAGCAAATAACGGAAATCTTGGTGCCTTCTTGGATTGAGAGGTCATAACGTTAAGCTATTGGATACAAGACACTATGTTAAATTGTATCCATCGTCATAAAATTCTGAAATGACCAATGAGCTTCATCTTGAAATTTAGCACAGACAACATCTCATATCTGCGAACTTTATGAACTTTTCCATTGCTGATGGATAGGCTTACTATATGTCTCGTTGACTGGGACTGTTCCGGTTGGAGGTATGGTCCCGCAGAGATATAAATTAGTTGAACGGATAACTTACAAAGAGTTAATCACGGTAGATTGAGAGAAACAAAATAAATATATTACCAAGGCTGCAATAAAATGACTTGTCAACGCTGCTATTATAGAATGCATATTTATAAAATGAGATGTTCTAATCGAAAGCGGTTTTTCAGCGATGACAAAATTTTCCAAGAATTTAAAAAGAGAATCGACTTATTTTGTTTGCTTCGCATTGAATTGGGAAAAAACATTCCCTTAGAATATTCATGGGGGAAATCGCTAACTCTGAAGGTTGCTCTATCCGGTTACAAATATCGATTAAATATGTTTCAAAAAACAAAATCCGTTCGACAAAGTTAGCATCAGTATAATTTACAGGTCCTCTTCCATTGAAATCAGAGATTTAAGCAAACTTATATTTCGATCACAATATTTTCTAATTAAACCGTGATAAACCATCATTATACTAATATCGAACTATGATAACGGTACATGCCGGAATTGAAGAGATGCGTTTTTTAATAGCACGAAAAATAATTTTCTACAATTATATTTTATATAATCTTCCTCAAATGACTGAAATACACGAGCGATGCCAATTACAATGTCAGTAACTCAAAAGCACGACTAGGAAAGTTTCCTCTAATGCACTTAATACTATTCTATAAAAAAATAAACAATACCCTACCAGCGATGAGAAAAAATTCTAATGATTGGACGATTGTGGGTAAATATTCAACCAGGAGAGCGTAAATGGAGGCTGCCTCGTGCTGATGACGAGTAGGCACACCATAGCAGATGTTGGATAGAAGTCGAGGCTACCGAAGCAGGAAGCTCAAATTTATGAGCCATTAAATTCGGTTCACTTTTAATGGATTATGAAACATATTTCGGAGGTGTAAATTTGTATTCTCCGAATAAGTCGGATCTCATTTTATGGATCATGGCTTACAGACCCAGCCTTTGGTTAAGACATAACGAAATATGCCTCCAATAATACTGGTTTTACGAGTTATTTTTGCTTTTGGAATCTTGCTTAAAAAGGAGATCTCCAAGGTTAAAATTGGTGTACATCTGCTAGCTTAGGTTTTCCCATCAAACTGGAGTTCTTATATATGAATATATTATTTCCTCATGGGAAATTTTTAAGAGCTATTACTCCTGTTAGTAAGAACCGTACTTAATATTAATGACTTGATAAATATTTATATTTGTCTTTTCTTTCTATCGAAATAGAATTAATTATTTAGTGAGCCCAAAGATTGTGATAATTATAACATTAAGCCCTTTTTATAATTTGCTAGAAATTTTGTTCATTTGTGAACTGGCATTATTAATAGGGCAGTGAAAGTAATTTCTGGAAGGGTGAGGTAAGAATATTTGCAGAAATCTTTTGAAGGGCCATCGGAGCGTTGAAAAATTACTTAAATTTCAAATAAAGTATGATGCAGTTAGAAGCGAAGAGCAGATCAACTAACCCCTGCACTCAACCTAAGGCGAATATTTATTTCATAATTTCTTTCAAAAATGTAAGCTAACTATAAAATGAAATGCGATTCTAAAGTAGTGTTAAGTTTACATTTATATCAGATCCAGTCAATATTATTTTATTGACATACATCATTTCGTTAGACCTCTTTGAATCAGTTCTTATAGAGAAAAAAGGGTTTCTATGAGATGATTTAACGGAAATAACTTTATTGCAAAGTTCTTAATAATAGTTGTAATATTTTAAAATAATAAAAGTGAATAATAATTTAATTCTACACAATTTTATCTTATTACTCATCGAAGCTATCTCATGAGTTTTTACATTAGAAGTATGAAGTTAGTCAAAAAATAAGAAAGGTGAAATTTACAAAAAACGTGAGGGTTTGAAATAAATGCAGAACTGCGAAGTGAAAACGTCTAAGAAAAGCATTCTGAGAAAAAGAAAGGCACTGCGCGTAAATGACTGAATGATACGGAAAGGAAGTTGAATTTTTTATGAGAAAGTTGCGACTCCCGATATGGAATATAAAGAAGCTTATAACTACACTGTCAGAATTCAAGAAGGATTGTGAAAGAAGCGAGATGAAAAAGAAAATTAAAAGGTAAAGAGGCGCTGAGAATAAATAAGGAAGTCCAAGAATAAACCGGACAAGACATATGTGGGCTCTTGGATGAATTATATTAAAAGTTTCTCTAAAATTCTTAAGGATTGCGTACAAGATGAAAAGAAAAGTACTGCATGAATAAATATATTAATGAAGTGGGATGCATATTCTAATATATGGATTCGACTTTTGTATTTTTACTATATCTCAGACTCTTGTATGTAAATTCAATTCTATATGTAAATTTAGTTTGCCATTTTGAGTATTATGTATCCAAAAATAGATTATTAATACACCATTTGGTTTCATACTCTTACCTGCAGCTTTCAAAATGATTACCTCTGGGATATATAGAACAGGTTTACATTTTATATCCCGGGTTTCTTATTTTTACTTAATTTTCGATACAAAATGTAAGTAAAAAATTATCCCAACTTAATAATAGTGTTGTGGTAGTTGTATTATAAGATATGAATTCAAAGTTATTCATCAAAAAATAGATTTAACACCAAGTTTAAAAAGATATTAACATTCAAATTCCTTTTAAGGATGTCATCTTCTTTAGCAATGCCAATGCATTTGAAATACTAAATCATTAATCATGTTATGTTAATCATGGTAATTAATATTTTGATAATGCTTTCGTTATTCATAAAGCATTTTAGCATCTAAGGCATTTTCCCTTTCAACAATTACAATATCCAAGTTATTCTAAACGAAGAAATTTTTTTCTATTGCTTGAATGGATTGAACAACGATTGGTATGTAATTCTCAAATATATTCAGCTTCCTCTACAATCATAGAGCAATCCGAACCACGCCAAGAAGAATGCAGCCACTTTCATATCCGACGACGTTGCTAGTGAAGTATTTTTTTCGATTTTTCTCAATAAAATATTTACAGGACCAACCAAAACTTATCGAGTACACAAAAAGACTAGCTTTGGTAGGAACGGGGACCAGATGTTTACTACTTAACCCATAGGTCAAACTCATTACCTTTGGAAATGCAATAAAAGCTTTAGAACTCAAAAAAGCAATCGTCCGATTCCCATATGTCAAACATAGAGTGCCGGAAGCTAGGTTAATATGAATACATGGCATGATAGATATAGGCGCTTAATGGCAACCGCCAAGTTTACAGCGTTGATATTTTTATTTGAGATAACGTTTTCAAGTGTCGTTGCGACGAATCTTATAAAATCTGTAGTAATATACTGTGCATTAGGACAGGATTTTCGAAGAATTGCTAGCTTAAAGTTTTTTTTTTTTTGCTACTCAGCTGCTATGCCAATATCTGGTGAAGTCCTGTGCTCAGCAGAGCTCATCAGGAGGTGCTTCCCCAAGACAATAGCAGCAATAGACAACCCGCACAACCATTATCTGATCAAGGAAATCCGGTCAGCCGGGATTCGATCCCAAGATCAGAGCGATAGCAAAGCTCAGAACGCTAACCACTCGGCCACCAAGGCCGGAAAAAGTTAAAGAAATAAAACAACTGAAATTTCAAAATACAGCCAAACACATTGTTGATACCTATGTATGAATCTATGTAATATATCGTAAAAAAACTGGTTCCTAGCATAAAAGAAAACGCTAAAACATTTGGAATTAGAATAAAATAAAATGTAAGAGAGAGAATATCCATCTAATTAGTGAAAATCAACCACATGTATTTGTTTGTTATACAACTGGGTAATCACATGATTCTTTTACAACATAGATAAACAATTCTTTCAAAGGATCTCGTGATAAAAGATAGTTTGGAATTACCACCTAACTAAAGCTGTTACTATCATAATAATAAATTAAGAAGTTGGTAATTTTCCATGGATTTTTATTAAAACAACCAACGGTTTCGTAAAAAGTTCTTACATCTTCAGGCTTAAATCTACAAGAAATTCTTACGAAACCGGTCGTTGTTGCAACAAAAATCAGCGGAAAATTACCAACTTCTTAATTTATTATTATGGCTTTCCACAAAGTTACGCCTAATCATATTGAATTCACTGCTACTATTAGTTATTGATATTTGATATGATTCAGCCACATTTTTTTATATTTGTACAATCCCGAGGAAATAAAATTTCCAAGGGA
This sequence comes from Pachydiplax longipennis, assembly GCA_036926295.1. NCBI lineage: Eukaryota > Metazoa > Arthropoda > Insecta > Odonata > Libellulidae > Pachydiplax > Pachydiplax longipennis. The sequence continues at coordinate 42,559,794 of JAVFKF010000002.1, forward strand.
TAGGGTGGATAAACGATTCATGTAACTAGACTTTACCATGTTACAACAATATAGTGGATTCAAACAGTCTTTTACGGAGAGAAAGAAGACAGGAATCAAAAATTCCATCCACATCCTATATGCATCATAAGTCACAATTGTATATAAAATTCACAAGAAAACACTTCTTATGCATTTTCCACTCCCTCGATTCAAGCTAAATACATTATTAAGCCCATCTCATTACCATGAGATACCGTGTTCCTTTCAGTTCCAGAAGATTAGGAATGAAAAATCCTTTGATATCAACGTCCTCTCTCCCGCGGAGTGAAAAGACGGCAAAATACCGTGAAGGACTCTGCTGGGCTTTTGTTCACTTTTAGAGAACGCCTGTGAAACACACTCGTGAAGAGCAGGTCCATTCTGAGCAAGAAATTATTTCGGAATTAGATGCCGAAACAACAATATAAAGTTTACCTCCGCCGCGGTGGTGAAAAAATGTAAATTACAACGACGATAGATGGCGCACTTCCAAGGAAAAAGTAGCTCCTACGATGCTGAAGGGGCAGATGCTGACATTAATATTAGATCACTCTGGCAGGCGATTTATCTGTCTTGGTGGACTAGGTGTGAGCTTGAGGCACTTCGCCTTCGGCATGACGAGGAATGCGGGAGGAAGGAACTGCTTCACCGTTAAAGTTCATTCCAAAGAAACTGACCAAAATTAAAATACATAAATATGATTATTCCAAAACAAATCCATCCGATGTAGACTAAAGCGTTAGGCATAGATACAAAACGAATTATTTGCTGACATTGCACGAAGTTCACACGCTGCAATATTTGTGGAAAAATGTCTACCCCGCGATAAATAACATCAACCATTCCTTATGTACCCCCTTAGCATTTCCATTGCTTTGCAGGGAAAGCGAAAGATACGTCTGAAATTATTAATTAACGTTCTAGCAATTAATTTCTCGCGACGCTTTGCCGAGTCCTCTCTGAGATCTCTTTGTTTGACGGAGTACTGTAATCTACATTGTCCAAAAGGTCTGAAACGACGAACGTTTCGAAAAGCTTCGGTCCTAAGTGTTCAGCATGTTATAACTTAGCCAGAAAAAGAATCATCGTAATACAGGCACGATTTTGGTGTATGGTGGTGAGGAATTTTGGTGACTGATGAACAGGTGTGCAAATTCTTTACGGGTCATCCTCAAAACATTTCTGCTGTGACTGCATTGCGAAGAGGAATATTTCCGAAATAAACTCAGATTTTAATAGTAATAAAGCTCTACCTACAAAAAGGAACGTGTTGACCCTCGAATGGACTTGAAGTTTGACCGTGAAGAAAGAAGCTTTAAACATTTTAATAGAGAATAGCATTTCAAAATTAACTTCCTACCAATGAACACACATAATCAGAGAACTTACAAAATTTCAACAATTAATAGATATCGATTATACTATAGATTCAAAAACATGGTCGACGTAAAATATGAACATCCCTACTAATATTTCAAATAGAAATACCAAAGGTTAGATTATAGGGTATTAATGTAGATGTAATCTTTTAATTATTTTCTTTTTTATAAATGTCCAATAGAATAACTATCCTATTTATCAAAACATTTCCCTGCTCTTTTTGATCAAAATATGTATTTTTCTTGAAAAATGAATTAGAAAAAACTCAAAAATTTAAAAAGAAAGACAATAAGATCATATTTAGAAACGTAATGGCGTGAATTTCAAATAACTAAGAATCTATTGAGGAAACGTTAAAGTTGGGAGAAACTAGCCAAAGTTATAGTTATGATGTTACATACGGGGGTTAACTCATTCAAGGAAGAGCGATGTAAAGTTAAAATTCAACCATACTTTGTAGACAAGAGAGGAGAGAAGTATAAATTTCATAAAGAATGAACGTTAATAAATTCTTCATTCAAATCCTGCCGTTTTAATATGGAATAATTCAACATTAAACTTTATTTACCTCTTATCTGGAAACCAGAAAGGTTTTTCAATAAAATAGAAAAATTGGGTAAGGCAAGAGAGCTTGTCGTTGACGTAGTGCTTGTGGAGTAGGAGATTATCTAGAGAGGTGAATTACAGCGGCTACCTGTCCCCAGGACTACTACAGTAGTCATGAAAATCAGATCAGATCTTTCAGGAACCAAGAAAGACTCGTATATTAAAGATGTAAGAGATAGAGATGTAACGGATACTTAAAAGATAAGAGAAAATTATAGTTGTGTATGACTTTCACCTAAAGTTAAATTCTAGTTTATTTCAATGAAAAGGCGGAATTATCCAGAAAGGAATCTGTAGTGCGATAGAAATATTGTAGTACCATATTTTAACGTATAGGTATTTGACTATTGAGTAGCCACCAAATCACCAAACCAAATTGGTCTAATGAACTACTAGTCTTCTTGTAACGTAATAATTATTATAAGAGAGGAAAATGACTTTGATCAAATATAGACACAGGGCCCAAATGTAAGTCACTTTATTCACATTAGGTACGCTAAATATCTTTTAATATTCCTCTAATTGGTTTTTATTGTGTACTAACTTACTTTAAGGCGGGAAAATTTCTCGGAGACATTCCTGTTTTTTATTCGACAGCCGACGTAATTTAGCGAGGTCCAACTTCCGTCAACAGATACACCCTACCTTATTAACGACGGATTTCTGATGGACTGAAAGCATTTACGGCTTGTTTGGGAAACATACACGAGTCCCAGCTTCTTTATGGAGCAAGGGATAAAATATTCAAAATTATGGTCCATCCCCGTTGGACGAGAGCGTTCGGAAGCGGTCAGTTTCATATGTCACCGCAACATTTGCATGGCCGGGACACGACGGGAGGGAAAAATAAATACCCATCGGCCTCAACGCGGCAATTTCCGAGACGCTAAAACCTTTGCGCGATAAATTACTAACCGATTCACGGCAGTAAAAATCCACTCGAATTCCCAAAGTAATCTCGCTGCCCTCCGAGGAAAAAAAACCGGAGAACTTATGTAGCACATTTTGCTCACCGAGACTAATTCGGCGGAGGCGTCGAGATGGGACTTTTTAATCAGGACGCCCCCTACTTCTCCGTTACGGCCGCGTAAACCATCCCGACGCGGCCTCACGCAAAGCGGTCGAGGCACGGATATTTAACGTCAGGAGTGCGGAGGCTGGAAGCTCGCTGACGCACCTCTTCCCTCTACCGGGAAGAACACATGAAAATCAAAATGGGTGAAAAGATAGTCGTAAAGTAGTTTCAATATTTCTCCGGGCATAATCACCGATTCCCAGAAACGGATGCGGAGCGGTGCTGCATTTCGAACAAAACCCCTTTCACCCCCACTCCGCCCCCCCTTCCGCCCCACCCCAGTGGCACTAGTCCCTTCCATTTATATGCTCTCACCTCATCATTAATCCTACTCCGTCCACTTCGCAGCACCACACGGTAATCAGACTATTTTTCACTTGGAGCTGGAGAGGACAGACACCCGTCCTCCCCCCACCATCGCGAACACCGCGCGGGCATTCCACCTTTCCATTGTGTCCATCCAGACTCGCCCCTCCCCCTCGTCTGTGGGGGAGGGGGCCTCCAGCCGGGCGCCTTAATCTCCTCTTTTCCTTTGATCAAATTCCTCGGCCGCCTCGAATAACCTTCCACGGCTTCAAGCACACCAAATAGGTCCTCCCTCCCACAGCACGGATAAAAGAAAGAAGAAAAAGAGGGAGAAATATTAAGGCGAAGGAAGGAGGAAAAATAAGATGGAAAAAATAATATCCGTGGAGGCAAAATAATTTTTTTCCGAAAAGATCCAGGTTCTCTCTCTCTTCCTCCTCGATCTCTCTCCGTCTCTCTTTCGATCTTTTTTATTATTTTTAAAGAGTTCGGAGGAAAATGGATGGTTTTTTTCTCCTCCCTCTCCTCTTTCCCGGCCAAAAAATATTCCTCTCTTTTTTGGCGAGGCGATATCTTCGCGAATCCATTGGAAGCGTGAATGCTCTCTACCAGTCGGACGCGATTTGGCGGGGAATTAAAGTTGGCGAAATGTGTCCTTCCGCGGGGACTCCGGGAGGGGACAGCGCTGGATTCTCCGGTTTGCCCCGAAAAAGGGTAATGCGCCGGAATCGAGCGGTGTCCGAGGGACCTTCCCGCCGGAAATCGACCCGGAAGACACAGCTGTTGCGCAGGGCCCGGTCCCGCGGGTTGATCCACGCCAACCGACTTTTTTTCCACTCTTGGATTTTGAGGGATATTTTTTGGCCTTCCAACCCGCTTATTCATCTTAACGTCCGCCAACCCCCCTCCCCTCCCACTCCGCTCATTCCTTTTTCACCGCGTTTTATTTTTTCCCTAACTAATTTTTGCCTCGGATCCCCCCCTTACTCCCCCATCCCCGACCCTCCAATCTCCATCTTCATCTCACCCCATCCTATCTTCCTTCCCCATCTCCCAATAATACCGCCTTCCCTCTATCTCCTTTTCTTCTTCCTCCATCATTCCCCATCCCATTCCGCCCCCTTTTACGCAACCGCCCTCTGAAAAATCTTCCGCAAATCCTCTTCCCGATGGTCGCACAAACGGGAGATTCGAACGCCGATTTCAGGAATACGTAAACAACCCGCCACCTTTGGGTGAGATGCAAATTAATTCGGTTTCTTCCCTTCCCTCCACTTCGTTCAGAGGTGGGGATGAATTAATTACGTAAAGTGGGATTAGATGATTCTATTGTGCTAGAGCATGGTCCAGAATAGAGGAACTTCATTATAAATTTAGTTCGCGAAAATTTTCGCCTACAGTTATGATGAAAACTGAGGATAGGTTATGAGATTTCAGTCCAAAAACAACATAAATATATTTATATGTGATTCTCTATCGCTGGAATCGGGCATTTCCCGAAATTTTTCTTACTTCGTAGTGCGTAAAAGTGAGTGCGTATATTGCGGAAATTGGACACATCCGACAATCGATAAGGTCATAAAAAATCGTTGTCATGCATAAAAACAATCTTTATATAACATTAAATATATTTCTCATTTACAACATAATCTACGCAGTAATTTCTACTCTCAAATAATAAGTTTAATTTCCCTGTATCCAAATAAATCCATGAACAAGAGCAGTACACAAAATTTACAAAATTTTTGAATTATAAATGAAAGCCTAACCCAAGTTATATGATATCAGAAATCAGTTATAATAGTTCAGTAATTTTAAAGGGGACGCAATTTTCAATTGCCTCTTAACTTATAAAATTCCTATAACTTAAGAAAAGAAACTGAATAAAAAATGATCACGTCTTTCTATAAAAATTTAAAAATACATCTACAGTGAAACCTCTCACTTACGGACATTAACGGTCCTAAAAAATGTGTCCGTAAGTGAGAGGTGTCCGTAAGTTAGAGGTGACCCAAAGAAAACGTTATTTTTATGAATTCTGTAGAAATTAAAGGCAGCTGAAAGAAATTCTTTTATTTCAAATATCGCTTTTGAATAATTAAAAATAAATTGGAAATAATAAAATAACGTAATAAATTTACTCAGATATATATATATATATATATATATATATATATATATATATATATATATATATATATATATATATATCTGAGTAAATTTATTACGTTATTTTATTATTTCCAATTTATTTTTAATTATTCAAAAGCGATATTTGAAATAAAAGAATTTCTTTAATTTAATTTTAAATATATATATATATATATATATATATATATATATATATATATATATATATATATATATATATATTTAAAATTCTCGGATCATTTTCACATGTCAATATATATAGTATATACGTACATACAATTATATAACTCACTTAGATGTGAAGAAATAATTTATTTTAGTTTGCTCATTTCTATTTATAACAAAATCTTCTTCAAAATTTATCTGTACATCAATAAGGCTACTTAATGCTTCGCTGTTGCCTTTTAAAATGCAAAAATTTTTTAACAAGTCAATTTGGTGCAACGCACCGGCATACAATAGCACAGGCATCTCATCCACCATAGTCTCAGACTCACTGTTATCACTTTCTTCAAGAGTATTTTTAACAATTTCTCCTATGCTAACCTCGTGGTCCACAGTCAACAGATTAGAGTCAACCTTCGTGGCCGTGTGCAGCTATCCTAGAGGCCCCTATGAGGTGCTCCTTCGTTTGGGATTAGCATTACCAAGAAATCATTCCAGGGCATCCTTTTGTTTATTGCCGCTCTACGAGTTTTGTTATCTTAAGACATCTGCGTGCGAATCATAAGCAAACGCTTTCTCGAGGGTCCTACGCGCGTCTGGTCGAGGTGCTCTTTCGTTTGGGATTAGCATTTCCAAGAATGCATTTCAGGACACATTTTCCTTCATTGCACATTGTTGTATCTTCACTGGTTTTACGATTTTCGCTGTTCTCTTTCCCCCAGCTATTCATAAACGCTATTTCTAAAGGGAAAAGCTTTTCATTTTTGAGAGATAGGTCAGAAAACCCAAGGTAATGGTGTCCGTATAAGGGAAAATTCTGCTAAACAAAGTGTCCGTGTCCGTAAGTGGGAGTGTCCGTATACTAGAGGTTCAATTCTTATACAAATGCCTATCCTTTTGCCGGGGAATTGAATACTGTCCTTAAGTCAGAGGTGTCCGTAAGTTAGAGGTGTCCGTGAACAGAGGTTTCACTGTACTATGAACTTCTGAAAACAGTTCTGCTGATGCAAAATCTTTCAACAAATATTTCACTGCTGTTCAGTTGTTATGTCGCTTTATTCCGCTGGGTGAAAATCACGTTGATACATACATTTTCTTTTTAATAATTATCAACAGCCATTTTTAGTACATTTCATAAGGCTGCAAAATGTGGATGATATAAATCGAGATTGAAAGCATTCCTTTCTCAACGGGAGGCGTAAAATCCTGCGCTACCTCACCTCACGTTGGCTGAATCGAGCCTTAATCTCGTGAAAACTTCCCCGGCTAAATTGCTCAAAAGACTAAACCGTGACTGAGTATCACCTCTTTCTATTTAATTCCAGCGATTACATCGCCTTTGTCCGCGACCCAACCTTTCCCCGAGAAAGATTTCCATCGAATCGGACTTTTCAGTTTTTCACGCAAGCAAAAAAACCGCATTCTTGTTTACGAATGATTTGCTGTTTTTAAAAGGTCACACCGTTATGCGAGGATATTAAGAAACAGTTTCCAACTGATTGGAGGAGCGCAAACCAAGAGGTACTCTATCCAGGATCTAGGAAGTGGGATAAACGCATTAGTGGGCGCTAAACGTTGATGTTGTTCCTTCGTTTCTAGCGTAATTAATGCGTTTCGTGGGGCCATTAAACAGCGTTACAAGTCCCAAGGCTATGGCGCTAATTCTGCGGCGATATACCAACAGGCGGCGCCACTGTCCTCGCGCTACTACTTTGTCAGTTAAGCAGCTGTCCGACCGAAGGGCCTGTCGCTGACGTCACAAAGAGCCCACCCATTAAATTCGCCTCAAATGAATTAAACGATCCGTTAAAAAATCCAAAGTACTTTTTCCCATGGTAATTTCTGCTGAGATCGCTTTCCACAGAAGACCCTGGAGGTATGTTAATTATCATAAATGTAAAAGAATATTAGCTGCGGTTCCAGTGGCTTCAGAAAGGAATGAAGATATCGCGGTATATTCAAATGAAATTATGAATGCTTTCTTAGCTTGATAACCAAGATAAGCCATTGTTTATTTGTATCTCTTCGCTATATCTAACTGATACATTTACATTGAGCTTCACAATGGGAGTAAACTCCAAAACTAAGAACTCAGTATAGTTTCCTACTTTACTATAAATGATTAAAAATGAATTTTCTCATTCCAATAATTCTTTTCTATTCTCTGGAGTCCAGGCTACTATACGTGTAATTAAATACATTTGGCACCAGTAAACCATTGGGAAACCTAATGATTGCAAATTAATTCAGTTCAAAATATAAACTAATAATACTTCTAAACCACGTACTTCGCTACGTATTCTAGGCATTGAAATGGTAACAGGGAAAAATAATCTCCAAAATAACAAGCATTAATTTGCGCTTAGATTGTAGTTGATGAAAGACCTTCTTAGAGCTTGTGAACATTTACTGCAATCCATTGCGATGAAAATATGGGCGGCGAGGTTATCTTAATAATTATCTCAGGTGTAACCGGAGTAAGGAAATAATAATAAGAATAATGATGACTTTATTAATAATGATGAATTTTAGTCTTTCAAAGATCATTCTTACAATTAACCTTTATTACATTAACAAATTAACATTCTAACAACTAACCTTACAATTAACCTTTCAAAGATCATTCTTACAATTAACCTTTACAAATATTCAACACATAGACGAACAAATAAGACCATTCCCTAGCCGGAAAAATCCGGTTAGGGAATGGCCGTATGGTCCCGGGATTCGAACCCGGGACCTCGATTTTGGAGCGTTATGATGCAAACATGCTAATCACTCCGCGACGGAGGTCGGAAATATGGTGCAGTATGATGAGATATAGTTAAAACCTTCGGCTTGCTTACTTAAAAAAAGGAATATGAAAACTTCAGCGGAACCTGCAAAGTTTAATTCAAATCTTGCATAGATTGGACGTACAAATTAGATAATGACCTCAAAAAGACAATGGACTAATGCAAATGCGAAAGACAGAGCCAGACCTCGCGTAAAGGGACGCGGTTTCCATAAGGGTAACAATTGCAACTCATCTAAAGACGATAAATCGGTCACACGAGACGACTTGCGTCACCCCCGCAAATAACCTCCCATTTTCGGAGTGGAATCGATCTTCCGCCTTCACGTCACTCAAGAGCGAGGCAAAAAACATGGAAAAGCGGAAGGTAAGCACACAAGAGATACGCGGAAAGAGAAAGGGAAAAGTGAATAGAGGAGATGTTGCACGCGAGGATACCGAAGAGCGGATCTCGCTGGAGATTGAGAAAGGGGAAATTTTTCCAAGGGACCCCCATCGACTTGATTTGGGAAAGGGACCGCTTCTTATGATTTCTTTAACAGATACGGGCGAGACAATCGCGAAGCAGCCGGACAAATGACTACCGCGCTCCGCGTCCCCGGATTCCTCCTTATCGGATCCGAAAAAAGGAAGGGTCGTCTTCGAAACACCCTTACCCGCCGGAGATCGGCTTCATCACTCTCCTGTCGTGTTGGAGGGAGGCGGCGGTCCGGAGACGCTGCGGAGGACGGCTCCCGAGGGCCGTGAAAATACGGCCGAGAAAAAAATGGAAGGCATCCAAGCTTGAAACTGATGATTCGAAATGCTTCTCGGGATTTTTTGAAGGATTTTCCGAACTAAGTGGGCTTTCCGAAAGAATGTTTCCTCTAGCTATTAATATCGTGGGTTTAAATTAGAAACGCCAGGGGATTAATTAATAAAAGGCCGCGTCGTTTCGTAAGAGAAAGAGAATTAACAGCTCTTTACAGATAAAATATAATTGCACATTCCTTCCCGATAATGCGGACATATCTCATGGAAGAAGGCAAAAATGTGCCGAATTAACTTATCTCGCGGTGTGTATCTACGAAAATAGAACAAGATATTACTGACGAGGAAATGTTTGGAATACTTGGAAGAAGACTGGTAATAAAGAGAAAAATCTTTCGAATTAGCTTATCCAACAATCAGTACCTACGAGGGAAGAGCGGGGAAAAAGGAATATTTTGAATTTTTCGGATTCAATCGTCAAGTTAAATAATGACATAAATGGAAAGAATTGTTCTTTGCCTTCTCAGCACCCGTATAATACGCCGTAAATGAAGATTTTATATTTATAAAAACAACAAATCTTTGTGTCTCTCAGAAAATCACATCTCAAATATGAAAAAAGTTTTAGAAATGGAAAGATTGTAAGGAGATGTTATCTGTTATAGCTGCCAATTTTTTCCACAATAGTTTCTAAGTTAGCTCTCACTTTTCACAAAGGGCCTACTCAATGTAATTAAGTCATTAAACGTTTGAATTGTTTCAATGTAACATTGTAGGAGATAGGAATAATTTCTACAACTTTAGGTCTCTTGTTTAGGAGACTCCTTGAAAACAAAGAAAATCAAAGAAATACTGAGTACTAAAAAGTTTTACATGTAAACGATCCTTTATACAGGAAGTTCAATTACTCTTAGCGCTAAAAATATTTCGATAGTACCCAGTATCCAACAACATTGAATATTTTCCTTAATCCACGATTACTCTACGATTAATGAATTAATCGAATCGGTTCCATTTTTCACGAAAACATTTCACCTCTAATTATAGCTTCACGTATGTTATCAATTAAAGGACATACTTCACCTATATTTTACTTGGGCACTGATTCCCACAGAATTAATAGTCGTTCACTCGGTTGAATTGATCCTTAGAAATGAGCAGGAATGAGTTGGAGGAAAACGAATCATCCAAATCTGGAACAGAGCCAATACACTTACGACGGCCAATAGGCGCAGCAGAATAAAAAAAGGAAATTACGACTGTTCGCTAAATGCGGACAATTCAACTCAAACACGTTCTCTATTTAATGTTATCGCGGACGAAATAAAATCTCCGGATGAGCCTTTCGTTAAAATACTCGTTATTTGGCGACGGCTGCCCCATTACTTGTACACTTAGCGTCAACCCTTTACGCTTCCATCTCTACGTATTTAGTAATTCTCTCTTTGCTCGCCGCTAGCCAACTACTTTCCCCCTTCTATTACCTCGAGATGCGCTTTCCTACTCCACTCCCTCCACGAGAGAGCATTTGCGTACCATCTCCGCCGAAGGGGCGAAAGAAGCTTGACGTGGGTGGTGAAGTTCTGCTCGATGGTCGTTTTTCGAATAAGTGACTTTTGGAGGTGGGGATTTTTGGGGAGAAAACGATGGGAGGGATGAGCCGCCGGCTTCACAGAGGAGCGATAAAGAATATAAGGAAAAGGAAGAGAGAAAGAGTTCTTAGGAATGTAAAATGAGAAGGAATAAAAGATTTGAACAGGGAAAGGTGAGAAACCCCAGTAAAGAGATAACTTAAGAAAGAAAATTAAGATGAATATTTTAATGTAAATCCATACGAGAAATTCCTGAATTATTCTAAAACAGTTAGGAATTATACTTCCTAGAGGAGAATAGGGGACTGAGAAAGAGGGCGGTAGAGGTATATGGAAGAGGTAAAAATCGTTTTGAACATATTCAATCAGAAATAACATTATTTTATGATTGATAGCTGAAAATTTTCTATTAGGGTTAGAAAACATCAAGAAAGAGGAAAAGCTCTCCAAATTAATGGAATTCAAAAGCGATATCTTATCAAAAACATGCAGTTTAAATAGGGGAGAGAGAAATTCAGGCAGAAGGTAGTACTTACAGATGGATTAGAAATCACCGTACTAGGAAAAGAAGTAAGAATAATTTTATTAAATAATAATTTTAAAAATATTCATCGGCCAAATTCATAAATACAGAGTTCGTGGAACAGTATTCAGGCAGTATCCAGCGATGATTGAGTAGTGAAGAAATGCATCTTTGTGATGTTTCTCGACCTGTTCTTCTCCGTTGTGTGATAGTGGCGAAAATATCCGACTATTTGTATGTGCATTATCATCGATTAGAACTGTATAATAATTTATCTTAAAAGGTGCAGTATTCGTAGGTCGATCATAATATGTATGCATAATTTCTCCCTTACAACCTAACCTGTAATTATGTTTCTAGTCAATCGTTAGATTAATAAATATAAGATCTTATCATCAGTGGATGCTGTGATGTGAGGGGGAGGTGAAGGGGACGATCGCTCCCTTGTTGACTTTGTAGTACTAGCAATATGTCTACGTAAGAGAGGAGCTTAAATTAAAAGTAATTAAGAGTTCTATAGTTAAATTTGTACATAATGTTTTTCCACAAACAACCTACATATACCACATTTATAACATTTAAAAAAATTGTTTTAAAAGTAGTTCATTAGGGATGATACCTTAAGGAACTTGTCTTAAATCTTATCCTTTGGCAAGCTCTCCCACCCCCTAGAGTTCCTTGATTTGCTCCCATATCTAACATGAACATTAATTCAGAAAATATAAAGAAATCATAACCCAGATAGAAACAGAGAGATGCGTTTGAACCATCTTCCACTGGAGAGTTAAAATTGAGACTAATGGATATCTTTTTACGGGTAGTAAAAGAGTAGCGAATGAGAGGAATGTATGGATAAAAAGGGACCGAGTGAAAGAATTAGAGAGCGGGTAAGAGTCGAACAGAGACGTAGGGAGTGGTGGATGCAGAGCGAGAGGAAAGATAGTGGAAGGAGAGAAAGAAAGAAGAGCCGTGTTATATTCGTGCATCCGTTTGGGGGCGTTTCTGTTCGTCCCGAAGCGTGGATGGAATATCGCGGGCGCAATTCCGTGGCCGTAAATCAGAGCGTCCCGTCCACTTGACACCCATTCCCTGCTCACGCCCCCTCCCCCCGCTAATCCCACTCCCCCCTCCTCCTATTTAACCACCCGCAAAACCCTTCCCTCCCCTGAGAGCGCTGAAACAAATCCACTCCGCCGCCCACGGGACATGCATCGCTTACGACGAGGAGTCTGCAATAGCAATAGAAGGGGTTTTTACTGGGACTGCCAACTTAACGGGAGCTGATACTGGAAGATTTCCACTTTATCACCGCGTAATAGGAGGGGAACTGGGGAGAGATTTTACTGGTTAGAACCACTTCGATGGCTCCATCCGAAATAACTGTCTGATCGGTTAGCTAAGGATATTAGGCAGGTTTATTTAGATTTATAAATTTACGGAAGGGGTATTAATTAAGGGTATTCTATTTTATCAGATTAGCGATTTCTTCCAAAATAAATGTTTCAAGTTTTGTTGTATTAAGAAATCCACATTATTTACAAGCACCGAAAAAAACTTATATTACTAAAGGGAATAAATCCAAGGAGAGAATATGTGTCTTATGATCTCCATAGTAAGCAATTGTATGTTTTCCTTCATTCAGAATATGAAATTACAAGCGACTTAATTCTAAAGCTTCTTGAATATTCATTCAGATAGAATGGAGTCGGATTTAAAAAGCTAAATTAATGAAAACATTTTTACAAACAGCATATTGTCCCAAAGAAAAAACGATAGCGCTAAATAATGAATTAATTATTTATATGTCATACAAAAACCTATAGTTTTAGAGAGCAAATCATATGCTAGGATTTTTGAAGACATTTTATATTAGAAATGAATTGAAATAGGCGCTACTTTGGTAAATAGTATAGGTTTCTATTCTACAGATCAGTAATATTTTATTTGGAAAAATCACAAGCATGATAAATTCAGCAAAAATAATGCCATTGAATCACTACGTTTATGCTAAGTAATTTCAAATACAGTATTTTTCATCTTTTCCGAGGTTTAGTAATAATAAAGACCTTCATTAATGATTTATGACAGCCCAGCTAAGGCAAAATGATAGAATTCAATAAAATTAAACAAAAAACGAAAGATAAATGTAAGTCACACAATAAAAAACTTCAATTTGAAACTGTACAAAATATAGAAGAAAAATAAATCGCATAATATCCATCAAAGAGATTATGACGCAGTAAAAGTTACAAAAGCATATGAAATAAATGTATGAAACATAATCTGAAGTGCTTTATAGGAAGAAATGTCTTTTTAAATGGAAGTACGTTACGCATTTACTTAATAATACAGTAGTAAAATAAAGGAAAATTTCTAATACATACATAGAGATTATCCTCCCAGAAAAGCTAATCTTTGCAAGGGAGGGTGCGAGTCTTTGGAGAGTTGGTAATCCGAGTTGTGACACTGCTGAAGATCGCGTGGAAGAGGGGAATGATAGTTTATGAAAGAGTTGGGAGGAGACACACAGGGTCGAAGCAGTCGGAGTGGATAAACACGCGGAATTAATACCGGACATTAAAGAACATTTTGCCCGCATTTAGATCCCGCGTAAAAAAAATAATAATGAATGAATCTTGTGGCAAAGGACATCCGGCCGCTCTTCTCTCTCCGAATAACGTGGTATCTCTTGGCGTCACGCGATAGCAAAAAAGAGATTTTACTCGACCTATGGATAATGGCGTGTTTATTTGGGAATCTGTCATGCTAATGCCGTCAAGAGGACGTTATATCAAAAGGCGGAGGATTCTAACTGAACAGATATTCCCCTTGCAGTCTTCTGGAACAAAATCAAGTTTCCTCCGCAGCTACAACGAAAATTCCACAGCATAGTAAAAGGGCCGATTTGAAGAATATCTAATAGAAAAATCTTAATCATTCTAATATTTGCCTAAATAAATACTAAGTGTGTTTTGTAAGCTCTGACCTTCAACCAGAGTCTGCCAAAAATTTACTCAGGTGTACCTGGACGTCTTAATTCGCAAAACAGGTTTTAATGAGGTCTTTAAATAATATGCCTGCTAGGTGGAAATTCAGGTGCCATTTAAAACTTTAATGTATTTTGCTTAATTAACTTCAAGAAGTAAATATGGTAATACGTCATAATAAATATTATTTTCAATTTTCTCCGCATTACCTAATACGAGCCTTTAGTTTCCTACACTTTATTATCATTAAATTAAGTAGAATAATGATTTTTGGTGCTTCACACTAAAAGGATCTCCTTAGAATTCATAATATAGCTTTAAAAAATAGCGATTCCTTCATACGTTCCTAAAATTAACTCAAATACAAAGAAAGATAAACCACAAATAACTTTACAGTAAAACCTAATTACCAACATGCCTTTCATAGCAATTCCAATGACCGATTCAAATGCTCAAAGCTTCCAATTACCAAACCATACTTTTACTACCGGTCATTTAGGTCATATGATCATACCTCCATGATAGATCATCCGGATAGAGACTCATAGTATTCCAAAATCCAACCAGAGAGCAAGGCCGGCACATGAGAATGCAAATGCCCGCAAAGAAAGCTTTAAGGCCACCAAGAGAACATTTTTTTCCTCCAGTAATTACCTAACCCTACTCCCTCCTCGTCCCTTCTCAGTATTAAATGGAGGGAATCAAAGAGAAAGATTTCGACACTAATTCTTCTCTGGCACTCAGGAAGGAGGGAAAAAAACGAGGAAAGGATAGAAGAACGCGATGCGATGCTGTGGAGACGGAATGAGGGAGGGGACGAGTACTTTAGCAGTGTTCGTGGTGTGCGACAGAAAACAGAGATCGTAGCTGCAGAGACACACTGCCGTTGAGCGGGAAGAGTGCATTACATAATCCTCACTCCATTCAATGCTCTATTCCGGCGCCAATCCACCCCTTTTTCTCCCCTCCCACATCCATTCCCTGCCACCCCCAGCCGCCGATTCAACGGATGGATAGAGGCTCTCGAGAGACCGCTGAACGAGGCACCCAACAAAGGCACATTACCCGCAGGCGTACTTAGGCTCTCTCTTAATTAATGCGGGGAATGATTTATAAGCGGTCTCCCAACCCGCCGCCTCAGACTTCTGCCCCCACCCCGGCACTGCTCCGCCCCCTTCGGGCCCTACTTTTTTCCACCTATCCTCCGAGAGAATGGGCTCGCCTCATTGGCTCGTTTTCCCCACCCTCCGCACTCCTATACCCTCGTTAAACAAAGATTTACTGTTATTGTTATCATCGCCACTCTCGTATACGCTTCTATCGATTGTCTTCTCTTTGCCATTCCCTCCCCACCCTAAATCCACTCGCTACCACGTGACTTTCGCTGATCTACAATGTCCCATTTGACATCCGATTGCAGATTTAGCCTCCGCCATGCCATTAAATCACCGAAATGCGTTTTTACCCGCGAATAGTCGGACGGCGAATCAGAAGTGTGATATTTGGCACATGCGTCGGTGGTCCTTTAGCTTAGTCCTCTCCCACTCACCCCCTTACGAAATCTTCTCGCAAAAAAAGCTTTTACGCGGTTAAAAATAACTACAAGGTATAAAACGGTAATGATATTAAGAGCTAAAAATATTTCTTTCTGAGTGATTAGTGTTGGCATTCACTTTGGTTATTTATTCGAAAACTTTACGTAACTAGAATTGGAAAATTTCTGATCACCAGAATGGGATGATTTCAATGAAAAGTTAAAACTATATTGAAGGGTTGGCCCTTTTTCAATGTCTAAAAGGTTGAGTGAGTGAGAAAATTGATAGCCTTCAGCTTAAGCTCCAATAAAAAATGATAATTTTCAAACGAGTAATTGGTACTTCTGTTCTACTAGTATTTAAATTTAGAAGCAAGGATATTCCACAAAAAGGAAACAGTGGTTGACAATTAGAATGAATAGTGTAATATCACACCTTGGCAGATACAGGCACTAAAAGACGGAAAGAAAATCAAGAAATAATTATCCTGTAGATACTTCTTACGTCTTTATTGCCTCTTTCGGGATCTTCGAATCTACAACATTTAAAAATTTGGCCTCATAAGTCCTCATATTTCTCTGAGAAGTCATATCTTGACAGATATAAGCATTGCAAGGCAAAAAGTAAAGTATTAGTATTGTTAAAAGTCCTTGGAAAGTTAAAGTCATTTCGCACATAAGGGCCCCCACCGGGAATGGAACCCGGGACTTCACTCGGGACGACCACTTTCGCCGAAGGCAAACCTCCTTGGCTATCCGGGAACACGGTGTACGAAATATCTCCAGTGACTAACAAAGACTAGATTGTTGATATTAGATTATTATTAGTATTATTTAATTATTGTTTATATTACTGTTAGATAATTCTTCGTAATAAGAAAAAGTTTCCGTTATCAATTCAGAAACTTATACTTTTACCGATATATTCAAATTTAAGAGACAGTTAATAAGTCGTTTTAGTTTATAAAATAAAATTTTATCAACAGCTGACAGCGCTAACTCGTGAGTTAAGCTTGATTTAAAATCCAAAAGCCTTCATTATTTCTCCGAAATGAAACAGATGGGAAAATAAATACAAATTTCAGATAGAAAAACAAGCATCGAGAACTGCCCAAACACAGCCTCATCCTTACCTCTTCCAATACCATGTGAATGACTGATGCAATTCATGGTACTGATTTTGAAGTCGTGTCATCCAACATTCCCTTAGAACGTCCATCGTTACATGTACGTCGAAATAGTTACATCAACTTACCACCGATTTATATTAATGATCAAGAACTTCGTCTGGCTGTGCGTCTGCATCATCGATCATCTTATCGATACATCTTTCTTATTTATCCTCTCTTTGGAGTTCCACGGATCTAATAGAATTGAAAATAAGGCCTCAGAATACCCCCATATTTCTCAGACTATCTTTCCACGGCGTCACTCAATATTTTTTGTTTTTCTCTCCACTAAAACTCACAAACACTCGCTTGAACCCGCACGCCGTCTTTTCCTAAAAATAAAACGCCATCGAGGCATCCACCTTCATTAAACTTAATAAAAGGAGAAAAAGCATTCAAAATCCATCAATCAAATCGTTTTTTTATCTTTTGATTGCCACGCATTGTCTTTTCTTTTAACAGCTGATCACCCGCTGCGTGAACTTCACCCCCCTTAATTCCCCCGATCCCTCCTCTGTTCTTAACTCCCACTTCTTCATATATGCCCACTCTCACCTCCCATTGCCCTTCCCCACCCTTTTCTGCTCCGGCCATCTTTATCCCTTTCCCAAAAAATCCCTCTCTCATCGTCATGACAACACCAATACGGCCAATCACGTGAAGAAGCGCATTTTTGAGCGTGATCTCGATTCATCTCCACGCATCTCAAAGTAGACACTAGATCCACACCCCTCTTTTTTCATCCGACTTATTCTTTCTCCTCTCAGATTCGGCCTCTCATACCCTCTGCTGTTCTATTCTTTTCTCATCCTCATTCGTCCCTTTTATCTTTCCAGCTCTTCCATTTTCTATACCCTCACCAATAACTTGAAACGCCTCACGATTTTGAATACTAGAGGTATGAAGATGTCAACATCCTTCAAGAATATGTTGTAGCATCTGATACAATGAAATGACGAAACAAAAGTAACCTATGACTTAAGTTCTCGTTGTGAACATGAATATTTCTTTAATATTTTTCTGGCTTTTTCAAACAGCATATCGATCATCTATTTAACTGAGCATTATGACTCAATCACTGATAAATCAGACGTATGAAGTATTAGTAAACGTAAGGTAAAGAAGAAATCGACCAGATGAATTATGAAGGAAAATATAGCGGTTGAAAAGTGCGAGTACATAAATCTCTAACAGGTGCAATTCACAAGGGTATCCTAAGCTAATATAAAATCTTCACAAAGACACAGCTTGAATGCTATAGAGATGCTCTTATTAGCTATTTCAGCATTCAGCGAGGGAAATAAAAGCATTTAGTAACATGAGAGTCATAATACAGTAGTTTATCGTTACTGCTACAATATTTCCATGAGAATTACATTTCGTTCGTCTTTTCTCCATCTATGGTAATATTCTTCAAGTCGCTTAACAGCAAGTGGCAGGAAGTGTAAACACCTAGCCTTCGAACTACTACTTTAGCTTGTTACCATCGTATATCGTTCAAGGGAAGAATGACTTCTTAAAAGGACTTGCGTAGTACCGATTACGTTTTTCTCAAAATTCAGTGAAGGATAGGGGAAAATGTGGCTTTTGTTAATGCTTGACTCGATCTTCTTCATGACCGAGACAATATGAAAGCTACTTAGATATGAGAGATTTTAATAAGTAATAGTATTCATCCTTATATCTCCTTATGGAAGCTATCAAGAGTGTTATCAAGATTATCCTTTTAAATGGAGCAAATTGAGATCGCTCCTCATTGAACTAAGTTACGTAGATTATGAACCTTCCAAAACATTATTTTCTTCTTTTCTATAATAATCAGATCCTGAAAAAGAGCCCTTGAGGTAAGTCTTATCGTTTTCTTAAAGATTTTTTGACAGTAATATTTAAAATATCGCTTCCAGCATCAATTCCTTTTTCTAGCACAGACGTCATTTTTGTAAAGTGCACTCAAGATTTTATAATATCCTAACTTGGCATCTGCCTGTGAAATATTTAGCCAGAAGACTGATTGGTCGAACCCACCAACATTAGCTATCACTGGAGAATGAACGAGGGCAAGATGAGGAGTGAGGTAGTTTGCCTTTACTTTCATTGCTGAGCAAGGATGATAGTGGACTAAATCAGTGTAAAAAACTGAAATTAAAACTAATGAAAGATACATCATGATCTACTCCGCCCCAAAACACGAATGAAAAATATTCCATTCTTCAACACAGAGATTAAAAATGGCATAGTCTAAGAGAAAAGGGCAATCCAAATATTTAAATATTATTTATTATCAGAAGACATATGAAGGACATTTATTTTTTTATGATTAGAAGACCTCTCGGAGCAAGCCATAAATTTATTCTATCGATAAAAGCATGTGAAAGATAGGAAATATGAAAGAGCTCTTTTTCAGTTTGGGTTAATTTTCAGGGATGTCATCCATGCATGAAAAAGGCCGTTTCTATGATAAACTCTCTTTGTATGTTGATTTTATAAAATTCTCGATCGATAATATTTTAACTATTTTAATATATGTAATCCAACCATGGGTTTTCGGAAGAAACTTATACTCTGGTCTGAAATATGGAAAAGTAACTTTCATATTATAATGCAACTCAAAAGCATGATATGTGCCTCTCGTCATTATTTTTTTTTACTTTAAAGATCATGATTATTTTTAGCAACGTTAATTTAGGTGACTTGAACAAACAATATACGCCTCGATTTTCGCTTGAATTAACGATATTCACATCGTTTCTGAAGATTGAAATCTTCTTCTTCCGTCCTTTAATCCCAAATAGGATAAACATAGACATTTGAGATAAAATTCTTCTCTCACACTACCGTGCTATCACTGATCGCACCAGTCACTCTACCGTTGATTCGTGACATCTTAAACGTAAACAGTAAGTATGTAAGCACAGTTTTCTTTGATCGCAAAGATTATTTTCTTCATAATGTCTAACGGACGCATCGCTCTTTTTCGGAAATCGAGTTCGATTAGTGATGGAATTCCACTTACTTAATAGTGGCTAATGCGAGAAGCAAAGCGTCCAGTTAACCAGCTATACGCTCATACACGAATATTTCCAAATCATTAAATCATCAATGAAAATCAAAGGCAACCCATCATAATAGAGAGACTGATAATGAGAAGAAAGTGCTCCACACGCTTAAAGCATATTATTATGGGGACATCTACCACATCATAAGGCAGAACTAAAATGGAAAAAAAAATACTTTTTAGTGTTAAGACGCGAATAAAAATTAGAGAATTACCCTAAATTCATCTTTCTGTTCCTAACAAAATACTTAAAAACTACTATATTAATTTTGCGGATTTCTAGAGCGTTAGTTCAATATATTTTTCCGAGTATACACCGCGTTTAATGTCTTCAGGATTATTCAGTTTACTTTAATTTTCAAGGGTGTCAATTCATTGCATGAAAGTACTTGTTAATATGACTAAGCGTATTATTCAGGATTCTCAATTGGTAATATTTTAACTACTACGATTTGTCCAGTATCCAGTATTTATTTTGTCATCTTCAAGACTTAATGCAGTGATTACCCCGAAACCAAGCCGAAAATGTTTTAGTAAAATGAATTCTTTCCGCACTTGTATGAAATTGAGCTTCATCTCAGAAATGACATTTACATTTACATTTACATACGGACCCTGCTAACCGCCACTGGCGCATGGCAGGGGGTGTGAAACACCGAAAACCTATCTACCTTTGACTGCCGTTGGCTTCTCTAATACTTCGCGGAAAAAATGACCAGAAATAACTATCTGTCCTGGCAACTATTTCCCTGTAACGCTTCGTCGTTTTGTCTCGAAGATCACGTATGCTACAAACTGGTATGACAATATCAACTACCTCCTCCCTGAGATCCGTAGTGATAAATTTATGAAAAAGCTTCCTACGGTAATCCATAATACATATACATTACATATATGGTACATTCCATATACATTACATATATGGTACATTCCATAATCCCAAGGCTTTTCCAGGAAGTGAATCGCCAACTAATCAGCAAAACCCGTTCAAACTCTGAGCAAGAGAGGAATCAGATCCCAATATCACCAATTTGAATCTTAATTGTTTCCGATTGCTGTCAATCTTGGAGGTCCTGAATGAAAGACGAAAAAATGACCGGAAGAATGAAGAAGAGCTGCTAATAGCGCTACCAACTCAACTTGAAAGATCTATCCTGAGAGATATGAATGCAAAACAGATTTAAATTGTAAATTTCGCTCACGGGAGGCCGTAAATTTTTTCCAGCTTTCAACCGTGCACTTACACGGCGGATTTCTAGTAAAACAACAAGCTTAATATATTTTAATATAATAATTTATGAAGAAATTTGCTTTCCAATTCACTCAATTTTGTAGGAAATATAGATCCTCGTGTTAGTTGACGCAATTTCCATTCCTCAACAGATATATCAAAGAAAAATTATAGTAATAATTAGAGTATTTTTCTCGGAATTAATACTTTTTGAAACATCCTGTATGATATCGGTGACAGCAAGTAATAATAAGTTTTCTATTGAAATTCGCTGAAAACTGAAATTTTGTATCATTAATATCAGTTTGGTCCTGAATCCTATTAGGCTTCCAGAGAGCATCTTCGGGGGATCCGGTGTAGGCTTATGTCGAGCCCTCACTTTCGTTATTAGGTCCTGCAGCAGTGAAAATGCTGTACTGGTGTGTTATGCCCATATCCTATGCTACAGAATGAGATATTTATCTATGACATCATTCTTTTGAATAAAAACCCTTAATTACTATTCTAGAAATAATTTAAAGCTTACAGCAAACATTATTAATGAATTATTAGGATCCATCCTTATTACTATTTACCAAAGAGTCATTTTCTGATAATTTCCAAAAATCCCTGAATTTTTAAATAATTATTTCCAATGTTTAACTAAAAATACTTCTTACGTGGTTAATACTTGTATGTACTTAAAACATGAAGAATGATGAGGTATTTGATTTAGCATTTCGCTTGCACATCTCAACTTGTAAACGCAGTCCACTTATTCTTAAAACAATCACCTTGCTACCCTTCCATTAAAATACCTAATTCCCCATTAAAAGAGGAATTAAACCCGTATTTGTTACCGAATTCAGCATTCAAGAGCATCCAAGGCCATTATTCCTTTCAAAATGTGAAGCCGAAGAAAAGCAATTAGGCAAATGCAGATCATAGAGTGAGTGGACTCAAGGGAAGAAAAAGGGCTCGAAAATGATTTATAGAGATAAAAAACCTCTGATAATTTTATAATTGAGATCAAGAGTCAGAGTATGTAACTCATTGTTCATTCTTTGGGCTGTCAGCGTTGGAGGTGGCTGAACTTGCTCGTAATTCTTCGGCAAACTGCCAAGTCACCGCTATCGGTATTTATTTCTCATCGATAGTAGTCGGATGTATTTAAAATTCCACAAGTCAATTTTAGCGTAATGACGGGAGGTTTATCTTGGGGAAGATGTAAACTTCTTGTCGTTTTATATTAAAAGCGTATCATTCCAATTCTCTTTTCCAATATTATTTGCATAACAAGCCATGAAATTAAAACACCACCTCGAAATTCAATAAACTGCCTTTAATATGCATTGATACGGATGTTAGAATCGTACTAATGTCTGTCATTCATGTTTAATTGGACGTTTACCTATCCTCGAGTGATAATGAAGTAATGAAATATTTCAGCAAAACTTTTACTACACAACATTACCGTAATTATTTCTCAGATTTACTAGCATCATAAAAGATATTCTTTATGAATAACCAATTAACTTTTACTAAGATCAGCTACAAGTATTACATTTAATTTACTTTCTTTACGGGGCCAGCTGATGCTAATGGTTTTGATGATGATCAAATATGATAATGAATTGAAATTCTTTCACCAGTTTTTATGCCGGGTGACATTCCAATCACCTATTAATATCGGAAAAATTTGGATTCCACCGCAATCGAACCTAAATCCACACCGTAGGTGTGATTAAGATAAAAGGAGAACTAAAAAGATTTGTCCTTCCTCAGCGAGTGCTCAGGAGAAATTATTTGTCAATCGGGTGATCTTGGCGGTATCTGCCGTCGTTTAGGCCTCAAACTCCGTGGCCATCTTCAGGATATCGAGTCCGTGGTCATATTCGCCGTAGCCTGAAGTAGCACCCTGAAGATGGCCACGGAGATAGTGGCCGAAACGCCGGTACATACCGCCCAAATCAACCTTCTAATAACCCGAGAAGAATTTCTGTACAAGAAATTGCTTTCTAATTTAACTGAATCAAATCAACGAAATCAAGAATTCTTATACTTAAAGAAATTTCTTAGCACAGAATTTTTCAAATTATAAATTTAATTGACGAGCAATCATTTCGAATAAATGAATAAAAACACTGGTACACTTCCACTTATTACTTCCACCACCATTTATTCATTTATAATGGCCTTCCACGAAGTAACGCCTTCACACATCGAATTTACGAAATCATTTCGAATTTTAGTTCGATATATCTCGAGATAAATTTTCATCATCGGCTAGTTTTCATTGTGATTTTGAAATAGAAATCATATCCATGAATGACAAACGACATGGTCGGTCGAAGATCTCCGGAAATTTCCTAAAGCGTCGGTTGTACTCTCTATTATAGCTTACACTTGCTCTTCTCCGGAGCCAATTTCGCTCCACCTTTCTTCACCATTTTCACTCCTTTCTATTCTCCATCACCCTCTCCTTCTCATACACACATCCTTCCACCAAACAACTACAACCACCTCCCCTCCTATCTCTCACTCCCGCATCCATACCATATAGAGTGTTGGAGTTGTTGCATGTCGAGAAGGCGAACAGGTCGTGTTCGGGTGTCCGAGTACTCCGGCCGTCTAATGGCGCTCTTTCCGGAACAACCAGCTGCACTCCCCCGAAACAACATGCACCCCTCATGCACAAGTCGTCAATTGCACACACGCGATAGAGGAAAATGCATCGCCACACTCTTCCACTACCCCTTTCCTCATTTTCCACACTCGCCGCACTCCATTCTCACACATCCCTTTCCTCGCCGTTTTAATTCTAATTGTCCGCGCCAGTCCCTCTCGCCATGCACCCAGAGAGAGAGGTCGTCCGATTCTCCCATATTCTTTCGAACCGTAAAAATTTCGAACGTTCGTTTCGTGTCTTTTCCATCCCGCGATCCTCTCTCGCAGTCGTAAATATCGGGATTCTGCCATTTTACCCACTTGATTCCCTTTCCCATTGACCCGTCATGACTGTCCCTACACCAACTGCATGTGAACACTTTCGATGTCCATCACTCTTCTCTGTTAGAGACCGTGGTCAACATTTCGTGATGCCAATGCCAGAAAAGTCACGCTCACGCCGATAACTCAAGCTTCGCCCGAGAGCTCACTTGTAATAAGTATTTGCGATTCTCCGACCCTCATTAAAAAAATCCTAAATTTATTTGCAAAATTTACGGCCGAATCTCTTATTTGAAAAAAATAAATCCAAATGCAACACCAAAAGTGAGCTGAGAAGATTAATCTGAGTGGAAATTTTTAATAAATGGCGTTTAAACAAGTTCAGTTTTATATCTATGACGAAATTTCAGCATATTCGTTGATATTCGTCAAAAACTGTTCAAAATAGAGTAATCTACACTACGTAACATACATTCTTCTCCTTAATTAACAATTGTTTGGACTGGATAAATTAAAATGAATAGATTCCTTTCCCTTCAGGTCGATTGATCCATAATGATTTCAAATTGATCCTAATTAAAAATTCCTAATAAATACTTTCTTAATATACTGACCCGATAGTCAACGCCATAATTCTTTTTCCATGTTAGGTCTTTTGCAATAGAATTGGAAGCCTCATTTCATTGCCTAATCCTAGAATCGCAGTCACAAACCATTCTTTTAATCATGGTCTCTTTCTCACGAGCAAAAATTTATCTTTCTACAGTTAGATCTATTTTTATATTTCTTTCTTTAAATAATTTACGTTTATTTCTTATTCTATTTAGTTATGTTATTTTCTATTCGATATTGTTGAATCTAATAAAAATTGTTCGATATTTCATCAAATGCAAATACAATGTACAAATTTCGAACTCAATTAAATAAGTGAATCATTAATCCTTAAAAAAATTTAAGACGATCAATGTTAAACAATTTTTTATCCTTAAACATGGTACCACTATATCATCACATAATTCAATTTATTCGAGAACTAAGTCTAAAAATACTAGTAGAAGCTAGAGCTCGATAAAAAGCGCAAAGATGTATGTAAGAGGTGGAAAGGAATTCAGAGACGTGAAATATAGAGAATAAACTGATCTCCGCTTGGAAATAATGGTGATTATGTGCTCGGTTCAATTGGAATCGAAAATAGTTCTAGCTGAATGAAAGAGGGTTGAGAATACTGCAGTCTTGTAGTGGCTCTCTTGAGGCGCGGCCACTTGACTTATTGACCTTCGATCAGGAAACACGTTGAGACACGGCTCCAATGGAGTGGGAAGAGATGGATGGCAATAGGTAAAATGTGGTTTTCCACTGGAGAACTAGGCTAAAACATTTCAGTTCGATTCCTTTTACTAGAAAAGAACCCCACCGCAGAGCAAATTAAGGTCAGAGAAGTCTTGCTCCGTTTCTCCCTGATTTAGAATTTTCGCGTGTGAGGATGGTGTCCAGCAAGCGGAACGCTAAGAATTTTCTACTTTGTATTCCTCTTTAGCGGCTGAATATTCATAAAACTCTTTCGTGGATCATTTCAGGCATTTTTGGAATGGGTCCATGCTGGGAGTGGCAAACACACCGTTCTCATCGCCGGATATTGTTACGATTAATGATCATAATTATGGAGATTTAGATTTGATGAATTTCTTCTACAAGCGTTTTCGAAGGGAAATTTCGTAATTTGGATATTTCATTTCAAATATTTGCATTTCATTCGGTATCAAAGTATAAATATTGATGACTGTAATAATTTGAAATTCGGTTTCTAAACAATTTACGACTTTAAGAAGTCTGCTACACATTTCTAGACGACTGTGAGGAAAACTCATTCATATCCTCGCTATATAATACTGTGAGAATAGTGAAGCAGATGTTTTACAGCCTATAGTTTTTATGATTCGCAAATATAAAAAATAAATACCATGTAAATGTAAATGGTGAAAGCATCATCTTTCAGAAAAGGATTGATTGATAAAGAACTAAAAAATATTTTCAATTTTATCCCCGTAAGTATTTCAAAGGTATTTCAGACTGCTTTAACATCTATTCGCTAGCGGATATAACACTGAAAGTATTATGCAGGCGAAAAACAATACGTATCTGATCCATTACTACTACTTAAGGCCTAAATTTATTTGTGGTCTGTAAAAATTATCTTAGATGCCTCTTATTTTCTAATCAATTTGTTTTCAAACAATATCCGCCTAAGTTGAGATTAAAACTGTGGTTTTTGTAGACGACAAATGAGTAGTTCCGTTATACGACTTAGTTAGTTCCATTATATTAATCACTGGTGATTAAAGGTGTATAAACGTGAAAATCTGAGAAAATCCGATTTCAGAATTCATATATATTTTACAAAATTTAATAATATTTTACGAAAACAAAACTTACTACTGATATGTATTTGTTTCTAATTAGATTTAGGTAGTCGGCCATTCATTACATCGTAAAATAATAGAAAATAACAAAGGAATGTGTTATAATTTTCTGCTACTTTATTGCCTTGGAAACAGTTTGCCACAAAATCATAAACCGAAATAACCACTATCTAGTACAAATATTCTCCAGTGAAGGTCAGTAATTAAGAAAGTTTCTTATCATTAATTTATTGCGGTAATACCGCTATAAAATTTTAAAACACTAGAAAAACCTTAAATCGCTAAGTCCGCGATAAAAGGCGTGTACTGCAGTTTTTCACAACGCAATCTTTTTTAGTTAAAAACAACGAAACACGCGTAAATTCATGTGGAATTATTTCTCCTATATCCAACCCCTCCAACCGAGCCGACAGTTTCGCACGAAATCATAATTGTCGCATGCTCTCCTATTCCCATTCGGAGAAAGTCTATCTTTCCACTGGAAATGAACCTTACATGGCTATTAATTAAGGGTCAGATAGGAAGGGACTCCTCCAGACAATGTGGCTCTCTACAATGTGCCCATTATCGACTTCTCGAGTGGGACGCATTTGAAACTGTCTTGTCCGTCCCCTGGATCACTCCACCCAAAGCAAAGCGTCCGTTTGTTCTCATACCTTCTCGCTTTCGTCAACGGCTCGGCAAGGAGGCGAGGTCATGGCTTGCGTGGCTACATCCACTTAATCCTAGCGCGAGATTATCTAGGAGATATTCTGGTGTCAGGAGGTGGAGGCAAGGATATTCCGGTCGCATGGTCACCGGATTGGGTCCTTGCGATGCCGTCGCGAGATAGCGACTCCATCTATCGGGTGGCTAAAGAAGCGCTCCCCGCACGCGTCCGACTCATTCAAAAATATTCGGACTTGTTTCCAGAGGATCAAAGCCAAAGAGAGTGATTTGCCGAGGATACGATGGCGGCTAAAGTTCGATCTTAACTCCAACGTCTCTCCGATTTCTCCCTAACGGCTTGTGCCACGATCAAGCTTGATTCGTGCTTAGTTACGCTCAGCTTAACTGAGAAAACTCCTTAAAACGTTTTTCTTATGGAAAATTAAACGATTTTTTATTATCATGATACATGTTAATTACTCCATAAGTACTAAAATAAAGAGAATACTTCACACCAAAACAAACGCTCAAATTTTTCCCATTTCCTCAAAGAAAAAGAAATAAGGTGTAATGTATTCAACGCTTCAAAACAAAATAATGTATCTTCTACTTGCGCTTAATTCTGCTTTATCAGGGACAGCATGCAAAAATATTCCTTATATGTTGCCCATGCTTTCATATCTTTCCATAATCTTTGATAAATGTATTTACACCGATATTAAGGATATACGAGACATGCAATTTAGCAATTATTTTGAAAATTACATTTTCCAAGTAATTAACTTGATAAATTCAGACTTTCCATAATAGAATGCTTTTGGCTTGGAAAGATAACAACCTATTTGGAAAGCAAGGAGATCGTAAGTAACTAGTTCTAAAATATCCACTGAACAAAATATTGAAGATGCAAACCACCTCAAGCATTGTAAATATAACTTTTAAATTTAGCACAACAATCGTCTTTGATTACTCAAATTAATTTTATGTAAAAAGTTACGTATTAAAGATTACTTACTTTACATTTAAAACGGAAAATGTGAAATCTTACATATCGAAAAATAATCGATAAAAATTTGAAATTAGCTTCTTTGATTGGAGATAAACACTTATTCAGCTCTAATTAAGGATTTCTGCACGTAAAAGTCCTGAATTAAAACTAGTTGTATCCTGCAATTATTCCTAAATTAACATTGTTCTTCCAACTATTTAGAATGGGTAGCGTCTCAGATTGGGTTCAACTAATTGTATGACAAAAATTGTTTATGAAAGAGGCCTATTGCGTAAAATGTCAAAAGTTTTCCATTAATATTTCTCTGTATTCACTCTGAAACGGAAAATGAGGAATCACCTCGTTCATCGAAGGATGATTAAATATCAGAAAACAACAAAATTCTATTTTTAGTAGGGATAATTTAAAATCCATAAGGAAATAGACAAAACGGGTTTTATAATATTAGGAAGATATGCAAAGATAAAAATGCTAAAGATTAGGGATATGGGAAAAGGAATACTCATATCGACGGCAGCGCATAATCAAAGGTCAAAGCATGATAAGAGATGCGTCGGACGCTGTTATTTCATCATATAATCTAAACGAAGGTTATAAAAAAAATGACCGAAGGAATTCAGTTCTGATTACTGATCTATTTCTTGATAAGTTTATAAGAAAATAAAAAGCAATATTCCTGTAAAACTATTCGTTTTAGCATTATAATAGCTTTATTTTGTCTAATATTTAAATTGAAATTCAGTTTTATCAGATCACTTCTATGCTAATAAGTAAATTATATTCTTACAATTGAACAGATAGCTATGAAAGAAGGAAATGGCTAGGTTGGAAATAAGTACGGCCATAACACGATATTTTAGATGGAGGAAACTAATCTAAGATTTAACTAATGGCCGAGGATTTTGGCCGATACCAATGATATGTGGAGCTGTGAAATATCTTCAAATAAGAAAACTTTCATAAAATGTGCAACCTTTTTATTCTAATACGGTACAGTAATGCTTAGAAATTTTAATAATAATTGCAAACTGTAATCCCTAAATAATCATTACTCCTTTGAATACATTCACGTAGTTATTGTTCCGTGAGTTAAGAAAACTTATTCTCATCAGCTCCGCTGGAATGGTGATATTGAACCTCGGAAACGTTCTTCCAAATAAGGCAACATCTTTGTTCAATATTGCAAGCTTAAAAAACGGATATGTTGATCTAACACATAAACAATGGTGCCTACGTCATACAAACAACGCTAAATAAGTCGGCTTGGCAATTACTCGAGGAAAAATAAACGAGCAGGGAGTGAATGCATAGAAACCCTTTGTGAATGGGGCTCCGGTTGGCGTCCCGGTGGGAGGCCGTCTTCTCTCTTTCACGCTAGCGCAAGACACGCAATCGAGTATTATAAAACGCGAGTGATTACCGTAATTACCCTCGCAATGGAAACGATAAAGCCCCACACCTATGGCCGTGTTAGTTATGGAATTATCGAGATGGGACGTCGCTTAAAAAATATACCACGATCTCCACTGCCCTCGCTCCAGTTCCCCCGTATGAAACTCCGCTCGCCTGTCTACAAATATCCCATTCCCCTTTCGAGAGAAGCCACTTCCCATACAGTTTCACTGGTGAATATGCGACAGCCTCATAATAAATCTCGAGAGTTTAACTTTCTAACATGTCGGATGTGGTAGACTCCGTTAGCCATCAGGGATGAGCGGAGGCAAACATGATAACTACTGAGACGGCAATTAAAAACTCACCGCGAGCCGACATAATAACTATGAAATCATTTGCATGTAATCAGTGTTAATTGCTATGAAGTGCGAGGAAATCTCAAAGGAATAGCTGCCCACTTAGTCTATGTATAACATCTACTACATCCCAATGATTTGACTAATAGAGTAGAGGTTTAATGCAGTATATGAAGCTGATATTGGACTATTTTATAAGAAAAATGTTAAGATTTGAAATGCATACGTAAGTGCTCTATAAGTTAATGAAGTTATAGAGTGAAAGATCGTTTTTTATCCTCACAGTCTAAAATTGGAAGCTTGTTATTTATGAAATACACTGATGCTAAACTTTATAAAATAATTAAACAGAATATGTACAGTAATACGCTGCACGCTTTTGGTAGCTTGCAGGTTCTTTATGTAAATGTGCATTAAATTTGTTTAGTTAATCATTCCGGGCCAGCATTACTCTGGCAGTCAATATAATATATCTCAAGACAACCAAATATCTTCCATTATTTCTAACCACCATATTTAAATTAAAATTTTAAACGTATAAGACAATCTTTTAATGTATATCTAAAATAATATTCACAAATTTATGAAACTATGAATTTTTGTTATCATTAATAAACTGTACCTTATTCCTCCATAATAAGGTAACGATAGCATCACAGAATGCACACTAACTGCATACGCATGATGACGCATCGTGACTAATTAGAAGTGTTGAATGCATTTGAATCTATAACAACTAAGAGTAGTAATAAATCAGCGATGATTAAGAATATTCCTAAAAAAGATGCACTCACAGATAGAATTCGTTAATACGGTAGGATTATGGTAAACACTTCTATCTCCCGAGGTACGAAAGATGATTGAAGAGAGACATTCAAACACTTAAGAATGTAATTAGTCTTAGGCACGAAGAATATGCTACTACTTAGCTCAGTACTCTGAATAATTATACATTTCATAAAAATACAGTAATTTTCGGTCAAAAAATGCAAAACACAATACCTCATTAAACTAGCAGCCTAAGAAAAGAAAAAGAGCTTACCATGAGGGCTAGGAATTAGCATTCCCTATCTTGAAGTTCTCCACAAAGTAGATTTTCTGTCGAGATACTTTGGTAGAAAATCACCAACGACCCTGATAGTGTTGCTGTTAGAATCAGTGACGAAATTCAATTTTCATTTCGGTGTAGGACAAGCTCCTTTCCAATAACATCTGAAACGAGAAGCATTTATGGCAATCTTATTGAATATTTCTGGATAGAGTTTTTGGTTGCATGATTTAATTTAAGAATGATTTTTAAACTATTGAAATGTTGGCATAGTCATTGGTTTTAAATTACATCTTAATTGGTATTAAAATCAAAAACAGATAGAATTTTCAGGAACGAAGGAAATAAAATATTGAATATTGCTGAGAAACTCGCATAATTTAAATATGATGAATCTGTAGCTGAGCATTAAAGTATTTTTCTAAATACAACGAATATATTATTATAGAATGACAGAGACAGTTGAGTATTTAATGAATTCGTTATATTTGTTTTACTGGAGAGAAAATACTGACTGTTTCCAATAAAATTCTTTCGGAAAGCTAACAATAAAAACTCCTGAGCTCTTCAAGTACATCCATTTTCTGTCTGTAGAAGCATCTAAGTCAAAAAGGTCTTAAAGGTCTTTATTGGCGAGATTGAGACTAAAAAGTCTCTTCTTCCATCTAAGCATCTGTATCTACCCAGAATATCAAAGCCTGATAAGTTTCGCGAAAGTCATAAATGAATGCTATTTGAGTCAATATAATTCACTAATGCAATTTCCTCGAATTAGTTTTTGGATGCACTGATGCCAACCAGAGTGCCTCAAATTTTATATCCTCACATCACACTTAGGTCACCCACACTTAATGGAGGCGGGAAGAAGACGGACTAGGTGAAGCAAGGAGCGACTAGAGGGCGGGCGAGAGATAAGGGAATCTCGAGGAAGAAATCACGGTGACGAAAGTAGCGCGGAGATGGGGCAGAAGCTAGAGCCAGTTTGGGATCCGTTCGCGACCTACGCACACATGGTGCCATTGCAATGCGACGGTCGGATAGGGCAGGGAGAGGACAAGGGAGATGGAAATTGCAGATAACGAAGAGTAGATATAAGGGAGAGATGGTCGGAGAAGATAGCGTACAAGGGGGCAAGGAGAAAGAGCAGAATGCTGCGAAGAAGATAAGACGAAGGAAAGAAGCAAATAAGGACGGGAGAGAAGAGATTTGGAGGGTCGTAAGGGAGGTAACATAAGGGGATTTCGAAGCGATCTTAAACCTTGTATTAATGCGCTTAGGGGAAAAGATTGAAACGCGACAGTTCGCCTTCGCGAGACAATGTGAGTGTTTTCCTTATAAAGGATGGCAAAGGGTAGCATTCACCCTTTGGAGTATCAGGCGCCGTCGATTGATGAATCATAAACTGGATGGCCGTCGGATCCCCAAAGGTTACTGCCCCCTCCTCTTGTTTGCTCGCCAAATAAAAAAAAGCCGAGATTCATTCCCTTAGGAAGAGAGACGCCAGATAGAGTGAGTGATAAGTAAAGACATGCCTGGATCATAACTTGCGACGGCACACGAATGGAAACCACCTCTCCGCGAAGAGTAAATATTGCGGGGGAAAACAAAAAATTGAAAAATTTCCCTCTTTTCCAAGCAACTTGTCGAATTTCTTCAGGGTCTGTTACCCGCGAGGTCGCGTCGACAAAATTAATTACGCTCGGCGATAATTGTTTTCGTGCTTTCCCTTTTTATTCCTGCGAAGTTTTCCGTGAGGTACCTGCAAATGCGCGGGTGTGAGCGGAGATTTTCTAAAACTCCTTAATTAATGTCATCCGGAGACATTGGTGGTAACGAGGTAGGGAAAAAAATAAAAGGAATCTTAATGAAACAAAAGGAGCTCTAAAAAATGGGAAGAAACCTCCCATTCTGACAAGAGGTAGTTGCGCTGCTATCTCCTTTCCCACTGAATTGCAGAAAACACGGGAACACGAAGGCGTCGATTAACGAGTTGTGATCCCGCGTGGGTGGAAGACGGGGTGAGAAGAGGAAGGGGTGAAACTCATGTGGTGCGTTAGAGAGGAAAGTGGAAGGAAGGACTACTAAGGGTTGGGATTTGCTGAATGAGAATCTAAAAGCGGAAACTTGCGTCAAATGCTAAGAAAAACTAGCTTCGGATTAGACAAAATGTATTAAAGGGATGGGATGAGTATAAAAGCAAACAATCTTTGCTCTAGAATAGTTCTAATCAAAGAAGAATAAATAAATCAGAAAACTTTCTCTCGAGGAAACTATAATCTGGTTAATAACTTTGCAAAATACTGCACTGTAAGAACACTTCACACGACTAGTTTAGATGGTTCAGCATTATCTTTAAGTGATAGTTCATAGCTTGAAAACAGTTCACTGCAGTTTACTTCACTTGAAGATAATGCTCAAAACTAGTCGGGTTGTGTTTTTCAAAGTATTATTTTGCAAATTTATTGAACAGGATATAGTCTCCTTGCAAAAAAGTTTCCTTATTTATTTATTTTCCCTGTTATGGAATACAACAACGTTACGATATTGTACATTATCAGTAACTTTTCATTACTCATTGCAGGCACAATGAATGTTAAGATCTTTCTCCAATAGCTTCTTGAAATCAGATCGAATATCAGACAAATTTCACGATCGACTTGAACTACTTTCAGTGTGTAAGAAGCTTCTCTATCTCTGTAGATAAAATCATAGCCGAAGAAGTTCTTACTCTGCCTACTCCAAAAAAATAAGTCAATTATATGTAGGTTCCGCAGGTTTTCACCCCTTCTAGTGATTCCTCTCCTGCTTTGATATATTTTTGTCCTAAATTCCAACTTAGATTTTTAAATCCACAAAATAATTTTAATCTGTGCTTATCTTTACAAGCGATGTATTTTTAAAATTTAACATTAAGAAGGGTCGCATGTAAGAAGGAACATCTTAGTCTACCTTGGTTTGTCTTTATTATAATTATTACGTATGCAAATACTATAGCAACTGATTACGAACGTAAATCTACATATAAGATTTTTCTATGCCCAAGAAAGTTAAAAATTATACCTATCTATGAAGAAGTTATCCTTGAAAAATTATTCCTTGGCAATACTTATCTATTAACTCCTATTCTAGTAGTAAATTTTTCCGGAAAATCGCACTCTCAACACATTGGCTAATAACCGAGAGCTTCATAAGAATTTAAGCGAGAGAAAGAAACGGCGCTCTGAAATACTAAGGTGATTGATAAACAGAATGTGTAAAAAGGTGGACTGGTCTGCTTGTTCTATTCTGCACGAGTTGCGACGCCGCGCCGTGCGCATCGCTCTTGTTTTTGCATAGTCGTAACCATGGGAACAATCGGAGAAAGAGATTAGCAGAAGTTTGAATGGAATGGAGTGCTAATGGACGGCGGGTGTAAAAAACATACGGGATGGATATGAAAAAAGGAGGACGGAAGAGGAGAATCGAAAACAGTGAGTGAAGAAAAGGGAAAATCCTAAGATGGAGATGGCGGTGGAAGTGATGATGGGAGCTCAAGCAGAATTAGCGATTATTTCCTTTCGGAGAAACTTATGAGTAAGAACATAAAAGCATTTTACTTATGTTTAAAATTGGAACTTTATATAGTAATAAATATGCAAAAAAGCAATACAATAGCTTGAAAACAGCTATAATTGCTTTAGTACTAACTTACGGTGTGTAAGCATTTTACATCAGAGCTGAAATATATTCCCTGAATTTCATGGGCATAGTACTCGAACACAAAGCAGTGAGAATATATAAATTATAAATATGTTAAACAGAGATAATAGAGGAATGGTGAAAAAACTGGTTATAGGTATGAAAGAGATTACGAAGTCAATGATTACAACAGTTACATATAGAATTTTCATTGCATATAAACGGCAGAATATAATCGTATGTTTATTTCATATAAATGTAGAATCGATCAGCTTTACCTCGTTAAACTTGAAGTTTGTAAGGAAAATACTGGGTAGACGCGTAATTCTACAAAGATATTATTAATAGTTATAATATAATAATCTTACCAGGCACTTCATTCCTTGATCGAAGTCTGAAATCACACTAACTGCTAAAATAAAGCCAAAAACTGTATTAATTAGCGCACAGCCTCTGATTCCTATTTAATTAGGCCGCTATTGTGAGCTAATATCAACAAAATTAGAAGATGAGAAAATAAAATCTGAATTTAAATTGATAAGCATAGAACATTTAGTATGAAATTAAATTCTTTATACGTATACAATGACTTAAAAACAAGCGATGAAAAATACAAAAAAAAACAAACTGACCCTAGATTCCATAGATTAAAAATAATACAAAAGAATTGAAAATTGAAATATATCTCTTACAGTAATATAAAAGAATTATTGGTTGTAGGCCTCAGAACTCACGTTTCACATTCTAATTTAGTAACATCAGTTTTATACGTCCCAAAATTCCAGTCAAGCAAACAGTATTATTCAACACAATTATTCTGCTATGTTTTCATTAGACATGCTTTATTGAATTGTACGGTAATTTTTATCGTTAATTGCCCAACTAATAACGTGACTATAAGAGTAAATTACAAACTTCCATAAACATGACGTGTAAATTCATTATTTAGTGGCAAAATATTTCAAAAGAGACGTTTGCGGTCATCGCAGGTCCATCCCGCACGGCAAGAAACGGACAACAAAACTCGCGAAGAGCAGTCGAACAATTAATATCGGATGCAAAGTGTAGAGAGTCGCGTAGGATGAATAACGAGAACTAGGAAGGAGCCGCGCCAGCTCGATCTTCCGTTTAGAAAAGTAAATGGTCGGATGTTGGCGATATGAATGGATCGCGCGCACAAGATGAATCGCGAGGGAAGCATAAGGAATCAGAAATGAAGAGCAACAATAGAAGAGCGGAGTGGAGGATTGAGGAGGTGCGGGCGTGAGAAGGTGGTGTCACACGGAGCCAAAAGCGGGCGCATCTCTCACTCTTTCGTCGTGGCAACACGAGAAAGAATGGACACCTCTCTCCAAGGGATGCACCACTCTCCCTTTCCACCGCTGCCATTTGCAAAGGAGTGAATTACTGCTCAACGAGGAAGAACTGCGCACTCCATCCTTCCTCACTCCTCTCGCAACTGTCCCGTCGCTAAAATACACGAACACTCCCGCTAAATTGGTCTTCGCGGGGATGAGCGGTGCATAAGTG
Source organism: Pachydiplax longipennis (assembly GCA_036926295.1). Taxonomy (NCBI): domain Eukaryota; kingdom Metazoa; phylum Arthropoda; class Insecta; order Odonata; family Libellulidae; genus Pachydiplax; species Pachydiplax longipennis. Next base: position 42,596,145 of record JAVFKF010000002.1, read on the forward strand.
ATGCGAAGGGAAAATGGAAGAGAATGGATAACCGTGGAATTGATCCAAATGTGAAGTATATTGAGCAATATCCCCGAACGGATATCGAAGAAAGAGCTAACCACAGGCGCATATATTACTGCGTCCTAAATTTGGAGCTTCGTTAGAAATAAATTTCAGAGGGTGCTGATTTTCTTGAACTCTTGGTCCATCTCAGTAATTCTTTGGAAACTCCACCTGAATGCGTTAAACTTAGCAAATCGGCTTGGTTTGCCAATGTTTTGTGCATGTCGCTGAAAACGACTGTTAATCTTAGACGGAATAACCTTAACTCACAAATGCCATTTAACAAATAAAATTCAGTTCAGGGAAGTGTGAGGAATCTCATATCAAAAGAGAGATTAATCTTATTTTTGACTAAATTAAAAAGAAGAACACCTAAAATATTATACGCTTCCAAAAATCATTATAATTTATATTATTAATTTGCGAAAATAAATAACTTTTCATCTGTTTTTATTTTTTTACTTGGTAAAAACTAATAATGACCTTCATTTCTAAATTAAGAACAATCTTTACTTTCATAAAGCAAATTAGTACTTCCAGAATCGACGGTACTAGCTGATACCAATATTAAATGTAAAAGTTAGAATTAGTATAATTTTCTCATTTATTTGCTACAGTTCGTCAAATTCTTCGAAATTTCAAATGTCAAAAAAATGCAATGTTTTACAATCGATATGTGATACCAGGGTAAGATCCAAATTATAGCTAACATACACGGAAAAAAAAAGAAACTAGAAAAAATGAAAATATTTATGAATACTTAAAGTACGAGTATAATATGTGGAAGATAAGGCTATAAAAACCTTAATGTTGGATGAGGATATTAGGTATAAAACCGCCTCGTCTCCAGGTCTTAATGCAAACACACGCATCATAACAGCCTAATTAAAGACAGTTATCATCAACAAAAATTCATATTCACCTAAACCTGTCTTAAAATTTTATATTTTATCGTACATTTATTTTTGCACCTCTACTATTTCTCATAAGGAAGATTTCAGTCCGGAGAAATTTTCGAAACGAATGTAATATTACTTTATTCATTGTAATTGTTAAAAAATTCCTATTCTCATCCTACCTTCTCACTTGATTTAGAAATCATTTAAAAATTAAAGTACCAGGTATCATTGAAAATATGAAACCTAATGATTGGGTATCTAATCTTATAGTCTAGCTGGTCAGATAATCTAAAATCTAACGTCTGTTTACAATGGCTCAAGGGAGATAATGGTCAGTCATGAAAACAACAGTCATTTAAATCTGTTCAGCTATGTCTCCTATAAATGTGCAGTAAAAATCTTTGTAAAATTTGTCATTTATCTTTAAATCCATAATAAAATCAATATTTTGATTCAAATACGAAAAAAATTACCCTCGATAGAAATGTATACATTGACATAAATCATTGGAAATCCTATAACTCATGCACTAATATTTTTAAAATTCGCACGAGAGCGTATTCCTCGAAAAACTTACAAAAAATGGGACGACAGATATAACTATATTCTGTATTATTTCATCGGCCAGATGAATTTTTCGGCATTGGGGAAACGAATAAAATAATGAAATAATGCGAGAGACGGGCCTATCAAATCCCATTTTCGGCTCTGATAACATGGTTCCGACTTTTCCTGCACTTGAACGTTCCACTCTTTTCTATTATTTTCCCAGCTCTTCCATTTTCCGAGCCCCGTCACTTTCCCTATTCTGGACCTAAAATCTCTCCAACGTTAGCTGCACTTCTTAAGAATAAGCGCCTCTGGCTTCGGAGCCCTACCTCCTCCCGGCGCCCCTTGGCGAGTGAAATACGGTTGGCCCTGGACCCGTTCCAACCAGCCGATTCATTCTTGCAGGAAACACGGCCAGTCAATTGATCGAACAGTCGAGTCTGTTCTTCTTGTTCAGGAGCCCCTCCTCCACCAGTTGAAAGAGGACGTGGAGTTGGACATGGCAAAACAAATACATAGAAATCATCTTCCTCGATTTATAACGGATTACTCTGAAGACGGAAAAGTATTTAAGGTACGTTTTGCTAGAAAATAATGCCTTTTTGTTCACCTTCGGTAAAGCGAGGAGAAATGATATAGGTTCCTGAACGGGTTTCGATTGTCTGCTGTTTTCTTTCTGAAAGACCTAAAATGATGAGCCTCGTTGCCTTGTATTGATGCAATCTCGACCGTGAAAAATGTTACCGTCCTGGAAGACGCTATTTGACATCGGTGTCCTCCATTATTCTTTTTAATATCGCTTGTTTCGCTCGCGTGGAACTGATTGTTCGACACACCATCTCCGATAAATAACTCCTTCGTAACTGTCGTCTGAAGAATAAAACAATAGCTCATAACATACACTACTTCCAATGGATGGGCGAGCATTCATTTTTAGAATATCGCGAAGGGTTCTGTGAGGAGATACTTAATAAAAGAAGGCGCACCTTAAATTCAGTATATTTCCATTTAGCTTGGTTTTCCTCACAGCAAAGTAATAGGTAAAAAATATTTAATACTCACTTCTGAATGCCCTTTAAATTAGATCCTCAATAAAAGAGAAAATTATTAAGCTCAAACCCCTTTCAAAACATAAAAAACTAATAATGCTTCATTAATGCTGCCTCTGTCAAAATGTAGATGCTGCTTTCAAATTTTCTCCACGTAGGGCAAAAAATATTATTATGGAAAACATCTAACGTTGTGTATATTTAAATTTTCAGTTATATTTTTATTAACTCGATCTTAAGAATTTAATTTCCGGAATTAGAATAAATTGATCCAGAAAATTACAATTTTTATTCTATCATTTTTCCATGCATACGACATCTATGAAAATACTTGAAATCATATTTAGTTCAGTATTTATATGGTCGGAAACCGAAGAAACAAGTATATTAAAAACTAGAAATCTAATGATGGATAGACACGAAATAAGGAATTGCTCTTAATTAGCATTTCTTGAAGATAATATGCCTTAAACAGTAGAAGTAATAGAACTTAACTATGCCTCATAATGCGAAGTCGACGTGAATAAACTATTGCTATCTTCTCTTTGATGACGTGAAGGAAGCAACGTGATCAGTAAACAAATTATCAAAAAACAGTTTCGACCATAAATCGGACAAACATCTTAAACAGAAAATTTAAAAAAAAAACAACTTTCTCGTATTTGGAATGAAGTTATCCTCTTTCATTTTGCGCTTTGAGACAGAAAACAGCATGAGTCGGTCTTCCGGTTATCGTATAAATTACAATTTTTCCTCTCTCAGCCAACCTGATCCTTCATCTCTACGCAGTATCTCTCGCTCGCTCATGAGGCCACAGCTTCCATAAGTCTTCGCCCATTCAAAACACTATATTCCGACTGCCTCTCTTTTATCAGTGCCCGTCCCAGAGTTGCACATCCAATTCTCGAAAAGCCCTGATTCGTCTTTTCGAGAACAGATAACACGTATCGCTTCATGACGTCGCGCGAATAAGCACAAAAATAACGCCGAGCGAGAGGCGCAAATATTAATATCGCCTTCTCTTTTTTTCCTGCAGTTACCAAGCAAGCGATTCTGCAGTCTTTATTCCCCTCGACATTATAGTCTCCTTTCCACCCCCGCAACACCGCCCACAAACATTCTTGAGAGGCCAGACCTCCGAGTGGCCCATCGTCTCATATCTTTTCACTCAATGGGGAGGAAAAACAAGAAGGGAGGAATTCCTGGAAATATAGAGGGAATGAGAAATGAAAGATCTGAAGAAGAGAGAATGAAAGGAGAGAAAGTATACAGACGAGAAACGGATGTATTGGATAAGAGGAACTGAGAAAAGGAAACATTTGGATGTAATGAACGGCGCTCAAAATTGGATTGGTGGGACGTACTGAATCTCAGGAAATATTGGAATGTGATACAAATCTTTCATAAAACATAGAAATTGCTATAAATATGATTATTACTATGGATTCATGAAGCGAAGGGAACTGATGACGAAGGATCTTGATCAGGGAATCAGGAAAACATTGGTAAAATCCTTGGTGTGGAGTGTGATGTCGTACGGGTGTGAAACGTGGACGTTAAGAAGATAATAATAATAAAAAGACTTTATTTAGGGCGAGATTGAGACTATAAAGTCTCCTCTTACATTTAACCCTTCGTCATATAAGATTAAAAAAGAGATATTAAAAGATTAGAGGTTTCTGAGATGTGGGTATGAGAAAAACGGGGTAGATAGAAAAACGAACGAGGAGGTGCTGGAGATGGTTGGGGAGAAAGGGTTATGATTGAAGTAATTAGAAATCGACAAAAGAAATGGGAGGGTCAAATATTGAGAAGATAGGGATTGTTGAAGAAAACGATCGAGGCAAGAATGCGAGGGAAAATACAAAGAGGAAGACAAAGACAGAAGTTGTTAGACGAATTGAGGGGTGGGATAAGTTACCGGGAATTGAAGGAGAGGGAATTGAATGGGGAAAGTGGGGGCACATGAACCTACCGAAAGGTAGAACATTTATATATGAATATGAATAAAGTGGTATTGGAAAATTGCCTATTTCGAAAAGAGCTACGGATATCTCTGATCAACTCGACGTGTTGCTATACCCCCTTAAATTTATCTTCGTGGCTGAGGAGTAGAGGTAAGAAAAATTACCTCTTTTAGTTAGTGGGGAGGTAGACCAATCAAAGATGAGTAGATTACACCAACTGTATGCAAACTCGGGGAAGCTCATTGTTTCTCAAGGATTATATGAGAAATCAATCTCTCTCAACTGTGTTGTCAAGTATACTGCTTCTTTTGCTACATTAATATCGATCACAAAGTGTCTAACTGATATTGCTAGGCGTTGATGCGAGATCGAGAGTCTATTGGAGATAGTTGAAAAAATCTAATTTAAAATTTTATAATGCAGTACTTTAGAAAGAAAAAAACAATATATAGTAAAACCCGTTTAAGAGGCTCACACTTAAGACGCCATCTCGGTTATACCTGATTTTCTCCTGGTTCCAGTCCCTTTCACATGAAATAAATGGTAAGAATACCACTTAAGGCTGCTTTCTACTTAAGAAGCGGATTTTTTCCGTCCTCAAATGCATTGAAACCTATTTTAGCCAATCGTCCGCGTCATTCGATGGACAAAATTATTTTACATGATCTGTGTCGTCCTTTCAGTCTTCGTCATATCTCCAGACTGGTTCCTAGTAAATTTCTGCTTTATAATTAATAAATCTATGAAAGTGAGAATAAGATATCGCGAAGAAGAACCATCTCCATCCAGTTGGAGATGATACGAACTCTGAGACAGAGTGAGATCTTTTTTTTATCATTTTTGTCTCATGATCAAAGCAGAACGTTAGATTAAAAGTTCGCTTGGTGTCGTTTCCTATTGTTGCAATCTCAAATTGTAAAACATACCGAATATACAAGTAAGGTTTTGTGGGAGGTTGAGCGTAGCTTTGAAGAGATTGTGCTCTGTGATTCCATTTCACCACTGCTGTTAAAAAATTCTTATTCTTCCCTAATTGTCTATCTGGTGAAAACTGCTTTATTGCGAAGTGAATAATAACCAAATTTAAGTAACTAAGACTCTCTCTTCGTGTCAAAATCAGACCAGTCTTCAACAATACAATGCAAGATATATAAAAAATAAATATTTTATTGAATATATTCTGTAACTAAATCAGTAGCCAACTGAGGAAAGTTATAGAGAACGTCAAGTTAGGTCAATCAACTCAATTTGCTCAGCATTAATATTTAAAATCTTATCAATACGCCTAGTATGCAAATCTTAAACACAAATGTAAGAACATAAATTAGATTGAAATAAAGCATTTTATCAAGAAATTCGAAAAGGTTGACTGCTTAAAACTTTTGAAATGCTGGAAATAACAGTCTGAAAACACAGATCTCCAATAATTATTAATAATAATACATTTTAAAATAAATATCTAATGACCAAAGTAAATCTTAAATAGTAACATTGGCACCAAGAGGAGGATATTTTTTACTGCTGAGTATGAAATGCTAACTAGCCATTTCTTTCTTAATTCTGTTCTAAACAACCCCAAACAGTTTCATAACCAAGAAAGTTGCCCTGTAATTGAAAATAAATGCTGACAAATTTCCGTGCGAATTTGCCTCTTAAGTTAATCCACTCAAAACATTTTTTCTGACTTCCAAAATTCATACCTATGCCGCAGCTGTAAATTTAGCGCCAGAAAACCTGTAATGAGGGCACTCTGCCTATCTGTCCTTATTTTTTTAATTTTATGGTTCCAGAGTAATTTTCACCCTTCCTTGAGAACTGGCCGGCGCATAAAGTTAGAAAGTGTCAAACTGGTGGCCCTCTGGTTAAATTTACGTGGCTTCCTAAATGGTATTTATTTCTGAAGTTAACAACAAGAATACCTTATCCGTAAGTTATTTTCCTTTTTAATCGATCGAAATCAGACTAATTATATGAAAGTTGCATGCAAATATTTTTCACTTATACACTCCTTTGATTATATGTTAAAAGTTCCAAATAATACCTTTTAAGCTGAATTACGAGCTTAAAAACCTTTTCATATTAGAGTATATAATATTATGCCATACGTTTTGCGATTCATTTCGGGTTGACACATTGTTAGGAATGAATGAATGAAGAATTCTTTTTGGAAGTAGATTCTAGTAGATTACGGTAGATTATGTATATCTATATGATCTGCCGCATGAGTTTATACTGACTATTCAAATAAAACTTCGTTACAATCTCTCTAAAATTAATATTGTTTCAGTAAAAACAAAGATATTTAACAAAAATACAATTAAAATATAAGTATAACGCCGTTATCAGGATTTTATCAGTAAAAGTAAAAGCGCATCGACCAAACAAAAGAAGCCATATTGAGCATCTATTATTGGAAATTCATCGGCGGCTTCTTATAACTATGCCTAGGTTATTTTTGCTAGGAATCAATCTAATATTTCTGATATATAACTTCTGCATAATGCAATATCATCGGTGTCTCAGAGGAGGAAAACAAAGAATTAGCATAGCAAATTATGCTCCTTTACTAGCATCAAGAAATTAAATTTTATTTTCCATTCTTCCATTTATTAAATCGATTATTTTGTCCCAACAATTCTCAATCATATTTATCACAAAAACTCCCAACGTTGGCTTTAAATTATGCATTGTGCATATACATAGATGACAGTTGCTTTTCCTCTTTGAAACATTCTGCCTATCTTTCCATCACACAAAGCTTCGAAAGCATGCGATGCAGCGGAACCCTTCACAGCTCTCTGTATCGCATACCACTTTTGTAGTCTTAGCACTCGTCTTTGAAAGAATAATCAAATGAGGATAGACATGCACGGATTTTATCCTCTGATAATTCATTTGAGAATGGCCTACAAATCTCAATTCCAGTGTCGTTTACATTCATAAGTTCTTCGCATAGGAGAGAATAGGTTTTTTTTAGGAATTTGTCTGCCAATATCTTCGACGCCTCCAGTTTATTTTCGTGCCTATAAAGTTAATGCTTATCCACGTATTTAACTCACTGTCACTTCTTAGTGATCTGACACACCCATAAGATGTTTCTGTATTCTAAAACCCCAGTTTAATTGGTGAAAATTTAGACTTGAAATTGATGAAAATTTAGGACTACAGGAGAACAGTATTATAAACATTGCTGAGTTTATCCTAGGAATTTACGCCATTTTCTTCGATCTTCTACAGCAATATTGAACAGCTTTTGATTTCACCCCTCCCTACGACCTTTTTCTTTGCATGTATTATTAAATCGATGTGCATTTACAATTATCCCGATTGATGATTTAATGAAGAATATCATAGACACAGATATTAAAAATTATATTTTTGTACTAACTGTAGTTGGCTGATCGCTCATTTTCATTCGCTCCAGTGCCGAATTTGCAACTCTATAATTTGGATGCGATCTTCACTAACACAGGTGTCCACAAAGCTATTACATCCATTCCGTTTTCAAAACTGTCTGCTCTTAAGTTGGGTATATATAAACTTATAACCTAAAGTAACTCATGCATAAAAATCATGATGCAGTAAAGTCACTTTGTGCAGTGCGTTTTTCAGCGCTTATGCCGTTGAGTCTGAGCTTAGTCTTCATTGTAGCCGAATTGTCGTCAACTATATTACGTTAACTAGACAGCTCTATCAAAATGTGCTTCCATTTCCTCTGAGTTGATGACCCTCCTGGACGACCGCTGTCTCAATTCTCCAAGATGTGTGAGATACTCTGTATACTTTATTTATACTTTAACATTTTATTTATAAATTTGTAATAATAAATTTTTAAATAAATTTTATACAAAATTCTATATGCCTGTAATAAAACACTTTTCACCATCTAGAAAATGTTTGTATTGTCATCTACCTTATAATATCCTAATTTTCACAGTATACGTTTTCTCATATTGAGAGGGAAGAATAAAATATATAAAGCAGCCGCCGATAACAGAAGTGTAAAATATCCATATTACTGGTACTCGAACCCAGATCTTCCACATTCTGAGTAGATGTTTTAACCGTCTCTAATTACGACTAAACCTTTCATATCTGTATATTTCCAAAATACGCACCCGTATATTTGTACGGTTACCACGTTCTTATGGTGGGAGACCGGAACTTAATCAAATCCCGAAGCGATTAAAACCAGGGCGTCAACTTAAAACTTATTTTCAGCTAATTTCATGAATTTTTAAGATAATCTATGGTCTAAGAGAGAAAGGTTCTCTAAGCGCCGACCGTCTAGGGCGATTCCCGGGAAACGTATAATCGCTCAGCGGTCACCAGTTATTCAGAATCCCGATGCGCATTTCGGAAACAATGCTTCAATCTTTATAGGGGGTCCAATGCCAATATTCACCCCCTATGAAGATTGAAGCATTATTTCCGAAATGCGCATCGGGATTCTGAATAACTGGTGACCGCTGAGCGATTATCAGTTTTCCGGGAATCGCCCTAGACGGTTGCTTCTGTCGGCGCTTGGAGAACCTTTGTCTCTTAGTTCATTGAACGCCGAATTCCTTTTTTCTTTCTTCTATATTCTATGGTGTGCATCGTAACTACTATAAGAAAATTTACATTTAAATTATTTCAATCATTGAAATCTCCGTACATGACATTATATTCTTTCTTCAAGTTTCAGAATCAAACCAGGACGGTGGGAAAAACTGGGACCTCGCGTTATAACCAAGACAGATGCGGTCAAGGGGTGGTGTACGTTTCTTCCGGATAGGCATGTGGGCAGCGCGTTCGACTTCGGTGAATGCAGTCGCGAGTTCGATTCCCGGCGGGTCGCCCACGTAATAACCATTGATGTCGAAACACTTTTAACAATATTATTACTATTATTATCAATTAGGTGGTGAAGGGAAACCCTACCTTCACGCAAAAACAATTTACTTTTACCCTGATCCTTCACAGAAAAGATACATGGATCGTCTTAACTTCCATGATGGCGAAGGAACGGAGATGATTCTGTTTGGATCTTTTCCTCCAGATCCTTTAAAAAAATAACATGGGAGCTTGATTGAGGCTGGACCGAAACGGCCATAACGTTGGATGAAACGGCATCAAAAAAGATGCGCATGAGAAAGGAGTCGTAGGATTTATCTTTCAGAGTGGAAACTCTGGGAGTGAGAAGGGGAGAAAGAGAGTAGTTTTTGGAGGAATTAGGGTATTGGTCGGAGAGAAAGAGGGATGAGGGATTACGAGTGGGCGTCATGAGACGGAGGCGAGTGTTTAGGAATCTTTGGTAACGGATATCGACCGTCGTCTGTTTCTTCGCCTGCTCTTTGTCAGTGTAAAAGGCGAGCATTGTCCCTCGCTTTTAGAGTGTGTTTTGAGTCACAAAATGCTCCCTCATTCCCATTCAATAAAGTGCCTCAAAGGAAAGCCTATAACACGCTTCCTTCACTTCACTTAATTAAACGCTCCGCTGCGAGCTGTTTTTTCTATTTTCCTTAAAAAAAATCCGGGGTATTTTTGAAATGCTGACGCGTCCTCATAAGTTGCTCGTAAGGAATTTTTTAATAACCGATACAGTGTAACAAACACGTTTCTTTTCAAAAGGAAACATTTAGTTATATGCTATAAATTTAAAAACTAATAAAAAGTCACCGAATCTGCATTCTTACGAACAAGCTGGATCCTGCTCTATCTTTTACCAAAAGTTTCTTCATATGGTTACCATGTCATTTTTTAAGTTTTATTTGAAACGTATAGTAGACTACAGTAAGATTATTCGTGTGAACCAACATGTACACAAATTAAAAGTTAGCATTTTAATGGAACATAGCCGAATTGTTTGAGAAACGTTTGAAAGAACATTTTTCCTATAGAGAAGCAGTACATAACGATCCTGGGTAAATAAATCAAGTTTGAAATAGATGATAAAATAATTTCAAACTAAGTGTTACGATACAGCTATACTCTGTCTACAAGATAAAAATCGCTATTCGTTCCTCAATTTTAACCATTAATGACGAAGAATAAATTATAATATGAGGATCAATGTAAAGAGAAATACCCTCGTATAGACTAAGATCTCAAAAGAAACCAATGGATAAACAGAAATGAAAAACATGTTAGTGTGACTGAAATCCAGACCTGGTTCGAATCCCAGTCCAATTGAGAATTTTTCTTGTTTACTTTCAAGAACTTATAACATTCCAGTCTTTCCAAGGTAATCAAACTTCCAAATTTGAAATATACTACAAATAATGAGTTGTGAAAGGTTGGTTCATCAAGTACTTCAATCTATAGCTAGTAAAAATTATGTGACTAAGAGAGAATATAAAAAAGTATTCATCATATAGGATGAACGTATTGAGAAGATGGATTTTCATAAATGAGCAATATTCTAATTCCAGTGACTCAATTTGACAGAAGGAAAATCGATTTGGCGAGAAAATAGGCAATTTAAAAGAATAAATTGAGAGATCATTCTACCGAATAGGAAAATAAAACGAATTGCATAAATAGCAGTAATAGTATTACTCTTGCAAGGAAAATATACCCAGATCCTTAGGTAAGGAAAATTCCAGTTCAGTATGCCTCTAATTAATTTCATTCTAATGAAGACTCTCCATAACAGGATAATTTTCCTTCTTCGACTGCGGAACATTCGATTTTCCGAGCTCTCCGTTTCTGTTGAGAAATTTCAAAGCTTTCGGCATTTTTTTCACACATACCCTCATAACATTGTCCTTGGAGAACCCTACAACTGGATTACATTGTCCATTCTGCCATTTCCCAGATAAAAATCATAAATTTGTAATTTATGCCCTATCTTAGCCATCTACTGCGCAGCTGCCTAATCTAAGCGTCCACAGATTTTTTTCCTCCAAACCAAAGATCAAAAAAAATAGAGGGAATTATTCCTTCCTCCTACTATGCACATGGTGCGTGAATAGCTCCCGTCACTTCCGCTACTGCATCGCCGTATAGAAGAAATTCGAGACGCATTAAGATTGGCAGAGGTACTTAGGGTCATGCAATAAACCTTTCACCATTTACTATGCCTGTTAACCTATCCTTTTTGTGAGCGTTTCCTGTTAACGGCTGGACGCATCCACGGAAGAGACAGCAAACAGGCGATCGCGAACTTTCGCACCCTGCCACCTATGGGCACCTCGCTCAACCAAAAGAATCGCATGGCGGACGGGAGCGATTGATGCTTATCTTTATTCCATTCAGCCGCACTCGTGGAGGCAAAGAAAAATGGCTGCCCTACTGATATAACTTATGAAATTTCATATAAACAGAGCTATAGCAGTTTCAGGGAGCGGAAATTGAGGTTTTCTAATTTACAACCGTATGTTTACAATATGTTAGAATGCTTTAAGGGTCACGATATCTTCAAATGGTAACTTTTTGATTCATTACATTCATGATTACATTTATGATTCTACTACATTTGTTCCCGGATACAAAAATTTTAAGCTTAATTCTCAGCAATAATGAAATCATTACTCTCCAAAATAGAATTTCATTAACTTTCCTCTGAATCAGAAGTTATCTTCCATTTGAGATAAGGGATAAGGTTGATAACTTCATCGGACTTACAGAGACGTCTTAAAATTCTTACCAAATTGCAATCACCTGCCTAAATTGAAATCACAATATTAAACGTTACGAAAATATTGATCCGATTTACCCATATCCTCTTAAGCCTATTGAGAGACAAATTTTCTATTGGGTACAAAAATTGTAAAAGACTAAGCAACAAAAATAATAGTAAATAATCAACAGAAGAGTAGTCATAATTACGTCATTTTTTCCTTCATATACATTTTGATCCTGTTGCGAAGCTAATCGAGGGGTTTATAAAGTATATACACATCATCTCAGCAGCATCATCATTTGTAATCTGCACCCTAAATGCCAATTAATTATTTTTCTTCAATAAATTCCAAAGAATTCAATGCAGCTACTTTTATAACACTGTTTATTCTGACCGTCTAAAAAAATAGAGAGAGAAGATATCATTCCTAGTGGAATAAGTAATCTCTTTCATGGAAAAAATAACTGCGCGTGGTAGCTCTGAAGCATTTCAGAGACTCGGCTTGGGGTATGACGATGCAGATTCAAAAATTTTGTCAACTCATCATTTAGGATTCTGTAAAACAAATGTATAATGATGAATTTGAAAGGAATCCGTTTGATGGAAGAGTTGCTCTGCCGAATAATGGGTGTTTCGCAATTTCTATTTTTAAAACCCATCTTGATGGAAAGTTTGTTCTTTTCTCAATTAGTTCCTTCTTCTCAACTTTCTTTCAGCCCGATAATGACGTCGCATTCCTTTCTAGATTTCATTTAAATCCGTTATTCTAAAATGATATCTTAAACTCCATTTAATATTCTATAAGGTGAGCAGCTGCTGGAAAGCATGGTTTTGTAATGAGAATGAAATTATGTTGGGCTCACAAACATGTAAATTCACGTGAATTCCTGATGTAACTAATGTAAGTGCTTAACTTTCATTGTAAAACGAAAAAAATAGACAACCCATTAAATCACGCAATTTAGCAAAAATACTATCAGAAAATAAAGTTGAAAATTTCGCTGTTAATAATCTGTACTTGCAAACGATTCACGGTTTCATGAATTAATTTTTGCGAGAATCTTTTGATTTACGAAATTAGTAAGTTTCCCTTCCCAAAAGAGTATTTTTTCAGACGGAAAACCAGAATTAAATAGTGTTCTTAACAGAGAAATTTACTAGACAAAGAGCCATAGTAAAATATGTTCTTTACTAGAGTAATATGTATAGTACATATGCTTTATACAAGGCCAAAGAGAAAAGATATTCAAATTTAGCAAATTTATTATACTTGAATTTTGAGATGTTCTCAATAATGATATATTCTTTCTAATTCCAAACTGGGTGAAAATTCATATGCGTTTTTAATTTCCTGGCTTGGTAATTATGATTAAAAGCCTGAAAATTCTAGTCTAAGGCAATTAGCTACACTAAAAATTGCTACTACCAAAGGAGAAGTCGTCTCTAATTTAACTACCTTTCTCTGTACTCTAAAATTCAAGTTAATGAATTTGGTTGTGTACTAGTAAATATATGTCTCACCTGATATATTCTGCAAGTAAAATACAAGTATTTTAGAAACAAGCTATAGCTTGAATTGATTAGTATCGAAAGGGCTCCTACTTAATTAGGATTATTATCGTAAAAACTCACTGTTAATTGCTATAATGATGAAAAGTAAGTTTGTACTTTGACAACACAAATTCAGAATCCTGCTCACTGAGGCTAATGACTGAAATCTCGAGAGAAACGTGACGATACGTTCTTAAGGTCACAAAAACGCATTATGTATTCATAAGGAAAGATTTTCATGACAAAAGGAAGTGAGATAAATGAAACCTAAATATTTCAGGATGGAGTCGGATGGTGTGATCATTTGACCCATATCCGATCCATGATTAACAATATGAGAGCTTTAGTCACGGAGAACCGGCCTTATTCTTCGTCGGTTTCTTCTTTGCCTTTTTATCGTCGCAGACTGCAGAATAATTTTTCTCGGTCTGAAATTTCTGTTTTCATCTTGGCACATTGTACCGGAGGAAAATATATCCACATCCCTCAACTTCATCTATCTCTTTCCGCATGTTTCACTGTATCTGTTCTATTTTGCACTTGCTTTAGTAAAATATTCATCGAAAATAAACCGACAAATATGCAATTCATTCCTACTGCATTCTTTTTATTCAAATACCTACTTCTTCTGACACACCCCAACATCCTCTGAAATACAAGAAGGTAAGCGAAAGCACTCTTTTATATATATTCATTTTCGCTCCTTAGTACAATCCCCATCTTCAACCTCCTGTTTTATACAACAAGCCATGCTTTTCCTAGCATTCAATAACCCATCCTTCTATTCTTCTAACATTCTTGGGATGTATCCAACCGAATTACACAAAACCATCAGCTCAATATTAGCACCATCGATGTTGGTTCATTTTAAACCAATTAAACATAACAGTCTTTGTTTACCTTAAGGATCACTCACACAAAAACAGTAGTGATGATATTTAGCGACTGTTTTTGTAATTCATTAAGCGACTTCATAATCGATGCAACATCGTCAGTATACAGTAGTGGCCGCATATTGAGCATCCCAAACTTTTAACCTATTGGAGCATATACATATACTCAGAGACCCTTATATATGTTCTAAATATTATCTCACAAAATATCAAATAACTGAGATTTGAACCTAAAGAGTCAAACGAAAAAGTAAGTAATAATGGACCGATAGAAAAAACACATTACCGATATTTTAGCCAACTAAAATTTCTGAGGCCGAAATTTTAGTTTTCGTTTTAACCAAAGAGATTGAAAAAACTAAAACTAACAAAATTCTATAGCTACATACTCAGAATTTTTTTAATCAATGACACCGCAGCCCATTGAGGGCCAAGTGGCACTCAGAGATCATCATATCGACCCCACACCTTATAACTGGCTAATATGATTCTCAATATATCCAGTAAAGAAGATATTCAATTTTTTTAAAGATCCATGGGTAAACATCATAGACACCTGAAAACCACACTTGGGGAAACTTTATCTAAAGTCTAACACACTGACCAATCGCCTATCCTAATTAAATTAAAGTGTCAATTTTTCCGTTAAGGGAGAGTTTACGTTAAGTTATGTTTCAAATCGGACATTTTGACACTGAGTTTTCCGAATAGCAAGCAACTATGTGTAGGTAGAATCTGAAAGTAGAAAATCTAGGACAAGTCCAGACTGATATGTCCAGGTCAATTATCCTCAATTCGTAATAATTCATAACCTTAATCTTTGGTTTTTAAACCCACATAATAGGTTTCTTCTGTGCACTTTTTGCATGCTGTCTCTTTCTTTCACGTCTTTCATAAGATAGAGGAATAGATGTAAGAAGATACCAATTAGTCTAAATCTCATACGAATAAAATCATTTTATAATAATTAACAGTCAATTAATTTATGTTATATTCCTTTGATGGCCGAGCAGCGATTAGATGATAAATACGGGAAACAGAGAGTAAAATGTACTAAAATCTCTAATAATATCGTCAAAAAGTTTAGTAGACCTCAGAATATAGCATTCGCTGAAATAGTATTCTCTTGTATTCTATAGTTAAAACGAATATGCGTCATAAACTGAAGAAATAATATAAAGGTTGTAAAAACCAATAGGAAAAAAATCGAAAAAACCATGAAAAGTCTAAAAAAATCTAGTGAATATTCAATAACTTTAAGCATTTTAGGTTTCAAAAATCCAGATGAAAGTTTGCCGTAGTTAACAAACCAGGCCCAATCTAAAGAACCTCCACAAGAATGAGCTCAATTAAAGTAAGTGATTTACAAAAATTTATAATTATGCGAAACACACCGTGAACAGAGTTTATAAAAGAGAGAACCGTTCCTACGAATCAATTAAATCCCCATTAAAGTTAAAGCATTTGTAGGAAGGTAGCTGTCGAAGCGGAAAAGGAATCTTTACCAAAACGCTCTTTTATGAAGCTGTTCGCAACTTTTTGTGAGACTCTGAGCATTGCATTTCTCGTGAATTAAGTAATTAACGATGCAGAGAGAGAAGAAGAAATTCCTACCGAATATGAAGTCGGATCCTAATTAGTTACGGGTCCCTGCTCGTAAATTTTCGGGACGAAGAAACGCTGCTGAAACTAAACAGTTCCGGTCAAGAACAGAGGTGTATATTCGCCAAAAAGTTTTCAAACCTTCACACACATATGATGCCTTTGAATGATGGCCCGGAGTCATGCTAACGCGGAATTTTTTTCTGCATAATTTTTCCAGTAGTCTGGCTAATCATATAGACATTTTAGAAAAATGTTTTGACAATTATTTCACACGTGTCATCCTAAGTTTTAACTTTTAAAAGTTATTGACTTTTACAAGTTAATTGCAATTAATATATCTGAAGCTGAGAAACAAAAAGTTTTTGATGATGGAAAATCTCAAACATTTGAAACATTCTTCAAACGCATGTAAGAAAATATTATGCGATACAAATTAGATTAGTCCTAAAAGATGACTAAATAGGATACTTCTCCAATTAAATCATACACTTGTCTTCGTAAGTATATGTGAGATTTTATTCCTATGTTTTTCAATTTTTTTCGACGTCCGCCGACTGTATGCGTATACATTTAAATAAAAAGGATATCGTAAAAACATCCAGCTTCTATTATTTCCTCAACCTCTTCATTCAGTTTAGTTCAAGATTTTTCTCAGATTAGTTTAATGTGGATTTGCAGCATAATTACCTCCTTAATGAATTCAGGTAAAATATTCTCATAGACCGTTTAAAGGGTTTACGAATGTAAAACCTAAATATAAAGTAACTTTAAGGAAATTTTTAAGCCCGATTGGCATTTATAGATTTACCGTCTGACTATAAACATACAATACAACGTATAGGCGTACAATGTAAATGCACGTAAGTAAATTATACATTTAAGTAATTTATAAATAAAATGATGATAAAACTGATCAAGAAAAAACTAGAATTAATATACACAACCTTCCATCTGCATTCGTTTACTATATTTCTTTTATTTTATAGAGCAATAATTCAACCTAACCAGCAAAATGGTTGCCTCTAAAATCCTTTTATTAGCGATTTCTTGTTTAAATTTACGGAAGTAACGAAAAATTATGACGTAGAAACACACTTATACCTCAATTAAAAGCAGCCAAAATGTTTCCGCATGGAAATCCTATCTTCGTAAATTAACTTTCTCATTTACTCTATACTATTATCCAATCATTAGTCACTTCTCAGAGGCTCTCATAAATTTGGACGTTAAGTCGCATTTGCTTCAAACTACTTTTGAATGCCTTTGGTATAAGTGGTGACAGCAATACGATAATAACTGTTTAATGCACATGTCATCACTGAGGATTATATGGAATCACACAGGTCTCCGTTCCTAATACGCCAAGAAAATTTTTCAAAAATCTTCACAGAGTATAAGTTAATTTCTATTTCGGAAACTGCACCAGTAAATCAGGAAGTAACTTGTAATCAATTCCATTGCAGATTACGAGCATTTTCGATGGCGCCATGTTTGTTTCGGCGGCCTTTTCGCTAAGTTCGTTCACGATCGCTTCAAACAGGTTTTCTTCAATCAAATATCGCCAAAATGCGAAGCAAATATTGCCAGAGAAAGAAACACCAAGGAACCGAGAGGCACCCGCAGATGCGACGAGGCGAACCTGAAATATAACTTGCCAGCAATGCAAACAGCACCGCCTCTCTCCA
This sequence comes from Pachydiplax longipennis, assembly GCA_036926295.1. Lineage (NCBI taxonomy): Eukaryota > Metazoa > Arthropoda > Insecta > Odonata > Libellulidae > Pachydiplax > Pachydiplax longipennis. The sequence goes on from JAVFKF010000002.1 coordinate 42,613,994, forward strand.
TCCTCGGTCCATGAGACTGGAAATGCTCACGCGCTTGGTAATTACGCGGGTAAATACGGCAGTACCTCGCGAAACCAATTAAGTCCCCCTCCCTTTCCTCTTAGGAAAAAATAACATCCAGAGGCTCACGTTAATAAGCCATTACATGAGGCCCATAGATATTTTTTCCAACCTTCGAGGAAGGCATGAGACGGTGTCTATAGGAGCCGCCGAAAAGATCTTCAAAAACACCCGACGCAATAAGCAGCGAGAGACTTCGTCCAGAGGCACGCACGCGCAAATAACCACCGAGCACACTCATTCTAAATCATACCGATCCTTTCTTCATCCTGGAAATTCGAGGGATTGCGGAATTGCTATGATAGGAGCACGATGATCGAAACTCCAGTTTGGTCGGGAAAAAGCTAGGCGTGATTATTTCTTGAGGACAATAAAACAAGGCGTTAACCCAAATAGAAAAATCAGGGTTAAAAATTTGTGAAAAAATATTAGTGGGGCTCCGAGATAGCCATATGGGCAGCGCGTTCTATTTTTATGAAAGCGGTCTCGGGTTCGATTCCCGGTGGAAGCCCACGGGCGAAATGTCTCTGTCAAATCATTTTTAACCAAACTATTACTACAATATTTTGAGCCCCTAGAGTAGAAACGAGAAGAACTATGGAGAATTTGAGATTGTAAAGTGCATGAAGTACTGAGAAAATAAGGATTTATTATGTATCTTATCTCCCCATGTCTTTAACACCTATGAAACAGGTAATATTTCAGATATATTACTAAATTATAATTATAATGAAAATATAACGTTGTATATAAACTTATTAGGCTTCAGATGTGTATATGAAAAATTTCTAAATGAAAATTTAGAAATTTTTAATTTAGAAAATAAAGTTCTCTCTCCTTAGCTGGGAACGTGATTTCTGCTGAATTTCGGAATATATTATAATGTGTTAAAAATACTTCCAAAAGATAAAAAATAAAATAAATCACTAACGAAAATACCGCAAAATGAACAACATAATCGTTTTTTATTGGAAGATATTTTTAGGAACCATGTCACCGATCAGCAGTTCCTGATCTACGGCAACGACTGGAACGTAGGGATATAACATCCCCTGATGGCATTGGAACGGAGAGACGTCGCTGTCGTCCGCGACACCGGTCTGCAATCTGGAGATGTTCTCCCGGACCAAAAAGCCAACATCGCCTCCGCAGAAAAGCGGTGACAAACGGCATTGGGCTGCGTTCGCGAGGGGCGATACCTCTTCCATCGAGGCCGCAGAATGGTGCCTCCATCCTCACCCTCTTCTCTTGTTTGCGCTTTGCAATGTGTAGACGTGGCAACCGAGGAAGTTGTGCCGAGGATGGCCGCTCCCTCCAGAGGTAAGGGCGTAAAGGAGGCTAACGAGGTTGCGAGATTTATCGCAAGAACCCTCCCGTTTTCTCTCTCATTGACCTCCGGCGCACCTCACTACTCTTTCCTCCACGGCTCTTTAAGGTTGCTCTTCCCCGCCTCCACATCCCTCTTCCCTTGCCAAATTCACCTCCGCCCCCCTCAAATCATAACATTGATGACCGCAGCGGCGACTATTTTTCTCCTCTGATTTTTTGCGAGTCATACCCTCACCCTAATATGCCGATGGATATTTAGCAAGAAAGAATTTCACCGCACCTTTAAATTAGGCACAATAAATCACTTGATCGCCTAATTATTTGTGATAAAATAAAAAAAGATATTGAACAATTAAAACACTAAATAAGAATTTTCACAACAAAGTATTAAAACTTGCGAATCTGAGGAAACAACTCAGAAGCAATATCTCCTTCGTGTCTCAAACCTTAGCATGTTTGTGAATGGACAATATAAGCGAAAAATTCAGCGACAGGATTCAGTGTTAAGAATCAATCTTAACCATTAGTACTTACTTGGTTTCGTAAAAAAAGGCCTGTTTCCTAAAATTCCTCCGGCCATATACCGAAAGGCAGCTCCCTAGGTATTTTTGTACATTAACATGTATTCACATAGAAAAAATGAAAATTCTAACAAAGGATTTTAAGACACTGTTGGCCCTAAAATAATTTTAAATCGAACGCTCATTTAGAACACATGATAATCAATTGTGCATTCTAATGCGTTCCTTTATCCTTCATCAACTATGTGGACTCCGATTAGAAATCGATTCAGGATTCCTCGTGTACATTGTATTTTGCAGAATTAGGGTCAGATGTTTCCGGAGAGTTGCTAAAATTAGTCTTTTATGAGTAATTTACATTAAGTGAAAAATATCTGCAGCTTTTTAGCACAAAGAAAACATCCTTTTCAGGAGAAGTAATATTTGTAAATGCTGGGAAGTAGGAACTAGCAAGGTACTACAAATTGAACGCATTTCTTAAGAACCTTAATGGCTCTGAAAAATTATATCTAATAGATCTACATAATTAAAAATAATTCGAAAGCGGGTTGTAATTGTTAACTGTTCCTCAGCGTTTAGTACTAATGACAAAGACCACTTCATTCGTTTAGAGTTGCGGTGATATGATTTTATCACGATGGTTCCATCAATAGCTGCTGTAAATCAAAATTAATCAGAAGTATATCAAATCTATTCGGTTACTCAGGTTCAAACACAAACTACATGTTTCTTATCAAATGACGCACATTGTACAATTATTTAAGCAATAAGCAAACAAGTTGAGACTTATTATCCGACTTCATTGCAAAGTCACCACACAAACGTCCATTTTGAAGAGACTGCGAGAAGTGGCCGTGGAAGGATTTGTCAATGCATTCCCAGATCGTAAACGATTATCTTTTCTCCTTGTTAGCAGCACAATCGAACCGGACCTCCACATTGAAAGGGTCCTCTTACATCTGGCGTAAGACCTCACTGAATCGATCCCTTTCCCTTATTTACATTCCCGTGACAAATGACGAGCGGAAGAGTCCTCTCGAGCGATGTAAGGCGCTCGTTGCTTTTTTCTGTCTAACTGGATGCGGAAAATGCCCCGGAGACTTCAACGACCGAAATTTCGAAAATAATAGAGAAAAGCTGAGAGAGACGTCTGATACCGAGGAGGAAGCATTGTTTGGCTACGCGAGCAATACATATCGTGATCTGCTAGTTTCATGTGACGAGAAAAACTACGGGGTGCTGTCATCGTTCCAAATGAGACAACCTAACGTGCTGCAGCTAACAGTGGTGAATGCAAAAGGCAGCTTCCGTGGCGAGGATCACCAACGTCGCTCTTGAGGCCAAGCGACGTGGAAGTGAAGCGATTTCATTGAAGGCAACCATTTTAGAAATTGAACTCCAGCCAAGCGGAAGAGCGTGCCTTCCCTTTCATTCTGTATATAAATATTTCAATACCGCCTGGGGTACACTAGTCATTCACTTTTTCCGCCTCGTGCTTTAATTTTAATATTCGCGTGGGAGTGCTGCGTGTGCATCCGAGCTTGTCCGTTTCTTCGTGAAATGATGCAACCATTAATTTTATGTTTTCGGTGATGAA